>CM062811.1:1011431106-1012797002 GCA_031772625.1 Pinus tabuliformis
CATTTCCATCCAATGAAATTTTTCTTCATCCTCTCTCTTGGATGAAGTTCCATCTCTTGTATTCCACCTTATCTCCTCTTGTACCAAATAATACCATAAGTGTTCCCAATTCTATAATTTCTCCTTCCTGTTCACCAAGCCCTCATAGCTATCACAACTTTTGGGAAGGCCTAGAAGAGCTAGGCTTACCAAGTCATCCTCTGCATCATTAAGACCAACCCCACCAATTTCATCACAAACTTGTGTAAATATGCTAAGATACTACGAGATAGTGTCATTCTTCTGCATCTTGATATTTCAAAGTTTATCCTTGAATGTCGACCTCCTATGGTCATAATATTCTCGATCAATTATGTCACTGATTTCCACATTGTGAGTAGAGTTTATTTACCATGGATATTTGAGAAAATGTGGTCTCATTCTCCCTCCAAGATCAGTTTTCTCATCTTGGCTACATCTTTCTTCCATTGGGCTAGGTTATGTGCATTAGATTCTGCTAGTTTTGGAACATCTTTCTTGATGTATTCTAGAAAGCTATTGTCATCAAGAATTGCCTCCATGCAATGAAATTAGAGTTGCCTTCCAAGGCATGCTCTAGTCTCATCCCACTGAAGGTCATCGTCCCAACTCTGGAGAGATCCTGCTACACTTAACTACAAATTCGAACCTCCTGGGAAACAACTTCAAAATTTCTATTTTAATGTGAATCATGCTCTAATACCATGTAGAAATTATGGTGTATAATTGTAACTACTCATGAAATTTTAATCTAAATCACAAGAAAAAATCCTACTCTATTGCTCTGCGGAACACAATTTAGAACATCAATCACAAACATGCAAAGATAAATACCACAAACACACAATATTTTCCCAGGGGAAGGAAATTTGCTAAAAACCCTTTTTCTCGCTTGTAGTAATAGGATGAATAGAGATGTATTACAATTTCTTGCTCAGAATAAGCACAACTTGTAAGTGAATAACCTATCTCTCTACTCACTGAGAATATTTAACCCAGACTTAGTCAATTTATGCCTCTACTTTCACCCCTATTTCCTTGCGCAATTCCTTAGGAAATTAGGCCCTGATTATTTACAAATTTCTCCCAAAATGATTACGCAATTCCCAAGTTTGATCATCTGATTACATGCAACACTTGTGTTATCACCTGGATTGAACCTCAGGCTGAAGGAAGGCAATTCCAGGGTAACCACAAACCATGCTTAGCCAAGTAGCTAGCCCTACTAGGCCAGGAGAGGGCTCTCTCCGTAAAGATCTCAGCCAAAATGACTGGATCAAGAAACTGATATTAGGCTATGTATAGTAGCATAGGGTTTTGATTTTATTTTGGAGGGTTTTGCTGGATCAGGAGGAGCCAAACAGTTAGGGGAAGGAAATTAGGTCAAAATTGCAGGGTGTTGGATGGGACAAGGTAGGCACAAGGCTCAACACTCTAGGGTTTGATGGGTGAGGTGATTCAATACGGGTGAGGAGCTAGAAAGAGCATGTAAGCAACATGGATTGTTTCTAAACTGAAGAAAACATAGACTGTGAAATGTCTACCAAAAATAGAGCATAAAAGTTATGGATTCTACCTCTCAGACTTGTATACATTCACATAAGAGTATGAAATGATGAAGTGGAGTTAACAATACATTCTAAACACATGAATAAAAATAAAAACTGAACTAAGCATCATAACACATGGATCCCAAAGAAATAGCTGCAACTTTTCATTAATCTCCTGTTGTAACTGATACAAAATGATATTTTATCAAAGCATAAGCATCCCACTGAGTCCAACCTATACAATGACTGAGAAAAGCATCATATATACCCCCAAAAAATTATCCTAATCTCAAGTGGTCGAGTCCATGAGAAGAGGATTTGTTTCTAACAAGATATGAATTGCAAACAAGAAAATAGGGTGGTCAAAGTGACTCATCCCTAACCCAAACAAACTGATACATTACACCACATGAACTTGTTTTACCTGATGAATCTACCCTAGTAAGCTCTAGAAACATCATAATTACATTCAACTGATCAATTACAAGGATAAAATCATGATTTGCCAAGGTGAAAGTGAAAACTGGGACAAAACAGTGAGAAACTGGATGATTTGTCAAACAAGCAGCATGAGTGCTAGGCGCGCAGCGCCAATGTCAGGTGCACCCTTCAACTTCAAATACACTTTTGGAGGACTTCCCGATGTCCAGATTGGACCCATAATAGCTTGTTGGAAATCCATGCCTGTCTACTTTCCGGAACAACTTGAATTTCTGAATTTGGATGTCATTTGCCTAGTCAAAAATCAATTCTCCCAACATTGCTCATACTCAATACTCTGTATGAGTATGGTAATGAACAAAGCACACAAACATGGTGATGTGCTGAATAATAGATTTATGGTCCATTTCTCTCTCTCCAACTTCTTTTAAAGCCAAAGGCTGTGAGTGTTGTTGTTATTCACCATGTATTTATAATCACAACAGCAGTTGTCATTTAAAGGCTTGTGTGTGAAAACTATAAGGAAATGAGAAAATTTAGAGAAAAGAGAAAATGGTGATGTATTGAAAAATCAGAGAAAAATGGGCCTATTGATCTTGACTCATAAAAAGGAGAATGGAGACCGAAAAATCTTCTAGATATTGATAAAAATTCAACCATGTAGACACGCAAAGGATCTTAACTCGGAAAAAGGAGAATGGAGACCTAATAATCTTCCAGATATTGATAGAAATTTAACCGTGTAGACACGCAAAGGAAATGGATGTATTGATTGATTTGATTTTGGGAAAAAAGAAAGTGGGAAATTGGAAAATGAGCCATTTGACTTTGACACGAGAAATATTCCAGATATCAATGGAAATTTAATAGAAATTTCCATTAAAGAATAGATGTGGAACAAAGAATAAAAGAAGGTAAGAAATTTAATGGTGTAGATGTGGAACAAAGAATAGAAGAGGATAAGAAAAATATACTTATTGACATGACTTGAGGGTAAACAGAGTATGGAACCGTAAATTGAGGGAAAAGAAAAAAGGCAAAAAGATAAATTGACCAATGGGAAAGGCAACAAAATTGAAATGATTTGAGTTGGAAAATTGTAAAGAAAAGAGAAAATTCAGGGAAAGGGAAAATGATGGTGTATTGACTTGACTCAGTGGGGGCAGCAGAGCGAAGAAAGTGGCCGAAGTAGTTCATATAAAATTCCAATTCTATCAATCGTTTGAGTTTTGTTTAGTTGATATAAATTCATTCGGACGGTAAAACCAATGAAAACGTCACGTGCAAGAGAAAAAGTGGGGAAATTCTATTTTGATTTTGCATATTTTCTTTTATATAAATTATTTAAATTGCATGGTTTTAATATTAATTTAAATTTATTTTAATTGTGGATTTATCAAGAGTTAAGAGAGATTAAATCTCTTTTCATTTTAAAAAGATTTGGACATAGAAATTTTGATATTTCTCGGTGTTTGGTAGATTTAGAATTAAGACGGATTTAAATTGGTTATTTTATAAATATTTACACCACTACAATATCTCTCCATACTTTTTCGTTTTAGAGTTAATTTAAAATTTTGTTATAAAATAAAATTAAGATAAAATATTTTGATTTTGAAATGAGTTATGGTTTTTGGGAAAGTGATATTGATAAGCCCATGGTATTGTAACAAAGCCTATTAAGTTAATAATATCCATGTCAAAATGAGGGTGAATATCTATGGTTAAGAACCTTGTTTATTGTAAGTTTATTGCAACTAGCAATTCCCCTAAAGGCACAAAGGTACATCGAAGGAATATAAGATTTGGGAAGATCATCTCGTTACTCACTCCAATGCAAGCATCATTAATAGTTTCTAAGTGGAGCAAGATTGCTTCTCGATAAGAATATGTAGTTGACAGATATCTAAATCTACTCAGAGATATTAGAAAGGGGCATACAAATATACGAACAAGACTTCACCTGTTAGATTTTAACAACGAATGAGCATAATTACGCTACTATTAGGATTGAAGAAGGCATTTTTGTTAGGGTGCTATTAGGATTGAAGAAGACATTTTCAGTATTCAGGAAGACATCATCGCCAATTCCTTTGATATAGTCCAGAGTTAGAGCAAGAGGAATGGGAACAACATCAGAGGTGGAACTCAAGTAGAGTGATCTTCTTCTAGAAGTGGAAAGAGGGACGCTCTTCTAGAAAAATAAATCTAATTTAGTTAATCATTTTCTCCTTAAGTTCATTTCTGTTCTAATTTTGAACTACCAGGTTGTTAGTATTGTAAATATGGGAATTGTGATAATATAAAATTCCTTTTAGAAGAGAAAAAAGAAATTCAAGTGAAATAGGTGGCACATCTCAGTGTGGTGAAATAACTGGGTTATAATGTTTACTTGATCTGGATTAGATCATTATATTTTTTTTCATCCATCTCGATGCATTTGGAGTGGAAGAAAGTGGAGGAATAAGCTCATTGGACTGTTTTTACTGGCGGGACCCAGGTTGGAAAAATGGGCTTTGTAACCTTCTAGGAGCATTTTGAAGCATAAAAGGACATCTTTTGGGGGTAAAAATTTATCTCTTTAGCACAACAACATTTCATGTTATTTTAAATTCAAATATTTTTCCAACAACACAAGAAACATGTCAATCAAAGTCTGTGTGCAAAATTTATGTCACTAAGAAGTTAACCTTCCTGTTTTCACCTATAGTTCGGGAGGATGTCGTGCCAACCCCCATTATTCGTGGAAAAGGGTCTAGCCACGTGATTATTATATAAAAGACTCTAGAAGTGTCTATATTGTAGCTCTACTTAAGAGTTGATGTAGTCAAAATTAACCACTAGTAGGCTATCGAGCTGTGTTATAACTAAGTCACTAGGAGGAAGAGACATTCCATTCTTTAGAGAGAATTTTGTTCCATAGTTGAGAAAATATAGTCAGGAGATATCGAAGGTAGAGAACACAGAGAGAAACTGTGCACTTTAGTAGCCCATGGGCCACAATCATTACTTCTTTGTACATGCAACCATATTTCTAGACAGAGAAAGAGAGCGAAGCCACCTCACCTTCCAGCTGGTTTTCTCCTGAAAGGGTTTCCTAGAGATCATATCTTGTGTATGTGTGCTTATTTTGTCATTATCTACTTTTCTTCATAATTTTCATTAGCATGCATGCACTAATTACAGTTAAATCTACATATATTAAAGTTTAATAAAACTATAATAACGTAGAATCTCATATTTTTAATATAGTAATATCATATTTATTGTGACAAAATGTCGAGTGGAATATCCACGACAGTTTACGGATCATTAATTGTCTCCACCTCTAAGAGGGAGCATTCCCTTGCCTTGTCTGTTTAATCTATCTATTATTTGCTAGTTTCATGTACTTTATGGCAGAGCCTCCCATATTTAACTATAAAAATCAACCTCAATCATTATTTCCTAAAGTGTAACTAAAATTTAGAGTTTAGATTTTAGGATATCAAAACATTTTAGTAACATTGTGTAATACTAAACCAAAATTTTTAATTTTATAATTATTCTCCAATTTGAAGCATTCAGCAAAACTCTTTAGGTTTAAGCAAGCTTTCATCAAAACAAACTTAGACTCTACATGGAATAGGCACGCATCCATCCAAACAAATGTAGACTCTACATGTGTTATAGACATTTTTGGGCACTGCAACCCCAAGCATAAAATGTCCATAAACCAAGGGCTCTTAAGTCCCTAAAAGTGTTGTTCCAACCTCTAAAAGAACAAGGTCAACTGATTACATCTTCTCCCAGAAGTTCTCCATGAAAAACTGCTCAGAACTGGTCAAAACAAGTCCATCTCACTTGCTCCATGGTCAAAGTGCGCTGAATCCCACCTAAATACACTCGGGAGGTGTGATGCATCTTGAAAATCCCTTCTATGGGGTGCGATGGGTGAGAGTGGACAAATGGCAGGGTTAATCTGCAAGGTGGAGAATCATGGAATCTTCCAGAAACTTCTCCTGTGACACTTGCCTCTTTGCATTCGCCCAGGGATGAGTAAGAGATCATCAATCTCCAAGTGGATTCAAGAATTATCAAAGAGAGGACACTAATCAAATCTCAAAAGCTGACTCGCCCCTTGCAAACATCTATATATGGATCCCTCATCCCAGAGATCCAGGAGGCTGGAATTTTGTATCTTGTAAGGAAGTGTTGCTGGTTTCTTGGTGCAATATCATAGTGTTGGGTGATCTAAGCTTTTCATGAGGTGAAGAAGGGCTCTCTTGCTAGGAGGATGACGCTGGGTCAGAACAATTGGTTGTAATCCTCTTTGCTTTTCTTGATTATTAATAAAGCTATTCAGTTTTCCTCCACATTCTTGTATGATTGATGATATATGCATTTGTGTGGTCAATATATATCTGGTCCTATACTGTTTATGATGATAGATCTATGTTCTTGGATAGTGTTATGCTGCTTTGATTCTACAGGTGCTCTTTGAAGCTGGGTATACGAGGAAGTGAGTAGCAGAGATCTACTAGAAGGGAGAGGAATCAAGTAAGGAACCAAGCGCCAGACAAAGGTTGGTCTCCTTTATTCCCCTCTTATCTATTTCTCATAAAGGAAAAAAAAAGTAGTTTTAGTTTGTTTGTTTCTAAGGTAGCTACCAGCCTTAGTGGGACTAGCAGCTCTACATAGACACTACTTTTCCCGATAACAAAATGGCGACTCCGCTGGGGAGCGAATAGATTGTTTGTTTATCTACATTTGTTTACTTTATAAACTTACAGATGGAGCTTGAAGTCAAGTCATCTAGCCTTCAAACTGCATTTGCTATGCAAGTGCAAAGTAGATCAATGTTGCTTCAGTCTATCTCCGAGTTTTGTTTATGAATTGAACAATTGATTTACAAGCTCTCTAATTGCCCTTGTGGTGGCTCTAGTAACCTCTTTAGATCTACCCTGTGATTGATTTACTGATTACCACTTGCTCGGCCTAAATCCCTGAACTGAGCTGTAAACTGTGACTAGGAACCCAGTTAAAGTCTCGTCCCTGGTCCAGCGCACTGTCTCTTCTGTGAATTCTAGATGCATCGCACTTCCCGAGTGTAGTAGGTGCGCTACATCTCTTGTTCACTGTGTTACAGGTGCGCTGATCAGACAAGGCCTTTCCTGCTCTCATATTTTGGTTTCTGTTTTCACTATTTTTAGCTCTATTCTAGAATTTTGCTGCCTGTAGTCAGTACACCTCTGTTGAAACCCCCTTCCTTGCCATTATTCTGCCTCCATTGTGCAAAGAACTATAAATGTTTTTATGTATTTTGAGCCATTTCGAATTCTCTTTTACAAATAAGTAGCATAATTGTACTGTCATTTCTTGATTTCAAAGTTTCACAAGTGTCATTTTCAGTCATAGAAGAGAATCCGATTGTTCTTGATAGTTGATTACACTGTTACTCTTGTATTTGATTTGAGTTAGTAGTTTTTCAAGTGTCGAAAGCAAGTTTTCAATTCCAAATCGCAAAGTGTCATCATTGTCTTCATTTTGTCTTGAAAAGAAACTTGTATCATTCACACATTAAGACGGCTGAAAACAAATACATGCACATGCATTTGCATTTAGACTGTTTGTTGGTTTGATTTAGGACAATGCATATAGTGTGTGCTCTCTGCTCTATGTTGAAAGAATGCCATCTCTCTTTCCTTAGTAGCTAGGATTTTCATTGCAAAAAGAAGACTAAACGACTGTTTATCATCTTAGATTGCATTTTAGGAATAGTACATCTACATCACGCGGTGAACCTGAAAGGAAAATTTCTCAAGCAAGATCAACTGTAAAATAAATTTAATGAATCTAAAAACGCTTTGGAACCTAACGCACAACATTTAGAAGTCTAGGCTAGAGATGTATTCTGGCGTCGTTAAGCCTGGTAACTATTGTTTTCATTGTTGGTTGGGTGATTCCTCCACTTTGAGGCGATAAGTGCCAGTACGGACTTGTGCTCCCACGTACCGTCGAGTATATATTGGGAGACCACAATAGGCTTTATCCTTTATCCATAGGAAGCCGTGTCTGCCGCCCTATCGATCGCAATGCACTGAACACAGCATTCAGGAAGATTGATTGCCGTACCGTAAAAAGTATTCTGCAGTTTTGCGATTGGTTTGGTAATCCCTCTGTCTAGATTTCCAGAGCAGTCTCTTTCATTCCTTTTCAGACTCCTTAAATGAAAAGGTCTATCTGAGCACTTGTCACTTCAGTGTCATTAAAAATCGAAGGCGACTAGAGTCATCTTTTGTTTTTCTCGACTCTTAAAAATTGAAAAAACAAGTTGTGTCAAAGTGTCTAAAATTCATTTAATTCAGAAACATATTTCCCCTTGATTTTTAGTTGATCGAGTAATCCGCAATCGTGGAAGAAAGTCAATTGAAACCTCGTCATTCGCGGAGGCTTACGAGTCAACTGTCTTTGTCTCCAGAATCGAAATTGTTACGGACAAAGCAAACTTGTTTAACCGGTTCCAAATCCCCTGGTAAAGTTAGAACAAGTGTTCCGACACCTTTGGAGACTCCGGTTACTCCAAACATTTTTGGTATCCCTGCCTTTACAGAAGAAGTTCAACAGCCACCAAAGGATAGTAGAAATGATCCTAGTGTGAAGGTAAACACTTGTATTACTGAACTAGCTCCATCTACAGCTGATTCGGAAGGTGTTATTCCCCAAACATCTGTCGCTGCAGATTCTATACCTTCTTCGGCACCAGAAATATTTTACGGACCTGACGGTCTACCTCTTCCACCTGGTCTGATTGCTATAGAATAGATTGTGGAGGATCCTCCATCTAGTACTCCATCGCGATTTGGAGTGGGATCACTCTATATCCTTCTTCATCAGAAATTAGTCTACCGTCATCGGAAGCTCCTATAGAATCGCTAGGCAATCTTTTGGATAGACTAGAAATGTCTGAACAACCGTCGACATCTAGGACTGTGTCATCCGACACAGTGACAGCAGAACTTCCTGCTGTCACTCCAACAATGTTGCCGCATACCATCTGTCCCAACTAGCTCTCAATCGCTAGAAGGGGCCCACTCAAGGGCTATTTCGACAGTATGGTCCGTTCCTATTTGTTCATCCAAAATAGTATCCGGGAGATTTGTGTCGAGTCTCAGCAAATTGATCCTTCAGGGTGTCAATTTGGGCAGCCCGGTCCACAAGGAAAAACAATTCCTTTGAGTACCGGATTACCGCCGTATGGGGGGCAGTATACCCTTTCATTGTCTCCTCCGGGAGGACAACCATACGTGAGTTCACAACAAAATTCAGGTTATGCTGGAATTACTTCTAGCGGTTGGGTGCCGATACTGCCTCAACAACTAAGAGTTGTATATTCAATGCAACAATGTTTACCTATGTCAAATATACCAACTACGTCGGCTATTGTGACAATGTCGCAAGTACAAGCGTTGCTTGTTGTATGCTAACGTCAGGTTTCTCAGGTTGTAATGCAACAGCCTCTTGTCCCTGTGACTCAACCACAATCGCCAACTAGTGGAATGACACAGGCCCAAACGGGTACAATTACCCCTCATCTTGGTCAAACGGTTAGTATTGGACAACAGCACATGGCTTCACAACCATGGTTGGTGCAATATCAACAACCGCAATTCCAACAAGTTTACCAAGGGTCTGAGCAACAAATCTTTGCAAATAGTGGGTAGCTGTATATTCAAAACGGTCAAAATCAACCGTTCTACAATGGTTATGCCCATCAACCTTACCAAAGTTACCAGCATCAAATGCATTATGCTAGTATGCAAATACCAATTGCTCAGGCAATTCCGTCCTATCTTGGGTATGCTTCGCCAAACCTGAATCAACAGTTACACTTCGTGGCAACTTTAGAGTTACCAAATCTAAATCGGCTAATGAACGATCCAATTGCTTACGCCCCTTGGTGACCAGCGATTCCGCATAAACTTCCATCAGATATTCCTAAATTTAATGGAAATCCGGGTGAAGACCCGTCGAATCATGTGATGACATTTCATCTGTGGTGTTCATCAAACACCCTAAATGATGATTCGATTAGGCTTCACCTTTTTTGGAGGACGTTAACTGGTTCGACAGCAAAATGGTATATCGAGTTACCCAGAGCTTCGTTTGACAACTTCAGTGCCCTAGCCACAACCTTTCTAACCCACTTTCAGTTACCGATAAGGTACGAAACGGGAACAGAACTTCTCACCAATTTCAATCAGACAACGGCCACTCACATATCTGATCATATTCATGAGTGGCGACGTCATCGTAGAATGGTAAAAACGTATGTTCCTGATCAGCTTTTAGCTGAATGGTTTATTAAGTCATTATTACCTTCCATTACAGAAGATGTGGCAAAAGGAGGAGTCATCACTGAAGAGCAAGTTATTGCTCGTGCGCAATATTTAGACTTGATTTATACTTAGTCTGACACGCTTTACGATAAAATCCCTGATGCTCCCAGATCAGAATTTTTCGTTCCTCCTCCTCCTAAATCAAACAATGACTCTCATGCCGGTGATGGCGTGATTGGTACGACAGACACGAAATCGAAAAAGGCTACATCTAAAAAGGCCCGTAAGATTTCTAGTCAAAATGCAAAAGAAGAACTTCTCGCCTCGGAAGTAAATGTCGTCTCGACTGATAAAGGAAAAGAAACCAAGCAACCAGGAGGCAAGAAGAAAAACAAAGGGAAGAAGAAGAAACAAGAGGAATCATCACCTGAAAATTCTTCTGCAAACCCTCCTGGAGATAGGAAACCAAAAAGTCCATGCTAAATATGTGATGAGGATCATTGGACAAGAGAATGTCCACATAAGGCTGAGCTTAAAAGATTCTTCAAGAATTCAAAAACCTCGGCAGTATTGACTGATCCGTTTCCAAATCCAGGAACAAATCTAGTTGCCAGTGAAAATGTTTCCCCGTCCCAGGTGCTGATGTTGTTGGTTTCGAAACAGCAAAATGATGCTTTGATATCGACAAGGAATAAAGATTACGGGAATCCACAGATGTCGAACAACAAGGATAAAGATCAACCTAGTAGTTCGACAAAAACTTTGACAGAAGTTGTGCCGCCCATCATTCCAGAGCTAACAATAAAACCGCCAAAGGGAGTAGTACACAAGTCGACATTTAATCCTCGTGCGAGAGTAGCACAACATTATAATATAGTGGAAGATCTGGCCCAATCGCCATCTGCTATGTCGACACTTGAAGTACTACAAAATTTCCCATCCCAAAAGTAGGCTTTATTATCAGCTATAGGTGGGATAGACCCAAAGGATTCTAATCTTGTGTCCTTTAATCACAAAGGATATGATCCTCAGTTACCAGCTCAACTAGCTTTCCTCATTCAAGTGAAAGCCCTCAACAAAACTGTTCATTGAACAATTATTGATGAGGGGGCATCTACATGTATTATGTCGATTTGTTGCTGGAAAACTTTAGGATCACCAACCTTGTCACGATCTTCGATGACATTAAAAGCATTTGATGGATGAACATATACCCCATATGGTATTCTAAGTAACTTGCAAGTTGAACTAGGGGGGAAAACGGTAGAAATAGATGTCGAAGTAATCGACGGAAACCTCAATTACAAAATCCTACTGGGAAGGCCATGGATATATGCTATGGCTGCAGTTGTGTCGACCTACTTTAGAAAGATTGCATTTCCTTTTCAAGGAGGAATTACAATTGCTGACCAACAAACATTTCTCCCCAATAGTTTGCATGTTATGGGAAGCATTCCGATGATCCATGGAAGCCCCCATTCGCTTCAAAATATCGGAGTAGGCCTACTAAAAGACCCTATATTAATGGGGACTTTTTCCCTCCCACCTCCAATCCATCTGGCGGAAGTGGCGACAGTAGGAACCTGCAATATGATATCTTCGATTCAAAAGATCTCAGAAAACGATATTAACATGGATCATCCGCAGGAATTGCCTCCAAGCCCAATAGAAATATTGTAGCAATCAATGTTTTTGGCATGGGAGGCAAACCCAAATCAACGCTCATCAAGCATTTGGATAGATAGATATAACGAATATGACACCCCTTCAAATCCTTGGTCGCAAGTGCATTACACTGACAAAGGAATTGTTCAGTCAATGACGATTGAAGGGGCGCCATGGGAAGATTACCACCATTGTTCCCATCTTCCACATTGTCAAGAAGATACTCCTGATGACCTTCATCATCCTTCAGTTTTTGATTTCCTATCAAATACTGTAAACACGGTGGATTCCGAGCGAAACTTGTCCAATATTGAAGAGACTATCGCCATAAATATCTCGACCAAAAGAATGTTGTAGAGAATATTTATGTTGGCAAATGTTGTTCTCCTTCAGAACTGGAAATATATAACGCTCTTTTTCACGAATTCAGAGATGTCTTTGCATGGTCATACGATGAAATGCCAGGCATTGACTCGAATATAGTTGAACACGAAATCAAGATGTATCCAGATGTCAAATCGGTACGACAACGGTAGGTGCACCCCAAGAAAGTCGCTGCCGTCAAGGTAGAAGTTGAGAAACTTCTCCATGCTGGTTTTATTTACCTGGTTCCTCTAACCGATTGGGTATCGAACATTGTCATTGTGATGAAAAAACAAGGAACGATTAGAGTGTGTGTCGATTATAGGGATGCAAATCAAGCTTGTCTGAAAGACAACTACCCTACACCCTTTATTGACCAGATAATTGATGAATGCGCTAGATGTGAAATCTTTTCGTTTATGGATGGATTCTCCAGGTATAATCAAATAAATATCCGCCCACAGGACTAGTCAAAGACTGCATTTATTTATCCGTGGGGCACATTCGCATATCGCAAATTACCCTTTGTTTAAAAAACGCTGGGGTAACATTTTAGAGGGCAATGAATTATGCCTTCCATGACATCAAAAACATCGTTCAACCATATCTCGATGACCTTCCGACTCATTTGCGAAAGCAGACTGATCATCTGCAGCATTTGAGAGCGATATTTCTACGTTGCCGACACTACAAGATACGACTCAATCCACACAAATGTGTGTTTTGTGTCAGTTCTGGTTGTTTGCTTGGATTTGTAGTCTCAAAGGATGGGATTCGTCTCAACCCATGTAAGGTTCAGGCAATCATAAATTTGCCTCCACCTTCAAATTTGCTTCAGATTTAGAAACTCCAAGGGAAAGCAAACTTTCTGAGGAGGTTCATTCCAAATTATGCCGAACTTGCTAAAGGTTAATCACGTCTATTGAAAAAGGAAGTGCCCTTCATCTGGGATCAAGTCGCGCAAGCTTCCTTTGATGCTTTAAAATAATCCCTAATGAAAGCATCATTAATGTACGCTCTCGATTATCAAAAAGACTTTAACCTGTATCTAGCTGCAGCGGATACAACCATCGCAATGGTTTTAGTTCAAGAAGAAAACGGAATTGAACATCATATATATTATTTGAGTAGGAACTTAAATGATACAGAAAGAAAGTATTCCTATGTTGAAAAGCTGGCTCTTGCAGTTGTTCAAGCGATACAGAGATTTGGACACTATGTCCTCTTTCGAAAAACTACCGTTCTGTCAGATTGCAACCCCATGACTTATATATTGTCGTGACAGTTGCTGGGGGGCAAATATTCAAAATGGATAGCAATTCTTCAAGAGTTTGATATGGAATTTGTAAAATCCAAATCGAAGAAATCCCTGGTATTCACGGAATTACTATGCGATCTCCCATCGTCGTCCACCGATGAAACATCAGAAGAAACCATCGTGGATGAATCTTTGTTTCTGATATCTTCAAGCAATCCATGGTATGGAGATATAATCATCTATCTACAAACCCAGAAATATAGGCCTAATACCTCCGCTTGGAACAAAAATGTATTCGATACCAATCAAAAGACTACATGATCGTCGGTGATACACTTTACCGTCGTGGTGTCGATACAGTTCTGAGGAGGTGCCTCACCCACGAGGAGGCCGAAAAAGTCCTGAATGATTTCCATTCAAGCACGTGTGGGGGGCATCAATCTGGTTATGCTACGATGCAAAAATTTTTTACGAGCAGGATACTTCTGGCCAACAATGTTCAAAGATTGCATAACCGCAGTCAGAAGTTGCCATGCATGTCAAATTTTCGATAGCAAAACCAGAAAACCACTCGCACCTCTACAACCAATAGTTGTTGTTGGGCCATTCGCCAAATGGGGCATCGATTTCATGACATGTAACCCCACCTCGACCGGGGGGCATGGGTATATCATAGTCACAGTAGACTATTTTACTAAATGGGCCAAGGTGATGCCTACATTAGATAACATTGGTGAAAAAGATGCCCTTTTCTTTTTCAATCATGTAGTCGCCAATTCGGCATTCCACAGGCTATAGTCACAGATCATGGATCACATTTTCGCAATCACATGATGGTCGAATTGGCTGCCAAATTAGGGTTTTCCCATGATAGCTCTACTCCATATTACCCATAAGCCAATGGACAAGTTGAAGCAATCAACAAAGTCCTGAAGTGGATGCTGCAAAGGATGATTGGAGTCCACAAAAGGAGTTGGCCCTGATCCTGTACTCAGCCTTGTGGGCATACTAAACATCGGTAAGAAATGCAACCGGGTTTACACCTTTTCAACTGGTGTATGGTCTAGAAGCAATCTTACCAGTTCAGTGTGAAATCTCGTCCCTCAAACTCGCAGTCGACCTTCTCCCTGGAACTTCAGAAGAGGAGGCTCGTTTCTTGGAACTAATCCAACTGGATGAAACCCATTGTGATGCCGATTTGGCTAACGAAGCCCATAAGAAATGAGTCAAGGCACAATTCGACAAAAATGTCAAACCCCGTGTCTTCTCAGAAGGTGACTTGGTCTTACTTTACGACCAGGAATCCGATAAATTGGGAGCATGTATGTTCAAGTCTTTGTGGATGGGCCCCTATATTGTTAAGCGTGTATTAGCAAAAGGAGCCTACGAGTTAATGGATTACGACGGGATTCCGCTGGCGCAACCCTGTAACGGGTTGTACCTTAAATGTTACTACGCGTGATTCAGTGTGGTAACCCATATGCTTTTGTTACATTTTTTTTCGCTAAGAGTAATTTTTTTGGTCAAGTAATCCACATTTTACATTTGTCGTAGATGTCGAACCTATTGGAATTTTTTGTTGGATATGCCGACGGAGCGAGTCGTAGTTTCGCGAAATCCATCTTTTGTGGCCTGGGCCATTTTTAATCCAAGCGGCGAGTTAGTAAGTTTCAGAGGGGTATGTATTGGTCTGTCAACAAATAACATCGCTGAATATAGCACGTTGATAGAACTTCTCTCTGATGCCATCACACATGGCATAAGCCAACTTGTTGTTAGGCTAGACTCATAGCTCATCATACTACAACTCACTGGTATCTACTCTGTCCGAAATCCAGCTATCTATTACATGTTCCTAAGGGTCAAGCTTTTGGAAAGACAATTTGATTTTATTCAATATCAGCATATTTCCAGAAACTTAAACACATGAACAGACTCATTGGCAAATTATGTGTTAGATAGGCATTTGCAACATTTGTGAAAAGAAGCATTTCATCAGCATTTGCATCAGGATCATGTAACTTAACCAAAATAAAGCTCCGAAAATAAAAAATATATATATAACTGTTTATGGTTTACACATAATGTTCTGTAACCAAGACAAAAATTGGTCAAACGAACCAAAATTCAAAATGCTAGGGGGCACCCTAGTCTAATGATGCTGGTGATAACAAGTCACCGCCTGTGCAATCATGCGTAAAAGCCTCGTCCACCGACTCGGCACACCAGTAGTATGTCGCTGCAACCTCAGGGGCAGCTCGTTGGTCCTCCTATCTGGAATACCAAGAGTAAGGCCCTCGACCTAGTCCTGTAATGCTGAAAGAGTCTCGACCACATCAAGGTCACGAAGGATAGCCCTTCCCGCACCCTCTCTTGCTGGAGCGGCAGCTGGCACTCTCAGGCGTACTACTGGTCGAACTAGTCCAACATCTGCTTGAGCACATGAGTTTTGATTAGTCCTGATAGAAGAAAGCACAAGAACATCATAAAGAGAAACGATAAATAGAAATATGGTCAGAGAATTTACCGATGACACCCCACTGCTCGCCAGCAGGCAGTACCAAATCCGGATCACCCTGGAAATCCATACCAGCATATGGATACTCGGAAAAAACCATCTCCTGATGGTTGAACCACTCGAAAAAGGTATCAGAAAAGGAAACCTGGGACTGACCAGCATGTCGGGCCATAAGGTCGACCCATCTCTGCATCCATGGCTTAATCGGTGGAGGCAAACCAAGTGAAACATACTACGGCTGCATCAGCGGGATCTTTTCCAAGGTGAAAGTTATCAAAATAGAACCATATCCAATGTTCTTCAATCTTCCATTTTTCACCTTGGTCAGTTGTTATTTCATCACAAAGAGTACTGCATCACACCAGTTGAACACCTTTGGTTCAAGGCATTCCAAGGCGTACTTCATATAAGATCTGTTGGCCACGTGAAGTGCCGCACTACCAACTAGTCTAGCAAAAGTGAACAGAATGGTCCTCAGGGACCTGTCAGTGACATCTCAGATAATGATCTTGCCATCCTTACTCGGCTAAGATCCCTATCTGCAATACCTGTGAATGTAATCTCTCACAGATTCACCCCCATGTGCCGAACCTGATAATGAGATAGGGGCACCCCGTCTCGATAAGCCGGCCAAAAAATAGATGTCCACGACAGTCAAGGGGATGGAGTTACCCCTAATCTGGAACACCTGGGTGGTAGGATCCCATGCATCAAGAAAATATTGCAACAAGTTGATTTGTTTCCTCATGCAAGAGATGCGGAAAAACTTGAACATGTCACAGTTCTGCAGTGCATTTACCGTAACCGGATCATGTAAAGCAAGCATGTCCTCTTCTTCATGCTCACGTTCTCACCATGTAACAGGCATTTGGCTCCAATGAATCTATGAAACAAACAAGAGAAGAGTCAGGATCCTGATTTGGTGGGAAACAAGCAAAAATTTCCATGAAAAACTGTGCATAAAATGCCCTCTTTGCGCCCATCGCACCCCCAGCAGTGTTCTAGGTGGGATTCATGCTAACTGGTCAATGGCCAAGCCAGCATGCATCGCCCCTTTCGATGTGGAAGAGGTGCGGTGGAGCCAGGGCGAGTTTTTCAAACCCCAGAGGCTCAGAAAAACCATAAAACATGCTCAGAATGCAAAATGGAAAGGATGAAATTAAAGAGCTCAGGTTTAGCTCCTACCTAGTCCAGACGGCACCGAGAATCATCCACAGAATCTCCCAGAATCAACTAGTGAAAATCAAGGGGGAAAACACCTCCAAAGCTCCAACAAACCAAAGTTCAAATGAAATGGTAAAATGAGAGGTAAAAAGCACTTTTAAATTACTTTTCACGTAATTCAAGTAAAATATTAGTGTTTTAACTCATTTTTCAAACATATATTGTTCATTTCTAACTAGTTTGATGAAGCAATTGAGCAGGCAGTACAACCTTTGAAAGAACAAAGTTGTCAATGGTAAAATCAAGACAATCAATGACCATTTTATCGAGCAGTTTTAACGCGGAATTCAAGCTCGTTAAAAAATAAACATAAGCAATGAGCAAATGTTCCCCCAAAGTTTAAGCTCATTAAAAAATGAACCATTTTCCGATAAATAACCATTGTGAATGTATTACCATCAGCCTTTGAAGCCTTGGTCATGTTCTCATCATCACCTCCACTTTGTTTTGGCCGATCATTCACCTCCATTTGATTGTTTACCCTTTTGAGGAACAGCTGCGAAGAGTGATCCTACTAGCCATCCTTGTGACACTGCCATGATTGGAAAATTCCAAACCTTACCTGGAATCAACTGCTACCCAAATTTATCACTCGTTCCTCAAAAAACGAGTCTCCTTTAAGCTCTTTTCAACTGACTCGTAAAATATGAAAAGATTGCCGAGTGATTGGCCTCTCCAGCTCATTAAAGGGACTGGAAGTGCTATCCCTCCTTTAGATTTTAATCTTTTTGGACTTGAGGGATTATTACACAAAAAGATCGAGCGCTTGTTCGGCTCATTAAAAGTACCGAAAATTCATCCCTTTTGTATTATTTTATACATTTTCGGACTCAAGGGATTATATGATGAAAAAGGATCATTGGAGTTTTCTTTACGTCCCTTTTTCAGACTCTCTAAAATTGAAAAGGACTGAGTTATCCTTGTCGTTAAACTCGTTAAAACTGAATAGCAACAAACTTGTCCATAACAGACAAGAACGAGTTTCACTATCGCTAGGCTCGTTAAAACATAGCGATGGGTTTGCCCGAAGGGAAAATTATAGAACAAGCATATGTTATCCTCCTCAAGCTTGACAAAAACAAAGAGGTACTGGTCAGCAATGGCTGGGGAAAAATTGGGAAGAAAACTTGAAGCAAATTTATTGGTAGCAAGTCGCTCTTGAACATGACACTTTCACTCCGCATCCGAGTCGGGTTGGGTTGTTCCATTCACTGGTCACATCACCATGGTTCTGTCACACTATCCATGTTTGGGGTTAATTCTACCAATCCATCTTGTCAGTGTCGCCGATATGTTCAAGAGAAGTCGCTCAGAGAATTCACCTGTGTCTCACCCACTGCAATACATTTACGCTCCATTCTTTCATGACCGCCACCGTGAACCTCATATCACTAGATCGTTTGCACCTCCATTAAATCATTTGCTCCATTCCATGTCATTGATGTGGGATTCATTAAGGCCCTCGTATGATGGATCGCTTCTTGTTGACATCAGTTTATTATCCAAGAAGTCGATCTAGGAACAACCCTTTCAGTACTTTGAAGCTTGCATGCCTCAATGGAAAATTTCTCACTTCCGGCGATAGGTTTGCATCAATGGCCTTCGACCGAAAGATTGTGCATGGTGTTCGACGCCAAGTCCCTTATTCACACCATGTGAATTATACTATAGTACCTTGAGTGTCATCATCATTATCGGTGATTCCTCTCGCGCCTGTTAACAGCTTACATCATTGGTTGGTAATCAGGCGATGTCTTTCCATGTTCGACTCCAGAACATCCCTCACATGGATCGACTTGTACTTTGAGTGAAGATCGAATGAGATTGAAGACCCCGGATCTAGTTTCATCCATCTGGGCTGCGATATATATTCAGGAAAATAAAGACATCGAATGTACATAATTACTACACAGATAATCATCCAACCTAAGGGATGATGGCTCTACCAGAATCATCAGTCTACACTCAGACGATTGTCTGTCTTATGTACATGAAAAATGAATTTATAAAGCTGAGCATGGGAATGCCCGCCTCAGCTAGATCATGAAAATATTATGAAGATAATGTATTGTATTGTATCTTATTACAGGTCGCCTTCCAGCTTGAAAGAACTTCAGATCCTCATGATAAAGCATTTCACCCGACATCAACAAATTAACGACCTCATGCTTTAGGGGGCAACTGTTATAGACATTTTTGGGCACTGCAACCCCAAGCATAAAATGTCCATAAACCAAGGGCTCTTAAGTCCCTAAAAGTGTTGTTCCAACCTCTAAAAGAACAAGGTCAACTGATTACATCTTCTCCCAGAAGTTCTCCATGAAAAACTGCTCAGAACTGGTCAAAACAGGTCCATCTCACCTGCTCCATGGTCAAAGTGCGCTGCATCCCACCTAAATACACTTGGGAGGTGCGATGCATCTTGAAAATCCCTTCTATGGGGTGCGATGGGCGAGAGTGGACAAATGGCAGGGTCAATCTACAAGGTGGAGAATCATGGAATCTTCCAGAAACTTCTCCTGTGACACTTGCCTCTCTGCATTCGCCCAAGGATGAGTAAGAGATCATCAATCTCCAAGTGGATTCAAGAACTATCAAAGAGAGGACACTAATCAAATCTCAAAAGCTGACTCACCCCCCTTGCAAACATATATATATGGATCCCTTATCCCAGAGATCCAGGAGGCTCGAATTTTGTATCTTGTAAGGAAGTGTTGCTGGTTTCTTGGTGAAATATCATAGTGTTGGGTGATCTAAGATTTTCATGAGGTGAAGAAGGGATCTCTTGCTGGGAGGATGACGCTGGTTCAGAACAATTGGTTGTAATCCTCTTTGCTTTTCTTGATTATTAATAAATCTATTCAAGTTTTCCTCCACATTCTTGTATGATTGATGATATATGCATTTGTGTGGTCAATGTATATCTTGTCCTATATTGTTTATGATGATAGATCTATGTTCTTGGATAGTGTTATGCTGCTTTGATTCTACAGGTGCTCTTTGAAGCTAGGTATATGAGGAAGCGAGTAGCAAAGATCTACCAGAAGGGAGAGGAATCAAGTAAGGAACCAAGCGCGAGATAGAGGTTGGTCTCCTTTATTCCCCTCTTATCTATTTCTCATAAAGGAAAACGAAAGTAGTTTTAGTTTGTTTGTTTCTAAGGTAGCTACCAGCCTTAGTGGGACTAGCAGCTCTGCATAGACACTAGTTTTCCCGATAACAACATGGAAAAATGTTCAGAACCCCAAACACTTAACTTCGCATAAGACGATTAATAGATGGATTTTTCATACTAGGACCACATAACCCCTTCTCAATTGACCTTCGATCAAAGTGATGTTTTTGGCACCCAATTGAAGACTTTCGTTTGACTATCGATCAAAGTGACACGATTGGAACCATGTGCGTGTTTTGGTCTATATTTTATTCACATAAAATATTAGGATACAATGACATCATCAAATTTGAACTCACAACCTTCTGTATGTTTATTAAAGGTTTATTATTTTATCATACGTTTGTCTCCAACAAAGGTATTTTTCCTTAATTTTCATCCATATCTCAATGTTGGTGACGTGTTCTACTTATCTAAATTCCCTATTTAAAGCTTCTAACTTTAGCTTTTGAAATAGAGTAATATTTTCTCAAAGCAACACTAAGGTTGAATAGAGAAGTCACACTTGAATATGGGCATTGAATAAGTATATACAAGTGACTTTGTTGATAAAATAAGTATACGCCTCTAACTTTTCTCATTGAATAAGTTACACACCCGTGAATTTATTGATCGATTAAATATACGCCTCTGACTTGGTCATGAATAAGTTATACACTAGCGGTTCTTGGTCATGAATAAGTTAAATACACTAGTGGTTGTTGATAGATTAAGTATACACGTCTGACTTGGTCATGAATAAGTTATACACTAGTGGTCATGAATAACTTTTCCTTAGATAATTATTTGGTGAATATATCAACGACATGTTCATATGTTCTATAGTACTCAATCTCGATCACTCCATGTTGAACCAAATCCTGAACAAAATGATATTGAATATCTACATGCTTGGTATTCTTATGAAAAACTAGATTCTTGGTCATCTGAATAGCACTTTGATTATTACATATCAACTGAATGGATTACTCTTGTTGCTCATGTATATCCTCTAAAATTATTCTCAACTAAACTGCTTCATCTGTAGTTGTTGTTTCCGCTTTATACTCTGCTTCTACTATGGAGAGCGAAATTGTGGGTTGCTTGTTAGTACTCCAAGCAACCGTTGTTGAACCCACACCAAAAGAATACCCTGAAGTTGATTTCCTTTCATCCATGCATCCAACCCTATCTGAATATGTATAACCAATCAACCTGAAATATTCTATAGATCTATATACCAAACCATATCCAATTGTTCCACACAAATATCTTGAAATCCTCTTTGCTACTTTCCAATGCAGTTCATTGGGTTTTGCCATAAATATTAATACCATACTAACCGTAAAAGAAATATTTGGTTGAGTTTTAGTTAAGTAGATCAAAATTCCAACCAATTGACGATACAAAGTAACATCAATTAAAATGGATTCATCATGTCCATATAACTTCATCCCAACTTCCAAAGGAGTTCTTGTTGGCTTGCACCACAACATTCTGAACCTCTTCGAAATGTCCCAAATATACTTAGCTTGTGACATGAAAATACCATCCTCCTTCTACCAAACTTCAATACCAAAGAAATAATGCAACCCACCAAGATCTGTCATCTCAAACCCATCAATCATATGCGACTTAAAATTTTGAAATAGTTCATCATTGTTCCCTATGTAGATTAAATTATCAACATATAAGATAGCTATCAAAATGTCCTGTCCTCACTGAAATATATAGAGATTTGGATTAGATAAAATTTAAACTAAGCCACGATCCTAAAAATACTTATCAATTCTGGAATACCATGCCCCTGGTATAAGTCCTTCTTCAACTTATAAACAAAATATTCTTTTCCTGGCACTTCAAAACCCTCAAGCTACTCCACGTAAATTTCTTCATCCACATAACCATTTAGAAAAGTTTATTTAACATCCATCTGAAATATTGGCCATTTATATTATGTAACTAATGCAAGAACCATCCTGATTGTATCCAATTTTTCCACAGGAGAGTCTCAGTGTAATCAATGTCTTCTTTATGTGCATATCCCATTGCAACTAAACGAGTCTTATACTTATCAATTGTGCCATCATATTTATACTTGGTTTTATAAATCCACGTAGTGCCAATTAAATATTTTCCCTTTAGTATATTGACTAAGTCCCATGCATCATTTGTCACCAAGGGATTCAATTTTTCTTCCATATCTTCATTCAATTCCTTATTTATTGATTCTTCTGCATAATTATGTGGTTCATCCATTTTCATTACCTATGCCATAAGTGCATAGTTTATTAGAGAACTTTGGGATCTAGTAATCCTTCTTTCAAAATTTATATCCAACATGTTGCTTTATAAATGTATCATTTCAAGCCACTTAGGCTTCTTATGAACTTCATCCATCTTTAATGACTTAGAATTTGATTCATCATCAATATTCACTGTATCTTTCTTCTATTAAAATTGTACATGTTCTAGCTGGTAGATTCCCTCCTCATCAAACACAACATCTCTACTTATTATCGCCGTTCTTTCTTCATGATCAAATAGCCTAGAACTTCTTGTTTCAATATTGTAGCCAATTAATATACACTTCAAACTATTATCATCCAATTTCTTCCTCTTTTCCTTACAAACATGTGCATATGTAGTACAACCAAAATCTTTCATATGTGAAACACTTGGTTTATATCCTCACCATGCTTCTTTTGGAGTCAAATTCAACATTTCCTTTTTAGGACATTGGTTAAGAGTGTATATTGTTGTGTGTATGCTTCAATCCAAAACTCATTTCTAAGAGACTTAGTTTTTAACATGCTCTTAGCCATTTCATCTATGGTCCTGTTTTTTCTTTCTGCAACGCCATTTTATTGAGGAGAGTATGAATTGGTAAACTCTAATTGTATTCTATTCTTCATGCAATAACTAGAAAAATCATTTGAATTGTATTCTCCTCCATTATTTGTTCTTAGGGTGAGAATTTTCAAACCACTTTGATTTCCATAATATAGAAATTATGGTGTAGAATTGTAACTACTCATGAAATTTTAATCTAAATCATTAGACACAATCCTACTCCACTACTCTAGGGAATTAAATTTATAATTTAGAACATCGATCACAAACATGCAAAGAGAAATAACACACATGCACACAATATTTTCCCAGCGGGAATCAATTTGCTAAAAACCTCTTTTCTTACTTGCATTAATCCAATGAATAGAGATGTATTACAATTGCTTGCTCAGACGGAGAAGACCCTGCATGTAAATAACCTATATCTTTGCTCACTAAGAAGTTGTGACCCAGACTTAGTCAATTTCTGCCTTTTCTTGAGCCCCTATTTCCTTGCGCAATTCTTGAGGAAATTAGGCCCCTATTATTTAGGAAATTCCTCCAAAATGATTGCTCAATTCCCAAGGTTGATCATTTGAGTACATCCAAGACCTACACACTCAAGACTAGTCTACAAATGATGTTACACTACCTTAGAATCTCCACCATAGTTGGGGAACTCAAATTCTTTGCATGCACTAGCTATTTTGTGTTGATTGAATAGTTAACTGGATGATCACTGAGTTAGACTGAAGTCTCTCTCCACAACTAACCTTCCACTAGTTCCTCCAACAGTTAGAGCTAGTTTAACTCGAAACAAATTGAAATATCCAACCTTGATTGCTACAAATTAGCAATCACACATGTTTAGCTGAACTCCAACTCCTGTAACTCAAATTTACTAAGATAATTGAGTGACAAGATCCATGTCACATTAGTTAACTGCATCCAAGTTGTCTACTAAATTGGAAATTCAAATTTTCTCAATTTGATCAAGGAAAAATCAAATTGAGACTTTCTTGCTACATTTTTCAATTCTCCCTCTCAACAAGAAAGGGATTATCAAGCACCCCTATCTTGCACCTGTGGAACTTGAACTTCCCTCTTGACAAGGCCTTTGTCAAAATGTTAGCATATTTTTCCTATGTTAGAATGTATTGTAGCAACATTATCTGCCTTTGCACACAGTCCCGTAAATGGTGATATTGGATATCTATATGCTTGGATCGACCACAAAATATCAAATTCTCAGAGAGCTTGATGCAACTATGATTATCACAATAGATCATAGTTCGATCCATCATCTAACCAAATAGTCCCACAATTATCTTTCTCATCCAAATCACCTAACATGTTGCTTGACCTGCAGCCATGTTTTCTACTTTTTCTGAGGTGAGCGCCACAGATATTTGCTTCCTGTTGTACCAGGAGACTGCTGTGGACCCAACACAGAAAATTCCACCTAATGTACTCTTTTGGTCAAATGGACTTCTTACTCAATTTGCATCTATGAATCCATAAAGTTTCACTCCCTCTGTCCATTTATACTATAATCCATACTGAGTAGTGCTTCTGAGGTACCATAAAACATGCTTAGTTTCCTTCCAATATAATTTGGTTGGACTAACCATAGCTTGGCTCAAATGGTTGACTTCATAGCACATATTTGGTCGTCTGTTCACAAGATACATCAATGAACCTACTAGCTTCTGATAAATGGAAGCATCCACCTCTTCAATTGAAGTGGCATCTTCCTTCCTCGAGTTGGTCACTAGAGGTGTCTCCATGGGTTTGCAGCTCTCCATGTGGAATATCTGTAGTATCTCATTTTCGTACTTTCCTTGAGACACAAAAAGTTTCCCATCACCTTGCCATACTTCCAACCCGAGGAAGTAGTGCATGAGACCCATGTCCTTTATTTCAAATTCCCTTGTAAGGTCCTTCTTTCAAGATCTGATCAGTTTCTCATCACCAGTTAAAATAAAATCACCAACATATAAGACAATAATAAGCAATTTACCTTCTACCAAGGTATGATATAGGTTCACATCCACTTCACTTTTGGTGAAGCCCAAACCGGTGAGATAACCGTTGATCCTAGTGTACGAAGCACAAGGTGCTTATTTGAGACCGTACAATGCTCACTGAGTCTACACACATGAGACTCCCAATAAAATGTCTCAAAACCTTTTGGTTGCTCAATGTACACCTCCTCCTCAATAACCCCATTGAGGAATGTTTTTTTGACATCCATCTAGTGGATCTTCCACCCCATCTACATAGCCAGTACAAGAATTGAGCTAATGGATGAATACCTTGCTCCAGGAGAAAAGGTTTCCTCATAGTCGATTCCCTCAACTTGAGAGAATCCTTTAGCCACAAATTTGTCCTTATACTTCTTTATTCTTCCATCTACTACATGATTCACTTTGAAGATCCATCTCGAACCCACAACTAATTTATCTGCCAATCTTGGGACCACTTCCCAAACAATGTTCTTTACAATGGATTCGTATTCCTCAACCATTACAAGTTGCTCTATTGCTTCCTTGAAAGAGTATGGCTCAATTTCTACAAGCTCAGTCATTAAATCCTTGTAGCCACTGTACATCTTAGGTGATCTCCTTTGCATCAAAAAATTTGAAGGAACTATCACTTAAAAACCATCTACACCCTGTCATGTGGAATGAGGCACTAGAATTGGTTTAGGTGGCTCCAAACACATGCAGAAGTCCCAGAGGACTTAGAAAGGGGAAAAAATAAAGTGGTTATATTGCTCCCAAAATAGAACCAGATTCAAGTGCTCGTCACCCTGATTCCAATGGTGCGAATAGAACTCAAATCCGAGCTTGTATGAAGGAGAATGAGCCATTCAAAGTTTTGGTCAAAGTTGGGCAGTGGGCCAAGTTTAAGTGTCCTACAATTTGACTGACCCCGAGGCATGAAACCTAGCTCCCGAAAGTGGGTGAATTTGTTGGTTCATTAATTTGTCTAAGATCCCTTATATTAGACAAAATCAAAACAATGACGTTATTATAAAAATAATATTAAAAAAAAAATGTTGAGCTGGCGGGCCATGACCCCCACCATCCGTCCTCCCAAAAAAATCGCAACAATATTCAAATTTTTTAAAATTTAGGTCGACGGGCCATGACCCCCACTAACCATGCAACTACCCACCAAATATATGCGTAACATTTTTTTAACATGGGGTGGGTAGACCACCTCTGGTGGACCCCAACCACCATTACATCGCATTTAATATGGGAGGCCAATAGGTATCTAACCCACGCCAACCACGTGGGTTGGTCCACCACCATGCGGCAGCCCCATTTAATGACCAACCCAAATTTAAGCATTACACCAACTCGTGTACCAAAACTCCACCCGTATTCCATTCAAAATGAAACGGTTATCCATTGTAATGGTTTACCAAAAAAATGTACAACACGCCAAAATGATTATGTGCCATTACAGGGATTCGAACCATGAATTTTTCCCTCCTAAATGCCTTCGCCACCGTTGGACCATGTGGCTCAACTTTGATAGCTCCGCCTAGATTTAATACATAAACCCTCAATTCATTTGCACAGAGGAGGCGTGTTTGAGAATGGAGGTGTCGAACATAGAACGGAACCATGATGCAGCTCTGGGAGGTAGAATGTGACACAAAAATCAAGACAACATTTTTTTATTCATTTTTGCAGGTGGAACCATGATCTTGGAAAAGAGCAGGCGAAACCATGATTGAGCCAAATTTTCAAGAGGGTGAAATTTTGCCAGTGTTCAAATTGGACAAATCTTATGTCTATCCTACACCTCTCGGCGACATGAACCTGATGGGGCAGACAGAACTTTGATCTAAGCAGCATATTTTCGAATGATTCGGAGGAGGGAATCTAAAAGATTCCAGTAGCTCCAAATTTTCACTTTCTAAGAATTCAGAAATTTGACAGTCGATTTTACAATATTCAACGCCACAAATCTGATGGTGCAATTGGATTTTCCATTTGATCATTTCATTTTTTAGCCACTTTTCAAAGTGGAGTGCAGGTGTCAGCATTCAATGTGCGAGAAATCATTTCCATGAGACTTGACGCCACGATATTGATGGTGCAGCCATATCCAACAATTTATCATCCTCTTCTTCAGATAACTCCTTGATGTGAGGTATATGTAGTGTGATCATGTACTTCTTTATCTCTTTCTATGAGATGCATTGTGTTGTATAGATCCCAGTTTGATGTTTGATGTCAGATCTTGTTTTTTTCTTGATGTGAGATGTACTTATTGTCATGTTTTGATTGAGATCCCTTTGTCGTCATGTTGACGGGATACTCATGTGTCACCATGTATGTTTGAACTGAGATCCCTTTGATGCCATGTTGGCGGGATGCTCATTATTAACATATGTGAAATTATGTCATGCTCATAGGATTCATTTTTTTTAATGAGAGTTCCTGCAGCAGAACATCTCTTGGAGCCACTCCTGCATGAGGACATATCCCTTGTATGATAGAGAAAACACATGCAAGCACATCATTACTCTTTATAGCACTTAATGCAGCGGCCTACACCATCTTGACACTGGGGCCCGGAGACATAGTCCCTCTTGGACGAACTCCATTATCAACGTCTTGTATCTTTTGTTGCTGATTCTTGTCATGTTCCATCTTCTTTACAACATGCATATATGTTCCTTTATGTTCTTTTAAATGCAATTCTAATCACATCACGAAAGCAAAAGATCTTGTTTAAATCCAGGAGTTGAGCCAACTTGGATCAAGTTTTGTATCAGAGCGGTCTTTGCGTGGATGTGAATTGAAAGCATGAACAATGGAATGTGCAGCGATGGAGGATGACAAAGTGATGTATGAGACCATACTCAGAATTTCCCAAAAGGTGGAAATAATGTATGAATCTCTACAAAAAGAGACAAAGGAAAAGGAGCGATTGCAGCTTCAGTTGTGAGCCATGGAAGAGGCCCTAGAAGAACTGAAGCACAACAACCAGAATCTTCAAACAAAGAATGTTGAATTAAAGATGCTCCTACAAGACGATAAAGAGGAGAAACATAGTCTGCTACGACAACTGAAAGCAAAGGACGAGGCCTTGGAAAAGCTGCAGCGTGACCCATGTGAGGTAAAAAGTAGGTCTCCATCTTCATGTATGTGTCTTGATGATGATTTCACTATTTTTGAAGATCATACCATAGGAATTGGCTCCAAAATGTTGAATAGAATGGGGTATGAAGGAAAAGGCTTGGGCATTAATGGCCAAGGCATTATCAACCCCATCAAAGTAGAGGAATTACCCTATCGAACAGAACTTGGATATGTCAAAAAGGAAGTTGGGGAATATGCCACGACTGCAAGTGAACCACCAACAACATATGATGAGAAGCCCTCATTAGTTCTCTCCAACTCGACAGTGAAGGTAAAATATGTTGAATTCCCTTCAGTTTCGTCTTCACATAGTATGATTTCTGTTGGAGATGTTGAGATACCAATTACAGGGAAAAACATGAGGCTCCTTACCAGGATGAGGTACAAGGAGGAAGAAGAACTTGGTGTTAATAACCAAGGCATAACTCAACCATTGGAGGTTGTGTAAAGACCTTGATTTGCAGCCTTGGGATACATTGAAGGAGAATGCTCGAAGGTGTGAGCTTCTTCCGAGACATCTTTGAAATCGTCGAGGAAAGAGAATGGTGGGAACACATCCCCATCATCCCATGGCAGTGCCTATTGCAAGGAAAGAGCAGAGGCAATCTCTCATTGCCATAATGACACCAGAGGTAGCAAGGAAAGGTATAACCAGTCTTGATATTTGAATGTTCATTTCAACTATAATCATGTTGTTACTGATGGACATAAATCAAGGCATCGAAAAACATGTACCTTTCGTGGATTACATAACCATACATTTGTTGAGTGCCGGAAAAGAATAACAACACACAAAAGGAGGAGGCATGAAAGACCCTCTCAACAACAAATAAAGAAACATGTTAAGAAGATCTAGAGGAAGAATACGTACTGCAGTCATTGCACAGAGGTGGCCATCAAAGAGACACTTGTTGGAGGCTCCATCCAGAGCAGCGCCTTAAAGACAAAGTGTTAGTGCATGAACTAGATGAAACAGTTGTTCGACCAACGAATGCACCATGAGGAAACGACCCATTCACATTGATAAGTGAGAAATGTTTCTTCTAGGCATGATAAAATGTCATGGTATTATTTTTTTCCAATCATGTGTTTCATTTTAAAATGTAAAAGTGATGATGTTCTTTCCATCACTTGTTAAGTAACAATGATGTCTGGTCTTATTTTGTGATTTCATTTTAAATTGTGAAAGTGATGTTGTGTTTCTGTCACTTGTCAAAGAAACAATAGTGTTTGGCATTATTTTTTTAAATCATGTGTTGTAGTGATGATGTGTTGTCCTTCACTTATTAAAGCAACAATGATATGTTGGCCTTGTTTCCATAGTTGGGGTATTTTTTCCATTTTGATGTAAACATGACCACCGATTATATGTTATAAACTCGTGGAAAGTATGGGATGCTTGGGTCATTAGTTGGTCATGTTGATAAGTATGTAATTTGAAAAACAATGTACACAAGTTTGCAGAGGTTGTAGGGGTTCATCGCTTATGGCTGAAGGACAAAGGTGAAGGAGAAGGAAGGGTGATTGAGCTAAATTTTCAAGAGGGTGAAATTTTGCCAGTGTCCAAATTGGACAAATCTTATGTCTATCCTACACCTCTTAGCGACACGAACTTGATGGCATAGACAGAAATTTGATCTGAGTAGCAGATTTTTTAGATGACCCAGAGGAGGGACTCTTTGAGGAATCTGGGGGGAATCTAAAAGATACATGTAGCCCCAGATTTTCACTTTCTCAGAATTCAGAAATTTGATAGTCGATTTTACACTATTCGATGCCACAAATCTAATGGTGCAATTAGATTTTCCATTTGATCATTTCATTTTTCAGCCATTTTTCAGAGTGGAATGTAGGTGTCAGCATTCAATGTGTGAGCAGTCATTTCCATGAGACTTGACGCCATGAGATTGATGGTGCAGCCAAATCCAACAGTTTATCATCCTCTTCTTCAGATAACACCTTGATGTGAGGTATATGCAGTGTGATCATGTACTTCTTTATCTCTTTCTATGAGATGCATTGTGTTGTATAAATCCCAGTTTGATGTTTGATGTGGGATCTTGTTTTTTTCTTGATATGAGATGTACTTATTGTCATGTTTTGATCGAGATCCCTTTGTCGTCATGTTGACGGGATACTCATGTGTCGCCATGTATGTTTGAATTGAGATCCCTTTGATGCCATGTTGGCGGGATGCTCATTATTAACATACGTGAAATTATGTCATGCTGATAGGAGTCCATTTTTTTAATGAGAGTTCCTGTAGCAGAACATCTCTTGGAGCCACTCCTGTGTGAAGGCATATCCCTTGTATGATAGAGAAAACACATGCATGTAGATCATCACTCTTTCTATCACTTAATGCAGTAGCCTACACCATCTTGACACTGGGCCTAGAGACGTAGTCCCTCCTAGAAGAACTCCATTATCAACATTTTGTATCTTATGTTGCTAATCATTGTCAGTTTCCTTCTTCTTTACAGCATGCATATATGTTCCTTTATGTTCCTTTAAATGCAATTCTAATCACATCATGAAAGCAAAAGATCTTGGTTGAATCCGGGGGTTGAGTCAACTCGGATCAATAATCCAAGTACCACATGCATCCCATCACTGTGTTGCCCATTTGATGAGCCTAGGTATTGCAACAATAATGCTACAACGTCCAGGGCTACCATCTTTACTTATCAACCGGGGGTTTGTACAAAATCAAAGGTGACAGTGCTATATGCACAAGTAGAAGTGCAGATCCTACCTGTTGTCACTGTTTATAGAGTCATAAGAAATTTTAATTCTTTGATGGAAGGAGAGAAAACCTTATTCTAAGAGAGAGCTACTTCTATTGCAGTAATGAAGAAAATAGAATGAAAGGCTAAACTTGCACCATAACCTAACTTAATCAACCAAACATCTATGCTAAGCAGAGTTGCTAATTTAACATTAACCTAAGGCTAATTATCTATGTTTGTAGAAGTAAAAACATAAAAACTAGACTAAGGAGTAACAAAAAAACTTAGGCTAAGTCGAGTTCTAGGTGGAAAAAGCGATCGGAGGTTCAAATTAGTTTAAGGAGGGCGTGAGGGAGCAAAAATGCATAAGAACCATTGGATCAGTCGAGTGAAAGGTAATGAATGGTGGAGATTTGATCGTGGAAGGTTACGTAGGCAGATGTGTGAATAGGGTTGCTAATGGGATAGACGGTTAAGATCTTATCATGAAGGTTTTAATATAAGGGATGGACGAACAAGGGAACAAAGGAGATGAATGGCTAAGATTTAATCGCGCAGGTGAGGCCAAGAGATGGACGAGTGAGGTTGACAGGAGTGATGAACGGCTAAGATCTTATCACGCGGGTGAAGGTAAGAGATGGATGGATGAGGCTAGTTGGTAGATGGGCAGTGGAGATTAGATCGAGGGAAAAAGAATGTGCAGAAATGTTGGAGCGGGATTAGAGGGCGGTAAGCTGTTTATCACACGCCCTCAACGCTGTAAGTGGTTTGCTCAAATTTTATGCGATTAACCTCCCCAGGCGACACATAGCATGGGGAAACCACCCATTTCATGTGTTCTTGGGCAGATAATGGTCGGACATAAATCCACAAGATATGGTGTGATAGCCGTTGGATCAGGCGGGGCTTATCAACGGTGGAGATCGGCCAAGCTAGTTGGTGATTAGGTGAAGCGATAACTGTCGGAACAAGCAAGGCAGATCGACAGTGAGGACATAAAGTTCATAAAGTGAATGGTGGACTCCACACGAGGCAGCAGTTGAAGAAAATGGTGAATCGGATGGTGATTGTGAAGGGATGTTGGTGATCAAACAGTGAGCAAGCGATGGAGGGAGAATGCGCTGGAGGCGGTTTCAAAGAAAAATAACAAAGAAAATCAGTGAGGGTATATAGCTAACTGCATTCAAACAACGAACTCCATAGCCTATGTGAGAACCAAAAACTGTATTTTTAGGGTTGCTAGTGGGTCTCTGCCTCAAGTCATGGTCCCAGAGGGAGGAGATGGGGCTGAGACACCTGCGCACAACCTGATAGCAATCTTTTCCTCTAATCTGACCTCTAAATAAAAAAACCACAAATGACAGTAAAATACAACAAATGAAACTACCGAAACAGATGAACAGAAACAGGAAGTTATTCAAATAAATGAATAGAACCAGAAAGTTGCTTAACCAAATGAATTAGAACCAAAACTTCTTGAGAAAATGCATCAGCAAACCATGAAACTACTTAACAAATAAACAAAACAAAATTCTATGCTAGAATAATAGAACAAAAAAGAGGAGTTATGGCTGCTTGGGTCAGGCCCTAACCCAATAGCCTCAACCCTCGAAGTTTAACTCAGAGCTCGCTTAAATAGAACTCATCTTTATTACAGAAACCATGGATTACAAAGAAAATTCACAAGTCTTTGCAGTTTAAAATAAAACAAATTTTTACAAATGAAGTCTAAATCCTAGTGAGTTCCTAATCCTCTCTATTTATACATATGAAGTCTCCAACAACTTCCTCTCAAATTAGGGTGGTTTGTCTCTCAACTCAAAATAAACTGTTTCTGTCCTTTTCACTTGCTTGTTTGTCTTTTAGTCCTCATGATGTGGTTGTTTGCACTCTGAGTTGGTGGAGGAATATTCGAATGGAAGGGTAGTAGATGAGGAGGATTAACCTCCTATAATTCCTCTACCTTGTCCCATTCAAGTCTTGACCAAGGTCTTTGCTATAGTTCTTCACTTTTATTCTTTATACCTACATTTCTTCTTGATTTTATCTTTTATTCCTGCATTATATGTACATTAGATCACAAATCCAAATATATGACTCTAACTCATTTCATAAACAAGATATAATCAAAAGTATGCAATAAGTTGTGAGAATAGTTGGTTTGACTAAGCTAGGAGGTGAATTAAGGCCAATTAAGGCCCATATAATTACTCAATAATGAGGCTCATTGTCACCCCCTACTAAAAGTGTTTCTCATCCTCTGAGCAATTTAGTGGCTCTGGTAGCCTCTCTGACATCCCATGCTTCTGTTGTGGTCTCTTCTTCTTGTTCATAGAAGCTTGCTTTCCTTTATACGTCTTCCCATTGCCTCTTTTCCTCTTCTTATTTTCCCTGATCTTCAAATTGTGTGGCAATTTGTTCTATTTTAGCAGGCATGTATTTTATCATCTCTTAGCAGTTTAAATATATCCTCAAAATGTGAAATTTCTTGCCCTTAGGCAATAGGATATGTAAGTGCCAACTGAGGATCATTTGCAATTATATTATGGGTGCTGAGTAGGGCCATGGGGTTTTATTATTCAGCTCTGATGAAAAGAGGTTCATTTTGCTTTCTGGCCAATATTCTTTCATCTCTGCATCCCTTGACTTCTCATGGTTTAGCCATGATGCCAAAGCCATTAATTGTAGATCTCCTAGCTCTGCATTAGGATCCCAATTATTCATGTCTGTGAGGGCCATGTTATGCAAGTAAAATTTATCCATTTTGGGCCCATCCTTTAGTGCACTTTGATCACAAAGATCAATAAACTATCTGCAGTCCTGAAATGGCTTGGTGCTCCTTTGTGCTAGTGTCTTAATCTAAAATTGCAGCCATTGTTCTCTGAGGTAAAGAGTAGGATTTAGCTGGTATCCTACACTGGATGGCCTCCAAGGAGAGGCTGGCCATACATGCTAGCTGGGTTTCCTTTTCCTCCTACTTTCATCTTTGTTTTTCTTATCTTCTTCCTTTTGGTATTCTTTCTCATCTCCATCAGTTTCTTCCTATGTTTCAGCATCATCCTCGTGTTTCAGCATGGTCCTATGTATTAGTTTCTTTTTTATTCATCTCATCCCATCTAGCTTTGTATCATCTTCTTGTTTTTCCTCCTCTTCACTAATAGAAGAACTTACATCATAGATGAGGGTTTTGATGTCATCCTTTGCTGGTAAGTCTCTGCAGACTGACCATTTCATAGGGATCCTAAGGTTTTTTTTGGAGGGCATCCTCAATGAGGATTCTGATCAAATCATGGTGAGCCAACTATTGGGAATTCCCTTCCTTTACCTTGTTGCTAGAGTCTATGAGTGATTGCATCAAGAAAATAGGGTATGCTAAGTCTTTGGTGAACTGGTGTTTCTACCCCAAACCTTAATTCTTCAAACATTCTCAAATGGTTTCCATAACAATATTGTATCTATGGACTCTTGCATTCTCTTTTGACTTGTTAAAGAATTTCCTTTTTGCCACCTTTTCACTTAGAAACCAACTACCTCTTAACCTTTACAACTTTTGATCAAATGATGCATATGAGTGAGTGAGTAGGATACTTACCTGTGGTCTTGATGCCATGTTTCAGTTGTTAAAGATCAGAGGTGTTGCTGATGGTATTTCTTCTTCCTCTTCTGTTGTTTGTTGATAGTTTATTAGCTTTAAATTGGAGGTGTCTGTGACTGAATATTTGATGTTGTTGTTACTATTGTGGAGCTCTTATATCTGATGTTGTTGTTACTGTGGAGCTCTTGGATCTGATGCTACTACTATTGTGGAGCTCTTGGATCTGATGCTACTGTTGCTGTGGAGCTCTTGCATTTGATGTTACTGCTGTTGTGGAGCTCTTGGATCTGATGCTACTGTTGTTGTGGAGCTCTTGGATTTCATGCTGTTGTTGTTTTGGAGATCTTGGATTTCATGTTGCTGCTGTTGTGGAGCTCTTGGATTACCACTTGGCAATGTTTGGTGTCGTCCTTAGAATTCTTGATCATGTTGTTGGATGGTGCTATGAGGGTGTTGTAATGAATGGACCGAGGGAGTAGGAGCGTATGTGGATGCAGGGATGATGGTAATGGTTGAGGTGGTTTTGTTAGGAAACATAATTTTAACCTGAATTGAAGCAATGAAGTGAAAAATAATAGAATTGATGGAGGGATGCATTTGTAAGGAGTGGAGGAGATGAAATATATGTGAGGCAAGGTTCCCTTTGGATCTTCTCTTTGCTCCTTAGTTGTCTTTCTCACCCACCTGCACATAACAATTATGTTTTTTCTTATATATATATATATATATATATATATATATATATATATATATATATATATACAAAACACCTAGGCTGCCTCAGAGAGGTTTTCACCCTAGATATCTGCCCTGGGCGCCTCAAGAAGGTTTTCACCTAGGGATCTTGTTATCCTTTTAATTTTTCTCATCCTTGGGCCACCTCATGAGGTTTTCAACCCAAAGATGGGACTCAAGCACCTCAAAGAGGTTTTCACCTGAATCCTTATTCTTTTTCCTTTTTCAGTAATCGGATGAGGGAGGAGCTGGAACTTGCTCCACCCTCATCACTGTCTTATTAATGTTGTCAATGAACTCTTGTCTTGATAAAGGCCTCTTGTACATTTTCAATATGTTTCCATTAACTAGCAATGGAATGGCTTCTTCATAAATAGTCCTGATTTGCACTGAACGATTGTCATTGCTTCTTTCCACCACATAAGGTTTGAGCCATCTTGTTCTTAACTTGCCCTTAAAATCTTTAAACCTGGAATCATATAATAATGCCTAGTCTCCTTGAAATTGCTTCTCCTTGATGTCCCTGTCATGCCAGACCTTCCTCTAAAGCTGAACTATCTCTGTATGTAGGAGGGCCTGCATTTTGAAATCATCCAAGCCATTCAAATGCAACAACCTTTCTTTTTGTGCATGACTGAAATCTAAATCTAGTTGGGTTGCCATCCTCAATGTGTTATATTCAAATTCAATGGACAGCATAGCCTTTTTACCATAGACCAGCTCATAGGGTGTAAATCTAGTGGTGGTCTTCCATGTTGTATTATAGGCCTAGGTGGCCTCAACTAGTCTCTGTGCCCAATCCTTCCTGTTGCTGCTCACCACCTTGGTTAAGATGTTCTCCAGTGCCCATATTGGTCACCTCCACTTGCCTATTAGCTTGTGGATGATAAGGAGTGGAGGTCCTATGCTTGATTTTGTGGTGGCTGAGGAGTTCTTCAATTCTGCTAGAGGTAAACTTGCTACCTTGGTCTGTGACTAGCTCTCTAAGGTACCCAAATTTGTAGAATATATTCTCCCTTAGGAACTCAGCCACCTTTTCTTCTGTTGTTGCCTTAATTTCCTTAGTTTCAGCCCATTTAGTCAAATAATCAGTGCACACAATGATGTGTTGTTTTTTCTTTGAAGGAGGGTTGATCGGCCCAATGAAGTCCATGCCCCACTTGACAAATGACTTGAAAGTCACTTGAGGTTGTAGGGGTATTTCATCTCTCAGAGTAGGCTTTCCCATCCTCTGGCACCGATAACACCGACTAACATACTTCTTTACATCCTGATGAAGAGTAGGCCAATAATAACCTGCTTGCAACACTTTGAATGTTGTCCTCTTTGCTACAAAATGACCTCCACAAGGCCCATCATGATAGGTCAGAAGGATGTCAAAGAATTCCTCTTCCCTTACACACCTTCTTATGATTTGATCTAGGCCAAGTTTGAATAGATTACCCCCAATCCAGGTGAAGGGGGCGCTCTTCCTAATTATCTTGATCTTTTCTTTGGAGGGAAAGTTTGGTGGGAAATGTGATGATACTAGATAGTTTTCTATATCAGCAAACCATGGGGAGAGAAATGAAATAGAAAACAGATGCTCACCTACAGGCAAATTTATTCTAGGTAGAAAGTCAACAACAACATTTTCCTTACTAGGCTTATCAATAATGGTTAGATCAAACTGGTGTAATAGAAGCAACAATCTTTTAATTCTACTAGCATTTATATCTGATTTGTTCATTAAATATTTGATTGCAACATGATGAGTATGCACAAATGTTTGATAGCCTGTAATGTAATGCCTAAATTTGTTCAATGAATGCACTATAGCTAGGAGTTCTTTTTCAGTCACAGTATAGTTTATCTCAGCCTTTGACAGGTTTTTACTGATAAAATAGATGGCATAAGGTAATTTCTCCTCTTCCTGGCCTAAGGCTGCTCCCATGGCTTTTTGTGAGGCATCAACATGAATATTAAAGGGGAGGGCCTAGTTTGGGCCTCTAAGGATTGGTGCAATAGTCAACTTACCCTTGAGAATGTCTAAGACCTCTTGATAGTTCTTTGACCGTATAAATTCAGAATCTTTGGCCAACGATCCAAACAAAGGAGAGGCCAACTTGCTGAAGTCCTTTATGAACCTCTGGTAGTATCTAGCCAATCCTAAGAAACTTCTGACATCTTTCTACTTTTGTGGAGGTGGGACCCCTTGGATGATTGCTATTTTGTTTGGGTCTACCTGCAGTCCTTTCTGAGATATTGAATGACCTATCATAGTCCCTTCAGTCATTAAGAATTCACACTTTCTGGACTGAGAGACAGATTCATTTCAATGCATTTGTACAATACTTTGCCTAGGTTAGTCAGGGCTTCTTGGAAATCACAACCATAAGGTGTAAAGTCATCCATATAGATTTCCACAGAATCATGTACTAATTGAGCAAAGATACTCAAGACTACTCTCTAGAAAGTGGCAAGAGCATTGCATAGGCCAAAAGGAAGGACCCTATAGGCAAAAGTACCCCAAATATAGGTGAATGTGGTCTTGTCCTGGTCTTCTGGACAGATTTGGATTTGGTTATACCCACTGAATCAATCTAGGAAAGAAAATAATTTCTTCCCTGCCAGGCCATCTAGTACTTGGTCAATGAAGGGTAGGGGAAAATGATCCTTCTTGGTGGCTTTGTTCAAATCCATATAATCCACACAAATCCTCCACTTAGCATTTTTCTTGGGTACTAATACTAAAGGAGAGACCCACTCACTGTCTGAGATAGGATAAATAAACCCTGCATCTAACAATTTTTGCAGTTCTTCCTTGACTATCTCTTTAAGAGTTGGATTCATCCTCCTTTGTGGTTGCCTAACTAACTTGCAACCTTCTTGGATGTAGATGTGGTGATTACACACTGAGAGGTGTACTCCCTTCATTTCCTTATAGCTCCAAGCGAAGGCTTCTAGGTTCAACCTTAGCAGGTTGCATGGATTTTCCTCTTCCAAAGCAGAAAGAGATGGATTAATTTGCAAAGCTTTCTTTGAGAAAAATTCTATGGTTTTGACATGGAGTGGGTTAGAATTGGCCAGGCATAAATCAATTGGATGTTTGTTCAGGGTTTCCCTTACTTCTTCTTCTAATGGCAGGGAACTAGGAGTTGGATTTTGGAGCAGGTGTTCAATTAAATCATCCTTATCTTGCTTTCCTCCTCCTATGATTTCTTCCAAAGTATAAAGTTGGGCAGAGTAACCCTCATCTTCTTCCTACTCCTCTAACCATAAAGGTAAATCATGTTCTAGCAAAGGTGAGCAGGAGGGTATAGGACTAATTGTTTGGACATATGCCCATTCTTGATGGTCATATTCCCAGCTTTGCAGCTCATGTAAGCAACAATTGTGGCTAGCCATTGCCTTCCAAGGATGAGAGGGTAACCCGTAAGCTTAGCCTTAGTCTAGAGAACTAGGAAACCTACTGGGTATTCCCAGGAATCAATGGAGACCATCAAATCCTCCGCAATTCCCTTAGGGGTGACTATGGGACAGTCTGCAAGTTGCAACATTGTTGTGGTCTTTCTCAATGACCCTTGGAGGTTGAGTTTGAGCATGGTGTCCTTAGTCATCACATTAATGGAAGCCCACAGATCAATCAAATTGTGTGGGACAATGGTGCCATTGATGTGTACATATACTACAGGGCTTCCAGGGTCCAAATATTTTGGACATATTACCTTCCCCAGCATTAAGTCAGACAACTGCCCAATGACATTAATGGTAGGGACATCCCTTTTTCTTCTTCCTGGATGCTTGAAACACTTCTCCTTAATCAATTTATTATAAATAGGCACATCTTTTATTGCTTAGAGAAGGGGGATCTTTACACAAAAATTCTTCAATTCTCCCAGAAGTTCAATTTCTTCTAGGGTAGGATGGAGTGGTTGGGATAATCTTTGAGGAAAGGGTGGATTCACTTTCAGGTTGCTTTCCTCTCTTTCTTCCTCAACCTCCCTATGTGGAGAGGGAGGTTGGTTATCAAGGAGAATTCTCCTAGATCTTAGTTTAATCTCCTAGACTTCTACAGCATAAGCTGGGTATGATGTCTCTCCACTGTATGCTTGTTGAGCCTGCCTATTGTTTGGGTTCGAGTTTTGTTGTCTAGGCATCTAGGGTTGCTTGGGTGGAGTAGAGTGCAAGAGTTATGGTTGTGCAGGTGGTGGAGGCAATATGAATGGAACATTGTCGAATTGGGGCCTCCAACCCTGGGGTGGGGCATTCCACTAATGTTGTGGCTGACCATAAGGTTGGAATGACTGGCTGGTTGGTTGAGATTGATACTGAGATATATACGACCAAGGAGGGGGTGTAGACCAGGAAGGATGAGCAGGGGGTCCCAAAGAAGGTATAGTGGTGGCTTGGTTGGGGTTGTAGTATGCATGGGATGGCCCTTGCATACCCTACTGGTATGGTCTAGGTCCAGGAGGTCTCCTTTGGTTGATGTATCAAAGCTGCTCAGTGACCCCTTCAACTCCTTGATACTCAACTTTGAGTCCAAGTAAAGAAGGGCACTTGTATGTGGAGTGGTTTTCTTCACAGACTGAGCAAATCTGAATGCAATTTAATGGACAATCTTTCTTAGGATGCCTCCTAGTGCATCTAGGACAAAAAATGGTCAAGGCTCTCTCTACTTCCTCTTGCTCCCTGTTGATGTTCATGGTGTCCAATTGCAAGGCAAGGGTTTGCATCATGTCACTCTTGAAATCTTCCAGCATATTACCAATTTCACCCTTGATGGATAAGTTTGAGGATGATGTACTGGCCATAGGTTGACTACCCCTACCCTTTTTCCTGGATGCCCTAGAATGGTTTCTAAATACAGCCTTAATATCATCATAGGGTAATTGGTAGACATCTCCTCCTGTTATCATATTTAAGGTATCCAGAAGATCTTCGCTTAGTCATCTAAGCAAGACCATCTTTAGTGACTCAGGGTCAAGTGTGCACCTGGCCCTTTTGTAACTAAGCTGGAATCTTTCTTCATAGTCTTCTAGGGATTCATCATGGCCTATGGTCATCCTAAAAATATCTTCTTTAGTACCCTTTGACCTGCAATAGTCCCTATATTTGTCGTTCAATTTTTTTTGCATCTAAGCCCAAGTTGTGATGCTATCTCCAAGTAAACCCATGAACCAGCGCAATGCTGCATCCTTGAGGGTAGATGGGAATAGTTTTAAACTTTTCTCATCATTTGTATAGTCATAGGTTCAACATATAAAAGAGAATTCAAATAGGAAAGTGTCAGGGTCCTCTATGGTCAGGCCATGGAAATGAGGTAGCGCAGAGGGGCTTATATTCTTCATCTTAGTGTACCCATTGGTTTCCCTGATGGGGAAGGCACTCTCAATTCTCTCTCTATCTCTCCTATCATTTTGGTTTCCAGCCATTGGTTCAGTAGGAATGGGTTCTTCCTCTTCTTCTTCTTCTATAGGTTCCCCAAATAGGTAAGTTTTCTCACCTAAAGGGTCTTCCAATTCACCTTCACTGAAGAAGAGAGAAGGTTGCCTGTTGGATGCAGTGGGGGTATTTAACAAGAATTTTCCTAAATTGTCCCTAATCCTACGAGGCATGAAAGGAAATGTTTTTGGGTTGGTTTTTGTAAGATTTTTTTTGTAAAGCTAGAAAGTACTTGCAGAATGGAAAGGAAAGTAGCTAATGATAACTGAAAGAAAGAAAGAAACTAGATTACTTTTGCAGAAATAAACTAATGGAAGAAAGTTTGAAGGCTAAAAATAGAATAAAATAAAGTAGGAGACTAGAAATAGAAGAAAGTAGTAATTACTTCTACTTAGACACCTCCCGGAAACGGCACCAAAAAGTGATGAGCCTAGGTATTGCAACAATAATGCTGCAACTCCGAGGGCTACCAGCTTTACTTATCAACTCGGGGTTCGTACAAACTCAGAGGTGACAGTGTTATATGCACAAGTAGGATTGAAGGTCCTGCCTATTGTCACTGTTTATAGAGTCAGAAGAAACTTTAATTCTTTGATGGAAGGAGAGCAAACCTTATTCTAAGAGAGAGCTACTTCTATTGCAGTAATGAAGAAAACAGCATGAAAGGCTAAACTTGCACAATAACCTAACTTAATCAGCTAAACAACTATGCTAAGAAGAATTGTTAATTTAACATTAACCTAGGGCTAATTATCTATGTTTGCATAAGTAAAAACATAAAAACTAGACTAAGGAGTAACAAAGAAACTTAGGCTAAGTCGGGTTCTAGGTGGAAAAAGTGATTGAAGGTCAAAATTAATGAAAGGGGGGAGTGAGGGAGAAAAAATGCATAAGAACCATTGGATCAGTCAGGTGAAAGGTAATGAATGATGGAGATTTGATTGTGGAAGGTTACATAGGTAGATGGGTGAACAGGGTTGCTAACAAGATAGATAGTTAAGATCTTATCGCGAAGGTTTTAAGTGAAGGGATGGGCGAAAAAGGGAGCAAAGGAGATGAATGGCTAAGATTTAATCACGCAGGTGAGGCCAAGAGATGGACAGGCGAGGCTGACAGGAGTGATGAACGGCTAAGACCTTATCATGCGGCCGAAGGCAAGAGATGGACAGATGAGGCTAGTCGGCAGATGGGCGGTGGAGATTAGATCGTGGACAAAAGAACGTGTGGAAATGGTGGAGCGTGTTTAGAGGGAAGTAAGCTGTTTATCACGCGACCTCAATGCTATAAGTGGTTTTCTCAAATTTTACGCGATTAGCCTCCCCGGGCGACATGTAGCAGGGGGAAACCACCCATTTCGCGTGCTCTCGGGTGGATAACGGTCAAACATAAATCCACAAGATATGGCACGATAGCCGTTGGATCAGGCGGGGCTTATCAACAGTGCAGATTGGCCAAGCTAGTTGGTGATCAGGCAAAGCAACAACTGTTGAATCAGACAAGGCAGATAGACGGTGGGGACTTAAAGTTCATAAAGTGAATGGTGGACTCCACGCGAGGTGGCAGTTAAATAAAATGATGAATCAGACAGTGATTGTGAAGGGATGTTGGTGATTGGACGGTGAGGAAGCAATGGAGGGAGAACGTGTTGGAGGTAGTTTCAAAGAAAAATAACAGAGAAAACCAGTGAGGGTATACAGCTAACTGCATTCAAACAATGAACTCCATAGCCTATGTGAGAACCAAAAACTGTGTTCTTGGGGTTGCTGGTGGGTCTCTGCCTCAAGTCATGGTCCCAGAGGGAAGAGATGAGGCCGAGACACCTGCACACAACCTGATAGTGATCTTTTCCTCTAATCTGACCTCTGAATTAAAAAACCACAAATGACAGTAAACTACAGCTAACTACTGAAACAGATGAATAGAAACAAGAAGTTATTCAAATAAATGAACAGAACCAGAAAGTTGCTTAGCCAAATGAATCAGAACCAAAGCTTCTTGAGTAAATGCATCAACAAACCATGAAACTAATTAACAAATAAACAGAACATAATTCTATGCTAGAATAACATAACAGTAAATAGGAGTTGTGGTTGCTTGGGTCGGGCCCTAACTCAAGAGCTTCAACCCTCGAAGTTTAACTCAGAGCTGGCTTAAATAGAACTTATATTTATTACATAAACCATGGATTACAGAGAAAATTCACAAGTCTTTCCAGTTCACAAATAAAACAGAGTTTTACAAATTAAGTTTGAATCCTAGTGAGGTCCTAAGCCTCTCCATTTATACATGTGAAGTCTCCAACAACTTTCTCTCAAATTAGGGTGGTTTGGCTCCCAACTCTAAATAAATTGTTTTCTATCCTTTTCACTTGCTTGGTTGTCTTTTAATCCTCATAATGTGGTTTTTTTCACTCCAAGCTAGTGGAGGAATATTCGAATGGAGGGGTAGTATATGAGGAGGATTAACCTCCTATAATTCCTCTACCTTGTCCCATTTGAGTCTTGACCAAGGTCTTTGCTATATTTCTTCGCTTTTATCCTTTATACCTGCATTTCTCCTTGCTTTTATCTTTTATTCCTGCATTATATGCACATTAGAACACACAGCCAAATATCCAACTCTAACTAATTTCATAAACAAAATATAATCAAAATTATGCAATAAGTTGTAAGAATAGTTGGTTTGACTGAGCTAGGAGGTGAATTAAGGCCAATTAAGGCCCATATAATTACTTAATAATGAGACTCATCACCATGCATGTGATAAGGGTGAAGTCAAGCTCGAACTTTGAAGCTAAAGCTTCACCTGTTGCTCCTCCTAAGGTCTTATTGCTCGAATTTTTGTATGGAAACTTAGTGGCATAGTGCCCAAATTCATGAAAATTTAAGAATTTTATTTTGGACAAGTATTTCTTCTTGCCCCCATGGTTGGATTCTGGTTTGGTTTGAGATTTATTCCCTTTTCACTTCTTTTCGTTTCCATCCAATGAAAATTTTTCTTCATCCTCACCCTTGGATGAGGTTCGATCTCTTGTATTCCACCTTATCTCCTCTTGTACCAAATAATACCATAAGTGTTCTCAATTCTATAATTTCTCCCTCCCGTTCACCAAGCCCTGGTAGCTATGATAGCTTTTGGGAAGGCCTAGAAGAGCTAGGCTTACCAAGTCATCCTCTGCAACATTAACACCAACCCCAACAAGTTCATCATGAACTTGTGTAAATCTACTAAGATACTGCGGGATAGTGTCATTCTTATGCATCTTGATAAATCGAAGTTTATCCTTGAATGTCGACTTCCTATGGTCACTAATATTCTCGAACAATTATGTCATTGATTTCCACATTGCGAATAGAGTTTATTTCCCATGGATATTTGAGAAAATATGGTCTCATACTACCTCCAATATCATTATGCTCATCTTGGCTACATCTTTCTTCCATTGGGCTAGGTTCTGTGCATTAGATTCTGCTAGTTTTGGAACATCTTTCTTGATGTATTGTAGAAATCCATTGTCATCAAGAATTGCCTCCATGCAATGAAATTAGAGTTGCCTTCCAATGCATGCTCTAGTCTCATCCCACTAAAGGTCATCTTCCCAACTTTGGAGAGATCCTGCTACACTGAACTACAAATTCAACCCTCTTGAGAAACAACTTCAAAATTTCTATTCTAATGTGAATCCTACTTTGATACCATGTAGAAATTATGGTGTATAATTGTAACTGCTCATGAAATTTTAATCTAAATCACAACAAAGAATCCCACTCTATTACTCTATGGAACACAATTTCGAACAAAATCATAAACATGCAAAGATAAATACCACACACGCACACAATATTTTCCCAGGGGAAGGAAATTTGCTAAAAACCCCTTTGCCCTCTTTTAGTAATAGGATGAATAGAGATGTATTACAATTGCTTGCTCGGAATGAGCACAACTAGTAAGTGAATAACCTATCTCTCTGCTCACTAAGAAGATTTGACCCAGACTTAGTCAATTTATGCCTCTACTTGCACCCATATTTCCTTTTGCAATTGCTGAGGAAATTAGGCCCCGATTATTTAGGAATTTACCCCAAAATGATTATGAAATTCCCAAGTTTGATCATCTGATTACATGCAACACTTGTACACTCAAGACTAGTTTACAACTGATGTTACACTACCTTGGAATGTCCACCATAGTCGGGGAACTCGAATTATCTTCATGCACTAGCTATTTTTGGTTGATTGATTAGTTAACTAGATGATCACTGAGTTAGGCTAAAGTCTCACTACACAATTGACCTTCCACTAGTTCCTCCAACAGTTAGAACTAGTTTAACTGAAAAAAACTTGAAATAACTAACCTTGATTGCTACAAATTAGCAATCACACGTGCTTAATTGAAATCCAACTCCTATAACTTGAATTTACTCAGCTAACTGAGTGACAAGAGTCATGTCACCTTAGTTAACTGCATCCAATTTGTCTACTAATGTGGAAATTTGAATTTTCTCAATTTGATCAACGAAAAATCAAATTGAGATTTTCTTGTTGCATTTTTCAACAACTAAAGCCTTAAACTCAAGAAAATGAGAAAACACTTCAAACTTATCTTCCAAAAAAAACACCCATGTCTTCCTAGAATAATGCACCTTTCCAAAAGACATAGTCTCTATTGGTCCACATAAATCTGAACACATCAACGCTAGACATTCTCTAGTCTTCCTTGTTTTATTTGAAAAAGTGTCCTTGTGTTGTTTCCAAAAAAACACCATTCACATACTTTATCATCCAACTTGCAATAAGGAAGACCATTCACCATGTTCTGCGTTCTTAGCAACATCAAACTTTGAAAATTCAGATGTCCCATTCTTAAGTGCCAAAGTTTACTATTTGATTCCTCTGTGACTTTCAAACTCTATGAATTACTTGAATTAGAAGAGATCTTTCCAATTTTGTCTTCACTCATTTCACCTCTTGCAACAATTGCATTTTGATTCAACTTATCCATGATTAAGCACACTTTATTTTCAAACACTAACTTGTAATTTTGCTCCAGCATTTGTCCTATAGAAAGTAGGTTCTTATTCAATGTTGGTGTTAATAAAGAGTCCTCAATTAACTTCTTTTTTCCATGCAATGTTGGTATTGCAATTGTGCCTTTCCCTTTCACTTCAAAAACGCTATCATCACCAAAGATGACTTTACCAGAATAATTGTCATTAATTTTGGTAAACAACTCCTCTTGAGATGTCATACGACTTGAATATTGTTGATTCCCAATTTGGCTCATTTTTTATAATATTTCTGAGGCCTTAACCTCCTTATTTTGAACACTTGTTATCTTTAAAAACCCTCTTTTATTATATTTTGTGTGTTTTGACCAAGAGGGTGTTGTGAACTTGAGAGAATGCAAATTATTTCAAAATGTATCATTTTAATTTAATTCCTAAGTATTTTAGAAGTTAAACATTATCTAATCGAATCACCTACAATGTCAAAGTAGTTGACCACATATTGTGCAGATCAACCATTTTTAGAAGAAGTTCCAATATTCCTTCAACTACTCTGCAATTTCCTACAGTCATCGATTTCCTGTAGATGCAGAGATTTTCTACAGTCGTCATTTTCCTGTTGATGCGGAGATTTCCTGTAGTTCACCAATTTCCTGTAGATGCAGAGATTTCCTATAACCGCCCCTATTTCCTGCAGTTGCTCCGCAATTTCCTGCAATTTCGCCAGTTTCCTGTAGATGCGGAAATTTCCTATAACCGCCCTGATTTCCTGCAGCAATTTCCATGATTGAGCATGTTCTGGTCAGCCTCGAGGAGAATGAAGACATGGGTTTTGCTGAGAAAGTCAGTAATATGGATGTTGTCCTATTGGTCGCCTTAGAAATGCCATTGAAATTGCCCAGACCTTCATTCCTTTTTCAAGTGGCTGTATTAAGAGGCAGTTCCTGCAGCTTCACGAAATATGTTCGATCCATGCTTTCAATCATGGATTGAACTCATCATGCTTATTTTTGCTATCTTTGCCATATATTTTTAGTCACCAGTTGTAGGATGTTATATTTTCTAATTTGAGGCAGATTATGCCCATGTATTTGTATAAAAGTCCTTTATGTTTATTAGGAGAGGAGGGGAGGATCTGGAGAGAAGAAGGACAAATTGAATATATCAAACCTGTATGACTGTATATTTTCCAAATTAATATAATACTTGATGTTCTACTGAATTTCAATGAGTAACTCATTTCATAGTTGAAGGGGCTGTGAGTAAGGGAGGAACCCTTTTACTCACAACTCTTGTAGTTGTAGATTTGTTTTATTTCCATTTATTTTTGTCATGCATTACTAGAATTAATACATAGTTTGCAGTTCTCTTTTCTAATTTGTAACATCTTGTGAATGATGGTTAAATGTGAGATCATTTGATGAATGACTTCGAATTGTTGAATATGCTTTCATTTCTATTATGCGAAGTGTGAATTGAGTTAATTGTTGTTGTTTGGGTTTGTATCTTTTCTGGATGTGCATCAACAATTCTATTTGTTGTAGAGAGATGAATTATCTACTCCATAGCCTTTGCTGCTAAGTATTGATGAGGAAAAGAGTTCTTGAAGCTGTGTGTGTGTGTGTGATTTTATTTGGAACAACACTTACGGTATTAGCCTGCATATATTTTGCGCAGCATCTCACAAGCTTACCTACCCCTGGTCGATAATTTATGTCTGTCAAATTATAAGTCTATAATTTTCCCGCATTACTAGAACTAGTTCACAGTTCACAGTTCTATTTTCTAATTTGTAATAGCTTGTGAATGATTGTTAGATGTGAGCTCATTTGATGAATGATTTGGAATTGTTGAATATGCTTTCATTTCTGTTATGCAAAGTGTGAATTGAGTTAATTTTTTTTGTTTAGGTTTGTATCTTTTCTGGATCTGCATCAATAATTCTAAGTGTTGTAGAGAGATGAATTATCTACTCCTTAGCCTTCGCTGCTAAGTGTTGATGAAGAAAAGAGTTCTTGAAGCTGTGTGTGTGTGATTTTATTTGGAACAACACTTACGGTATTATCCTGCATATATTTTGCGCAGCATCTCACAAGATTACCTACCCCTGGTTGATAATTTATGTCTGTCAAATTATAAGTCTATAATTTGCCCCAACATTTTGGTGTCATTATCGGTGAGGTGCTAAGGGATGATACTCGAAGTGTTTTAGTATGGCTTCTTTTGTTTGAATTTTTTAGGACTGGGGGAGTCGAAGTGGTAAGATCCGGGGTAAGGCCTATGCACCTGTAGAGATCAGAATTCGACAAAGTCGTGTCTTGATTGTTTGGTAAGTAGAAGTTTTTAAATTTTCTACATAATATATGAATAGGGTCCAATATTTTCAAATATTTTTAGTGGTGATGTGAGCACCACTTCGTCCACTAATAATCTGGTAAGGGAGAGGAAGTTCGTAAAAAACAAGGAAACAAAGGAATCCAACAGGAGGTTTACAACAGGGTTTGATAGTTGATCCTAAGTGGATTAATGATCCCACAACAACTTCTTCTGCCAGAAAATCCTCTATTGCTGCTCATTCATAATTTACAATGGCACCTCAAAGGCCATGGCAACCATGTCCTGCAGGCATGTTACAACAACATTTTCAATTTCCTTATGCCTAGAATCAGATCTGGAACATTCCAATGCCTTGGCATCCCTATCCTTGGCAAGGGAATTTCCCTTACCCTGTTGCACCAAATTATTCCCCTCAAAACTTTTATGTACAACAAATGGTAAAGCAACAATTTCCTGCCCAGCCAATATCCAATCTCAACAATAAATCCATCCAATCTACTCACAATATTGGAATGGCCATTTATCCCACTTATCCTACCGATTACATTGCACCTCAGCCTCTGCAAGAAATTTATGTACCTTTGCTATAGGAGTTTCCTGCGTCTCTGTAGGAAATTAAACTAAGGTTAGGAAAAGTGGTGACCCAACTAGAAAATATTGAAGAGATTACAGAGGGAGAAATCCCTCATACACCTGAAATAGAAAGTGTATAAGAAACAACAGAAAAAAACATTCTAAGATCATAAGAACCTTCCTTATCTCAAACTGTCCAGCCTCCTTTTCTTGAGAAGTTAGGGATGGAAGAAATGAAAAAACAACTTGAATTTAATCTAGTATCCAAGTTAAGAAATTTATGCATGAAGTTTCCTTTACTGCAAGCGATTAGGGATATCTCAATCTATGCTAAAATATTTAGGGAACTATGTATCAAAAAGATGAGGAGAAAAAGGAAAGAACCCTCTACAATTCATGTAGGTGGGAAAATTGCAAGCCTTATGTCTACCAGATTTGCCACAGAAAACTATGCAGACCCTGGAATTCGTGTGGTTACCACCTTCATTAATGGATATCCAATAATGAATACTTTAAGTGATTTAGTTGCATCCATTAATATAATAACAATCGAAACACTATCTCATATAGGATTTTTTGATTTTCCTCCTACCCATATTGCATTATAATTAACAGATAGATCTAAGGTCAAGACAAAGGGTGTTTTGGAAGACATTGTCATTTCATTAGATTCCTAGGAATATCCTGTGAATTTTTATGTTCTTGAGCCTAAGATAAATTTAGGGAGGCACCCTTTGATCTTGAGGATACCTTGGTTGGCCACAACGGATGCCTTCATGAGGTGTCGCTCAGGGAACATGACCATCACTCATGAGGCTGAAATTAAGCACATCAATCTATATCCCCCTGCCAAACCCCTCTTGAATTCATAAAAGATTCATTGGTATGAGGAAGAACTTAATTCAGAAGTTATTTAACCAGTTTTGACCATAGCTCAAGCTATAGGCCTTCAAGAAAATAATGGGGATAATTTAATTAATTGCTCTATTTCAAACCTTGATTTTTCCCAACATTTAGAGGGGTAGTCAAGTCATGAGATAGATGTCATTGTTGAGAATAACTTCCAAAACCATAGTACAATAGTTGAATTAGATTCATCCCTCCTATCTGTATTTCCTGCAGAATCAACAATTGAAGGTGGAAGCAAGGTAGTTGAGATCTTTCCCGGAAAAACTTTAATTATCAATTATGCCCTAACTTATGAACAGGAAAATCGATTAACTGAGATATTGAAAGATTTTTCAGACACATTTTCTTCGAAATATGTAGATACAAATATGATATTTGGTATCTTCTCTGATCTTTTATATGATTGCATAAAGGTTTATATGGATGATTTTATGGTGGTGGGTGATACTTTTGAAGAGGCTTTACTTAATCTTAGGAAGGTTTTGCAAATATGTAGAGAGACTAATATTTCATTAAGTAGTGAAAAATGTTTTATAATCATGACTCAAGGCATTATCTTGGGTCATCATGTTTCTGCTGCAGGAATTAAAGTTGACCCAACAACAAAGGAAGTGATATTGAGGAAGAAAGAGCTGGAAATGGTGGGAAAGGGGGTCATTCCTTTCACTATCTCTTCTTGATTTTCTGTTGCAATAAACTGATCTTACTTTGTTCCTTCTTGTGCTCATTAAACAATGAGAAGAACATCTGTTGGGTATAGGTTTATTCCTTTTTCCGGGTCTAATGGACTAATTATGAAAAATGAGCCCCCTTGGAGTCTTTTTTTTTCAGTATTTCAGACTCTCTAAAACTGAAATCTGGCGAGCATAAACTGTCCTCGGCTCGTTAAAATAACAGGTCAGTGTACCCTTAGAATAAATTTCGTTTTTCAAGCAATTTTTGGTTTTCTCGTGTTGGACTGATGTGGAATTTCTTAAGGCCCTTCTCCCAACGATCTTGGCTCATCGATATCAGCAAATTATCTGGGTTTCAAGATTAGAGACTAGCGATGCCTTAAAGCTTGTATACCTTAAAGACAGGCTATATCGTCATCAACAATGGGGATTCATTATGGCTCCTTCACTATTGGATCCTACAGGGGGTTCAATAACAGCTCATACATTCACACCTGATAGGATGCATAAGATGTACCTTGGTCATCGCTCTCATCATTGGTGATGGGCCTCACTTTGGTTAACAACTGACCTTAATGGCTGGTAATCCAATGAGTTCATTGTTCATTCGACCTTAGCCTATTTATTCGTGGGCAATGAACTGTACAGGAGGGGGAGAATATGGTTTCATGTAGATGGAATTCTTGTAGAACATTCCAGCCGTAGCATTTCCGCAGCAAAAACAATTATTTCCTGAAGAATGAATTTCAAGCAGAGAATATTCTACAGAATACGAAAAGTGAAATTATCATCATTGTTATTTGAGACCACGTAGCTATATGATCTTTCATCTAATATGATTTCAAAGTGGTTCATAATTTCATAGTAAGTACAGGCATCATCGAATGTATTGATAGTTGTAAGGTAAGATCGAAGGTACGTTTTGACGTTAGAATACTTAGGGTAGAAAAGTAATGGTACTAAACTTTTTAAATTTGCATGAATTTAAGTCATGGCTACCTTCACAGAAAAGACAGCCTTGACCATTGGTATCTTACACAAATCCCATTCCCAACTATTATTCTGATTTTCACGATGTTATCTTCCCAATGTTTATCTGGCAGAACAAATCATGATGACAATCATGATCACGTTCCCCCATAACTCAAAGTTTCCCCTTACTCCCGAGTCTTTCCGAATTAAACCTTCTTGTTTTCATTGGGTTTGAATTATTTCCGCCTAGTTTTAGTAACAAGGGAAACTGTTGGGTAAAACTCAAAGCCGAAAGGGCACCCTCGTGCCTGCTAAACGCTTTACGAGGATCCACGCTATAAAGTTAGTGATTAAATAGGCTACAGAGGGCACAACCCGTCAAGACTGAGGAACCAAGTCTACCACAGTCCTCCTAGGGACAATGTGATGATGATGGGACCTCTAAGGAATTAATGAGGTCAGCGTTTCTCAATGGGTGCTCCAGAAATAAATAAATAAATAAAAACTTGAAGGAGAATAGCTTGCAATTGTAGAAAGATGTGGAAGAATGGAAAGCAAAAACATCAGAAGGCTTTCTGTATTATGAAGAAACATCAAAGTTTAGATTGGTCATTTGCTGAAGAAGAATGAAAAGTATTGGAACTCAATACAGAAAGCAGAATCTAGCAAGGCACACCTAGACCATCTTGCTACAGTAGCTGCAGTCCAAAACAAGGACTACATTTTCTTCCTGGAGGAACATTTTTTCTTGCATAAGAGACACGCAAGAATCTAGGTGTGGGGGAGATGTTGAGTCCCAATTTTGCTCATTTTTTATAATATTTATGAGGCCTTCACCCCCTTATTTTGAACCCTTCTTATCTTTAAAAACCCTCTTGTATTATATTTTGTGTGTTTTGACCAAGAAGGTGTTGTAAACTTGAAAGAATGCAAATTATTTCAAAATATATCATTTTACTTTAATTCCTAAGTATTTATGATCCATACATTTATGATCAATTTCTCTCTCTCAAACTTCTTTCAAAGCCAAAGACTGAATGTTGTTGTTATTCACCATGTATTTATAATCACAGTAGCCTATGTGAGAAAACTGTAATACAATAAGAAAATTTAGAGAAAAGAGAAAATGGTGGTGTATTGACTTATTCAGTGAAGTCAAGCTAGGGAAGGAAGTGGTGGAAAATTTTCAAAAACTTAATTGGAATTTTGTGGTGGAAAATGTTCAAAATATTAATTGGAATTTTGCGTCATTCACATAAATGCAATTCTACATGATGAGAGAAGCAAGACAGAGGGAGAAATGGACTGTTGATTTGGGAAAGGAAAAAATTGTTGTACTAGAAAATCATTCGAACTTCATTGAAATTTTGTAAGCTGCATACCTGGACAAAAAAACAAATCAGAGAAAAATGGGCCTATTGATATTGACTCTGAAAAAGGAGAATGGAGACCTAAAATTTTTCTAGATATTGATAGAAATTTAATTGTGTAGACAGGTAAGGATCTTGACTCAGAAAATGGAGAGTGGAGACCAAAAAATGTTTCAGATATTGATAGAAATTCAACTGTGTAGATATCCCAAGGAAAAACAAAGAAAAATGGATGTATTGATTGATTTGATTTTGGATAAAAAGAAATTGGGAAACTGGAAAATGGGGCATTTGATTTTGACAGGGTAAAATATTCGAGATATCAATGGAAATTTTGTGCACTTCATAGAAATTTAATGATGTAGATTTGAAAAAATAGTTGGAAAATTGTAATTCAAAGAGAAAATTCAAGGAAAGGGAAATTGACAGTATATGGACTTTCCGCAACGGAGTGAGGAAAGTGGCAAAAGATCTTTCTAGGAAATGGGCATCTCGACTTGACCGGGAAAAGAGAGAGTTAACATTGATTGTGAAACTTCACAGGTACGGTGGAAATGGAAGAAAATGAGTAGAATGGAGACCGATAAATCCGACTATTATTGGAATTTTGTTCAGTCTATAGAAATTCAATCGTTTGAGTTTTGTTTAGTTGATATAAATTCATTCAAACAGTAAAATGAGAGAAAAAGTGGGGAAATTATTGTGGGAAATTCGCATATTTTTTTTGTAACTTCATATAAAAAATTATCTTAAATTTTGTATATTTTTTTAATATCATAAATTTATTTTAATTTTTGATTTATCAAGAGTTAAGATAGATTAAATCTCTTTTCATTTTAAAAATATTTGCATATAAAATATTTGATCTCTCTTTATGTTTGGTAAATCTAGAGTTAAGATGGATCTAAATGTGTTATTCTATAACTAGTACAACCACATTAAAAATAATAATGTGGTTGATCTAGCCAAAGGCTTCATAAATATAACAAAAAAACTATTGCAACACAAATAATGTCTTACAAATGCACAAATTTCCCTGATTAACCATGTAGAAAAAGGTTATGGGTTAACTTTAACTTGAGAAAAAAAAGGAATTACACATCTTATTGTAAAATTGATCATTTTGCTAAATAAAATTTGCTCAGTTTGCTAAATAAAATTTTCCTATATATTAATTTCCCCATCTAATTAGAATATTAACTTATTAGAATTGAAATAATCTCAAATCCCTAGGAAATAATCTCAGAAAGATTTGGGAGATTATCTTGCGACTCACTCCAATGCAAGCATCATTAATCATTTCTATGGGTGGAGCAAGATTGCTTCTCAATAAGAATATGTAGTTAACATATATGTAAAACTACTTAGAGACATTAGAAAGGGACATCCAAATATCTGAACAAGACTCCACCTGTTAGATTTTAACAACTGATGAGCAGAATTACGCTGCTATTAGGATTGAAGAAGGCATTTTCAATATTTAGAAAGAAGTCAATGTCAATTCCTCCGGTACAGTATAGAGCAAGATCAAGAGGAATGAGAATGACAACAAAGGTGGAACTGGAGTAGAGTGGCATTCTTTTAGACGTGGAAAGAGGGGTGCTCTTCTAGGAAAAGAAATCCAACTTAGCTAATCATTTTCTCGTTAAGTTCATTTATGTGCTAATTTGGAACTTCCAGGTTCTTATTTTTGTAAATATGAGAACTGTGATAATATAAAATTCCTTTTAGAAGGAAAAAAAATTCAAGTGAAATAAGTTACACATCTCCCATGTGGTGAAATAACTAGGTTCTAATAACTGTTGTTCTAGATATCGCTACTTATCTAGGGAATTAGTATTCAAGTCATGAAACTGTCTGGGAAGGAGGCATTCAAAAGGTTGACTTGTTTAGGGCATGTAGCAACTGAAATTAGTGTTTGATGAGCCCTAAAACACTGATATGGATGATGGGAGTGATATGCCCAAATGGATTCGTAACAGCTGCCCCCTAAAGCATGAAGTCGAAAAATGTAAATGTCGAAAGAAATGCTTTACGATGTGATGAGGAGGTTTCGAAGTGGAAGGTGACCTGCATCAATTACAATACATATATCATGACATTTTGAGTTTTTCATGAATCGTTGAGGGAAGGCATACCCATGCTCAGCATATAAGCTTTCATTACATGTACATAGACAGTCGTTTACAGATATAGACCCATGAATGGATGACCATCAGTGTAAGGCCATTGTACATATGATTTAGTACTCTTGAAATCGCAGCCCGAATGGATGAAACTAGATCCAGGGGTCTTCTATCTCGTTCAATCATTCGCTCAAGTATGAGTCTAACCATGTGAATATGTGATCTGAAGTTGAACATGGGAATACACCGTCTGGATACCAACCAATGATGTAAGTCGTTAACATATGTGAGAGAAATCACCAATAATGATAATGATCCTCAAGGTACTGTAGGACATTCTGCATGGTGTGAATAGATGTTTTGATGTCGAACACCATACAAAGTCTTTTGGTCGAAGGCCAGTGATGTCAACCTATCATAGGATGTGAGAAACTTGCAATTGATGTATGCAAGTCTCACTATGTTTCTAAGTGACATGAAAAGAGTGTAATGCTTTTGGAGATGGAATTTGACTGACGACACAAGGTTCAGGAATGGCAGTCATGAAAATAAAGGTTCATGGTATTGCAAAGGATGAATTTTAACTGGATGACTTCTATTGAACATGTCGGTGACACTGAAATGAATTGGTAGCATTGACCCAAAACAAAGTGATGGATGGTATGATAGGCCAATAGTATGATCACCATCAAGCTAATAACCCAACCCAAGTAGTCACAATGATGAAGTGAAAGTGTCATGTTTAAGAGTGACCTGCTACCATAAAGTGGTTTACCCCTTTTTCCATTTCTCCCAGTCATTGCTAACCAATACCTCTTTATTTTTTATCAAGCTTGAGGAGGATAACATATGCTAGTTGTAAAATTCTACCCTTCGGATGAATCCATCACTATGTGATGTTTTAACGAGTCTAGCGAAGGTGAAACTCAGTCTTGTCATGATCGACAAGTTTGTCACTATTTTATGTTTTAACGATTTTAACGACAAAGATAACTCAGTCCTTTGCATATTTATAGAGTTTGAAAAGAGATGAAAAGAAAACCCCACAAGTTCTTTTTCATAAATTTGTCTCTCAAGCCCGAAAAAGCGTAAAACAATGCGAGAGAGAACCTATTGACCATGCTCAGTCAATGTATTCCTTTCTCGTAAATAATTATCTCAGTTTGGAAAAGGGTTAAACTTATACTGAGTAGATGTCGTTTCCAATCCATTAACGAGCTGAAAAGGACAAGTGATCAGCAATATTTTCATATTTAGAGAGTCTAAAAAGAGCTTAAAGATAACTCCACTTTGAGGAATGAGTGGTGTCTAGGATAGAAACTGGTTTTAGTGATGTTGGAACTTCTCAAAACATGTTGATTTATGTGAAGATGTTGGCTAATAAGACCACTCATTGCAACTGTTCTTCAAAAAGGGTAAAACAACCAAGTGAAAGTGTATGATTGGCCAAGCAGATAGTGACGATGGAAGGAGAAAAACCAAGGTTCATCTAAAGCAAAAAGCTAATAGAATGGCAGTCGCGAGGTTTAAAATGGAGATGGGTTCATTTTTACACAAGCTTGAACCATAGGGAACTATGCTTGGATTCAGTTTCATGTTTACACAAGCTTGAAACGAAAAACTATGCTTGGATTCAGTTTCATGTTTACACAAGCTTGAAACGAAAAACTGTGCTTGAATTCAGTTTCATTTTTACACAAGCTTGAAATGAACAATTATGCTTGAGATTGGTTTCCATGCCCCCAACATGATGACTCAAAACTAGGTGAATGCCCCCCAAGCTTCATTGCATTCACCTAAGTAGACAACTTATGGCTATCAAGTGGATCGAATTGTTAGGAAATTATATATTACAGAGCAATGGAACACATAAAATATTGCAGAAATATAAACACAGAAAATGCATAAAACAAGAGAGACACAGATATACATGGTTCACCCAGTTTGGGCTACATCCACAGAGAAACAACCAGTCCTTCGATTTATATTATCCAACAAACTGAAGAGATACAACCTACAGCATATCCACTGTAATTCCCTCTTCGCTCTCAATCTCCTCTCTCTTCCTCACTCAGAATACAGATATACATAGACGCAATACAATTCCCTCATATATAGCGAGGGGTTTCCTTCTAGGGCAAAAAACCCCAAATTAAACATAACTTCTACCGTCAAATCTCTGCCTAATGAACGACCCAAATTGACTACGAAATTACAACATTTTACAGGGCAATTTTACATCTATTCTTAGCTTCGGGGACGTTGCCCCTGATCCCCCCGCCAGGGGGGGCTCCCAAAAGGTCGTAGCCACCCCCCTAGACCCCTCCTGCAGCAAATATTTTACGGGCGGCGTTTCTGCCCCATTTCGAATTGGGGTCCAATACAGAAGATAATCAAGCTCCACACCCAACAAGCTTGAAATGAAAAAATATGCTTGGATTTAGTTTCATGTTTACACACGCTTGAAATGAAAAACTATGCTTGAATTCAGTTTCATTTTTACACAAGCTTGAAATGAAAAACTATGCTTGAGATTGGTTTACATGCCCCTAGCATGTGGACTCGAAACTAGGTGCATACCCCCCAAGCTTCATTGCATTCACCTAAGTAGACTACTCATGGCTATCAAGTAGATGGAATGAAGGTTCATTTACGAGATCTAATCAAAGACTCGAATTGGAACTTTGATCTAGGGCACCTTGTTTTATTTTTTAATGATCTTGTCATAAGACAAGGAACTCTGCTCAAATTCCTTGTGTTGGCTACCTATACCAATAGGTTTCATCTTTCATGATTGGCAAGAAAGTTCCAAATATGCTCTGCTTTGGTGATGCAAAGATCTCATATTTCTAAGAAAAGGCAATTTTTGTACATAGCTTAATGTTGCCTCAAAAATTTGGATGGGTGACCCAATAGCCTAATCTGGATCATGCCATGTTTCAATTTCTTGTTATAGAATAGAGAAAGAAGCCTGTCCAAACTGCTTAATCTTGGCAGGCTAGTAGTTAGGTAGAGAATTAAGGTTCCCAACTGCTTAATCTGGGGCCTTGGAGGTAATAAGGGTAGTTTTAGATAGAAAAGCAAAGAAAAATGCAAAAAGAAAAGAAAAGAGCAATTGAGGGTTTGCTAGTCCAAGTGCACCCTCTATGAAGAAACAAAAAATGCTAGGCAAGTAGATGGGTAGGTAGATGGGGTTGCAGAAGTATTATTTCTTTCATTTTGTTGGTCTAAAGCAAAGGAAACATCATTGGATAGAGAAGCTCCTCTTCTCCATCATTTTGCAGCATCAGGATGAAGCATGTCTAACTTCCCAAGTTTCCCTATTAAAGGTCTTGCTAACATCCTATTTTCACTGGTATTATATGCCATATCCACATTTCTTGTGCAAAAATCTTTTCATTTTGATCTACTCCCTAAACTAAGTTGATTTCATATAAAACTTAGTGTTTTATCCCCTTATCCACCTCTTCCATTCATATTAACTCCTAATTTCTTATTATTTAACTCCCTATACCCCCATTTCCCCTATTACTATGTTAATCCTACATAAAAACCCCAAATTTGTACATATCCCCCTTTTCCCAAGCAATATAACTTTATAAATAGTTTTGAAAGGTTTCAGCTCTAAAACATTGGAGCGCGGCTAAAAAATGACCGAAAGATTAATTTTGGGGATTAATCCAAGACCCGCTTGGTTAATAGCCTAATCTTGTTTTACAAATAAACCCATCATAACCCATTTTTGGCCCGTAATGCTGAAAAACCCACATTTTCATCAAATCCTAAAGTTCTGCCGGGTGCAAATATTAATAAATATTATTTATTTAATATGGCCACCCGTCTGTATCATCACATCATCTCGGCCTCCCGCCAGCCGTCGGATCTGGGCTTTCCCATCTGACGGCTCTCTGCCATTTCGGAGTGGCCCGGACGTCCCCCCTTTACGTCCCAAAATTTGACGTAGGCTGACGTATGGGCGAGGACGCGTGTCTCAAAAATATTGGATCGGGCCGTCCTTTGACAATACCACGACCGTATCCAGAGCGGTCCGATCAAACCACTTACCGCCTTCTGTATACCGCTTACCCCGTCATGCCAACGTCACTTCCACGTCATGCCAACTTGATATCGCATCAGCGCCCCGCCCGCCATGGATCCGAGCTGTCCGCCACCTCAGCAGTCCCCGTGGACCACTCACAGGCCGCCACGTCACCCTTCCATACCTGACCCCACCCGATGACGTCATGCTGACGTCATCCAACCTCGACCCCACCAGCTGACGTCATGCTGACGTCATCTGAAAAAAGCGTGCCAAAGCCAAAATTACCCATATTTGGTCGAAATTCATCGTTTTTTCGCACTTTTTTACAAAACAGCACTCTGCCTTCTGCATGTAATTTATGTCCACTGCTGCCGCCAACCTACTGAAAGTTACTCCATAGTTGCTGCCGCCCACCAACTGACTTCAACCAAGTTCTACTGTCGCTCCACGACCAGGTACTTACCATATTCTCCGCCTGCTTAGTCTGTTCTGTCCTACATTTATAAAAATCGCTGAATTGCCCATTTTCGCTGGTGAATTCGACCTGCAATGCCTCGAAATCAAGTTAGTTACTCCTACACCGGCCAATTGGGCCCAATTTCACCTCTCTTATCCTTAAAAAGACCGTGAACCTGCAAGTTTACCTAAACTGTCGCGCAGAACTGTATTTGTCCGAAATTGGTCAAAAATCCACTTGAAAACACCTGCAAACCAAGGAAACACCTGTAGCACCCATTGCTTTGAACATTGCCCCCTTGAATGCACCTCAAAGAGAGCTGGAGTGGAAACCATTGGCAGACAAGGATTATCAGATAGTAGAAGAGGTGTTAATGAACAGTAAATACCACATCCACTTATTAAATGAGCTAAAAATCAAACATGACAGTGGAATTGACATTTTGGGTATTTGGGACTCCTTCCTTCCTATCTTTAAACTTCCACAGGTCAATGTATTTCCAGATTTGATCCACCAGTGTGCTGCCTGTTATGACCCAACTCAGAGGGTTGTGCTTGATCCTTCTGGCTCAGTTGTATTCCATATCACCCCTGAAGCCATAAGACAGATGCTACACTTCCAAACTGCTAAGAAATTGACTCCTTTATCAATGATGAATCTAATAGACCAATGAGATAAGCTGTCCAATGCCCAAATTACCAAAATCAACCAGTTGTTCATTGATTCAAGTTCTCAGCCCATGAAGTCCCCTCCTATCTCTTATGTATACCTGAATCAATTGGGCAGGGATATTGCAGACATGATTAGTCCCATCTTGGGCTATAATTCAATTGAATTTGTAGATGAGACTATTCTTGTCATAATGGCCATGTTCTCTCTTGGAAAGTCCCCAGTCTGCTATGATTATGCCACATATATTACCAATAAGATGCATGAACAGTTGATGAATTTGGACAGAGAAAGGATGTTTAGATACACCTCCTACATCTACCACTTGATCCTATTTAAGCACCATGACAAATTCCCTTTTGGTGTCAAGAGAGTGGATGCACAAGGGAACCAGAGGTCAGTGGTCTATTGGTCTTCTATCTTCCACCGAGGGGCCTTCTCACCATACACTTATTGTGAGTTCATAGACCTTTTCATTCACCCGGCTATGTCTTTGCTATTAAGTTCACCTCCTCCAAGATTAACTGATGAAATGCAAAGAATTCTTCAACTATCCAAGGTCTACAGTATTGGGGATTGGTATTTCTACCAAAACCACACAGTAATCAGGATATATGGGTGTGAGTTGGCCCCATACAGGTTGCCCAGGTATGTTCCCATGAGGTTATTTGCCTTAGAATATTTCAGGAAGTTTGGGAATGCTGATATGTCTCACTTCCACAGCAAGGGCAAGAAGGCACAACTGAAAGTGAAAAACCAACTAGACCCATTCATCTACAACAAAAGGGAGGAAGCCTGGCAAGAGGCAGATAAAATGTTGAACAGCCTTGGGTTGCAAACCAGTTTCCTTTGGGCACCTTATGACCCTAATCACTTTATCAGCCTAAGAAGGGTCAAATATAGATTGGCTAGTTATGATCATCTCAGGCTGCCTCACATAGAAAAATATGCAAATCAGTTAGAATGGAAGGAAGGCACCATAGAAGAAGCTATCACTAAAGAAGAGTTAGCACAAAGAGAAATTAGAAATCTTGAAAAGGTGGTTGACTTGGAACATTGTACACAGGTCTTCTCTCTCCCCAACACTCAAATTGGAGCAGCTGCTTCATCATCTACAGCTCCACAAAAGGCAGCCCAGACCACCATTCAAGTGGTGAGTTCAGTCAGAGACAAAGGAAAAGAGCAAGAGCAGCCACCCCTTGAAGAACAGCAAGAGGATCAACCTGAGCAGCAGGAGGAAATGGCAGAAGCCCCTGGTCCTACAGATTAACAAACACAAGAAAAAGAGCCCTAGTACAAAATACAACAGTGGAGACTTCTATGCTCCAAACCCCTATAAATGAAGAAAGGGGTAAGAAAAGAGACAGGCAGCAAGAGACTCCCCTCACTACATCGGCATCACAACAAGGGGAGAAAAGACAAAGGCTTAATCCTTTTTCAGAGGAAGAGATGCCTGTTGGTCAATCCATGGGCATGGGGCCCCCAAGCACTGAGGCATCAGCAAGTTCCTTTCAGCAGGAACAACAAAGACCACATGGAGGAGAGGTCAGCTCCTCAGGGCAGCAAAGAAGAGGAGAATCTAGCATCAAAAAACAATTCATAGACATCAAAGCTAGAAATGAGCCAGTGAGGATGCAGCTCTACAATCATCTGCTTAAAATGGCTCCCACTAATCAGCAGAGGCTTATGTCAGCAGATGATATTGCTGAAGGCAAAATGACCATGAGCCAATTCATGCCCACTATGCTGCAGCCACAGTCAGCTGCAGACTACATTAGAACAAACTTGGAGATTTTTTCAAAGGACATCCACCCGATGGACCAAATAGAGCTGCACAAACAAACGGGTGAGATGGTGTATGCTAGTCTTGCAGATAAAACATTTTTGACTCATAAGTTGCAGAATTCTTTGAATAATACTACTGCACAATTGGAGTTGGAGAAAGCCTCCTCCCAGGCCAAAGACAACAGGATTAAGTCTTTGGAGGACATTATTATTGATCTTGGGCATGACCGAAGTGATCCCAAAGTTGTGCAAGCTTTGATGAAGAAGAAAGAAGAAGACATTGCAGCACTAAGAAAAATGGTAAAGCTCCCAACAACCCTTCATCCTCAAACAGAAGGGGTTGCTCAACAGAAAAAAGATGAAGATGTAGTGGCCATGTTGTTGACCCTACATAAGAGATTAGTTGAGACAGAGGGTGCATTAGAGGTAGCCCTTAAACAAAGAGAGGGAGAAAACATTCCTCAACCTCCTCCACCAGTAATAAATCTTGAGGATCCCCCTCAAATCCCAAGGCCACCCATTGTACAAATAGGAATAGCAGAAGCAGGTACTTCAAGATCTGACCCCCAGGTCACAGAAAAGGAGGCTGCAACAGAGCAAGCCCCAGGGCTCAGCATGCAAGAAATGATGAAAGAGCTTCAAGCTCTTGAAGCCCAGATGAATGAGCTGAAAGATGCCAAGGAAAAGTTGGCCCAGCTAGAAGAGAAATATGACAAATCCAAGCAACAGGTGGCAGAGAAGACAAGGGAAGCAAGGACCCTAGATAGAAAAATCAAAGAGCTTGAGAAAGAGATGACCATGGGCAAAGTCATAACAGAACTCAAGAAAATCATATGGATAAAGATTGGTCAATCAATCACAGACCAATGGCAATCTATAGAAACTATCCATGACCATATGGATTTGCTGGGCAGGGCTTATGCAGAGAATCAGAGAGCCAGAGCATCTCTAGGAAGCATGCCAGAAGTAGCTACCAGAATGATCAATGTGTTGAACAACAGAACAGGCATACAGCTAGCAACCATGGGTATCAGAGACAGAACTGATACAATTTTGCTGATCAAAAGGGTACTGACCCTCAGAAATTATGTACAGGCTTTAGAAAGAAAATGTCATGATATTCAAGCAGAGGTGAATACTTTTGGTGCCAAGGTCACAACATTATATGACAGGGGACTCCCCAGTTTGGTAAATAGTGCAGGGAGGCTGCTGCCTCATGAGCAATATGCAAAAAGAGTCAACAACTACATCACTGATCAGTTGACTGCTTCATCTAGCACAGCAGAGGGAACTGGGCCACCTACAGGACAAGAACTGTATGATAAACTAGAAAATCTGTTTTATATAGAACACGAAATCAATCATCTGTTTGCAGTGCCCCCTAATTACTTCAAATATACAGATGCTGATGAAACATTACACAAGATGCAGAGACACCAGATGCCTACTGATGAATGGTGGACTGATATGATCAGGATTCTGCTTTGATTGAATTAAATATTCTGATTAAAGATATCCTACAGCAGCCACCAAACAGTTGAAGAGATCATAGGTCAGCAGTCACGGCCTGGAGGATACAGATCAGCAGCTCAAAGGTGACCGTGCCACAACGTGTCAACAAAACAACAAAAGCCAGCGGGAACCGTCGAGAAGAAGCTCAGCCGGCCCTTGGGCCCAAAAGTCAAATTAATCTGACAAACAGCAGACAGCTGTTGTGTACCTGTGCCAGAGGCTATAAATTTTGTAACCACTATATTGTAAAAGTTGGTAGAAACAGTTAATGCTTGATAACTCTTACTTCAGATACTTTCCATGATACTTTTATATATTCACCCCTGCGCAGTTCATTGGGGGGTTGTTGTTACTTGTTCAGAAAGAGAACTCGGCTGTATTCTTTGGGAGAAATAATACAAAGAAGCTTGGGGTTTCCAGAAATTGGCTTTACTGATGTATGCTGTGTTGGAACCATTGAATGCTGCAGAATTCTAGTGTTATGGCTTGATACAATAAGTTTTCTCCAACTTTGTTTATGTTTTATTTCCTGTTTAACTCATATCACATGTATGTTGTCTAGACTTAGAAATAAAGAAAAAGAATAGCTCAGGATTCGTCCATGGAGACACCCTGAATTCAATCTTTCCTTGCTATAAATGTTTTCTTCAGGTTTAGCTGGTGGATTGGAATTCTTAAATGCTCCAATTTACCCTAAATCTTTGACAGTTTCTACTTTGTAATTCATATATGCTACTAAGTGGAAATTGATGTTCAACCTGTTGTCACACTGTGTATAAATTCCATCTCCCACTGTTTCATTTATAAATCAGAAGTTGTATCATGAATAGCTGTCTAGCTTTGCAGTAACCTTTCTTCATCACAGACATCAGGACTCTCAATTCCTGACTCCATATGCCCAATGGACTAAAATCTCTTAAACATTTCATGCCCTTCTCAAAACAACAGTTCACAACCAAAACTTCAAACAAAAAATTGAACTCATAACTAGCCTAAAATCTTCACAAAACAAAGTTAAATCTTAAAGAGAGAGCCCTCTCTGATTACAGGTAGGCTAGAACCTGTAATCCAAAGCTTGGTTAGTGGTTACCCCAGCCGTATTCCCTTGGGAGTCAAAGGGAACAACCTGGGTGTTAACACCTTGTTTCATTTTTTAATGAGCTTGACACAAGACAAGGAACTATGCTTTGGGACCTGTTTCATTTTTTAAAAGGTTGACACATTAAAAGAACTATCCTCATATTCCTTGTTTCATTTTTTAACGAGGTTGACACAAGAAAATGAACTATCCTCGTATTCCTTGTTTCATTTTTTAACGAGCTTGACACAAGACAAGGAACTATCCTCGTACACTTTGTTTCATGTTTTAACGAGGTTGACACAAGACCAGGAACTATCCTCATGCCCTTTGTTTCATTTTTTAACGAGGTTGACATAAGACTAGGAACTATCCTCATGCTCTTTGATCACGACTCATAAAAGGTCATGACTTCCAAGAGGTTCTCATCAGATGGGAAAACAATGCTCTGGAAGGGATCCGTAGCAAGGAATCCATTAGAGAGATCTGGTTCCAATGCCCCCAGTACATAATGTACAACATCGCTGAATTGATCGTGAGTTGATGTAGGCATGGAATGGGTTGCCACATAATTAACCCATGGCAAGGATGATACCATTGGTACAAAAGGACCACTTAGGGAAGATGGTTGACTGTAAGCCATATTTGGACCGGGAAATGAAAGTTGGTCAATGGTGACAATTCAACCTTCATGTGGGAGACAAATCACTTGAAAGAGTGTTGAAACAATAGCTCCCATGTCATAAACATAGTCGCACCCAAGAAGTAAATTGTAATCTGAAGGGCCTGGGACTACCATCACATTGAGGTAAACAATTTTTTCTCCCAAATTAATAGACAACTAGGGAAGCATCCCTAATGGTTGATTGGTTTCTTTGTTAAAAGCCAACCGATTTTGGGTAATAGGCACAAATGGTAGTGAAGTGAGAGCTTGCCAAGCAGTGGAGGAAAGGATACTCACAGATGCACCTTCATCTATAATAGTACTAGGTACAATCATATTACAAACCTGTACTATGATCTGGAAAGGCACATAAGAAGGAAGATGGCATCCTACCAGTCGATTCCAATCGAAGGAAGTGACCAAACTACTTGGAGGGGGTGCTGTAGAAACGAGAGAATTAACCCCTTGAGTTACGAGAAAGGGAGGATTTTCCTCCTATCTTGATGGAACAGGAGGATTGCCTCCAAGCTCATTGGAATCTGAAGAAATGAAAAGAACCTAAGTGGTATCCTATTCACTCTCTTCGGGAAAGGTATGATTAACTGAAGGTGAAATTGGGTCAACTATTTCCTCAACCTGTGATTGGTCAAGTATAGACAAATGGGATTCACATTCATATAGAGTGGGTTTGACTGACGATTGATTTAGGTCAATCACTTTATCAACTAGTGAAGGATTAAGTGATAGTCTCTTGTAACCAGATGGAATTCGCTACGGTGAAGCAGGATAGTTATCCAACACTTTTTTGGCTTCATTTAGATAGGGACAAAGGTGAATGGGGTGATTCCCTTCACATAACCTATGTGGAAGCTTAACTTTGCCCTTCTTTCCATGAACTTTACTACCACTAGTTGATGGTGTGTCACCAGCATGATCTCCAGAAATTAATGACACAGGATGATGTGAACGAGAAGACCATTCTTCTATGATTTGAGGAATATCATGACAATTTTGGTCTCCCGTACAAAGTTTGCATGGATATCAAACTTTGTGAGGCTTGACGGACGATTTCTCATTAGATGTTGCATTCAAAGCAATGGTTTCTTAGTTTCCCCTCTGCTAAATTTGCTTCTTCTTCTTCTTCTTCCTTTTCTTCTTCTTCTTAGCCACCTGGTTACTAGTACCAATACTTTCACTGGGTGAAGAGGAAGAAGGGGAGGAAGAAACAACCGAGGAAGAAGGCAAAGGGTCAACTTTAGAATCAACTGGAGGTTGATTTTTTCCAGTTTGAGGAGTACTCCATTGCGGAGAAATAATGACATTTTGAATCAAGGAGGTTGAAAACAAACATACTGGCAAGCCAACTGTAAGTCCTGGAAGGGACAATGTAGCCATATAAGGAGCACCAATATTTCCAAAAGGAGGAAAAGGACTAGGATTCCCATTAAAAGGAATTCCTTGATTGGTGGACTCTGGATTTTTCGCCATATGTCTCAACCTAAGATCAATTAAGGAGTGAGCATGGAGGATGTTATCTGCGGTCAATTAATTTTATTTTAATCAAAGTAACAAAACAAAATGAAAGGGATAATCTAGGAAAAAGGTTTACTAAGCAACTGTGAACTGCATAATACCTCCCCACGAACTGAGAAGTACGAGTAGGTAATCTCCCCGAATGTTGTGTTTGGTGTATTACAGTGTACAAGGCGGCCAACTCAGTTACCTAAGGATGGATAGAAACCTAGTGTTGTCCTCCCATATATACCTGAAAGTACCTGGAAGCCTAATTTGTATTAGCATTGTCTAATGCAAAATCACATAGTGAGAGCATTCCCATATACTTTATGTACTGTAACACCGCCCTATATACCCAAAGGTACGTGGACAAGCTATGATATACTCATGTACATGGAATGAGGTATCACACTCGAGATGTATTGCAAACAAGTTAGCGACAATTGTGATGTTTTACGACGCCGAAACATGTCTCTAGCCTAGACCTCTAAATGTTTTTCGTTAAGTGACAATGCTCCATTAGGTAAATTGAGGTTAATTTTAAGTTGATCTTACTTAGGAATTTGCCTTTCCAGTTCACCACGTGATGTATTCTGAAATACCTAGGGATGCAACTATTATGATAAGCATTCTTTCCATTCAATTTAACAATGAAAATCTTAGCTAATAGGGATAAAGCAATCATATTTCTTTTGATCAAAGAGCGAAGAGCACAATCTAATGTAATTTCCTTAAACTATTCCTATGAGCACACACAAACGTTTTTAATGAAAAATGCATGTATTTCTTTTCTATTTCCTTAATGTGAATATGAACAAAATGAAACTAATGCACATACAATCAATCAACCTTTTTTGCAAGAACGAAGACTTTATGGTAGTTCTTTTTCGAAGGAAAAGAAGACTTTTACGACACTTTCTTTCGAACAAAGATTAATCAACTATAACCTAACTTTGACTATGGACCGATAATGTCAAAGAAAACATTTAAGAAACATTAATCGACCAAGTCAAAGTAGGGCTAGCTAAGGAGATAAAAACTTGTTTTCTGAGACATGACATTCATTGAGCAATCAAGAAGCAATCAAATAGAAGAAATTTGGCAAAAAACTCAATCCAAAGGTGGGAAACTAACCCTAGGAGGATTAGCACAGCCCTGAATGGGAGACAGTGTGCTTCAGAGCATTGTCCCTAAGGCAAAGGTGCTCCGCAGTGCATTGTGTCTCTCACAAACCTGCGCTAGTGACAGTAAGCCATTTCAAGAGGCAAATTGACATAGTTTTCGACCAAAATTAATTGCAATAGAGCTGAAATACAATCAATGAAAAGAAGTAGGGTCTACAAGAGTATCTTAGGAGGTGGATAAGCTACTAGGAAGGATTATATTCCCCAGTGGAGTAGCCAATTTTTTTTGGAGAATTTGGTATCTACGATAAATACTAATTCCTTAGATAAGTAGCCATATCTAGAACAATAGTTTAAAGAACTTTAGCCTTTTCCTATAAGCAATAGATAAGACAAATAGGGTGAGAAGACCTACTTGTAGTTTCTCTTTCCTCTTGTCTCCTTTGTATCGGTCTCATCGCTCCTTCCCGTACTTAACGCGCTTGAGAAGTACCTGTAAACATCAACAGAAGACAAAGAACCAATCAAAGCAAAAGATCTGTTGATTACAAATAAATGGAATCAGATACATTCACACATATAAGCATCATATAACAATATAAGCATATGGAAAAAGGTTCAAATACTTTATTGAATAGAAGGTAGAATTACAACCATGAATTATGATTTGAATTCACTCCTCTAGCTTTGATCCCATCCACATCACATCAAAATCATGACACTCTGGTAGCATAACAATACTTGTCTCAAAGTCAATTCTCATGGCAACATTATCTCCTTACAATTCAACAAAGTCCAGCCCCTGATCACTTAACTCATTCCTCATCCATTTTCGATCTCATAGTAGTTGATAAGTGAGGGAAACTTCTAGAAGACTCCAAGAGATAAGAATATTCCCCAAACCTTATGTGAATTTCACTCAATCTCACCTAGTGCAGGTCAAAGAGGACCTAAGTACTCTGCAGAGCACCCTGGCATGGACTTAACTGCTCTGCAGTGCACCCTTACATGGGCCTACATGCGCTGGTCCCTTTAGAGATCATTTCAGGATGCCTTCAAGTCATGAAACTATCAGGAAGGAGACATTCAAAAGGTTGACTTGTTTAGGGCATGTAGCAACTGAAATTAGGGTTTGATGAGCCCTAAAACATTGATCTGGATGATGGGAGTGATATGCCCAAATGGATTTGTAACAATCACTCTATGTTGGTAGAAAGTCTAGTCTTTTGTAAATCAAGTTGTCATGGTGATAGGCTTATGGAGTAATTTTGTAGCTACATGTATGGGCTAATGATGATGTAATAGTCATGATGTATTATGTATTTCAATCATTGGTCCATAGGAGTTTATCATAGGAGCCATGTATGTAAAATGCTCATGGAGCCATGTACGTATGTCGTACTATCATTGGGTTATTTAGTCATGAGTCATGTGGTCGTGTTATGGTCATATATTGGTCATGTATGAGGTCTTTGTATTGTTGTTACAACCATGTATATATATTGTAATATGTCATCAGTCATGATCATGTGGACTCTTGGTCCACATTGTGCTTCTTTCCATGGGCAAGGAAGTAATGTTGTAGCGGGAATATTTCACTTTAGTATGGAGATGATGTTAAATATGGCATGTGTTCAGGGGGGTCATCTATTTTCTCTTATTTATTTCATCCATTCATTATTATACATCATGGTCTGCTTAGAGGTGTTCATGGTGTACCTCATACTATGCTATGAAAGTTAGAGTTTTTTACCTCATGTTTTGAATAGAGAGGTCGATTGATGTTGTTGCTTTGTGGTTGTTATGGAGAGTTTTGGTTGATGCTCATGTGCACATTGTTGCATGTTGTTTCTCATTATGATGCTTTTGATTGATGATTATATGGTTGCCTTACGTTGGCATATTGTTGCTTACTACTAGAGGTTGTTGGTTGGTGTGTTTCTATGGATGATGGTTGGTGATGTGTTGCTTGTTGCTGATGTGGAGAGAATGGTCATTAGTTGATATGCACTACTTTTTAGAAATGTAGAGGTTTATTGCTCCAATATTTGTGCTTCAGTTCTTGTTGCCTTACTAGATGGAGTTAACCCTTTTCCATTGATGTAAAAGTGGGAGTGATAGAGGATAATGGTCTGGAGTTTGTGTATGGTTGCCATTAATGCTAAAGGGGGAGATTGTTGGCATTATGGTTCACATGGATCCAGCTAGCTGATGTTGGCATTGGTTCATGGTTGCAGCTAGCTCATTTTGGCATTGATGTCAACCCTTGTAGAATAGTTGATGTTTGGATGCCTTCATTGTAGCATATTTGCAACTAGTTGAGTTGGCATTGAGATGAATGTGTTGGCATTGATGTCAACCTTGTGATGTATTGATGAAAAAATGATAGAATTGTTATGATTGATGATGAGTTGGCACACTAGTTGAGTTGGCAACTAGGTCTTCATGCCTATACTCATGGTGATGAATTTTTGGAGTGTGGTGGCCTTATGTTGATGATGGAGATGTGCTACAGTGTATTGCGAGTCTATTAGAGGTGTTGCAGCTTGTGCAAATGTTTGTTGGAGAGTGGAGGACTTGTTGGCACTCTTTCCAACCTTGTTTGTTTGCCTTTTAAGTCAACCTGGTAGTGACACTTGGGAGAATTGTTTATCTACTTGTAGAGGTGTTACTGAGCTTAACAGAGATTTGGAGGTGAGTTCAAATTTTGAAGAAGAGGATCCAAATGGTGGTAGAGATTCTAAGATGAGGGCTTGTGGTTTTTCCTTATGCTCTACCCCAATCACTGCAATGGAGACTTTTCCATGTGAATGAAAAGTTCTAGTCACTGGGAAACATGCATGTGCAAATGACTGAAGGCTACAATCGAGTTTAGGTAGTGTTGTGCATGTGACTGAGAATTTTCATGAAAAATCCTTCGCATTCCTCATGAAAATCAGATGAAAATTGGAATGGAAATACTTAGAGACTTCTAGAATAAGTTTCAATTGTTGGGAATGGTTTGAAAAGGTCCTCCAATGATATGAACACCTTTAATGCATAAGTAATGATGTTAGTGTATTGATTTAGTCCAAATTGTGTGCCCTTGATCCCATGTCTAAGATGAATTTCAATCAACGATTTTTATATACATCACTTTAGAGTTGAGTATTGTTTGGTTGAGTATGAGAGTGAGCTAGAGAAGGATGCATTGTGTGGGTATGCTTCAGAGCCATAGTGAGCTTGATTTCTTTAGTGTATGAGCTCTAATGGAAGCAATATGAGAAGATCTATTTCTTGAAGCATAATATTGATTCAGATCTCCATATTTCAGATCTGTGATGCATAGAATTGTAGCAGAGTTTGGTATTGATGGAGCTCCATATTAGCGACTCTCACATTTATTTTTGCAGGAGCTGCTGACACATTTGGTACATAGCCATAGTGTCTTATGTTGTTGATTGTATTATGCAACATTCATATTTTGGTGTGAGGGTTTGTTATGAGTTTTGTTTTAGCTTCTGGTGATATTATTCAGTTTTTGTTGGATGGATTGTGGCCACTATTTTGCTAGAGTGGAGAGCATATATTTGTGGTGTTTTTTATTGTAATTTGCAAAGAGTCTTGTTGCTAAGAGCATACTTGTAGAGCTGAAATATTGTTGAGCAAAGTGTCTTGGATCCAGTTGGAGAATTTACGAAATGAGGTCCACATAGTGTTGAGGAGCAGTAACTTCATGAGAGAGGAGTAGTGATTTCAAAGCTTCGATGAAAGGAACAGTTTCTCCATCCAACCAAAGTTGGAAAGTCCAATCGAAGTTGGGTAAGGATTGTTGATTGTGGTGGCCTTTAGTAGATGGTAGTCTGTAGATCCATGTGAGAATAGATTCATCTAAGCTTATCAATAGAATCAAGTCTCCTGACTTATTGGTGTTACCCTATTGTGTATGAGGTTGAGTCTCCATGCCGATTGGAGTCAACAAATCTATGTAAAAGACATTTTTTCTTAATAAAGGATTCATAGCAATGCAATAGCGGTAAGGTTTGTTTTTCTCCTAGTGAAGGGTTTTCCACTAGATATCTTGTGTTTCTTGTGTGGATTTGTTTTGATGTGATTTTTATTGTTGCACTTAAGGTTACTTTGTTTTAGTTGCTTATATGATTTATGTTCATGAGCTAATCTATTGTGATGTTGGTGAATATATGTGTAATTCAGTTAAAGTTTAAATTGGTAAAATTATTAAGAAGATCAAACTACTTATTCACCTCACTCCCCTCATCACCCGTCTTAGTAGTGCTCAAAAGTTTGCAACAGTCTATTGTGTAAATTACAAGTTATCCTTTCTCGAAATTAAAGCGAAATAGAAATTATTTTATATATATTTAACATCTCTAGAGAGAAAAAGCATAAATTGTCATTTACAATGAAAAAATAAATGACATAAAGACAAAATAGTGTAGGGATAGATTGATTTGTATAAATGGCCTTTAGCATAGCGATTATTTTTCTAAAACCTACCAAACTAGACAATCATCTTGGGAAAAAATAAGAACCAAACAAAAAAATCATGAAAATCCCTGCTGCCCTGAGGTATAACATATTGGATATGCGTTTGACTCTAAATTAATTTAGATTCACAAAAAAAAATTAACAACATTTTAGAAAGTTTACATTAAAAATCATTTTAATTTATTTTTCAAATATTTTAATTTTATTTTTTTCCTCCACTTTGATTGGTTGTGGTTTTTATGCTCTTATTAGGTAATGATGACAATGTACCATCATATATTAATAAATGGAAAACTGAAGTCAGTCACATTAAATGGTCTGTGAGGTTTAAATATTATCTTGCCATGGGTAGGCATATCGCATTCGAAAAGTCTTTGGGTACCGAATTATTTAGCGTTTTGCCTAAAAATTAAAAAATTAAACCTAAATTAAACATTACATAAACAAAAATATTTATTTTTTAAAATATATTATTTTGTATTTTCTTAATTTTTATTGTTCTTCGTATTATTTGACTTTTAAAATACATTATTTTGTATTTTCTTAATTTTTATTGTTCTTCGTATTATTTGACAATGATTTCAACCTGTCATCTCACTACTGACATTACTGAAACAAATTTCTCTTTCAAATGGAATTGACTATCGCCTGCATGGCACTTACAATGAGAATTAAAGAGGATCAACTTATTAATTTAAAACAAATCTCTCCTTAAATAGAATTAAAATGCACTTACATTTGCAAATTTGAACTTTTTACAAAATGACACATGAATTCAGGAAGTTCTTATTTCCACCTCTATAGGTTTCTTAATGCGCCCCTGATACCCTGATGTAACATGGCGTTATTTTTTTTTCCACCTCTATAACCGCGCGCGTGTTATATCTGGCTATCAGGGGCGCATGTCAGGGCGCATTAATAAACCTATAGAGGTGGAAATAGGAACTTCCCATGAATTCGTGCATTTCATTTTGCGTATATTTTTGTTACTTATTTGCCTCTTTAATTTATAGTGTTTAATTAGATTCGATTTACTTTCCAACACACTTAATTTTATGATCAGGGGAAGAGAAGAGAACTGTAAGATGATAATTTGGAGAATAGTTACTTATTTGTCTCTTTAATTTATGGCGTTTAATTAGATTCCATTTACTTTCCAATGTACTTAATTTTATTATCCGGAGAAGAGAAGAGAACTGTATGATGATAATTTGGAGAATAAAGTGCAATTTTAAAACATTGTGCTTTATATTATATTTAATATATTTGTTGTTTAACCATAATTATTTATAATTATATGTAAATTAAATTGATTTACATGTAAATTAAATTGATTTGTATGAGTTTAATTTTTATTATTATCTCTCAAATTATTTATCCATTGAATAGAAAAATTTAAAATATTTTGTTTTGTATTTTTTGTATTTTATTGTCTTCATTTTATTTGGCAATGATTTCACTAAGTATCATACCAATACTTAGAGTGGTGAACATTGCTAGCACAAATCACATCTAGTAGTGACAACAATGAAGTACCAGCATGGAGACGTTACTGGAAAATCACATTCCACAATTTGTGCTAAAAGAAATGTTTGACAAGGTGAAGGTAGCTAAAATGTTTGACAAAGTGAAGGAAACTTTAGTCCCGGCACTAGAAAACATTAATTTGTGTGAAAATCCAATTAATTACTTGAGTGTCCATTCAACATAACAACTGACACGTTCATTGATTATAAGCTTAGCAGATACCTGACACCTAACACGTTCATTGATTATAAGCTCAGCAAGAAGGCACCCAAGACTACACATCCACATCTGTTAGGTTGCATGCATGAAGAAGTTGTATAATTTTAAATATATTTGAATCATTGATCTGAAATGGGGACCTAAAGGCTTCTTGTCAGGAACAACAAGAACCTTTCCCACTCCAAATCTTAAACAATTTCCAAGATCTATTCTTATGATTGATAATTTGCGGAATTAAAAGAATTTGAAATAGGTGTATGCTTTGTTTTCCTTTAACTGGTCAAGTGCTTTAAGTTGATTTGCTTAAACTGATATAAAAACATATAACAACAAATAATGCAAATAATAACCAACACACATAACATCAATATAATTAGGAGTTCACCCAAACCTCTTAGGCTACATCTCTGTGAGCTTTTGTTAACTCGACTAGTCTCTTTGGGATTATGGCTTGAATTCTTTTACAAGCCTTTGACTCAACTCCATAGGTCTACAACTGAACCAATGAACTTAGAATGCCATCTTACCCCTAGCTATCCTTTAGCTGCAGACAATTCTAGGTTTCTCTGGACTAATTCTTTCAGTCAGTGCTCTAAGCTTCTTGAGCTTCTGGCTTCTCTGACTCCCTCAGAATTCTACACTGTCTCTGGAATTCCTTCTTCTACCTTCTGCACAACAAACACCAGCAACAGCTTGATCCTTTCATCTCTTTGCCGTATGATACTTCACTAAAGCATTTAGGTGCTACCTCCAACCTGTGGTGGCTTCGCTCTATTAAGCGCTATGGCTCTGCCTCCCAACGTCTGGTGGTTATCCTCCCTTTGGCACTCTAGCTCTACCTCCCAACCTCTGGTGGCTATCCTCCATTTAGAGCATCTCTGGGTTCATCATGTTTTGATAACACATTTTTTTACAACAATCGCTTAAAGAGTGAACCGACTGTTCATTAAAAGAATCAATTTACAAATGAAAGGAACAACGGGCGTGAGTAACTCAACCGTTCAGCCTTCCTCCGAACTAAATCCCGAAATAGAACCCAATAATGGAATACACGGGAAAACTTCACGGAAACCCAACCGTGAGCCTAAAGCTGGAACTCAAATGAAATTCAGCTGCATTTATATTCCTTTCGGGTCCGCACATATCGCAAGTCGCATGTCGTAATGCGCAGCTCTTTTATATGGCTGCGATCCCATTCGCTAATCGTCGATATCGGCGCTATCGTATTTCGACATATCACATGGCATAAGGCCTTTGTTTTGATCGTCAATCACCGACGCTGATCTCCGATCGCAATCGCATATCGCATCGTCACATGGGTCTGAGTTTTGGTTCTTTACCCCTTCGATCGCTGATCGCCGATATCACCGTCGCTGATCGCACATGTAAACAACCCAGGGTCTGTTCCAATATCGCATGAAGGCCTTCCTCCAATGTGATATATCGGAGATCACAATCGGGGAGTCCTTCTGCCTCCGTTTAAGTCCTCCCTTTAAACCTTTCCGATGCGATTTCTTTAAGGAACCCTTAAGTGCACTTTAATAAGAAATTGCCTCCTTTTCTAAAGACATTGGACAATTTTCATTTTACAATAACTCCTTCATCTAGAGTCTATTTTGGTCCATTAAAATTGCATTAGATTCAGAATGAAAAGATCTACAATGAGACTATTTCCAAGAGAATCCTTTGACTTTCATTTTTGAGTAAAAAGTCATCTAGGATCATTTTCTAATCACGCCTCCCCATTGGAAATCTTTTGGACCCCAAAAGACTGATATATTGATCTGAACAGTAGATGAGAGTAACAACACCCTCTTCTTTCAGCCTTCATACACTTGCCTTGCATAGCTAGTGCCCCTGAGCCAAAACTCAAAGATAGTCAACACTTTCCTTCCTGGATGTGCTTTTCCTTCGGTTAAGAACTGTCTTCCTCCTTGTCTTCATGCAGAACTCCTACTGAGAAGGTTACAGTAGGTAGTTTAACCCTTTCTTCCTTGATCATTGATCCAAGGTGGCTCAAACAAATGTGAAGTTACAACTTCTTCACAAAAATTTACATTTGTACTTGTTTGACATACTGTCAACAACAACATAATTATAGACAACAACTGGATGGCCTAAACTCTTGCTTCAACAAAAGAAACATAATTTCACATCTTGTGAATTACCTCCATGTCGTACATCTGCATACAAATGATGGACTAGACAACAAGCTCACAAAACATGACTTTAAAACAATTGACCCTTGAAGTCAAGCATGTAGAAAAGGAATTCTACAGTTCTTTTTCAAAGATGAAACACATCATCATCATCTCCATCTTGGAGACCAAATCAACTTTTCCTAAGTCAGGATTACATTACATGCATGTTTACAGCAAAGTAATCAACCCTTCAAGTTAATCACACATACATGTTAAAATACAAGGAAATCATCAACATCCCTGTGTTCATGCACATCATTCGTATGCATGCATTTTATCCTTCAACTTTTGCTTAAGTACACTGTACTTTCAAAGCTGAAATGAATAAATATGTATTAACTGATTGCACATTGTACTTTCAAGTCAAACATTAGACTCATGATCAAATGTAAAAATTAGTTCATACCTTTCAATTTTCAATAATTAAACTAAGCAATAGGAAACACTTAGCTATGTGGCCTTGTTAAATAAATGTTATGAAAATCAAACTTCACTAGTAATATAATCTTTTCAATAAAATATATTTGCAAACCACTGTTTATTTTTCATTTGGCCTTTCCACATCAAATGACGTGGCTCCCTCTTTATCTCTATTACGATCGACATTTTGTGAGATGGGCGTCTGCTATTTTTTATCTATGCACATGCATACAATTTATTTAAATTTATTTGGTCATTGAGATTTTGATTATAAAATATTTTATTTATAGTAAATGAACAATTAATTAATTAATTATGCACTTGATATATATATATATATATATATATATATATATATATATATATATATATATATATATATATATATATGTCACTTAGAATATATAGTTTTTGGTTTTATTATCATTTAATCATATTAATCTCCAATTTTTAGTATAACCTCTTAAATTTAATATTCAACTTGTTGAATGGTCAAGGGCTCCACCTAATTCTCAAAATGTGAGGTGGTAAAACTACCACGTGTTCAATTTCCATGGGTATGAGGAAACAAACATGTTCCAATTCATATCCAAAACAGTCACCTAAAACCCTTGATATCAAATTTCATACTACCTATCGAGTGATTCAGGGTGGTAAGCAGTGGTAGATCATGGACTTAGATTGGCCAAACATGTAATGAATCTCAACAATTTAATATAGGGTCATATTTTTATCTATCTAGTCATCAAACATATCAACCTTATTTAATTTGGTAGCCAGTGACAACTATGCTATTGTTGTTATTGATCATGGACTTAGATTGGCTAGATAGGTAATGGATTTCAATGCTGAGTTAAAATATAGGGTCATATCGATATTTTTTTTTAATAAAAATACCTTTTTAATACAAAGAAATATTAACTAGAAATAATCATGATAATTTTTATTTATACAAATGACAAATAATCATATAATAATACAATAATAAAGCTAGAAATGTGAAATGTATTTCAAAAAACTTGATTTACATGAAGTCACCAATATATAGTTTATGATTTTGGTGTTCTACATTAAAGGAATGAATTCTATGTTTATGGATTAATCTAATGGGTCTCAGGAAATATCTTGTAATCAAGTATTGTATTTTGAAGTGGACTATTTTATCTAATTTTGGATTATGTTGGAAGATATTCACCTCGATAGACCCATATATGTTTAGTATTGGGATAATAATTTTATTTCATGAGTTTGTAGATGATACCAAAAATTGAAGAAAATAATAATGTAAATCCCAATATAACTATAATCAGACCATAAATTTACAATTAATATAAATATTTTCATATTATATATATAATTTATTAATATTTATATTTAAAAAATATATATTTTATATATTTGATGCAAAAAAAATTCAAATTTGATTAATTTTACTATATAAATAATAAATACTATAACTCAATATCAAGTTTACTATTAGTAATTAAAATATAATGTAACTCCCAATATAACTATAAAAAAACCATAAAGACCTTCCTCTAGCTAGCCGGTATAAAAGGAGCTCTGAAGACCTTGGGAAGAATTTGTTTGGGTCAGAGCTAGTCAAGCTCTGTAGTGCTCAGGATCTCATAATTTGCAACAGTCTAAATAAGTGGCCCAATTCTAGCCAGATGACATGCATCCATGGGCTTGGTAGCAGCGTGGTAGACTATGTTATCTCTGGTCTCCCTCTATACAACGAAATAACAAATTTTGACATCTTAAATGACCAGGAGCCTAACTCTGATCATAGGCCTTTACTTATAACTCTCAATTTTGTCATGCATAGAGATCCCATAGAAGATAATCCTTATAGCCAAAAGAAGTTAATCTTTGATAGAAATAAAAAAGATCTCTTTCTAAATGAATTAAAAACTAATTTGCTTCCTTTATCTAGTATAGACAACATAGAAGATCTCTATCATAATTTTACTACAACCCTATCATATTCTATTAACAATTTCTCAATTGAAGTTTCAAGTAATAAAAGAAATAGCAAAACCAACCCAAGGTATGACAAAGATTGTAAAAGTGAGAGGAGAGCAATTAAGGAAGTTGTTGATGAATCTCTTAAAATTGGCAAGATAAAAATATACAAAGCCCTAACTAAAAGGAAAAAATGGTAGTATATTTGTAAAAGACAAGAGAATCTCTTACACCTCTCTAAGGTAGCTCCTATGAAATTTTGGAGGCAGATTCTAACAAGGAAAATTAAAGATAATAATAAAATTGATTTACACGACTGGAATTCCTATTTTAAAAAGATTTATGAATCTCCAAATGTCATGGATAACTTTGAAACCCTTCTCACAACGAAAGAATTTTTCTCATTAGAATACATTGATTTTGGGGTTAATCACTTGGCTAATGGGAAAGCTAAGGACATTGAAGGTTTCCAGGTGAAAATCTTAAAAATTGGAGGTCTTATCCTCATCCCCCACATTCACAAGCTTTTCAATCAAGCGGTCAAGCAAGGGTTCCCTAAACCATGGACTCAAAGCCTCATTATCCCTATTTTTAAAAGTGGGGATACAAATAACCCCTCTAATTATTAGACAATTATGATCATCCCTCTCTTAGCCAAGTTATATGGTATTATTTTGGAAAGGAAGTTGAGCATGTGGCTTGAAAGTGAAGGTAAGCAAGCTAAAGGCCAAGCGGGTTTTAGAAAGTAGCACTCAACAACAGACCACCTCGTTACGCTTAGGATCATTGTGGAGGAATGCCGCAATGATAAATCTAGTCTCTTTTGTTGCTTTGTGTACTTTAGAAAGGCTTTCAATATGGTTCCTAGAAACAACCTTTGGAACAGATTAGAAGAGCTAAATGTTCCTTTTGAGTTGAGAGCTGCCACTATAAGGTTATACGAGAATGTAATTGCCAAGTTAAAGAGCAATGAGGGGTGGTCGAAAGATATTAAGTGTAATATCGGAGTTAAACAAGGTTGCCCCCTCTCCCGTACCCTATTTGGAATTTACATCGACAAGCTAGAAGGTTGTTTAGAGGAAGCAGGATGTGCTGGCACAATCTTAGCTGGGATAGTCATCATCCTTATTCTCTACGCTGATGATATTTTTCTTCTCGCAAGGTGCCCAACTGATCTTGATAAGCAACTTATACTTCTTAAGGATTTCTGCTCTACCATGGGTATGATTGTTAACACCAAGAAAACAAAAGTTATGATTATCAAATCCAAGAAGGACACTTACGCTAATTTTATGTATGACAATAGTAACTTGGAGGAAGTGTCTTCCTACAAGTTCCTAGGAATTGATATTCATCACAATCTCAACTAGAACCATAGCATTGAGAAAAGGATTAATGGGGGATGGAAAGCTTATTTCGGTCTTGAAAATAATTGTAAAATGGCAAACCTCGTAATGTGGGATAGAAAGAAGTTCCTCTTTGGAACTTTAGTCACTCGGTTTATCTTATATGGATGTGAGGTTTGGGGTTGTAGCATCTCTAGAGAATCCTGGAGAAAGATTAAGCAAATACAGAAGCATTTTATAACGTATAACCTCAAAATTAAAAGCAACACACCCTATCCTATTTTCCTTATAGAAGTGGGTCTTTTCCCTATCGAGAGCCTAGCTATGACTATGCTTCTGTTGTACAACCTCAAACTCAATAACATAGGAGACCATAGACTTCCTAAGCTAGCTTTAAATTCCAGGCAAAACCACCTAAGGCTCAAACGAGGTTGGTATAAAGACATCAGGGCCTAGTTAAACCATTGGGAGACCGATGAGAATGTTGCATTGCAAAACATTAATAACATTAAAAATATTGTTACTTCTAAGTTCAAAGAAAAAATGTGGTGTGAGAAAGATTTAGTAGCTAAAAGAAAATTAAGATATTATAAGGAAGTCATCAACCCCACCCTAGAAGATCAAAAGTATCTCTCTATTTTAACTAGCCCAAAGAAGAAAATTAATATAGTCAATATTAGAACGAACTTTCATGAGCTCCATAGTGAAACGGGTCGTTGGGCAGTTCCTAAAACACCATGTATGGGAAAGTTCTGCCATCTCTGTGAGAATACGAACATCGAGGATGAAAATCACTTCCTCTTAAAGCACGTACAACCACAATAGATCTCAGTTTCAAAATCTTTGTTGCAATACTAACCTTCTTAACCTTTTACATTGTCAAAATTACAGTGAGCTCCGGAGGCTTCTCTCCAAGCTTTTTGAGCATAAGAATAAAATCTTAAATTAAACTAAATAATTCGTTTCTTTAGGTCTGATAGACCAAAATTTGGTCCCAGTGGCCGTTAACCACCACCACCATCATCTATATATATATATATATAATTTATTTATTTATTAAATTTTATATTAAAAATATATATATATAAATATATATTTAAAAAAAATCAAAATTAATTAAATTTTTTATATAAATAATAAATGCTATAATTTCAACTTTTCTACTATTAATTAAAATATCGCCTTTTTCCTCAGCCCAACCCTTCACTTCACTTTGCCCGGACTAAAAGAAATATAAAATGAATAGAAAATTTGGATTAACGAATATAAATATAACCTTGCATGTTTATGGCAAGAACATGGTGAATCACCAACCCTATGCCTCTTGTTTTCACTGGATTATTTTTTTTCTTCGTTTAATGATGAATTGATATATTACTTATATTTTTAAATAAAAAAATACAAAATGTAATGTGTATAAAATATTATGTTTTTGTTATTTATTTAATTGTTTTTATCTTAAAAAACACTATGATGTTTTTAATATTTGTAATGGTAGTGAAAAATGTCTATTTTATTTTAAAAAAATTAATTTAATTATCAAATCCATTATTAAAGAAATAATAAATAATAATAAATATTTTTTTAACATGAAAAAAAATAATAATTTTTTTTATATATTACAATTTAAAAAACAAAAACATTTTAAATATAATAATTTCATTTCACACCTTTCATAATAAGGAAAATATGTCTAATTAATAAAAAAGAGTGAAAGAATTGTGTTTTTGATTTTTTAATTATTATTAAATAGGTGAGAAATAATAATGTTTTATATTAAAATGAATATATATTAATAAAAATAGATAATTAAGTTGTGAATATATTTATTATTTTTTTTCTAAAATATATTATTTTATATAAAATAATATTTATGTCATTTGATTAGAAAGTAATTAAATTTGATAAAAAATGAATAAGAGATAAATAATCTAAAAATGCAAAAACTTTATATGTGAGAAGATAATACATTAAAAATATTATTTATTGTTTATATGGCAATTTAATTCACCACATAACAGAGCCAACAACAATTGTTTGGATCTCTATGTAGGGAATCTATACAATCCATAGAAGAGTAGTGGTTTATTAGGAGGTAGACCAAACACCCACAATTTGACTCTCTTGCAAAAGATGAACACACCAACTACTCCCCAAATTCCAATTCCACATCCAATTCTCAATGCCATTAATGACATCTTGTCATTTAGATGCTCCAACCATTCCACTTTAATATGGGCACTGCTACTATTATTGTGAGTTTCTCTCCCTGGGTTTTCCTTTCCATTACATGAATCTAAAGGCCGCCCATGTAAGCATTTATTCTTTTGAAATCACGTTGCACTGAATGCGGAAAATTGTGTTCCTCCAGGGATTGGCCCACAAAGGTTATTAGATGAAACATCGAGAACAACCAAACTATATAGTTTAGAGAGCTCTTCAGGTATGTGTCCACTCAAATTATCCTTGCTCAAGCCTAACTCCTACAAAGTAGATATGTTACTAAGAGACGGTGGGATTGGCCCTTCCAACTGGTTGCCAGATAAATTTAGCAATCGCAAGCCACTCAAAGTTCCTATGCTTGCCAGTGTTTGTCCTATAAGATTAATGTTGGACAAATTAAATATAGTATTTTTGTTTAACATATATGATAGAATATATTCACTTCCTTTAATGTTAAGTGGCATTTCTCCACCTTCATCACAAGAAGAGGTTGAAGAGCAGTGAATCCACCCGCCTGCTCAATGAGATGTTGATGAGCTTGAGTGAGATGTTGATGAGCTTGAGAATGAGCATGGTAATGAACAAAGCACACAAACATGGTGATGAGCAGAACGCTACATTTATGATCCATTTCTCTCTCCAACTTCTTTCAAAGCCAAAGGCTGAAGTGTGGTTATTCACCATGTATTTATAATCACAGCAGCAGCTGTCGTTTAAAAGGCCTGTGGGTGAAAACTGTAATGCAATGAGAAAATTCAGAGAAAACAGAAAATGGCGGTGTATTGACTTGTTTAGTGAAGTCAAGCTTGTGAAGAAAGTGGTGGAAAATGTTCAAAAATTTATTTGGAATTTTGTGTCATTCACATAAATGCAATTCTACAGGCTCAGAGAAGTCAGAGAAGCAAGACAGAGGGATAAATCGAAAAAATTGTTGCACCGGAAAATCATTCGAACTTCATTCAAATTTTGTAAGCTGTATACCTGGAAAAATGGGCCTTTTGATCTTGACTCGGAAAATCAGAGAGAATGGAGACCGAAAAATGTTCCAGATATTGATAGAAATTTAACCGTGTAGATACGCAAGGAAAAACAGAGAGAAATGGATGTATTGATTGATTTGATTTTGGAAGGAAAAACAGAGAGAAATGGATGTATTGATTGATTTGATTTTGGAAGAAAAGAAAGTGGGAAACTGGAAAATGGGCCATTCGACTTTGAAACGGGGAATTTCCATTAAAGAAATTTAATAGTGTAGATCTGGAAAAAGAAAAATAAATTTATTGACTTGATTGGAGGATAAGGAAAAATAAATTTATTGACTTGACTGGACTTGACTTGAGGTTCAATTTATTGACTTGTGTTGACTTGAGGGTAAAAAGAGGGTAAGAAAAATAAATTTATTGACTTGACTTTAAGGTAAACAGAGCATGGAACCACAAATTGTAGGCCTTCAATCCTGTAAACGTGGAAAAGACAAATTGCAAAAAGTCAACAAAAACGAAATGATTTGAGTTGGAAAATTGTAAAGCAAAGAGAAAATTCAAGGAAAGGGAAAATGATGGTGTATTGACATGATTCTGTGGGGCCAACGGAGTGAAGCAAGTGGCAGAAGATCTTTCTGTAATTCATAGAAAAGTCCAATTCTACATATTTGGGAAAAAAAACGGGGAAATTGGGCATCTCGACTTGACCGGAAAAAGAGAGTTAACGTTGATTACGGAACTTCACGAAAACAAATAAAATAGAAAGTCAGTCCATAGAAATTCAATCGTTTGAGTTTTGTTTAGTTGATATAAATTAATTCAGACGGCAAAACCAGTGAAAACGTGACGTGCTAGAGAAAAAGTGGGGAAATTCTATTTTGATATAAAGTATTTTACATTTTTCTGTTTTATATTTTTTTAATATTAACTTAAATCTATTTTAATTTTGGATTTTTGAAGAGTTTAGAGGGATTAAATTTATTTTCATTTTAAAAATATTTGTAGATTGTAGATTTCATCTTTCTCCGTGTGTGTGTCGTAGATCTAAACTTAAGATAGATCTAAGCTTGTTATTTTATAACTAGTACAACCATATTAAAAATATTAATGTGATCAATATAGGGAAAGGCTCCATAAATATAACAAAAAAACTATTGCAACACAAAGATTGTCTTACCAGTGCACACATTTCCCTGATTAGCCACGTATTTAAGGGTCAACTTTAACTTGAGAAAAAAATAAAATTGGACATCTTATTATAAAGTGGACCATTTTGTTGAACAATGGAGACTCAATGAGTTCAAAAGGCATTGCTCTGTTAGGGTTTTTCATCTATACTGATGTTGCAGGGGTCTCAGATCCCTGTCGGAGTGCTTCAACTCCCTTCGAGATTACCTTCTCCCACACATCTCTGATCTGCCGCATCTAACTGACTGTGCAACCACATTCTGGGCCCTCTAGGGGGAGGGGAATTGGCCCCATCCTTCAAAGCCATACTAACTGGCTCCAATCGCCCTTCCCATGATCCATCCTCTTTAGGCCTGCGAAAAGGAAACACATCAGAGACAACAACTCTCGATGCGCAATGGCAAGCCCAAATTCGAGGTCAATGCTCGCCCAAAGCTGCTAAAAACCTTAGGGTGGTAATACCCAGCCATCGATTGGAGCAGTTTCGACAATTTATGCAGGACCATGCAGTCATTTGCAAATTCATGGGCATTTGGCCCTAGGAATCAGGCATTCTAAGATAGATTCAACCAAAATGGCAGCCGAGAGCACCATTTGACATACGACTCCAAGCGAAGGGGTTCTTCACTATGATTTTCGAAGATTTGGAGGATCACAAACACATCCTAAATAATGGGTCGTACTTTATGAATAGTGCAGGCCTCTTCATGAGACACTAGGAACCATGTTATAATTCGAAGAAGGAACAATTCCTTGCAGCCCCTATCTGGGTTCGACTATACACCCTGCTAGAAGACTTATGGGAGATGGATATTCTGGAATCCATTGGTAACTCTAGGGACTTTGTGCAGGTCTCCGAGATTACCAGAAGCTGCAGGTTCTCCTCTTATGCCAGGATTTGCGTTTATATGAATATATCCCAACCGCTCCTTGCGTCAGTGGAGATTGAGTACTAGGATGAGGTTTGGTCATAGTCATTAGATTATGAACATGTCCCCTTTAAATTCCGGCTCTGCCATGAGTATGGACATTTGTTCTGTGACTGTCCTCAACAGACCAACATCGCCCCAATGAATCCATCCTCGGTTGGGTTTCAGGAAGTATCAAGGTGGTGCCCTCCATCCAACAAAGTAGTCCCTTCCCAAGCCCCTCTTGGCCCTCCTCCAACGCCACTCAAAACCTCCCTGATGACTTCCAGCCACCCTGCCACTAACCTCTTTTCCCTCCTCACGAAGGCAAGTGAAACCGAGCAACAAATCGGGCCTAAGGCAGCACTGACAACTCAAACTATTATGCAAGTGGAGACCAACATAGAAAACCCTAAAGAAAACAAGCCAGCAAACACAAGGCTCTAGAAGCATAGCCGATGGGAAAATAAATTCAACAAGTCCTCGCACAGGTGAGGTAAGCGTTGGAACACGATTTCAAATTGGAGTAGCTTAACTCGGATGAAAGTGTAATGGTGGCCTATCTATAGAGTTAGGTTAAGGATGGCTAAGATGAAATACCTTAGGATCAACTAGAATAATTTCATAAGATATACAAAGAATGGGAGCAATGACAAGCCCCACCTAAGCCACCCGCCCAGATGGCACTGACCATACGGGAAGGTGATCCACCCAGGAAAAGGTCGGAAACCAGTTCGAGCACTAGGAAAAAATGCAGGAGACCCACCAAGGAAGTGATCCGCGAGGCAGGGGTGATCCTAGTTGACTCAAGACAGGCTACTCTATTGACATAGTACTACCAACACTCCATCTCATCCCCCCCTCAATGAAGTTAGTATCGTGGGACATAAGGGGACTTAACTCCAAAGGAAGGTTGAGGTAACTAAAGGATAGGATCTAGAAAGAGAAGCCAGAGATTGTAGTACTCCAGGAAACTAAAGTAACAATGGAAAAGCTCAAAGACATCACTATCAGAAGTTGGCCAATAGAGGAGTGCATGGCGTTGGATGCAAGGGGTTGTGTGCGAGTGATGGGAATCCTTTGCGATTCCAAATCCATCTTCTTCCAAAGCTGGATCGCTTCTCCAAACTCCCTCTCTAGTCAATTCACGTGCATCAGATCCATAGAGAAAGTATGGCTCACGGGAATGTATGGCCCTACACTACCACGAGCCAAGAATGGGTTCTTAAGGAATCTCATATATTTTAAAATAATAATATAAAGCTCAAACTGGATCATGGCAGAGGAATTCAATATGATCAAGGAATTAAGTGAGAGAAAGGGAGGCATCAGAAGACCAGACCCAATATCTATGGCCTTCCAAGAGACCATCCAAGCCTTGGAAGTTGAAGATATTGAGTTTGGGAATGGCTCCTTCACATGGACTAATAAATGACACAAGAAACACCAGATAACGTCTTGGTTGGAGTGATTTCTCGTTTATGAGAACATCCTCCAGTGGGATATTTTCTTACAAGCCATGATCCTTCCTTGCCTTGGCTCGAATCATTGGCCGATAAGCCTTGAAATTGACCTAAGGATGGCTCCTCGAAATCGCCCATTTCGTTTCAAATCCTTCTGGCTGGAGAAGTTGGACTTCATCACCAAACTAGAAGCATGGTGGAACTAAATAAGCATAACAGGGCGCAACTCTATGGAAACCTTCCAACTTAAGCTGAAGGAGTTTAAAAGGAAAACCAAAGAATGGAACAAGTTAGATTTTGGGGACACTCACTAGGATAAGTGCAGACTTGAAGATGAAATGAAGGTAATACAACAAAGAATTACCTTGGAAGGGAGAACATAGGAACTGATAGAACATGAGGGGGGAGTCCTAACCGAATTAGAACAATTTCGGAAACAAGAAGAAATCCGGTGGAGGAAAAAATCAAGAATCAAATGGCTCAAAGAGCGGGAGCGCAACACAAAATTCTTTCATAGGACCATGTTAAAACATAGGCATGTCAACCAGATCTTTTCTCTGAATGGATCTGATCGGGCATTTCCAATCTCTATTTCGAGAATCATAAGTGGATAGAAGTGAATCTATCTCAAAAATTTGTCAATGTATTCCTGAAATAGTTTCGGAGGACCAGAATAATGCACTCATGAGGAAGGTCACGTATGAAGAAGTAGAAGAGGTGGTTAGAACACTCCCTCTGAACAAAGCTCTAGGTCCGGATGGTTTCATCGCAGATTTTTACAAAGCAGGGTGCCAATTCTTGGGTAAGGAAATCCATACCCTAGTGGAAGATTCACGCTATTCTAAATGAATGTGGTCATGACTAAACGCTACTTTCCTTACACTCGTTCCAAAGAAGGGCACAACCACAGACTCGGGTGGCTTCCATCCCATCGCCCTTTACAATGTGGTTTACAAGATTATCTCTGGTGTTATTGTCCGGTGGCTAAAGCCCCTTCTGAAAGAAATAATCAAACTTGAGCAATCTGGTTTTGTGGAAGGACGACATATCCTAGACGACATCCTGGTGGCTCATGAACGATTCATTCTATTTCCTTCTCTAAAAGCTCAGGTATGTTAATAAGATGGATCTTTCTAAAGCATATGATCGTTTGAATCGAGATTATCTCCTATCGATTTTGGAAGCCTTTGGGTTTTCCACAAACTGGATAAGTTGGATCCAATCCCTAATTGTTACCCCCTTCTACTCCATTCTAGTGAATGGGGCACCCTCTTGTCCTGTCCATGGCTCGCACAGATTAAGACAGGGGGACCTGATTTCCCCCTTCCTCTTCATTATTGTTGTTGAAAGATTGAGTAGACTCATAAAGGATGTGGTAGCCTGCTCTCCCAAGATGTCCCTCCAATCACCCATCAGCAGTTTGTGGATGACAACATGCTATTTGGCAATCCAACCCTGAAGGAAGCCCGAAAATTTGGCTCTATCCTGAATGTGTTCCAATAGGTTTCGGGCACTCAGATTATTGGTGGGAAGTTAGATATCGTTTTTTCAATACCCACCCATGGGTGCAAAGGCATATTTCTTGGAATCTCAGATTCCAAATAGGTTCTCTCCCTAGCACCTACCTTAGGGTTCCACTAGTTCCAAACTCCTTTAAGGTCTCACACTAGAAAGACTTGCTCGGCTGAGTTGATCGAAAACTATCAAGATGGTCCTTCAGAACATTGAATACCTAGAGACATCTTGTTCTCCTAAAGGTTGTGCTTCAAGCCCTTCTGATTTATCATCTATCAGCCCTCCCAGCCCCCTAAAGTGTATACAAATATTTAACTGCAAAGTTTCGAAAATTCCTCTGGTCGGGGCTGCAGGTCAGGCGCAAGTGGGCTCTGGTCGCATAGGAAAAACTATGTAAATCTAAAATTGATGGCGGTTTGGGGCTCAAGGATCCTAGAATTTTATCGCGAGCCCTCGGGGCCAAGGCCTGGTAGAGGTGGCTACAGGGTGGTCATGAGACATGGCTGAGGATTTGGTCAGGAACATATGGATTTGAGAGCAAGAAAAACACTCTATTGGATAATCTTATCCTAATTGAGCAAAAGAGAATTAAGTGCTCATTCAGGAACAAGGTTTATGGGAGATCGGAAATGGAGCAACGACCAAATTTTGGGAAGAATCTTGGATGCAATACCCTAAATTAAGTCAAGAGGAGAACTTAAGAGAGATTCAAGTCTACACCATCCAATTAGGGGCAAAAAAGGTCAATCACATCAGGCACCTTGCCAGTCCGAATCCGAAATGGATGGACTAGAAATCTGCAGATGAGTGGCTAGAGAGAGAACCTCCCATGGATTGGGAGGCCCTATTCCTAATCCTTTGACAACGACCCATTCTCAAAAATGGGGAGTCCGATAAAATTTAACGGGGTCGTCAACCTAAAGGTATGTTTTCATTAAAAGAATCCTATTCAATTCTATGTGTTTCGGGTGACCAAGCTTCTCTCCCCTTGTGGAGAAGGATTTGGTATTCTAATTTGTGGCCAAAGCTAGTATTATTTCTATGACTCATAGGGTACAACAAACTCCTTACATGGGAGAAGATCAGGAAGAAAGGATTATGTGGCTCGTCTAGATGCCCTCTCTACACAACCAAAGAGGAAATAACATATTATCTTCTAAAGTCCTGCCCAAAGGCCCAAACTATATGGGATTGAGTTACATCTCTATTTGGGGTATGCGACAGGTCACTAAATAGCTTGAATGAATCTCTAGAGGCACGACATTGAGCGCTCTTCAAAAATCCCATCGTCAGTAGGGCATGGCATCTCTATCAAGGCTTCGTCCTCTGGAATATCTAGAAAGCAAGGAACCATGTAGTATTCCACTTGGAAAGTCTACCAACCGATCATATATGGTCAACAATCATGTGAAACATCAAAGAAATCATCTCTATAGGATGGTGGAAAGAAGAGGACTAGAAAGAGGAAGGCAGTGAACAAAGAATCCTGGTAGCATTAGAATTAGCCCAAGGGGCGATTTTTGTAGGATCGACGAACATTCAACATATGCAGGAGTGTTCACCAAACTCCTTCCTTCTTTCCCTAAAAGGATTCCACATACATAATTTTGATGGCACTTCCAAAGGGAATCCGGATCTGGTAGGAATTGGAGGAATCATTCGAGAAGATAAGGGGAGTGTCATAAAGTTCTATGTAACCTCATGTGGCAGCACCGCTAACAACGTGGTTGAATTCTTGGCATTGGAGAGAGGACTTCAAACAGTTGCTGAGCAAGGAGTGTTAACTCTACAGGTCACAAGTGATTCAAAAATTTCCAAATCAGTGTTGCAAAAACTAATTCATGGATCCCCCCGAGAGAAGGTGATCAAGAGCTAGTGCTTGGAATACATCGGGGAGAATATTAGGTAGAGAATCTCCTCCTTTGATTATATAATCACCGAACATGTAGATCGGGAGGGAAACAAAGCTCCAAATAAGCTTGCCAATCGAGGTAGTGGTCACTAGGGTCAGGATTTTATTAGTGGATGGCCCGCTCTGCCCCAGGAGGGTACTGTGGAAGAGTTTAGCCAAATTGTGGCCTCAGGGGAGGCCTCCCCGATGGGGGTGTTGAATGACGTGATTGCAATCCCTGAAGGATTACGTGGGGATTGATGATTGTCATGTGGATGCAGGTATGAAGGCCTTCCCCTAGGCCTTATCCAAGTACCTTGAGATCATGGGCACTGAACCTTGAGTGTGTGAAACATTCGCTTGAAGGGTACGTTGTAGGTGGTGGCGTCAGGGGAGCGTTGACGGTCATGGGCGAGGCCCGTTATAAATTAGACATGACCTGACTCAATTTCAAAATCCTACATGGTGAATGGTGTTAATATGGTTCCTGGTGTGTGAGGTTGGAGAGGGAAATTGCTAAGTCACGAGTGTGGCTGGTGTGGGAAAGGTGGCAGATTTACCATCAAGGGTCCTTCCGACTTGCGTGAGGGTATATCTTGGTGAAGTATTGGCTAAGCATGTGCATACATTTAGTGGGTCGGAGCAGCCGTTGGGATAATTATTTTATCTTGGAGCAACAGTGGTTTAGCAGAGGGTCGGGAATTCTTCTGCTGACAAAATGGGGTAGGGAGGTGCGTGTTAGGGCATGGAGAGACTTTGTTCTTGGTAACCTCACTAGTTCTTCAGCTAGGGAAATTTCATCCTAGTGGCGTAGTGTGCCGTGGGTGGAAGATTGGGTGGTGGGCAACATTTACCCCTCACACATTGTTGGTTATGTGTTGTTGGTGGTGAGACCAAGTGCCCAATAGCTTGGCTCAGATAGTAGGCAGACGGTCCTAGTGGTGGAAGGAGGGAAGCCCTCCATTTCTCTTTTGGTCAGCGTTTTTTGGTGGATTAGAATGAGGCCAACACCTCGCATTTCATGTAGTTCGTCTTGCCCGAAGCCTAATTCGACAGACCCTATGGGTGGAAGGAACCTATCCTATATGGCGCCGACATCCATTGGAAAACATGCAGAATGTAGTGGTTCTAGGGGTGGAAATCCTTTCTCATTGGCTTCAGCAGACCATGGGGGAGGAAGATTTTGGCGGCAATCACAAGGATGGTTCGGAGGTTCGAAGGTTTGAGGAGGGAGAGGCACGAGAGCATCAATTGGTGGCTGAGGTGGACACAGTATGAGAGGTCGACACCAAGGAGGGTTTGCTCGTCACGAAGGAGGATGGATTCAGGGGGTGGCACGCGGTAGAGGAAGGGGGCATAAACAAACATGCTACATGGATTGTTTCCAGGACCTCATCTAGACAATTATGGATAGATTGGTTACCACAAAGCATGTGAGGCAGGAGGAACATGTAGAGACTATCGTGACACTGAACAAGATGCACTATTTTCAGTGCCATACCTGGGAACATGTGGTGGTGGCCTGGTGCAACCATAATCTACTCTCCAAGAAAGTTAAAAAGTTGGAGGTGTGAATGGCCCATTTCGAAAGCATGTGCAATGCACCTTCCACCCTCCTCCGCCTCCTAGAAAAACCCTGGACAACCCAACCTCCATCACTTTTGACGATTGATATGATATCAAGTGTTTTGTGTATCTTGCTTGCCTTTTTCTACTTTTGGCCCTTTCAACTATGGTCTTTGTTACTTTATGTTGTTTTGCTTCACTGTCACTTGCTACTAGTAGTAGTCAAGAAACCTATTCCAGGTGAGACTACTTGCATTTTTGTTAATGATGTACACTTTTTTGAAGAATGAATAGAAGACCGATTTACAAAAAAAAATGGACCATTTTGTTAAATAAAATTTGCTTATATATTAATTTCCCCATCTAATTATAATATGAAATGAACTTATTAGAATTGGAATAATCTCAAATCCCTAGAAAATTGGTGGGCGAGCCAGTGGAAAGAAACTAATTTAACTTGAGCAAGAAAAGGAATTATACATCTTATTGTAAAATAAAATTTTCTTCTATATTAATTTCCCCGTCTAATTAGAATATGACCTTATTAGAATTGGAATAATCTCAAATCCCTAGGAAATTGGTGGGCAAAGACTAATCATATGCTGAGCATATTCCCTTGAGAATCAATTTAGGTCATCAATTAAAAAAATAAAAATAAAAATTCAACAGATACTCATCCAACTTAAGTTGAAATAGGAAGCGTTCGACAAACATTTACACCACGACAATATCTCCCCATACCTTTTTGGTTTTAGAGTTAATTTTAAAATTTGTTATAAAATAAAATTAAAATAAATTATTTTGGTTTTGAAATGAGTTATGGTTTTTGGGAAAGTGGAATTGATAAAGCCATGGTATTGAAACAAAGCCTATTAAGCTAATAATATCCATGATAAAATGGTGGTGAATATCTATGATTAAGAACTTATCCGAACTTAAACAGGAACGCAACAAGTTATAGACATAACCATAAATACAGAGCATGGAAAATTTTAGGGGCTAATATTCGCAAGTGGGCTAATTTCCCAAGATCTTTCCGAAAAAAAGATTCACCAATTTCCATTTTTTATAAAAATGATTCACAAAGATTTTACAATATAAAATCATCTTACCTTAAAAATCGCCAATATTATGTAGAGAATATATATAAAATCAATATAAATTTGAATTCTTTTACAAATACATCAATAAAAATTTTATAATTTTCATATTAGGGACTAGTGACATTCGCCAATATTTTTAAACTTCAAGATAATTTTCCATCCTTAAAATTTTCCCTGATACAGAGATGCAGTAGAAATAACACTTCATTTCATTAATATCAAATACTGAAATATGCTTACAAACAGAATGGAAATAGCTCATGCGATGGTAGCTTGTCTATGAGAAGAGATGTGGCGACTACTTGCCTCTTAACTATGTTACAATGAGGCTCAAGGGCCTATTTATTATTAAAAAACATGAGAAAACCCTAAAAAACCAAAACCCTAACCCCAGGAGATGTAACACCAAGAGTTTGTGGGCCCTGTTGGGGTTAGTTGTGCAACCAACTTCCTGGGGGTCATAACTTGGTCATATTATCTCTATGTAGTGCATATGATACCTTGTTGGAAAGTTCTCTTTGAGTACTACAAGATTTTCCACAAGCCCTTTCTTATGGAAATGGGCCTGCAGCGGACCCGGAAAACTATCCTTTAGGGGGTCAAAACTACTAAAAATAGTAAATGCTGAAATAAAAAGGAAACAAATGAAATCGGCTAGTAGTCTAAGTGGAATAGGTGGGTGGCCACCAATATCCAGCTGGATCATTCCTCCCCCCTTAGGAAGATATGGTCCCCATTGCGTGAAGAGTCTCCATGAGGTGCGGAAATTTTTGTTGAACTTGGTCCCTAGTGAGCCACTTGCCTTGGTGAAGGAGTTGGCCAGCTTTGACAACCTAATACAGTTGGATCTTCTGCTAGTGAGTGTTCTTGACCCGTGTGTCTATAATCCAATCAGTTATGGCATGTTCCATGAAGTCTGGGTTTAACTCTGTTGGTGTTAGATGTTTTGCAATGTATGATGTGTCCAATAATGGTGGGAAGTATCCTTGAAGGCAGTCCGCATTAAGCACTGGGTACAGGCTAAGGAAAGGGGGAATGTTGAGCTCAAAATCATTGTGTCCCACAACCGGTAATGGTGTAAGGACCATATCAGAGTGGTCTGAGCTTCCGATGGGCTCTAGTAAGGCATTCTTTCTGCAAATGTAACCAAACTTTGTCGCCCACCTGAAACTTGTGTGGCACTCGATGTTGATCATGTTGTTGCTTGTAATTGGCATTTGACTTCTCCAATATGTCATGAACCTAATCACAGATGTGTTGGATGCATTCAATAAATCTGGTCACTTTATCAGCCATGGACAATAAATGTGTGGATTATGTCTATGTAGTCGTGTGAGGCATGACAAAATCAATCAGACACAATGGTTGAAATCCTAGACCCACGTGAAAGGGACTACGATCAGTTGATCTATGGAGAGATCTATTATAAAGTTGTTGAACATATGGAAGAATCTCATCCCAGGTTCGAGGATGCTTGGAGTTGTACATGCAGAGTATGTGCACTATCATCTTATTGACGACCTCCGTCTGGCCATCAGTCTGGGGATGGAAGGCAGTTGCCTTCGTGAGTTTGGTGTCCAACGGTGTCTATAGGCTTGACCAGAATGTTCTTAGGAACCTGCTATCTCGATCTAATATAATGGTCTATGGTATCCCAAAATGTACCCATACTCGTTCGAAGAAGAGTTTCGTAGTGTCCTCTGTGGTGATACTCTTCTTGCAGGCCGCCAATATATCCATCTTAGAAAATCTGTCCACGACCACAAATACATAGTCATTACCATGCTTGGTAGAAGGGATGCCATACATATAGTCCATGGAGATGGATTCCCACGGCTAGCTGGGAGTAGGTAGAGGAGTGTACATGCCTTTCTTCTTGATGGTTGGCTTGGCAATGGCACAGACAGTGCAGGATTTGATATATTTCCCATCATCCAATTGGAGTTTAAGCCAATAAAAGTACTTTTGTAGTACAACCATAGTTTTTTCCACACCAAAGTGTCCTGCGACCCAACTGTAGTGTGGCTCCCAAATCATCTTGGCATGTTCACTTGAAGGAACACAAAGGTGGCCCAGGTAGCATAATAATGTGTCTTAGAGGTGGAAATCAGGAACTTGCTTTCCATCTACTAGCAGCTAGTATGTGGAGGTGAACATTGGATAATTTTTGTATAGTTGCGGCCATCCAGAGGTCACATGACCACAAGAGTTGAGAACAATAGTCAATGCTGCAACTGGGGGTTGGCTGAGGAAGTCTGCAACATGATTGGTGCTACCCATTTTGTGTTTAATGTGCAAGTGGAATTGTTGCATATATGTATACCACTTATGATGGCAATCGTTCTACAACTTCCCATGTATCTGTATAAACTAAAGAGGTCAGTGATAAGTGTGGATGACCATCTACTTCCCCAGAATGTAGTGCTTCCACGGTCGACAAGCCTGCATGATGGAATGCATCTCTTTATCATAGGTGGGGTATTTATGAATTGTATCGAAAAGTGTCTCACTATGATAGGCCACTAGATGCCCTGCTGGTGAGGCCTCCACCAATAACATAGTCACAGGTGTCTGTTTCAATTTCAAATGGCTACTATGGGTCTAGCAGTGTGAGTACCGGTGCAGAGAAAAGGCAGTGTTTCAACTCAACGAATTCCTTCTGTTGGGAATCAGACCATGAAAATGTTTCTTTTGCCTCACCATTAGTAATCTGACTCAAAGGCAAGTAATATGGTAAAATCCCAATACAAACCTTCAAAAAAAAATTGCAAGGCCGAAGAAGTTGTAAAGCTCCATTACAGTGGTTGGGCCTGGCCAATTCTGAATGAATTCGATCTTAGTTGGGTCCACATGCACGCCATACTCATATATGATGTAACCCAAGCAATGGACCTGGATCATGCCAAAGATGCATTTCTCCAAGTTGGCACATAGTTTGTGCTACCGAAGGGTTTGAAAGACCTGCCAAATGTGTTGCAAGTGTTGTTCCCGACTCTTGTTGAAGATGAGGATGTCGTCTAGATAAACCACCACGAACGATTTGGTGAAGGGTCGAAAGATGTCATCCATTAGCCTCATAAAACTAGCAGGGGCATTTGTCAACACGAAGGGCATAACCAACCATTCGAAAAGGTCTTCCTTGGATTTAAATGCAGTTTTCCATACATTTGTGGTCTCTATTGGAACCTGGTGATAACCAAACTTGAGATTGATATTGGTGAAATACTTGGCCCCCTTGAGTTAGTCCTGCAGGTCATAAATCTGTGGGATTGGATACTTGTTCCTGATAGTGATTTTTTTTAATGCCCAATAATCCATGCAGAGCCTCCATGTCCTATCCTTCTTCTATACATGTACAATCAGGCTCCCACAAGGTGAGTAACTTGGTCAGATGTGCCCTTTTTGCAGCAACTTGTAACACACTCCTCCCACATCTACCCAAGAAACTAGCTAGTTAGGGTAAACATGCGACAAGAGGCCACTATGATATGATTCGACCTCCTAAGTCACATTAAGGAAGTGGAATTGATGCAAACACACCATACAAACATCCAACATCATCAACATAACCCTCAGAAGACGAGTTAGCCACTAAGACAACCTATCCCTGGGTCCCACTACTGTTTTAGGTCTCTTAGGCCACAATCGCTCTCATGCTATGGGCAAGGGAGTGACCAACAACCTGAAGTCACTCTTAGAGGCCTCCCTGGTAGCGACTGTGGACCAAAATTTTCAATATTGTGCCACTGACCCCGGGACTTAAGCCACTGTTTCAAGCTCAGAGCCAAGGACACTGCCCAAATTTATCCATCTCTTCAATTTAGTAAAGTAACAGGGAAATGAAAGTACTAAAGCAAATACTTGTTCAAGACTTTGACTAGATCCCTACTAGACTTGACATGCATTTCATCAAATATATCATCGACATGTAATCTACAGGTGTAAATAACATAGTTAAGCATAGGGATATCATACTTATCTGAGAATCGCTATGATTCATTGTTTCCTCATGCCATTTTTTGCATTATTATCTATTAGGTCATAGACACATTATCCATTCACATACAAGTAAAAACATGATGAGAGCCATACATAACTATTGTCATAAAATGTACATATAACCAACATAATAGGAAAAAAATACAATAAACATGACAACCATCAAATCCATAAATACATCAATACCTTTACACATGTAAATCAAGGAAAGTATTTCTTATTAATGAATGCAATGAACCAACCATAGATGGGACTACCACATTCCACCCGACCATAGAATGGCTGAGCCAAATATCTCTTCAGCCATTCACCCCCATGACATATTCCAAGCATGAATGTGGGATCTCATAGAAGGCATCAATCAAAAATCATCTAGGGCTTTGAGAGGTCATCCACCTCAAACCATCAACTAGTTATTCCACCTCATGGTCATACATCACCAAAACCATCATCAAATTGGTCTCCATCCAAGCCTTCCAGGGCTTCCAGAGTGTTTTCCCAACCAAGGCTTCCGTAATTAGTAACTCGATCCATAGCTTATACAGGGCTTCCAGACTGTTTGTCCAACTAAGGCTTCTAGGACTAGTAACTCAACCCACCAAGGGCATCCAAAGCGTTTTTCCAACCAAGGCTTATAGGACTAGTAACTCAATCCAAGCTGTTATAGGGCTTCCAGAGTGTTTGTTCAACTAGGACTTCCAAGACTAGTAACTCAACCCAAGCTAAGGAACATGAGAACCAATCAAAACAAAACAATGAAATTAAACCCACAATCACCATGGGTATCCAGGAAACAGAAACTCTAGGTAATCCATTGTCGATCGAGGCAGTCCTCCATGCTAATGATAGATCACAACTGGAAACCACATGTATATTCCATACATGCCAAAACTAGTGAAGGAATCATACATGCAACTCGGTACCTGCAAGAAAAATTGATGTAGTTGTTGATGTCAATGCCTTCTTGCACTTTCCTACTCTTCCTTTGCCTTCTTGCTCCAAAAATCCAAGTATGCCACACCCTCCAAGAGTGCTCCAAGAAAACTCTAAGTATCCAAGAGTATAAGAGAGAGAATAATGAGAGAGAGATCCAACACTAAACTGACAAAAGGTTACCAACTAATCCTAAGAAGCCCTTTTATGAAGGAGGCCTTTATTTTCTTTATTTTCCATTATTTTCCTCCATTTTCCTCCTCACATGCAACCTGTGACCTTTCACCTCCTTTTTCTCCTAAGTTCCATTATTTTCATAAATAAATGTGTCAAAATTATTTAGCCATTGCCTTTACCAATTTCCTTATCCATAAACAACCAAATAAACACCCCCTAGGATGCCTCGACCAACATTTTGATTGAAATAAGTGTCCCATTCATGCGTGGTTATTGTTTTTAACATTTATTACATGGAATTTTCACTAGGTCTATTACAAAACCCTCCCCCTTGGGAGACACCGTCCTCGGTGTTCAATCACACATTTACCTCAACAAGCTACTAAAAGAAGACGTACTACTTATGGAGCTTTATAACACAACTCGATGTAGTATTTACAATGAAATATCTACTCAAGACATAACATGATGAAAACATGACAACATCCCTCATAGTGAAGCTTTATAGCATAGCTCATTACGGTATTTACAATGATGATCCTGTAGAGTGCCAACTCATATGACATCATAACATCATGATAACATAACCACATGATAGCATAATAACATAACACCCATATTGTATAGTGGAGCTTTATAACATAGCTCATTACGGTATTTACATCCATACACGAGTGTACATACAGCAACATCATCAAAATATATATGCCAAATCATGTATCAAACATATACTAACATCATATCTAGCATATATATCAAAACATCATATATCATATATCAACCATCATAAAGAATATATTGATCACCATAAAGCATATACTAAACCAACATAAAACAAATACTAAATCACCATGAATCATATACCAAGCCATCATAAGCAAATATTAAACCACCATGAAGAAACTACCAACAACCATAAGCAATCACCAAACCACCATATCAAAGTTGCTTTGCCTCAACCTACAAACAAGGAAGGATACATGGCCAACATTTGATATGCCATCTCCCATGTAGCTTCATCGAGCCCAAAGTGCTTCCATTTCACTTTAACTTGCTCTATTGCTTGGTTCTAGAGAATGAGCACCCTTTCTACAATATACACTGAGGCTCCGGATGGAATTCTGCATCTGGTTCCACCTGCAATATAAACCAATTAATTACATGATCAACATCTTTAACATACTTCTTAAGCAAATATACATGGAAAAAATCATGGAATTTCAATGTCGGAGGTATTCGAGTCGATAAGCTACTGGCCCAATCTACTCAATAATACTGAAGGGTCCACAAAACCATGGTGCCAGCTTGGCACATGATCCAATCCGCAAGGAGCTCTTCTTCGGTTTGATGCGCAAGTACACCTATTCCCCAACATGGAACTCCTTGAACATCCTGTTCATGTATGCATAACTATTCTGCCTATCATGTGCTGCCTTAAGATTCTTCTTGATCACCTGCATCTCTTGTTCCATGTCTACCAACATATCTGGTCCAATCAATACTCCGCTAACCGGATCACTCCAACTAATGGGAGTGTTACAACTTCACCCATACAATGCCTCAAAAGGACTCATCCTCGACGACTCCTGATAACCGTTTTTGTATGAAAACTCGACCAAAGGGAGATATTCTTCCCATTTCCTCTGCTGATGCATTACATACAACCTCAACATATCCTCTAATATCTTGTTGATCCTCTCTGTCTGTCTACCTGTTTGTGGATGATAAGTTGTGCTAAAGGCCAACTCTATGCCCAAACCTAGAAATAACTCCTTCCATAACTTCAAGGTGAACTTCGCATCCTTTTCTAATACAATCTTCTTTAGGACACCATGTAGTCTAACCACATCTTTGATGAATACCTGTGCCACATCACTAGCTGAGAACATAGACTTCACGAGAATGAAGCGTGCAACCTTTGTTAACCTGTCCATAACGACCGTGATGGAGTCATGTTGCTTCATTGTCTTTGGAAACCCTATGATGAAGTCCATGGAAAGGACCTCCCATTTCCACTCCAGGATTGCAATCCACTATAGTAGTCCACCTAGATGTTTGCACTCTCCCTTCACTCACTGACAATCGAAACATCTCACCACAAACTACGCTACATCCCTTTTGAGATTCGGACAATAGTAATACTCTTCACCAATCTGAGTGTCTTCTGATAACCTGAGTGACCTGAATACGGTTTTGCATGAAGCTCCCTCAAGATCACCTTTTTTAGCTCGCTAATATCCAGTACATATATCTTGTCTTGAAACTTGACCAATCCATCTGTTGTAAGACAATATTCCAATTCCTCTGAACCTGCACCTGTATCTATACCACTACCTGTACTTGTACCTACACCACCACCTATGCATGTACCTGTACTCTGCTACAACCTGTGCACAATCTCAATATATCTAACATCCTCATGTCCTACCCGCAAGATCTTGTCTTGTAAATTTGTCCCATAAGAACTCATAACTACTAAGTTATTCACCTGTATCCATCTATTGAGAGAATCTGCCACCCTATTCTCCTTACCTTGGATGTACCTAATCTCGAAGTCAAACTTGTTGATTAGGGCCAACCATCTAGCTTTCCTAGCATTCAAATTCAGCTGGTCAAACAAATACCTCAGCCCAATGTGATCACTCGTAAGCACAAACCGCCTGCCCAAAAGATAGTGCCTCCACATATTTAGTGCATGTATAATCGCTTCCAACTTGAGATCATGTGTCAGGTAGTTCTGCTCATGTTCGTTTAGTTTCCAGGACTCATAACATACCACATGTCCATCTTGCATAAGGACTCCACCGAGTCCTCTCTTACAAGCATCTGTACATACTATGAACTATTTGTCCGGATCTACAATCTATAGCACTAGTGCATGTGTTAGCAACATCCTAAGCTACTCAAATCTAGCCTCACATTCTTCTCTCCATTCGAACTTCTTACCTTTCCTCTGCAATGATGTGATAATATAAGAAATCTATGACAAGTTCCTCATGAATCTCCTATAATGGCCTGCCAAACCCATGTTAGGAGCTACCCACTCCATGATGGCCCTTATCTTCTCTAGATCTACTAGAATGCCCTCCTTGGACACAACATGTCCTAAGTAATGTACCTCGATGTGAAAAAAAATACATTTGCTGAGCTTAGCATATAACTGATGCTCTCTTAACAGCCTCAACGCTGCTACTAAGTGCTTGGTATGCTCTTCCTCATTTTTATAATATACCAGTATATCATCAACGAACACAATAACAAACTTACCCAAATATGGACGCAACACACTATTCATCAAACACATGAATGTAGCTAGAGATTTCGTTAAGCCAAATGGGACAAAAACAAACTCATTATGCCCATACCTGGTCATGAATGCAGTCTTATCTATATCCTCCTCTTTGATGCGTACCTGATGGTATCCAGATCTCAAGTCTATCTTCGAGAACAATGTTTCTCCCTTCAACTAATCGAACAAGTCATCAATCCTCGGCAAAGGATATCTGTTATTGATAGTCACTTTGTTCAACTGCCTGTAATTAATGCATAATCTAACGGTACCTCTTTCTTCCTCATAAACAAGAGTGGTGCACCCCACGGTGAGACAGCTGGCCTAATGTACCCCTTCTCCAACATTTCCTTCAGCTGCAAATTTAACTCAACTAACTCAGGTGTGCTCATCTTGTAAGGTGCTTTCGATGCTGGACCTGCCCCTGGCACTAACTAAATAGAAAATTATACCTCCCTATGAAGTGGCAACTCTGTAATGTCCCTAGGAAATACATCCTTGAACTGCCGTAAAACCAGGTACTTGTTCAACAGATTTTCATCCTTAAACTCCGTACTATTATCACTAGAAATATGTACTATAAATAGCTTGCACCCTTTCTTGTGGCTATTCTTTGCTTGCATAGTTGTCGCCATCCTAACTGATGTGGCTTTCTTCTTACCCTGCAAGACTCTTAGTTCTCCATTGTCATCAACACATTCAATGGACTTTTTCATAGAATTCAACCTTATTTCTATGTAGATACAATCAATCCATGCCCAATAACATATTTTATGAACCGAGCGGTAAAACATTCAAATGTGTTGCGGTAGGCATACCATTTAAATCAAATAAACAAGCTCTTACCTAATGATGACTCACTTCTTTGTACATGTAGCCAACTGAACTAACCAAGATTCTACATGAAACTCCTTATTCAACCCACACTTATCCACCAATTTAGTACTAACATAGATATAATTAGATCTAGGGTCAATCAAAATAGAAATAACTTGATCACAAAGCTTATCGTCCATCTCAATGATAGATGCCTGATGTTCTGCGTGTCGATTGTCCATGGCTGCATAGATACGAGGAATACTCTCGCCAGCATATCAAATAGTCTATGCCTCTTGTGCACTATATATCTGGGTTCTACCACTCTGATTCTACGGAGAATCTCCCCTGTGATGATCTTTTCCACAAGTCCAACAATCTATGGGCTTCCAGCCTCCTTGCTTGTTCTTCTCTTCAACTTGATGTCCCTATGCTTTATCTAATGCATTGAACCTCTTAGGTAGTGCAACATTCTCCTTGTTATCTATACCATGTGGCCTTGCTCTCTTTTTATCCCATTTTCCTTTGTTCATTACATTACCTCTCCAGTCTAGCTTAGTCTCAATTCTACGCTTTGATTGTTCATAGCAATGCTTTAGCTTTTGAATGGCCTCCTCCAAGATCTAGGCTCATCAAATTCAATCATGTCTTTGAATACAACTAACAATCCACTAATAAATCTCTTAATATTAGCCTTCTCCTCCTTGAGGTAAGGCACATACCTCAACAGTTCCAAGAACTTACTGGTGTACTCATCATCTATCGTGGATCCCATTTGTAGTTCATAGAATTATTTTTCCCTGTCATCGAAGGATCTCTCCGAGAGATACTTCTTCTTGACTAGTCGCCCAAACTCACTCCAAGTCAGATCTTCCTCATATATATCTTTGACATTCTTCACATCTTCCCACCAGATGTCTGCTTTACCTTTAAGACTGAAATTAGCCACTCTAGATTTCATGTTCTCTGACTAGTCATGCAACCTGAAGAATTTCTTCATACCAAGCAGCCATGCCTCTGCATCTTGTGATCTCTTTATCTATCCATCAAAAGTAGGTGTCCTTGCCTTCTTAAATTAATTTGGAAATTATCCCCTACCATTCCTCATGTAAGGATGATACCAATGATGATCATAGTACCTATCTAAATCAGAACTAAAATCATACCTGTGTCTATCCCTCCTCTTCTCCGAAGTGTCCAAAAATCTTCCATCTCTAACTGTATCATCTCTATTTGATCGATGACCACCATGAAATCTACTACAGTATGCCCCATTAATTTTATCTTCCTGTTCATGACTAATCCATAGTGGTCCTTGTTGCTACAAATCCGACGAGCTCTGAAGTATTACTACATCCACCTCTACTAACTTTGTCTGTGACTGTATGATTCTACCATTTTCTGCCTTACAACTCCTTATCTCCTCCTTTAAACTTCTCAATGTAAATTCCAAGTTAGAGGGGTTCCCGACACCATACTGCTCTTCGGATTCGTAGGGAGAGTATCTATAGTCAACCATCTTGCTAGCCATTTGATATTTCTTCCTACAAGGCATAATATGTCAGATAAACCAAATCACAACAAACCGACATATGTTAGTATAGCTTAGGGAGGATACTTATCTGAAACATCACCAAATCAGTGTGATACATGTATAACATAATCATAATAGCATATAGACATACATCAATAAATGTATCAACACATAAACATCACTCTAACTAGGATCTAGTCATCAATGCAACGCCATATCAACAATGCATGCTATGACCTCATACATGACAACAACCATTACTCCATTTTACCCATGTCCACATGCAACCAATAGTATGCATAAGCAATGCCAAATAAGCTACACTGACGCATAAATGCATGTAGTCGTACATAAACGAACAAATCTTGTAATCAACCTACAAGACTTATACATGCAGTCCAAATATTCAAGAATGTAACCTAACATACAAGGATGTAAGTAGGCACCATCAAATCAACATGAAAGTGACATACAATCCATACATAGTCAGTCACATACTTATGACAATGCATTTCATGAAATCAATACCAAATTGTCCATGATAGCCATACTACAACCCTAATCAATCATCAAGCAAGTCTAACAAATATATAAGTGTGAGAGACACACATGAAAAGGCCATGCATGCATGACCAACACATAGTCCAACCAGTACAAGGGGTGAACCATGCTCTAATACCAATCTGTAAGACCCTCCTCCCACATATACCCAAGAAACCAGCCAGCTGGGGTAAACATGCAATGAGAGGCCACTATGATATGATTCGACCTCCTAAGTCACATTCAGGAAGTGGAAGTGACGAAAACACACCATACAGACATCCAACGTCATCAACATAACCTTTAGAAGACAATTGGCCACTTAGACAGCCTGTCCTTGGGTCACACTACTTCTTTAGGTCTCTTGGGCCATAGTCGCTCTCATGCTATGGGAAATCGAGTGACCAAAAACCTAAAGTCACTCTCACAAGCTTGCTTGCCAGCGACTATGGACCAAAATTGTCAATCCTATGCTAGCGACCCTTGGATTTAAACCACCTTTTTCAAGCTCAGAGCCCAGGACACTGCCCAAAATTGATCCATCTCTTCAATTCAGTAAAGTAATAGGGAAATGAAAATACTAAAGAAAATACTTTTTCAAGACCTTGACTGGACCCCTACTAGCCATGATAGACATTTCGTCAAACATATCATCGACATGTAATCTATAGATGTAAATAATAGAGTAATCATAGGGATCTCATACTTATCTGAGAATCACTATGAACCATTGTTTCCTCACGCCATTTGTTGCATTATCATCTATTAGGTCATAGACACATTATCCATTCACATACAAGTAAACACATGCTGATATCCATACATAACTGTTGTCATATAATGTGAATATAACCAACATAATAGGAACAAAAATACAATAAACATGACAGCCATCAAATCCATAAATACATCATTACCTTGACACATGGAAATCAAAGAAAGGATTTTTCATTAATGAATGCAATGAACCAACCGGAGATGGGACCACCATGTTGCACCCAACCATATAATGGCTGAGCCAAATCTCTCTTCAACCATTCACCCCTGTGCCATATTCCAAGCATGAATGTGGGATATCATAAAACATATCAATCAAAACTCATCTAGGGCTTGCAGAGGCCATCTAACTCAACCCATCAACCTATGATTCCACCTCCCGGTCGGAAACCACAAAAACCATCATCAGATTGGTCTCCATCCAAGCCTTCTAGGGCTTCCAGAGCATTTGTCCAACCAAGGCTTTCAAAATTAGTAACTCAACCCATAGCTTATACAGGGCTTCCATAGCGTTTGTCCAACCAAGGCTTCCAGGACCAGTAACTCAACCCACCAAGGGCTTCCATAGAGTTTGTCCAACCAAGGCTTTCAGGACTAGTAACTCAACCCACCAAGGGCTTCCAGAGTGTTTTTCCAACCAAGGCTTCCAAGACTAGTAACTCAACCCAAGCTGTTATAGGGCTTCCAGAGTGTTTGTTCAACTAGGGCTTCTAGGACTAGTAACTCAACACAAGCTAAGGAACATGAGAACCAACCAAAAAAAACAAGGACAGTAAACCCATAATCACCATGGTTATTGATGAAATGGAAAGACTAGGCAATCCAATGTCAATCCAGGCAATCCTCCATGCCAATGACATATCACAACCAAGAAACCACATGCATATGTCATGCATGCCAAAACTATTGAAGAAATCATACATGAAACTAGGTACCTTCAAGAAAATCTAATGTAGCTACTAATGCTGATGCCTTCTTGTGCTTTCCTACTCTTCCTTTGCCTTTTTTCTCCAAAAATCCAAGTATGCCACACCCTCCAAGAGTGCTCCAAGAAAACTTTAAGTATCCAAGAGTATATGAGAGAGAATAATGAGAGAGAGCTCCAACACTGAACTAACAAAAGGTTACGGACTAATCCTCATAAGCCTTTTTATGAAGGAGGCCTCCATTTTCTTCATTTTACATTATTTTCCTTCATTTTCTTCCTCACATGCAACTTGTGACCTTTCACTTCCTTTTTCTCTTAATTTCCATTATTTTCATAAATAAATGTGCCAAATTTAATTTAATGCCTTAGCCATTGCCTTTGCTAATTTCCTTAGCCATAAAAAACCAAATAAACACCCCCTAGGATGTCTCACCCAACATTCATCTTTGAATAAGTGTCCCATTCATCCATGGTTATTGTTTTTTAAATTAATTACATGGAATTTTCACCAGGGCTGTTACACAACTCCTGGATTTTCTCCTTGATCTCTTCATTTTCTAAAATGGAGTGACGATATATCGTCCTGTTGGGTAGAGGTGCTCTGGGAGTTAGGTCGATCGAATGCTTGACCTAACAATGCAAGGGTACCACTGTGGGTGAGGAGAATATGTGCCTATATTCTTCCATGAGCATATCCACCTACTTCTGCTACTTGGAGGAACCCTTCCTAGGGGCCATGGATGTGGCTACGACCTTGTCCTTATCTTGAGAACAAATCAGAAAGAAAACAAATTTCCTAGTTTGGGAGATGATCTTACTGCATTGCTTAGCAGAGATTAAGGAGATGGCGGTAGGTGGGGCTACCTTCAGTATCCTGTATAACTTACTACCCAAAAAAATAATAACAGAGCGAGGTCTAGACTCATATACAACATGTTGCTTCCATAAGTATGGTTGTCCTAATAATACATCACAAACTTCTAGAGGAGCAACATCACACAATACCTCATCCATGAAGTGCTTGATTCTGTAGGGAAGGAAACACTTTTGGCTGATGCAAAGATCTCATCCTTGGTGAAGCCACCAGATGGTGTACAGTCGTGGATATGCTATAGTCGGTAGGCCCAACCGCTTCATGACCTCTACTGAAATGAGATTCTTTTCACTTCTGTTGTCGATAATGAACTATAGTGGGGAACCCTTCGCCCACATCTGTGAGTGTAATAGGTGTTCCCCCTTTTCTAGATCTTCAGGCTTGATCTTCTGGACCTTGTTGGTGGCCACAATGGCACTGGACTCTGCATCAATGATCTTCTTCCCTTTGTCATTCCCCTTGTCAGGTTTTGACTTAGAGTCGGAACATGCATCTGACTCGAAAGCCTTTAGCTAGGCCACCAGTGACTACTTGGCTTGACCCTCACTTGTGTTGTGAGTGGAGCTCTTATGGAACTCACACCAGTTTCATGTGTCCTTTTTCTTCGTTGTGTTGTTCTTTTCTTGCGGCTTCAACTAGTTATCCTCGGTTGTCCCGCCTTGGATTTTCCTTTTATTTTGTGGTTTGGGGTTGCCTTTCCCTTGCTTCAGATCCATAGATCCAAAGTCTCACTTTTTTTGTTTAAAATTCTACTCAATCTTGATAGCATACCGATAAGCCTTGCCGAAAGAGGAGATGTTCAAGAACTCCATCTCATCCTGGATGTACTTGTGTAGGAATCCGTAGTAATTGAGTACCAAATGTTTTTCATAATCCTTGATACCTAAATTTGTGCGAAGGGTATGGAAACCATTGGTAAACTTCGACACATCCTAGTCTCATCCCTACTGGAGCATGGTCCACTTTATGTATTTATCCTCATATTTCTTGACAGGGTAGTACTGCTCCTTGATGGCATCCTTGAATGAATTCCAAGTGGGCACGACATAAAACAGTGAGGGTGCACTTTCATCTTTGTTCTCACAATAGGTTTCCCACTAGTCCTTGACATGGGGCATGGCTTTGAGAAGTGAAAAAGTAATATTTTCCCGGCTGGAAAAATCATGAACATAGCTCCTTATATCCAGTCTTGCAAAGGTTCGACTAGTTCGAGCCCTATCTCCTTATATCCCGACCTCGTTGGGGACTTGCAAACAAAAACAAAGAAAGAGAAAACTGCTCTAATACCACTGATCTGAACTTAAAAATGAACAAAACAAATTATAGATACCATCTTAGATCCATCTAACACTGGATCTATTATGCGCCGAGAGGGATCAAATCCCTGAAGATGAAAACATTCTTCTTGGATTGTATAACTTGAGGAAATGTTTTCACTTTGAGGGATTTGATCCCTCTCGGCACATGATAGATCTAGTGTTATATGGATCTAAGATAGTTCTAGTTGAAGGCATCAATGGCACATTTTTAGATTATCATTATTATGTATATGCTTCATATTAACTTCAAAATTAACATTATATTTTCTTTGCTTAGGATGACAATATCATGCTCTTCTTTAATTCAGCCTGTGTTGCTTACTTTGAATGGTTTATACACCTATGTTTGGATGCTTTGAGTGGTTTGTGTGTTTATGTGTTTGGATTTGGATGGTAATGTTTGTGAATGTTACAATTTTATTATATTTTTATATGTATGTAATTATCTGTTAGGAATTAGTTGGTGATGATGAAGGGAGACAATCTTGTGAATATTTGCAGGAGGATTGATATTACACATATATTTCATTTAATTATATGTATCACAACTTCTGACAAGTCATTAATTCTTAATAGTTTCCCTCTAGGTATTGTTAAATATAACTTGTGTTAACACTCAGGTTGTTCCCTTTGACTCCTAAGGGAATACGGCCGAGGTAACCACAAACCAATCTTTGGACTGCAGGTCCTAGCCTACCAGCAGTTAGAGAGGGCTCACTCTTTAGGATTTAGCTTTGTTTAAGGGATGATTTTAGGCTAGATATGATGCACATGGGTTTTGTTTGAGTTTGGTGGGATGGTTGATCTATTCAAGCAGAGTTGGCATGCAAAGTGTAAGAAGTTCAAACCATTGGGTATGGAGTCCATGAAAGTGAACTGAAGGGTGTGTTTTCCTTGGCAGAAGAGGGGAATATGGAGCAGGATAGCTACACATGGAACAATGATTAATGCTGGAGCAAGGATGAAATGGAGGTCAGGGGATGAGAGTCAATTAAGGATCTCTCATCCAGCCAAAGAGGGAAAGTGGATGAAGGCTAAATAGGAGCAATGAAGGATCCCTAGACAACATTCAGAAATGATAGAAATAGCTTAAACATGATCAATTAAGTATGCATATTCATCACTAATTCAGAGGAAAACATAGAAAAGTTACAAGAATTGAGGACAGAGGGCATGAAAACTAGTTCTGAACTATTCCTTCTTCCTGCAACTTAGATTATGATATATAGATGATACAGGTACATATAAACTAATAAACAGAGGGAGGAAAGACTTATTGGACCATGAGCAAGCACGAGAATTCCATATCAAGCTCTTCAGCCATTGAAAGCACAACCAACCAGTTCAGATGCAAATATTCCAGCAATCTTTGATTACAGAAACTCTCAACATATACAGCGCAAGTCCTGGAATGAAAGATACAACCAACCAACCCATTTCACAATACAGAGGGCGGTCTTTATAGAGAAAATATCTAAAATATGTACAAATACAGATCTGATGGCAAATCTAGAGAAATGAATGATTCTAACCTAACATCTATTGAAATGAATGCTAAAAATATCTCTATGAGCTGCGCTAGAGGCAACCGCTTCAAGAATAAATTAATATGGGTCATTTGTTGTGATGCGATGGCCATTTAGCCATAACTAGGCCTTGGGAACTTGCAGCGCTGCCGTCAGGTGTCTTCATACACTACTTCTGCAATATCTGGGCCTTAAATCTCCTATCTGCTCCTGTTAGGCGGTTCTGCTGCTGCAAAGTGGCTTTAATGCCCATAACTGAGATCTGGTGGGCTTTGATGGCTCTGAGCTGCTTTTTTGACTTTGTTTGGGGCCTTTACTGCCATCTGCCTCGCATTTAAAGTCCTCCGCTGATATTTTTCACCTGATACACTTTTCGGCGCTCTGATACTCTTTAAACTGAATCGGGCCGCTTTTCTCCCACTGATACTCTTTGCCGCTACGAAATCGCCCCTTTATGGCCACTTATGGCGAGATTTGACTGCTGTTGTACCTTCCGTGGCTCTCTGTGGGCTTCTGGAAGAGTTTCGGCACCTGGCCGATTGAAATCTGATCAAAAAGGAAGAATTGTTGCCAAAATGGAGGAGGACTGGATGTTGGATGCCTGCTGAGGCAAAAACCCTGCATTTGGAAGTATTTCGGGCCTGGAGCGATCTCTTATAACTGAGGAATGCCTTGCTTCCTTTACAGCTGTGGCGGGCGCGGCCACCGCACGATTAAATCTTTGAAAAGGCCTATTTCATAAAACAAGGGGAAAAGCCTTAAAAACTGCAAAATTGATGAATTTTTGGTCCTGCTGCAACACTATTCATTTCTTTAAATCGTGGCTGTTGGATCCGGCGCGGGCCGATCCAACAGCTGGCGCTAAATCGGCGATTTGGCGAATCGGCAGTCCCAACACATAAACCCCCGACGAGCGATATAAAGCGCATACCCAAAAATGTATTAGGGCTCTCTTTATTTGAAATCGGGTCCGGCCCATTGGCGAACCTATATCGGCGGAATTCATAATGGAATGGGTCCGCGGACCCGAAACCCTTCAAAATTGTCTTTCATTACTTTTTGGGTCACGAAATAGAGGGTACAGTACTACCCCTTTTCGGACCCAAGACACTTTATGCTCTGATTTATTGTTATTTCGGCTCCGCCCTATTGGAGCGGTCCCTCTTTGCCGTAGAAAAGGGCCTTTTCGGACCTGAAATCCTTACGTGCCACACTTTATAACTTTTCAGCTCTGCCGGACGAAGCCATATGGGAATGATGCGATAATACATATGGGTCATTGATCTGGGCGGGGGTGATGGACGGTTGCGATCGAATCGCAATATCGCTATCGGCGGGGACCGGGGTCAGGGCTTTATACATGTGCGCGATAGCGATGCGATATTTATATGCGATATGCATTGGGCGCGATAGCAATATCGCTATCGGCGGAAAAAGGGAGGCACTGTAATCAGGGGTATATACATATATAAATGCCAATAGTTGACCACACCTCCGACAGCGATATCACTTTGGAGGGGGTTAAAGCATTCAGAGAAGGCTTCAAAGGGATGCGATGAGGTTTTATGGGATCGGGGATGAAATTCTCTGATCGGAAAAAGGTATGCATGCTTTATAAAGGGTTTTTGAGGCCTCGGAAGGGGTCTGATAACCTAAAAAAAGAGGAATTTCATGCCTTGGAAGGATTCCAAAGGCACTTGAGAGGGGTTTTAGGCCTTTAAAAAGGGGTTTATGCCTTGGAAAAGGTAGAAACAAGGCCAAAAGATGGATTTGTACATTTGGAGGAAGATTTTATGCATAGGAATGAGTCCTAATGCATTTAGAAGATGGTTTGAGAGGCAAATGAGGGTTCTTGCTAAGTTTCAGGTAAACTTAGCAATTCCCAAGTGTACTTATGGTTATTTTTCAACCAGGGGGAGGGGATAAGTATATAGGGGAGTTATTAACATTGTTTTAGTAAGGGGAGGGGAGATAGATAGGGAGTTACATAGTAAAGTTAGTAGTTAACATGATAATGATAAGAAAAAGTACTAAGTATGAGATCTTAGGCTATTAAGGGGGAAAATGACTCATAGAGGAAGTATGGACATTCCTTGAGTAAAGCAGATCTTTACCAAGGCAACTGATATGAAAATGATGAGACTAACATATATCAAGCAGATCTTGACCTCTTTAGGGGAAGTTAGTGAGTAATTTGGGGAAGAGGAAGAAGAGGAAGTTAGACATGCCTCGCTTGAGCTCCTTTAAATGGAAAACTGCCTCATGCTTGAGATGTGAATAGATATGACACTTGAAAATATGAAATGGATCACAAGCCATGATTCTGCAACCACAAAGCTACCTACCCGGCCTACTTACCTAGCATTTTCTCTTCTTTTTGGTTTGGGTGCACTTGAACTAACAAACCCAGCTTTTCATTCTTTTCTTCTTGCTGTTCTCCTATCTAATTCGACCCTTATTTCTTCTGGGGCTCAGATTAAGCTGATGAGCGCCCAAGATTCTCTACCTATCTACAAATCTGCCAAGATTAAACAGTTTGGACAGATGTTCATCTCTATATTCTAAAACATGAAATTTGAACCTAGGGAAGCCAAGATTAAACTGTTTGGCCTTCCCTTAACTGAAAACTCATCAAAAATGGAACACAACAATGGCACTTAGACTAGCACACTCTCATGGACACTTCTTTGGCCTCTGTAGCAAATATGGAACATTGCAGCATGCAAAGTATGACATATTTGGCATGTAAAAATGTCGATCATGAAAGATGAATACCTGCTACAGCAGGAGGCTAACAGTGGCTCCACTTGGGGATGGCTTTTCCTTGTGAAAAGCCAAGAATAGCAGGTCAGACTGCCTTGATCTTCTATTGTTTTTGTGGACTGAAAAATTTCTTTGCTGGCTGCCTTATTAATCCTACCTACTTACCCTAATCAGCACTTACTTTGCTGTTAGGTGAAATGAAATAACCAATGCAGCCACTTAAGTATTATAAACATGAATGATCTTTGCTGCTTGTGCTTGCTGGTGCTTAAAATGGAGATCTTACCATCAGATATAGCTTTGTTAATCCTTGCAAAGACAAGGACAACCTTGATCTCCTTTGCTGAAACAAGAAACTGTACAAAAGGGTCCTGCAACATATATACATTATTGCTGGGCTGAAATAAAGAACTGTACAAAAGTTTGGGACAGCTATCATGCTTTGGAATTGGGAGATCATCAGCAACTTGATATTGAGCCTTGCAGCCTTCTAATGGAGAAGAGCACTGATTTATTTCATCACACAATTTGTCATCTGATGGATTGCACAAAACTTGGAGCGATACTTGCAACTCATTACAAACAGGCTCGAATGGGACATGACTGATTTGCGCTTGCTGTTCATCTTCTTCAAATACCTGAGAAGGCTGAAAAAAAAGAGGCAGGGGATCCACTTGGATCATTTGATCACATGCTGTTGCTTCTGAGTCTTCCTCAATCTGATATTCGATGGCTCTTTGGGGATGCAAAACTAGAGGCAATACATTTTGAACAATAGTTTGATTATCCTCCAGGCGATCAATATCAACACTTGCTGACAAATGCTTATTAATTGCATGATAGTTCTCCTTAATAAATTGAAAAGATTCAAAACAGAAAGGTAAAGTTCCTTTGCTGAAATGAAAACACTCTGCATTTTCCTCCTTTTCTTCATAGCTGAAATGGGCACGCTGATCATTGTATTCAAGCTGCTGAGCCTGAACTTCGCTTTCTCCCAAAATAGCATCTGATTCCTCTATAAGGCTGATTTGGCTTTGAGGTGCACAATCTTCATCATATTTATCATATTTGGGCAAACAACTGAAAGAAGAAAAGCTACCATATTCACATAGTATATCAGGAGATTGCTCCTTCACATATGGCTATATGAATATGTCATCTATTTTGTGGCAGGTTTGTTCGTGAATGTCACTACTTTCCTCATGCAAAACAGATCTGTTCTGGTGCTCTAAACATTCCACTTTCATTGTGATCAGCTGCAACATTTCCTCTGACTTTTGTAACACACTATGAAGTCTTTCTTCTTGCTCTGCTTTGTGCATCTCATCTCTCATCTTCAGATTTGCCTCCACGTCCACAGCTATGTCCTGCATCTGTTTCAAAGTGGACGGGCTTCGTTCTCTCAAACGATATTCAATTTCTGCATCAAAAGCTCTCAGGTACTGCAATAGAGCTAAATCAGGGGGATGTCTTATATTCAATGGCATAGAAAGATAAACTTGATTGAATCGATCAGAAAATTGCTGAACTGTTTCATCTGGAAGCCTTCTTAACTGATCATAATCTTGAATGAGCGAGAGGAAATTAATTTTAATCATCCATCTATCAAGGAAAAGATTGAGAAACTGCTGAAGATTAGAGATGCTAGCCTCAGGCAATGCTTTAAACCAAGTCCTAACTTCGCTTTGCAAAGAAAGGGCAAACAGCCTAATACTAACATCCTCATCTTCCACTTCAAATATATTAAGATAATCTTCAAAAGCCTGGATATGCTTTTGAGCAGTAACTCCATTCTCTCCATCAAATCTTGGGAGATACTCAGGATGATTTTTAGGCAAAGGATTGAGCATGGGAGGCAAAATGAGAGGCTTGTATCTATCAGGAACCTTACGAGGCACAAGATTATGTACAGGGACTGATTGACTGGGCTCGATATGAACAGGGATAGGATGATTTTCTTTGATACTTGTTTCCTCCTTGGCTGCATGATGATCTTCAACATCATTTAAAGGTTGCTGTTCTAATGTGCAAGGAGGGCTTTCCTCAACATTTTCAAAAGGAAAATCATAAAAATCAAATTTAAATTCGTCTTTAAAATAAAATATACACAGCAAAATTTTATGGTAGAGAAAGAACATGAACTCTTGGATAATAATCCGGGTCAGCACCCTGATCTGCTCATATATTTATTTTGGGTTCATTTCTCCAGCGGAGTCTTTATTATGAGGATTATGTGGAGTCGCCAGGTGGATAAATCAACTTTGAGGGGTCTGATCTCTGTCCACCAACATAGATCAGAGCTAAATATGAAATAAATCTAAAGAAACAAGGGGGATTTTCTCCAAGAAACAAAATATTTTTAAGATTTTTTGAGATTTTTTTGATTTTTTGGGATTTTTCAAAACAACTTTGAGACTTATTCGAAAGGCAAACTAATAAAAAATGGGGATTTACAGCAATAAACAAATGATTCTCCCCAGTGGAGTCACCATTATGTTAACACTCAGGTTGTTCCCTTTGACTCCTAAGGGAATACGGCCGAGGTAACCACAAACCAATCTTTGGACTGCAGGTCCTAGCCTACCAGCAGTCAGAGAGGGCTCTCTCTTTAGGATTTAGCTTTGTTTAAGGGATGATTTTAGGCTAGATATGATGCACATGGGTTTTATTTGAGTTTGGTGGGATGGTTGAACTATTCAAGCAGAGTTGGCATGCAAAGTGTAAGAAGTTCAAACCATTGGGCATGGAGTCCATGAAAGTGAACTGAAGGGTGTGTTTTCCTTGGCAGAAGAGGGGAATATGGAGCAGGATAGCTACACATGGCACAATGATTAATGCTGGAACAAGGATGAAATGGAGGTCAGGGGATGAGAGGCAATTAAGGATCTCTCATCCAGCCAAAGAGGGAAAGTGGATGAAGGCTAAATAGGAGCAATGAAGGATTCCTAGACAGCATTCAGAAATGATAGAAATAGCTTAAACATGATCAATTAAGTATGCATATTCATCACTAATTCAGAGGAAAACATAGAAAAGTTACAAGAATTGAGGACAGAGGGCATGAAAACTAGTTCTGAACTATTCCTTTTTCCTGCAACTTAGATTATGATATATAGATGATACAGGTACATATAAACTAATAAACAGAGGGAGGAAAGACTTATTGGACCATGAGCAAGCACGAGAATTCCATATCAAGCTCTTCAGCCATTGAAAACACAACCAACCAGTTCATATGCAAATATTCCAACAATCTTTGATTACAGAAAGTCTCAACATATACAGCGCAAGTCCTGGAATGAAAGATACAACCAACCAACCCTTTTCACAATACAGAGGGCGGTCTTTATAGAGAAAATATCTAAAATATGTACAAATACAGATCTGATGGCAAATCTAGAGAAATGAATGATTCTAACCTAACATCTATTAAAATGAATGCTAAAAATATCTCTATGAGCTGCGCTGGAGGCAACCGCTTCAAGAATAAATTAATATGGGTCCTTTGTTGTGATGCGCTGGCCATTTAGCCATAGCTGCACCTTGGGAACTTGCAGCACTGCCATCAGGTGTCTTCATACACTGCTTCTGCAATATCTGGGCCTTAAATCTCCTATCTGCTCCTGTTAGGCGGTTCTGCTGCTGCAAAGTGGCTTTAATGCCCATAACTGAGATCTGGTGGGCTTTGATGGCTCTGAGCTGCTTTTTTGACTTTGTTTGGGGCCTTTACTACCATCTGCCTCGCATTTAAAGTCCTCTACTGATATTTTTCACTTGATACACTTTTCGGCTCTCTGATACTCTTTAAACTGAAACGGGCCGCTTTTCTCCCACTGATACTCTTTGCCGCTACGAAATCGCCCCTTTATGGCCACTTATGGTGAGATTTGACTGCTGTTGTACCTTCTGTGGCTCTCTGTGGGATTTTGGAAGAGTTTCGACACCTGGCCGATTGAAATCTGATCAAAAAGAAAGAATTGTTGCCAAAATGGAGGAGGACTGGACGTTGGATGCCTGCTGAGGCAAAAACCCTGCATTTGGAAGTATTTCAGGCCTGGAGAGATCTCTTATAACTGAGGAATGCCTTGCTTCCTTTGCAGCTGTGGCAGGCGCGGGAACTGCACGATTAAATCTTTGAAAAGGCCTATTTCATAAAACAGGGGGAAAGGCCTTAAAAATTGAAAATTTGATGAATTTTTGGTCCTGCCGCAGCACTGTTCATTTCTTTAAATCGTGGTCATTGGATCCGGCGTGGGCCGATCCAACAGCTGGCACTGAATCGGCGGTTTGGCGGATCGACGGTCCCAACACATAAACCCCCGACGAGCGATATAAAGGGCGGACCCGAAAATGGATTAGGGCTCTCTTTATTTGAAATCGGGTCTGGCCCATCGGCGAACCCATATCGGCAGAATTCATAATGGAATGGGTCCGCGGACCCGAAACCATTCAAAACTGTCCTTCATTACTTTTCGGGTCACGAAATGGAGGGTACAGTACTACCCCTTTTCGGACCCGAGACAGTTTATGCTCTGATTTATTGTTATTTCGGCTCCACCCTATCAGAGTGATCCCTCTTTGCCGTAGAAAAGGGCCTTTTTGGACCCGAAATCCTTACGTGCTGCACTTTATAACTTTTCGGCTCCGCCGGACGGAGCCATATGGGAATGATGCGATAATACATATGGGCCGTTGATCTGGGCGGGGGCGATGGACGGTTGCGATCTAATCGCAATATCACTATCGGTAGGGACCGGGGGTCAGGGCTTTATACATGTGCGTGATAGCGATGCGATATTTATATGCGATATGCATTGGGCATGATAGCAATATCGCTATCGGCCAAAAAAGGGAGGCACTGTAATCGGGGGTATATACATATATAAATGCCAACAGTTGACCACACCTCCGACAGCGATATCGCTTCGGAGGGGGTTAAAGCATTCAGAGAAGGCTTCAAAGGGATGCGATGAGGCTTTATGGGATCGGGGATGAAATTCTCTGATCAGAAAAAGGTATGCATTCTTTATAAAGTGTTTTTGAGGCCTCGGAAGGGGTCCAATAACCTAAAAAAAGAGGAATTTCATGCCTTGGAAGGATTCCAAAGGCACTTGAGAGGGGTTTTAGGCCTTTAAAAAGGGGTTTATGCCTTGGAAAAGGTAGAAACAAGGCCAAAAGATGGATTTGTACATTTGGAGGAAGATTTTATGCATAGGAATGAGTCCTAATTCATTTAGAAGATGGTTTGAGAGGCAAATGAGGGTTCTTGCTAAGTTTCAGGTAAACTTAGCAATTCCCAAGTGTACTTATGGTTATTTTTCAACCAGGGGGAGGGGATAAGTATATAAGGGAGTTATTAACATTGTTTTAGTAAGGGGAGGGTAGATATATAGGGAGTTACATAGTAAAGTTAGTAGTTAACATGATAATGATAAGAAAAAGTGCTAAGTATGAGATCTTAGGCTATTAAGGGGGAAAATGACTCATAGAGGAAGTATGGACATTCCTTGAGTAAAGCAGATCTTTACCAAGGCAACTGATATGAAAATGATGAGACTAATAGATATCAAGCAGATCTTGACCTCTTTAGGGGAAGTTAGTGAGTGATTTGGGGAAGAGGAAGAAGGGGAAGTTAGACATGCCTCGCTTGAGCTCCTTTAAATGGAAAACTGCCTCATGCTTGAGATGTGAATAGATATGACACTTGAAAATATGAAATGGATCACAAGCCATGATTCTGCAACCACAAAGCTACCTACCCGGCCTACTTACCTAGCATTTTCTCTTCTTTTTGGTTTGGGTGCACTTGAACTAGCAAACCCAGCTTTTCATTCTTTTCTTCTTGCTGTCCTCCTATCTAAGTCGACCCTTATTTCTTCCGGGGCTCAGATTAAGTTGATGAACGCCCATGATTCTCTACCTATCTGCAAATCTGCCAAGATTAAACAGTTTGGACAGATGTTCATCTCTATATTCTAAAACATGAAATTTAAACCTAGGGAAGCCAAGATTAAACTGTTTGGCCTTCCCTTAACTGAAAACTCATCAAAAATGGATTGACACATCAAAAATGGAACACAACAATGGCACTTAGACTAGCACACTCTCATGGACACTTCTTTGGCCTCTGTAGCAAATATGGAACATCGCAGCATGCAAAGTATGACATATTTGGCATGTAAAAATGTCGATCATGAAAGATGAATACCTGCTGCAGCAGGAGGCTAACAACTTGAAGAGTAGTTTTAAAAATAATTTGTTTCTTTGCTAATGTTTGAAATAAGTTATTTCCTTCAAGAATATTTGCAAAGTCAACAAATAATGTATTTTTTATTTATTTTTAATGAGTGGTCATATTTATAAATTTTTTACGTTATTTGTTTCTCCAAACAATTATAACATCTCCTTCAAGAATATTTCTATTTATTTTGAATGTTTATAAATATATCTCTTTCTCTTATAAAACTTTTGAATACATTGTTGTATGCAACTATCTATTAGTAATTTTGAATATATGTAGTTTTGAATATATACTTGTCTGTTAGTAATTAATTGGTGATGAAGAAGGGAAATGATCTTGTGAAGGATTAATTTGCACTTTGAAGGAGTATTGATTTTTCATATCTATTTCCTTTTAAGTCTAGGTATCACAATTTTTAACAACTAATTATTTTTTAATAGTGTTCCTCTAGGTAATACTAAATATATCTTGATTTGTTTTTTAATAATCTACATCTTCAAGATTAATAACATCTAATGCATCTAATGCAAGCAATCAAATAGTATTATAAAATAACATCTACATTGAAATCAATGAATTTAGTGCAAGCAATCAAATGAGATTAGAGATCAACATCTACACTAAAATCAATGCATCTAGTGCAAGCAATCAAATAGGATTAGAAATCCATATCTACACTGAAATCAATGCATTTAGTGTAAAAAATAAGATATAATTAGAAATCAACATCTACACTGAAATTAATGCATCTAATTCAAGCAATCAAATAAGATTAGAAATCATCATCTACACTGAAATCAATGCATCTAGTGCAAGAAATATTCTTCCCTCTCCCCCCTCCATCTAATCAGCTTCAAGATTAACAATATCTAATCCATATAATGCAAGAAATCAAATATGATTTAAAAAACATCTACACTAAAATCAATGCATCTAATGCAGGCAATCGAATAAGATTAGAAATCAACATTTACACTTAAATCAATGCATCTAGCGGAAGCAATCAAATAATATTAGAAATCAACATCTACACCGAAATAAATGCATCTAGTGGAAACAATCAAATAGGATTAGAAATCACATATAAATTGAAATCAATGCATCTAGAGAAAGCAATAAAATAGGATTAGAAATCATCATCTACACTGAAACCAATGCACCTAGTGCAAACAATCAAATATAATTAGAAATCAACATCTAAACTGAAATCAATTCATCTAATGCAAGAAATCAAATAGGATTAGAATTCATCATCTACATTGAAATCAATGTGTCTAGTGCAAGAAATATTGATCTCTCCCCCCCCCCCCTCCATCTATATATTTATCTCCCTCCATATATCCTTCTTTGTCTCTCTATCTCACCCCCCCAAACACACACACACACTCTCTCTCTCTCCATATCTATCTATCTATGCCTCCCTCCTTCCCTCTCTCTTTCTCTCTATTCTTCCCTATCTCCATCTCCCATATATATCTCTATTTTCTTCCGCCTCTCCTTTTTCTCTCTATATCACCCCCAAAACATACACACTCTTTCTCCATATCTGGCTATTGCTCACTCCCTCTTCCTCTCCCTCTTCCTCTCTCTTCCCCTTCTCTCCCTCTCTCCCCCTTCTATATATCTTCCCTCCTACTCTCCTCTCTCCCTATCTTTATCACCCTTATCACTACCTCTCTATCTATCCACCTTTATCTCTCTATGTCATTAATTTTACCTCCCTCTCACCACCTCCAACTCCATCTCTCCTCCTCTCTCACACCCTCTCTCTCTTACTTCTCTCTCCCTTTCTCTCCCACCTCCCTCTGTCTCCCATCCCCCTCTCTTTCTCTTCCTCCAAATCTGTCACTATATCCCTCCCTCTCTCCTTCTCTCCCCCTTTCCTTCCATATCTCTTTCTTTGGTTCTCTATCTCACCCCAAAACATACACACACTCTCTCCATCTCTCTTTTCTCACTCCCTCTCTCTTTCTCCAATTTTATCTCTCTATGTCTTTCTTCTTTACTCCCTCTCTCTCCCCCTCTAACTCCATCTCTCTGTCCCTCCCTCTTTGTCCCTCCTTCTCCCATCATCTCTCTAGTCCTTCCCCTCTCTCCCTTTCTCTCCTACCTCCCTCTCTCTCTCTCTCTCACCCTTCTCTCCCTCTCTCACTACTCTCTTTCTCTCTCTCTTCACTCCTCCACACCCCCTCTCCTTCATTTTATGTCCATATCTCCCTTGTCACTCCCTCTATCTCTCTACCTCTATCACTCTATGTTTTTGTTCTTCCCTCCATATATATATAGAGTTAATATATATCATGATATATTAATATATATTATAATATGACAAATTGGATATTATATTAAATTTAATATTGTATTAATCCAAAGTTATTAAATTTAATAATATATTAATATATTAATATCCATATTATATTTAATGATAATAATACTATTACTCTTTTAATATTAATATTAATATTAGATTTAATCGTTTTTTTTACATGGCATGATAACAAAAATTATAATAAAACTACATCAAATTAATATTTTCAAATATTACAACTTTGATGTGGAAATATTTATGTCTTTAAAGATTTTAATATATCCATAGGATATGGTTTTTCCTTTTAAAGATTCATTTTACAAATATTTAATTTAAAAAATTATTAAAAGATTTTAGACCAAGATTTTTTATTCTTTGTGTTGAATTAACCTTTTTCTTTTGATTTAAGAAATGGTATCGGTTTTAGTAAAGAGTAAAAATATTTAAAATTTTACCTAATTTGGATATTTACTAGAGTAATGTTTTTTGTTAAATGTAAATTTATGATCCATTCAAATTCACGTATATGATAAGCATGAGCTTAAAATTGTATATAGCAATACATAGTTATATTTTAGTAATTAATCTTAGTAAAAAGTTATATATAATCTAAAGACTCAAGTTAAATATAGTTTAAGATTTAAGCTAATGTTTTGGCTGACATTAGCCAAAATTAAATTTATTATTTTTTGAGGATGTGACATACTTACACATCGAGGTCATACTGGGCTGTAGAATGCGCCTCTCGGTGCAATAATCATAAATACATAGATGGAGTACAAATAACACTTCATTTCATTATATCAAATACTAAAATATGCTTACAAACAGAATGGAAATAAGACTAGCACAGGGGATGGTAGCTTATCTCTTAGAAGATATGTGGTAGCTACCTGCCTCTAAACTGTGTTACAATGACGCTTAAGGGTCTATTTATTATTGTAAAAAATGAGAAAACCATAAAAAACCAAAACCATAACCCTAGGAGATGTAACACCAAGAGTTTGTGGGCCCCGTTGGGGTTAGTTGGGCACTCAACTTACCGGGGTCATAACTTGGTCATACTATCTCCAATTGGTGTGTATGATACCTTGTTGGAAAGGCCTCTCCGATTACTACAAGAATTTCCATAGGCACTTGCCTATGGCTATGGGCCTGCAGCGGACCTAAAAAAAGCACCATTTAGGGGGTTAAAACTACTCCAGAAGTTTAGGACTCGAAAAACTACTAAAAATAGTAAATTCTCAAATGAACAAGGACTGACTAGAGGTCTAACTAGAATAGGTGGGTGGCCACCAATATCCACCTAGACCAAGAACTTTGTTTATTGTAACTAGAAATTGCCCCTTAAGGTGCAAAGGTACACCGAAAGAATAGAATATTTGGGAAGATCATCTCGTGAATATTTGGGTCTGAAACCTTTCGGGAGCATTTTGAAGCATAAAATGACATTTTTTGGGGTTAAAACTTTATCTCTTTAGAACAACAACATTTCACACTATTCTACACATAAATATCTTTCCAACAACGCAAGAAGCATGTCAATCAAAACATGGATGCAAAATTTATGCCAGTAAGAAGTTAACCTTCCTGTTTTCACACCTATAGTTCAAGAGGATGTCATGTCAACCCCCATTATTCATGGAAAATGGGCTAGTGATCAGGTGCTTAGTATTTAGCTCAAAAATCAAAGTTCTCAAAATGGCTCGAAAACTAAACGACTACATCCATCTTAACAAAACAATCCCAACACAACTCATTTCACTGAAAACCAAGTTCGTATGAGGAAGATAATGAGTTCTGTCTGCGTTTCCAAATAGAAGAAATTTTGCAAAAAATGTGTACAGTCACTACACAGTTAGCAGTCCATATTGCTGACGTGGCGGGTGACTGTGAAAAGTCAACAGTGGTGAATGGTCTAATTAAGTTATTCCATGTGTCAGATGGTGGTTGGTTTGCAGGTGGTCACCTGGCAAGTTTTTATTGGTTTGAATGGACTAATGAGGAGGGGACAAGTGGCAAGCTCAGAGCCTGCCACATGTCCCTCCCCAAAGGACCATCTATGGCATTTACCAAAATTTTATGGTAGGCTAGAGGGTCGAACCTGGGACCTACACCGAACAACCACAACACATTGCCACTACAACACAACATTACGACTTAGCATAATATGCTCTCCACATATATTTTTTGTGTATTGTATTAACGGTTGGGGGGTAGGCGGGCCAACCCTCTTATGTGAACACATATAATATAACCGCCAGGGTTAATGGTTAGCAGAACCGCCAATGAACTGCGACATTCAAAGCCCCATGTGAACACACCCAAAACCTTTGGCGGTAACGATTAGTGGACCCCCATCCGGCGGCTACGCAACCATAACACTCATGGTTAATGTCACCATGTTACTACTCTGCATAAACCACCAATACAATGCCTTATCATCACTATGCAACATTTTTGTTAATCGCATATTAATGATAATTACTGCACAGTTAGCATTAATTAAACTCAAGTTTAGTTAGGCGGAAAATTTGGCAGACCCTCCTATTTCAGCGGTAACTCTATTTTAGTGGATTTGATTGGAGTTCCTCCAGTTTTAGAGGAGGTTTTCTAGGGGAAAGTAGTTTTGGTCATAACTGGAGCAAAATTCGACCAAATTAAGATTAGGAAAAGGTGTTCCTAGCTGATTTGAGCATTCCGAATACATTGAAGTAGGTTTCAGGAGCAGTAGAGTATTGTAAACAACATTTTTTTCCATATTGAGCTAATACAAAGACCCAAGCCATGGAAGTTGGACCAAGGAGATGTAGCTCAGGAGGGGTGAACTCCTTCATCAAAACTTTGTGTAAAGTGTTCAAATTGATGGTTTGCTGTACATTTTTATTGTTGATGTTCAACACTTGGTTTACATGTTATTTTTCTCATGAACTTAAATTAAAACTTAACAAATTTACCTATTTTCAATCACAAACACCATAAGAGAACCTATGCACATGAAGCAATTAAAAAGCATTTGTTTATAAATCTGAAGTTGAAATGAGCACAACAAAACTAAAATTCAATAACAGATCAAGTTGGTATCAGACCAAAGGTTATTTTATTGATTGCTTGAGTTTTGTTCAAGTAAGGTTTTAATGGTTACAAATTTGTGATGCTTACAAGGTTAAAGTTGCGGAGAGGAGAAGGGAAACTATTGGTAGCAACTCCTAAGGTAATGCCCAGAAGAAGGAGAGCCATAAGGCCACAATCTCCACCTAAAGTTCCAATTCTAGTTTTGCTTGAAACAGCTCAAGTTTTACCTTCAATTGAGATTGAGGAGGTACAAGCAGTACCAGAAGTTGAGCTTGAATCCAAAGCCATCAAGTCTAAAGCAAGAGAGATTGAAGGTCTTTCAAAAGAGGAAGCATTCAATAAATCTTTCTGTGACTTAACTGACATGGTTAGAGTCCTCTATGAAGAGAGGAACACTAGAATGGCTGGAGAGAGTTCTAAGCCTCCACATGGAGAGGGAAACTCAGGAGATAAAAAGGATGAAAAAAAGTATTCAAAGGGTAATGGAGGAAAGCCTCCTCCATCTACACCATCTTCATATTCCTCATCATATTCATCATCCTCAACATCTCAAACAAAAATATATTCCACTTCCACCACAAAAACTGTTCATACTCATTCAAAAACCCCAAAGGAAAAAAATCCCTTACTCAAATTGGACATTAAGTTTGAACTTCCCATGTACAATGGTGAGGTGAATGTAGAAAGGTAAGATAATTGGATTCAACAATTGGAGGTTTACTGCAGAATTAAAAACCTTCAAGAAGATGACATAAAGTTCTAGTTGGCTTCATTGAGGCTAGAAGGAGCAACATTATTCTGGTGGGAAGTGTTAGAGCCTAAATCTACCTCAGGCTGAGAAAGGTGGGATCTAGGACAACATCAAACCACGCTTAACCTGGTAGCTAGCCCTACTAGGTCGGGATAGGGCTCTCTCCTTGTCAATCTCAGTGAAATATGATCACTGAGGGGTTGAGATGACTGATATGCTGACTGATTTGAGGCTAGGTATGTGTGTAAATGAGTTTGATTGAATAAAATGATGTTTTTGTTGGCTCAGATGGAAAGGCAGATTTTGGGTGCAAGGAATGAGGCTCAGTTTTGCAGAGATCTCAACGGGGCAAGGTAGGCAAATGATTTGGCACTTCAAATTGAATGAGATGGAGAGATTTAGACAGATGAGGAGTTGAAGAGGGCTAGAAAACTCAGGGATCCTCTTCAAACAACTGAAAACATCAAAAACTAATGCAAACCCTAGGTAGAGCACTGCAATTTCAATGGATTCTACCTTCTCCCTTGTTTGATTTAGCTAAGAAACAACAAGATAGATAATGGCATACATAACACATAAATAAATTCACAATTACAGAAGAAAGAACTATACCAAAACAAAATTCCACATGAATCCCAAAGAGTGCTGCAAGCCCTGATCTCAATTCCTTAGCCAAAACTGTTGATATGAGTATACAGTGAAGCTCCTTGCTTTCTCAAAAGTCCAACCATGCTAATGATTGAAAGATCACAAGATATAGACAAAACATAACTCATCCTAGCCTCTAGGGGTCGATCTCAGAAGTTTAGGAGTTGTTCCAACTAATTCTAAACTGAGAACTAGAAATTAGGCAGTGGAACAGCTTACCTCTATAAACTAGGGAACTGATTCATTCAGTTTCAAACAACTTTTTGATAGATGAATCTACCTCCATAAGTGAAAATTTGACATATTTACATCAAGATCCATCAATTTACATTAAATTACATCACAATTTTGACATTGAGAAGGAGAAAAAGTCAAACTGTCAAAAGCTAGGCGAAAAACAGAGTGTTCTTGGTCAAACTGAGCAAAATTTACCCAATGCGCCGCGTTGATTTCCCTATGCGTAGCACCTGTTTGCAGCCACTTTTGGAGGCCTTCACGGTGTCCAAATTTGCTCCAAGTGTGCTTGTTGGAAAGTTCTACCTATCTACTTTCTAACCCAAGTATAATTTTTGAATTTGGCCTCCATTTTCCCCTCCAAAATTTAGTTCTCCCAACACTGCTTCCTGTGTGTCAAAATAGGGGCAGTAAGGTCATTTTTTGAGTGTTTTTGACCTTTTTGAGGGCTCAAAACCTGTCAAAATTTCTTGGCCATTGGTAGGAAAGCATATTTTTCCATGAAAAATCCAAAAATGCTGAGTTTTTGTCATTTGGAGGCTCCCATCAAAAGCGAGCGCCAGGTGGCGCGGCGCATAGGGCAGAAAATTCTGTTTTTTGAGCCAAAAATTCCAAAAATGCAAAAAGTGCCCCAAATTTTTTGAAATTTGGGCTGAGTCTTCTCCATCAAGTGCTGTGTTGGGCCAAGGAAGCCTCAGCCAATATCTGAAGTCTATCTTTCTCCTTTCGCCTCCTCGATGCCCTCTTCAACTTTGCCTTCAAGCTCCTGATTCTTGCCTTGTAGACTTTGTTTCTCACCATGTAATGATAAGCCATATGCCTCAACAATGTCTTCTCCCTGTTGGCCTTCTCTAACAACCTCTCTAAATGGATATTAGCTCTTTCAAGCCAAGATTCCCAATCAACATTGATCTCTTTCTCAAGTGATGTGAGCTTCACCTTCCTCCTTTTGGCAGCTTGGCGATTTTCCCGCATGTTTTGCAACTCCATAATCTCTTGCTGATCCTCAAGCTACTTATTTATTTGCTCCAAGTACTTTATTATCCACTTAGATCTTTCCAAGTTGAGGGACAAAGCATTAATGTCCACCTGTTTCTCTTGGATGACTTCTTTGAGATTTGATCTTTGTGGGCCCACATCAGTATCAACACCCTCAATGAGAATGAACTCAGTCTCCTGCTCACTTTATGGTCCCTCATCCTATAATGGCCTCTTGCCTTTGTCTTGAACCTGCTGTGTTGATGAAGGAAGCAAGACCCCTTCCACCCCGGGTGGAGATAATACTCGCTTTGCAGATGCAAATAACCGTCTAGTGCCCTTTTGATAGGTGATAAACACCGACATACTAATGGTTTATGTCTCATGACCCTCATGCTGATGTGAAGGTCCACCTGTCTCATGAAAAGTCTTTGGAGGTCCCTGAGGAGCTGTGAAGAACTCACGAGAAATGAACTCCTCCCAAATGATGCCTTGCAAACCAAGCTGATGCATGACCACAATCTTAATGAGAGAAAAATGATATATACTATTGAACTGCTGCTGAGGAGTCTTTTTTTGTACTAGGGTGGTCATCTTCTCAATGTTTCAGCACATGAAGTAGGGGAGATTCATCATCCTCACCCTGGTAAAGTGCATCAACAGTCTGATATGGTAGGCATATAGTCGAGAAAACCGACCCTCACAGCTGAAATATTTCATTATCAATTTCATCAAAGGAGCATATGAATCTTTCAGGTACCAAAAGGGAAAAAATCTGCTAAGTTGTCTAAAATAACCGGGCTTGATGTAAGGTTCATAGTGTTCACTATCAATTTGTTGCCTCTTATTCCATTGCTCTCCAATATTAGGAATGTCGGTTGCTAGAGAAATAGACTCTAGTGTTAAAGTGAATGTTACACCAGCTAGAGTGGCTTGACCATTATGTAAATGGGGCACAAACAACCCAGCCAACTCATGGTGATACTGGACTTTAGCAACCATCTCACATAACTCATAGCAGGACTGATGTTGAAAGCATGTGATGGCGAGAGGGCAGGCCTGTAGCTCAACAAGGGTAGTAGGTTCCTCTCATATATGTTTGCCACCCTTATGAGGCCTCCTTGGTGCATGTACCTCTGTAGGAGAGTCACTGTGTGTCTCTTCCTCACGATCATATGAAGGATCCGACTCCATGCTTGCTAGTGCGTGTGTTTTCTTGAGGAGTAGTAGGAAATTTATGGTGTTTTCAATTTTCTGCCACCAAGGGAAAAGTATATGAGGGACTGTGGAGGGAGAGAGTATGAGGGATTTTGGGACTATTGGGATAGGGTTTTGTTAGGGAAACAAAGAATTAGGGAGTGATATGTAAGCTTTAGGGACAGCACTTAGGGTTTAGGGATTTGTATTTAGGATTTGGGAAAATGGGGATTGGGGATAGGGATGACTGAATATGGGAGTTGGTGAATGGGAGAATAAGCTGAAAAAATGAATGGAGTGAAAAAGTCAGGGGGTGGTAGAATAGACTTGGCAGCAAAATGATAAGTACAAACCCTAAGCAATATTTTTTGAGAAATGGCAAGGAGGTAGGGTTTGATTTTTCTTTTACAAAACCACCATAAATTTTATGAAAAACTCCTTCACTGGCAAGGAAGAGGGCTTAACATACTTACACAATGGAAGAGTTGAGTGAATTTGGCAATTTGAGGGAGTGTTTGAGAGAAACGGGCTTGGCAGCTCTATACGCCGCGCCTCAAACTCAAAGTGCCACGCCCTCTATGTGTGCCGCGCCAGAACAAATTTACATTGAAAATCACGGCCCTATGCGCCATGCCTCTTGTATGCACCGCGCCACTCACCCAGTGCGCCGCGCCCAGGAATTTGGACAGTTTCTCCCCAAACTCACTTCCTTTGCTCAAACACGGCTTTCACTTTGCTCAACCTTGTTTCTTGAATGACAATGAGCTTTTGAATTGAGGAAATGATTTATACCCAAGAGCTTTTAATTTTTGATTCATAAAAACCCACTTTTACAATGTTTGCAATATGAATTTACTTTTCCACTCTGTTTTTTTTAGCTTTTCACTTTATTTGGGCCTTTTGATGAACTGAATGATTTAATTTGTCTTGATTTTTGTTTGCTTTGCAGGGGATGGAGCTACTAAGGCTTGGGAAGGAGACCAGGGTTGCCTCTAACTGGATTTACATACAAGAAAACTGAAAATACATGAAGTAATACAATAAAAACCTAAAATACTCTGTTTTTCCTCAAAACAGAGTTTTTAGGAAAAACACATTTCTGAGCAACTGATTATGAAATTTATTGGTATTGGAACCTCCTCATGTGCCTGCTGACTATTATTATACATTTTGAAAACCTTTTTGATGAAACCCTAGACCTAATGACAGTGAAACCCTAGAAAATACTCTTAAAATTATAAAGACAAAAAGTGACTGCAGAGGATTTTGATAAATAAAAACGGGCCAGCAGGCAAATGACATGAGGGCAAATGTACAACAAGCCATTACCATCAGATGATCCATGCTCCTAATGGAACTAACTGAGCGGGACACCTAACATGCAATGCAACAAGAGAATTTGATCTCTGATGGAGGGATGAAGATATCGACACTAAGAGGAAGAAAAGACTCAAGAGGAAATGTGAATTCATGGTAAGATATCCATTTCTTGGGTTGAATTTTTTTCTGCAATTAAAAGATAGTTCTATCCTTTAGCCTACATGCAAAAATCCATTATGAGTTAGCAAAATTTTAGATAGCTCAAGGGTGGAACAGTCCAAGACTATACCCAGAAGTTTAGAAAGAGGGCTTTGTTGTTAGGAGTAAATTTGAATTCCCAAGATACATTGTTGAAATATATTTTGGCTTTACGTTCCTGCTTAAAACATACTATCCTTATGTTCAATCCAAGCAATTTGGATGAGGTATGTGTGCAAGCCACGCACCTTGAAGCAAGAGGAAAGAACATTCAGGAAGAGGGTTTTAAGAAGAAGCCATTCAAGGGTAAGGAGAAGGAGAAAGGAGGAAAATGGAAGGGAAAGAAGAATGCAAGTGTGAATAAATAAGGGGGGAAAACTATATGCCAACATTGTTCCAAAGCTGGGCATGATGAAACCCACTGTTGGAAATTACATCCCAAATTAAGGCCTAAGAAACCAAACAATAATAGAAAACAAAAGATGACCGCTACCACACTGTTAATCTAGGTTGTCATTGATGTCAATATGGTATTAGCTGGGATGATAAATATTCTTGAGATGGAAAATGATGTCATAACTCTTGATGATATCAAGACACTAATGAAGAAGTACCAATCATGTACCTTTGATGATCTTAATGATGAAGCCACAACCTTAGATGTTCTTACCTCACATGATCTTGATAATGGAAGACTCTTTGATGACATGGAAAAGTCAATGCTGTATATGATTAATGGCATATCACTATCTTGATGACATTATAAGCCTATGGTGAAGAAGCCTAACAAGAAGCCAAACCATGAAGAGGCCTAACTGCCCTACCTCAAATTTTGCACTAATAAATGACGAGTCACATTAAAAAATATTTTTTACTACTTTAGAGGCATAATTTCTCTACGAGACCTTCACCATCCTTTAGACCATATTTTTATCTTTCCAATGAGCTATTACTTGGCTGGAAACTCCCAATAGTTTGGGAGATATTAATTTTTTAAGTTAGGAATATTAATTTGGTCCTTGAGCCGACCTGTGCTAGGCCTGTCATGTCGGCCTCCCTCCATAAGACACGTCCATTCATCTTAAACATCAAACCAGTATTAATATCAGTATGTACTCCTCATCTTAACCATAAGGTTTTAGTGAAGAATTCAGAGAAAAGGGACAGAAATAGGAAGGAGGTTGAAGAGGATAGAGAATCACTATTTGGGAATTTTTATTTATTAAGATATCCATTAAGAACAGAGGACATAAGTGTGGGCTAATTCTATTTCTGTTGAACTGCAAAACTCAATTTATACATTCACCCGGGGAGCTACATACTTCGGACCTATGCGCAGACCTGTAGAGGGCTGGTTGATGCCTCAATCTGCAAGAGTGTGGAAAGTATACTAGAAGCTCCAAGCTTTACCTCAGACTGCTTTAAGACTATGGAAGAAGTGCAGTACAGTGAGCCTTAGAAAGCTTAGATAGCAAACAGTTACATTGGAAGGCTCAAATTTGTGGACAATAACTTGTGGAGGACTCAAACCTGTGGAGAGGTAGTTGGACAATTATTTGTGGAGCTAGGATCTGTAGCAGATTTATATGTGACACTTCAGACTTGAACTCTCCGCACACTCAAGAGTAGTGAAGAACTTGTGGCCTTCAACAATGAAGAATTTGAAGGCTTGAACAATGATGAGTTTGGAGGTGTGAACAGTAAAGGATTTGTGGCCTAGTGAAGAATTCGAAGGCTTGAACAGTGATAGACTTTGAGATTTGAAAAGTGATGATCTGAAGCCTACTTTGAGTAATTATAGAGGCATCTAGGGGGCAGCTATTAGTATAATTTTGGAACAGTCTTTTGAGATATTGTTGAAAGTGTTTAGATCAAACTAAGAGTAAATTTCATAGCAGCTTTAAAAATAGTTTTGGAAGACCTCCTGAATTGTAGTTTTTGGAAAATATTTGAAGCAGTGCTTGAGCCTCTTTTGAAGACTATTGAAGGACACTTAAGAAGATTCTGAAGACTGTTGTGCAGGCAGTGCTAACACTTGTGAGCAGACTTCTAATTTTTTGGATATGTGACACTTGAGGGAGTTTGGACATCTCTTGAGAAGTAGTTCATTGAGAATTGTTTAGAGGAACCTTGACAATCCTTTGTAGCCCTTGAACCCTTGAAGTTTTGGAGACACCCTTGGAGACCATGATGTATTGAAGCCATCGTGAGGTGACCTTGGAGATTTTGTCTGGATGACATGAAGAGTAGTGGCAATATCTTCTAAGAAGATAAGGTTGTCATTGATGATGTAGCGTGAAGACTACAGTGAAGCCGAAGATTGGCATGGCTCGATGAAGAAGACCTTGGGAGCTATGAAGTACAACCAAACATACCTTGACAAAGTGAAGCTCTAGGGTTGGATCCCTTGGGGTTGGTGCCTCAAAATTGACAAGTTTGGTGCCTTGGAAAGTCTAAGTTGGTGCTTGACAAATATAGGATTGGTGTCCTTAGAGTCGGTGCTCCTAAACTCAAGGTTGGTGACAAGATAGGGTTGGAGCCCTAGAGGATCGAAGTCCTCAAGAAACTAGATTGGAGTCTGTACCAGATAAGGGTTGGTGCCCTAGGGTTTGGAGCCTGTAAACACAAGGTCAGTGCCTTCAAAAGATAGGGTCGGTGCCCTAGAGGTCGGGGCCTCACAAAAGTCCAAGTTGGTGATTGGAAACAGGTTGGAGCCTGGGAGATTGAAGATCAGTGTGTTCATATAGGGTTGGAGCCCTATATACATTGTACTTGATTTATTGTGAAAAAGAAATTAATAAAAGCATTTATTCTTATTGTTCATTGTGTTTTAAATATAAGTGATCTTACTGATAAAAGTAACAATTGAAAAAAAACACTGATTCACCCCCCCTCTCAGTATTTACAACAATTGGTATCAGAGCCAGTACCTTCACTCAAAGCCTAACAACTTGAAGGTTGATCATTAGAACACAAATGGTGAAGCCAAGGAAGAATGTCTCCAATCCTCCTAAAGATGTGTCTCCCTCAACCACCGAAATTGAAGTCAATCAATTTGTGAAGGCTCCATTGTTCAATGGAAACTTTGATATATGGGAGGCAAGAATGAGGAATTTCTTAAACACTAAGGCATTGAAGTCTAGAAATCAGTGATTGTTGATAGCATGATTGATGGAGAATCCAAGGAACATAATACAAGAGCAATGAAAGCAATCTTGAATGGTCTACCTTATTATATGAAGGCCAATTTTGAAAAATGTTTGTCAGCAAAAGGAATATGGGATAAACTTCATGATCTTCACTCAAAAGAAGCATTGACAATGATCTCTATTCAAGAAAATGATGGAAAAGAAGAAAGAAATCTAGATACCATCAAGGAAGCTGAAGATAAGAGTGATGACATCAAGGCTAAAGAAGACCTAGAAGATAAAGAGAATGAAAAATATTTTGAAGAAGATCTTCTCACTAAACTTATGGCTTCCATGGAAGATATTAACAATTTGAAAAAGGAAAATGAGGAACTTAAGAAGAAAGCACAAGTTGGTGACCAGGACAAGGCAAGGAAGGAAGTTGACCTTGTCAAGCTTCAAGTACAAGAAAGAGATGAGGAGCTGGCCAAGATTAAGTAAGAATTTCATCAAAACAAGAGAAAGCATCATGAAGAAGTCATATCCATGACAAATAAATTGGATATGGCAAAGAAATAGGAAGATACCTTGTCAAGCCAGCTTGAACAAAGGCACAAGAGCTTGAACAAACCTGAAGTAGAGATTGGTCAATACAAGGAAGAGGTCTCCTTCCTTAGATCTCAACTAGAAGAAGCAAGGAAACAAGCACAAAGATCTGAGAAGGTGATGGAAGATTTGACATCCATAGAAGGACAAGTTGATGAAGTAGAAAATGAGAGAAACGCCATGAGATGCCAACTAGAAGAAAAGGATGATGGGATCACCAAGTTAAAATCAGAAATCACTTCTCTTAAGGCCCAATCATGTGAAGCAACCAAGATGAAGGAAGAAATGGAGATCATTCTATCAAAGAAGGATGAAGAATGCAAGAAAATGAAGGAATAAATTATCTTTCTTAAAAAGGAAGTTGACTTGATGAATAAGAACCTGAAAAGTTCTCAAACCCTAGATGACATCCTAAGTCATTAAAGGTCTCCCCTGGATAAATCAGGTCTTGACTATGCAGGTGAATCCTCAAGCATGAATGATTCAAACCCTAATGCTCCAAACAACAAGGATGTGAGGAAGCTTGGAAGAAATTTTGATGCTCCCAGTTCTAGCAAAGGCAAGGAGAAGAGTCAAGACAACTATGGAAGAAACCCTCCTCCAAGAAGAAATGCAGATGGTGTCAAGGATGCATAAAGCAATGGTTATCATCAAAGGATCCCAAGGCAAAAATACTTCAGAAGTACATCAAGAAAACCTTCTTCTCTTAGGTACCAAAGTATATTTCTTGGTTATTTCTATTCTTGTACAAACTTTGGGCACACGGCAAAAGATTGTAGGGAATATCACAAAGATAATTATAATGGCCCCCGTCAATCTCCGAGAAGAAATTTTGCAAGAAGTCATGAATTTTTATACATGAAAAATATAGAGTGCTTCAAGTGTGATAACATTGGACATATGGCACGTGATTGTAACTTGACTTGGGCCCCTACACAAGCTAGAACCATACCAAGGAAAAAGGTTACGCAAGTATGGAGAAGGAAGCAAACACAATCCAAAAGTCTCTTGAACACTCTAGCCAACAACATATGTTGTTGACATGATGAAGTCATCCTTGATATTCCAAGTATTACATGGGGAGACTCTGCCAAAAGGAATACCATGCATACAATTAGGGGGAGCTTATGATGATTAAGCATTCTTGCAGAAGTCATCCGTGAATGAGCCTTATGGAATCCCTGATGAGCTATATTGACAATCATTCTTTGATAGATCATTTCTCAGGATCACTCCATTGAAGAACATGATCTCTTATCTATCCAATGGACTGTTGTTGAAGATTTCTTCCACTTGATCACTAAGCAGGTAATCTTTCCTGAGCTAGAGGTGGTTGTGTAGATGGGGGGAGTTGGTTCATCAAATAAAGGAATGTAAGCACATCTATCATGAACCACATTGTCAAAAAGAAGAAGCATCATGGCAGGGGGAGTAAAATACCTATGAAGAACTACTACTCATGAAGAAAAGAAGCAGCCTTACTAGGGGAGTATTTGGGCACCCGATTTTCCATTGATGTCAAAGGGGGAGAGAATGTTGAAAGGGCAAGAATATTGCCATCAATGACAAAGGGGGAGATTGTTAATCTAGGTTGTCATTAATGTCAATATGGTATTGGCTGGGATGACAAATATTCTTGAGATGCTAAATGATGTCATAACTCTTGAAGATATCAAGAAACTAATGAAGAAGTACCAATCATGTACCTTTGATGATATTGATGATGAAGCCATAACCTTAGATGTTCTTACCTTGGATGATCTTGATAATGTAAGACTTTATGATGACATGGAAAATTCAATGTTGCATATGATTAATGGCATATCACTATCTTGATGACATTATAAGCCTATGATGAAGAAGCCTAACAAGGAGCCAAACCATGAAGAGGCCTAATTGCCCGACCTCAAATTCTGCACTAATAAATGACCAATCACATTAAAAAATATTTTTTACTACCTTAGATGAAGAATTTCTCTATGAGACCTTCAGCATCCTTTAGAGCATATTTTTAGCTTTCCAATGAGCTATTACTTGGCCTGTAATTCCAAATAGGTTGGGAGATATTAATTTTTTAAGTTAGGAATATTAATCTGATCCTTGAGCCGACCTATGCTAGGCCTGTCATGTTGGCCTTCCTCCATAAGACACGTCCATTCATCTTAAACGTGAAACCAGTATTAATGTGAGTCTGTACTCCTCATTTTAACCATCAGGTTTCGATGAAGAATTTAGAGAAAAGGGGTAGAAATATGAAGGAGGCCGAAGAGGATAGAGAATCACTGTTTGGGAATTTTTATTTATTAATATATGCATTACAGAACACAGGACATAAGTGTGGGCTAATTCTATTTTTGTGGAACTGCAAAACTTAGTTTATATAGTCACTCGTGGAGCTACATACTTCGGACCTGCGTGCAGACCTGTGGAGGGTTGGTTGAAGCCTCAATCTACAAGAGTGTGGACAGTATACTAGAAGCTCAAAGCTTTACCTCAGACTTCTTTAAGATTGTGGAAGAATTGCAGTACAGTGAGCCTCAGAAAGCTCGAATAGTAAACAATTACAGTGGAAGGCTCAGATTTGTGGACAGTGACTTGTGGAGGACTCAGAACTGTGGAGGGGTAGTTGGACAATTATTTGTGGAGCTAGGATCTATAGCAGATTTATATGTGACACTTCAGACTTGAACCCTCCGCACACTCAAGAGTAGTGAAGAACTCGTGGCCTTCAATAATGAAGAATTTGAAGGCTTGAACAATGATGAGTTTGGAGGTGTGAACAGTAAAGGATTTGTGGCCTAGTGAAGAATTCGAAGGCTTGAACAATGATAAACTTGGATATTTGAAAAGTGATGATCTGAAGCCTACCTTTAGTAATTATAGAGGATTCTAGGGGGCAAGTATTAGCATACTTTTGGAACAGACTTTTGAGATATTATTGAAGGTGTTTAGATCGGACTAAGAGTCAATTTCAAAGCAGCTTTAAAAATAGTTTTGGAAGACCTCTTGAACTGGAGTTTTTGGAACATATTTGAAGCAGTTCTTAAGCCTATTTTGAAGACTATTGAAGGACACTTAAGAAGATTCTAAAGACTGTTGTGCAAGAAGCGCTAACACTTGTGAGAAGACTTCTAATGTTTTGGATAGGTGACATTGAGGGAGTTTGGACATCTCTTGAGAAGTAGTTCATTGACATTGCTTAGAGGAACCTTGACAATCCTTTTTACCCCTTGAACCCTTGAAGTTTTGGAGACACCCTTGGAGACCATGATGCATTGAAGCCATCATGAGGTGACCTTGGAGATTTTGTTTGGGTGACATGAAGAGTAGTGGCGATATCTTCTAAGAAGATAAGGTTGTCATTGATGATGCAACATGAAGACTACAGTGAAGCTGAAGATTGACAGGGCTCGATGAAGAAGACCTTGGGAGCTGTGAAGTACAACCAAACATACCTTGACAAAGTGAAGCCATAGGGTTGGAGCCATTGGGGTTGGTGCCTCAAAATTGACAAGGTTTGTGCCTTGGAAAGTCCAAGTTGGTGCTTGGAAAATATAAGATTTGTGTCCTTGGAGTTGGTGTTCCTAAACTCAAAGTTGGTGCCTTGGATAAGATAGGGTTGGAGCCCTAGAGGATCGGAGTCTGTACCAGAGAAGGGTTGGTGCCCTAGGGGTTGGATCCTCTAAATGCAAGGTCAGTGCCTTGAAAAGATAGGGTCAGTGCCCTAGAGGTCGAAGCCTCACAAAAGTCCAAGTTGGTGCTTGGTGATAGGTTCGAGCCTAGGAGATTGAAGATCGGTGTGTTCATATAGGGTTGGATCCATATACACATTTTACTTCATTTATTGTGAAAAATAAATTAATAAAATCATTTATTCTTATTGTTCATTGTGTTCTAAATATAAGTGATCTAACTGGTAAAAATAACAATTGAAAATAAATACTAATTCATCCCCCAGGCTCTCAGTATTTCCAACACACACAACATGACCTTAGATCAGATTCTGATGATGAGACCAAGATTTCAGCCATGGTTAGAAAAGGAAAAGAAGTTGTTGCAAGCACTCGTTCCTCACATAGTCATAACAACACTCCAAATGAAGAATCAAGAATATAATTGTTTCATGTAAGGGTAATTTCAAATCATACTAAGATTGATGCATTATTTGATAATGGGTCACATTCAAACTTAATTTCAGAAGAATTGGTCAAAAAGCTTAACCTTGAAAATGTACCTCATAAACCAAATCCATTTAAGGGTTAGATATTCAATAATGAAAATTTACAGGTTACAAGGAAATGTTTATTCAAGTTCCCCATTACTGAAAAGTTCATTGATGAAGTTGAGTTAGATGTAGTTCCACTTGACATCTCAGGAATCATTTTGGGTAGTCCATATTTGTATGATAGGAAAGCATTATTTTATTTCCATGATAAAAAATACTTATTTCTTAAGAATGGAGTGGAGTATATTGTGAGAGCCCATCGCAAAAAGCTAAATATTTCTTTATTAATGTAGGGCCGATGAAGAGACTAGTAAATGCAAGAAAAAATTTTGTGGTTCTCATGATCAAGAAAAAAAATGATATTGATTATGAATCTTTTGAAGGTTGTGATGAAAAATTAAAATCTGATTTTTTTGATGTGGTAAGCAAGCATGGTGAGATATTTCAGGAACCAAAGGGGTTACCTCCCAAGAGGGGAATTCAACATGAGGTACAGCTACAATAGGATGTTCCACTTCCAAACATTGGCGTGTTCCACATGTCGATTATGGAAAGCATGGAAATCAAGAAGAAAATTCAAGAATTGCTGAACAAAGGTATCATACGCCCATCTACTTTTCCATGTGGTTTTTCCATTATCTTGGTGACAAAGAAGGATGGGACTTGGTGCATGTGTGTGGATTTCCGTGCACTTAACAAAATAACGGTGAAGAATCATTATCCACTAATAAGAATTGATTATTTGCTTGATCAGTTGAGGTATGCAAAGTATTTCACTGAGTTAGACTTACGAAATGGTTATCATCAAGTTAAAATAGTTGAACAGGACATTTGGAAAAATGCATTTAAAACTAAACAAGGATTGTTTGAGTGGCTTGTTATGCCTTTTGGTCTTACAAATGCTTCATCTACTTTCATGAGAGTTATGAATGGTGTATTGAGACCATTTCTAGATGACTTTTTCATTGTTTACTTAGATTATATTCTCATATTTAGCAAATGCCAAGATGAACATGTCATGCATGTGAACAAAGTACTTGATGTCTTTAGAAAAGAACAGTCTTTGTTAACAATGTCGAAGTGTGAATTTGGCAAGACTTATTTAGTGTATTTGGGACACATTGTTGGAGGAGGTGAGCTAAAGATAAACCGCTATAAGGTTGAGGTCATTCTAAATTGGCCCAAGCCAAATACAGTTACAGAGGTAAGAAGATTTCTAGGGGAAACACAATATTGGAGAAAATTTATTGCTAATTTTTCTTCCATTGTAGCACCATTACATGCATTGACTAGTGTCAAGAAAGTCTTCTATTGATGAGATGTACAACAGAAAGCATTTGATGATTTAAAGAAAAATATCAGTTCATCACTTGTATTGGCTCTTCTAGATCTTAAACATCCATTTGATTTGCAAATGGATGCTAGTGATTACGCCATGGGAGCAGTTCTTATGCAGCATGGTAAACCCATTTCATTTCATTCTGAAATTTTTAATGGAGCTGTGAATAACTATCCCATTTATGACAAAGAACCTTACACATTGGTACAAAGTGTCAAAAAATGGAAACACTACTTGATGGGGAAGGAGACAATTATCCATATCAACCATCAACCATTGCAGTACTTACAGTCACAGTCAAAGTTTCAGAAATCACGACACTTCAGATGGATGGGTTTTCTACAACAGCTTCATTTAGTTATTAGGTACAAAAAGGGAATCTACAATAAGGTAGCTTATATGATTTCTATGCCTATTGTAAATTCATCTATTTTACTCAAGCACAATTCTGTTTTACATGAAAGTTACATTGAACAATATGCATATGATAATGACTTTCAAGATGTGTATGCAAGTGTGAGTCAAGGAAACTGTTAGGTCCCTATAATACTAGGGATTACCCCATTACTATTGTAGTTGTATCCCTTATTAATATTGTTGTGCCCCTATTGTCCCCATATTATTATTGTGCCCCATAGAATCCCTCTATTGTTATTTTTGTGCCTTTATATTATTATTGTTAGGTCGGCTGGGTTATATTGTGACTCCTTAGACTCCTATATATAGAAAGGAGGTTTTGTCATTTGAATCATCAAAGAATCATTCATTTGTGTAATGTAAAGGAGGTTGCCCCCTCGAAAAGGCTAAATTCTAAGGCGTTGATCTATCTTTTCTATCTTTTTGTGAGCTGGTTTCATAACATTTGGTATCAGAGCTTTGGATTCTAGGGTTTCGCTACTCCAAATAGGTCATCGTGGAATTTTCACTATAAATTTTTTCTGCGATGTTTCAAAAGGGAAAAAAAACCCATTTTAGAAGAAATCACACTGAACCTCGGGTCCGAATTTCAGAGCTTTTCGCGTGGAGATATGATTTGAGGAAGTTGGTATTTTTGCATACTCCTGAATTACATTCCAAACAAGTGACCTGGGGAAAATCGTCATAAATTTCTCTCTGAGCATCGGATTGAAATTTCATAAGAAGGTATAGAAAGAGGATGGAATGTAGTTTTTTTTACATATTTTTCAGAGCCAAAGGTCAAAACAGGGACACGTGGAACGTCGTACAAGTTCGCTCTACTAAACTAGTCTATAATCAGGTCACTGTGGGAGATTTGGCATAACTCTTTCTTGGAGAATCTAATTGGGATCATACTAGTGGCATTGGAAACAGGACATAGAGGGCTACTACAGGTCACAATTTCAAAACTAGATGATCTGAAATTATAGATATACATCAAAGGCAATATCGAGCTCCTACAAAGTGAAAAAAGGTGTGTAGATTTTTTTAAATTTTTTCTTAAGCTTGGCTTGAAAAATTATTTTGAAGGTATTCAAAGGGCATAGCAGAGCATCATTATCGATAACTGATGCCCCGAGGAAAGAAAATGCAAACTACCAGTAAGCAACCTAAAAGCTCTAGCATGACTCATGAAGAAGAGGAAGAAATGCTACATGATATATCAAAATTACAAGACCAAGTGCAAAAAATTTCACTCTCACAAAAGCTAACAGAAGCTAAGATAAATGGCGTGGAATCTAAGATAAAGGGTGTGGAAGCTAAGATGAATGGCATGGAAGCTAAGATTGATGATTTGAAGATAGATTTGAAGACAGATTTGACAAATTTTATACAAGAAATACTTAATTATGGTGAAAGGGTAGCAAAGGAAACTCATGATGCGAACAAAAGAAATGTTAATCATGATTTCATAGACTCTAATATTGGATCAAAGACCCACCATATTCCAAAAATAGATATGAGGAAGTTTGATGGCAAGGATCCAGCAACATGGATAATACAGATGGAGCAATTTTTCGATCTCAATAATGTGCAAAACACACAAAAGATACGTATTGCAACTTTATATTTGGAACCAAATCAATTTGTATGGTATCAATGGCTTTGCTCTCGTAAACAAATTATCACTTGGGCAATTTTATGGAAGAATTGACAACACATTATGAGGATACAAAAAGCAACACTTTTTTTAGCCAATTGATAAGTCTCAAACAAAAGGGTTCATTAATGGAGCACATTGAGGAGTTCCAAAAATTGAACATAAGGGTAAAAAATATTCCAGAGGAGCATAGGATTGATGTGTTCATAGGGACTTTAAAGGATATGTTGTGGTCACCAACAACCCCCCTCTTTACTTGGTATTAGGAATAAGATCAAGCAAAGGGGGACCCTTTGAAAAAATTCAAAAATTTTAGCTTTTAATAAATTTTCGTGTTTAAACTCCCTTAGAACCATATCGCATCGCAGGAAGAGAGTAAAGCGCTTTCCCATGCTCATAAGCAAGCCACAAAGGACCGATGCGAAATCCATCGCAACGCATATATGGGGGGGGAGCTCTTAAATAAGCAAACTTAAGAAATCGCCGAACGCCGATATGCGATATCGCATATCGCATCGTCGCATCATCGCACCGTCGCATATCGCATCATGGCACAAGCGGCCTTGCAACCCAGCGACCTTGCGATCTTGCGATCTGCGATAGCTGCGACGTCACTCCATTACATCGCAATCTTCTGTAAACCCAGTAATGAATACACACATTAAGGGAAATTAATGGTCGCACGCCTAAGTATCCAGTGATGATTATACTGCGTTTTTCGAAGAGTCAAGTCATTTATGAATGTCATTATTATGCATTCATTAAAACTTAAAGCTTTCATGTCAATCTCTTCGTCACTTCTCTTTTCCTTTACGAAAACTGCAAGGTGGCAACTAATATAAATCTAAATGTAGGAAACATCTAAGGAAAAGGGGAGAACGCCAATACTCGGAGTACACAGAGATGAGATGCCTTCATAAGTGGATACCGCATGCAGCAGGGCTGCGGATTCCAGCGTATTACTCAACAGATGCTGATGAAAATAGACTATCCAAGACTCAGAGTCAAAGGCGCACAAAAGCAGCATGTTTACAAAAGATCCTGAAGCTAAGTCTGGGTAAAGCAAAAAAGAAAAACGCTATAGAGGGAGGAGGCTCCAGAAAAGCTTGGAACAAAGAGTGGAAGTAAGTTTCAATACAAGAGATTGTCCAGGTAACGAAGTCCCTAACTTGCTGAGTCATTCGCACGGCCGAGAAACGAAATAGAAACAGCACCATCAATTTGAAAGAAATCTGGGTTATACTAAGAATACATACGACGAAGACACTCAGCCAGAGGAAGATATTTAAAAATATCTTCTAATTTGTCAGAAAGAGGTGCCAGCACTTGTTATTTCTACTTTCATCACTCAAGCAAAAGGAGAAGACGGTCAACCGACTCTTTCCAGGCAAACATTGCATTGCTTACAGCACTAAGGAGTAAAAGCAGAAATGGTTAGAAATTAGATTTATTTTTAGAAATAATTTGCTTTAGTTTTAGGGCAGTCATTTGAAGCCGTTTCCTAATTTGTGTGACTAAGATTGATTAGCCAGCAGTATTTAACCCTTCTCATGGCATTTAGAGAAGGGTCCGGAAATTTGTCAAAAAAATGTTCCTCAGAACATGCACTTCTGTACCCTCTGCGGTGGTTTTTGATGAATGGATGGACCGAGATTTATTTGTGTTTACATTTTAATGTCTACTACTGATGTTGCACTTCTGTACTCTTAGTAGATGTTAGAAGTAAGTAGAGATAAATCGTTATTGCTTGAAGTTTGTGAGTGAAATTAGTCATAAATGGTACTTTTATCTCTTGATTAATTTCTGCTCAGATTCTGAAAGTGATATGCAACTGAGTTGTTTATATGTCAACGCATGAATGTCTGGGTTACCATTTGGCACTTTTGTACGGTGGAATCATTTATTTATGCTTAACTTATGAATAACTTATTGTGCGATATGTTGTTCACAACTGTTTTGTCTAACTTCTTATGCAGAATGGTTTATCTTATTTGATTTATATTCGTATAATAGCTGAATGATCTTTATTACCAGTTATTGTATGAAATCTTTCTAGATTGCACAATACGAGAAATTCTATCCCCGGGTTAGCATAGATTAGATGTGTTGTTTTAGTTAGATTACATTAGAGTAGAGTTAGTTAGGAAGTTAGAATTAAATTAGCTTAAAATCATTTCTAGATTAGCCTTATCAAACTCAACACACACGCACATACCCCTTAAATTGGGAAACTGGTCCCATCATCCCCAGTCGGACCCGCTACTCCAAACGGGCAAGGAGCCGCCAACCAGGTTCCGGACCGGGTGGGTATCCCCCTTGTTGTTGACCCGATTTTGGGCCACTCAACATATTTGGCGCTAGAAGCAGGGCACGAACTATGAATGGCACCTAAGTCTAAATCTAAATACCATTCTGAGAGTAAATCACCCTCACCAACTCCCTCGACTTCTCCAATATGGTTAACTCTGGAGTTTGAAGTCGCTCGAGTATCCACCGCTGCTACATACCCCAATAAATCAGACCAACCTATCATTGAGCCCCCTGAGATTCAAGCCTTGATTCATAAACTCCAGGGATTCTCTATTTTTACTCAAAGGTCTGATAAATCTCAAAGCAGCGTGACTTCGCAGTACAACCCTGCTCATCCCCTTACCAGATTGAAGAGTGAGAAATTTGGCATCAAAGCAAGTGAACTCCCTCTTCCCACCAGAAAAAGATCAAGGAAAACTCCACCAGAGTCTGACAGTGAGACTCTTTCATCTACTTCGTCCATTTCGACTCCCTCACCGCGAAGTCAGCCACCCACATCTTCATCCCAAATCACTCATCCATCTTCCACGAATCCTCCTCTTCAATCATCGAAAATCATAATATCTTCGTCTTCTCAGTATCAAGGATCACCCTCTGTACTTTCATTAACCAGCAGCTCAGCGATGGCCCAGTCTCCATGGAACAATCCTGGGGCAGTTTTAATGCCTCCACCCCTGAGCCCAATACCGGCCCATCCTGAGAAATGGCTACCTAAGTTCAACCCTGAAACAGGTATGCTGGCTGAGGAACATATCAATAATTTTATGCTTTCTGTTAATCTCAATGGAGTTACTAACGAAGACGCTGTTGTCCGGCTTTTTCCTTATACAATGCAAGGGACAGCCGGGTCATGGTATTTTTCGTTACCTTCCGGGTCCATCACTAGTTGGGACATTTTTCAAAGTCAATTTCTTAATAAATTCGGTGATGACAGATCAACCGCGACGTTGATCAACGACCTGTCTAATCTTAAAGCTGAGGCTAGAGAACCCATTAAAGATTTCAATTTACAAGATTCAACAAAATCCTCGCTGCTTCCCAACCTAGCGAGGAGGTAAGATGTGAATGGTATATCACGGCTTTACCACCCAACTTGGCTATCTTCGTAGATAGGGCAAACAAAACAACCTTGGTCGAAAACTTGACTGAGGCGTTAGCCGTAGAAAAACGTGTAGTTGCCCTAGAAAAGAGATCCACAATAGAAGAACGTAAATCTAAGAAGATCTCTTTCAAAGAAGACACCAAGAAGAAACAAACGAAAGATCCTTTCGACTTGGAAGGATTACAAAAGGTATTAAAGGCCATGTCCAATGAGATGATAGACATTAAGAAACAAGTAGCAGAGACTTCTTCAAAAAAGCCCTATAGAGCTTTTAAAATAAATCCTCCTATGGAGGTGAAACCCCCTAGTACTGTCTCAAACGTCGAATCTGAAGAAGAAGAAGAAGAAGAAGAAGAGAACCCCACTGAAGGGAAAACCGACGATGAAGAAGTTGTGGAACTACAAGGAATGTGGGATTTCATCCTCCCACAAGAAGAAGATCAAGAAGCATTTCCGGTTAGCACACGAAGCAAGAATCAACTTGATCCTCCCCAAACTACCCAAAAACAGAAGGGCGCAAGCCCTGTGACAAAAGAAAAGGTCGCAACAAAGAAAGCAACCGCTAGAGCGACCCAATTTAGCCCAGCCCAATCAGAACAAACACCTCCATCAAAAACACTAATAGTGTCGGATGAAATGGAGTATAACATTATTGATGACATGAAAAGGGCTCGGGCTAATATTACCCTTTATGAGTTGAGCAAATTGAAACACCAACAGAAAATAATGATGAAGGAATTACACGCCGTGCCTACTACATCTTTACCTACATCTGTAGCTTCCCACAATATGGGAATACCTCCAACCAACGCGATCAATAAAATTGATCCGAATGACATCGCCTTGATTGGAGGAACATCGAGGTCTCATACTCCTCCTTTTCTCCTCACTTATGAAATCTTCAAAAAAAACGTGCACAACTGCTTAGTTGATTCTGGCGCTTCAACGAATATTTTACCCAGATCAATATGTGCTAAATTGAATGTTCAACCGCAGAAATCCGCAGTGCGCATAGTTCAACTTGATCGATCCCAAGTCGAAGTGATTGGTGAACTTAATCAAGTGACCATAAGACTGTCGTCTAACCCGAAGGTATGTCAGGTTATCGACATTCTAGTAGCTGATATCCCTGAATTCTATGGTTTGATTCTTAGCAGGGACTGGTCCGAAAAACTCCACGGATATTTCTCAACCGACTGGTCGCACATGTGGTTACCCTACAATGGTAAACCAAATCAAATAAAGGTCGAACGAGAGCTGCACCAAAAGTACATAGTGACGGAATTAGAAGGAGAGAATGAAGCAATAATGTACAATAGTAGTATCATAGGCAATTACTCGGTAGATTCTTTCCTGGGAAATTTCAATGCTCATATTTTACCATACTTAGAGAATTCAGTTGTGTCCCAATTTGAAAATTTTTCACAAACTGATGACTCAATTTTTTTTAATTTTTTAGATAGTTTTGTAAATACATCTTTGTTTTGGAAATTATATTTCGATGGTTCTAAATCCAACGAGGGAGCAGGAGCAGGATGCGTTCTGATTAGTCCAGACGGAAACAAGATCATGCTTATGTGCAGACTTGAGTTCGATTGCACAAACAACACAACGGAATATGAGGCCCTGGTTCAAGGCCTACATAAAGCAATCGGATTGAATGTTAAATATCTTCAAGTCTTTGGAGATTCCGAGATTGTCGTCAAACAGGTACGTAACACCATACATTGCCTGTCAAGTCATTTAAAGCACTATCAATCGTTAGTTCAAGATCTCACTGCACATTTTATAGCATTCAATATTTCGTCAATTCCAAGACTCCAGAATGCAAACGCAAACCTGTTAGCCAACGTAGCCTCTAGACTTATCCCCTCCGAAGATTTTAGTCTAGATAGATTTTCAATAGAATTAATCTTTAAACCTTCCATCCCTGACAACATCACCAATTGAAGAGTATTCAACGATGATCCTGATATTGTAAATTTCCTCACTTCAGAAGGATCATACTCAAACCAAATAATTGATGAAGACCACCATGATCACCAGATACAACCAAATAGCACTGATAATGCTATACCTAAATCGGTGGTCAAGTTAGAAGACTTGTATGATTTGAAAAGTCGGTTCAAAAAGTCTGCCAATTCTAAACTCTACAGTTCTACTTTGAATTATGAATTAGTGAACCTAGGGACCGATGAAAAGCCACAAAACGTCAATCTAGGCCACGGCCTAGCCCCTGAAGAAAAATCAGCGTATATCCGTCTTCTGAGACAATACAAAAACGTTTTTGCCTGGAACTACGATGAGCTAAAAACATACAACACTTCTATCATTCAACACGTTATCCCTATGATTGACAATGAAAAACCTGTCCAACAGAAACTCAGAAAAATCCACCCCAACCTAGAAAATCAGATAAAGACTGAGTTAAATAAGTTGCTGAGAGCCAAAATAATTTTCCCTGTTAGGCATTCCAAGTGGGTATCCAATATGGTGCCCGTTAGAAAGAAAAATGGAGATATTAGAATCTGTATTGATTTCCGGAATCTCAACAAAGCCTGTCAGAAAGACAATTTTCCCCTCCCACCTATGGAGCAAATATTACAAGCAGTAGCAGGCTCAGAATTAATGTCTTTCCTGGATGGATTTTCAGGGTACAATCAAGTGCTAGTGCATCCCGATGATCAGTTGAAAACAACGTTTCGAACCAAATGGGGCACATACGCATATCAAAAGATGCCATTTGGACTGATCAACGCCGGCGCTACCTTTCAGAGAGCCATGGACATCGCATTTAAAGGTTTAGTCAATAAATCAGTGGTAATTTACTTGGATGATATAACAGTGTACTCTAAAAAACGAAACGACCATCTCAAAGACTTGAAACAAATATTTCAGAGATGTTTAAGGTATGGAATTTCACTTAACCCAAAGAAATCTTTTTTCGCATTAAGTGAAGGGAAATTGCTAGGATTCATAGTGTCTAAATATGGTATTCATATTGAACCTGACAGAATCAAAGAAATTTCCGAAATATCCATGCCCCATAACAAAAAGACCATGCAATCCTTCCTAGGACAAATCAATTTTGTAAAAAGGTTTGTCCCGGATTTTTCACATATTATTTCTCCCTTACAAAATATGATAAAAAAGAATTCAATTTTCAAATGGGGACAAGATGAGCAAGAAGCCTTCAACTTAATTAAACAAGCTATCATTAACGCTCCATCTTTAGCAACCCCAAATTTTTCAGAACCCTTTACCTTATACATATTTGCCTCAGAGAAATCTTATGCCGCGATCTTAACTCAAGCAAATCAAGAGAAGGCGGAAGCTCCAATCGCATTTTTTAGCTCGAACCTACAAGGTGCTGAACTTAATTATTCAGACGTGGAGAAACAGGCATATACTGTTTTCAAAGCGATCAAATATTTCAGACCTTTTTTACTGAAAACCCATACCAAAGTCATAGTACCGTTTCCAGTGGTCAGAAATCTTCTGATACAGAAGGATGTGGACGAGAAGAGAGCCAATTGGATAACCGCTTTACAAGAATACGATCTTGAGATCAAGCCAGCAAGCATCGTACGATGCCAAGGCTTCTGCAAGATGTTAGCCGGAGCATCGCAAATTTTTGAAAACTCATCTGAAGAGGTACACACGTATGAGGTAAGCCTAAACGACGTAGAATCATTATATGCTGACATCATCTATTTTCTTAAGAACGGGTATGCTCCGTCACGCTTGGACCACACCAAGAAAAGAGCTCTGAGATTAAAAGCTAAACAATACCAGCTCATAGATGATGTTCTGTTTAAAAGGAATTATGATTCTGTGCTTCTTAGGTGTCTTGAGAAAACTGAGGCCGAAAAGGTTTTGCAAGAACTCCACGACGGACCAGCAGGTGGACACTATGCTGGAGACGCTACCGCACACAAAATCTTACATGCAGGATATTATTGGCCCACGTTGTTCAAAGATTCATACGATTACGTAAGAAAATGCCAAATCTGCCAGACTGCTGCGGGGAAACAAAAGAGGGCGTCCATGCCACTACAGCCGGTTAACATCGAGCAACCATTTAGCCAATGGGGCTTGGACATAATAGGTGAGATCGTTCCTCACTCTTCTAAGCAGCATAGGTATATCCTCACGGCCACAGATTATTTTACTAAATGGGTAGAAGCAGTTCCTCTCAAGACAGCTAATTCTGAAAACATTATTGAATTCATAGATCAATTTATCATTACTAGGTTTGGATTGCTTACGACCTTAATGTTCGATAATGCCTCATATTTTTCTGGAAGTACAATGACTGAGTTTGCACTCAAAAGAGGGTTCAAACTGAAATATTCTGCCAACTACTATCCACAAGGTAATGGATTGGCTGAATCAACGAATAAGAACCTAATTAGGATCATTAAAAGAACAGTCGACCAAAATCAAAAGAATTGGCACAAAGCGCTGGTAAATGCCTTATGGGCAGATAGAATTACAAAGAAAGCTTCAATTGGTACTTCTCCCTTCAATTTAGTTTATGGGAAAGAAGTAGTTCTTCCAACTCACCTGGTCATTCACTCTTTGTCTTTAGTACAATACATCGATGAAGTACCTACTTCCTCATTAAAATTAAGACAAATGAAAATAATCAAGCTAGAAGAACAACGAGAACAAGCCAAGAAAACCCATGCTCATCACCAAGCGCTAATAAAATCCTCTTTTGACTCAACCATAATAACCAGAAAAAACTTTCAGATGGGAGATTTAGTCTTGAAATGGGATAAAGCTCACGAAGAAAAAGGCAAGCATACGAAATTTCAGAAACTATGGCTTGGCCCTTTTCAAATTGTAGAAGTCATAGGCCCAACGACTTTCATGTTGCAGGATTTGGCAGGTAGAAGAGATTCTTTGCCTGTAAATGGACAGATCCTTAAGATGTATTTTCCATAGAAGTTCATTCTTCTATTTTTGTAGAATAGTTTTAGCTTTAGTTTTTATTTTTTAGTTTTCTGATAGATAAAACTAGTTGTGAACGACCATTTAAAAGGATTCATGAAAGAGCACACCAAGTCTCTATCAGATTTTGATAACACTTGTACAAATAGTTAAATTTTTCGAAGAATCTAACTTTTATTATTGACAAATAGAGTTAACTTTGGCCTGAATATGATGTTAGTTTCAACCTTATAAACCTTGATGAAAGCAACCTTTGGTAAAAATATTGTTTTATATCAGCACAATGAAAGGTATCATTAACAATAAAATAAATATTCTCTGTAAAAGCTGTTGTTTTCAAAAAACTCTATTATTGTCGTCCGGAGCTTTCTTAAGGAAAAACAATGACTTCCTCCCTGCTACAAGGAAATCGCAGCATTCAGAGAAACAATCCAAGAAACACTATATCTCAAAGAATAAGAAGTCTCATCACGAGCCGGCTTATCATGATCACAGATATTATAACTTGCTGACTTTGCCAATACTGTCCATCAAAACAGGGCAACGACTTAAGATTGTTGCAATCAAAAGACAAGGGATCTCATCACGAGCCAGCTTGTTCAGCAAAAGTGTAAATCAAGTGAATGACTATGTCATAATTTGGCCACCAAACCAAGACATTGTTCTTTAGAGAATAAAAAAGGAAGAAGTGTCAAAAAGGATTTCTCTCTGAAATGTTGTGAATACTCTCAAGCAGGAAAAAGGATCATTGCTGGATAACATGGTAACCCTGTCGAAGCTATGGACGCTTGCGGGCAGTAGAGGCTCTACCTACGACAAATGAGCATATTACAAAGCCAGCACGCAGAGAAGACCTTATTTTATCTTTAACAAAAAGACCAAGTAATGTCTGGTGTGAATGGAAAAAATAAGCCAGAGGAAGCTGACGATTAGAATATAAAAAAGGTTGAGACAAAGCATCGTTGACAGGGTAAGGGGTAATTTACTCTATCTGTCCATAACAAAAGTTAGACATATGAAAAAAATTTCTGTTTCGGAAGTGGAATGTCAACAGAAAAGCAGAGATAACTGGTTCTTCACAGTGAATCGCCATTGTTGTGGTCACCAACAACCCCCCTCTTTACTTGGTATTAGAAATAAGATCAAGCAAAGGGGGACCCTTAGAAAAAATTCAAAAATTTTAGCTTTTAATAAATTTTCGTGTTTAAACTCCCTTAGAGCCATATCGCATCGTAGGAAGAGAGTAAAGCGCTTTCCCACGCTCATAAGCAAGCCACAAAGGAGCGATACGAAATCCATCGCATCGCATATATGGGGGGGAGCTCTTAAATAAGCAAACTTAAGAAATCGCCGAACGCCGATATGCGATATCGCATATCACATCGTCGCATCATCGCACCGTCGCATATCGCATCATGGCACAAGCGGTCTTGCAACCTAGGGACCTTGCGATCTGCGATAGCTGCGACGTCACTCCATTACATCGCAATCTTCTGTAAACCCAGTAATGAATACACACATTAAGGGAAATTAATGGTCGCACGCCTGAGTATCCAGTGATGATTATATTGCGTTTTTCGAAGAGTCAAGTCATTTATGAATGTCATTATTATGCATTCATTAGAACTTAAAGCTTTCATGTCAATCTCTTCGTCATTTCTCTTTTCCTTTACGAAAACTACAAGGTGGCAACTAATATAAATCTAAATGCAGGAAACATCTAAGGAAAAGGGGAGAATGCCAATACTCGGAGTACACAGAGATGAGATGCCTTCATAAGTGGATACCGCATGCAGCAGGGCCGCGGATTCCAGCGTATTACTCAACAGATGCTGATGAAAATAGACTATCCAAGACTCAAAGTCAAAGGCGCACAAAAGCAGCATGTTTACAAAAGATCTTGAAGCTAAGTCTGGGTAAAGCAAAAAATAAAAATGCTATAGAGGGAGGAGGCTCCAGAAAAGCCTGGAACAAAGAACGGAAGTAAGTTTCAATACAAGAGATTGTCCAGGCAACGAAGTCCCTAACTTGCTGAGTCATTCGCACGGCCGAGAAATGAAATAGCAACAACACCATCAATTTGAAAGAAATCTGGGTTATACTAAGAATACATACGACGAAGACACTCATCCAGAGGAAGATATTTAAAAATATCTTCTAATTTGTCAGAAAGAGGTGCCAGCGCTTGTTATTTCTACTTTCATCACTCAAGCAAAAGGAGAAGACGGTCAACCGACTCTTTCCAGGCAAACATTGCACTGCTTACAGCACTAAGGAGTAAAAGAAGAAATGGTTAGAAATTAGATTTATTTTTAGAAATAATTTGCTTTAGTTTTAGGGCGGTCATTTGAAGCCGTTTCCTAATTTGTGTGACTAAGAGCAGTATTTAACCCTTCTCATGGCATTTAGAGAAGGGTCCGGAAATTTGTCAAAAAATTGTTCCTCAGAACATACACTTCTGTACCCTCTGCGGTGGTTTTTGATGAATGGATGGACCGAGATTTATTTGTGTTTACATTTTAATGTTTGCTACTGATGTTGCACTTCTGTACTCTTAGTAGATGTTAGAAGTAAGTAGAGATAAATCGTTATTGCTTGAAGTTTGTGAGTGAAATTAGTCATAAATGGTACTTTTATCTCTTGATTAATTTCTGCTCAGATTCTGAAAGTGATATGCAGCTGAGTTGTTTATATGTCAACGCATGAATGTCTGGGTTACCATTTGGCACTTTTGTACGATGGAATCATTTATTTATTCTTAACTTATGAATAACTTATTGTGTGATATGTTGTTCACAACTGTTTTGTCTAACTTCTTATGCAAAATGGTTTATCTTATTTGATTTATATTCGTATAATAGCTGAATGATCTTTATTACCAGTTATTGTATGAAATCTTTCTAGATCGCACAATACGAGAAATTCTATCCCTGGGTTAGCATAGATTAGATGTGTTGTTTTAGTTAGATTACATTAGAGTAGAGTTAGTTAGGAAGTTAGAATTAAATTAGCTTAAAATCATTTCTAGATTAGCCTTATCAAACTCAACACACACGCACATACCCCTTAAATTGGGAAACTGGTCCCATCATCCCCAGTCGGACCCGCTACTCCAAACGGGCAAGGAGCCGCCAACCAGGTTCCGGACCGGGTGGGTATCCCCCTTGTTGTTGACCTGATTTTGGGCCACTCAACAGGATAATATCCAACATGATGTTCGCCTTTGGGAACCTGATTCATTAGAGAAGGCATTCAGGTTAGCAAGAAAAATGGAAAGCAAAATTATGGAAACCAGGGAGCATACCACTCACAACTATAAAGATGGAAGTGTTGTTGCCCCTAGTCTTCCACAACCTATAAGGTTGACACCACAAAAATTGGAAGAAAAAAGAGCAAAAGGGCTTTGTTACAGTTGTGATAGAAAATACACTAAAGGTCATAAGTGTGCTGAGAAGAAATTATTCTACATAGATTGTGAAGAGGAAGAAGAAAAGGAGCAAGAAAGATCAAAAGAAGAGGATATACTCCAGGAACAAAGCCTAGATAAAGAAGAAATGAATCCGACCATATCTTTTAATGCATTGGCTGAAATTACCACTCCTCAAACCATCAAGATAGAAGGACAAATCAAGAAGAAAAAGGTAATAGTGTTGATTGATTCAGGAAGTACCCACAATTTTATTCATTGTAAGGTAGCAAAAGAATTGAATTGCTTCCTATATCTAGCACTAGAGTGTCAAGTGATGGTTACAAATGGAGGAACAATAAATTGCTCTGGAAAGTGTCATAATATCAAGATATCCATGGGAGAATATGTGTTGACTAGTCCAATGCTTTCCATTCCAATGGGAGGTGTTGATGTTGTACTAGGAGTCCAATGGCTACAATCCTTGGGTACAATAGCTTTTAATTTTCTTGAACTTTTCATGAAATTTATGCAGAAGGAAAGGAAGTTGAATTAAGGGGTATTGCAGGGAAACCAGGAAAGATAATTAGCTCTAATGGTATGACAAAGCTTCTAAAAAAGGAACAAAGAGGTGTAATTGCACAATTATGTTCGCTAGATGTTTCCACATCAAAATCATATATTTCTCCAGATCTCCAAAAAGTCTTGGACAATAATTCCAAGGTATTTGAGACTCCTAAAGGTCTCCCACCTATTCGTGATCATGATCATGCTATTCATCTGATTCCAGGAAGTGTTCCTCCAAACATCAAGCCATATAGATATCCCTATGCCCAAAAGAGTGAAATTGAATGTATGGTTGCAGAAATGCTAGAGGCTGGTATAATTCAACCTAGTCAAAGTTCTTTCTCTGCTCCAGTAGTATTGGTGCACAAGAAGGATCGATCATGGTGCATGTGTCCGCATTATAGGGAGCTCAACAAGCTCACTATTAAAGATAAGTTTCCCATTCCTGTCATTGATGAATTACTGGATGAATTGCATGGATCAATTTACTTCACGAAATTGGATCTTCGTTTAGGATATCATCGAATCAAAATGAAGACTGAAGACATTTCAAAAACAACATTTAGAACACATGAGGGTCATTATGAATTTTTGGTCATGCCTTTTGGCCTTACCAATGCACCTTCTACATTTCAAGGTTTGATGAATTCCATTTTTAAACCCTTCCTTAGAAAATTTGTGTTAGTATTTTTTGATGATATACTAATCTACAGCAAGTCTTGGAAGGATCATGTTGAACATGTTGATAGGGTGCTACAACTATTAGAGGAGAAACAATTATATGCAAAAAGATCCAAATGTTTCTTTGGAGTACAAGAGGTGGAATATCTGGGTCATATTGTATCTCATGAAGGAGTTAAGGTAGACCCTAGCAAAATTAAAGCCATTAAGGAATGGAAAATTCCCACATCCATAAAGCATCTGCGAGGATTTCTCGGGTTGAGAGGGTATTATTGCAAGTTTTTTAAGAATTATGGGAGAATAGCAGCACCTCTAACAACATTATTGAATAAAGATGCATTTTCATGGACTCCAAAAGCAACAAAGGCCTTCGAACATCTTAAAGAGGCAATGTGCCAAGCACTAGTCTTAGCTACACCGGACTTCACAAAAACCTTTATTGCAGAATGTGATGCTTCAGGAAATGGAATTGGTGCTATTTTAATGCAATATGAAAGACCCATTGCTTTTGAAAGTCGTCCAATCAAGGGAAAGCTTTTACACAAAGCTATTTATGAGAAGGAAATGTTGGCAATACTATACGCACTTAAGAAATGACGACCCTATCTAATGGGAAGACACTTCAAGGTAAAAACGGATCATGATAGCCTTAAATACTTTTTAGAACAAAGATTATCCTCTAAAGAGCAACAAAAGTGGGTCACAAAGATGTTGGGTTATGACTTTGAAATCATCTACAAAAAAGGGAAGCAAAATGTCGTGGCAGATGCATTCTCAAGAAAGGATGAGGATGTGGAAGCATTGTTGTCTGCCATTTCTATTATCCAACCAGATTGGATAAACAAAGCAAGGGAGGAATGGAAGAATGATGAAGAAGTGTGGGCACTTATTCGAAAGTTACAAAAATATTCCACTACATCTGATACATTTAGCTGGAAAAATGATTCTTTATGGTACAAAGATCGCTTATACCTCTGTAAGAATTCGCAACTCAAACAAAAGATTCTTATGGAATTGCATACTTCTCCCTTAGGAGGGCACTCAGGATTTTTAAAAACTTACCACAGGGTTAAGAAGGAATTTTTTTGGGATGGCCTTAAATCAGATATTCAAAAGTTTGTGGCAGAATGTTTGGTTTGCCAACAAAACAAAGTTGAAACAATTAAGACTTTGGGTCTATTACAACCTTTATCCATTCCAAGCCAACGTTGGGAGGAGGTTTCCATGGATTTTATCACAGGTTTACCCAAGTCTGAGGGAAAGAGTGTCATCATGGTGGTAGTTGACAAACTTACTAAGTATGCACACTTTTGTGCATTATCACATCCATTTAAAGCCAGTACAATTTCTACTGCATTTATGGAAACAATTCAAAAGCTACATGGAAACCCAAAGATTATTGTAAGTGACAGATATCCCATTTTCATTGAAAATTTTTGGATAGAATTATTTTCTTGTCTCGGTACTTAGTTAGCTCATAACTCATCTTATCATCCTCAATCTGGTGGGCAAACTGAGATAGTAAACAAATATTTGGAAGGATATCTTCGTTGTTGCTTTGTATCTGATAAACAGACACAATGGGTCAAATGGTTGCCTCTGGCTGAATGGTGGTATAACACTTCCTTCCATACAGCAAAAAAAATGACCCCATTTATGGCACTTTATGGATATCAACCACCATCCATCACATCATATTTAAGAGAAAATTCTAAGGTTCAAGTAGTGGAACATCACATCGAGCATCAACAACAAGTCCTCCAACTCTTAAAGGAAAACCTCGTGTTGGCGCAGAATAGAATGAAACAACATGTAGATCAACATCGCAGCAAAAGAAGTTTTGATGTAGGTGATTGGGTATTCCTACGGCTATAACCATATAAACAAATGTCCCTCAGGCAAGCTAAGAAGGATAATAAATTATCACCAAATTATTATGGTCTGTACAAGGTGTTGCAAAAGATTGGTACTATGGCATACAAATTGGAGCTTCCTACAGCTTCTCGAGTGCACCTAGTTTTCTGTGTTTCATGTTTAAAGAAGGCTATAGGAAACAAGCTCCCAGTTCAAACAATATTACCAGAACTTGACAAGGAAGGAAAAATTATATTGGAACCGGAAGCAGTCACAGAAACAAGAACTCGACAGCTACGAAATCAATCAATTTCGGAGTATCTCATCAAGTGGGAGAACTTATCCATTGAAGATTCCACATGGGAGGATGAGAATTTTATACAGAAGCATCCAGAACCACTCAAGCGTTGAGGACAACACTTTTTTGAAGGAGAGGGGCATGTTAGGTCCCTATAATACTAGTGATTACCCCATTACTATTGTAGTTGTATCCCTTATTAATATTGTTGTGTTCCTATTGTCCCCATATTGTTATTACTGTGCCCCATAGAATCCCTCTATTGTTATTTTTGTGCCTTTATATTATTATTGTTAGGTCGGCTAGGTTATATTGTGACTCCTTAGACTCCTATATATAGAAAGGAGGTTTTGTCATTTGAATCATCAAAGAATCATTCATTTGTGTAATGTAAAGGAGGTTGCCCCCTCGAAGAGGCTGAATTCTAAGGCGTTGATCTATCTTTTCTATCTTTTTGTGAGCTGGTTTCATAACAGAAAACAATTTTAAGAGTTAGATTACCATGTACATAATAGTTTTTTGTATCACTTGGGCAAGTTATGTCTTCCACAGGGAGAAAGAAACAATATTATAAGGGAGGCGCACACTTCATTCATTGCTGGACACTTTGGTGTAGGAAAGATAGTAGCGAATCTCCAAAGGTATTGTTCTTGGCCACGCATGTTTGATAATGTATCTCGTTTCATTAGAGGATGTTCTTTGTGTGAAACAAGTAATCTTAGAAATAGAAAATTAGGATTCTGTTAGGTTCCTATACCAATAGGTGTCATATTTCATGATTGACTGTGGAAATGCCAAATATGATCATCTTTTCCATGCTACAAAGGTTCCATATTTTCAAAAAACCAAAAAATTTATAGAATGTAAAGAGGGTATGCCCTAAAATAAAAATCAAAGGGCAAAAAGAATGAATTGGTCAAGAAAACAAAGAAAATGAACCCCAAAGAAAAGACTAGGAAAGTGGCTAGTCAAAATTCCACTACTATCCTATTTTTGCAAATAAGTTCAGTTTATGCAATCAGTGACTTCTGTCACACTTGATGGATGGCCAAACAGCTCAATCTTGGCCAATCCATGTTTAAATTTCTTGTTGTAGAATTAGAGAATAAGGTCTGTTCAAACAGTTTAAGTTTGGCAGATCAGTAGTCAGGTAGAGAAGCAAGGGTGCTCAATAGCTGAATCTGAGCCCCTGGAAGAGATAAGGGCAGACTTAGATAGGAGGGCAGTCAAAAGAAAACAAAAGAGAGAAAGGGGTTGCTAGTTCAAATGCACCCAATCAAAAGGAAGAAAAAATGTTAGGTGTATTAGGCTGGGTAAGCAGTTTGATGTTGCAGAAACAAGTTTGTGATCAATTTTGTCTTTTTGAATATGATTTATCTCATGAATATCACAAGTGCAATGGCACTTGTTTGGTCACAATTCAGGTGGAGCATGACTAATTTCCCCTCTCATTTCCTCAAGAACACTTACTAACATCCCCTCAAGGACATTGGGATCTGCTCAATGGTCCTAGTTCATTTCATTTTATGAGAAATACTAAGTGGAACTCTGTGTTTACTTAGTCAAAACAAGCCACATTTCTTGTGTAAAAATAATCATTCCATTTCCCTTTCATTTCTCTAAAAAGCTAAGTTATTACCTTATAAACTTAGCATTTTCTATCCATAAAACCATATTAACACTTTAACTCTATTATATAGCTCCTATTTAAAAGTTTTCCCCACCCCTATTATACACAAAACACATAAACAACCCCAAACTTTATAATATCCCAACCCACGGCTTAATATAGCCATATGCCATAATGTTTCGGGAATTATAGGTTCAGTTGGAACCTTATAATAACCCCTCCCCACACATACAAACCTTGGGATTTAATTAACACTTGGTTGATTAAATAACCAACCCGCAACCCAAAATTGCAATACACTATAATACTTCGCAAAAACCTTACAGAACGCTGAAATATTATGGCGAGTCCCATATATTACACCTCCCCCTCCTTAACATGCCGCCAGCCGTCGGATCTGATCCCCCAGATCAGACGGCCCACATGCATATCGCAAGCCATCATATGCTGAACGATAGCGCCCGAGGGATGGGCGGTATTGCCACCGTACAAAGGACAGGTGTCAGGCACCCAGCATGATCGCTGCCCCCTCTGACAAAACCACTTTGGCCCAAAGTCGGTGCGGGGGCCAAACCACTTACTGCCTATGCCCCCGCCCCGCTGACGTCACCCACCACCTCGCCTCCGCATCATCCGCCGTGTCCGCCACGTCACTGCCAAGTTAGCCTCCGTACCCCCGCTATACAAAAAAATCATGACATCATGCTGACGTCACCCGACCAAAGCGCGCCAAAAACCCGCCAAAAGCAAAATTTTTGTCAAAAAGCCGTTAAAACGTCGTTTTTGTCCATTTCACTTTGTTTGTTCTGCGCAATATTTGCATGGTTTTCAACAACCAAAACGCCATTTTCGCTACACAATCCACCACCTAGGGAAATCAACTCCGCTGCTCGGTCTACCACCCACATTGTGCACCAGGCATCCATAAAACAGGGATTTACCCAAATTCTTCTCCCAAAACCTGTTTTTCCAAGTTTTTATCCAAAAATTGCCCGTAGAACCAAATTTCGAATTAAAAACACAGTGCGCCCCCCGAACCTCTGCTTTTAAACCTCTGTTCGGCCCATTTTTTCCAAAGAAATCTTGTGAATTGTGTTTCCCTCTACAAATTTACCCATCGAGCTAAAAATTCAAGCCCATTTCAACCTGCAATTCCCGCAGAAAGCCCCAGAAACTCATATTTTACCTACTGTTGGTGTGAAAGCTCCAAATTTCAAGTTAAAAAATCACAGAGGGTTGAAGAATGGAACCTCCAGTGGCCCTCAATGTTGCCCCCTTGAATGCACCACATAAGGAGCTGGAATGGTTGCCCTTAGTTGATAGGGACTTCCAAATACAAGACCTAATGGGTATCAAAAACCATCTTCAAACCTTTTGTGAAATTAGAAACAACTATCTAAACAACACTGACCTCTATGGCATATGGGAGTCCAATCTGCCCATATATTATCTTCCATCAGTCAATGTATTTCCAGATATAATCTGCTTGTGTTGTGCTAACTATGAGCTTACTCAAAGGGCAGTCATGTCCCCAAATGGAACTGTCCTGTTCTATATCACTCCTGACTCAATCAATGAGATGTTGCATTTCAAGCCTAATCAGCCTCTGGCTCCTTTGTCTATGAAACCTTTGCTAGACCAAGGCTCCAAACTATCCTCTGCAGAAATAGGCCGAATTGCCAACTTATCATGAGCCCAGACTCCCAACCCAGAGACTCACCTCCTTTTCACCAGGTCTATTTCAATGAAGTTGGGAGAACTGTTATTGACATGATATCCTATGTCTTGGGTTTTAGAACAAGTGAGTATGTTGATGAAACCATTCTAGCTCTGATGTCTATATTTATTCTAGGACACCCTCCTGCCATCAAGTTTGACTTTGCTACCTTCATTAGCAACAAAATCCATGAACAATTCATGAGCCTAAATAGATAAGGGGTTATTAAGTATATAACCTATATATATCATCTGTTCTTATACTATCAAACAGATAGTTTTCAGTTCCCTGTCAAGAAATTGGATGCAAAAGGAGAAAGGAGATCTGTCATATTTTGGACCCTAGTCTTCCATATAGTCCATAATTCTCCTTATACTTATTTTGAGTTCATTGACCTATTCATATATCTAGTTTCATCTCTGCTGATGAGAAGTCCCCCTCCCAGACTCACAGCTGAAATGCAGAAAATCTTGCAGTTGTCCAAAAGCTATAAAATAGGTGATTGGTACTTTTACCAAAATCACACAGAGATCAGGATTTATGGCTGTGAATTGTGCCCCTACAAGCTACCAAGATATGTGCCTATGAGATTGTTTGCCCTTGAATACTTTAGGCAGTTTATTAGCTCAGATTTGACTCATTTTTATGAAGCCAAGAAAAAGGCTCAGCTAAAGCTAAGAAACCAACTAGGCCCCCTCATTATTAACAAAAAGGAAGGGTGGAAAGATGCTGAAAAGATATTAAGTGAGCAGCTCAAACTAAAAAGAAGTTTTTGGTGGGTACCCTATGACCCAAAAGGATTTATCCATGATAGAAAGACAAAATATAGGCTATCAGGCTATGAACATTGTAGAATCCCTGATATAGAACAGTATTCTAATCAAGATGAATGGATAGAAGGTACATTGGTAGAATAGATTACTAAGGAAGAGAAAATGGAGCAGGCAATGAAAGACCTTGAAAAAACTCTTGACCTGGACTCTTTTGGACAGGTCTCTTTCAAATTGCCTCAACACATTGGAGCGAGAACATCAGCTGCTACAACTTCACAACAACCTGCCCAAGAAGATACTCCTCCTGCAGGCACATCCAAAGGCAAAGAAGTGATGCATTCAGAACAACAAGAAGTCACAGATCAGCCTACATCATCACAGCAGCAAGGCCAAGGGAAAATTCCTCCTGCCCAGACCCATGCACCAGAGATACCAACATTGCAGACTCCTCTCAATGAGGAGAAGGGCAGAAAAAGGGACCGGGAAGAGGACACACCAATAAGTGGGCCAGTAGAACAGCCAGATGCAAAGAGGCAGAGAGTGGATCCTTGACCTGAAGAGGAAGTTATTGAGGAGATCATTAAAAGTCCAAGAAGTGAAAGGGCAGCCAGCCCACTAACTTCTCCAGTGACAGAATCACCTACCAGTTCTTATGGGCAGCAATTTGGAAAACAGCCTATTATGGAAATTTCATCAGCACGGCCACAAAGCAAACAAAGTTCTGATATTAAGAGGCCATTCATGGAGATCAAGGCACAAAATGAGCCAATAAGAATGCAGCTTTACGATCAGTTCCTCAAAATGACTCCTGCCAAATAGCAGAGATTGATGTCTGCCTATGATATCAAAGAAGGGAAATTGATCTTGAGTCATTTCAAACCCACAGTGCAGCAGCCACAGTCAGCTGTCGATTATATTAGAACAAACCTGGAGGCTCTTGCCAAAGACATTCACCCTTTGGACTAGGTTGAGATGCACAAACAAATCGGTGAAATGGTTTATTCCACTTTAGCAGATAAAGCCATACTAGCTCAGTAATTGCAGAATTCACTAAACAATACATCTGCTCAATTAGAGTTGGAAAGGGTATCCTCTCTGGCCAAGGACAACAAGATAAAGTCCTTGGAAGAAATCATCATTGAGCTAGGACATAATCCCAAGGATCCCAAGGCAATAAAAGCACTGTTAAAGAAAAAGGAGGATGACATAGCTGCCGTCAAGAAACAATTAAAACTGCTAGTTACTATGCATCCGCAGGCCATAGAGATGGTGAAAGAAAAAGAAGAAGAAAATATGATTGAGCTGTTAATAAAAATGAATCAAAGGCTAAGTGAAACAGAGCAGGCTTTGGAGAAAGCATTGCAGGAAAAACAGGGAGAGTTGGCCTCTCAGCCAGCTCAAACAACCCCAATAACTACAACTGCTCCTCCTACAGCAACAACATCAGTCCCTCCCATTGCCCCAACATCAACAACAGGTACATCAGCCACAGATACTTCAGCAGCAGCAACAACAACAGTGCCAGATACCAGCATGAGCATGGAAAAGATGATGGAGGAAATAAAGGCCTTAGAACTCCAAATGGCAGAGCTAAAGGAAGCCAAAGAAAAACTGGCCAAGTTGGAGGTAAGCTATGATAAATCAAAGATAACTGTGGCTGAGAAAACAAGAGAGGTAAAGGCCTTGGAAAATAAGGTAAAATCTTTGGAGAAAGATCTGACTCTTCATAAAACTCTGTCAGAAATCAAAACAATTTTGTGGACTAAAATTGGCCAGTCCATCACTGATCAATGGAGATCAATACAAACTATCCATGAGCAAATTGAACTAATAGAAATAGCTCGAGTGGAGATTCAAAGGGCCAGAGCATTATTGAGAAACATGCCCGAGCAAGCCAATAGACTAATTCTTTTTTTGAATACTCATACCAGAGAGCAACTAGTAGCTCTAGATATCGGAGATAGAACAGGTACAATTTTGACAATTAAAAAGGTACTGACTATGAAGAATTTTATGCAAAATCTGGAGAGAAAGTTTCAAGAAATGCATATAGAAATAAATGCTTTTACAGAAAAGTTTACAATCTTGCAGAAAAAGGGTCTACCCAGTTTGTTAACCAGCAATCAGAGGCTGTTGCCACATGAACAATATGCTCACAGGGTAAACACATATGTTGCAAATCAGATCACAACGTCATTAAGCACTTCAGAAGACATAGTACCTCCCTCTAGACAAAGCTTATATGACAAGTTAGAAAATCTGTTCTATATTGAGCATGATTTAACACATCTTTTTGAGGTACAACCCAATTTCTACAGGTATACTGAAGCTGATGAAATACTGATAAAATTACAAAGACACCAGTTTCCAACAGACCAATGGTGGAAGAGCATGTTGGAGATTTTACCAAGGTAGTTTTTGGTGCTTGTTCTTTTTTATCATCTGCATATAATCAAATTCAAATGCTCACATATCAGAAAAATGAAAATAACAGAGCAAGGAATTTACGCCAAACGCATTAAAGCAGAATCAACAACAAATGACAAGGCCGTGACAGCAACGCAAGAACGCAAATTGAAGAGACAGCTACCAGCCGACTTATTGAGTCAAAAAGTCAAATATAGCAGACCACCTAAGGCAGCCAGTACAGCAGAAGTTACTCCTACATTCATTGCGCTCTGTTTTCAATGTCAATTACTGCCTTTGAAGAAGTAGATGGATAAATTTATTGCTTGATATTTCCTCTATGAGATATTTTGTAACTCTTTTTGTATAAATACCTCCCCTAGAAATGTATTGGGGGTTGGTTGGTGAATATCATTCTAGACCTGCGCTGTAAATTTTGAGAACTCTTCTGAATAAAGATTGTTGGAATGCTTTGCTGATGAACTCGCTGGTTGTGGAATTCATGGCAAAAGAATATGTCGCAGAATTCTCGTGTTACCTCATGGATCAATAAGTCTCTTTAACTCTTGTTTTACTATACTTGTGTTTTATATATCATCTATATATCATGTTCTATATTGCAGGAAAAAAGAATAGCCCAGAATTTACTTTGCTGTACTCTATGTTCAATTCCTGTCATTTTGATGTTTTCTACAGGACTAGCATAGGCAGGAATTCTTAACTACTCCTTGGTAATATTTATTCATTTTCCCTCTGTTAGCATAATGAAAGATTCTTAATTGCCTTTCATTCCCTGACTTCATTTCATCTTATTCCAGCTTGAAAATTGTTCTATGTTTAATTATCTTGCTTTGTAGTTCCTCCTTTTGCCTAAGAAACCATACCCAGAAATTCATTTTCACTGACTCCATTAACCCAATGGTTTGAACTTCTCATACTTTGCAATTCTGTTTTATTGAATGTCACCTTCCAAACACCAAACAAATACTTGTGCTCCATAACTAGCCTAACATATAGCAAAACAAAGCTAGATCATAAAGAGAGAGCCCTCTCTGATTGCAGATTGGCTAGAATCTACAGCTAAAAGACTGGTTAGTGGTTACCTCGGCCGTATTCCCTTTTCCACTGCTTTTGGGGAACAACCTGAATGATAACAGATTCTACACTCCACTTTTGGTACCTTCATTTCCATGGGAGAGTATCTTAATGGATTTTGTAGGAGGTCTTCCATTGTCGAGGAAAGGTCATGATTACTTGTATGTAGTTCTATACAGGTTCAACAAAATGTGTATAATAACACCATGTAAAAAGAAAATTACAGTTGAATAAACAACTCATCTTTTCTTCCAAAACATCTGGGTTCATTTTGGTCTTCCTACTTCCATTGTAAGTGATCGAGATTCTCAATTTGTTGGGAATTTTTGGTCAAATTTGTGGGACATTGTGGACATTAAGTTGAAGAAGAGTACAACCTTTCATCTGCAAACAAATGGGAAACCGAGGTGATCAACAAGACAATAATTCATCTTCTTAGAGGATATTGAAGCAAACATCCCAAGTTTTGGGATGAACAATTGCATTACATACAACAGGGCAAAGCATTCTTCCACAAACACATCGCCATTTTGAGGCATGTTTTGGGTACTTGCCAAGATTGCCATTGATGGTTATAGTGACATCGATACGGCAAGGAAGTTCATAGAGAAAATTCAGTTGATACATCACATAGTGCAGGAACAACTTGAAAGAAGTCAAGGAAGCTGAAAGGCAAGGCATGAAAAACACTGTATCGATCTCAAATTTCAAGTTGGAGACGAATTTTGGTTATATATTAGCAAAGAGAGACTTCAAGGGGAAGGTAAAAGGCTTTAGCCAATCCGTTATGGTCCTTTTAAAATTCTGGAAAAGATTGGTAACAATGCATTTAAGCTAGATTTGCCTCCTTATATGCAAATATACTTTGTTGTTAATGTTGAGAATTTGAGATTGTTTAAGTCTCCTTTGATTGATGCTCAAGGAGAGCATGTTCAAATGCAATCAATAGATGATTTATCACCAAAATATCTTGATGAGCTTCAGCAAGATCTCATACTTGACAGAAGAACCAGAACTTCGAAAAGAGGGAACGTCGAATACCTTAGAGTGGGACTCAAGGGACAAAAGCCTTCTAAATCCAAATGGTTGTGCATCGAGAAGGTGAGGGAGTTGTACTCGCACCTGATGAAAAATTGATAGTATATTTTGGGGTCCAAAAGGCTTCTAGTGGGGAGGAATGATCAGGTGCTAAATATTTAGCTCAAAAATCAAATTTCTCAGAATGCCTCTAAAACTGAATGACCATGTCCATCTCGACTAAATGATCCCAACGTAACTCGTTTCACTAAAAACCGAGTTCGTATGGGGAAGATAATGAGTTTTTTCCGCTTTGCCAAATAGAAGAAATTTTGCAAAAAAATGTGTACAGCCACTGCATAGTCAGCAGTCCGCACTGTTGACATGGCAGGTGACTGTGCAAAGTCAATAGTGATCAACGATCTAATCAAGTTACGCCATGTGTCAGATGGTGGTTGGTTTGTAGGTGGTGACATGGAAATTTTTTACTGGTTTGAATGGACTAATGAGGAAGGGACAAGTGGCAAGCCCAGAGGCCGCCTTCTGTCCGTCCCTAAAGGACCAGCTATGGCATTTACCGAAATTTTATGGCAGGCCAGGGGGTCAAACCCGGGACCTGCACCAAACAAACACAATGCATTTCCACTACACCACAACATTAAGACTTAGCATACTATGCTCTCCGCGTATATTTGTTTTGCATTGTATTAACAGTTGGGGGTTAGGAGGGCCAGCCCTCCCATGTGAACACATATGATATAACTGCCAGGGTTAATGGTTAGCAGAGACTACCAATGAGCCACGACATTCAATGCCTCATGTGAACACCACCCAAAACCTCTAGTAGTAATGACTAGTGTCCCCCATCTGGCAGAAATGCAACCATAACACTCACGATTAATGCCACCATGCGACTGTTCTGCATAAACCACCAATACAACGACTTATCATAACTGCACGAAATTTTCGTTATCCCAGATTAACAATAATTAATCCGTAGTTAGCATTAATTAAACTCAAGTTTAGTTCGGCAACAAATTTGGCGAACCCTCTTATTTCTGCGGTAACTCCAATTTAGTGGAGTTAACTGGAGTTCCTCGAGTTTTAGAGGAGGTTTTCTAGGAGAAAGCAATTTTAGTCATAACTGGAGCAAAATTCGACCAATTGAACATCAGGAAAAGGTGTTCTAGCTGATTTGAACATTCTTAATACATTAAAGTAGGTTTCAGGAGCAATAGAGCATTGTAAATAACATTTTTTCCATATTGAGCTAATACAAAGGCCCAAGCCATGGAAGCTGGACCAAGGAGATGTAACCCAGGAGGGGTGAACTCCTTCATCAAAACATTGTGTTAAGTGTTCAAATTGATGGTTTTCTATACATTTTTACTGTTGGTGTTCAAAACTTGTTTTACATGTTATTTTTCTCATGAACTTAACTTAAAACTTGACAAATTTACTTGTTTTCAATCACAAATACCATAATGGAGCCTATGCACATGAAGCAATTGACAAGCATTTGTTTATAAATCTGAAGGGTAAATTTGCACAACAAAACTAACATTCAATAACAAATTAGCTAGCCACTTGATTATGATGTAAAACACTCTAGGAGAGTCTATAATGTAGCTCTAGTTAAGAGTTGATGTAGTCAAAATTAACCACTAGTAGGATATCGGGTCGTGTTATAACCAAGTCACTAGGAGGAAGAGACATTCCATTCTTTCGAGAGAATTTTGTTCCATAGTTGAGCAAAGATAGTCAAGAGAGATAGGAGGTAGAGCACACAAGAGGATCTATGCATTGTAGTAGCTCACAGCCACATGCATTACTTCTTTGTACCTACAACCATATTTCCAGACAGAGAAAGAGAGCAAAGAGGCCTCACCTTCCAGCTGGGTTTTCCCCTGAAAGGGTTTCCTAGAGATCATATATTGTGTCTTTTGTGTGTATGTGTGTGCTTATTTTGTCGTTATCTACTTTTCTACATAATTTACATTCACATGCATGCAGTAATTACAATTAAATCTACATATCGTAAAGTTTAATAAAACTGTAATAATGTACAATCTCATATTTTTAATATAGTATTATCAGATTTGTTGTGATGAACAATCAAGTGGAATATCCATGGCAATTTACAGATCATTACTTGTCTCCTCCTCTAAGAGGGAGCATTCCCTTGCCTTTCCTTTTTAATCCATCTATTATTTGCTAGTTTCATGCACTTTGTGGCAGAACCTCCCATATTTAACTATAAAATTCAACCTCGATCACTATTTCCTAAAAGTGTAACTAAAACTCAGAGTTCAGAGTTTAGGATATCAAAATTTTTAAGTAAAATTGTGTAATAATAAACCAAAATTTTTAAGTTTATAATAATTCTCCAATTTGAAGCATTGGGAAAAACTTTTTAGGTTTAAGTAGGCTTTCATCAAAACAAACTTAGACTCTACATGGAATGAGCAGGCTTCCATCCAAACAAAGGTAGACTCTACAAGGAAAAATGTTCAGAACCCTAAACACATAACTTCTCATAAGACGACCGATAGATGGATTTTTTGTACTCAAACCACATAACCCCTTCTCAATTAACCATCAATCAAAGTGACGTGATTGGAACCCAATTGAAGACCTTCATTTGACTCTTGATCAAAGTGACGTGATTGGAACCATGTGCAGGTTGTGGTTAATATTTTATTCATATAAAATATTGGGATGCAATGGCATCACCAGATTCAAAATCACAACCTTCTATATATTTATTATAGGTTTATTATTTTATCAGACGTTTGTCTCCAACAAACGTATTTTTCCTTAATTTTCATTCTTATCTCAATGTTGGTGACATGTTCTACTTATCTAAATTCCCTACTTAAAGCTTCCAACTTTATCTTTTGCAATAGAGTAATATTTTCTCAAAGCAACAATAAGGTTGAACAAAGAAGTCACAGTTGAATACGGGCATTGAATAAGTATATACCTATGACTTTGTTGATCGAATAAGTATACGCCTCTGACTTTTCTGCCGAACTTATCTCGATTGCAGGTTCTTTGGGACTGTTGAAGTGGCCAGTCGGGCTGGACCTCTCCCTCTCCATCTCCATCCGTTTAAGTAAACAAAGATACCCATCCGCTCCCATTGTTGGAAAAAATTGCGATTGAGAACCCTGCCTTCGTGTTTCTTTTCAATGTAACTCTGGAAATTTGTACTGTATCGGAGAGGGGCTCGAAACTTATTTTGAAATATTTTGTTACCTCCGACAGTCTGGACCCCCATGTCTAACGATATGACCTGGCTGTAGATTTTTTAAGACATTGCAGGCTAGATGGCCATGCATATGCCCCATCGCACAGAGAGACCCATCTTAACGAACCTTAAGATGTTGGCACTTGTGTATAACATTTTTCTAGCCATCAAACTGTGGATGTTATGGAGTCTGATTGATGCAAATATACATGCCAATTATGCATAACCACATTTAGAACCCATGGATCCATGAGCTCATCTTGATGGATGGATCTTAATCACGCATACAAAGTTTATGGGTCTCTTTTAAACTGAGTTTAAATTTTGAATTTCGAAATCTCAATTTGAATTTTCCCACTGGTTCGGTGTAATTTTGATTTGAATGGATTTGGATGGATCCAGTTAAAATACTGTAGGGAAAGGAGGAACTGTGAGGGCGCCATGGAAGACGAAGTTGTTGTCGTGTTGTTGCGAGACAGAAAGGGGACCAAAAGAAGTTCGAGTGATTCATCTTTATCTGTGGCTACTTTATTCATTGGTCCACATACTATCCAGATACCCTGGTTTAATTTTAGGTAAGGATTTTCACCAAAAATATTTTTAGTAGGTTTCTTCTTTCAAATTTGATATTCATGAAATGTGCAGTAGGGAAGGGATTTATGGCTCAAGAGAACATTCGTCACAGAAAAACATCAAGCTAATCAGTGTTACAAGCATTATCTTCACCAATTCTACAGAAATATTTCGGGCATTGTAGATTTCATATTTAGGAATGTTGTATTTGGGAATGCTGCAACAATATCTCAAAGCTGCACTCTAATTTCAAGAAAATCCAATGCAAGTCAGAAAAATGTGATCATGACATAGAACAGATCAAATTCCATTCAAAACACTAGAATTTGCATTCATATATGCATTATTATTGTCGATGCATAGCTTGTTGCAGACAATTTTCATGTAGCCCGTCCCCATTCAAAACACTGGAATTTGCATTCATATATGCATTATTGTTGTGAATGCAGAGCTTGTTGCGGACAATTTTCATGTAGACCTAACTAGAATGGTCAGTAGATTTTGAATTAGAAAACATTCCATTATAGCGAATATATGAACACTGGGTTACAAGCCAGAACAACTAACTGCGTAAGGAAGTAGGGGATTGACAGTCAACAGATTTGGCTAAGTGTTGGCTAGAGCGGGCTTGTGAGGCAGAGAGTTAGATCATACTTGTGCATGAATTATTCTAGTGAGAACGAGCATTATATTTTCTTCTCATATCTTCTGGTTAATGCAATATAGATAGTCGGGTTTTGAGGAGTTGATTTCCCCGGAGAAATATTGTGTTATGTGAGATTAGTATTCTTCCTCTTTTTGCTTATTGTTTTCATCAATCATTTTTGGTTTCCACTAAGAAGAGTAGAGTAGATTCTTGTCTTATGTTTTAGTATATCACATGAGTTGTTGAATATATAGTAAAAATCTACATTTATTTCCTTTGCCACATATGGATTCTTTTCCACACATGACTTATGTGATTCCACCACTACTTACCACATGTTTATTCATTTACAAGATATCGCTAGAGTGCTAAGTTATTTCGTCATGACTTTTCCCTACTTCTGAAGGCTTCCATCATGTTCTAGTTGATTTCTTACACTTATTTGTGAAACTTCCACATATTCACTTTATGTATCTATGTATTACTTTTTTATTTTCATCTCATCATTCTAGATTGGTCATGGTTATGCGCATTGCAATAGTTTATCATCATTCATTTCTTTAAACCCTCATTTTTTTATACCTACTTTTCTAACTTCTCATAGGTTTATTATCATTTAATGGGTGAGTTTCTTCCAATTTTGATTTCGTTCACATGTAATTTAGGGAATCACAAGACTATTTCTCATTTCTTTTTTCTCATGATTTGGATTGGATCATTATTTTATTTTTCAACTATCTCAATGATTTTAGAGTGGAGGAATCAAGGGAATCAACTTGCAGGGTCATTTTTATCCACGGGTCCTGTTTTCATTATGTATTTTTGAGGCTGAGGGAGTAAACACATAGGACAACATCAAAACCACTTTGGAAGTTGGGATCTAGCCCTGCCAGCTTCAGAGAGGGATTTCTTTGTTTAATTTAGCTTTGTTTCATGTGAATTTTAGGCTAGTTATGATTGTACTTGTTTTTTTTTTTTTTTAATTTGATTGGTTTGGTTGATTTAAGTGTTATAATTCCATTGGGCTATGGAGTCTATAAATTAAATTGGATTTTTGAATCAATTTTTAGAGGATTTCTCACAGGGAAAGCTAGGTTTCCCTATTTGTATCTTTTCAAAAATTAAATGGATGGTGAAATAGCAGAAATGCAAGGTTCAGTAGAAATCAAGGAGCATTTAAGAATTCCTTGAATTGACTTTAGTGGAAAACATTAAAATTACCAATAGCCAAAATACGGTGCTCTAAGTAACAAATCCTATTTATCACAGTTTTTGTTGAATAATTCAGATGTTTAGAATAATAGAGAAAGGAAAACAATGTTTAAAAAAATGAACAGAAGAAACACATCACCATTTGGTACACCACATGAATCTTGTCAAAGGTCCTTGTATTATTGATGCTCCAATACTTGGAAAAATACAATAAGCAGAAGAAATTACATTCAGAAATCAACCCTTAATACTTCAATCAGTGAATTATTTATAATGAAAATTACAAAAATCCTTTACAAAATTGTTGTCAAACCGACAGTGTATTATTAGCCTAATTACAAACAGTATGATCTAATCCTGGTAGACAAATAGGCCACTTAGGCAGCTACAAGGAAAGGTGGCCCTATTTTGATGGCTTCGGTTGTTGAGTCAACCCGAAACTGTGTGTTGGGTCCCTATAATACTAGTGATTACCCCATTACTATTGTAGTTATACCCCTTATTTATATTGTTGTGCCCCTATTACCCCCATATTGTTATTTTTGTGCCCCATAGAATCCCTCTATTGTTATTTTTGTGGCTTTATATTATTATTGTTAGGTCGGCTGGATTATATTGTGACTACTTAGACTCCTATATATAGAAAGGAGGTTTTGTCATTTGAATCATCCAATAATTGTTCATTTATGTAATGTAAATGAGGTTGCCCCCTCGAAGAGGCTGAATTTCAAGGCGTTGATCTATCTTTTCTATCTTTTCTTGAGCTGGTTTCATAACATTTAGTATCAGAGCTTTGGATTCTAGGGTTTCGCTGCTCCAAACAAGTCATCGTGGCATTTTCGCTATAACTTTTTTCTGTGACGTTTCAGAAGTCACAAAAAAACCCATTTGCGAAGAAATCGCGTTGAACCTTGGGTCCGAATTTCAGAGCTTTTCGCGCGATATTTGCGGAGATATGATCTGAGGAAGTTGGTCTTTTTGCAGAGTCCTGAATTACATTCAAAACAGGTGACCTGGGGAAAATCGTCATAACTTTCTCTCTGGGAATCAGATTGAAATTTCGTAAGAAGGTATAGAAAGAGGATGGACTGTAGTTTCTTGTATGTCATTTTCAGAACCAAAGATTGAAAATTGTACATGTGGCACTTCATACAAGTTCGGTCTTCTGGAAAGGTCTTTAATCAAGTCATCTTGGGAAATTGTGCATAACTCTTTCTTGGAGAATCCAATTTGGATCAGACTGGTGGCATTGGAAAGAGGAAACAACGAGCTACTACAAATCACAAATTCAGAACTAGATGATTGGAAAGTACAGAGATACATCAGAGGCAATATCGAGCTCCTACAAAGTGAAAAAAGGTGTGTAGATTTTTTTAAATTTTTGCTTAAGCTTGGTTTGAAAATTTATTTTGAAGGAATTCAAAGGGCATAGTAGAGCATTATTATCGGTAACTGATGCCTCGAGGAAAGAAAATGCAAACACCTAATAAGGAACCTGAAAGCTCTAGCATGACTCATGAAGAAGAGGAAGAAATGCTACATGATATATCAAAATTACAAGAACAAGTGCAACAAATGTCACGCTCACAAAAGTTAACAGAAGCTAAGATAAATGGCGTGGAAGCTAAGATGAATGGCATGGAAGCTAAGATGGACAATTTGAAGATAGATTTGAACACAAATTTGAAGACAGGCATGGCAGATTTGAAGACAGATTTGACAAATTTTCTACAAGAAATACTTACTAATGGTGAAAAGGTAGTAAAGGAAACTCATGATGAGAAAAAAATAAATGTTAATCATGATTCCATAGATGCTAATGTTGGATCGAAGAATCACCATATTCCAAAAATCGATATGAGGAAGTTTGATGGCAAGGATCCCACCACATGGATATTACAGATGGAGCAATTCTTCTATCTCAATAATGTGCAAAACACACAAAAGGTACGTATGGCAACTGTATATTTGGAACCAAATCAGTTTGTATGGTATCAATGGCTTTGTTCTCGTAAACAATTTATCACTTGGGCAATTTTTACAGAAGAATTGATAGCACATTATGAGGATACAAAAAGCAACACTTTTTTTAGCCAATTGATAAGTCTCAAACAAAAGGGTTCAATAATGGAGCACATTGAGGAGTTCCAAAAATTGAACATAAGGGTAAAAGATATTCCAGAGGAGCATAGGATTGATGTGTTCATAGGTCTTTAAAGGATAATATCCAACATGATGTTCGCCTTTGGGAACCTGATTCATTAGAGAAGGCATTCAGGTTAGCAAGAAAAATGGAAAGAAAAATTATGGCAACTAGGAAGCATACCACTCACAACTATAAAGACGGAAGTGTTGTTGCCCCTAGTCTTCCACAACCTACAAGGTTGACACCACAACAATTGGAAGAAAAAAGAGCAAAAGGGCTTTGTTACAGTTGTGATAGCAAATACACAAAAGGTCATAAGTGTGCTGAGAAGAAATTATTCTACATAGATTGTGAAGAGGAAGAAGAAAAGGAGCAAGAAAGGTCAAAAGAAGAGGATATACTCCAGGAACAAAGCCTAGATGAAGAACAAATAAATCCGACCATATCTTGTAATGCATTGGCGGGAATTACCACTCCTCAAACCATCAAGATAGAAGGACAAATCAAGAAGAAAAAGGTAATAGTGTTGATTGATTCAGGAAGCACCCACAATTTTATTCATTGTAGGGTAGCAAAAGAATTGAATTGCTTCCTATATCCAGCACCAGAGTGTCAAGTGATGATTGCAAATGGAGGAACAATAAATTTCTCTGGAAAGTGCCATAATATCAAGCTATCCATGGGAGAATATGTATTGACTAGCCCAATGCTTTCCATTCCAATGGGAGGTGTTGATGTTGTACTAGGAGTCCAATGGCTACAATCCTTGGGTACAATAGCTTTTAATTTTCAAGAACTTTTCATCAAATTTTCTATGGAAGGAAAGGAAGTTGAATTAAGGGGTATTGCAGGGAAACCAGGAAAGATAATCAGCTCTAATGGCATGACAAAGCTTCTAAAAAAGGAGCAAAGAGGTGTAATTGCACAATTATGTTCGCTAGATGTTTCCACATTGGAATCATCTATTTCTCCAGATCTCCAAAAAGTCCTGGACAATCATTCCAAGGTATTTGAGACTCCCAAAGGTCTCCCACCTATGCATGATCATGATCATGCTATTCATCTGATTCCAGGAAGTGTTCCTCCAAACATCAGGCCGTACAGATATCCCTATGTCCAAAAAAGTGAAATTGAACGTATGGTTGCAGAAATGCTAGAGGCTGGTATAATTCAACCGAATCAAAGTTCTTTCTCAGCTCCAGTAGTATTGGATCATGGCGCATGTGTCCGGATTATAGGGAGCTCAACAAGCTCACTATTAAAGATAAGTTCCCCATTCCTGTCATTGATGAATTACTGGATGAATTGCATGGATCAATTTACTTCACCAAGTTGGATCTTCATTCGGGATATCATCAAATCAGAATGAAGATTGAAAACATTCCGAAAACGGCATTTAGAACTCATGAGGGTCATTATGAATTTTGGTCATGCCTTTTGGCCTTACCAATGCACCTTCAACATTTCAAGGTTTGATGAATTCAATTTTCAAACCATTCCTTAGAAAATTTGTGTTAGTATTTTTTGATGATATACTAATCTACAACAAGTCTTGGAAGGATCATGTTGAACATGTTGACAGGGTGCTACAACTATTGGAGGAGAAACAATTATATGCAAAAGGATCCAAATGTTTCTTTGGAGTCCAGGAGGTGGAATATTTGGGTCATATTGTATCTCATGAAGGAGTTAAGGTAGACCCTAGCAAAATTAAAGCCATTAAGGAATGGAAAATCCCCACATCCATAAAGCATCTGCGAGGATTTCTTGGGTTGACAGGGTATTATCGCAAGTTTGTTAAGAATTATGGGAGAATAGCAGCACCTCTAACAACATTATTGAAGAAAGATTCATTTTCATGGACTCCGGAAGCAACAAAGGCCTTTGAACATCTTAAAGAGGCAATGTGCCAAGCACCGGTCTTAGCTACACCGGACTTCACAAAAACCTTTATTGTGGAATGTGATGCTTCAGGAAATGGAATTGGTGCTTTCTAATGCAAGATGAAAGTCCCATTGCTTTTGAAAGTCGTCCAATCAAGGGAAAGTTTTTAAGCGAAGCTATTTATGAGAAGGAAATGTTGGCAATACTCCATGCACTTAAGAAATGGTGACCCTACCTAATGGGAAGACACTTCAAGGTAAAAACGGATCATGATAGCCTTAAATACTTTTTAGAACAAAGATTATCCTCTGAAGAGCAACAAAAGTGGGTCACAAAGATGTTGGGTTATGACTTTGAAATCATCTACAAAAAAGGGAAGCAAAATGTGGTGGCAGATGCACTCTCAAGAAAGGATGAGGATGTGGAAGCATTGTTGTGCGCCATTTCTATTATCCAACCAGATTGGATAAACGAAGCAAGGGAGGAATGGAAGAATGACGAAGAAGTGTGGGAACTTATTCGAAAGCTACAACAAGATTCCAGTACTTCTGATACATTTAGCTGGCAAAATGATTCGTTATGGTACAAAGATCGCTTATACCTCTGTAAGAATTCCCAGCTAAAACAAAATATTCTTATGGAATTGCACACTTCTCCCTTAGGAGGGCACTCAGGATTTTTGAAAACTTACCACAGGGTTAAGAAGGAATTTTTTTGGGATGGCCTTAAATCAGATATTCAAAAGTTTGTGGCGGAATGTTTGGTTTGCCAACAAAATAAAGTTGAAACAATTAAGACACCGGGTCTATTACAACCTTTATCCATTCCAAGCCAACGTTGGGAGGAGGTTTCAATGGATTTTATCACAGGTTTACCCAAGTCTGAGGGAAAGAGTGTCATCATGGTGGTAGTTGACAGACTTACCAAGTATGCACACTTTTGTGCATTATCACATCCATTTAAAGCCAGTACAGTTTCTACTGCATTTATGGAAACAGTTCAAAAGCTACATGGAAACCCAAAGATTATTGTAAGTGACAGAGATCCCATTTTCATTGGAAATTTTTGGACAGAATTATTTTCTTGTCTTGGTACTCAGTTAGCTCATAGCTCATCTTATCATCCTCAATCTGATGGGAAAACTGAGATAGTAAACAAATGTTTGGAAGGATATCTTCGTTGCTTTGTATCTGATAAACAGACACAATGGGTCAAATGGTTGCCTCTGGCTGAATGGTGGTATAACACTTCCTTCCATACAGCAACAAAAATGACCCCATTTATGGCACTTTATGGGTATCAACCACCATCCATCACATCATATTTAAGAGAAAATTCTAAGGTTCAGGCAGTGGAACATCACATCGAACATCAACAACAAGTCCTCCAACTCTTAAAGGATAACCTCGTGTTGGCACAAAATAGAATGAAACAACAGGCAGATCAACATCGCAGTGAAAGAAGTTTTGATGTAGGTGATTGGGTATTCCTACGGCTACAACCATATAAGCAAATGTCCCTAAAGCAAGCTAAGAAGGATAATAAATTATCACCAAAGTATTATGGTCCGTACAAGGTGTTGCAAAAGATTGGTACTATGGCATACAAATTGGAGCTTCCTACAGCTTCTCGATTGCACCCAGTTTTCCATGTTTCATGTTTAAAGAAGGTTATAGGCGACAAGCTCCCAATTCAAACAATATTGTCAGAACTTGACGAGGAAGGAAAAATTATATTGGAACCGGAAGCAGTCACAGAAACAAGAACTCGACAGCTACGAAATCGATCAATTTCAGAGTATCTTATCAAGTGGAAGAACTTATCCGCTGAAGATTCCACATGGGAGGATGAGAATTTTATGCAGAAGTATCCAGAACTACTCAAGCGTTGAGGACAACACTTTTTTGAAGGAGAGGGGCATGTTGGGTCCCTATAATACTAGTGATTACCCCATTACTATTGTAGTTATACCCCTTATTATATTGTTGTGCCCCTATTACCCCCATATTGTTATTTCTGTGCCCCATAGAATCCCTCTATTGTTATTTTTGTGGCTTTATATTATTATTGTTAGGTCGGCTGGATTATATTGTGACTCCTTAGACTCCTATATATAGAAATGAGGTTTTGTCATTTGAATCATCCAATAATTGTTCATTTATGTAATGTAAAGGCGGTTGCCCCCTCGAAGAGGATGAATTCTAAGGCGTTGATCTATCTTTTCTATCTTTTCTTGAGCTGGTTTCATAACACTGTGATGCGTTGCTGAACTGACCATCGTGCTGGCTGTTGCGCTGGTAGTTGTTTTATTGTTTCTTAATTATCCTTTAATCTAGTAAATCAGCCAATTCTTCCCATCTCTTTTCATTTGGTATTGTCAAATTTGTTACCTTGCGGTAAATTTCATCTACCTCTGTGTATTTGGAAAAAGTTGGCTTCACAGTAAAAATGTGTTTTACCTCATTCTGTACATAGAAATCATTTGACATGGTTTCCAAAAATGCCTTTGTTGTCATACTACCCTTAATCCCATTGAACTTGATGTTGCTTCTAGCCATTTCTTTCATCTTCAGGATATAGTCTTCCTGAGTGATTAATTTGTCATTTATCACATAAATGTTGGGCAATCCTTTTTGGATCAATGCTTCAATTCTGTTAGTGAACCTGTTTACTTGTAGCTCCAAGGTTTCACATATTTCTTCCAACTGATCAATGAGATTTCTATTTGTCAAGGATTTCTTGACTTTCAAAATAGTAGCAGTCCTGTCATTGATCCCTACTTCTTCAAGCTCATACTTAGACTTAGAGTTCAAGAACCTGATTATGTTAGAGGCTTCTGTGGGCATTTCTCCCAGCTTCTCTCTTCCCCGCATAATAGTTTATGTAGCCTTTTATATAAGCTCTTTCTGCTCAAATATGATTTGGATAGAAGGCCAAATCTCATTCATAGAGTCTAGTATATTCATCCAAATAGTTTCCTTGGCTTGGGCCAAGGTCTAACCAATTGAAGTGTCTCTCTCTACCTTCTCCAACTTTTCCAACAGTCTCTCGGATTTCTGCATTTCAGTAACCCGAGCAGCTTCAACTCTGGCCTTTTTCACTTCTAAAGCTTTGAGTTGGCCTTGCAAAGTCTCAATCTTCTTTACCTGGAGTGACATGTTCTCCAGGGTCTTTGTTACTTGTTCAAGACCCACAGTCTGAGTGGAAGAAGTGGCTGCAGTGGTTGCCCTTGTTGCTAGAAGTTGAGAAATGGGTATGGCATCCAGGGGGACAATGGCCATCTTCTGACTCTCTTCTTTCTCCTTTATAATTTTCTCCATCTCTGCCTCCATCTTCCTAATCTGTATATTCTGCTCTATGATCAGCTTCATCATGTCTGCTTTCTGTGCTTCACTTTCTTCAATGTCCTTGGTCAATGAATCCTCTGTGGTTGACAACTTGAGTTTCTTTCTCAAGGCTGCAATGTCCAGGTTCTTCTTTTTAATAATCTCCTCAGCAACATTAAAATATTTGGGATCATATCCTATCTTAACCACCAAGTATTCCAAAGACTTGATCCTATTATCTTTGGCTAAGGAGGACACTTTCTCCATCTTCAACTGTGATTGAACATTTGAAAATGAAACCTACAATTTAGATAGTGACATAGCAGTGTTAGTCAAAGTGGAGGATATCATTTCACCAGTTTGTTTATGCATCTCCATTTGATCAATGGGATGTATGTCTTTAGTGCTGAATTCAAAAGTAGTGCTCTTGTAGTCTATTGTTGATTTTGGTTGTGGAATTTGGGCCTCAAGAAAGGCCATCTGCATTTTTCCATGCTTTGTGTCAAAGAATGACAATAACCTACTCTGTGAGCTGGAGTTCTGCTTCCAAAATTGGTTGTAGGTACTATTTTTCAAAATCTATTTTCTGAGCTTAATCTCCCTATACCTGTCAAAAATTGTCTTCTCCTTTTTTTGTTTGGACATTTTGTGATTCTAGCTCAATTTCCTTGTGACCCTGTGAAGATGAAGGTTCATTAGGAGATGTTGTGAATTTGTTGGTTGCAGGTGGTGAATCTGTGATTATGATGGCAGCCTGCTCTTTAGTCTCTTTGTCCAACTCTACTCTAGGAGTTAACTTTGTTCTCTTCATGTAGCTAATCCTGAACTCTTTAGCTTCACTCCCAGTTGTTGATGATGATCCTTCCTCCCTTTGTCTTTTTCTTGATTTTTTTTGAGGAGTGCGTGTCTACAAACTAGAAGTGGAAAATAGTTGTTTTTCAGCTTCCTACAAAGTGTTTTTTGTCCACTCTAGTTGATTAACATACTTCTCTATTTCAGGTCTTGAGGTATGAATGTAAGGAGTGCTTTTATTCTCCACTCTGAGCTTTGAAATGATGCCACAGGGGTCATAAGACTATGTAAAGCTCAGACTGAATTTCATTTCTTTAAGTATTCTATCTGCTTCTTCAGCTGTTGTCCTTGTGTTACACACAAATAGGCCCACCTGTGTCTTTATTCTGAACTGTGATTTGTTCTTGGCCACTACAAAATGGATGTCATCCGAATTCAGCATATGTCTAATATACTCCAAGAAAAAAAATCCTCATTGGGAGGTATTTGGAGAGTTTGTAGGGTGTCAATTCACAACCATACACCCTGATTTATGTATAATTTTGGTATAAATACCAATCCCCAGTCTTTCCCTGATCTGTTAAGTGAAGAATTCTCTTGATTTCCTCATTGGTCCTGGGTTGAATTGCACTGTTAAGGAGGTTCATGGTTGGATGAACAAAGTCTTCAATGAATTGCTTATAAGTGAACTCATGTTGTTCTTTCATGACAATGAGGTCCAAAAGATCAATGTCTATTGGTTTCCTGCATCATCAAGCTTTTGTAATGCAAAATTGAATTTTTTTGCCTAATAGTAGAGGAACATATAAATCAAAATGGAGGTGTAATTGAACACCTGTTATGTGGGAAACTTTATGAATTGTTCATGAATACTGTCAGCCAAGAATTTACTAAAATTGAACACCAAGGAGGGCTTGCTGTCTATGGAAAATATGGAGAGGAACCCTAAAATGGGTTCATCTACCCATTGATCAGAATAATAACCTAAAATGTAGCAAATCATGGATATAATTTTCTTGACCTGATCAGGGAAGATGGAGGAAGGTTATGGACGATTATTTTTAGGCAATTGGGCATTCTCGGGCAAGAAGATCTCAAAGATTCTAGCTCTGGTGGTGAAATCTAGCTTCTGATAAAGCTGGGTGAGGGCTTCTAAGGAGAAAGGAGTATTATTTTCCATAGTGGGAGCCAGCATCATTTGGTCAATGGATTGTTCAGTGATTGTGAAGGGAATGTCACCTGTAGGTGTAATGATAACTCTTTGAGCAAGGACATAGCATGCTTGAAACCTTCTGGGAAAATTTGGGGCTTGGAATGTCAAGGGAAAAATGTAATGCGGGAGGTTGGACTCCTAGAGACCAATTTCATCGGGCTTATCTGCATTTTTGTCCTATAACCAGAAATATAATTCCAAAAAATCACAGTCACATTGGGTTTCATTAATCCTGTCATCCCCATCAGCTAAAGGTATATTATCTAAATCTATTGATTCAAGGGGGAAACAAAGGATTAACATGCTTATCTTGAGTCTTAGTTTTCGGAGGCATGACTCTAAGAATCTGAGAACAAGAGGAATTTACAGAAGATCTTACCGGGGAAAGTGTTTGAGTAACAAACTCTCAGGTAAAAGAAACAGGAAACTGTCAGGTTTCTATTGTGGTATGATCGCAGAATAGCTCTGAGAGTGATCTCTGACTATCAATAACAGAAGACAAATAGTAAAAAGAAAGAGAGCGATAGGATGAGCAGTAAAGAAAGGAGAGTGATGGGTTCAGAAGGTTTTAAACGTTGCAGTAAATGGTTCCGTTGAAAATGGCATGGGACAGTTATGCCTAAATGGTTACCTGGAATTTACAAATTTAATGCAGAACTATTGCTTTTCAGGAAATAATTTAATTGGCTTAATGGTTATGTGATGTGGCGAGAGGAGAATGGCAGAGGAATCGTGGTGGGATGCATAGAGTGGGTGAGGGAAAAATGGTTTTTGGAGGGGGTAGCAAGAAGTTTTTGGTTTTGGTGGGGGGGTTCTAAATCACGAGAGGGCAACATGTAGGGGATGGGGCCTGGTGGGAGAAAAAAAAATTGGACCGCCCTGGTGGTAAAGGCATGATGGAGAGGGGGGGCGAAGGCGAATGAGGGCTGTTGATTGTGAGCAGGAACAAATCCCAATGATGCGGACTGAATTGTACTTTAACAAAATACGACAAAGAAAATTTGTCTGCATGCGCTTTTTATAATTTACCTCCGAACTTAGGATAAGAGGAAGTATAAAACGTATGAAAGACTTTATTCCCATAGTGCACATATTTTCCCTTTAGCCTATGATCAAAACTTTGGATAAAAATGATATAGGCAAATATTTACAAATCATCTTATCTACCTACCCTTAGCTAAACTAGAATTTTTTATTTTTCAAAAGGGTGCACTTAGACTAGAAAACCCACTTTATTTTCTTTTATACAAAATGAAAAACTATCTAACATATCCCTTATTTCTCCTATTGATTAAGATTAAATAGTTGAATCAATGTCATTTTATAGCTAACTATTGATTTACCCATATTAAATTGTTGGGTAATTCTTTATTCTCTAATCTAATTTACAAAAATTGAAAAGGAGTTTAATCATGATTACACTATATGATTAAATTAAAAACTAGTGATTGTGGCATTTTGAACAAGTTGCACACAACTTTTATTTTTCAATGATGAAGCAAAACTATCTATGAGTAGTGGCATTTAGACTTGCAACACTTTTAATATTATTCCTTTTTTTTATTTTTATTTTTCTTTCTTTTGGTGGGGTTCAACCTTTTCTTCTTTTTCAATATTCTTGTTTTTTTCTCTTTTTCTTATTTGTACCCTATTTTCAGTTTTTATTCTATTTTTTCTTTTATTTGGAAATCATTGGCAGATTGACAAGTATTTACAAAATAAAATTCTTGAGATACAATACTCAATTACCTTGAGATCCTATAAATTATACGACCCTAACAGGTCTCAATTTGGAAATATGGGGTTTGAAAATATTCCAGAGCCATTTTGAGGCATTAAAGGATTTCTTAGGGTAAAAAAGCTCTCACTTATGCAAGACCCTCTAGTGCTCAAAAGTTCGTATAAAAAATTTATGCCTCATGCAAGTTGGCCTACTGTGTTGAACACCATGGTAAAAGTAGATATCATGTCAACCCCCACTGCTCATGCATATGCGGTTAGTCACGTGTGTGCTTTCAAAAAGACTCTAGAAGGTCCAAAATTGTAACTCTAGTTGAGGGTTAAGGGAACCAAACATTACCCCTAGATGGTTATCGGGTTATGTTAAATATTGGGCCACTAGGAGGAGTAGGGGTTCCATTCCATGTTATTGTATTTTATTCCATATTTGAGAAAAGAAACCCAGAGTGGAAAGTTAGAGAGAAAAATGTAGAAATTTCCTTACAGATATATCGCTCTGAGACCATGAAGAAAATATATTGTAGGTTAACCCGATACTGCAATATAAATCAAAGCATAATAATATAACCTACTTCTACTATCAATTTGCGGAAGCCTAAAGATCAAGATGAACACATATAACTAGAAGAAGAAGGATCAATTCACAATACACATGAAAATACTTTGGGGAAAGCCTCAGCTAAAAACCCCACTATCTGTATTTCATACAAGGTGGAAATACCTAGGAATTATACAAAGCCTTAGCTCTCACAGCGAGCCAGCTCTCAGTACAATCCTCACAGATGCTCACAGGCAAAATTGGCTTCTCTCTAGTCTTCATCTCTGCCCTCCAAGCTCCTATTTCCTTGTGATATTCCTAGTGGATGATCTTCCTTCAACCAAGTGGAACACTATTCTCACACTCTATCAGAAATGTGCAATCCTCGAGGAATGATTCCTTCTGCATGCATAAGTTTTCTTTATAAGAAAACACATGCAACTGATAGTACACTATCCTTGACTTTAATATCAACTAGGCCTTTCTCAGAATAGACATGCATGAGTTTTTTATGAGGGAATCTTCAGTTAACTGGAGTACATTTGTTGAGTGCACACATTCATCAACTAACTGTTAACTCTCTACTAGTTCCTCAAACAGTTTGGAACTAATTTAACTAGACTTAACTCAATAAACCGAGTTAACTAATTACAACTCAAATATAACTCAATATTATCTCCTTAATTTAAGGGATAACTCTTGCATGACTTCAGAAAGACTTCTAACTTGAATTTCTCCAATTAATTAATCCAAAATGAATTAATTAATTATTTCCAAGTAGCTGTTAAGACTAAATTCGATTTTAATTCAAAATTTAATTCAAGGACAAATTAAATTGGAATATTCTTGTTGCCACATTTCAACACTCCCTCTCAACAAGAAAGGGATTATCCACCACCTCGATCCTATCTCTATGGAACTCGAATTTACACTTCGATGATGTCTTTGTCAAAATGTCAACATCTTTCTCCTTTGTCGAAATATACTACAGCCACATGATCCTCTTGACCTGTGAAAAGCCACGGGCAACAAATCTTGCCTTATGCTTCTCCATACTTCCATCAACAGCTTGCTTTACCTTGTAAAGCCAACAGGAACTCACAACTGACTTGTTCTCTAGTCTCGGAACCACGTCCCAAACACTGTTACAAACTATGGAGTCATACTCCTCCACCATAGCATCAACCCAAATCGGCTGCTGCATTGCTTCCTTAAATGAAGATGGCTTGGTCTCAACACATTCCCCAGCAAGGGCCATGTATCCAGTGTACCTTTTAGGTGACCTCCTCTAACTACGCTGAGAAAGTGGTGCTCCCACAGTCTCTCTCACATCCTGCAATAATCTGTCAACTTCTCTTATGCTTTTCTGTCCATCTCTAAAAGACTCTGCTTGAGTGTATGTCTCCACTCCTGGAACCTCTGCATTTAGCTGCTCCGCATCATTCTAAGGCTCCCCCTTCTTAGGAACCAATAGTTCCTCCACAACTTGTAGTTGGAGCTCCCTCTCAAGGGTAACTCACATGACCTTTTGCTCATCAAACTTGAGATCTCTGCGAACCACTGTCCTCCGACTGGTAGACAAGTACACCCAATAGTTGTGAGGTGTATCAGTGTACCCCACAAGTATCCCCAACTCTACTGTCAGCTCAAGCTTCTTCCATGCATCCTTTGTCACATGGAAATATACCGATGAGCCAAAGATCCTGAAGTGACCCACATCTGGTCTCTTACTGGATAAATCTTCCTTTGGTGTCTTCATCCCAAGTATGCGATGCGGGCTTCTATTATGCAAATAGACCATTATGTTGCATGTCTCAGCCCACAAGTGAAGTGGTAGGCCTTGGTCATGCAACATTGCCCATTCTTTTCCCCTACAATAGTTTTGTTCTTCCTCTCGGCCACCCCATTCTGTTGTGGGTTATGAGGTGCCATCAACTCTTGTTTAATTCCTTCCACTGCACAGAAGTCCTTAAAATCTTGAGAGACATATTCTCCACCTTTGTTTCTTATCAAGGCCTTGATCTTCTTCCCTAACTCTTTCTCGACCAAAGCTTTGAACTCACAAAACTTTTTGAAAGTTTGGTCCTTCTTCTGCATGAAATAAATCCAACATTTACAAGAATAGTCATCAATGAAAGTCACATAATACCTTTGCTTCATTGTGGATGCCGTCGAGAATGGTCCACACACATCAGTATGAACTTGCTCTAAGATAGCCTCTGCTCGACTGTCTCGATAATGAAAGGAAGACTTGGTGTAATTTCCCAAGGTACAACCTTTGCATGTGTCAACTTTCTCGAGTTTACCTTTGGGAAGTCCTGTAGATATTTTCTGCATTATCTTCAAAGCCCCATGATGCAAATGACCCAACCATCTATGCCACAACTTGCCAATATCTTGGCTTTGCACCAATTCTGCTTTCGTACTCAATGCTGCACAATCATCTACCTCTAGTTTATAAAGATTCTTCACCCAAATCCCTATCCTCTTGTTCCGACCCATGGCTATGTGTCTTAGGAACGCCTTTCCTTTACCGAAGACAACATCGTATCCTTTGTCCTCCAACATCGCGACTGATACCAAGTTATTCTTTAGTCCAGGAAAATACTTCACATCTATCAAGATGAGAGGAGCTCCATGCTCCCTCTGAAAAGCGACCATGCCCACTCCTAAAACACTATACGTTCCATCATCCCCCATCTCTATGTGCATCTTGAGGTACTTCTCCTCCAAGGTACTAAATAAATTTTTGTCACCGATCATGTGGAATGAGGCTCCACTGTCAAGATACCAGACACAACCCATCATCGATGACACCATGCATGCGATTAGGGTAAATTCCATTTCTAACTGAGAGGCTAATGCCTCACCTTCCGATCCATTCAAGGATCCCTTCTTGGACTTCTTCGATGGGAAATTAGTCGCATAATGTCCCATCTCATGACAATTAAAGTATCTTACTTTAGACATGTCACCCTTCTTCCCTCCATGAGAAGAATTCAATTTGAAATGGGAAGCCTTCCCCTTCCCTTTCCTTGCCTTACTTTCTAAGGCCATATTTTCTTCATCATCATCCTTGGATGAACAACCATCTTGTCTGCTCCTCCCGATCTCCTCTTGCATAAGATCCGACCATGGTCGTTCCCAATTTGGTAGTTTCTCCCTTCCATTCATAGAGTCTTGGTAGCTATTGCAACTCTTTGGAAGTCCAAGGAGAGCGAGGCTCACCATATCATCACCGGCAGTAGATATTCCTACACTACCAAGCTCATCTCTACAGGTGGTGAGCTTGTTTAGATATGTGGAAATAGTATCACTCTTCTCCATCTTGATTCTTCGAAGCTTATCCTTGAGCGCCAATTTCCTTTGGTCGCCATTGTTCTGGTAGAGGTCCTTCAATGTCTTCCACATTGGAAATGGAGTATCTTTCCCATGGAGACTCGAGACAATATGGTCTCGAACTCCCTCAAGGATGATTTGTCTCGGCTTTGCCACAAACTTCTTCCACTCAGCCAAATCTTGTGCATTAGTTGAAGCTGGCTTTGGGATTTCTTGATCCATGAATTCCTTCAAGCCATTGTCTTCTAATATAGCCTCCATTCTATCTTTCCATGCTATGTAATTCGAGCTACCTTCCAAGGCATACTCGAGTCTCAAGCTATAGAACGTCATTGGGCAACCTTGAAGTATGATATGAATTCAATTTGCACTTGCAACGCCAAACTTGAAACTTCGAATTCTCTTCTCTGTATACTATTCACAGCTCCGATACCATGTAGAAATTTCCTTACAGATCTATCGCTCTAAGACCATGTAGAAAATCTGTTGTAGGTTAACTCGATAATTGAATATAAATCAAAGAAGAATATTATAACCTACTTCTACTGTCAACTTGTGGAAACTTAAAGATCGAGCTGAACAAATATAACCAGAAGAAGAAGAATCAATGCACAATACACATGAAAATACTTTGGGGAAAGCCTCAGCTAAAAGCCCCACTATCTGTATTATCATACAAGGTGGAAATACATAGCAATTATACAAAGCCTTAGCTCTCACAGCTAGCCAGCTCTCAGTACAATACTCACAGATGATCACAGGAAACCTTGGCTTCTCTCCAGTCTTCCTCTCTGCCCTTCAAAGCTCCTATTTCCTTGCGCTATTCCTAGTGGATGATCTTCCTTCAACCAAGTGGAACACTACTCTCACACGCTGTCAGAACTGTGCAATCCTCAAGGAATGATTCCTTCTGCGTGCATGAGTTTTCTTTATAAGAAAACACATGCAAATGATAGTACACTGTCCTTGACTTTAATCTCAACTGGGCCTTTCTCATAATAGACATGCATGAGTTTCTAATGAGGGAATCTTCAGTTAACTGGAGTACACTTATTGAGTGCATGCATGCATCAACTTACTGTTAACTCTCTATTAGTTCATCAAACAGTTTGGAACTAATTTAACTAGACTTAACTCAGTAAACTGAGTTAACTAATTACAACTCAAATATAACTCAATCTTATCTCCTTAATTTAAGGGATAACTCTTGCATGACTTCAGAAAGACTTCTAACTTGAATTTCTCCAACTAATTAATCCAAAATGAATTAATTAATTAAAACTAAATTCGATTTTAATTCACAATTTAATTCAAGGACAAATTAAATTGGAATATTCTTGTTGCCACATTTCAAGAAAAAATAAAAGGGGTTAATATTTTATAGAAGCTTTACAAGCCACATGTATTAGGTAACTCCATAGAGAGTGTCTCTTTCTTTGTATTTGCATTTTTTTCCATACTAGAGAATAGAGAGCAAAGCAACCACACCTTCTAGCTAGGTTTTCTCACATAAGGGCTTCCCAGGTAAAAAATTGTGCCTATTTTGGTTGTAGTGCGTATTTATTTTCATTCTATATTCCTCGCATTTTAGCTAACTTATTTTTAAGCATTCAAAAAGTAAATAAAGAATCTGAGATATGAAAGGAATTAACATTGATAAAAAAAAATTCAATATTTTATCCAATATACTATGATGAACAGTTCCAATGGAATATCCAACACAATTTATTGATCATCTCCACATCTTGCCTAAATGGCTATTGTCTTCTTTACTTCCACATATTATCTCAGCCAGTTTAGCATATTATGTGATTGTATGTTCTTCATGTCTGATGATCTTTTTTTTAATTTCCACAATTGGACTTTTATCACCATTCTTCCCGTCTCCAAGATGCAATGTCCTCAAAGCAAGGCAATACAATAACCATTAATTAGGAGTGAGGCTTGGCAATCATCTTGATCCATTTTATATTTGAACCCATCATTCATATTAACTTGAATTGCATTTTCAAATTATGTCATTATCGTCAAGTTGTTACTTTCATTAACTGTATTAAAAGATTATATTACGAGGATAAATATAAAATTATATTATCAAGACATGTATAAAAGAAAAATATACATAAAATAATGACGGAGATGAAATAACATTTTTCACCTGAATCCGGACATAATTTCAAGCAAGATTGTGATTTTTTATTGTTTAAAATACATTTTTGGATGCATAAATGGATTCAACACCTTGAAAACTACTGAGGCACTAGAATTCTACAAATTAAACAACGTAAATGTTTCTAAAAATATCTGCTGGAATTTGGTTAAAATTAATCAGGAAAAATGCCATGAAAAAGGTTATTTCGTCTATAAATTAGAGTATGCCTAAAATAATTAGTAGCATGTCTTTTTCGACACATTGTACCTATTTATTGGTCATGTCTATATTTCCTTGCCCTGATAAGTTTCAAATTCCTTTATCTTATCCTCCTTAATCATATAAATCTCCTCATATCTAAAATGTAATAATAGACCTTTGTATTCACATACAATTACTCAAATTAATAAAATCATATAATTTCATAATTATGAAAAAAAAGTTATTTAATTTTTTGACAAACTATATAAATTTATCAATAACCAAACTATACTTACTATAATTTAATGTACAATATTAAAATTACAATTTATGCAAAATTATAAATCACAATAAAATAAAGCATAAAAATACTTCCTAAAGATTTCATAGGAAAACATTAACTTGTTACGCATCTTAATTTTTTAAAACTTATTATAAATATTCTAATTCATTTTAATCCCTATTCCAAATTGCGAAACATGTAATTCTTCTACTTTAAAAAGATAGTCAACATTATTATACTAAATTATATTTAACTAAAACTCATACAAAAATATTAACCATTAATAAAATTTTCCATACCACACTCAAATATATCTTAACAGATTACATAAAAATAACATTGTCAATTAAATAAAAATAAAAGTAGAACAAATATGGTAAAAAACATGGTTAATTAAATAACAATAAATTTAAAATTTAAAAACATTATCCATGGTAATTTGCAAATATGACATGAATATTTATAGATGATACTCGGAAATGTTATAACAACATCACTGAGTAAAATAAATAAAAGGGTAATGTAATTTTATTTTATATATATATAATTTAAATTATTATTTTACTTATTTTTTTGATGTTGTTAGTATAATATTTTCTATATTTTAGTAGTTAAATTATTATCTTGAGATAGATTTTTTGTTCCACAAATAAGGGATTTTCATATAAAATTTGATTTACTCATGAACTTAAAATTAGATTATTATTATTATTAATTCAAAAAAATATAATTAATTTATTATTTTTTAAATATTATATATATTTTAATTTATCTCTAAATTATTAATTTAATAATAATGATTATTAATCTAGAATAATTCTAATTAACTTTTAAATTCTAAACTTTAAAGAAAAAAATAAAAAAATTATAATTTATTTTTTTTTAACATAAAAATGAGTATATTTTTTTTAAGTCTATGCCCCGTCGCAACAAGTACACGGAGTTACATCATCATTTTCAATACTGACCAGAGAAAAAAAGTATTACAAACCCTTTACATATTAAGACCCAGAAGACTAATTGTAGACCTAATTACGTTCGATTACAAAAAGGAACACCAAGCGACTAACTGTAGACCTTAATACATTTGATTACAAAAAAAGAGAAAAAGACCCCTGTAGCAACAACCATGCCGTGTAGTCATTCTATATCCCTGGTCAATTTAGATCAATGTCCCTTTTGCCAGATTCCTCCTAGTTTTGGCCAGTGCTTGTAGGAGTTTCGATGCTCAATTTAAGTTCCATAATTATATTCTAGAGTGCATCTACTTCAACAGTGAGGCAAGATGTATAATTCTCTAGAACTAATACTTTCTCAGTCTATTCCACTTGAGTGTGATACATTTGGAAAAAATTCACTTGCAAATCATAATCTACCATGTGGAGGGCTTCATGTGCATACAGAAAGTGCGTGTAGGGCCTGACTACTGAGGAGTCTTCTAAGTTATAATTTGAGTTCATGATGGAACACTGACTAGAGTTTTGAAATAAACAAAGAGCAAAGGGAAACCACCAAATAATCCCCATTGTGACTATAAAGCCTATTTGAGAGAATTGTGAACTTAAATGTTCCAATTCAACTTTTCCAGGATGTAAATTTTCAGACATCTTTGATAAGGAAATTAGGGTCAATTGCATGACAGGGAACACAAATTTACATATCCTTCCCTGAACCAAAGACAAACACAGAGCTCTAAAGGACCATTAAGTTGTTGGGTTCTCATCTAACAAAGCCTTATGAATTCTTAATTGTAACGAGTTACTACTCAAAACCCCGAGATGCCAACCTAGGCTTTTGGAATTACCATCCAAATTGAGAAGATTTCTGAAAATCAAAATGCAAACAAGAAACAATGAAATTAGGGTCAACTGCATGACAGGGAACAAAAATTTACATATCCTTCCTTGAACCAAAGACAAACATAGAGCTCTAAAGGGCCACTGAGTTGTTGGGTTCTCATCTAATGAAGCCTTAGGAATTCTTAATTGTAACGAGTTACTACTCAGAACCCCGAGATGCCTGTAGAAATTTTCTTCAAATTTAGCTCTTTGCTACCATGTAGAAAATTTGTTGTAGGTTAACCCGAAACCACAATAATGGCAGAAGTGTCCTCAGACACATAATTTTATTAATCAGAAAAAATAATTACATAATTGATTTTGCAAGAGTTTACACCCGAACATCCAAACACTCTTGCAATGAGCTATTTATAAGCTCCGTGTCCTAACTACCTCTAATTATGGATCACTTATTAGATAACAAGTGTCCATTTACAATAAATGCTATTCAAACCAACTAGCTAACAAATCTCCTAAAATAGAGCCTAAGATATGACACATTTGGAGAGTCATATCTAGTTACAACAATACACTAATTCTAAATAATTAAACATTATAGAATAATAATTATTAATTTAATATCTTAAATTAATAATTATTTTATTCTAATTTTATAACCTATGATAAGATTGTATTTTTGGATCATCTAACAAATGCAATATAAATCAAAGAAGAATACTATAGCCTACTTCTACTATCAAGTTTGCGGAAGCTTAAAGATTGAGTTGAACACATATAACTAGAAGAAGAAGAATCAATGCACAATACACATGAAACTACTTGGGGGAAAGCCTCAGCTAAAAACCCCACTATCTGTATTACCATACAAGGTGGAAATACATAGGGATTATACAAAGCCTTAGCTCTCACAGCTAGCCAATTCTCAGTGCAATCCTCACAGATGCTCATAGGCAATCTTGGCTACTCTTCCACCTTCCTCTCTGCCCTCCAGGCTCCTATTTCCTTGCATTGTTCCTTTGGGATGATCTTCCTTCAACCAAGTGGAACACTGCTCTCACACACTATCAGAACTGTCAAATCCTCAAGGAATGATCCCTTCTGCATGCATGAGTTTTCTTTATAAGAAAACACATGAAACTGATAGTACATTATCCTTGACATTAATCTTAACTAGGTCTTTCTCAGAATACACATGCATGAGTTTCTGATGAGGGAATCTTCAGTTAACTGCAGTACACTAGTTGGATGCATGCATGCATCAACTGACTGATAACTCACAATTAGTTACTCAAATAGTTTGGAACTAATTTAACTAGACTTAACTCAGTAAACTGAGTTAACTAATTACAACTCAAATATAACTCAATCTTATCTTCTTAATTTAAGGGATAACTCTTGCATGACTTCGGAAAAACTTCTAACTTGAATTTCTCCAACTAATTAATTTTGAAATAATTAATTAATTATTTCCAAGTAGCTGTTAAGACTAAATTTTGTTTTAATTCACAATTTAATTCAAGGACAAATTAAATTGGAATATTTTTGTTGCCATATTTCAACACTCCCTCTCAACAAGAAATGGATTATCTGCCACCTCGATCCTGTCTCTATGGAACTCGAATTTACACTAAGACAATGCCTTTGTCAAAATGCCAACATCTTGCTCCTCTGTCGAAATATATTGCAGCAACATGATCCTCTCGATCTATGAAAATCCACGGGCAACAAATCTTGCCTTATGCTTCTCCACACTACCATCAATAGCTTGCTTTACCTTGTAAAGCCAATGGGAACTCACAACTGACTTGTTCTCTGGTCTCGGAACCACATCCCAAACACTATTATGAACTATGGAGTCATACTCCACCACCATAGCATCAACCCAAATCGGCTGTTGCAGTACTTCCTCAAAGGAAGATGGCTCATCCTCAACACATTCCCCAGCAAGGGCCCTGTATCCAGTGTACCTCTCAGGTGACCTCCTCTGTCTGCGCTGAGAAAGTGGTGATCCTACATTCTCTCTCACATCATGCAATAATCTGTCAGCTTCTCTTGTGCACTTTCGTCCATCTTTGGAAAACTCTACTTGAGTGGATGTCTCCACTCTTGGAACCTCTTCATGCGGCTGCTCCACATCAATCTGAGGTTCCTCCTCCTTAGGAACCAACAATTCCTCCACAGCCTGTAGTTGGAGCTCCCTCTCAAGGGACACTCACATGGCCTTCTGCTCATCAAACTTGAGATCTCTGCAAACCACTCTCCTCCGACTGGTAGGAAAGTACACCCGATAGTTGTGAGGTGTATCAGTGTAACCCACAAATATCCCCAACTCTGTTATTGGCTTAAGCTTCTTCCGTGAATCCTTTGTCACATGGCAATATACTGATGAGCCAAAGATCCTAAAGTGACCCACATTTGGTCTCTTACTAGAGAAAGCTTCCTCTGGTGTCTTCATCCCAAGTATGTGATGCGGGCTTCTATTACGCAAATAGACCCCTGTGTTGCATGCCTCAGCCCACAAGTGAAGTGGTAGGCCTTGGTCATGCAGGATTGTCCGTGCTGCCCCTACAATAGTTTTGTTCTTCCTCTCGGCCACCCCATTCTACTATGGGTTATGAGGTGCTGTTAACTCTCGTTTAATTCCTTCCATTGCACAGAAGTCCTTAAACTCTTGAGAGACATATTCTCCACTGTTATCGCTTCTCAAGGCCTTGATCTTCTTCCCTGAATCTTTCTCGACCAAAGTTTTGAACTCACAAAACTTTATGAAAGTTTGGTCCTTCTTCTGCATGAAATAAATATAGCATTTATGAGAATAGTCATCAATGAAAATCACATAATACTTTTTCTTTGTTGTGTATGCCGTCGAGAATAGTCCACACACATTAGTATGAACTCGCTCTAAGATAGCCTCTGCTTGACTGTCTCGATCATGAAAGGAAGACTTGGTGTACTTTCCCAAGGTTCAACCTTTGCATGTGTCAACTTGCTCAAGTTTACCTTTGGGAAGTCCTGTAGATATCTGCTACATTATCTTCAAAGCCCCATGATGAAAATGGCCCAACCACCTGTGCCACAACTCGCCAATGTCTTGGCTTTGCACCAATTATGCTTTCGTACTCAATTGATTTGAAAATCACTCATGAATGATCTCAGTTAATTAATGAAGGTATTACAGGCCCATGTGTTGGGGTGTGCCTATGTTATTTTAAGCAATGAATCGATAAGATTGTGAAATACACAGGCACTTGAACAGTAAGAGAAACACAGTAAGCAAATACAAAAACACAACAAATTTAATAAGGAGTTCACCCAATCCTCCTAGGCTACGTCTCCTGGTCCAACCTTCAGTGGTGGCCTTTCTATTGTGTCTTAAAGCAGAGATTTTACAATAAGGAGCTCAATTTGAGTCTCAGTTAACAGATGATGCTCAGTAGGGTGGTACTTGGATTCCCCAAGCCTCTAGAGTACATAGACTCCCCCTTACCGAGTCTTGACCTCAACTGGTCTTAGTGGTATGAGTCCAATTTGGTACTCAATACTTGACAGGAATACACTGAGGAGTTGCTTGAACCTCTCAAGCCTTCTCTGGAGTTCACAGACTCTTAGACTCTCTCTGTTCTGTCTGCTCAATGCTGCCTTTGCTCTGCAGGTCAGCTCGGCTTCTCTGTTCTCTGCAATTCACTTCTTTCTCTACCTCTGTCCCCTCTGCTCTTTGTTTGTTCGCGGCTTAAAGCCAATCTGCTCCCTGGCTGTTCATTTCCGCTTCCCAGCTCTTTGGATCGCCTACCTCTGTCTGCTAGAATTCCCCTACTCTACATCATCATCGCTGTGTAACGCTTCACAGAGAGGTGGCCACCTGTTTCCTCACGAACTGAGTATCAATTCTCTTTGAACGGTCGTTATTTCCATTGCTCCAAGATCGCCCACGAAATTCATTCCTTTGCCAGCTCAGCAGTCATGTCGGACCTCAAATCTCATGTACCTCAGACTATTTCCCCGTCAAATTCGGTCTTCCATCAGGTTGATTCTCTGCCATTGATCTGGAGCCTCCAGATCCTACGGTCTTCATCTATATCGCGCGGGTAAGTTGCTCAACTGTTACTCACGTGATGTAAGTAGTTTTCTCTCTCATCCGCTGGACGCGTGTCACTCGGTGTGTGGCATCGCGCTGAACTTAGCCAAACCCGCTTACCGCTCGAAGTGCGCGCGATATCCTGCCATTTTTGGGAGCGGGACTCGCCTTCTGATGGTTTCAGCACAGTTTCCTATTTTCCTCGTGATCGAGCACTTGGGGCTTTCCTTTACTGAGATTTTTGTCCTGCGATACACAATTTGTGCTAATCACGTATCAGAAACTGCCTCTATTTTTGGATCTGGGCTTCCGATTACCAATTTGCATCCATGCGCGGTCTCCATGGGCCAACGGTCAGCGTGCTTTGACCGATGGTCCTCGTTGTTCTGTGTTGGCCACAAATTGCCATTGTCAAGAGGTCTTTCCTGATAAGCTCATCATTCATAAGATTTTGAAGCCTCACATAATTTGAAACAGTCATGGAAATGTTTAAGGATCCGATTCAGATCATCAATGTTGCACAATCATCTACCTCTAGTTTATAGAGATTCTTCACCCGAATCCCTATCCTCTTGGTTTGACCCATGGCTATGTGTCTTAGGAACGCCTTTCCTTTACTAAATACAACATCTTAGCCTTTGTCCTCCAACATCACGACCAATACCAAGTTCTTCTTCAGTTCAGGCACATACATCACATTTGTCAAGATGAGAGGAGCTCCATGCTCCCTCTGAAAAGCAACCTTTCCCACTCCTGAAACACTATACTTTCCATCATCCCCCATCTCTATGCGCATCTTGAGGTCTTTCTCCTCCAAGGCATTGAATAAATTTTTATCACCGGTCATGTGGAATGAGGCTCCACTGTCAAGATACCAGACACAACCCATCATCAATGACACCATGCATGCGCTCATGGTAAAGTCTATTTCAAACTGAGAGGCTAATGCCTCACCTTTTGATCCTTTCGAGGATCCCTTCTTGGACTTCTTCGATGGGAAATTAGTCACATAATGTCCCATCTTGTAAAAATTAAAGCATCTCACTTTAGACATGTCACCCTTCTTGCCTCCATGAGAAGAATTTGCTTTGAAATGGGAAGCCTTCCCCTTCCCTTTCCTTGCCTCACTTGCTAAGGCCAAATTTTCTTCAACATCATCCTTGGATGAAGAACCATCTCGTGTGCTCCTCCTGATCTCCTCCTGGATAAGATCTGACCACAGTTATTTCCAATCTGGCAGTTTCTCCCTTCCATTCACAGAGTCTTGTTAGCTATTCTAGCTCTTTGGAAGGCCAAGGAGAGTGAGGCTCACCATATCATCATCGACAGTATTTATTCCCACACTGCCAAGCTCATCTCTGCAGGTGGTGAGCTTGTTTAGATATGTGGAAATAGTATCGCCCTTCTTCATCTTGATTCTTCAAAGCTTATCCTTGAGCGCCAATTTCCTTTGGTCGCTATTGTTCTGGTAGAGGTCCTTCAATGTCTTCTACATTGAAAATGGAGTATCCTTCGCATGGAGACTCGAGATAATATTGTCTCGAATTCCCTCAAGGACGATCAGTCTCGCCTTCGCCACACACTTCTTCCACTCAGCCAACTCTTATGCATTAGTTGAAGTTGGCTTTGGGATTTCTTGATCAATGAATCCCTTCAAGCCATTGTCTTCTAATACAACCTCCATTCTATCTTTCCATGCTATGTAGTTCGAGCTAACTTCCAAGGCATACTCGAGTCTCAAGCCATAGAACACCATTGGCTAACCTTGAAGCATGAAATGAATTCGATTTGCACCTGTAACCCCAAACTTAAAACTTCGAATTCTCTTCTCAGTATAATGTTCACAGCTCGGATACCATGTAGAAATTTCCTACAAATCTAGCTCTCTGCTACCGTGTATAAAATATTTTGTAGGTTAACCCAATAATGCAATATAAATCAAAGCAGAATACTATAGCCTACTTCTACTATCAAGTTTGCGAAAGCTTAAACATCGAGCTGAACACATATAACCAAAAGAAGAAGAATCAATGCACAATACACATGAAACTACTTTGGGGAAAGCCTCAGCTAAAAGCCCCACTATCTATATTATCATACAAGGTGGAAATACATAGCATTTATACAAAGCATTAGCTCTCACAACTAGCCAGCTTTTAGTACAATCCTCACAGATGCTCATAGGAAATCTTGGCTACTCTTCAACCTTCCTCTCTACCCTCCAAGCTCCTATTTCCTTGGGCTGTTCCTCTGGGATGATCTTCCTTCAACCAAGTGGAACACTGCTCTCACACACTGTCAGGACTGCGCAATCCTCAAGGAATGATCCCTTCTGCATGCATGAGTTTTATTTATAGGAAAACACATTCAACTAATAGTACATTGTCCTTGACATTAATCTCAACTTGGTCTTTCTCAGAATAGACATACATGAGTTTCTGATGAGGGAATCTTCAGTTAACTGCAGTACACTAGTTGGATGCATGCATGCATCAACTGACTGATTACTCACAATTAGTTCCTAAAATAGTTTGGAACTAATTTAACTAGACTTAACTCAATAAATTGAGTTAACTAATTACAACTCAAATATAACTCAATCTTATCTCCTTAATTTAAGGGATAACTCTTGCATGACTCTAGAAAGACTTCTAACTTGAATTTCTCCAACTAATTAATTTTGAAATAATTAATTAATTATTTCCAAGTAGTTGTTAGGACTAAATTCAGTTTTAATTCACAATTTAATTGAAGGACAAATTAAATTGGAATATTCTTGTTGCCATATTTCAACAATGCCAACCTAGGCTTTTGGAATTACCATCCAATTGACAAGATTTCCGAAAATAAAAATGCAAACAAGAAACAATGATGTACCTTCTGAATTAGACATCAAGCCAAATTGATGTCAATTAGGAAAGGAATCCTTGGTGATATCGAGGCGGCTTCCGAGCCATAGAGCCCCAACTTCTAGAATTCCCATGATTTGGAGCGATGAACCCACAAACACTACCTACAGAGATGGGGCAACAATAATCTGAAGTGGAGCTCTTTGCAAAGCTGTGATAAAACTAACCTCCTTACCACCACACTTGAAACACAACACTGCACCAAAACCAAATTTACAGACTTCTGATAAAATTGGGTAGACAAAGAAGTGCGCACATGCATGAGTGCATCCAGTTCAGGGCTCAAACGAGATTTAACATTGATTTTCCTGCCAAGTTGCATGATTCACACCATATTACTTCTATTAAAGAGATCCATCATTATGCTGAGAGGAGGGCGATTCAAAGTCTGGGGCAAAGGGATATTGTTAACCCAAGCATGTGAGAGGAAGATCATTGCTACTACATGATAGTGGTTTGCAATATTTGCCACGTTAAGGGTGATGTGAATGATAACATAAGGCCAAACCTTATTGTATTTTATATAATTCGGAAGGAACTAAGGAGCAATGCAACAGAGGGAAGAGGGATTTCAGGGAAAGGGATAGGGATTAGAATTAATTCTAAGGTGAACCAGATTCATATAGTGAAAGGACCAATGTGGCAACCAAACAAATGTGACCATAAATAACTTAGGGGATTGGAAAAAGTATTTTAAAGTCATTGTGATCCATAAAATGTCGTCGATATTTCATTAGACAGTTTGTCACAATAGATATGATAATATTATATTAAAATTTTGAAATTCTACATTATTACAATTTTATTAAATTTCTAGATCTGTAGATTTTACTAGAATTATTGCATGCATATTAATGGAAATTATGCTGAAAATAGAGAACGACAAAATAAAATCACACACGAACACACATAAGACACAAGATATGCTCTGTGAAACCCTTTTGGGAGAAAATATGAGCGAATTATCTCATACCAAGATAGCTTGTGTGAATCAGGTGGGCCTTCTAAATGCAAACTTCTAAGAATTCTATTATATTAAAGTTAATTTGATTGTTTTGTTCATTGAATTAATTCCTTCAGATGTTGTATTTTTTTTTGTGGGGCATTATTTTTTTATTTTCATTCCAAGTAAGGAAATAAATGTTTAAATTTCATCATAGGTGTAATTTTTTGTCATGATATTTGACAATATCAATTATTTCTATTTATTTATATTAAATTATAAGTAAATTGTTATTATGTAAATTCCAAATTTAGCAATTTTATATATCATCAAAGGATTTGTTAAAAATAAAGATATTTAAGAATAAATTTTCTTTAAGGCCCTGTAAATTCAATTTACATAATTTACTATAAAATTTATGAACATACGTGCGGTGTAGCCATGGGATACTCTCTATCCCCTATCATTGCCAATCTCTTCATGGAGGATTTTGAAACTAGGGCCATTGAATTTGCCCCATTAAAACCCAAACTTTGGAGTAGGTTTTTCGATGACACATTCATTATCTGGCCTCATGGAAAAGAAAAATTAAACACTTTCTTGCAACACCTAAACTGTCTATCAAATTCTATCAAATTTACCATGGAAATAGAGGAAAACGATAGCCTTTCCTTTCTTGACATCCTAATCAAAAGAAACAAAGATGGCTCCATATCACACCAGGTATATCGTAAGAAAACCCACACGGAACATTACCTACATGCCAACTCTCACCACCATCCATCCCAAAAAATCGGTGTTCTCAACACTCTAGCAACCAAGGCCGTTCGTATTTCGGATGAAAATCACTTTGAAGATGAGAAGAACCATCTTATGAATGTATTCGTAGAGAATGGATACAATAAACACCAAGTGATCAAGGCCTTTAAGAATGCAGAGAATCCTAAAACCAAACAACCACTAGATGATCATTTAGGTAAGGTGCACCTCCCTTACATATTAGGCACAACAGATTAAATTGCACACATTTTAAAAAAGAACAAAATTAGAGCCACTTTCAGACCCATGAACACCATCAATAGATGCCTAAAATCTATCAAAGATCCCATCGATCCCAAATTCCACGAAGGAGTTTACATGGTTCCATGTTCATGCGAAAAAAACATACATTGGAGAAACTAGTCGATCTATCCACACTAGGATTCAAGAACATGCCGCTGATATAAAACATAATCGCTCAAAAACCTCATCCCTAGCCAAACATTCCAGCAAAACCAATCATCATGTCTGCATTGAAAACTCTAAGGTAGTAGCCAAAATTGATCATTATCACCATAGAAAACTGAGAGAAGCCATAGAAATAGGTAAACACCCTAACAACCTCAATTGAAACGAAGGATGGAAAATAAGTGACAACTGGATTCCTATTTTAACATCCTAGAACACCCTCTGCTAACTCAACACTTCCCCCATTACGCTTGACCTCTCACCTCACTCTCCAACCTCACTTCTCTCTCTCTACACTATGCACTCGTATTAAACACTTATCCTAATTTCCAGTTCTTAAAATTTAAATATTAATTTAAATTTTTACTAAAAACAAATAATCTTAGATAATTGAGAAAATTTTAACAAATAATTAAATTAGTTTCATAGATCATTACTAGTATTAACATTAATATTTTTTAGAATAATAATACCAATTCAAATTAACTTATATTAGAAGAATTTTATGAGAATTTCATTTAAGAAAAGTTATAGGAATCTCAGATAAAGGTAAATAAATTCTAAGCAAATAATTAAATTAGCTTTCATTACTAATATTAACATTAATATTAATTAATATTAATACTATTCCTCGTTTATATTATTTAAACATATAAACCAATTTCATTTAAGAAAATTAATAGGATTCTTAGTCAAGATTAAAATCAATTCATAGATCATAAATAAAACAAAAATCATTAAAATTATAAAAGTTTCTAGAAACAACTCTAATATCAATAATTAGTATTAATTATCACTAATAAGATTATTATTAAAATCAATCTAATTAATTTATTCTAAAGTAAGAACAAACCCAGAATAAAATTAATTATAAAATAAAATAAAAACAAATATAAAATATCTAGTTACAAATAAAAATAAATATTTTTTTATCTTTATTTTTATTCTCAATTTAAATTGAAAATAATTAAAATTCTTATTATATAATTAAATATTACAATTTAAATCATTCTATTTTTATTATTATATAATTAAATTAAAACCAAATATTATAAAACAATTATGACAGGGTCGGCTTCCATTCCCTTTACATCTCTTAACTCTATTTATTCATACCAATGAGATCTATCTTACACAATTACTGATCTATCCTGATGATGAGCCACGGTGGATGGCTCGAAACGCCGATTCAAACAATTATGGATGCGAGAACTCCAGAAGAAAACTACACACAAAGCACTAATCGCAGAAGCCTCAAAACAATAAATTCAATTTAATTATCATTTCCCAAGATACTATAAAGGCTTGATTATCTTCAGCTGTGGAAATATCACAATAGTGACATGGTGGGAATACCATAATATCATCTTTTTCCATGAAATAAGATAACTTACTAGTTTGATGTATTGGGTTTTAAAGAAAATTATGAACTAGGAGTCCTAAAAGCTTCGCAATTTCTTTGACACAACTATGGTTGCAACATCATTGAGTTATATATATATATATATATATATATATATATATATATATATATATATATATATATATATATATATATATACTAGTAATAAATTATTTATTAACAAGCTCATATAACATATTATCATATTATAAGTCGAATGTTAAATGTCAAATGGGAAAATTATAATTGAAAATGAGCGTTGGAATTGATGAGTTTGTGTATACATGGATTGTATTTCTATTAGAAACATTTTGATTAGAATGTTAACTTAGTTTGGTTTTACCCTTTATAATAGTTTATAAAAATTAGTAAATGGAGAAAATATTATGTGTTTAGAAGATATTTTATTTTGGATAAGAATTAGTACATCATCATTGCAATATTATATTAAAATATCTAACTTTATGAATAAAGCTAATCATAATACCTAATTAATGAAATATATTGTAAATAGTTAATATTTATTAATAATTAAATTTTATAAAGTATTGATAAAAAAATTGCACACCTCTATATCATAAGTATAATCTACATAAGAGATGTAGGCATTATAGACTACTTAGTCATTACAAAAAAAAATTCATTATGAGTTTTGATGTCATATTACAATTCAAACTAAGTTGGGAGGATAACTACCCACACTATTAAAAATAATATTACATTAAAATTTAATGAGAAATTGTAAGGTGACAAGATGTTACACAGTGATTTGTCACCGACCCAACATTCCCTGATTCCGGACACTGTCGATTTGTGTTATTGACATCTGCTTTGTGTCATGTTGCAAATTATGTGTCAAGGTCTTCCTTATCATCTCAAGAAGAATATCTCAGTTTACTTCTCCTGGAGCAGACCCTTTTTTACTTGTGTTTCTAGGTCGTCGCGGGACAACAGTTGTTCCACCCGCGAAGATGGCCAAGATTTCACTGGCCTTAGCGAAGTCTTTGCTCTGTCTCTGTGTTGCACCAGCGACGAGCTACTTGTGGCAAGTTTTTTAAACAACTAGTCAATTCTTTGAAGTATAACAGCTTCATGGGCGGTCCTAGGGTTGGTTGTTGGATCAGATGAGCTCGCATCTCTCCTTTGGGATAGTTGTTCCACATTTTTTGCAACCTCTCAATGAGATAAGCTCTTTCTCCCATGTTTTATGGAAGCTCCTCCTCCTATAAATACTTCCTCCATGATTGAGATCAGCGAGCTTCAGAGTCCAAGAATTCAATAGTAAGGGTAGAGAGTTTTTTGCTAGTGTGTGGAAGTAGCCTCTCATGTAACTTAGCTTGGGATGGTTTTGAGTGGAGTTAACTTGATTATAAGAGTATTATAGCATTAGCCTTTGGGTAGGAGAGAGAGTTGTTCACCTTTTGGGAGACAGTATACAAGTGAATGCTTACGGGGACATGAAGACTGGACCCTTCAAGGAGGCTTACCATGTCAAGGCTTGGTTGTAAGTTCAACAGATTTATATTAATACAAATCAATAGCTTATTTCCTATATCGTATGTCTAAATGCATAATGATAGCTTGAAGCTCCTTGACTCTTTAAGTAGATAGTTTTTGACATACCCTATTATGTTCGTGGTTGTGTTCTATATGTTGATTTCAGGTACAAGTGATTAGAGGAACAAAAGCTAGAGCAACACAATGGGAACTCCATCGAACGGCGGTTTGAAGGTAAGCCTTCATGACATCAACTTTCTATGGAAATTTGCTTTGGTATTGTCTTTATTGTGACTAGACTCACTTTAGGGCTAGAGGGGTTGCCTTTGTCCGCAGAGGGAACTTGCATGTGTCACAACTTGGCGACTCCGTTGGGGACCAATTTGTTTTTGTCTCTTGAATTGAGTTTGTTATTGGTTTATTGTCTCCTTTACATTTGGGATGGATTTTTCATGTTCTAGGTTGTTTTGACTACTCTTGGTAGTCTTCCTTCTGTCATGAGTGATTGGTCTGGCCTTCCCTCTGCTAGTTTTTGAATTTTTTCCTTTGTTGTAAGGTCATCGCAGTTTATTTTGTGACAATCGTGAAGATAGTCATGCCTGTGTTATCTGTTTAGCTGTGCTTTCTGCTGTTTTGCGCGATTAAATCGCCTCATAGTTGCGAAGAGCTCTGAAATCGGCTCAGTGCTATTAGCTGGTGTACTTCGACGATGACGTCGCCAAGTTGTTGGCTAGGGAGGTGTGAAGTTTTATTGACGGCGCATGTTCTCTGTTTTATGCTTGCAACGATTCCTGTAGGTTTCCATTTTGAGGTTTTGCTTGTTGATTGGCTAGTGTGTCCTGTCTTTTGAACTTCTCTTCTGTCTTTTACTGTGTCAAATTGTTGATTACTAGGATATATTGATTTCAAGTTCCATTCCCTTGAAACTTTTTCGTTCAAACTGTGTGGCCTGTTTGCCTTAGGGTTTCTTGAAACATTAGTTTTCTTGGGTTACTTGTTTGTTTGATCTTTGGGCGGTGTTTGGCACAATCCCTTGCTTAGTTTGAGGCTTCTCTTTATTAATTTTATTTTATTTATTTATTTATTTATTTTTTATTTTTTTTATCTTCCTGATTGGTACGTGATGTTTGGTTACCAAATCTTTCAAGTCTTGGTCATTTGGTTCCCTTCCTTCACTTGGCATAGATCACATTGCTTCCCGGTCAATGGGAAAAGCTTTCCAGTTTTGCAAAAAGAAACATCTTCTTGGTTTTGAGTCTTTGATTCGTTTTAGAGTAAAATGTTTCTATTCACTCATTGAGTGATTTCATTCGAAAAATCTTAAAACTAGTATATTTTCGAGTTTTGCATTTGGTTGCTTGCTATTCATTTGAAAAAATCAAAATATTGCATTCATATAGTGTTAGGAAATATGAACAACTTTTGCATTAGTAAGTTCTTTCCATTTAGAAATTGAAAAGCGAAAGATGTGGTGTTCATTTTCTTGATTAGGTTGCTTGCATTTCTCTTTCCTCTTAGTTGGTTTTCTTGCATCTACTTGCTTGTCACTTTGGTTGCTTCGAAATGAACCTCTTACTTTGCCTTAGTTAGTCGTTCATTGAAAAGAAATGGTTTCTTCACTCATCTAGTTGCATTCTAGTAGCTTTGGAAGATACATTCGGTAGGGCCTTGAAACTGAAATTTTAATTCAAGATTAACGAATAAAATCCATTGAATCAATCTAAAAATGCATTAGAACTTAATGCTTATATCTAGAGATCTAGGCTAGAGACGTGTTCCGGCGTTGCTAAACCTAGTGGTTGTTGTTTTCACTAAGGTTGGGTGATTCTCCTTTTGTGATTCAACAAGTACTAGTACAGACTTGTGCTCGCTGTACCGTCGCGTATATGATGTGAGACCCCACTAGGTTGTAATCCTCTTATCCATAGGAAGCTGAGTCAGCTGCCTTGCAGATGTGATACATCAAACACAACATTCGGGGAGATAGCCTGCTCGTACTTCTTGTTCGCCGAGAAGTATTCTGCAATTCACGCTTGCCTGGTAAACCTTTTGCCTAGAATTCTAGAGTAGTCACTTTCATTTCTTTTCGAATCTTTAAAAGTAAAAGGATCATCCAAGCACTTGTCCTTTCGAGCTTGTTTCCAATTGAAAGTGATAGAGTCACCTTTCTTCCTTTTCTCAACTCTTAAAACATGAAAAGGCAAAGTTTTGTTTCAGTGTTCTAAAATTAACTTCCCACGAAATATTCTTGGTAAAAGTTGACTTCCTTAGTAATTATTTGGAGTTGATTCTAATGGCAACATTTCCAGAGTCTACCAGTCAAGGATCCCCCTTGCAAGGGAATCCTGGTCCTTTTCCTTCTTTTGGAAACGTTGGTGCTCCTTATATGGCAACATTGTCCCTCCCTGGGTTAACCATTGGTTTACCTGTCTGGTTATTTTCGACCTCAGTGATCCCAAGTGTCTCAACTCCTGCCCCACCATCTCCGTCATTTGAATCATGGCATGATGATTCGAAGGTTGACCCCTCGCCTTCTTCCCCTATTTATTCACCTTCCTCTTCTACTTCGCTTCGTGAAAGTTTCAAATCTAGTAACCAGGAGGCTAAGAAGAAGAAGAAGAAGACGAAGAAGAAGAAGTCAGCTAAGCAAGGGGCCGACCGTGCGGCTATTACTCCAAATGCACCTCCTATTGGCAAACCTTCTGATCCTCCATGGAATATCAAATTCCCTTGTAGGTTGTGTAAGGGTGACCATCTCCTCTGAAACTGCCCTGACATTCCCAGAGTCTTAGAGGTATGGTCTCAAGGTTTGGATCGACCATCCCCATCGACCTTTGGAGATCATGTCGATGTTTCATTATTGGCTAGTGATGGTAAGAAGAAAGAGAAGATTAGATTTCCCTGTAGGTTATGTGAAGGAGAGCATCTTCTTCACCTTTGTCCGCTTATGGACAAAGCTTCCAAAGTTTTGGAAGACCTTGTAGCTCCTCAACCCCAAATTCCTGTTGGTTATCAGAGGATTTCTTCTGGCCCTCTCCCGGTTGGTAAAGATATTGAATTGGATTCATCTCTTTCCCATCCTGCTATTCCTGAGCATTACTCTCTTGCATTTGTTCCTGACCAACCATTGGTCAAAGACAGTGTCGACTTGGTTTCACCACCAGTTTCTCACTTTGTTCCAGAAAAGAATGGTGATCATACTACTCATGTTCTTCTCATCTCCTTAGATTCTCATGAATCGAAGAGTGACCCTCCCACCCCAGTTGTTCAGGAGAGTCCTTCTTCTATTCCTGCCGAGCGTGGGGGAAATCATATGATACCCCCACAAGGTAGTTATGTTGTTTCTTTCGATTGGAGTCACTTGATTGCTTATCGCCTCCCATCTTATGTGCCTTTCCAGATCACAGTACAAGCCTATAATATGGTAGTACCTGGCACTATATTAGATGAAGGTGCATCTGTTAGCATCATGTCTTCTACTACTTGGCAAGCTTTGGGCTCCCCACAGCTTGTGCCTGTCACCTAGAATTTGTTGGCTTTCAACGGAGGAACCAGTCAACCCTTAGGGATCCTTCCGCAGTTCCCTATTACTTTGGGAGGAAAGACCATCTATATAGATGTGATGGTAGTCCAAGGTCTGTTAGATTTCAATCTTCTCCTTGGACGCGACTATGTTTATGTCATGGGAGCTCTTTTTTCTTCACTTTTCCATGTAGTTTGTTTTCTGCACAAAGGATGAATTTCGACTATTGATTAGCTATCGTTCATTGGTCACCAGGTGCTTCGTTTGCAACCATCATCCCCTATCGGCTCTTGTTTGCAAGCAGTACCTTCCCCGCCATAGGTCAATTATGTGGCTACCCATTCCATCTCTGCATCTACTACTAATCACATAGATGGTATAATACATTATGTACTGGGGGCATTGGAACCCGATCTGTCTTTCGTACCTAATGACATGTATTCCTCCCAGAGCGTGGTCCTTCCGTCTAGTGAAGACCTCTTAGGAGCCATGTTCTCATATGGTCAATGAACAATACTTCGAGGATAGCTTGTTCCTGTGTCAACCTCGTTAAAAAATGAAACAAGGCGCCATGATGATATTTCTTGGTCTTGATTCAACCTCGTTAAAAAATGAAACAAGGGTTCCAAGCATAGTTCTTTATCTTGTGTCAAGCTCTTTAAAAAAGGAATCAAGGAGTCTGAGGATAGTTCTTTTACTGTGTCAACCACGTTAAAAAATGAAACAACTCCATTTTCCAAATCGAGTCTTTGATTAAGATCTCGTAAAATCCCAGTCGAGTCTTTCCAAGATCTCGTAAATGAACCTTCATTCCATTCACCTCATTGAATGAAATAAAGCTTGGGGGGCATGTACCTCAATTTGAGTCATTATGTTAGGGGCATGCAAACTTATAACAAGCATAGTTTTTCGTTTCAAGCTTGTGTAAACATGAAAACAAATCCATGCAGAGTTCTCCATGGTTCAATCTTGTGTAAAAATGAACCCATGCCCAATTTACATCTCATGATTGTCGTTTTTATCAACTAATTTCTATTAGATGAGCCCTGGTTGTTTCATTCCATCACCATCATTTCTTTGGCTGATCATATGCTTTCACATGGTTGTTTTTTATTTCTTGAGGGACCATAGCAATGAGTGGTTTTATTAGCCAGCCTCTTGACAATTATGTGTTTTGATTAGTTCCTCCATTGTCGGAACCAGTTTCTACCGTTTATACCACTTGTTCCTCTAGGATGAGTCACCTTTAAAGCTCTTTTATGACTCATAAAAGATGAAAAGATTGTCGAGTATTTTTCCTTTTTGACTCGTTAAAGAGAGTAAAAATGGGGGGCCCGCTTTCAGCTCTTTTCTGACCCTTTAAAAACGAAAAGATGGCCGAGCCCTTGTCATTTCGAACTCGTTAACGGATGTGAAATGTTGTGTGCCCAGTATAAGTTTACCCCTTTTTCGCGCTGGGAGGCACAATTTACGAAAAAAGCACTCCTTGGCTGAAATGGTCAAGTAGTTCCCTTGGGAATTGTTTTCTACCTTTTTGGCTTTGAGGGACAAATTTACGAAAAGGGACCTTTGGAGTTTTATTTTCTGTGTCCTTTTCAAACTCTCTAAACATGAAAAAGACTCTAAGTTTTACCTATGTCGGACTTGTTAAACCCTGATGACATTGGACTTGTCATTATGACGAGATCAAGATTCTCCTTCCTAGGGCTCGTTAAAAACTAACTAGGTCGGATTTGTCCAAAGGATAAACTTACACTACGAGCATATGATATCCCCTTCAAGCTTGTGTTTCAAAAATAATTGGGGTACTCGGCAGCAATGGTGGGGGAAAATTTTGAAGTAATATGTTCGTTGTATTAATTATGGCAGCTTGTCGCAATTGAAAATCAACACTCTTTCTGCTTCGTGTCGGGGTGGGATATCCTCAGTTTATCGTTGGCCTTCTGGGTTTTGGGTTATCCATTTTTCCGCAGTCCATCTGATCCCTATTGCATCATCATGACCTTTGATCCCTTGGTACCAAAATGCTGCCACACTCTGGAGTTGTGTCGCCGATATGTTTAAAAGTTTAATCCTTTTGTAGTTTGTGCCTTAAACATCTTCCTATGAATCTCTGTTTCATCCAAATTCATCTTGTTCCTTTGTCTCGTGCCGATGATTTGGGAAACATTATGGCCCTCCTTCGACCGATCGCTTCTTATCGACTTCAACTCATTATCTGGGAAGATGATCTAGAGACCTCTTTTTGGTACCTTAGAGTTTGCATGCCTTAATGGCAAGTTCTTCTCATTCGACGACAGGCTTTCATCATTGGCCTTCGATTGGGTGATTTCACGGGTGTTCAACTTCATATCATTCTTCACACTTCGTGGATTGTACTAGTAGTACCTTGAGAACCATTGACATTACTGGTGGTCTCTCTTGTGCTTATTAACGGTTTTCATCATTGACCGATAATCAAGCGATTCTTCTAGTATGCTCGACTTCAACACATCTATTCACATATTAGAGTTTGTACCTTGATTGGGTTGGGTTTCAAGACCCTGGGCTCATATTACACAAGTCCAGGTTACATAGATTGGTTCATGATTGTATACATGACTCTTTTGATTAGATGGCTACGACCATACCTGAGTCTTTCATATAGTCCTTTTGATTGGATGGCTGCGTCCATACCACAGGTCATTTATGTTTATCTTATGGATGGTTGCACCCATGCCTTATGCACATATATTTCCTTTCACTATGTACTCATGTATCAGAGATATCAGTTGTACTTGCGTTGCAGGTTCTCCACGATGGTGTTCTGTTTCAGTTATGGCTTCGTAAAGCATTTCACCCCTCCCACTCTCTCGGTCTTCATGCTTTAGGGGGCATCGGTTACACAGTAATTTGTCACCGACCCCGCATTCCCTGATTCCAAACACTGTCGGTCCATGTTATTGACATCAACTTTGTGTCATGTTGCAAATTATGTGTCAAGGTCTTCCTTATCATCTCAGGAAGAATATCCCAGTTTACTTCTCTTGGAGAAGACCCTTTTTTACTTGTGTTTCTAGGTCGTCAAGGGACAATAGTTGTTCCACCCGTGAAGATGGCCAAGATTGCACTGGCCCTAACGAAGTCTTCACTCTGTCTCTGTGTTGCACCAATGACGAGCTACTTTTGGTAAGTTTTTTAAACAACTCGTCAAAGCTTTGAAGTATAATAGCTTCATGGGTGGTCCTAGGGTTGGTTGTTGGATCAGATGAGCTCGCATCTCTCCTTTGGGATAGTTGTTCCACCTTTTGTGCAACCTCTCAAAGAGATAAGCTCTTTCTCCCATATTTTATGGAAGCTCCTCCTCCTATAAATACTTCCTCCATGACTGAGATCAGCTAGCTTCAGAGTCCAAGAATTCAATAGTAAGAGTAGAGAGTTTTTTGCTAGAGTGTGGAAGTAGCCTCTCATGTAACTTAGCTTGGGATGGTTTTGAGTGGAGTTAACTTGATTATAAGAGTATTCTAGCATTAGCCTTTGGGTAGGAGAGAGAGTTGTTCACCTTGCGGGAGATAGTATATGAGTGAAGGCTTGCAGGGACATGCTGACAGGACCACTGAAGGAGGCTTACGACGTCAAGGCTTGGTTGTAAGTTCTACTTTGATTTATATTAATACAAATCAACAACTTATTTCCTATATCGTATGTATAAATGCGTAATGATAGCTTGAAGCTCCTTGACTCGTTAAGTAGATAGTTCTTGTCGTACTCTATTATGTTCATGGTTGTATTTTGTATGTTGATTTCAGGTACAAGTGATTAGAGGAATGAAAGCTGGAGCAACACAATGGGGACTCCATTGAACGACGGTTTGAAGGTAAGCCTTCATGACATCAACTTTCTAAGGAAATTTGCTTTGGTATTGTCTTTGTTGTGACTAGACCCACTCTAGGGCTAGAGGGGTTGCCTCTGTCCGCAGAGGGAACTTGCCTATGTCACACAAGAAGTTAGAGAGAGAAATAAATAAAAATAATACCTAATTAATGAAACATATTGTAAATAGATAATATTTATTAATAATTTAATTTTTTCAAGTATATGTGTGTGTGTATGTGTGTGTGTGTGTGCGTGTGTGTGTGCACGTGCGCATGTGTGTGTGTGAGCTTTGATATCATACTACAAATTGAACTATGTTGAGAGGTCAACCACATTTCTACTAACCACCCAAATTATTAAAAATAGTACTGCATCCAAATCTAAGGAGAAATTGTAGGGTGATAAGGAGTTAGATGGAAAAGGATTCAATAATAATTCAATAAAATCCCTCCATAATATTAAAGGGAAATTAATATAATAATAATTCATGAAGATCCTTCAATAATAACTCATGAAAATCCTTCTATGCCCATGAGTTAAATAAATATCTAATGAGGGGTTGCCACATGATATTTTTGTTGGGGAATATGACCACAAGATGGGGGCCTTAGCCTCTAATCTATTATAACTCTCTATCCAAGATGAACTATGATGCATTTCATATACCATTGGAATTAGCACGATAAGGAGCATCTAGTGATAATGGTCTTAGGAGCAAACCCGCTGATCTTCATACTCAATGTCATCAATAAGTGTGGGGATTATAGGTATATCGGGTCTTCTCCACCATTGGAGCTTCAAACAACGCAATCCAAACAGATATTAAGAGCGTTCAAGCATCGATGAAAACACCATTCAACACTACGTTGAGTCAACCAACGATTGGTTTCTATTTTGACAGGATAGCCTGAGAGAGATGCCACGGGCCATTGGACTTCTTGATAATCTTTTCTACATTTACTTAGGCTTATGACTAAAATTTTGCACATCATTAGGAAATCCCCCATCATTAGTACCATGGCTCTTCTGATATAAGCTTGGATTTGGGTTCCTTTCTTTTCGAGTTTTTGTCTTTTTTTGTAACATAGATCCAATGTATGTTTGGATTCATTTTCTTATATTAAATCTAGGTTTAAGCTCTTATATTGACCATATCAACTAACTAGAGATCAATCCAACTATTGTACACATATAATTTTCACATAAATGGATTCTATAATATATCCTCCATATACATCATAATTGCATTTAATTTCTAAGAAATTTATCATAAGGGTGCCATACAAGTTTAATATTTCCTTTAACTAACAAAACCACAACCTTAGCTAGCAAAATTTCATATTTACAAGTTCAATTAAAATCCATATAAGAAAAAAAATGGTTGTATAACTTTATGAAATGTAGGAAATTTTAATTTAACCACATAATATACAATTTTAATTTTCCTAATTGATTCATGGTCATAAAAGGTAATATTTGGATTTTTGATTCATCACAATACAATGTATGATTTGTTTTTTTCTAGTTGATTCATGATTTTATAGTGTATTAATTTAACTTCCTTGGCCAAATTAAAGCTATACAACATCTAATTTATCCAACTTGCAATCAATAACATCCAATTCATCCAAATAAGTGGTCATGATTGTATAATCAAATTCAATCCCAACTTGTGGCCATATAGTTCAATTCAACCTTTGTATAGCCTTTGAAAACCTTATAGTTTATGTATGAATTTCTAACTTTGCAACTTGGCAATTTAATCATTCAATTTCTCAATATCTATGCCCAATTACCAACAATTAGCTAGAATTCAACATTGGTGCCCAAATGATAGTATGTGTCTTGAATTTCTTAAAATTCGTGCTAAATTGATGTAATTCGGCTTAAATTTGTATCATATTTAAGATACAATAGATGACCAATTTCAAAGATTCTCATGAATTGATGGCAAAACAAATTTGCTATTTGTCACTTCCCATAACACTTTTGTGGATATTTTGTAGCCCTATGTGGCAATACTATGTAATAATAATTTCTAAGTCAAACTTCCAAGGTTTTTTCTAGTAGGTAGTAAAATATAGCTATATGGTTTGCCTCCTCTAATTGTTCCTTGATGAAATACTATTGTGATATAGGTCTTTATTGGTAGGCGAATAAAGAATGCAATATTGACTTGGATACATCCCATATCTAAACTATCCTCCTAGTTAACTAGTGAACACTATGGTTTGGCGCTTAGGTGTCTCAGTAGATGGAAATATGTCCATAGGATGACCAATTATTTAGTCTTTATAGCCAAATTGATGTTAGGTCCTGAACAGTTTCCTAGACATTCTATGTGGTACTACTGTTTGGCCTAGAGTTTAGTTGGCCAGTGACTAGTATATTGTTTCATATTAGAATCTTACAATTGAAGGAAGGAACATTATCACTTAATTTTAAGAATCCGTAATCCATTCATATTGGAAGATGCCCACATTTAGTGTGATCAACCAATATTTTGGGATTATTTGTAACACAACCTTGAGTGCGATTTTTCCCTTTTCATTATGCATTCTCGCAAGCATGTTATAATACCTTCGGTGTTTCCATGTCCTCTTTTTATAATTTCTTAGGGACTTAATTCCTCCATGCTAGATTTTTGTTGGAGTATTTTCTACTTGAAATCTTTTTCCATTTGGATCACATCACTTTGTGTGGTATTTTAGCAGTTTGTTTCATTTTATTTTGAGAATTCATCTAATCATATATGGATTTAGGTTCTATGTCTTTGAATCACCAATTTCATCGACCATATATCACTTTATTCCTTATCATCATTAGAAGCATTATCTATAACAACAAATTTTCTATCTCTCTTAATAGTATTTGGGACCAATGCTCCTATGGTTAGGAGAAATGATAGGGATTCTAATCCCTATTATTTGCATATGTGTTGTCATCTCCAATTATTATAATTAGGATATTATCATTGTGGATTCATCTGTTGAATCTCTTTTGTTATTGGGAATGTTTGAGATATTTTCTCAACCAATTCCTTGTTTTGTTTACAAACCTTAATTTGTTAGATCAATAGATTCTCTCTCCCTGATTTTTGGAGGTAGCTTTTCTCTTGTAAAGCTATTGAAGGTTCTCATTTGCTTAATAACAATTTAGTTTAATATTTAAATATACAAACTCAAATCATGAGTGAGATTTCCCAACGTCGATTCAAACAATTATGGATGCCAGAACTCCGGAAGAAAACTACACACAAAGCACTAATCGCAGAAGCCTCAAAACAATAAATTCAATTTAATTATCATTTCCCAAGATGCTACAAAGGCTTGATTATCTTCGGCTATGGAAATATCACAATAGTGACATGGTGGGAATACCATAATATCATCTTTTTCCGTGGAATAAGATAACTTACTAGTTTGATGTATTGGGTTTTAAGGAAAATTATGAACTAGGAGTCCTGAAAGCTTCGCAATTTCTTTGACACAAGTATGGTTGCAACATCATTGAGTTATATATATATATATATATATATATATATATATATATATATATATATATATATATATGAATATGATAACTAGTAATAAATTATTTATTAACAAGCTCATATAATATATTATAATATTATCAATCTAATGTTAAATGTCAAATGGGAAAATTATAATTGAAAATGAGTGTTGGAATTGATGAGTTTGTGTATACATGGATTGTATATCTATTAGAGACATTTTGATTAGAATGTTAACTTAGTTTGGTTTTACCCTTTATAATAGTTTACAAAAATTAGTAAATGGAGAAAATATTATAATGTTTAGAATATATTTTATTTTGGATAAGAATTAGTACATCATCATTGCAATATTATATTAAAATATCTAACTTTACGAATAAAGCTAATCATAATACCTAATTAATGAAATATATTGTAAATAGTTAATAGTTAATATTTATTAATAATTAAATTTTATAAAGTATTGATAAAAAAATTGCACACCTCTATATCATAAGTATAGTCTACATAAGAGATGTAGGCATTATAGACTACTTAGTCATTACAAAAAAAATTCATTATGAGTTTTGATGTCATATTACAAATCAAACTAAGTTGGGAGGATAACCACCCACACTATTAAAAATAATATTACATCAAAATTTAACGAGAAATTGTAAGGTGACAAGATGTTACATAGTAATTTGTCATCGACCCCGCATTCCCTGATTTCGGACACTGCCGATTTGTGTTATTGACATCTGCTTTGTGTCATGTTGCAAATTATGTGTCAAGGTCTTCCTTATCATCTCAGGAAGAATATCATTTTTGTTATTGACATCTGCTTTGTGTCATGTTGAAAATTATGTGTCAAGGTCTTCCTTATCATCTCAGGAAGAATATCTCAGTTTACTTCTCCTGGAGCAAACCTTTTTTACTTGTGTTTCTGGATCGTCGCGGGACAACAGTTGTTCCACCCATGAAGATGGCCAAGATTTCTCTAGCCCTAGCGAAGTCTTCGCCCTGTCTCTGTGTTGCACCAACGACGAGCTACTTTTGGCAAGTTTTTTAAACAACTTGTTAAAGCTTTGAAGTATAACAGCTTCATGGGCAGTCCTAGGGTTGGTTGTTGGATCAAATGAGCTTGCATCTCTCCTTTGGGATAGTTGTTCCACATTTTGTGCAACCTCTCAACAAGATAAGCTATTTCCCCCATCTTTTATGGAAGCTCCTCCTCCTATAAATACTTCCTCCATGATTGAGATCAACGAGCTTCAGAGTCCAAGAATTCAATAGTAAGGGTAGAGAGTTTTTTGCTAGTGTGTGGAAGTAGCCTCTCATATAACTTAGCTTGGGATGGTTTTGAGTGGAGTTAACTTGATTATAAGAGTATTCTAGCATTAGCCTTTGGGTAGGAGAGAGAGTTGTTCACCTTTTGGGAGACAATATACAAGTGAATGCTTGCGGGGACATGAAGACTGGACCCTTCAAGGAGGCTTACCATGTCAAGGCTTGGTTGTAAGTTCAACAGATTTATATTAATACAAATCAATAGCTTATTTCCTATATCGTATGTCTAAATGCATAATGATAGCTTGAAGCTCCTTGACTCTTTAAGTAGATAGTTTTTGACATACCCTATTATGTTCGTGGTTGTGTTCTATATGTTGATTTCAGGTACAAGTAATTAGAGGAACAAAAGCTAGAGCAACACAACGGGAACTCCATCGAATGGCGGTTTGAAGGTAAGCCTTCATAACATCAACTTTCTATGGAAATTTGCTTTGGTATTGTCTTTATTGTGACTAGACTCACTTTAGGGCTAGAGGGGTTGCCTTTGTCCACAGAGGGAACTTGCATGTGTCACAACTTGGTGACTCCGTTGGGGACCGATTTGTTTTTGTCTCTTGAATTGAGTTTGTTATTGGTTTATTGTCTCCTTTACATTTGGGATGGATTTTTCATGTTCTAGGTTGTTTTGACTACTCTTGGTAGTCTTCATTCTATCATGAGTGATTGGTCTGGCCTTCCCTCAGCTAGTTTTTAAATTTTTTCCTTTGTTGTAAGGTCATCACAGTTTATTTTGTGACAATCATGAAGATAGTCATGCCTGCGTTATCTGTTTAGGTGTGCTTTCTACTGTTTGGTGTGATTAAGTCGGCTCACAGTCGCGAAGAGCTCTGAAATAGGCTCGGCGTTGTTAACTGGTATACTTCGACAACGACGTCGCCAAGTTGTTGGCTAGGGAGGTGCAAAGTTTTATTGTCGGCGCATGTTGTCTGTTTTATGCTCGCAACGATTCCTGTAGGTTTCCATTTTGAGGTTTTTCTTGTTGATTGGCCAGTGTGTCCTATCTTTTGAACTTCTCTTCTATCTTTTACTGTGTCAAATTGTTGATTACTAGGATATAATGATTTCAAGTTCAATTCCCTTGAAACTTTTTCATTCAAACTGTGTGGCTTGTTTGCCTTAGGGTTTCTTGAAACATTGGTTTTCTTGGGTTACTTGCTTGTTGATCCTTGGGCGGTGTTTGGCACAACCCCTTGGTTAGTTTGAGGCTTCTCTTTATTATTTTTATTTTTTTTTATCTTCCTGATTGGTACGTGACATTTGGTTACCAAATCTTTCAAGTCTTGGTCATTTGGTTCCCTTCCTTCACTTGGCGTAGATCACATTGCTTCTTAGTCAGTGGGAAAAGCTTTCCATTTTTGCAAAAAGAAACATCTTCTTGGTTTTGAGTCTTTGATTCGTTTTAGAGTAAAATGTTTCTATTCATTCATTGAGTGATTTCATTTGAAAAAGCTTAAAACTAGTATATTTTCGAGTTTTCCATTTGGTTGCTTGCTATTCATTTGAAAAAATCAAAATATTGCATTCATCTACTGTTAGGAAATATGAACAACTTTTTGCATTAGTAAGTTCTTTCCATTTAGAAATTGAAAAACAAAAGATGTGGTGTTCATTTTCTTGATTAGGTTGCTTGCATTTCTCTTTCCTCTTAGTTGGTTTTCTTTCATCTACTTGCTTGTCACTTTGGTTGCTTCGAAATGAACCTCTTACTTTGCCTTAGTTAGTTGTTCATTGAAAAGAAATGGTTTCTTCGCTCATCTAGTTGCATTCTAGTAGCTTTGGAAGATACATTTGGTAGGGCCTTGAAACTGAAATTTTAACTCAAGATTAATGACTAAAATCCATTGAATCAATCTAAAAATGCATTAGAACTTAACGCTTATATCTAGAGGTCTAGGCTAGAGACGTGTTCCGACGTTGCTAAACCTAGTGGTTGTTGTTTTCACTAAGGTTGGGTTATTCTCCTTTTGTGATTCAACAAGTACTAGTACAGACTTGTGCTCACTGTACCGTCACGTATATGATGTGAGACCCCACTAGGTTGTAATCCTCATATCCATAGGAAGACGAGTCAGCCACCTTACAGATGTGATACATCGAACACAACATTCATGGAGATAGCCTGCTCGTACTTCTTGGTTCGTCGGGAAGTATTCTGCAGTTCACGCTTGCCTAGTAAACCTTTTTCCTAGAATTCTAGAGTAGTCACTTTCATTCCTTTTCGAATCTTTAAAAGTAAAAGGATCATCCAAGCACTTGTCCTTTCGAGCTCGTTTCCAATAGAAAGCGATAGAGTCGAATTTCGTCCTTTTCTCGACTCTTAAAACATGAAAAGGCAAAGTTTTGTTTCAGTGTTCTAAAATTAACTTCCCACGAAATATTCCTAGTAAAAGTTGACTTCCTTAGTAATTCTTTGGAGTTGATTCCAGTGGCAACATTTCCAGAGTCTACCAGTCAAGGATCCCCTTCGGAAGGGAATCCTAGTCCTTTTCCTTCTTTTGGAAACGTTGGTGCTCCTTATATGGCAACATTGTCCGGTTAACCATTGGTTTACCTGTCTGGTTATTTTTGACCTCAGTGATCCAAATTGTCTCAACTCCTGCCCCACCGTCTCCGTCATTTGAATCATGGCATGATGATTCCCAGGTTGAACCCTCACCTTCTTCCCCTATTTCTTCACCTTCCTCTTTTACTTCACCTGGTAAAAGTTTCAAATCTAGTAACCAGGAGGCTAAGAAGAAGAAGAAGAAGTCCGCTAAGCAAGGGGCTGACCGTGCAGCTATTACTCCAAGTGCACCTCCTATTGGCAAACCTTTTGATCCTCCATGGAAGATCAAATTCCCTTGTAGGTTGTGTAAGGGTGACCATCTCCTCCGAGACTGCCCTGGCATTCCCAGCGTCTTAGAGGTATGGTCTCAAGGTTTGGATCAACCATCCCCATCGACCTTTGGAGATCATGTCAGTGCTGCACTATTGGCTAGCGATGGTAAGAAGAAAGAGAAGATTAGATTTCCCTGTAGGTTATGTGAAGGAGAGCATCTTCTTCACCTTTGTCTGCTTATGGATAAAGCTTCCAAAGTTTTGGAAGACCTTGTAGCTCCTCAACCCCAACTTCATGTTGGTTATCAGAAGATTTCTTCTGGCCCTCTCCTAGTTGGTAAAGAGATTGACTTGGATTCATCTCTTTCCCATCCTGCTCTTCCTGAGCATGACTCTCTTGCGTCTGTTCTCGACCAACCATTGTTCAAAGACAGTGTCGAGTTGGTTTCACCACCAGTTTCTCACTTTGTTCCAGAAAAGAGTGGTGATCATACTACTCGAGTTCTTCTCGTCTCCTTAGATTCTCATGAATCGAAGAGTGACCCTCCCACCCCAATTGTTCAGGAGAGTCCTTCTTCTATTCCTGCCGAGCATGGGGGCAATCATATGATACCCCCACAAGGTAGTTCTTTTGTTTCTTTCGATTGGAGTCACTTGACTGCTTATCGCCTCCCATCTTATGTGCCTTTCCAGATCACAATACAAGCCTATAATATGATAGCACCTGGCACTATATTAGATGAAGGTGCATCTGTTAGCATCATGTCTTCTACTACTTGGCAAGTTTTGGGCTCCCCACGGCTTGTGCCTGTCACCCAGAATCTGTTGGCTTTCAACGGAGGAACTAGTCAACCCTTAGGGATCCTTCCGCAGTTACCTATTACTTTGGGAGGAAAGACCATCTATATAGACGTGATGGTAGTCCAAGGTTTGTTAGATTTAAATCTTCTCCTTGGACGCAACTATGTTTATGTCATGGGAGCTCTTTTTTCTTCACTTTTTCGTGTAGTTTATTTTCCGCACAAAGGATGAATTGTGACTATTGATTAGCTATCGTTCATTGGTCACCAGGTGCTTCATTTGCAACCATCATCCCCTATCGGCTCTTGTTTGCAAGTAGTACTGTCCCTGCCATAGGTCAATTATGTGGCTACCAGTTCCGTCTCTGCATCTGCTGCTAATCACATAGATGGTATAGTACATTATGTACTGGGGGCATTGGAACCCGATCTGTCTTTCATACCAAATGACATGTATTCCTCCCAGAGCGTGGTCCTTTCATCTAGTGAAGACCTCTTTGGAGCCATGTTCTCATATGATCCATGAAAAGTACTCTGAGGATAGTTTGTTCCTGTGTCAACCTCATTAAAAAATGAAATAAGGTGCCATGATGATATTTCTTGGTCTTGATTCAACCTCGTTAAAAAATGAAACAAGGGTTCCGAGCATAGTTCTTTATCTTGTGTCAAGCTCTTTAAAACAGAATCAATGAGACTGAGGATAGTTCTTTTACTGTCAACCACGTTAAAAAAATGAAACAACTCCATTTTCCAAATCGAGTCTTTGATTAAGATCTCGTAAAATCCCAGTCGAGTCTTTCCAAGATCTCGTAAATGAACCTTCATTCCATTCACCTTGTTGAATGAAATAAAGCTTGGGGGCATGTACCTTGATTTGAGCCATTATGTTAGGGGCATGCAAACTTATAACAAGCATAGTTTTTTGTTTCAAGCTTGTGTAAACATGAAACCAAATCCAAGCAGAGTTCTCCATGGTTCAATCTTGTGTAAAAATGAACCCATGCCCAATTTACATCTCATGATTGTCGTTTTTATCACTAATTTCTGTTAGATGAGCCCTGGTTGTTTCATTCCATCACCACCATCTCTTTGGCTGATCATATGCTTTCACATGGTTGTTTTTTATTTCTTGAGGGACCATAGCGATGAGTGGTTTTATTAGCCAGCCTCTTGACCATTATGTGTTTTGAGTAGTTCCTCCATTGTCGGAACCAGTTGCTACCATTTATACCAGTCGTTCCTCAAGGATGAGTCACCTTTAAAGCTCTTTTATGACTCGTAAAAGATGAAAAGATTGTCGAGTATTTTTCCTTTTTGACTTGTTAAAGAGAATAAAAATGGGGGGCCCGCTTTCAGCTCTTTTATGACCCTTTAAAAACAAAAAGATGGTCGAGCCCTTGTCGTTTCGAACTCGTTAACGGATGTGAAATGTTGTGTGCCCAGTATAAGTTTACCCCTTTTTCAGGCTGGGAGGCACTACTTATGAAAAAAGCACTCCTTCGCTGAAATGGTCAAGCAGTTCCCTTGGGAATTGTTTTCTACCTTTTCAGATTTGAGGGAAAAATTTACAAAAAGGGACCTTTGGAGTTTTATTTTCTGTGTCCTTTTCAAACTCTCTAAACATGAAAAAGACTCTAAGTTTTACCTATGTCGGACTCGTTAAACCCTGACGACATTGGACTTGTCATTATGACGAGATCAAGCTTCTCCTTCCTAGGGCTCGTTAAAAACTGACTAGGTCGGATTTGTCCAAAGGACAAACTTACACTACCAGCATATGATATCCCCTTCAAGCTTGTGTTTCAAAAATAATTGGGGTACTCGGTAGCAATGGTGGGAGAAAATTTTGAAGTAATATGTTGGTTGTATTAATTACGGTAGCTTGTCGCAATTGAAATTCAACACTCTTTCTGCTTCATTTCGGGGTGGGATTTCCTCACTTATCGTTGGCCTTCTGGGTTTTGGGTTATCCATTTTTCCTCAGTCCATCTAATCCCTATTGCATCATCATGACCTTTGATCCCTAGGTACCAAAATGCTACCACACTCTAGAGTTGTGTCGCCGATATGTTCAAGAGCTTAATCCTTTTGTAGTTTGTGCCTTAAAAATCTTCCTCTGAATCTTTGTTTCATCCACATTCATCTTGTTCCTATGTCTCACGTCGATGATGTGGGAAACATTATGGCCCTCCTTCGACCGATCGCTTCCTGTCGACTTCAACTCATTATCCGGGAAGATGATCTAGAGACCTCTTTCTGGTACCTTGGAGATTGCATGCCTTAATGGCAAGTTCTTCTCATTCGACGACAGGCTTTCATCATTGGCCTTCGATTGGGTGATTTCATGGGTGTTCAACTTCAGATCATTCTTCACACTTCGTGGATTGTACTAGCAGTACCTTGAGAACCATTGACATTATTGGTGGTCTCTCTTGTGCTTATTAACGATTTTCATCATTGACCGGTAATCAAGCGATTCTTCTAGTATGCTTGACTTCAACACATCTATTCACATATTAGAGTTTGTACCTTGATTGGGTTGGGTTTCAAGACCCTAGGCTCATATTACACAAGACCAGGTTGCATAGATTGGTTCATGATTGTATACATGACTCTTTTGATTGGATGGCTGCGACCATACCTGAGTCTTTCATATAGTCCTTTTGATTGGATGGCTGCGTCCATACCACAGGTCATTTATGTTTATCTTATGGATGGTTGCGCCCATGCCTTATGCACATATATTTCCTTTCACTATGTACTCATGTATTAGAGATATCAGTTGTACTTGCGTTGCAGGTTCTCCACGATGGTGTTCTGTTTCAGTTATGGCTTCATAAAGCATTTCACCCCTCCCACTCTCTTGGTCTTCATGCTTTAGGGGGCATCGGTTACACAGTAATTTGTCACCGACCCCGCATTCCCTGATTCCAGACACTGTCGGTCCATGTTATTGACATCAACTTTGTGTCATGTTGCAAATTATGTGTCAAGGTCTTCCTTATCATCTCAAGAAGAATATCTCAGTTTACTTCTCTTGGAGAAGACCCTTTTTTACTTGTGTTTCTGGGTCGTCATGGGACAATAGTTGTTCCACCCGCGAAGATGGCCAAGATTTCACTGGCCCTAACGAAGTCTTCACTCTGTCTCTGTGTTGCACCAATGACGAGCTACTTTTGGCAAGCTTTTTAAAAAACTCGTCAAAGCTTCGAAGTATAACAGCTTCATGGGCGGTCCTAGGGTTGGTTGTTGGATCAGATGAACTCGCATCTCTACTTTGGGATAGTTGTTCCACCTTTTGTTCAACCTCTCAAAGATATAAGCTCTTTCTCCCAACTTTTATGGAAGCTCCTCCTCTTATAAATACTTCCTCCATGACTGAGATCAGCTAGCTTCAGAGTCCAAGAATTCAATAGTAAGAGTAGAGAGGTTTTTGCTAGAGTGTGGAAGTAGCCTCTCATGTAACTTAGCTTGGGATGGTTTTGAGTGGAGTTAACTTGATTATAAGAGTATTCTAGCATTAGCCTTTGGGTAGGAGAGAGAGTTGTTCACCTTTCGAGAGACAGCATATGAGTGAATGCTTGCAGGGACATGCTGACAAGACCACTCAAGGAGGCTTACGATGTCAAGGCTTGGTTGTAAGTTCTACTTTGATTTATATTAATACAAATCAAAAAATTATTTCCTATATATCGTATGTATAAATGTGTAATGATAGCTTGAAGCTCCTTGACTTGTTAAGTAGATAGTTTTTGTCATACTCTATTATTTTCATGGTTGTGTTTTGTATGTTGATTTCAGGTACAAGTGATTAGAGGAACGAAAGCTGGAGCAACACAATGGGAACTCCATCGAATGACGGTTTGAAGGTAAGCCTTCATGACATCAACTTTCTAAGGAAATTTTCTTTGGTATTGTCTTTGTTGTGACTAGACCCACTCTAGGGCTAGAGGGTTGCCTCTGTTCACAGAGGGAACTTGCCCGTGTCACATAAGAAGTCAGAGAGAAAAATAAATAAAAATAATACCTAATTAATGAAACATATTGTAAATAGATAATATTTATTAATAATTTAATTTTTTCAAGTATATGTGTGTGTGTGTGTGTGCACATGTGCATGTGTGTGTGTGAGCTTTGATATCATACTACAAATTGAACTATGTTGAGAGGTCAACCACATTTCTACTAAACACCCAAATTATTAAAAATTGTATTGCATCCAAATCTAAGGAGAAATTGTAGGGTGATAAGGAGTTAGAAGGAAAAGGATTCAATAATAATTCAATAAAATCCCTCCATAATATTAAAGGGAAATTAATATAATAATAATTCATGAAGATCCTTCAATAATAATAATTCAATAATAACTCATGAAAATCCTTCTATGCCCATGAGTTAAATAAATATCTGATGAGGGGTTGCCACATGATATTTTTGTTGGGGAATATGACCACAAGATGAGGGCCTTAGCCTCTGATCTATCATAACTCTCTATCCAAGATGAACTATGATGCATGTCATATACCATTGGAATTAGCACAATAAGGAGCATCTAGTGATAATGGTATTAAGAGCAAACCCGCTGATCTTCATACTCAATGTCATCAATAAGTGTGGGGATTCTAGGTCTATCGGGTCTTCTCCACCATTGGAGCTTCAAACAATGCAATCCAAACAAATATTAAGAGAGTTCAAGCATCGATATTGGCATCAATGAAAACAGCATTCAACACTACATTGAGTCAATCAACGACTGGTTTCTATTTTGACAAGATAGCCTGAGAGAGATGTCACGGGCCATTGGACTTCTTGATAACCTTTTCTACATTTACTTAGGCTTATGACTAAAATTTTCCACATCATTAGGAAATCCCCCATCATTAGTACCATGGCTCTTCTGATATAAGCTTGGATTTGGGTTCCTTTCTTTCCGAGTTTTTGTCTTTTTTTTGTAACATAGATCCAATGTATGTTTGGATTCATTTTCTTATATTAAATCTAGGTTTAAGCTCTTATATTGACCATATCAACTAACTAGAGATCAATCGAACTATTGTACACATATAATTTTCACATAAATGGATTTTATAATATATCCTCCATATACATCGTAATTGCATTTAATTTCTAAGAAATTTATCATAAGGGTGCCATACAAGTTTAATATTTCCTTTAACTAACAAAACCACAACCTTAGCTAGCAAAATTTCATATTTACAAGTTCAATTAAAATCCATATAAGAAAAAAACATGGTTGTATAACTTTATGAAATGTAGGAAATTTTAATTTAACCACATAATACACGATTTTAATTTACCTAATTGATTCATGGTCATAATAGGTAATATTTGGATTTTTGATTCATCACAATACAATGTATGATTTGTTTTTTTCTAGTTGATTCATGATTTTATATTGTATTAATTTAACTTCCTTGGCCAAATTAAAGCTATACAACATCTAATTTATCCAACTTGCAATCAATAACATCCACTTCATCTAAATAAGTGGTCATGATTGTATAATCAAATTCAATCCCAACTTGTGGCCATATAGTTCAATTCAACCGTTGTATAGCCTTTGATAACCTTACAGTTTATGTATGAATTTCTAACTTTGCAACTTGGCAATTTAATCATTCAATTTCTCAATATCTATGCCTAATTACCAACAATTAGCTAGAATTCAACATTGGTGCCCAAATGATAGTATGTCTTGAATTTCTTAAAATTCGTGCTAAATTGATGTAATTTGGATTAAATTTGTGTCATATTTACGATACAATAGATGACCAATTTCAAAGATTCTCATGAATTGATGGCAAAACAAATTTGCTATTTGTCACTTCCCATAACACTTTTGTCGATATTTTGTAGCCCTATGTGGCAATACTATGTAATAATAATTTCTAAGTCAAACTTCCAAGGTTTTGTCTAGTAGGTAGTAAAATATAGCTATATGGTTTGCCTCCTCTAATTGTTCGTTGATGAAATACTATTCTGATATAGGTCTTTATTGGTAGGCGAATAAAGAATGCAATATTGACTTGGATACATCCCATATCTAAACTATCCTCCTAGTTAACCAGTGAACACTATGGTTTGGTACTTAGGTGTCTTAGTAGATGGAAATATGTCCATAGGATGACCAATTATTTAGTCTTTATAGCCAAATTGATGTTAGGTCTTGAACAGATTCCTAGACATTCTATGTGGTACTAGTGTTTGGCCTAGAGGTTAGTTGGCCAATGACTAGTATATTGTTTCATATTAGAATCTTACAATTGAAGGAAGGAACATTATCACTTAATTTTAAGAATCCGTAATCCATTCATATTGGAAGATGCCCACATTTAGTGTGATCAACCAATATTTTGGGATTATTTGTAACACAACCTCGAGTGTGATTTTTCCCTTTTCATTATGCATTCTCGCAAGCATGTTATAATACCTTCGGTGTTTCCATGTCCTCTTTTTATAATTTCTTAGGGACTTAATTCCTCCATGCTAGATTTTTGTTGGAGTATTTTCTACTTGAAATCTTTTTCCATTTGGATCACATCACTTTGTGTGGTATTTTAGTAGTTTGTTTCATTTTATTTTGAGAATTCATCTAATCATATATGGATTTAGGTTCTATGTCTTTGAATCACCAATTTCATCGACCATATGTCACTTTATTCCTTATCATCATTAGAAGCATTATCTATAACAACAAATTTTCTATCTCTCTTAATAGTATTTGAGACCAATGCTCCTATGGTTAGGAGAAATGATAGGGATTCTAATCCCTATTATTTACATATGTGTTGTCATCTCCAATTATTATAATTAGGCTATTGTCATTGTGGATTCATTTGTTGAATCTCCTTTTTTATTGGGAATGGTTGAGATATTTTCTCAACCAATTCCTTGTTTTGTTTACAAACCTTAATTTGTTAGATCAATAGATTCTTTCTCTCCATTATTTTTGGAGGTAGCTTTGCTCTTGTAAAGCTATTTAAGGTTCTCATTTGCTTAATAACAATTTAGTTTAATATTTAATATATATAAACTCAAATCATGAGTGAGATTTCCCATATCATTGGGAAATGCTACACAAAATGATGTAGAAAATTTTATATTCCTCATAAGTCTCAATCTATACTTATTTATTTCAATGGGTTTCCTTTCATATTCCTAATAATTGTAGATAATTTACCAAATATTTAATCTCCAAATGCCTCTCCCCTAATTTTGTAATTTCATTAAAAGTTGATATTTTTCTTCCATGGTCTTGTAACATAGTTTCCAACATTTATGTGTTTCTTCTTGCATTGAGTATTATATTTATATAAGTATCTCTCTTTTTCCCAACTCTATATCCTAAAGATTCCATGGTACAATTTTGTTCTCAACAATAGACTTAGTGTATGTTAAGGTGGGCTTTCAATATCTTGAAATACTAATTCAAAAACTTTGGTGTTTTAGTTAGAGTCAATTTTTTCTTAAAAATATTATTGGCTAGAATACTCAATGATTCTACTAACCCTTATTTAAGTTGATTACAATTTTGTTAAATTTTGAACCAATCATGTCATTTATTAGTTCACAGTTGCACATAGAAAAAATGTGAATTTTAACAAGAAATTCAAACTATAATAATTTCCCTTAAAAGAAAAATAAATTAAATAAAAATCACTTAAAATAAATTTGAAATCCTAAAATTTTCTTAACACTAGAAGTATTTTTTTCAATCAAAATTTCCATGATCTTAAAAAAGCCATATCCCATTCTCCTTATGTCAAAAATACGAGTCACTGACCCTTAGAAAATATATTTTTAATATAATTTACATTTTCAAATATCTAATAATAGCTTTTAGTTTCAAACTTATTTTAAAATTGGATTAACTAAACATTTAAAAATAGAAGTAAAATAAAATTAAGAAATTATAAATCAACATAATAAAATGAAAAAAAATTGATAAACACTGATTAAAGAAATATGTATATATATAAATAAATATAAATAAAACCAACTATCAGTTCAATATATTTGAAAATAAAAATAATTATAAAAAAATAAATAAGAGCCTTACAGTCCAAGAGAATAAAATTAAAACAGTTACTTAAAAAAAATTAAAGAAAGTAGTGAATGGTAAACCCGAAAAAGTGTTGTAGATAGTTTGTTGGACAAATAAGTGCCCGTGGAATAAATCATTCTAAACTCTCCATAATAAATCATTCCAAACTCCATGAAAATTAAATAATTGAATGGTAAAAGAAAAAGATAACCGAAAAAAGCTTCTTAAAAGCCCTTTCTAAAATTGGTTTTGAAGTGGAGGAGAGGAGAGGAGAGAACGAATGGTATTATTTGGGTAAGCTATGCATATACATATTAATATCCACTAACGTACACCTTCCATAAGCTTAGGAAACAAGCACAGTTCCCACCGATGGACTGTAACCAGTGAATGCAATGCCTCGAGCTCCGCACTGGGAAAGAGCTAACCAGCCATATATTGGGTATTTAATGCCCTCAGAGCAGCACGCGACTTAACGCGATAACACGGGAACGGGCAAATTCGACATTAAATAATATTTGCCCGCTCCCGTGTTATCGGGCTAAGTGGCGTGCTGCTCTGAGGGCATTAAATACCCAATATATGGCTGGTTAGCTCTTTCCTCCGCACTACACGTCTCGAGGACAATGGACAACTATTTAACATGCGCACAGACCTTCACCCATGAACGTTTTCCGGTAATAAACAATTGCCTTGACAATGACGTCATTGTAAACTCCGTCTATGTAAATGGTAACAGAGACGATCAGAGAAGTGGGCCCGCAAAGCCACGTACCCAAGTAAAGGGAATCTGCAATCGGGATAAGGGTTGCCCTCAAAGCGCTGGGAGTACTTGACCTCTATGATAATGTGCTCGAGAGTTCTATTCCAAAGGAATTGTGTAATTCTACACTTCTACAAACATTGGATATTGCATACAACCATTTGAGGGGTCCTACCAGAACTCGGTTGGCTGGTCTAGTCGAAATATCTCTGGTTGTTTGACAATGCTCTAAGTGGTCAAATCTCACTACAACTCAGTCGTCTCGTCCAGTTGGAATCTCTCTTGTTTGTATGGCAATGGTTTGAGTGGAAGCATCCAATTTTTCTAGCCAAGTGCATTTCACTTACATAGTTGTTGAAATTCAGAATGTAGAACTCTGTTGATTTCATAGTTTTTGGCAAATTAATATTCCAATAAAAATTGTAATTTCTTTTGGCTAATGTGGCAGAACAAGAATCTTACATAGGCAAACTTACAAAAGAAGAACCACCATGGTCATGCTATCCACGCAAAACTCTGAGGATAATGAACACTTATTCTTACTCTGGATAGATCTGTTAATATTTAGAAACACTTCACCCACAAGATGCAGATTCCATTCATTTAATTTAACACAATTGAGGAGTGCTTAAAATGGTGGAGTGCTCACTCTGGTGGTTTTCTGGGAAATTTGGAAAGGTCGTAACCAATTGATTTTTGGATCCAGTAGATGGGGAAAAAGTAATCTATGAGTTCATAGAACAGTGGGTTGTATTGGATCAGAATGTAGATATCAAGGGAAAAATAAGACAGAGAAGGGGAGACTTCAGATCACCAACTACCCGTGGGGTTTTTTGATGGGGCAGCACAAGGAGGAAGATGTGGGTGCGGTTTGTGCTTAACACTGCCAGAAGAAGAAGAGTTCTAGATACACTGGTATATGGGAGTAGGAACTAGTATGAAGGCAGAAGTTGTTGCTCTATGGGGTCTATTATGCTTTATTAAGTTTCTTGATATCTCTCAAGTACAAACTTTTGGGGATTCCAAATGTATGGTAGATCAGCGTAATGGGAAGAGCAATATCCAGCAAGTTTCCCTACAAGGTTGGCTGCTTTATTAAGTTTCTTGATATCTCTCAAGTACAATTTTTTGGGGATTCCAAATGTATGATAGATCATCGTAATGGGAAGAGCAATATCCAGCAAGTTTCCCTACAAGGTTGGCTGAGATGTATAAAAAACATATGGAATTCCTTTCAGAATCCGTCCATCGAGCACATTAGCAGGGCACATAACAAGATTGCAGATGAACTATCGAAGAAAGGATTACTAGTAGCAGAAGAAGGTATGTATATCACGATGAGAATGGAGAATGGGATCAGAGGAAACAAAAGTAGAAAAACTAAAGTGGCTCGGATAGATCACTAAAGAACTCCCAAAAAAGCAGAAATTCAACGCAGACAAGCTCACCTAATTTCTTTGTTCCTTTCTGTTTAAAGTTTTGTACAAATTTTGGTTCAGATTTTGTATAGAAAACATATGTGGAATGACTACTTTAAGGTTGTGATTTACAGAACATGCAAATGATCTGAATTGCATCTTAGTCTTATAGAATCTCATAGTGAAATTTTGTGTTATATAGCAAATATGGCAGAGAGTATATAGTATCACAGATGTTGTAATTATTAGAAATCATTTCAGCTATATGTAAGTTGAATATTTTCTTCCCATGTAGTCATGTTGTGGATTCCACAGGGTTTATGAGGACAATATGTCCTTCATAAATATTTGATAATTGAAATATTAAAATGAATTTAACTTTATTTACTATCATTATAGTTATTAAATACATTTTAATATTTTTAACATAAAAACAATTAAATAAAAAAATCATAATATTTTATATTAATTTGGTTCACTACCATTTTACATATTAAATATATCACAATATTTTTAAAATAAAAATAATTAAATAAAAAAATTATAATATTTTATACGACATATTTTATATATCTCAAATAAGAAAAATATTCCACGTATTTTTAACATATATATATATATATATATATATATATATATATATATATATATATATATATATATTAATTATGCGACATATTTTATACCACCTATTTTATATGTAACAAATAAGAAAAAATATTCCATGGACAGTAAGTGGTATAGCACTGACAATTCACCATGTTCTCCCCATAAACTTAGCCATATTTAAATTTGTTTACCCAAATTTCGCATTCATTTTATACTTTTGCTGGTCATAATTTCCCTTATATGTAAAAGTATTTATTATTTATATAAAAAATTTAATTAAATATGAAAAGTTTTGCATAAATATATAAAATATTTATTATCATTATCATTATTATTATAGTAAATTTTAATAAATAATGTTTATATATATTTATATATTAATAAAATTATTTATATTAATTGTAAAATTTATAGTAATATCATAGTTATATTAGAAATTATATTATGATTTTTTTCAATTTTTCGTATTATTTATATATTTGAATACAATTTATACTAAGTAATATATTAATTTTTAAAAATGAAATTTTTTAAAATTAGACAAAATTTACAATATATACTTTATTTCAAAATATAATTTTTGATTAAAATGTATTTCCCCAAATCCAATAGATTGATACTTGAACATAGAATTTATGCCTTTTTTCTATGTAGAACACCAAAATCATGGGTTATACATTTGAAGATTTTATATGAATAACATTTTTTTGAAATACATTTTACATTTTTGACTTTATCATTGTATGATTAATTATCTTTTGTACAAATAAAAATTCTGGATTACAGAGATCTTTATAATTTTTTTATGACTAGATAGGTAGACATATAACCCTATGTTAACCAAACATTTAGATCCATTCCCTGGATGACCAATCTAAGTCTATGATCAATAACAATAGTCTTACACAATCATTAAATTTTTATGATTGAATGTCACTTTGGAAATAAATAAATTCAAATTAAGTCTAAATTACTATGATTTCTACATTATCATTAAAATTTTATGAATAAACTTGATTTTAGAAATAAGTAAATTCAAATTAACTCACAAGTGCAATTTATAGTCTTTATCAGACCTCTCATCTCCTTTGGCTACAACTTTCCCATCAAACAACTTGGTAACTTCATAGTCACTAACAACCTATATACATTAAATAAAATTCATTAACATCAATTCAAATTAAAATAAATGAATCTTTGATATATAAAAATAAATTACACTTTCATGATAAGTTTCTCAATCCTTTAAATAAACTTCATCATTTCGAAACCTGCCACTAAAAAACATTAAATATTAAATTATTAATTTTATTTTTATTTTCCATATCAATAATTTATCTTATGAAAAAAGAGCTTTGGTCAATGATATCATTCAATGTAGGAACTCTTTCCATATCAAATTTGTTTTATTAGAAGATTAAGTTTTGGGGTTAGTGAAAAAACATGTACATGTATTATTAGCAAAATGAAACGTGCTCTGAAGCTAGTAAGTTTTTGGATCCGGTGGATTATAATTAAACATGTATTATGGAGTCAAGTTTTAAGACTTTAATTTGATATTCATTTTTTTTTAAGTTTAGCCATAGTTTACATCATGATTATGTTAAAAAACAATACCTAAGTAAATCGGAATTGAACTAGTAACTAAACATTTAAATTTTTTTTAAAATACACCCAATAACAATGGATCTAAAACCATAAACATTTCAACATACAATTTTATATGAATAATAAATTATACATTGAACGATTTCATGTGAATAGTATTTTTTTTAATGAGTTCTACATTTCTGGCTTTATTATTGTATGATTAATTCTGTTTTGTGTAAATAAAAATTCTTATAATTAACTCTGGGTATGAGCGAGGCGTCTTTATAAAATTTTGATGAGGAGTTAGGTGGAGATATAACCCTATATTCGACACCACGCTCAATGGCAATGCTCTCCTTATGATTTGATAGGTAGAGAACAGCAATATGCATTCTTTCTCGATATTCACCCAAATTTCTATATAAACGCCCACCTGGAAATGAGCAAATTTTCCATATATCCATCCTGGCACGTGGCTCGCATTGGAGGGAGCTGCGCATCTTTGTGTTGTTCAGTATGTTACTGGTTCCGACAAATAGGGATCTGTGCATTTTGGAGCGGTTTTCGTTTTCCTGGGTCAAGTTATTGGTTTTTTTATTTTCAAATTTTGTTTTTGACTGGTTTAAGTTTTTGTTTTTGGTGGAGTCATTTAACGGGGTGGAGGAATTGTTTAGACGATTAAAAGTGGCTGGAATCCAGGCAAAAAAATTTCAAAAAATCTTGTAGAAGCCATGTTTGAATCTTGTTTTTGATGGTAGAAATGGATTCAGCACTATCAAAAACGTGTAGGACACCTAAAATTTTAAAGTTTAACAACTGTAACTTGGATTTACAAAAATCCTTACTGGGTTTTATCTAAATATGACCTGAATTTCCATAACTTTCCGAACAACTCTTCCGTTAAACTAAGCGTTTGTTTTTTATTTAAGTAAGAATAAGTTTTTATCTGCGTAATTTTTTTTTTGGTCTTTAATGTAATTTAAAATACTGAAAACATATTTATTAATGCGATTGATTAATTTTATTATAAATATTTAATTGATGAAAATATATTTTATTTTCAAATTATTAAAAATAAAAATAACGTCAAAAAAACCATATTAAAACACAATGTGTAGATAGAACATGCAATAAAATTCGGCCTGGAGTATGCCGTAAAACTGCTTCTGCTTGGCTAAGAGCTCGTCTTCCTCGGACGTAAGGAAACAGGTTAACGGCCCAAGACCCAGAGGCATCTGGCAGGAGTGATGAGCCTGCTCCCTTACAGACCACCAGCGGGTTATTTCAGGTGGCGTGGTTTTCCTATCTAACTATGATGAGTCAAACCGACATTCGCGGATAGCAGCCAGAGATGGCTGTCCTCACTGTTGGTTTTGACACCTGAGTTGATAGGTTTTTCCACCTAGGTAAAAAAAAAGAACATGCAATAAAATTATTTACTGGAAAATGGAACAATCATCGTTAACTTTGTAATGTCCTACTGTTTAAAAATACCAGGGATTGTAATTTGGCCGGGATTTGAAGCAGAGCCGGAGCACGGGAGAGCCTCGAGCCAATGAGCAGACCGCCACCTAGCCAACCACCTTGCAGCTGGGACATCCGCCACCTTGCACCTTGGATGGTAAACACAGCACCGAAGCCTTCAGTTTTTTTTTTCCTTTAAAACAGCTCCCCGCACTCTGAGATAGGCTTTCTTCCGGCCTCCTGGTCGGGGGCCCTGGGTGCTCTCCTGGTTTTTGGCCTCTATCGGGTAGATGTCTGGTGTATGTTTATGGTGTTGTCTCTTCCGTTTCATCGACGCGCTCTCCCGTTGTTCTCGGCGATGCTTTCCAAAATGTCAGTAACATACTTCCAGCTGTTTCTGATTGTTTCATGGTAGTCTATTTTGGATTATGAGGTTTATCATACAATTGTTGATCTCAAATCTTTTCTCTGAAAGAACATAGTATAGTCTATCATTTTGGATTAAAAGCGCTAAGCTCTGTTAATTTTCTGGTCTGTAATTGCCTTTAAAATGCTGAAATCCTTATTAATCAAGATAAAGGAATCCATAGTCATATATAGTCCATGTTCAGATTTTCGGGTTAGAATTGGTAGATGGTGGTGTATTTTTCAGCTTTACTGCTGCTGCATTGACTGTCAGAACCATCCTACTGTGTAGTTTTTTCCTCCCTTGTCTGAACTCGCTCTCCTGGTTCCTGAAAGAATTATCTCGGAAAACCAGATAATTTCCAGGATCATGTTTTTTCCGGCAAAGGAGAATTTCAAAAATCTTCCGGGAGTTTTAAAAGCTCTCACCTATTCCTCTGAGCCTACTGTACTAACGAGTACAATATTTCATCAGTTACAGCTTTAGAATCCTGTCATCCTCTTCTAGTCAAAACGACGGCTGGATTATATCCTTATTTGACTCTCATTTCAGGTGAATGAGAGAATTCTGGGTCTGATCGCATTTATCCCCTCTTTCTTGAGAATTCTAATCTCGGACTCCAAGGTCCCTCCTGCTGATGTTTCTTTATTATCCTTATCTAGTTACGTCCTTTGCCCTCGATAGGATCTACGGATCGATCCACCTCTGCACTGGTGTTTTTAATTTTTCTCTCCAGCAGTTATTCCATCCGGGTTTCTTGTTTCAGAAGGGATCTACGGACAGGATTATTCCTGTACGGTTATAGCTTTTTATTATTCCCAGGTGTCTTCTGGCTTTATTTGAGTTCTTTTCCTTATCAAAATGGCGGATGGGTCTGACTCATCTGCCACACAAGCCCTCATCCAAGCCACTATCGAGATTGAGGAAGCTCAATTGAAGTCTAGAAAATGTGCAGGTTGGCAAGCCACGGTGGAAAACATGATAATTAATCCCGCATGCCATGAAAAGAATAACCCTGCCCCTGTGAAGCATGTTCCAGATTTTTCGCAAAAGGGTAAGGACCGTTCCAAGAAAGGATGGTCACACGACCAAGCGGAGAATTTCAACAAATCTAGGAACCCGGTCAAAACGGTACCTCCTCCAAAGGCAATCTCCGTGGATAGCGCTGTCTTAACGGAACGCATCGACAGTCTGCAAAAGCTGGCTTTGATTGGGAAATGGCAATTCCCGGAAATGGGTGAGGAGGATATGAGGAAATGGCTGACAGACAGATGGTCCCCCCTGATTGGATATACTCCTGTTATTTCCCGCTTGATGAAGGAATGGTACTCCTTTCATTTCCTTAAAGCATCAGATTTAGAGACTATTCTTAACAAACCATGGGTCTTCGGAAGAAGCTTCTTGTCCCTCTTTCGATGGTACATGGGTTTCGATCCATTAAAGAATACTCCGTCGAACAGCCTGATTTGGGTGAAACTCCCAAATTTGCCTCTGGAGATGTGGTCGATTGAAACTCTCACAGAGATTGGGAACTCCATTGGTAAGTTCATCTATGTTGATCCCTGGTGTAGAGGAGAGAAAGATAAAAGAATTGCGTGGATCCTAATAGAGAAACCTTATAAAGGAGGTTATCCAGATCATATTGAGATAGCCTGGGATAGCTTCAAAATTAATCAAAGGCTAGATTTTTGGGGCATACCATTTAGGTGTTCTTTGTGTCACAAAACCGGACACCTCATTAAAAACTGCAGCCACCGTTTCAATCGCAGGAACAAGAAATTTCTATTCAAACAGGATAGGAAGTCTGATACAGATCGGTCCTCTGAATATGTAAGTCTTCTCGAGAGTCCTTTAAAGATTAACCAGGATCCTGATCCTCTCTGCTCCCTCCAAAATTCTCACGACCGTCCTGATGCTTTCACCTCGTCAGCTTTTGGATGCACCCCTATTCCTGAGCCTTTCGAGGAAAAACCTGTCCCCTCTCCTCCTACTATGAACCAAGGGGATTTTGTGGTTGGCTCACATCCCATTCAGATTTCCTCTTCATCTCCGACTCCTGTAAAACCTCCTTCTTTTGATCCGAAAGGAAAGGACCCTCTTCTTACGCCTACCCCCTTCAACTCACCTACTGAGTCCCCGGTCAATAATTTCGATAGTGATATAGACCTTTTACTTTATAGAAATTCTTCAGAACTTGAGCCATTAACCATTCATAAACCTTCATTCCCGTCCTATCCATCCATCAGCCCTAATTCAGCTAAGAATATCACGGTCAGGAAGAAACATAAGGGAGGTAGTCGCCACTTTAGAGGAAGATCGATAGCTTCTGAGCACGGAGTGAGAAATTTATCCCTTGTGGAAGTTCCAATTTTGGACTCGTCAGAGTTTCAGCCTCTTAGAGCATGTATGGCTGGAGAGTCCTCCAAATGACTTTCATGGCCTCAATGAATATTAGGGGTTTGGGCGCATCCCCTAAATTTATGGCGCTCAAAGAAATTTTTTACTCGGCTCATCCTAAAATTATCTTTATTCAGGAAACCATGCACCCAAGCAAGGCATCTATAGCTTTTTTTAGAAGAATGTTTCCGACTTGGTTTATGGTTGCCACTGAGGCAAATGGCCAGTCGGGAGGTCTAGCAGTTCTGTGGGATCCAGCTTGGATAAAGGCTAAAGCCTTTAAATGCTGCGCGGGAATACTAATCTCGGCATCTATCAGGGGCCATGCTCTAGTTTTCAACATTCTAAATGTTTACGCTCCTTACAGAAATAGACTTTCCTTCTGGGAAAGGCTGTTTGCATCGAAAATTCTTGAGATTGATTCGTTGATGATAGCGGGCGATTTAAATGTGACTTTAAGATCTGATGAGTGCTGGGGTAATTGCAGGAAAATAGATCCTCTGGCTGACAGACTTCGAAAGGAATTTTTGATCAGGAACCTGGTGGATATCATGCCCAATAAAATGAAGCCTACTTGGGATAACAGTAGGACGGGGCAGGCTTACATTGCCAAGAGGATTGATCGATTCATCATTCATGCAAGCATCATTGGAAAATTGGGAATGCCGGTTTCGTTTATTGGGAATGATTTCACTTCTGACCATAGACCTATTTTCCTTGAATGGCGTGGTAAGGATTTCAGGCTCGGTTACTCATTCAAATTCAACAGGACTCATTTAGAAGATCATTCCTTTAATGAAATTATATCAAACAAATGGAAGGAACTACTGGAATCTGAAATGGCCCCCTTCATGACATTTCGGGAAAAGATTCAAAGTCTGAGAACAGTGGTAAAGGATTGGCAAATTCGAAAGAAAAGGAAGGATAAACAGGAACTGAATGACATCCAAAACGAACTGGACCTCCTAATAAATTCAACAGATCCGAATAGCCTGTCTCTAGAACTAAAAGGCCTTATAAGAAATTTGGAGAAAAAGAAACAATTGCTTTTGCTAAAGGAGGAGGCTTCTTGGAGACTAAAGAGCAGAGCCATTTGGCTCAAGGAGGGGGACCGGAATACGAAGTTTTTTCATAATTTTGCAAATGCCAGAAGAGGGAAAAACTCTATTTGGAGGATCGAAGATGGTAAAGGAGATTTCCTCTACTCTCAGCAAGAAATCTCCGCAGAAGCAACAAGGTTCTTTCAGAATCAATATAGAAGGCAGGAGGTTAACATTCATGATGTCCTCTGGGCAGTTGAATTGGTGCCGGAAATGTTCGATGAGGCAGCAAATGAAAGCTTCTTTAAGCCGATTTCAGAAGAGGAACTTCTAAGAGTTATCAAAGCATTCAAAAAGGATAAAAGCCCCGGGCCAGACGGATGGCCAATCGAATTCTTCTCTCACTTCTATGATCTTTTCAAAGCGGATCTGCTGGGGATGGTGGAGGCTTCCCGAATGGCAGGTAGTATTCACAGTGCCATTTCTTCCACACTGATTGCTCTTATTCCTAAAAAGGAACGATCAGACTCATTTCATGATTACAGGCCTATTTCATTATGTAATATATTGTTCAAAATCATATCAAAAATCATAGCTGAAAGGATGAAGCCCATTCTAAACTCTTTCATATCAAGGGACCAGCATGCTTTTTTAAAAGATCGGAACATTTTGGATGCTGTTGCCATGACCCAGGAAAGTTTGTTCTCAATGTTGTCAAACAATATGGATGCGGCTATCCTTAAGATTGATTTGAAAAAAGCATACGATTGCGTTGACTGGGGTTTCTTAAGAATTTTGTTGGCAAAAATTGGGCTGAAATCTCAAGGAATCAACTGGGTAATGTCATGTGTTGAAAATGTCAGATATTCAGTTATTATTAATGGAATTCCTTCATCTTTCTTCTTAGCGGAGAGAGGACTTCGTCAGGGTTGTCCCCTCTCCCCTCTGCTTTTTATCCTGGTGATGAACTCTCTCAGCCTACAGATCAACAAAGCAGTAGCAGAAAGAAGATGCCGACCGATCAGGATTTGCAAGGACATTTTCCTCTCACACAATCTCTTTGTTGACGATGTCCTCATTTTTGCTATGCTCTGCAGGGCTTCCTGGTACTGCCTAAATGAAATCCTTGCAAAGTTTCAGAAAGCAACTGGTCTGGTTATTAACAAGATCAAATCTACGTTGTATCACAATGATACAAACATGGAAACAGTCCAATGGATCTCTGAGTTGATTGGCATTGCCCCGGTTTCGATCAAGGAAGGGTTTAAATATTTGGGTTTCAACTTAAAGGCGAAAGGCAATTCCAAAAGGGACTGGCAATGGTTACTGGACCGATTCTATAAAAAAATTTCAGGCTGGGAGTCAAGATTTCTTTCTTTAGCTGGCAGGTTCATTTTAGTGCAGGCAGTTCTATCACAATTGGCAGTTTACTGGGCACACATCTTTTTCCTTCCTGCAAGTATCATCAACAGAATGAACTGCTTGGCTGCCAATTTCCTCTGGGGAGGACAAGCAATTCAGAGAAAGTTTCATTTAGTCAAGATGGCTTCTATATCAAAGCCGAAGAAGGCAGGTGGCTGGGGTCTTTTAGACATGCGCCCTTTCGGGAAAGCTCTCCTTTGCAAGTCTCTTCACAGAGGTATTTTTGGAGATGGTCCGTGGAGCAAGGTTATTAAAATGAAATACTTAAAAGGCAGGAGCTTAGAGTACTGGTACAGAAGGAGATCCATTGGCATAAGAAAGGGCTCGTCAATTTGGCTAAGTCTCAGGAAAATTCAGCCTTTTTTCTTGGGAAATTTAAGATGGAACTTATTCTCGGGATCTAGCATGCTCATAGGTTTCGATTCTATTTTAAACGGTCAGGACATCTCCTTCTCTCCCCCGTTGGTTTGTTTCTTTCATTCAAAGGGATGCTTCACGTGGGACAAATTGATCAAATCGTGGTCTCACTCTATTCCTGTATGGAAGGATGGGGAGGACTTGCATATGCCTCTTTCGCTGCGTCCTCTATGGATCTCTGTAATACAGAGACTAAATAGCTTGGGGATTCACCGTTCTGGTTCCAGGGATGTTCTGGTTTGGTCTCTTCCGAAAGCAACTCTGCCTATTCGAGTAAAGGATATCTATGCATTAATGCTTTCTGCCCATCCCTGTAGTTCCGGTCTGCTCTTCCCTCCTAGCTTCTGGAAAGCTGGATGCCCTCTTAAAATGATTTTATTCTCTTGGCTGGTCTTCAGAAACAGGAATCTAACCTGGGAGGTCCTTCAAAAGAAAAGCTGGCATGGTCCGAGTAGATGTGCCATGTGCCATAACGCAGTGGAGACAAATTTACATATGTTCTTCCAATGTGCTTCGTCTCTCCGCATCTGGTATGATCTATCTTTGTCTTTTGGTTTTCCTTACCTTATCTTTTCTTCTGTACAGGATGGTTTTAAGTGGTGGAGCGAGCAGAGTTTATCCTGGCGATCATTGTTTATCATTGCCTGCTGGTTCTTGTGGAAATGGAGGAATGCTCATATATTTCAAGAATCAAAGGGGCCTCTGAACTCAATTTTGCTGTGCATTATGGCATGCCATGACTCTTTGCAATAGGCCGATAATCAGTCAAAAAAAATTTGATCCAGGTTTTCAGTATCAATTGAATGTGACTCTTTTCCAGGGCGTGGCTCGCGAGCTCGCTACTGAAATGTGAATAATCTAGTTTATCTCACAGTGTTTTGCTTTCTTCTTCTTTGGCTGATTGGTCTGAAACAATCTAAAAGGATCTGATATGATATGATGGTTGTGTTTTTTTGGGTTCTAGTTTTTGGAGTTCCTGGAAAATCTGCCCTTTTTTCTATCTGTTTCTGGGCACCTTTTTGTCCCCCATCAATGTTATGTAATCCAGATCATTATATTCTCTTAATATAATCCATGAAGTTTTTTTTCTCTGGAAAAAATTGTTTAAAAATACCAAGCACTCCATGTTGGCATTATGTTTTCTGGTATGACTGTATGTTACAGATGTTGTACTTGATGGCAACTCCAGTGGCAAGGCTCTCAGTTTGTTGAAAATTAAGAAAAGACGCAGGAATCTAGTTCAGAAGGTGCGTACCCGCAGGTACACCATGCCGAGTCCGCGTCCGAAGACGCAGGGCAGCCATTCAGGGGGTGCGTCCACCACGTGCACACATTTCAAGGCAGAGAACAAGCACGTGGGGGTTTCTTGTGTGGTTTCTAGCCGACGGTTTTGTGTTTCTATGGTGCCGGCCCGCGGTATTGTTCCATGTTTTGAGGAGGAGCTTGCCTATATAAAGCAAGGAGATCATTTGGCTAAGCATGTCTTATCTTGTGGAATATCTTATTGGGTGAGATCTGGTCTAGATCTAAAAGGCGAATCTACTGAAGGACTGAGATCTCTTTGGCGCAAGAGCAGATCTGTAGATCTGACTGTTTGGGTTACACTTAAAGGTTTTGAAATCATTCATACCCAAAGGGACGCAGGTACAGTGAAAGGGAAGTGCGCCGGGACGCAGTACAGAGTCCAGAGATCTGCGCCGAGACGCAGGGGAGACGAAGTTGAGGTGCGCCGGGACGCAGTACAGAGTCCGGAGTTCTGCGCCGAGACGCAGGGTAGACGAGGGTTCAGGTGCGTCTCTGAAACAGAAGGACGCGGCGCGATAGTGTTTTCAGGTGCGTCTCTGTATCGAAAGACGCGGCGCGATTGTATCCTTGGGTGCGTCCCTGAAGCAACAGAACGCAGAGCAGACAAAGGAACAGTGCGTGGGCACGCAGCGAAGCAGAAGGACATCTGCGTGTGGACGCAGAGTAGAAGAAGGTGAACTGCGTCTGGTCGCAGGCCACAGAAAGAAAAGCAGCGTCTGGTCGCAGGTCTCAAAAAGAAAAACTGCGTCTATGTCTTAAGATGTTCTGTTGATTGAATTTCTCAGTTGATAAGGTGTTCTGGGTTAGTTCTGTTATTGCTGATCTGATATCTGTAGTGGTCTGTAACTGTGATGTATTTGTTGATCATCTGATGCTTCATGAAAAGAAGTAGGGGGTTGTAGCTCCCTTCCAGGAGTAGACTGGAAAACGAGAGAGAGAGAGGATTGTAGCTCTCTGCAGGTTGCAGCCTGCGTACTGGTAAAGGACTGCACCAGTACAAAATCATTGTAAAAGAAGTTTCTAATTTGAAAGAAGATAGAGACATATTGTAGCAGGTGGTTTTCACCCACATTGGGTTTCCACCTTACATCTTGTGTTCTTTGGTGTGACTATCTGATTTTTCATGCTCATTATTTTATGGTACTGATATGCAAAAATAATTCAAAGATCAAATAAGGAAGATTTATTAAATTGCTTGATAATACTGATTCAACCCCCCTCTCAGTATTATTTCCAACAATTGGTATCAGAGCAGGTCCTTCAGAGAAGCTTGATCGCTTGAAGGTAGATCGTTCATCATGAGCAGCTACGAGAAGGAAGCATCAATCAGGCCACCTATTTTTGATGGGACAAATTTCAATTATTGGAAGGTAAGAGTTACTGCATATCTTCAATCTCTTGGTACAGAAGTTTGGAACATTGTAGAAACAGGCTATGCTTTTCCTTCAGCTACTCCTACAGATCCGGCTGAGAAAAAACAATATGAAACAAATGCAAAAGCAGTCAGTACGCTATTAGGAAGTATATCCCAAACAGAATTCATGAAGGTCATGCACTTCAAATCAGCAAAAGAGATATGGGACAAAATGATCACTAGCTATGAAGGAGATGAACAGGTAAAGCAAGCTAAACTTCAAACTCTCAGGATTCAATATGAGACTCTCAAGATGTATAATGATGAAAGTGTGGCTAATTATTTTCTTCGGGTAGATGAGATTGTTAATTGTATGAAAAATTTGGGTGAAGAAATAAAAGAGACTATAGTAGTTCAAAAGATTCTAAGATCATTATCCCCCAAGTTTGAATCTAAAGTATCTGCAATAGAAGAAAAAGAAAATCTCAAAGTTCTCACTATGTCTCAGCTACATGGAATTCTAACTGCTTATGAAATGAGAAAGGGAGGTCCATCAGACAGAAGGGAAGCTGCTTTTAAGGCATCAGGAAAAGAAGATTACTATGAAGCAAGCCATGTTCCAGAAGAAGAGGAAGAAGAATCAAATTTTGTCAGAAATCTTCAATGGGGTGCTGGAAGGTTCAGAGGTAAGCTACCTTTCAAATGCTTTGCTTGTGGAAGAGTAGGTCATTATGCTGCAAAATGTCCTTATAAGGATAAAGGAAAAGAACCTGCTAGATGGAACAAGAAACAAAGTGCAAATAAGAAAAGCTACTACACCCATGAAGATAGTGATGGCTTATCAAACAGTGATGAAGATGAACAAGGTAATAAATATAAGCTGTTAATGGCATTTGAAGATGATGATTATGAGGATGCTGTAGATGTGGATAATCTCTATGATGAAATTACTAGACTCAAGAGATGCATAGAAGAAAAGAATGTGATCATTGATACTTTGCAATTTCAAATTGATGAAAAGGAAAAACATCTTGAAAAACTTGAAGGTGAAATTGTTGGTCTCAGAAAAGAAATTGAGAAAACAAAAGCTATTAATCTTAAATTTGTCAAAGGATCTGAAACTTTGGATGAGATTATCAATGTGCAGCGGTCTCCTCTAAACAAGACAGGTTTGGGCTATAATGGAGAGACCTCTCAAGCATCCACCTCAAAAAGTTATCTTGATGCAGCAAGAAGAAATGAGCAGAAGAACAATGAAGATAATCAGGTAAAGCAGGGACGAATTACAAACAGAAACTATCAGGGACAATCCATCTTAAGGGTGAACAAAAGCTACAACCAGCCACAGGTAAAATCTTCTCAGTTTGGTTCAAGAATAAATGAAAATAGAAATTACAATCAGTTGGCTGGTAGATTCAATAACCGCAGAAGCTTCTTCAATGGACAATGCTTTTCTTGCCATAACTTTGGTCACAAAGCAGCTCAATGTGTTGCATATAAAACAATCATGACTAGGGAAGCTCAAAAACAAAGAAGTATGACAGGGATTACAAAAGGGACCTATAACAACTTTTCGGTTCTTGAAAATGAAGTTGAATGTTCTATTTGCAATAATTTTGGTCATGAAGACTTTGAATGCAGGAGCAGGTTTCAGGAGAAAAAGGAACAAGCCACAAGCACCAAAACATGGAGAATAAAGGAACCTCAAACAGAAAGATGTGGAATAGCATTTTATGCAGAAGGACAGGAAAATCTATGGTACATTGACAGCGGATGTTCGAAACATATGACAGGTGATAAAGAAAAACTTGAATCTTATTCTACTTTAGAAAAGGGAAAGAAAGTTTCTTTTGGAAATGATACTCCTGCAACTATAAAAGGAAAAGGTATTGCTCCTTTGAAAGAAAAGGTCAAGGCTGGAAATGTTTTGTATGTTGATGGATTGAAGCATAATCTACTAAGTGTCAGCCAGATGTGTGATCAAAAAACCGAGGTTATTTTCAGATCGAATGGATGTCTTGTTCGTGATCTTGATACAGGTAAAACAGTACTCAAAGGCAAAAGAACTCCAAATAATCTGTACATATTTGAAGAAGGACAACAACAATGCTATCTAAGCAAGGATGAAGAGCACTGGTTATGGCATCGAAGGTTGGGACATCTAAGCTTCTCACAAATAAGGAAAGCATGCAAATATCAGGTAGTTCGCGATCTTCCAGATATCAAAATTCCTGACAACACCATATGCAGATCATGTCAGTTTGGAAAACAAACCAGGACTAACTTTCCAGAGAAAGAGGGATCAGCTAGCATGCCTCTTGAGCTAGTACATACAGATACATGTGGCCCATTCAGGAAAAGAACACCTAGAGGAGAGGAATACTTGATATTATTTATTGACGATTTCTCCAGGTTTGTCTGGTTAGGACTTATGAAGCACAAAGACGAAGCATTCGAAAAATTCAAGACCTTCAAAGCCTTGGTTGAAAATGAATCAGGTCACAAAATTAAGTGCCTCAGATCCGACAGAGGTGGGGAATTTACTTCAAATGAATTTTTCGATTTCTGTGATGAACATGGGATAAGGAGAGAATTCTCTACAGCTAGAACTCCTCAGCAAAATGGAGTTGTTGAAAGAATGAACAGAACAATCCAACAAATGGCTCGTGCTATGCTTGATGAATCAGGAACTCCCGCAACTTTCTGGGGTGAAGCTGCACATGCTGCGGTTATTATTCTCAACAAGACAAATGTCCGGGTGAACAGCACTCAAACTCCTCATGAGCTCTGGAGTGGCAAAACTCCTTCGGTAAAGCACTTCAAAATCTTTGGGAGCAAATGCTATATCAAGAATACAGATGAGCAGCTTGACAAACTTGAACCTAGAGCAGATGAAGGCATTCTTCTTGGCTATTCTCCACATAGCAAAGCATACAAATGCTACAATAAAAGACTTGGCAGAATTGTTGACAGCATTGATGTAGTGGTTGATGAGAAGGGATATATTCCTAGGCAAGTACATCATGAAGATATAGAAGAAGATGAAGGCTACCCTCAAAGACAGAATAATGAAGAAGAAGAACCCCAAGGAGAACCTCAAGAAGAACCAGAGGAGCAGACAAGAATAGAAGAGAAAACTCCATCCAGATATGTTCAGAAGAATCATCCAGAATCTCAGATTGTGGGGCAGAAAGAAGCAGGTGTACAAACAAGAAGAACTGTTGCAGAAGCCTCAAGCTATTTGGCATTATTCTCCTCTACTGAACCACAAAATGTGAAAGAAGCATGCAAAGATGAATGTTGGGTGAAAGCAATGGATGAAGAACTTGAGCAAATCGAAAAGAACAACACTTGGGAGCTGGTTCCTAGACCAAAGGATAAGAATGTTATCGGAACAAAATGGGTCTTCAAAAATAAATTGAATGAAAATGGAGAAGTAATTAGAAACAAAGCCAGACTTGTTTGTAAAGGCTATGCGCAGCAAGAAGGAATAGACTTTGAAGAAACTTTTGCTCCTGTTGCAAGACTTGAGGCCATCCGAATGTTCCTTGCTCTCTCAAGTTTTCAAAACTTCAAACTATTTCAAATGGACGTGAAATCAGCCTTTCTGAATGGAGACTTGGAAGAAGAAGTGTACATTGAACAGCCAGATGGGTTCATTCTTGGAAATGATCCAAATCTTGTCTGCAGATTGAAAATGGCTCTCTATGGTCTCAAACAAGCTCCAAGGGCTTGGTACTACCGGTTGGACAAATATCTTCATCAACAAGGTTTTTCAAAAGGTTCAGCAGATAGCAATCTATATATAAAAGTTGAAAATGATAAATTGCTAATACTGGTTGTGTATGTAGATGACATCATTTTTGGCAGCAATGAAGAAGCTATGAGTCAAAGCTTTGCCTCGGTCATGCAGAAAGAATTTGAAATGTCCTTGCTAGGAGAACTGACATATTTCCTTGGTTTGCAAATCCAACAAAAGGAAGGAGGAATCTTTTTATCTCAAACCAAGTATCTCAAACAGATTTTGAAAAAATACGGCATGGAAGATGCAAAACCTGTATGTACACCCATGGTCACAGGATGTAGTCTCAGTGCAAATGATGAATCTGCTGCAGTACATCAACCAACCTACAGATCTATGATTGGAAGTTTACTATATTTGACAGGTACCCGACCGGACATCATGCATGCAGTTGGAATAGTTGGAAGATTTCAGGCAAATCCGAAGGAGACTCATCTTCAGGCAGTAAAGAGAATTTTCAAATATCTTCAAGGGACTCAAAATTATGGCTTATGGTATCCTAGAGATACAGATCTTACTCTTCATGCTTATACAGATGCAGATTGGGCCGGAAGCATGGATGACAGGAAAAGCACAAGTGGTGGTGCGTTCTTTATGGGTTCCAGACTGGTATCTTGGTTCAGCAAGAAACAGAGTTCGATTGCCTTGTCTACAGCTGAAGCAGAATATGTTGCTGTTGCATCTTGTTGCACCCAACTTCTTTGGATGATGCAGACTTTGCAGGATTTTCAAATCACTTGTACTCCACCTATTCCCATCTTATGTGATAACACAAGTGCAATCAGCATCTCAAAGAATCCGGTTATGCATTCAAAAACCAAGCACATACCAATCAAGTATCATTTTCTCCGGGAACAAGTGCTTGAACAGAAGGTCAAGTTGGAGTATGTTCCTTCTAAGGAACAAGTGGCTGATATTCTCACCAAACCATTGCCCAGGGACACTTTTGAGTACCTCAGGCAAAAGCTGGGGGTTGTTGATGCATCATCTTATTGTTGAACCTTTTCTGATTGATGGTACAGGTTCAGGGGGAGCATATAATGCATTGTTGGCATTATTGAGGATGGTCAGAAGGAGATCTTGGAACTAGCTGCAATATGTCTCTATCTCTTTCATGGAGGATTATGGTTCTTTATTACAGATCTGGTTCAGGGGGAGCATGATCTTAGGGGGAGCATACCCTTTGCCCTTGATGTCAAAGGGGGAGAATGAAGCTGAAGTTTGAAAAGTTGCCATCAAGTCCAAAGGGGGAGATTGTTGGCATTATGTTTTCTGGTATGACTGTATGTTACAGATGTTGTACTTGATGGCAACTCCAGTGGCAAGGCTCTCAGTTTGTTGAAAATTAAGAAAAGACGCAGGAATCTAGTTCAGAAGGTGCGTACCCGCAGGTACACCAGGCCGAGTCCGCGTCCGAAGACGCAGGGCAGCCATTCAGGGGGTGCGTCCACCCAGTGCACACATTTCAAGGCAGAGAACAAGCACGTGGGGGTTTCTTGTGTGGTTTCTAGCCGACGGTTTTGTGTTTCTATGGTGTCGGCCCGCGGTATTGTTCCATGTTTTGAGGAGGAGCTTGCCTATATAAAGCAAGGAGATCATTTGGCTAAGCATGTCTTATCTTGTGGAATATCTTATTGGGTGAGATCTGGTCTAGATCTAAAAGGCGAATCTACTGAAGGACTGAGATCTCTTTGGCGCAAGAGCAGATCTGTAGATCTGACTGTTTGGGTTACACTTAAAGGTCTTGAAATCATTCATACCCAAAGGGACGCAGGTACAGTGAAAGGGAAGTGCGCCGGGACGCAGTACAGAGTCCAGAGATCTGCGCCGAGACGCAGGGGAGACGAAGTTCAGGTGCGCCGGGACGCAGTACAGAGTCCGGAGTTCTGCGCCGAGACGCAGGGTAGACGAGGTTCAGGTGCGTCTCTGAAGCAGAAAGACGCGGCGCGATAGTGTTTTCAGGTGCGTCTCTGTATCGAAAGACGCGGCGCGATTGTATCCTTGGGTGCGTCCCTGAAGCAACAGAACGCAGAGCAGACAAAGGAACAGTGCGTGGGCACGCAGCGAAGCAGAAGGACATCTGCGTGTGGACACAGAGTAGAAGAAGGTGAACTGCGTCTGGTCGCAGGCCACAGAAAGAAAAGCAGCGTCTGGTCGCAGGTCTCAAAAAGAAAAACTGCGTCTATGTCTTAAGATGTTCTGTTGATTGAATTTCTCAGTTGATAAGGTGTTCTGGGTTAGTTCTGTTATTGCTGATCTGATATCTGTAGTGGTCTGTAACTGTTATGTATTTGTTGATCATCTGATGCTTCATGAAAAGAAGTAGGGGGTTGTAGCTCCCTTCCAGGAGTAGACTGGAAAACGAGAGAGAGAGAGGATTGTAGCTCTCTACAGGTTGCAGCCTGCGTACTAGTAAAGGACTGCACCAGTACAAAATCATTGTAAAAGAAGTTTCTAATTTGAAAGAAGATAGAGACATATTGCAGCAGGTGGTTTTCACCCACATTGGGTTTCCACCTTACATCTTGTGTTCTTTGGTGTGACTATCTGATTTTTCATGCTCATTATTTTATGGTACTGATATGCAAAAATAATTCAAAGATCAAATAAGGAAGATTTATTAAATTGCTTGATAATACTGATTCACCCCCCCTCTCAGTATTATTTCCAACACTCGAAAAGCACACATAGTAGCATTTATACATCGCTTTAATTTTTTCCATTCCAATGTTTTTACAAAAATGCTGCATACATCAAAGAATCAGATTTTACATATACAATAGTTACATCTCCCCTAGATTAGATTAAATATTCCAGCAATCAAATATTCTAAAGTCATAAGCAACGCAATAAAATTACCTTCCTACATATTCTGCATTATCGGTTAGCGCAAACATGAAAATCAATGACTCTCATAACATAAAATCCTTTTGATTATACATCTGCATCAATCTTATAAGAGATAGAGTAAAGAGCATTGTTGTGTAGGGTGGCATGAATCTCTATATGGTGTATATTATTAAAAATGCTTTTTTTAAATCAAATATTCTTCGTTTATTTAACAACAAAAAAACAAAATTTGTGCTAGTATCGACCAGATCTATTAGCATATAAAAATATTCTTTTATCAATTATTTATTTATTTATTTAATAAAAAAATAAAATTTATGCATACTAATTCTAATATAAACCGAACCTATACATTTAATAAAAATTATTTTTTCTTTATTTTTAATTTTTTTAAATCATCTTTACTATTTTTAACGATGGATAATATGACTGAACAAATTCTGCGTGGAGTATACAGTAAAACTGCTTATGCTTGGCTAAGAGCTCGTCTTCCTCGGACATAAGGAAACAGGTTAACAACCCAAGACCCAGAGGCATCTGGCAGGAGTGAAACCCTGCTCCCTTACGGACCACCAGTGGGTTATTAGCAGCCAGAGATGGCTGTCTTCAGTGTTGGTTTGACACTTGAGTTTAATAGGTTTTGCCACCTTCGGAAAAAAAACATGACTGAACAAATTGCTATAGTGACAACATAACTTGACCGGACCACCTGCTATGGTGGCCTTTGGTGTTGCCCGTTAGAGCAGCGAAATAGCATTGCTAGGAAGAAAAAAAGAAAAGAAAGAAAGACACTTTCATTCCAGGGTTGCTTTTTAACATCTTTACCACATCCTTTTTCTAAGTTGGTTTTTGACTTTTTATAGAATAATTTACTTATTTAATCTTCACTTTTAATAAAATTTGAAATGAAAATAAATATTATATATATATATATTTATTTATTTATGGGAGGGTTAATAATAAAATTTTGAGTGGCTTTTTTTGTCGGATTTTTTGAAAATTTATATTCAGGAAAATATGTAGATGAACATAATCCATTTTTTAACCATGTTTGTCCCCAAAATTTTATTTTATAAAAATATTAGAAAATCAGAAGGGGTGGTTTAATGAGATGATTACTTATTCTTTTTAAACAATTGTCACGGTAATATTGCAAATAAATAAATATGATATTTAAATATAGTATACATAATAATTATAAAAATTCAAAATTCAAAATATATATTTTAATAAGAATTTATTTTTAATAATTTAATAATTTAATTTATAATAATATTTTTTACATCAAATTATAAATGAGAAAAGTACTATTTCTAATATAAATAGTTTTAAAGAATGTCATTAAATCAAAATTTAACACAATAAAACATTCTCATAAAATATATTTTTATTATTTCTAATTCCAAAAATAACAGAGTCCATTAATAAACTTCTTTTGATCAATAAAATTTTAAAAACAAGCTATAATAATATTATATGTTTTTGTTTTGTTCGTTTGTTTTTTTTTTTTAAACAAGTCGGGATAATATATGTTTTTTGTCAAAATTATATTTTAAAGATTTTCAAAAAATTTGTATGATTAACCAGATACATTTCTAATAAGTAATTAGAACGGACTTATATATTTAAGTAAAATAAATCTACACCAATTATATAAAATATAAAATTAAATTGTGTCAAATCCAAGTAATGTCCTATTTTATCGTGGTTTAGCCTACGTATTCTTTTCAAACAATTGCCACGAGGATCTGATAAATCAGTGGTGTATATTTTGTAGTATCATATTTATTTTCATAGGTTGCATGAATTAAATGTTTTTTTTAATTGTATATCTATTAATTATAAAATGAGGGAAAAATAAAAAATATATATTATAATAAAAATTTAGTTTTAATACTTTGACATTTTTAATCAATAATGTATTTTTCTTATAAATTATAAAGGAAAAAAATACAATTAACCAATTTAAATAGTTTTAGAAAAGTCATTGAATTGAGATTCAATCACACATGAACAAAATCTGGAAAACAATTCAATCACACATGAACAAAATCTGGAAAATGAAATTCCAATGAGATATATTTTATTGTCTCTAATCTTAGAAACAACATAGTCTATCAATAAAACCTCATTTTATGGATAAAATTTTGAAAGATAAAAGCATGATAATGTATGTTTTTATTTTCTTTTTCTTTTTATTTTTATTTTATTTCTTTTAATTATATTTGAAAACTTTTCAAAAATTGTTGATGAGGATTAACCATCTTCATTTGTGATAAGTGATTGGAATGCCTTTATTATTTTTATAGACCTTATGTATATGGCTAAAATAAATCTACACTAGAAACCAATTAACATCACTATTCAACCACAATTTGTTCGAACCCAATAGTATCAGTGCTTTAGTTTTCTTTAAATTTTTAGATTTATCAAAGAATAACTTTGACGTGAAGCCATTGGCAATTGCATTTCCTTAATATATTTTTCAAATCAAACCAATAATTTCTACGAGACTCTTCCAATATCCTTGGTTAATTGCTCTGAGATTAAGTTATTGGATTTGAGGAGAAATAAATTACTAGAAAATCTTCCTTATTACTTGACTTTTTGTTGGCTTTTCCATGACTACATTCATGAAAGGGTAAAAAATTTCACCCAATTGTTTATCTTAGATCCATCCATAAATTCATTGGATTAATGTCATTATATTTCGAAAGACTTTTAGGTTTGTAAATAGTTTATATGAGGGTTCTACAATATAAATGGCTATACATTTGATGTCGGTTCTTCGGTCATGTTTCGTTTCAGTGATAATTGATATATAAATTTAATCACAAAAGCATTAGTAGTTGCTCGTTGCAAAATGGAGTTATTACTTGATCCAACGACTGATTACTGAAAGTTTGAGGGCCACCATATAACATCCAAATACAAAAGTAAATCCTAAACCGTACCTATTTTAAACTTTTTATGATTTACAAAACGAAATCCTAAATGTTATTTATTTAAACTTTTTTTTCTTTTATGCCGCAAATTCCATAGTCCACTCAATTAGTGGACTATCCTTTCGACTTCACTGTTTCCATCACAACCAGATAGAGGGTTGGTCCTTGTCAACATCCCTAAACATCATTTCTGTGATTATCATCAAGTTTAATCCATCAATATTTTAGTTAAATGCAATTCTATGTATGATCAATGTCTCAAAATAGTGGGTGACTTTTTTCTTTTTCAATAACCTAATTTTACAATGGCTCTTAGTTCATTTCTTGGAATAACCAAATCACTTGGGATTGAATCAAGAAAACCCCAATTTGTTATATTATATTCATCAATTAACTGTATCAATCCATTGCGATAATGGATACCTTTTTTCACAAGGCGATAATGGATACCATGTTAAAAATATCAGAATCAAATTTATTAAATAGACTTGAGCAACTCATGGTGTGAAACATCACCTGGAAACTGCATCTGTAGAACACGCTCTATCCATTACGATAATTACATGATGAATATATAATTGACACACAATTAGCGAAGTTGAAACAACACCCTAGAAAACATGAACAAACTCCTAATCTAAGGTTTGGTTTGAACCGTCACTCCATTAATACATTTCTTCATTAATCTCAGCACTCCCCCTTAATGGAGAAATGGATTCACAGATATGCCTAACACTTCCCTAAACAACTCAAACTTGATTCTACCAAGAGGTTTGGTAAAATTATCAGCAACATTGTCACAACTATTACAATACTCAATATGGATTTCTTTTGATTAAACTTTCTCCCTGACAAAATGAAATTGTGTATCGATATGCTTTGTGTTCTTATGAAATATTGGATTATTTACAAGTTTTATGGAGCTCTGGTTGTCACATTTGATCATTGTTGCAACCTTCTGTTCTTCTCCAACATCAAGGAGAAGTCTCCTCAACCAAACTGCTTCACATGTTGCTGCACACATAGCTTGATATTCAGCTTCCGCAGAAGATAAGGATATTGTGTTCTGCTTTTTGCTGCTCCATGTAATGACCTCAGATCCAATGCTAAATGCATAGCCTGTTATGGATTGTCTGTCATCTACATTTCCAGCCCAATCGAAGTCTGAAAAACCTGTCAATTTAACATTACACGAATCGGTATAAACAATACCAAAATCTAAGGTTCCCTGGAGATACCTCAAAACACCTTTTGCTGCAACCCAATGGCTCTTAAGGGGCTTTCACATAAATTGGCTCAATGCACTGACTACATAAGCCAAATCTGGCCTAGTTGTAGTCAAGTAGATTAGACTCCCAACCAATTGTCTATACAAAGTCGCATCTGCCTCCTTAGATCCATCATCATTTTGAAGTTTTAAGTTTTGATGTAAAGGTACTGCTGCAGCTTTGCACTGATCCATTCTGAACTTTTCCAGTAAGCTCCTAAAATACTTACTCTGTGATAGAAAAGTTTGTCGAGAATCCCTCCAGACTTCTAAACCCAAATAGCAATGTAGTTCTCCAAGGTATTTCATCTCAAAGACTTGTGAAATCTGCTCTTTGATTTCTTTAATGAGATTATCAACATTCCCTATAATGATTAGATCATATACATATAAAGAAATAAAAACAATCCTTCCCTCTTTATCAAACATGGTATAAAGATTAGGGTCATTTTTGCTCCTTTTATAACCATGCTGCAGGAAAAATGAATCAATTTTGTCATACCATGACCTGGGTGCCTGTTTTAGTCCATACAATGCTTTCTTCAACCTGCAAACTAAATGTTCTTCACCTTGTTTGACAAACCCCTCAGGTTGCACTAAGTAGACTTCTTCTTTTAAGTCCCCATTTAAAAATGCATATTTAACATCTAGCTGGTGAATCATCCAATGGTGTTTGGTAGCTAAAGAAATTATCATTCTGATTGTGTTTAGTTTAGCTACATGGGAAAATGTTTCATCATAATCTATACCTTCTTACTGCGAATACCCCTTTGCAACCAGCCTAGCTTTATATTTATCTATGCTCCCATCTACTTTAAATTTAGGCTTACACAACCATTTGCATCCTATGGGTTGTTTGCCTTCAGGGAGTTTAACTATATCCTGAGTTTTTTTTTTGAGGATTGATTCATATTCCTCTTCCATAACAGCCCTCCATTCACTATATTGACTGGCTTCTTTATAACTAGAGGGTTCAATAACATTCATCATACTAGTTATAAAAGCATTTTCACTATATCTTGCTGGCAGCTGAACCTTCCTACCTGATCTCCTGAGTAGTGGGGTAGCTTCGAACCTTGTTTGATCATCTTTTTTTGGACTTAGCTTGACAGCTACATCATCTTCTTTCCCTTCCTGCTACTGCTGCTCATTGATGTCATTTGATTCATCACTTCATTCTTCCACCAACAAGGGCACATGCCATTCTTCATTAGCACTCTCATGGCTTCCATCATTAACTTGCTCATGGAACATTACATCTCTGCTTGCAAAAAAATTATGAGTAGAGGGATTAAACAGTTTGTAAGCCTTAAATTATGTACAATACCCAACAAAAATACATTTGATGGCCTTTGAATCCAGTTTCTTTCTATCTTCCTTTGGGACATGGGCAAAGGATTTACTACCAAAAAATCTCAAATGCTTAACTGCAGGCTTATAGCCAAATAAAGCTTCAAAAGGAGTTTTGAAATCTAAACTTCTTGTTGGACTCCTATTCTTTAGATATACTGCAGTATTAATCGCTTCAACCAAAAAACCATTAGAAAGATTCTTACCTCTTAACATACTGCGAGAACACTCCACGAGGGTTTTGTTCTTCCTCTCTGCAACCCCATTTTGTTGAGGAGTGTGGGGTATTGTAAACTACTGTTGTATCTCATGATCTTTGCAGTATTTGAGGACACAAGATTTCTTGTACTGTCCCCCTTGATCCGAGCGAAGAATCCTGATGCTTTTGTGTGTCTTCTTTTCAACCATACTTCTGAACTCCTTGAAGTATTCAAAAGTGTGGCTCTTCTTCCTAAGGAAATACACCCAAGTAAATCTAGTATACTCATCAATAAACAATAAAAAATAGTATGCACTGCCTAACGACCTTGTCTGCATAGGCCCACATAAATCTGTGTGTACCAACTCGAGTATATCTCTCCTCCTTCTATCAGCATTCACGTGGAATTCATCTTTGTGCAACTTTCCTAGTGCAAATGTATCACAATCAATATGAACAGGTTTTAAAACAGAAAGACCTTCGACCATACCTCTTTTCTGTAATAGCAGCAGATCAATGAAGTTAATATGGTCGAACCTATGATTCCATAAGTCAAAAGTAGCCATGGAAGATGATGTCAATGCCCGATGTGGTGTGCTTTTGACATTTAGCTTGTACAATCCTCCCACACGAATACATGATGCAATAGGCTTCATATGATCCAATAGGTATTTAATAACACAATATGATTTATAAAACTCTACCTTGAGATTCTGATCAGTTATTGTAGAGACAACGATAAAATTCTTTTTATCCTGGGTACATAAATCACATTATGAATATGTCTAATATTTCCATCAAGCAAAAAAACAGGAAAATTACCATAACCTTTGATTTGGTACCCTCTATCATTGCCAAGATAGATGTTTGCTCCACTGCTAGTTACTTAGAAGTCTTCAAACCACTGTTTGTTCCTTGTCATGTGGATAGATGCACCTGAGTCCACAAACCAGGTATTTGCTTCATCATCCTTACCCGAAAACGCAGAGTCAGATATGAACAGTCTGAGGTTCTGACTCCGTTCCTCATCAGCAAAATGACTTGCATGTTGTTTATGTGTCTTCCGACCTTCATCAAACTTCTTCTTCCTGCAATATCTGGCTATATGCTTGGTTCTACCACAATAAAAACATTTGGTTGTAGAGTTATTTCTATTGAAAGACATACCTTGATGTGGGGGCATCTTTCTCTGTGGGGCTGCACTGATCTTCTGTGCTACATTTGGCTTTCCTATGAAGGGCTTCTTCTTTGCCATTAAGGCTACATCTGAACTCTGAGGTTTATGAGTTAGCTGCCTTTGCTTCTCTTGCATGAGGATCCCCGTCAATTCTTCAAAAACGGGGATTTTTCTCTTTCATTCAAGCCAATGATAAACATATGATACTCGTCATTCATACCATTCATGGTAATCATGACCAAATCTGTATCTGACACAGCTTCATCGATGTCACCCAGCTTGTTCTTGAGCTCCTTGATCCGCGAAATAAAAGCTACAAATGTCTCATTCTCCTTCATCTTGATGGAGATCATCTTGCTCTTCAAAAACAAAAACCAATTGGCGTCATTGACCTCATAGAGATCCCTATGTGTCTTCCAGATTTCTAGTGTAGTCTTGCAATCACGGATATGGGGAATAACACAATATTTTACTGACAATTTTAGGAGCATTATCGCCTTAGTCTCCCTCTTGTCCCAGTCTTGGATTATTGTTGTTCTTCCTCCTGCAGTCAGGTTCAACTTCACCTCATCATTATTTACAATTGCCCATGCATTGTGTCCCTCAAGCAGGGTCTGCATCTTAAATTTCCAACCAAAATTATTGGATTCATCCAACTTGTTATTCTCATTGAGGTATGCTTCTGCTAACTGATTATTCATCTTGAATAATAAAAAACTTCAACCCAACAAAAAACAAACAACCCCAAATATTCAAAACTAATGCAAATGCCAGATCCAATGAAAACTGAGCCCAGATCCCCTTTTTTAAGAGATCCCTTCAATTCCTTCTTAATAAAAAAACACCCCCTTTATCAAATAATAAGCCCTTTTTTAATTAAAGAATTAAATTTAAAAGAACTTTTAATTTAAAAGACTTTAATTAAACTCTTAAAAAAATAAAATCCAAATCCCTTTTATATTTGATCACCGTCCTTTCAGAACGCAACAACAATTATTTCTAAACTAGCCCAATCGCTGCTTTTTTCTCATGTAATGATTTGATATCACACTCGTGCCCACCGTGGGGAGGAGGAGGAGAAACAAACCAAAAAAAAGACTCTTTTCTCCGGCTGTGTAAGGGATCTTGGCCTCTATTAGCAACGAAAAATAACGACCTCCTCAAACTTCGTTAGATTCAGCAACAACAAATAGATTCAGACTCAACGACTTAGACTCTTTACAGAGCTTGAGCCCACACACAACGTTCCTCAGCCTTCTCCATGGGAAACTCGTGGCAGCGGTATCTACGATCTCTCATAGGAAACGTAGCCCTCTAGGCAAGAGATCTGAATGAACTCCAGGCAAGGGATCTCGACCTTCCCTTCCAATATCATCATGACTTCACATTTGATCCACAAGCTTCTCACGATAGCAACATAGACAATTCACTTCAATTAGAAACAATCACGGAGGTCACCGCCGAGCTCCTTCAACACCTTGCCTCATAGAGCTCAAATAAACAAGATTCAATTCATAAGCTTTTAGGCTCAGCCCCAAGCACTTTCACCCGCTGATCAACAACGGCTCAGCCTCCCACTCATCTCCACTACTACGGCAGCAATCCAAAATCTGTCAATGATCCAAAATGTTGGTGTAGCACAGAAAAAATTGCGCCCACTTCCTCGGCAGTTCCGCAGCGATCCAAAAACGGATTCAACTCCAAATAAACCAAATCCACGATGGCCTCTGCTTATTCACCATCCTTCACCACCTCTTCACCACAGACTTCCTCCTCTTCATGATCGACGCGATTCAAGAATGGTCTACTCACGTCGTTCTTGAAAATAAAAATTGCGTAAGGCCAAAACTGAATCGACGCAACTATCGCGCTGAATTCTGCGCTAATCGCCCTCTGAACGCGTCTGTTAAATTTCTGCCTCCAGTCAGGGCTACAGGCTGTCTTCAACCCTGTAGCTCTTATACCATGTTAAAAATATCACAATCAAATCTGAGCAATTCACAGGTATGAAACACCACCTAGAGACTACCTCTACAGAACATGCTCTGTCCATTACAATAATTACATGATGAATATATAATAATTACATGATGAATATATAAATCCCTCACAATTAGGGAAGTTGAAACAACACCAAGAAAATATGAACAAACTCCTAATCTAAGGTTAGATTGGACTCATCACTCCCTTAAGACATTTCTTCATTAATCTCAACAGCCTCATAGACACCGGGAAAGCCACTATGTTTGCAAAAAAAATCTGTGTAGCATTGTGATGGAAATTGCATCACAAACACTCAGAAAAAGTGAGACTTTTTTCAACAGGTCAGAAGAGGATGATTCCATAGTCATTGGGTCGTACATTGGGGGCTTGGTTGCTGCAACCCAGTTGGCAGTACAAGGGGCCATATTTCTGGTGTTAGAAAAATGAAAAATGTGGTATCCCTGGTAGGAATTCAGGGTTCTACAATATAAATGGCTATACATTTGATGTGGGATCTTCGGTCATTTTTGGTTTCATTGATAAGGGACTATAAATTTAATCACAAATGCATTAGCAACAGTTTGTTGCAAAATGGAGTTATTACCTGATCTAATGGTTGTTTAATTACCATTTTCCTGATGCTCTTTTTATTTGTGTTCATAGGAAATTTTAAGATTTCATTGTTGAACTTACTCGTTATTTCCCACATGAAAAATATATTTTAAACTTTTTATGATTTTAAACCTAAGTTAAGAAGAGGAACGATACAATGCTGGTAAATCTAGTCCTGATCTTTTGCCATGATAAGTTCATTGCTAAAGAGCGAATATCTGTCACTCTTCATAAATGTGGGCCTCACCCAGTTGAATGAGCCTGCCTCTGTTCCCAACAAAACTTTATCTATAAGGCAAGGTCTTGTTAACATCATCTCACTGAAAGGCCGTAAGAAAGGATTCAACAACAAAACCTCTAAAAAACCTTGAACAAAGAATGTCACAAGAGTCAAACCATGGAATAAATTACACAAATGACTTATTAAAAACTATTTTAAATGCACAGTGTGAAAGAAATACAAATAACCTATAATGGGTAACAAACCCTCAACGACGTTACTTCCAATTCAACCACAATACAACCGACCTACAACAAAATAAGAAGGGTGGTAATTGGGAGAAATAAATTGTACCATAGCCTCCAACAAAATAAAAAGGATCATGAATATAACCAAGATGGTTATCTGGAATAAAACACAAGGTGGTCATACATGCAGGACCAAACTCAGAGTCAAATAGACTATCTCGAAGGAAGTTGATGCAGTTGAGAATGACTAAGTTCTGAAGGAATTAAGCATTGGAGCCATTACTGGCATTAATACCAAACATTGAGCCCAATCTATAAAGAAAACTCTGCGCATTAAGACAAATATACAAAGAAAACCCCACAGAGAAGAAAGAAAAGGAGAGATGGGAAAAACCCCAATTGGATGTGCACCAAGCCAAATATGCAAAGAAAACTTCGCAGAGAAGAAATTTAAGGAGATAAGGGTAAAATCCCCAATTGGGTTGGGTTCGTAACTTACCTGATAACTCGCTCCAGACAAAGTTCAAACTCCCCCTATCGAATATATGTGTTGAATCATGGTCCATCACAAGGTATTAAATGGTGTGGTTGTTTTGTCGTTTTTCTGAGAGTATGCAAAGTATATGTGTGAAGTGTATGCATAGTATATTTTTGAAGCATATGTAGAGTATATGTGTATCATGTTAAGTGTTTTTCATATGAAGCGGCTGTGATCGAGCTTGGGAGGCATGCCTGTTTTTTCAAAAAACAATAAATATCTTTCAGCTACTACTGACCACTTCTTCCCTTTACAAATCTAAATCGCCATCCTTGAATGTGAAAATGAAAGGGGACCTTTTTTCTTCAATCATAAATTATGAAAATTAAATACTTTCCCACCGTATGATTTTTGTCTTAATTTTTTCTTTTGTCTTAAATTAAGACAACTATATAATTGAGACAATTACTACTTGAGCCTGCTAATGTCTTTTTCCCTTTTGTCTTAATCCAGACATTTATAAAGTTAACCTACAACAAAATTAAGATTTCATCTTAAATAATCGTCTTAAAACATGCTTTGTGTAGTCGTGTTGTTACTTGATAGTGATGGAGGTGGATAAAAGTCAGTTAAGGAAGTGAATATACTCAATATTACTGTAAAGAAAATAAGATATTTGATTTTTCCAACATTAATGAAAATAAGATATTTGATTTGTCCAACATTAATCTTATAGGACAAATACTTACAAAAATAGGAACTTTGAGTAGGTTGTTATCCCTAAATTTATTTGGCAACCAGTTGGAAGGGCCAATACCTACATCTCTTAGTTTATCTACTTTGGAGAAATTTGACTTGCTCATGGATAATTTGAGTGGAGAGATTCCTGAAGATTTCTCTAAACCATATAGATTGATTGTTTTAAATGTTTCATCGAATAACCCTTGTGGGGCCAATCCATGGAGGAACACAATTTTTCACATTCAATGCAACATAATTTCAAAGGAATGAATGCTTACACGAGTGTCCTTTAGGTTCATTTAATGGAAAGGAAAACCCACGGAAAAAATCTCATAATAATAGTAATAGTGCCCATATTAAAGTGGGATGACTAGAGTGTCTAGATGGCAAGATGTCATTAATGGTATTAGGTATTGTATCTGGGATGGAATTTGGGGAGTTTGTGTGTTTATCTTTGGCAAGAGAGTCAAACAATGGGTGTTGGGTCTACCACCTAACAAACCACAACTCTTTTATGGAGTATATCCATTCCCTACATAAAAATCCAAACAATGATTGTTAACTCTATTACGTGGTGAATTAAATTGTTGTGTAAATGCAAAATGATATTTATAGTATAATATCTTGTCACAATTAAAAATTTTAGTATTATCATTATCTATGATTACATTTTCAAATTAATCTTTAATTTTATTTATATCTCTTATTATTTTTTATGGCTTTGAATTAATTTCCAATCTAATGATATATATATATATATATATATATATATATATATATATATAACTTAATTATCTATTTTTATTAATATATGTTCTTTATAATTTTAAAAATTATTATTTTTATCACATTTAATAATAATATAATTAAAAAATAAAAAGACAACTCTTTAACTATCGTTTTATTAATCAGACCTACCTCCCTTATTATGATATATGTTTAAATGAAATTGCTATATTAAAAATATTTTTGTATTTAAAATCATAATATATAAAAGAATTTAATTTATTATTATTATTATTTTTCTAGGTTAAAAAATAATTATAATTTATTTTTATTTTTATTTTTTAAGTAATGGATTTATAATTGTGATTATTTTTGAGATAGGAAAATGTCCATTACCATTATAATTACTGATGATGATGATGGTTAACATCCACTGAGACCAAATTGGTCTATCGGACCTACAATTTTCTTAATTTTTACTTGTCTGGCTCCTCGTCTTTCTTGGCGAGATTGGTGTTGTAGCTTTCTTTCTTTTCTCTACGGTCTTCCAACTTCCTTTGTCTTGCATCTCCTTCATCTCTTCTGGTTCTTGGGACATTGGTGTCTTAGCTTCGCGATCTATAGTCGGAGAAGTTTGGTTTAGGAGATCTGATTTGCTGTTAAATGAAGATTTATTTTCTGCGGTATTCAAATCCTCATAACTGTTGATTTGTTGGGGCGGGCTTTCTCCTTGCTTGCTTTGAGAGTTGTTTCCTTCTTCCTTGATTTCTTGTGACTCAGAGTTTTCTCTAGAATATTCTTCTTTGATGACAGTGTAGTGTTCTTTTTGTGCTCCTTCCCACCATGTAGATCTGTGGTGGTTTTTTCTAGCAAAATTTTTCTCAGAGGCTTTTGGGCAATTTTTGGCTAGATGCCCCGTCTCAAAGCACGATCGACATCTGAAGATGACACTTTCATAATCAAGCTTCTGGTTCCACACATAGTCTTTACTTGTTAGGTTTAATTCAGCTGGGAATCCGGCGCTAAAATCCATTTCCACATAGATGCGTGCATAGGTGGTTCTGACATATTCCTCTGTTTTTGGGCACCGCAGTAAAATTTCCCAATTGCATTTCCGATGGCTTTTAGCGAGGAGAGATTCCAGAGATGCAAGGGTAGGCTTGGCAATCTCACCCAAACTGGTGCTGAGGTTATCACTGCTGTAGAGGGATCGAATGATGGGTTCCATGGCTTCATGAATAGGCCTGATTTTTCACAAAACCAAGGGCCGGAATCTAGAATACATTGTCTGCTTTCAGGATTTTCAAAATATACTATAAAGAAACCTCTAGCACAGGGGTAGATATTAATTTCATCAGAAATGATAGGCTTCCATACCTCCGAGATCCAATTGTGGAGTGCTATCAGCCGCGGCCAAAAACCATTGAACCGGCAAATTAGGGCACTTTCGGAGAACTTCAAAGCTTCATCGAGTGAGTCCTGGACCACTTGGATAGTGGGAGCTGGGGCTTCACTCACGATATGGGCAGGAGATTGCCCTCCAGAGGCGGATGAGCCACCAGTTATTTTTGCGAAGCTCGGAGCCATATTTTACGCAGATCTGCACCAGATCTATACCGCAGATTCAATTCAATACCGCAGATCTATACCGAAGGCTAAAAAAAGATCTCTTCCCAATCTTGGGAGAAGGTATTAATTTAATTTAGGATTGAGATCTGAAGAGAAAACTGCGAGAAAACTGTGGAAGAGATCTGCGGAGAAAACTGCGAGATATGCTACGCCCTTCACCGAATGCAATAGTTTATATATATATACGCCCTTCACCGAAACCGCAGATCTGCCGGAGAAAAATACGAGATATGCTACGCCCTTCACCGGAACCGCAGATCTGAAGAACCATATTTTTAATATAAAAATAATTAAATAAAAAAATCATAATATTTTATATATAACATATTTTGTATTTATTTACTTAAAAATATAATAGATAAATTATCAATCATTAAAAAAATATTCCAATGACAATAAGAACCATAACATTGATGATTCACCATGTTCTAGCTATAAACATGTAAGGCTCATATTTATATTTGTTTACCCAAAACTTATTCATTTTTTACTTCTGTTAGAAGTTAAGAAGGTGCTATTTCATTTTTTTATTTTTGCTGGAGGTTAAGAAGGAATTTGATATTTTAATTGCTTCTAGTAAAATTGGAATTAAAATTATAGTAGTTATTATTTGTATAAAGAGATTAATCAAATTCAAAATTTTAATATAATTTTTAATAAAATATTTTTTAATTATTATAAGTATACATGAGAATTATATTATAGTTTTTTTTATCTTCAATATTATTTACAAATTTATGAACTAAAATTATTGTGAGAAGAATACAATGATACTAAGCAGTCTTTCTTCCATTCCATCCTTCTTTTAAACACATTTTTTTAATAATAATTTAATTTTTAATTATTTATTTAAAAACATTTAAAATATTCCACTTTCCATTCTAGTATAGTAGAGAGGTAACATAATGTAATGTCTTATAAAACTCTGATGAAATAAAATAAAATACAGTTATTTATTAAAATAAAATTGAGGTAAAATAGTCAACTTACCATTCCTATTTTTGTATTATGTAAACATTTGACTATGGTGAAAGTCCATGGTTTTTATCATGATATATTTCTATAATGTAGTCTATTTAAAGTCATAAAATTCCAATAAATTTTCCACACATAAAAATAACCAAAGGTTAATTTGTTGTGCCAAATTTAAGATTTGAATCTTTTTGTGTGAGAGCTATATAAACACAAAAAATTCATGGAGTGACTAGGGATCACCTAGGGATTAGGACCTTGACTTGTAAATTCCACATGTAGCTATTATTAGTAAAGATTAGAATTTCTTGTAGAACACCAAAATCGTGGTTTATACATTAGGCTATTTCATATGAATCATATTTTTTGAAATGCATTTTACATTTGTAACTTTATTATGCTACGATTAATTATATTTTGTATAAATAAAATTTTCTTATATTGGCAAGGCTTCTTTATAAATTTTTGATCATTGTATAAGTAAATATATGACCATATATTAACCTACCATTGAGATCCATTACATGGCCAATCTAAGTCCATGATCAATAACAACAGTAACGTGAGTGTCACTCTCTACCACACTGAATGGTGTTGGCTTGTTTGATGATTGGATAGGTAAAGATATGACCCAACATTGAGATCCATAACATGTTTGGTCAATCTAAGTCGATAATCAATAACAACAGTAACATGACTATCACTGGTTTTACCGCTCTAAATCATTGGATAAATAGAGATATGAAAATCAATATCAGGGGCTTTGTGGGAGTATTTTGGATTGGAATTGGAACATGTTCATGGCTTAGTACATGTGGAAATTGACCTCATGGTAATTTTATCATCTCAGATTTTCAGATTTAGGTGGCGGTCTTGACTATTCAACAAATCTAATATTAAATTTTATCTACATCTAAGTGACTATATATCTATATCTATATCTATATATATATATATATATATATATATAGATATATATATGTGTATATATATATATATCTATATATATCTATATATATATAGATATATATATATATACACACACACACACACACACACATATATATATATATATATATAGAGAGAGAGAGATATATATATATATGTCATAATCTATATCATAGTGACCGAATAAATTTAAATAATTAAAAATAAACTTGCACATTTGCACAAATAAAAAATAACAGAGATATTCAACCCAACATTGAGATCAATTACATGTCTTGCCACTCTAAATCCATGATCAATAACAAAAATAACATGACTCTCACTGGCTCACCATGCTAAATGGAATTGGCATATTTGATGACTAGATAGGTAGAGATAACAAAAAGATGCATTCTTTCTTGATTTGCCTTGAAATTTCTATATAAACACCCACGTGGAAATGAGAAAAATTTCTATAGATCCACTCTCGCTCATGCATCTCCTTGTAGGGGATGTGCATATTTGTATTGTTTGGGATATTACTAGGTCTGACAAATAGGGATCTAGGCATTTGGGGTGATTTTCGTTTTCTTTGGTCAAGCTATTTGTTTTATGTTTTTGCAAGGAAGTATAGGTTTTTTTTCTGTCTTGTAAATAAGACACTCGTATAATTTAAAATAGAAATTAGCATAACCACATTAATAAATGTGTTTGTTATATGTCCATAAGTAAGAAAACATATTTATTAATGTGATTGAATTTTTTTATTATATGTTCATAGGCAACACACATACACACATAAAGTCATATTTTATTTTCAATTTTTTTAACAAAAATAGGTTACGTTCTCTAACATTATTCATACTATGTTGGAGAAATTCTATATTGAAGCACGATGTGTGAATAGAATAGGAAACGACATTATTTACTGGAAAATGGAACAATCAACTTTAACCCTGTAATGTCCTATTGTTTGAGGATGTCGAGCAATCCAAAAGCACACACATAGTAGCATTTATTGATGGCATATTTGGCTTTAATTTTTTCCATTCCAATGTCTTAACAAGAATGTACCATACATCAATAACTAGATTTTACATACATTATAGTTACATCTGCCCTAGATTAGATTAAATATTCTAAGATCATAAGCAACACAACGAAATTACCTTCCTACATATGTTGCATTTCCAATTAGCTCAACACATGAAAGCCAATGACCTTTGTAACATAAAATCATTTTGATTATACATATGCATGAATATTATAAGCAATAGAGTAAAGGGCATTGTTGTGTAGGGTTATGATGTTTTCTAATATAAGTCTGCATCTACATGTTTCTAATCCTTCCACAAATGTGGATAAATGTAATAACCCATATAACTTGGTTCATTGTATCCAAAGCTCTACACCAAAGATATGAGTTTCTCAATGAATAATTTCTACTTCAATTTTGACTATGGCAGTAATTTTCCCAATCTCTATCTCTTTGGAATGAGTTGGAATCACCAAGGAAGAGAGCTTGTTTAAAAAAGGAGGGAGCTCTGAGCCATAATAATTGAGTGATTCCTTTAAATCTAAATAACAAGAATTTACGTTTAATTAAATTACTTAAATCGTCAATGTGTTTGCAAAATCAAACTACAATACACACATATTACAAATTAAAAAAATAGAGAGCGCTTAAAATTTGTTGGAAAACAAAATTGGAAACCAAACTCAAACATATATTAAGAAATGATCTCAATGAATAATGTACATAGTGTACATATTAATAGAACAAGAAAACTGTTGATTCAATTTTTGGTTTTTGTTGGATTCTAACCACTAATTATCACAACACACACTAACCCAACCTTAATCATGAGGATTAGCTGTCTAACATTCCCCCCTTAATCCAAAGAGATGTATCAAAGTCCAAGAATGAGAGCTAAAAATGAAAAAAAAAAATCACCTTAGCCAAGAGCTCAATGTCTCTTAGAAATGGTTTTTAAGGATGACCACAAACCAATTTGGGAGAACTGAAGGTCTCAACCAACACCAACTCTAGAACCTTCATAGAAGTTATCAGAACACTAAAAAAAGTGGTCTTAAGGTGAGCAGAAACTCTGAAACTATCAATGTAGTTGCTCAAACGATTCTGAATCTAGAAGTGTTCATTCACAAACAACTCGTTCATAAAAAATTGAAGTCTCTCTGGCTACAACTTTGGCTCTAATTAGTACAAGTTGTGGCTTAGGCTCACTTCTGGATCTCTGAATCAGGATCTCTTGACAAATCTCCGAACCTATAGTAGACCATCAACTTCCTGTTGTCAGATACAGGGTGAGAAGATGAAATATTCTTTATCACTATAAGGTTGGTTAATACTCTCGAACATATCCTCTCGTATGAACTGTAAAACTTCTTAGTTGTTTTAGACGAATCCTAAGAAGCAATCCATCCAAAATTTAGTTTTCTCTTGCAACAATATTTTTTTCTAGAACATTTGTTTGAATGGTGATTGTGCTTTCCAAAATGCTCATAAGGTGAATAACAAAACACTGATCTTTCACATGTACAAATCTATCACTATGTTAGAATCAATCAATTTGTTTTGGAACAACGCCATCCATAAATCTAGCACTATGAAATTGTATAGGTTTAGAAAAATCGACCACATAAAAAGAAACATCTTTATCATATGCAATACTAGTTCTGTTTTGTTATGTGTAATTTCTTCCCAAGGTCTTATATCAAGTTTCACATTAGTAGTTTTATTTGCATCCAAAATTTCCCCTGAAATGGATTCATTACCCTTCGATTGTTGTTTGGAATTAAGATTGTCTCGATGCACTTGAGACTCACTGGAGAGAAATTCAACTGCCTCTCATGCATCATGTAAACAAACTCTAATATCAACATGACTTAATTTTTTGATATTCATAGTTTCATCAGGAGTATAATTAATGAGATAATATAAGATCTCTAATACATTTTTAATTTGATCTATTTTACTAAATCTAGGGTGTCAGGTTCAATTGAAAATACACCCATTTACAAGGAAATTGACTAGTAAAAGTACAAATCACAACCTGTAACAAATAATTTTCAAAATTTCTGGCCAAAATCTCATGTGCAGGCTCTCACAATGTTACATTTAGCTAAAACAGAAACCTACAGAAGAAACAATCTCCACTGAGCAACAACTGGCCCAGAAAAAATCAGAGTACAATTATACCATGTAGAAATTCAAATGAATAAGAATGATCGAGTTTTGTCAAAAAAAAATATAATACTTGATAGCAGAAGAAAATCTGGATAGAGGTGGTCTTTTGAGAAACCGAACTCCGTTATTCTACATATAGTTTTTGAGACTTATGTTTTTGCCTATTCAAATAACTTCTATAATTTACATCAAACCATGAACAACCAACAAGCTGCCACCACAACTCGTTCGTGTTCTCAATTTGATGCGTTCACGTCAAAATGGAAAAGATATAAGAAGAAACAATTAGCATGATGGAAACCATATATGTATCAACACTCTCGCATTGTAAACAACTACTATTGCATGCATTTCCTCAATTAATTATAATAATTATGTCGATAGGCATCCCTCCTATTGGAATTGGGAATTTTAATCATTTTGCTAATTAATCCCTTTGATTTGATGGTGTAAACTAAAAGATACCAACATATTCTCATCGTCCCCACTCGATCAATGAATGAAATTAAAAGCCATAACTTCCTTGCATATCTAAATCGGGTGTTTAAACCTTACTTAAATTAATTTTTTACCAAATGAGATTAAAATTTTTCTGTGCCTCTCATTTATCTCCACATATAAACATTAACAAAAATGATATTAGAAAATAAAATAAAAAGTATATGAAACAATATAGGATGTAATGAGATTTTTCCTTCCATATGCGCAGCTGGCACATGTAGTTATCCCATCATTTAATCATGAAACGCTTGATTGTTGGCATTCTCCTCCACTAGTGGAACAAAGTACTCCAAATCCACTACTTCAATTCAATAATTCAAATCGAATCTGTGTTTGCAAAATGGATGGGACCTTGTGGGAGCCGATTGGCTTTTAGAGTGGGCTCTCATATGGCATGAAAAGTTCAAGTGGTATTCATGTCCCTCTCTTATTTCTCAGATATTTCCAACAAGCGCAATGTTGCTTTGGCTAGGGAGGAGCAAGCCAGGTTTTATATACTCAGTCATATATCCCTTTATTTTTGTGTTGGGATATTAAGTTTAGTTAGATTGTATATGAAAGATTGTGTAATTATAATACTTTTTTAAATTTTTTTTATTGTTATTTTGTAAGTACAATATATAAGGAGGGTATAGAGTGGGTTCAATGTAAAAATCTCGATGTTTAATAATGAAAAGATTGAGTGTGAGTGCGCACAAAAACGACCTTGGTATGCCCAAATAAGTCTATTGAAATTTTATTAGGATTCAAAATATTTAGATAGTAATCTTTTATCCTTGCAAACAACAAACCAATGCTCCAAAGAGTGCTGATTTGCTGACTGTGTTCGTGGACTACAATTGCAGTCCAGGCCAATAATTTTCAAAATGAAAAACTTGAGAAAGAAATTAAAGATCATCATGCATAATGAGAGATCATGATGCATACCATAAATTAGACCTAAGAATTTATGTACTATCATGCAATGGAATTGTTTAGATTCTTGCATGCCGCGCAATTCTTTACTTTTGAATTGAAACCAACAGAAATGAAAGGAGACATAAATCGGTCGGCTGAGTTTGGTTTCGATTTTTCATTTAAATGATTATTAATTTACCTTGTAACATGCAAGTTTTAGGCCTCTCTAAAATATCAACCCTTGTTGTCTTAATTAAATTAAATGAAGAAATGTTAGCTCCAAATCAAATCTGAAACGTCTACTTTATAAATAAAAAAAACCACCATGGTATAATTAAATGAAATGATGAGAACTTATGTTGGAGTCATGTTTTCAAATTGATGAGAGCGTTTGTTGGAGTGGTGTTTTCAAATAAGTGAGGATTGTTGGGAATAGCATAGAATTTAAAATAGAATCAAGTACATTGACAAAGAAAATGGAAAGGTGTGAAACAAGTCATGACACAAATTCAACCTATTGCTTTACTTTACTGTTGCTAATCATCAAAATAGTAAAAAAACAGTTTTATATGATATACTTAAAACTAAATCCAACTTAAAATTAAATCCAATGTACTAGTGGTTTTATATATAAATTACAATGAAGAATTCATAAAAAATATAAAAAAAACTCATATCATCTCCACCACTTACAATTTTAGGTTATTAAATATTTAAAAAAAATAACATTTTAAATATTAATTATTATAAATATTAAAAATAACATTTCAAATATTAGTTATTATAAATTTATAATAGTTATTGTTATAAATAAATAATATGTTTTAAAAATATAAAAATAAACATTATGATTAATAATAATGAATTTGAAAATAATATTATTAATTTAAAAACTATTAATAATTAATACAATATTAGATCCTTAAACATTCGGAAACCCTAGACTGCGCGCGCCTCTACCCCCGCCGCTGCCTGCTTCCAGCGTTTTGAATCGATCTTCAGCCTCTCGGCATGGCCCCTTCGGAGGAGGCAGCTCTCTAGCATGGATTCTCCGCCCTGATTAAATCTTTGCCTCCTCAGAGAACTTGGCCCATAGTTTTGAAGTTTGTGAAAAAACTTGATGGGCTGCAGGAAGTCTCTCTTCCTCCAACGTTGCCCAGAATGGCTGCCCTTACCTTGGCAGAAAAAAGGACTTATTGGAAAATTTACAGGACTCTGGCCCTCTCCTAAAATAGTTCAGAGGTGGGTGGAAAGGAACTGGTCAGACAAAACTCAAGGGAAAATCTCTATCAGATTTTGTGGAAAGGGATACTTTACATTTCATTTTGAGACAAAGGAAGACAATGATTTAATCTGCCATAACGGGCCTTACTTCATGGAATCCAAAGGATTATATCTAAATAAATGGACCCTAGACTTTGACCCGGAGCTTGACATCCCTAATGTGGTTCCTGTTTGGGTGCGGCTTCCTCACCTCCCCTTGCACTGCTCGGGAGATGAATCAGTGCATGCTATAGGGAATGCTATAGGGAAATATATTGATCGGAGAGAACCTAAAGACAATATGCAGGCTTGTGCTCACATTTGTGTAGAAGTTGATTTGGGTAAAGGCCTGCCAGAAGCCATCAAGCTCAAGGTTGACGATTGGACTCACATTCAGCAACTTGATTATGAGCAGATCCCCTTTAAGTGCAAGGTATGTCACGAATACGGCCACTTTGCTAATCGTTGCACTAAACTTCTTAATGTAGAAAACTCTCCACAAGAAGAGCAATGGGAAACCACTAAAAAAAAAGGCAGCCCCTAATCCTAAACCATCTCATGAAGCTGGGCCATTCTCCCAACCTCCCCCCAATCCTCCACCTTCATCTCCTCCCCCTTCTTCTCCCCACCCTCCCTTCTTTTCTGATCGGCAGTCGGATCCCCTTTCTTCCTCTCCTTCCTCCAATCCCTTTCACATCCTCTCTCTTCCTGAGGAATCCCCTGCTCCCATGATACACTTTTACCCTCCCCTTTCTCCCCTCCCCCAGATCATCTCCTCTTCCCTCCCGTCTGATCCCCCCCATCTCAGAATCACTAGAAGCAATTCTAAGGAACATGGTTCCACTCTAGACAATCAAAAGAAGCCCGAAAGAAAGTCTGCCAAACAACACAGAGATGAAAATGAGAAAAAAGACATAGCATTGGGTCTCCAGAATCAATAGAATCCTATATCCAAGGACAAACAGACAATAATATAGCAAACAAGGACCAGGGAGGGAGAGCAACTCCTCGCATCCCTCACCTGAAATGATAAAAATCCTCTCATGGAACAGCAGGGGTTTAGGGCACCCTTCTAAATCGAATGCCTTAAAAGATCTTATTAAACAAGAGAGACCAGACAATGTTTTACTTCAAGAAACAAAGCAGGAACAACTAGAAATGAACAAGATTATTGAACAGCATAAGCGTTACAAAGGATGCATGTAGGTTTTAACCCTGTACAGAAATTTCCTGCATACGAATTCTTAAACAAAGAAAATAAACAATGCGAGAGCATAACACATAAAACACATATGCACAAAGATTTTCCCCTGGATCCCAAAACCGGGACTACTAGCTTGATTTTTCATTATATTCCTTTCAATGTTACAATACATATTTATACATGTCGAAGCATCCAATACCATGGACCGAAAACCATCGCGTCCAAAACCATGAACCGAAAAACCATAGGTAGGTTTGCCCAACCTAATATAGGGTCCAAAAAAAAAAAATTTCTCGGGGCGCTGCCCCAGACCCCGTAGAGGAGGGCTACTCGCCCCCCTCAAACCCCTCGGACAGGGGGGGCTGCCGCCCCCCTGTGACCCCCCCGCTGCGCAGTCGGCGCAACGAAGGGGGGGCTCCACCCCCCTCTAACCCCCCGGTTAACTACGTAGGTTAGTCGTGGAAGGAATATAACACAACCCAACAATCTCCTACTTGTTGTTTTCTTTCCACAAGGGGCCACAGGAGAGCTTAGTCATTTTTCCAGCCCTGAAACACCCATTGTTTCTCTACACCAAGAGAACTTCTCAGAGTTCACAGATTTTGTCAATGCATCTGCAGTATTCTTCAAAGTGTCCACCTTTACCAGCAACACCTTTTTGTCTTCTATCATATCCATCACAAAGTGATACTGAACATCAATGTGCTTTGTCTTTTAATGATAAGCAGGGTTCTTTGCCAAGAAAATTGCACTTTGGTTGTCACATTCTATTCTTATAGCTCCCTGTACTAACCCCATCCTTGAACACAATCTTTTCAACCAAACTGCTTCCTTGCTTGCATGAGTGGCTGCCATGTATTCTGCCTCTGTAGTTGATAGTGCCACTACAGATTGTTTCTTACTCATCCAACTGACTGCACCTCCAAATAGGTTTAACACATACCCACTTGTAGATCTTCTCTGATCTAGATCTCCAGCCCAGTCTGCATCAACAAAGCCATGAATATCCAACACTTTGTCCAATCTTGGTCTTCCTTAGTAGCACAAACCATAATCACTAGTGCCACGCAAATACCTGAAAACCCGCTTCACTGCTGTCGAGTGCTCCTTCCCAGGTTTTGACATAAACCTGCCCAATACTCCCACTGCATGTGCAATGTCTGGTCTAGTACAAACAATTGCATACATTAGGCTACCGACTACACTTACATATGGAACACGGGACATGTCCTCTTCCTCTTCTTGTGTCTTGGGACACTGTTCAGCAGATAACCTCACACCTACAGGAATAGGAACCTTCACCGGTTTACTATCCTGCATATTAAACCTCTGCAGTATTGTCTCAACATACTTCCTCTGGTTTAACCAAAGCTTCCTCTTTGCCCAATCTCTTTTAATTTCCATGCCCAAAATATAGTTTGCAGCACCAAGATCTTTCATGTCAAATTTGGAGGCCAATTAGGTCTTCAAATCCTGGATAATTTCTTTGTCATTTCCAACCAGCAACATATCATCCACATACAAGACCAGATAAATAACACGGTCACCAATTAATTTAAAATACACACAATGATCTGCTTTGCTTCTGGTGAAGCCAAGTCCCCGTATAAATGTATCAAATTTCTGATACCACATCCTTGGTGACTGTTTTAACCCATACAGAGACTTCTTTAACTTGCATACCAGTTCTTTCTTACCCTTCACCACAAAGCCTTTAGGTTGCTTCATGTAGATTTCCTCTTCTAAATCCCCGTGAAGAAATGTTGTCTTCACATCCATCTGTTCTACCTCAAAATCAAAAGCAGCAACAACAGATAAAAGTAATCTAATAGAAGTTACCTTGGCAACAGGAGAAAAAATATCACCAAAATCAATTCCCGACACCTGGGAATAACCTTTTGCTACCAACCGAGCTTTGTATTTCTCCACCTTTCCTTCTGCTTTTGTCTTCTTCTTGAACACCCATTTGTTGCCAATGGGTTTCCTTCCAGCCGGCAACTCCACCAGATCCCAAGCCTCATTTTTGTGCAAAGATGTCATTTCATCAACCATGGCCTCTTTCCAGAGTTTTCCATCCTCTGACTCCACTGCTTCCTTCACAGTTCTGGGATCATCATCAGTAACAGACAAAGCAAAATTTGAACAGAAAGCAGATGGACTATACCTTTCTGGCTGCCTTCTTTCTCGAACTGATCTTCTCACAGCCGGAGTTTGTGGCTCTTCATCTTCCGATTCCTCCTCTACTGCAGAGTCTGATTCTTCCTCCTTTAGTTCAAACTCTATCTTCACAGGTTCCTTTGGTTGGACTTCATGTTTAATAACATCTTTCACCTCTCTGAACACCACATATCGACTGTACACAACCTTCCGTGTGACTGGGTTCCAAAGCTTATAACCCTTTAAACCATCTTTATACCCAATAAAGATGTACTTTTCAGATTTACTACCCAACTTGGTTCATTTCTCCTTTGGAACATGTACATATGCATCACATCCAAAGACCCTCAGATGTGAAAGAGAGGGTTTCTTACCAGTCCATACTTCTTGTGGAGTCTTATCCTCCAACGCTGATGAAGGTGACCTGTTGACCAGGTAACATGCAGTATCCACCACCTCTGCCCAGAATTCTTGTCCTAACCCGGCACCACTAAGCATGCTTCTTGCCCTTTCCATCAACGTCTTGTTCATTCTTTCTGCGACTCCATTTTGTTGAGGTGTATATGGAGTAGTCTTCTGCCGTGATATACCACACTTCTTACAGAATTCTTCAAATTCCTTGCTGCAAAATTCTCCACCATTATCTGTCCTCAGCACCTTTATCTTCTTCTCTGTCTGATTTTCCACCAGAGCCTTAAATTCTTTAAACGTGTCAAAGGCTTTAGATTTCTTCTTAAGGAAATATATCCATGTATTCCTTGAGAAGTCATCTATGAATGATACATAGTACACAGACTTACCCAGTGATGGAACCTTCACAGGTCCAAACACATCACTGTGCACAAGCTCTAATATTTGTTTTGTCCTCTTACCACCAGAGGGGAAACTCACTCGATTCTGCTTCCCATATACACAATTTTCATAGAAATCAAAATCCAGAGAGCTATTATTCATACCTTCTACCATACCTTTACCATGAAGTATTCGAAGGCCCTTCACTCCAATATGTCCAAGCCTTTGATGCCACAACATGGTCTTCTCTCCAGAGACCACTAGATTTTCTGCTCCATTTTCAGGAACCATAGAACTATTGCACCCATCAACAATAGTGCTACCTTGCAGCTTGTACAGAGTTCCAATCCGAACTCCCCGCATCAATATCAGTGCTCCTCGAACCATCTTGCAGGTATCTTTCTCGAACATTGTCTTTACACCTGCATCATCCAACTTGCTTACAGAAATCAGATTTCTGGCCAATGCAGGAATATGCAGAACAACCAGAAGTGTTCTAACCCTTCCACCTTGCAACTTCAACTTTACTTTTCCACGACCAATGATTCTAGCCTTCCTATCATCTCCTAAGAAGGCATCACCACCATCGTATTTCTCATACTCGCAGAACCACTCTCTATGGGGAGTGAAGTGAAAGGATGCACCTGAGTCAATCAACCATGCCTCATGATCTACATGTGTACTTGAAGAAGCCAAGTACACATCCCCACCTTCATCTGAGGTGGTTTTCCCCTCTGTAGAAGGAGCATCATCAGATCCCTTTCCTTTATCAGGAGCTTTATATTTACAATCCTTTCTGAAGTGCCCTTCCTTTCCGCATTTCCAGCACACCACCTTCGTAGGTTTTCTTGGAGATTTAGATCTCCCTCTATATTTAGATCTCCCACTCGATGAATTATTTTTGTTTCTGTTATGGGACCGTCCTCGTACAGATAAGGCATCACCATTCTGGTTGTCCATATTTTTCCGTCTCATCTCCTCCGTCAGCAAGGCTGAGACTATTTCATTAAACTGCAAAGCAGTTGCATTGCTACCTATTGCGATAACCAAACTATCCCACGAATTTGGTAGAGAACACAACAGACTGATGCACTTATCTTCATCTAAAATTTTAATATCAACAGATGATAACTGACTTACCACAGTATTAAACGCATTCAGATGCTCTGTCACCGAGTCTCCATCTTTCATCCTTAGGTTATACAGCTTTTTCCGCAGGAACAGTTTATTCACCAGAGACTTAGATTGGTACAAAGTCCCTAACTTGTCCCACAAAGCCTTCGTCGTAGCTTCCCTTGATACATTTAGCAATACTGAATCTGAGACACACAATCGTATTGTGCTCTTTGCATTCTGATCCAACTTCTTCCATTCTTCATCGGTCACTCCCGTTGGTTTAGTACCGCGATCCACTGATCTTTATCCACCAACAGATCCTCCATCTTGAGTTTCCACAACTCAAAACTCTGACCATTGAACTTCTCAATCTCTATCTTTCCACTACTCGCCATCTTCTTTCACCACCAAAATCGATCTCGCAGATCTCCCACTGAACAGGGTCTACCACAGGCCCAAGCGAAACCCCTCAGCAACAAAGGTGTCCCCTTGAAGCCAAAACAGCTCTGATACCAAATGTAGGTTTTAACCCTGTATAGAAATTTCCTGCATACGAATTTTTAAACAAAGAAAATAAACAATGCGAGAGCATAACACATAAAACACATATGCACAGAGATTTTCCCCTGGATCCTAAAACCGGGACTACTAGCTTGATTTTTCATTATATTCCTTTTAATGTTACAATACATATTTATACATGCCGAAGCATCCAATACCATGGACCGAAAACCATCGCATCCAAAACCATGAACAGAAAAACCATAGGTAGGTTCACCCAACCTAATATAGGGTCCAAAAAAAAACATTTCTCGGGGCGCTGCCCCGGACCCCGTAGAGGGGGGCTACCCACCCCCCTCAAACCCCCCGGACAGTGGGGGCTACCGCCCCCCCTGTGACCCCCTTGCTGTGCAGTCGGCGCAACGAAGGGGGGGGGCTCCGCCCCCCCTCTAACCCCCCGGTTAACTACATAGGTTAGTCGTGGAAAGAATATAACACAACCCAACAATGCATTTGTGATTCTAGAGGAGCCTCAAGAGGAATTGCTACGCTCTGGCTTCAAGATGAATGGAACAATACAACAGAAATAGTAGAACAACATTGGATCAAGATTGTCCTGCAGAACATTACGAGCAGTCAACAACTTGTAATCTACAATGTTTATGTTTTGAATCATTATAGGGATAAGGAAGTTTGCTGGGATTCCCTCAGCAATAACATAGTGGAAGAAGACAACTACAACATCATTTTAGGTGGAGAATTAAATCTCATCTTGCATGCTAATGAAAAACGTGGAGGCAGCTTCACCCCAGATCCTTTCAGAAACCAGTTGGAAAATGTAATGCAACATGGTGACCTTGTCAATATAATTACAAAGAATTGTAAATTCACTTGGAGTAATTGCGAGTTGGGGAGAAGAAATATTATGGAAAGGCTTGATGGAATCCTAGTAAATGTGTCCCTCCTCTCCCCCTTTATAGTTGTCAACGCTTCCATCCTCCCTTTTACAGCTTCAGACCATTACCCCACTGCTTTAACCTTTGAATCTCACTGCCCCCTAGGTCCTCTCCCTTGAAAATACAGCCCTCTATGGATTGACATTGTGGCAGCCAAATAGTTGATCCAACAAACTTGGCATAGCATTTTGAAGGCTCTCCAAATTTTATTTGGGAAAGAAAACTCAGGAATGTAAAGAATGCACTCAAGGATTGGGCAAAAACTCATTATAAAGAGCCAGAAGTAAAGAAAAGAGAAGTGAAAGCTAAAATAGAAGAATTCCACTATACAATGGAAAAACAAGAATACTATCAAGCTGAAACAAACCAGGAAGAAAATCTTTATAGTCAGTTATATAGCATCAGAAGAGAAGAGGAAGAAAAATGGCGAATAAAATCAAGGCAGATTTGGTTGAAGAGCGGAGACAAGAACACAACATTTTTTCATAAGCAAGCCACAGTTCGACAAATCAGAAATAATATAACAGTTATCACAGATAACGTAGGTACTCAACATAAAGATCAAGTTGCTATCAAAAACGCTGCCTCAGAACACTTCAAAGAGCTCCTAACCGAATTTGGGGAGGAAGAAAACTATGCTAATCTCCTACAACATTTACCAAATAAGATTGCAACAGAAACAAATGAAAGGCTGACCGAAGAAATAAAGGAAGAAGAAATCAAGGGAGCTATATGGGGCCTCCTACCTGACAAAGCACCAGGGCTGGATGGCTTTCCAATTTGTTTCTATAGGGAGCATTGGGAAACTATCAAAAAGGATCTCATCAAATATTTTAAATGGATTCAGAGAAAAAATAAATTGGGAGGTTACACAAATTCAACCCACCTAGCACTCATCCCAAAGGAGAACCGTCCCTCTAATATTTCCTGTTTCCAGCCCATATCCTTATACAGTTTTTCCTATAAAATCTTCACAAAAATCCTTGCTTCCTGACTCAAACCTCTTTTGCCATTGCTAATCTTTGAAAATCAAGGCGGCTTTATGGCAAATAGGCAAATTTCAGATTCCATTCTCTTAGTACAGGAAGCCTTCACTCAAGCCACTCTAGGAATGAAAAGGGTTTCATCCTGAAATTGGACTTGCCAAATTCTTTTGACAGGGTCAAGCACTCCTTTCTATTTTCTGTTCTTCAAAAAATGGGCTTCTCTTCTTCCTTTCTTAACCTTATAAGAGCTTGTATCTTTGGACCTTGGATAGCCCCCCTTATCAATGGCAGGCCTAGCCCTGCCTTTCAATCCTCAAGAGGATTGAGACAAGGCTGTCCTCTTTCCCCCTACCTTTTTATCTTAATGGCTGAGTCCTTCAGTTGTGCCCTTGATCATAAGTGACAGGCAGGTCTCATCACTGGAATCAAATTTGAAGATGGAGTTAAAAACATCAACCACTCCCAATTTGCCGATGAAACCCTGCTGATAGGAGGGGCGTCCACAATCATAGCTCGAAGATTCAAATCCTTATTAGATAAATTCATGAGATATTCTGGGGGAATGATAAATCACTTCAAAAGTTGTATATATGGATGGAACGCCTCAACTCAAATGCTCCAAAACATAGCCAACATCTTTAGGGTGCCTTGCAAGTTAAACTGGGACCACTTCAACTATGTATGCCAGTGAGTATAGGAAACGCAAGAGCTGAAGTTTGGGAAACAATTTTAGATAAAATGAAAAGAAAAGTTCAGAAGTGGGGATCCACTTGGCTCAACCCAGCTGGCCAATTGGTGCTCCTTAAATCAGGCCTTTCTTCTCTTCCTCTTTATTAGTTCTCCCTTACTCAGGCTCCAGCTTCATTTCACCACAAAATGGATAGTATTCTCAGATTCTTCCTTTGGCAAGGAGGGAAAAACGAAAGGAAAAAATTTAACTTGGTAAGTTGGAAACAAGTCATTCAAAGCCAAGAAAAAGGAGGTCTTGGAATCAGATCCCCAATGCTCACAAATTCATCTTTTGGTGGCAAGATAGTATGGAGATTTATCGAGGATCAGCCAGCATGGTGGAAAAAGGTTCTGGAGGCCAAATATCTCAACAACCCAAGGCAACAACTGCTTACAAGTGAAATACCCATCAGAAGCAGCACAAGGATCTGGAAACTTTGCAAAAAAGCCATCTCTTTTATGGCTCAAAATGTCTCTAAGGTCCCCAAAGGTGGCAGCAAAATCAACATTGGAACTGATAAGATTATGGGGAATCAGCCAATTAGCAGTCATCCAGGTATGGATCCATTTCTTCTCTTTCTTCAAAGTAAAGGAATGCATAGTCTAGACTAAATTTCTCAATGGGATATAAATACTTAGGCTTGGAGGAGATGGAGCCTTCCTCCTATCCCTGAAAACCTCAAAGAGAACCTTGACAACTTTAAGATTCATCTTCACAACATTGCTCCTATGATTAAAAATGGCAATGATGGATTTCGTTGGGATCCCACTGGCTCCAGTTACTCAATACATGCAGGTTATAATTATCTATGTAACAGGGACTACCCAGCTCCACCATGGGTGTATTGGAAAAACAGTTTGGAAATATGAAGCCATCCCTAAGGTGAAATTCTTTATGTGGACCCTCTTAAAAGGGAAAACCCTCACCACAGAAAATTTGAAAAAAAAAAGGTATTGCTGGAGCTTCCTGATGCCCAAATTGTCAAGAGGCAGAAGAATCTATTCAACACCTCTTCATTTCATGCCCTGATGCAATTTCTTGCTGGAATAGCATTGCCCCAAACATCCCTCTCACCTGGAATACACAACTCTCCATTGGGGAAGTCCTTAACAACTGGAAGAAAAACTACCCCTGGCAGTCCAAGAAAAGCAATATTGCCAAGAGGGTGTGGGACGCCCTCCCTTATGCTCTCTTATGGAGAATCTGGATTGCTAGGAATAGCAAGGTCTTTAAAGATCATGAGACCTTAACCAAGCAACTTTGTAGCAAGGCCAAAAGCCTTGCGATAGAAACTATTGTAGCCGAGAGTACAAAGAAAATCGACATTACAAGTCTTTGTGTTGAAGAAAGAGATTTCATCAGGAGTCTGATAGACAAGTCTAGCATCCTTCCAACAACAAGCATCTACAATAACTTGAATATCACTTTCAGCCACAACTGGAAACTAAGATTTAAGCAGGATGAATTCAATAAATGGCTTCGCAATAGCAGTACTTATTCCCTTTTCTTTGATGGTGCCTCCAAGTCAAATCCCAGAGCGGCAGGGGTAGGGGGGTTATCTACAAGTCCAATGGAGAACCCTTAGTCACCTTTGAGTGGGGATTACAGAATCTTTCAAATAATAGAGTAGAGGCTCTGGTGCTCTATTAAGGCATACTCCAACTTCAAATCCATGGAATCAGGAAAGCTTTGATCTTTGGCGATTCTGCTATCATTATTAGCTTAATGATCAGCAAGCGAAATGCCTCCAACACCTTTATACAGCAAACCACCACCAGATGTCAAGCAATGATCAAACAAACTCAGGATTTTAAATTTTTTCATATTCTTCGCTTCATAAATTGAGAAGTAGACAAGCTCACTGATCAAGAATGTATCCGAACAAAAGGAAATATCCTCTGCAACAATGAGGATTTTTTTCAATTCCTCCCATGATCCTCCTCATGATTTGTGATAATCTTCCATATCTTGAGGCCTACAGATTTCTTAGGGCGTACCCTGACCAAATCCAAAGCAATCCTAATGTAGCTAATTTCACGTCGTCAAAAATCCTACCATTTCATCCTTCAGATTTCACAGCTTCTCTGAACTCTAGTCGCCCATGTGAAATCCAGTTCTCACCGCGTGAATCTGTCCTTCACTTCTTGCAGCTTGCACGCTAGAAATACCCGGGTGTGTTCTCCATGTTTCCAGGCCTTCTTTTCTTTCATCGTTTGTTCCGCTACTATTGCGATCACCCCTGATCTCAGCTGTTCCTCTACGTTAGCTTTTAGTGCCAGTTTCCTTCATTCTCCCATCTCTCATTTCTCTCTCTGTAGCTCCACCCCTGCTCGTCCTGTTGCTGCTGTTCTACTTGAGTTTCACTGGCCTCTGTTCTCTCCCCCACCTTTTTTATCCCTCCTTCCATTTCAACGCCCCCCTCGAGCCAATACTGTTGAGAATAGTCTCGTTTCAGTTCCATACACTGTCATCTTGTAATCATTCCACCCATTTTCCTGCTCCTCCTTCAGGCTCTCCTTATACTGGAATTTTTCATCGCCTTTTTCACTGTTCGCTGAGCTTTCACTCCTCCCTATACCTTGTTCTTCAGACCTTCTATCTTGACTCTATTGTCATGGTTGTATCAGCTTCTTGGTGCAGTTTTCCAACATTTCTTCAGGATAGAGCGAAGAACTTCCAGATGGCCTGTAGTGAAGATTGCCTTCATTGCCGTGACTTGTAGAAAGAACTTGAGGAAATCAGAGTGCATCAACATGTTTTGGATGAAAAAATAGACTCCACCACTAGGCTAATCACTGCTAAATATGAAGCTGATTTAAACCTTTTTCTTCATCGCATTTCTTCCTTGTAGGAGCAATTTAACGCCTTATCCAATACTTGCGCTCATATTCAAGAATCTATGGACATTCTAAAATACATGATGGAGAAGCTCAATGCTCCAAGCACCAGTTCCTCTAGCATCAAGATCGTTGAAGCTGATAACAATCCAGAGGAATCTACTGCTCGTCAGATCAACCACATTAGTATAGATTAGGATGTTTTGTAAAGTCTGTCTACTTCTTTTTCAGTTTGTCTGAATCTACTCTTGTGCTAGTTCCCTCCAAGTCGGAAATGACAGTAGTTTAGCAGAATGTTTTAGTGTAATCCAGTTGCAAGCTCAGCCTGTGAGCTCTTCTCATGTAACTCTGGAGCTTAGTCTCCCTATCTTTTTTTGAATACAATCAGCAACCGAATTTGTCAAAAAAAATAAAATAATTAATACAATATTAATCATGTTTAATAATATCTCTTATTTCTTTAATATTATAAACCTAAGTGATTAATAAATCCAAGGATTTAATGTTTTCGGTTTATTAATTCCATAGCCACCATAATCAATGTTCTAAAATTGTGGTCAACCCATAGTCAACCATATTTATTTTAGTGAACTAGGTTTATTTTAGGGTTTATACCTTTTATTTTAGAATTAATATACCTTAGTTTTTATAATATCAATCCCTTCGGTTTAATATTATTCCCTTGGGTTTATAACACATTTGGGTTTTAGAATTATTCCCTTGGGTTTATAATATCAATCCCTTAGGTTTATTAATGTAAGGGTTTGTATTCCTAAGGTATAATATTATTCATAGGGTTTATAATATTAATCCTAGGGTTTAATATTAAAACTAAATCCAATATACTAGCGTTTTATATATAAATTGCAATGAAGAATTCATAAATAAGGATAAAAAAAACTCATATGTAATCTCCACCATTTACAATTTTAGGTTATTAAATATTTAAAAAAATTAACATTTTAAATATTAGTTATTATAAATATTAAAAATAATATTTTAAATATGAGTTATTATAAATATTAAAAAATAACAATTTAAATATTAGTTATTATTATAAATAAGTAATATATTTTAAAATATATATAAATAAAAATTATTATGGATTATAATGAATTTGAAAACAATATTATTAATTTAAAAACTATTAATAACATCCTTAATACAATATTAATCATGTTTAATAACATTTCTTATTTGATTAATATTATAAATCTAAGGATTTAATCTCTTTGGTTTATTAATTTCATAGTTACCATAATCAATGTTTTAAAATTGTGGTCAACGCATAGTCAACCGTATTTATTTTAGTGAACTAGGTTTATTTTAAGGTTTCTAATTTTTATTTTAGGATTTATATACCTTAGTTTTATAATATCATTCCTTTGGGTTTAATATTATTCCCTTGGTTTCATAACACATTGGGGTTTTAGAATTATTCCCTTGGGTTTATAATATCAATCCCTTAGGTTTATTAATGTAAAGGTTTGTATTCCTAGAGTATAATATTATTCATAGTGTTTATAATATTAATCCTAGGGTTTAATATTAAAACTATATCCAATGTACTAGTTGTTTTATATATAAATTGCAATGAAGAATTCATAAATAATATAAAAAAACCCATATGTGATCTCCACTATTTACAATTTAAAGTTATTAAATATTTAAAAAATTAATATTTTAAATATTAATTATTGTAAATATAAAAAATAACATTTTAAATATTAGTTATTATAAATAAACAATATATTTTAAAAACTATATAAATAAAAAGTATCATTAATAATAATTAATCATAGTGAATTTGAAAACAATATTATTAATTAAAAAACTATTAATAACATCATTAATACAATATTAATTATGTTTAATAACATCTCTTATTTGATTAATATTATAAACCTAAGTGATTAATAAATCCAATGATTTAATCTCTTTGGTTTATTAATTCCATAGTCACCATAATCAATGTTCTAAAATTGTGGTCAACCCATAGTCAATGATATTTATTTTAGTGAACTAGGTTTATTTGAGAGTTTATAATATTTATTTTAGGATTTATATACCATAGTTTTATAATATCGATCCCTTGGGTTTAATATTATTCCCTTGGGTTTATAACACAATGGGGTATTAGAATTATTCCCTTGGGTTTATTATATCAATCTCTTGGGTTTATTAATGTAAGGGTTTTTATTCCTAGGGTATAATATTATTCATAGGGTTTATAATATTAATCCTAGGGTTTAATATAAATCCCTTGGGTTTATAATCATGGTCAACCATGGTCCAATGTCACATTGTAACAAAGATTGTCTCAATATGAAAATAAAACCTGGTCTACCATGGTCAACCATAGTCCAACGTGGCATTGTGCTAAAGATGGTCTCAATATGAAAATCAAGCATGGTCAACCATGGTAAACGATGTCTAGTTTTTAGTTTTTAATATTTATCTTGTGTTTTTTAGTTTTTAATATGTATCTTATGTTTTATATGCCTTGGGTTTATAGTGTTTATCCCTTGGGTTAAATATTATTCCCTTGGGTTTTTAGTATTAATCCCTTTGGTTTGTAATATCAATCCCTTATATTTATTAATCTAAGGGTTCTTATTCCTTGGTCTTAATGTTATTCATAGGATTTATAATATTAATCCTTGGGTCTAATATAAATCGCCTCGAGTTATGATCATGGTCAACCATGGTCCAACGTCACATTATGACAAAGATTTTCTCAATACAAAAATGAACCATGGTCCAACACTGTATTGTCACAAAAGATTGTTTGTATATGAAAATAAATCATGGTCAACCATGTTGCAATGTTTTATTGTCATAAAGATTGTCTCAACATGAAAATCATCCATACTTAACTGTGATAATTTTAGGGTTTACAATATTTATCTTAGGGTTTATATATCTTGGGTTATTTATCCCGTGTGTGTGATATTATTATCTTGGGTGTTTAGTATTGATCCCTTGTGTTTACGAAGCTAAGGGCTCATATTCCTAGAGTTGACTATTATTCATAGGGTTAATAATATTAATCCTTGGGTTTAATAAAGATCTCATGGATTTAGTTAATTAAATTAGGTTGATAATATTCATCCCTTGGGTTTAATATTACTCCAAACAGTAGTCAACCATAGTCAACCATATTTATTTTAGTCAACCATGTTTATTTTAGGGTTTATAATATTTATTTTAGGGTTTGTATATCTTGGGTTTATAATATTAATCCCTTGGATATAATATCCTTGGTCAACCATGTTTCAACGTCGCATTGTGACAAATATTGTTCAATATGAAAATCAACCAGGATAATTTTAGGGTTTACTTCCCGTAGGTTTACAATGTCAATCCCTTGTGTTTATTAATCTAAGGGTCCATATTCCTCACGTGTACTATTATTTATATGGTTCATAATATTAAACTTTGGTTTAATATAAATCTCATTGATTTAATTAACTTAATTGGGTTGATAATATTCATCCCTTGGGTTTAATATTACTCCCAACCATAGTCAACGAGAGCTAGCCATGGTCAGCCATGGTCAACCATAGTCAACTATAATCAACCATATTTATTTTAGTCAACCATGTTTATTTTAGAGTTTATATATCTTAGGTTTATAATATTAATCCCTTGGGCCTAATATCCATGGTCAACCATGTTGCAACATTGCATTGTGAGAAAGATTGTCTCAATATGAAAATCTACCATGGTCAACCATAATAATTTTAGGGTTTATAATATATATCTTAGGGTTTATATACCTTAGATTTGTAATATTTATCCCTTGAATATAATATTATTCCCTTGGGTTTTTAGTATTGATCCCTTAGGTTTATTATTCCCATGGGTTTATAATATAATTCTATTGGGTTTATTAATGTGAAGGTTCATACTATGAGGGTGTACTATTATTCACATGGTTCATAATATTAATCCTAATATCAGTCCCATGGATTTAATTAATTAATTTGGGTCAACCATGTTGCAACATCACATTGTAACAAATGTTGTGTCAATATGAAAATCAATCATGATCAACCATAGATTTACAATATTTATCTTAAAATTTATATTTCTTGAATTTATATCCAATATACTAATTGTTTTATATATAAATTGCAATAAAAAATTGTTGAGGTCAACATTCAAGTTTGGTGAAGCGTTTGAAGAGAAATATCACTCCCGTAGTGGCCTTCGACGCAGTCATCTATTCTTCAAGAAAATAACAAACAATTATAGTAGCAGGCATTAAAGTATGATTTTTACAACACTTAGAAACGATCACTAAAGTGAACCATTGCCAAATTCATGACAAAATTGGCATCATGATTTCACCAAAGAAATGCATCTTTATTCTGCTATTACCACCAGAAATTCTTCATTGACAACCAAGCCCATCGTATTGGAAAATAATCACCAATTAGAGATAGCCATAGTCTCTAAGGTTTCCCAACTATCGCTCTCAGGCACAACTTGTAAAAAAGATATATAGTAACAAATGTCACAGTTCAAGACAATAGAAAATTTACCATCTAACATCATTCACATCAGTCGATGGTTCAGAACATGGAGCGGTGAACACATGCACGATGTACATGGATGAATGAGTGCGTTGAATGCAAGCTTGCCCCTCTTTCACCTCATTTCCCATATATTGGATGGTTTTTGGGACCGCTCAACGAAATTCATTTTGATGTGAAAAGAAAAATGTTTCACTTTCCCAAAAATGGCGTGTATTTTCAAATTTTCTCTTTTATATATCCGGTTGCAGTTTTGGTTCTACATGCATATGAAAGGTCCTACTGGTCGAATTCTTCTCTCAACGCTGCATACCACGGGCTTTCGGGGCTCAACGCAAAAACTATCTCCTGCATCAATAATATGTACAACTTTATATCACATATTAGAAATGGGGCATCGTTAAGTTTGATTGTAGATTCTTTGAATATTGGGGAGTTAGAGGGACATGGGCATTATTAATTTTTTGACTGCGCTCATGTCCATCTAATTCCTAAATATTCAAAAAATCTGCAATCGACTTAAACTTAGAGATAACAATGAAATCATTTTTTTTATATACTTAGCAGACACATGTAACTTTTCTCAATGATCTTGCTCATCTAGTCAGAACCCCATTCAGTTGTTCACGAAACTCGTGAAAGATATGAAACAAATGTCAGCGGATATGTGGTTGAATGGTGACTGTCCAAATTTCTTTTCAAGTTGTTGGAAAATCACAATAATTGTTGATATACTTTCCATAACTGCACCAACCATATACTTTTCATAAGTGCATAGCAATCCTATTCCTCTGGGGATTCTCCCCATACCAATGTTCACGCCGAAGCAGATCCCCGTATTGCAATCCTGATTTTCTTTTTAAAAAGTTATTACAATATTGTTTGAAAAGGTTATTGCGTGGACCATCGGGTGATATTCAAAAGCGGGTGACAGAAAACGGAAGTGACGGATTAACAGATAAATAATAATAATAATTTAATTTAATTTAATTTAATTTGTTATTTTTGGGTTTGAAACAAAATTATTGAAAAACTTTTCAGGTCATTTATTAGATGATGTATATTATTAAAAATATTTTTGTAAGATTAAATATTTTTAATTTTTTAATTAAAAACAAAACTCATACACCCCCATTAATCTAGACTTATGGACGTAACAGAATTGTTTTCTCTTTATTTATAACATGAATAGACAACCTGCTATGGTCACATTTTGCAACATAACTTGAGCAAATGGCTTACTATGGTGGCATTTGGTGTTGCAAAAAGGAAGACACTTTCAATATAGCTGGCTTTTAAACATTTTTACAACACCCTTTTTCCCAAGTTTTTAAATTTTAATGGAATAATATACTTATTTCATCTCCCATTTTAATAAATTTACAATGAAAATAAATATTAAATATTCTTTATTTATTTAAAATAATAAAATATTAATAATAAAATTTTGAGTATTTTTACTTTTTGGAATTATGTTAGAACTTAGAAGCCATATTTAGAAAAATATGTAGATGAACATGATTACTCTTTTAACAAGGTTTGCCACCAAGACTGTAATTTTATAAATATCTTAGAAAATCAGAAGATGTGGTTTAATGAGATGTCTAATCACTCTTTTAAAACAATTTTTTCAGAGGTCTATGGAAAATGATTGGTGCATAGTTTTGTGTTTTTCATTTTTTTTTTTAAATATTGTATATATAATAATTATTAAAAAAACATATATTTTAATAAGGATTTACTTTTAATAGTTTGACATCTTTAATTAATAGTGTTTTTTTTTGTCTCATCAAGTTATAAATGACAAAAATTACTACCATCCAATATAAATAGCCTTAGAGAACGTCATTGAATTGAGATTCAACTAGGTCTAAACAAGATCTTGCAAACGAACATTCCCATAAAACATTTTTCATTGTTTCTAATCCCAAAAGTAGCATAGTCCATCAATAAAACCTCTTTTGATCAATAAAATTTTGATTGAAAGACCATGATAATATATGTTTTATTCCCTCTTTATTTTTTTTAAAATTATGTTTTAAATCTTTTCCAAAAATTGGTGATGATGATTAACCATCTGCATTTGTGATACATTATTGGAATGTCTTTATTATTTTAAAAAACATTATATATTTGGCTAAAATAAATCTGCACCAATGTAACATCCATCAACCCCATTTTCTTTTAACCATTAACCCTTCACACTCATTAATATCTTTTAACAACAAAATTCTAATGTGTATCATGTAATTGAGTGTTAATAAAGAAACATCTTTATACAAATGAAGGTTACTGATGTTAGTTTTTAATATAACACATATAATATACCCCTTCCATGGAGTAATATACATCCCTCTATCCCTACAGGTGGAACTTTGGTTTGAGTTATACATAGAGGGATCGGTCATATGGGGCACTAGGTAACTAGTGTAAGGTTTTATGCATGACTACCCACTTTGGATAATTCTACAGCCTGCCATCTATGCACTTGTCACTTCTTTTGAGGAATTATGGTGCGGTACACATGGCTCGCCCTTCGTCATTTAGATCCTATGGTTATGATTGGCGATCGACATTTCAGTGGGACAGTTAAGGGTAACCACCCTCACTACCTGTCTCCCACTAGCATTTTCACTTTGCATGTTCACCATAGTGACTCTGCAATATCTCCAGCACACTGAGATATCCTATTTGAGGTTTTCTATTGAGATTTTGTTGGTAAGTAAGGCTAAATTCTTCTTTGTCATTTCCATGGTCTACATAGTTATAAAATTCTCATGGGAATTTATAGATTCTGCAGGTATCCCATTGGCATAAAGGTTGTATAGGCCATTTCTTCTCGGCGAGGCAATATTTTAGTATATCAGGTAAGGCCAAAGTCTAAAAACCCTCTCCCCTAGTGTTCGGTGAGAAAATCCTTTGATTCATAACTTCAGTCTCTTCCTGATATAGAGATTCATTAGCTCATGGTGCCATTACAGTGATGTTACCTTCCAGGAACTTAATTGGTTTTTTTAATTATATATTTCCTACGCTTCTTAATATTTTATGTCCTCAGTCAGAGGGTTTCAAGATTCCAAGAAACGTTTAACCTTTATTTTGTTGTTGGCTTCCATGCAGGTGAGAGGTTTCAAACCCTAGTTTGATTTTGTTATTCTTTCTGATGGTTCACCTCATAAATTTCGCAAGAATATTATCTTACACATGGTTTATTCCTACTCCAGGTTAACAAAATTTCTTCTCTTGTTTCTCAGAGGGTTTCTGATAATTAAGGTCACAATCCTTACTCTTAGTTTCATTTGATTTCCCTATTCATGGTTGTAACACCAAGATAGACTACCTTTTTACATTTTATATAAAAACCTTTGGAGGGTTGGTGCATTGCTCGAGGTTTTGAAAAATAGTCCTATGTATGGAATGGGGTTCCACGGATTCCTGTGAACCCAAATATATAATAGTTTTTCCTTTATACACAAAGTTGCATAGTGTTAACCCCAAACTTGGGGTTTGATATCATAACTACAGTAATGTTGATAAATGTTCTATGAAACTTTATATATCAATAATTATTTGTTTCTTTTATTTGTTTTACTTATTATCAACTCAAAAAATTTTCTTTGTTTGTTGATTTTGGGGTTCAACCATGTTCTTTATGTATGTATATATAAATGAGCTTTATTGCTCTATCTTAAATTAAGCTTAGTTTTCTCGTTGACATGCAATGATCTTAATTACCATAATTCTATAATCGGTGTTGTGTTAGGGTTTATTCTAAATGTTTCTGGTGAAATTGCTCTTATTTTTGTGTGTATGTATTTATGGTCATTCTTAGGCACTTTCTTTCTGTTTATTTAACAATGAATGTTATGTTTATTCTAGTTATACTTACTTGCATGGAACTTCTAACCATACTGCAAAGTCGACGAAACGTGAAGTTCATCGAGATTTGTCCCACCTGACCCTTGGTACTTTGGGTGATTATTAATCTTAGGGAGAGGGACTGCTCTTCGTTTAGGGAACTCTATTCGAGAAGGAGATCTAACCTGCTTCCAACAAGGAATATTTCACCAACTATGGATTATACATCCCATATGTTCTCGATCTTGACATTGTTTGAACACCTATTTAATTTGTTCCAACTACATATCCTTTTTTCCCAAACTAAATATGATGATCAACTTCTTATCCAAAGTTATTACCCTGATTCTGTTGAGTTGTTTGTTCTACAATGATGGATAAACAATTTTTACTAGTAGGGTCGAGGGTTCCTACATTTTGTTTGACTTGTAAGGGTTTATCACACTAATATCAATTCTTTGATTATTGTTCCTCTTTCGTTAGCATAAGTGATTTACCTAAATCATTTCGGTAACCTATCATACCATTTTATTTAACACGTGAAGAATATATATACCAGTCAACATTCACCCTGTAAAAATAGCATTTATGTTTCCTCTTAACATAGCAAGATTATAATTCAACATTCTTTCTTCAGAATAGAATAACAATAAGTTAATAAACACCAACATTCTTTCATAGTAATAATAAGTCACTATGAACCAAAGTTCTTTCTTTTAAACAGAATGATAACATATATAAATCAAAAGATATTTATCTTCATAATTTAACCTATGAGGGAATTAGTCTTGAAATAAGACTCCTCCACCCAAACATGAGATTGGAAATTATGTCCAATTCCACCCCCCCCCTCGTGACTCTTTAATTTCCACAATTGCTTGTAGACAATAATTTGTCCTTAGACCTGAAGACTCCCAATCCAGTAAAGAGTATAAAGCTTCAGGGCTTCCATTGGCTCCTTGTCCAGCTCAAGAACACCCATAGTAGTTTTCAACTTTTCCTTGGCAATGTCCTACTCAAGGTTTCCTTCTCTCCTCTTTCTTGCCTCAGGCCTCTCTCTCTTTTCCCCTCTATAAGCTTTCTCTAAAACTAAGATATTTTAATAAATAAGGGAAGAGGAAATAACGGTCTCAACTTCTTGGAAATTTAAATATTTTCATTTTAGGATCTTCTCTCATAATTCCATGACTTAGCATAGTAATTTTAATTTGATATTTCTTTAAAAGAAAACAATCAAAATAATTTTAACATTTAAGTTTCTCTTTTTCCTTAACTTTACCCAATCTAGAGTTTACCAAATCTTTCTTAGTAAAAGTAGATGGAAAATCCAATCCAATCCAAGTGGGTGTTAGATCCCCCCCCCACCCCCCAACCCCCCTTGTGTGAAACTAGGTTCAGTCTTCATAAATGTACTTTTGACATTTTTATTTATAAAAGAAAAGAAATATTATTTTTGTTATATTTATCAATGAGTTTATTTCTCATTGAAATAGCTCTAACACATGTCAAAGTGCTATAGGTAAGTCAAAGAGTCCAAATAAATGTTGAAGACCCTTAAGGGCATGTTACACTATGTATATATTTTTATAAGAGTCAAAGATATCCCTCCAAGAAAAGTCATAAGTCCTCTCCAAGCAACGACATGAATAAAGAAGAAAAATGAATAAGAAAGTTCAAGTCAGCCTACAGTCCTCGAGTCGGCCTCAAGTCAGCCTAAAGGAACCTCTATATATAGAGGTTATCCACTCCTCTAATGACAAGCAATATACCTATGATATCAGCAAGCAAGGAAGATTGATAAAAAATGAAGAAAGTTGAAGTAAAAGGATCCTCTAGTGCAGCGAAGAAGGAGAAGACAAAAATGAAGTCTAGAGGGCTGATTTAAGGGTGAATTACAGTCACACATGTAAGAAAAGGAGGATAGTATGCAATTATAACAATAAGAATATTACAGTTGCATATTCCTCTTTAGTTGGGCTAGAAACTTAGGCCTATAAGGCCTCCTAATCAAGCGAAGAAGAGACTCCCAAAAGCGAAGGAGAAAGGAGTCAAAACAAAAGTGAAACCTCTCACATGTTCAAGGAACTAGGGTTGCAGTATTGTCACATCAAGTCTACAACTGCACATCAAGAAGAAGCTTGGTTGGACAAGAGAAGGAAGGTGTCTTCATAGTTGAAGGATCTCACTAAGTATCAAATATAAGTATATATTCTAGATCTCACATAAACAAGGTCTATCACCAGTTGTTAAAGGAAGAAGGAGGATGAAGTGCCTGGGAGCGAAGTGTTGGAAGGAGGAGGACAAAGTGCTGGGAAACAAAGTGTCGGAAGAAGGAAGGTCTTGAGTTGTGCTTGGAAGATATTCTTGTCAAGGGTCTAGGGTTTGGCATTTATGAATAAGAAACTTCAATAATAAAAATTTACAAAAGGGTTTACCTCTCTAAGCGAGAGATGTTTTCCCCTAGTAGAGAGCCAATACCTTACATTCTTGCTTCTTGTGTTTTGGTAGTAGTTTGATGAGGTAATCACACACACAATAATAAGAAGAGAAGAAGATCAAGCTAACAATATAAACTGGAAAAGTGCTTCACAAATTGTTATTAAGTCTAGAAGAATCCTACTATATCTAATTTCCCTAGATTCTTCAGCAAGGATAGGATTCTCGCATAAAGGTTTCATCCTCTGAAGTGGCCTCTTCTGGGCCAAACTTCCTCTATTGCACTTTAACTTAGGAGATAACTTTCCGCAGTAATATTGTTTCTCTCTGATTAAGAATATGTAGGGGTTCTACTAGAAACTCTCCATTTGGTTTTCCCTGTTCTACATCAAATAACTATTATTAATATTTTTTTCTAGCGTTATTTACAAGAAAAATAAGTAATTAAATCCTTACCTATACAACTTTCCAATTAATGATACGTATTTAGTCATATACATATTTATTTAATAAAGAGACATGAAACACATTATGGACTCACATATGGATAGGTAGTGCAAGCTAAGAGACTGACAGGTCCAATTCTTTCTAGGATTTGAAAGATTCTACAATATCAAGGGGCTAACTTTACACATTGTTGGGAACGGGTCCCCTAGAGTCAGTTTAGGGGTAGAAAACCCATGTTTTGGGGAAAAAAGTCCAAGTTTTGGGTCAGAAAGCCCAAGTTTTTGTATAAGAAGTGTAAAGTCTTCATATTTTGTGGTCACAGAGTGCGGAGATGTAAAAGTGTCAAAAAGGGTTTCCGTCCTTCTTTTATGTAACTTGTGTCAGCTTTAGGAGATCTACCCATGGTCCATGGACCATGGGAGTGTGTAAAAAAGTGAGTCTTAGAAGAGTCTAAGGCATTTCTTGGTATGTTTTGAGTCGTTGATGAATGTAATGGGTCGATGAGAGCTAAGAGCGAAGAGTCTTAGCATAGGAAAGAGGCTATGCAACTGTGTGTGCAGAGGCTTGGGGTAGAAGTCCACAACTAATTGCACAGACCCCTACAGCTGTGTGCACAGGGTAGTTAGAGTCTGTAAAGAAGATCTGAAGCATTAATAAAGACAATTACTCTCGAATTATCTGTGTGTGATCTATTTTACTTTTGTCATAAATGCACGTGATTATGTTATGATGAATACTGGGTTTATGTTTTAATGTTGTATTGATGTGCGAATCCATACATTTTGCTTTGTTATATGAACTCAACTAAGAATATATGTTTACACGAAGATCATCTTAATGCATGTTGAAGTTATTAGATACTTAAGCTAATCTGGGTAAATATAGAAGTAAGAGTAATTACAAAGGCATGTAAATGTTTGATTCGCCTATCTAGGGTATGCAAAGGACAATCGTAGAACTTCATGGTGGTCTATAGGATGTCTAAGAGAAGTATACCTATAAGCCATAAAAGGATTATTGATTTACATGAAGGAGGGTTTAGGGTATAAAACGACATCACTACCATCTCTAGGTGCAGAAACTTGGTTCCTGCATCCCCCCATACTGCTTCGAATTAGACTTAAGTCTGCACTCCGCAGATTGATGCCAAAAGGGCTAGTAGTGTAGGGATTTGCTTGGCTAATTAACATTGAACCTAGGTCAGGGCCCATCAAGCCATCAAATGTTACAATTTCCAAGATCGAGATCTGCATAAGGAGATGTGTGATGTCACATTACTGGAATCCAACCAAGAAGGAAATCAAAGATTGGTTGGATAGAAAGATCCACTAATTTGCGGTGCAAGAGAACAGGAATCTGCAATTGACAAAAGAACAATGGTTGGACAAATATATGTGCAGAGTGATACATGAAATCTTCTTTTGTTCCTTCTCGATTGAATTATACGAGTGGATCACGAAATTGGAAAACGAATAAGAAAGGTGGAGGCTTGATGGTCCAATAGTCTAGACCCCAGAGTTAGTGCAGAGATTAAAATCCTATGAAGATAAGATCGCACACACTGTCAATCATTGGCTCAATCACATTAGAGGAGGGTTTGTGATAGAGTTCATGGTCAATAATTCGGTCAGTTATAGTGAAGCCATCGACGCTTCTTCAAGGTACTACAAGGTAAGTATTTAAGGTCTTTAAATACTTGGATTAAGATGCTCTTTTGTGAAAAGAGGATTATGCAATTACCTTGATGTTTGGAGCTATACGAAGTGGAAAGATCTTTAGGGACAGAGGGAAGATAGGCCCTGGATATAGCCTATTGATTGGACCTCCTGTGAGTGACAATGAGGAAGCAGCACAGGCTTCTCCACAAAGCATTGTTGAGTTGATAAGACAAGATTTCCCATGAATACCCCATCCACCCACACCACCTCCATGTTCACCTCTACCACATATGCCTTCGCCCACACGACTGCCACCTCCACCACCGTCCAATATGGTGAAATTAGTAAAATTTATTGTGTTTAAGGGGTCGGGAACTGAGGACCTAGACCAATTTTGGTTCGTCATGAAGGCTGTATGGGAAGCTTAGGTCATTATAGATGATCAGATGAAGAAAGCAATGTTGTTCACTACTTTGCAGGAACACGTGCTAACATGGTACATTAAGTACTGCACTGATAACCCAATGGCTTCATTAGTAGATATTCAGATTGCACTAAATAAGGAATTTAGTAGGCCCAATTCTGAAGCGCAATCAATTGTGGGATTCAAGGAGATCATGAGGAAGCCTAATGAGACACCCTGGGACTTGGATCACAGATTGAAGTTCACAATCCATGAAGCCAACATGAATCTTACGAATGGGCAGCATCGCGAATGGTTCATGGCTTCGTTCTTGCCTCATCTAAGGGTTTCTTTGTCACAACAAAATATTGGGACCCAGGTGGGAGCCCTAAAGATTGCAATGAGATTGCACGTGACACTGATGCAAGATGCTAATTTAGGGTTCAAGAGATTCACACATAGTTGCAGAACTTGTGCCTAGAATTTTAGAGTCTCAAGAAAGATAGAGCAGTTCGACCAGAGGTGCAAAAAGAAGTTTGGTGCCTGAAATGCAAGAGTCAGGGCATGAAAAAGATCATTGTCCAGTCTTTACGAATTATGTTGTAGCAAGGGGGTCGATGCCTCTGAGGCTGAAAGCCCAGGCAGCGCCAAGTATAGGGCCTGCGCTATGGTGTGCTTTCTATCATGTAGTTGGAAAACATGTGAAAAACAATCTCCATTTGTCGTAGAAATTTGTACAGACATTACAACAACTCTTCTGCAACTTCTGTCAATTGGTGGGTCATGATGAGTGTAATTTATGTAGTTATGAGCTAATTATGGATAGAACACCTGCATATAGGGTGTAGGTATAAACCTGACCTCCATACCAAGGTGCATGGGGAGTGCAAGGTGAATATTAGGGTCACAGACGAGGCCGAGGTGGAGGAGGACCTGGTAGAGGTCGAGGATAGGTTATTTGTTACAATTTTGGGGGATCAAGACACTACATGCAAGAATGCACGAACTCAACATGTCTATCATTCCGATATTATTGTTAGTTTAACCATGTGATAGAGGATTGCCTTATATTATTATCTAAGATACGTGAAAAGGGGGCATAGCTTCAGCAACCGACTTAGAACTTGCAGATGATGAGGGCTGAGCCTTGCAAAGAGGATCCTAATGTAAATATTGTGTTGTGGAGTGGAGTGACAACTGGCAAGGATAAGGGGGAGCAACCTGAATAAAGTGAATGGGTCCGCAAAGCTCCAGAAAAGGAGATTGGGTTTGATCTAGAGCACACAAAGGGACACGTTTATGGAAGCAAAGAAAATCTTCATTGAAGCCTTTACCTCAGGAAGTTAGGATAAGGTAGCTGAAGAGATGGACCCCTCTATGTTTACTAATTTCTTGGAGACCTATATGAAGCTGCTGTGTGATAGAAAGGTTGTGAAGGGACTATAGGAGATGATAAATAAGTGTGCCAAAAAAGAAAATTCTCCTAACGGACTTCACGTAGTTAGGAAGATTGGTAAGCATAAGGCAAGAACGAGGTGTGACACGAGGTTCACTGCGCAGATGGGAGAATATGAGATGGATCAAGTTATTTTAGATCTGGGGTCTGATGCGAATGTTTTTCCTAAATAGACATGGGAGAGGATGGGGAGACCTACGCTGTAGTGGTCTCTGATTCAGTTAAGAATGGAAAATTAATAGAAAATCATCCTCATGGGAAGATTGCAGGGAGTGATAGTTGATATTGAGGGTGCGAGTGCATTGGCTGATTTTGAAGTGATAGAGATTGTGGATGACAACAATCCCTACCCTGCACTCCTTGGGATTGATTGGGCCATTGAAATGAATGGGGTTATCAATTTGAAGAAGGGGAAGATGATATTTGAGAAGAAATCCCTCTGCATAGTAGTGACCCTAGACCCTGTAAAGGGACCATGCTATACTAAACTAGTCTGCGATTATGAAAGTGATGATGATTTGGACAAGATTTATAAGATAACGGTGCAAGATCATGATTGGGTGAATCTGGCAGCAGATGGACGCATTTCCTTGGATCGCGAAAGTTCCTTCACATCATCTTCAGATGAGGAGTTGGAGCATTGGTAGAATCAACTGCATGAAGTATCTATGTTGGGTTGTAAATGATGACCAAGTCGTTGTGCTATGTATCATCGAAGGTAAGAAATCTGCCTTATTATGATGGTTTAATTGATGTCGATAAATGTTTGGATGCATTCAAAAGGGAAGTGCCAGAGAAGCATCAATTCCTGGCCTTTGATTGGGCATTGCGCGCTATGCCTGCGAGATAGTGGGGTATGTACATAGACAATTTTGACGATTGGTGCGTGTACATAAAGATGATGAGATTGCGGTTTGGTCACCCAAAATTTAGGCTAACAGAGAAATATGATGGAAGGGATGATCCGCAAGATCACCTGGCCAAATGGAATAAGGTTTATGGAATGGAGCCTTAGCCTGAATGGGTGCATCTGTTTTGTCATACTTTGGATATAACACTGATGAACTGGTAGTTGGAAATAGAGCTTTGCCATGGCACTGAAGAATGGGATGTTTTACAACAAGGATTCTTGATGACATTTAGCTTTGAGGATGGATTTGCATGTATTGATGAAGCAGTGTAGGAGGTCAAGGCAACAATCTTCAGAATACTGCAGGATCCCTTGGACTTAATTCAACCGGATTAGACCACCCAGCTATGCCACACGCTGAAGTGCTACAATGTGACTGCTGATGAAGAGGACGAGGATCTGAGGAACATGAATATCCCAGAGACTGAAGGTCACCGAGAAGTTGAGGGACCAAAAATTGAAAATCCATATATCACCGCACCACTGAAAACAAGACAAGTGAACATTGGGATAGAGGCGAAGCTGAAATTTGCAAATATTGGGGACTACTGGGATGACGCAACAGTAGATGAATTCGCTGAATTGCTCCGCGAATATCAAGACTTGTTCCCTACAAAATTTTTTGATTTGAAAGGGATAAAAGGGAACCTAGGAGTTATGAAAATTATCTTGAAACTAGACGCGAAGCCGATCAAGAAAAGGCCTTACCGCCTCAACCCCAACTACAAAGAAAAGGTCCACTTAGAGTTGGATAAAATGATGGATACATGTATTATTGAGCCAGTGGAAGAATCTGATTGGGTGAGCCCAATAGTATATTAGGAAAAGAAGCAGAAGGATGAAATAAGGATATGCGTATATCTCATGAATTTGAATGACACTTGCATACATGATCCCTTTCCAGCTTTGTTCATTGATGAAGTACTGGACACTGTAGGAGGATAGGAAGCATATTCGTTCACTGATGGGTTCTCGGGGTACCATCAGATTGAGATCGTGCATGAAGATAGGAGTAAGATGAACTTCACGACTGAATGAGGATGCTTTCAATATACTGTAATGCCTTTTGTACTGAAGAACGTGTCGGTGATATTTTCGTGTGTAATCATTGTGGCATTCAAAGATTTCATTCACAAGTTTTTGGAGGTACACTTCGATGATTGGACGGTGTTTGGACTGGTAAATTGCCACGTGGATAGTCTACGCTTGATGCTGGATACATGCCAAAGGTATCAGATCACGCTAAATTTGAAACGATGTCCATTCTGTGTCCCTTTTGAAATCTTGCTGGGTCATGTAGTGTTCAGACAAGGCTTAATGGTGGACCCTGCTAAGATCACAGTTATAATTAATTTGGAGGCACCAAAAAGTGTGAAACAACTGCATACAACGTTGGGGCATACGGGATACTATCAAAAGTTCATCAAGAGTTATGCCCAGACTACTGTGCCAATGGAAAAGTTGCTCAAGAAGGATGCTACATTCTGTTGGAGTGAAGAATGTCAGCAGAGCCTGGATGTGTTAAAGGAGAAAATGGTCACTGCGCCGATCCTAGTCTTCCTGGATTGGAAGAAGGAATTTCATGTGCATGTGGACACGTCATGTATTATGCTGGGGGTAGTACTGACACAGGCCAGTGAGGGATATTTGGATCACCCTATAGCATTTGCAAGTAGAAATTTTTCTAAAGTTGAGAAGAACTATTCAACGACAGAGCGCGAAGGGTTGGCTATGGTGTACACACTCCAAAAGTTCAGACATTACTTGTTAGGCAAATGCTTCAAGACGTATACAGACCATTCTGCATTGAAGTACTTGGTTAACAAGCCTGTGTTGGGGGGTAAGATATGCAAATGGCTACTACTATTTTAGGAATATGATCTTAAAGTCATTGTGAAGCCATGACGATTTAATGTAGGGCCATATCATCTATCACGCATTGAAACAGGAGAGGAGCCTACTAATTTGGAGGAAGGACTTCTTGACACTAAACTCTTTGCAGTGCGTGTCATGGAAAATCACTTTGCAGATATCATACACTTCCTGACAATAGGAATGGCTCCAGAAGGGTATACTAGTCAACAAAAGGAGTTGGTGGTGCGCATGATAGAATTTTCTGTCATTGCAGGACATTTATATAAAACGAGCTCGGATGAAATACTGCCATGTTATGTGCCTAAGTTTGAATGAAATATCATCCTCACTGAAGCTCATGGAGGAGCTGCAGGAGGTCATTATGTAGGAAAAACAACAACACAGAAGATTTTACGCGTCGGGTTATGGTGGCCAATGCTGCATAAGGATTCCAAGGCCTATTGTAAAGCATTATATGCATGTCAGAGGAGGGGTAGGCCATCGTGGAGGGATGAGCTACCTTTGAATCCACATATGTCATTACAACCATTCAAGAAATGGGTGATTGACTTTGTAGGGCCAATTCAACCTCCAAGAAAGAAGACGAGTGCACGATACATCATCACCACCACTAAGTATTTGACCAGGTGGGCAGAGGCGCAGCTTGTGAAGGACTGTACAGGGGCAACAATAGCAAAGTTCATCTTCAAGTATGTGTTGACTAGGTTTGGTTGCCCGAAAATTTTGATGAGCGATTGCGGTACACATTTCATTGATGAGACGATTAACGCTTTGACGGAGGAATTCCAAGTTTATCACCAAAATAGTACGCCGTATCACCTGTAGGCTAATGGGACGGTTGAAGCATTTAATAAGATATTGGGGAACATGCTGATGAAGGTTTGCAATGCACAAATAAATGACTGGGATGTGCACATACCCACGGTGCTATGGGCTTATAGAACGATTTGGAAAAAGTTGATTGGACAAATTCCTTTTAGGCTGGTTTATGGCGTAGAAGTTGTGATGCTGATGGAGTACATTGTACCTAGTCTGCGCATAGCGGAATTCACAGGAATGGCAGATCACAGAGCCCTGGAATAGAGGCTCACGTAGCTGACAGAGTTGGAAGAGGATAGATTTTTTGCTAGATTCCACTAGCAAGTTCAAAAGGAGCGCGAAAAGGCATGACATGATCGGCACGTCAAACTGCGCACCTTCAAAGTAAACGAATTAGTGTTATTATAAGGTAGCAAGTTTGATAAATTTCCAGGAAAATTTCAGATGCATTGGCTGGGGCCATATGTCATCAAGGAGATTACCAATGGCAGAGCAGTTCAGCTGGTGAACTGGTGAATTTGAATGGAGATCCACTTCTAGGGAAGGTAAATAGCAGTCAATTGAAGCCATACACCAGGGATTTGGCCATATGACTATATGGTGGAAACAAAGTCTTAGCGCTCCAGGAAACTAAAAGGAGGTGAGGGACTATAAACTACATTGCCCATGTTGTAGAGCTCCGTGACTGGGGGACTGCACGGAAAGGAGGAACGTCATAGTATCAGTAGAAGAGGGAGGGAAGTTGCACTATAGGAGGAGGAATCGCATAGGGCAGCCAAAAAGTGATCGTAACAGTCACTGTTCATGATTTGAGAGTGAGAAAAGGGCTAAGAGGGGGGGGGGTGGGGGGCATCATTTAAGGCAGAATTAAAATGCGAGATATTTGAAAATCTGTTGCCAATCTAACATTTATGAACAGATTTTTGGGGAGTGGTCAGATTTGAATTTGAATTTTCCTATAAATTCTAGATGGCCGCCCAACAAAAAACACTTTGCATTTTGAGAATTGAGGTGTCGAGCTATCAGTTGTGCATGAACCCTGAGAGTTTTGAGGCTTTGGTGGCCAGTTCAATGTTTTGACAGTTTGCCTAAGGAAACCCGACACCTCCTTACTAGCCTCATGTCAGCGCCCGTGGAAACCACAACTGCTGGAGGATCGATGGCCTCTAAGGGAGTTGCCCCTAAGGTCGTAAGCATAGAAGTGTCCGTAAAAGTGCCAAAGTTGCTGAGGTCACTGAGACCGAGGCCTATGCCGACAAAAGAGGGGCCTAAGACAAAGAATGACAAGAATAAAGTGACAAAACAGGTGCATGAGTCGCCAAGGAAGCACTAGAAGAAGGAGAAGCCTACCGCATAGGAGAAAGGCAAGGTGGTAGACCCAGAATCTAATGAGGACATAGAAGAAACTAGCATGGGCGTGGAAGATATCAATATTGAGGGGGTAGACCCCATTGCAAAGTTACCAGAATACATCCATCCGCACCAAGGCAAGGTGAAGGTCCCAAAGGACCTAGATGAGGGCAAATTTTTACTTAACACACCATTGCTGCTAGACTAGATCACGTTCGAAGGTCCACACTTGGTGTGCGTCCCACATCTGAAGTTAGAGGATTGGGACTTGGCGGATACTGAGCAGTTCCCCCACTTGGCGACTAATACATTTATGACTCACATCTTTTATAAAGATTTTGGTGTCACCGTGCTAGAGTTGAGGAAGTGGATTAGAGGGGTGGACAAGGTAGGAGTGTTGAACTTGCTATGGGTGCCGCATTACAACCACATGCCCATAACTTTAATGGTGATCAAACAATTGTTATTCTTGGTGCACGATAGGTGCCTATGGTTAGGAGAAACAATACCAATCATCGATATGTTGATCCATAGGATCACATTTCTACCACACTTAGCGTTGAATCCGGCTAAGGCATTTGGTGGAAAGGTGGGCGAACACGACCTTACCAAGAGAATGAAGGATAAGTTTAAGCTTGTGAAGAAACCATGTGGCTACTCAATTTCTAGCATAACAAACCTTGTGGTTAAGGTAGCCACCCAGACCTTGGTTGGGAAAATAATGAGGAAGTGTTGCACAAATGAAGTGTCGTCACCAGTTGTGTCATTAGCGACCCAATGTGCGGAGGGCATAAAATTCAATTGGGCATGCTACCTCTGCAACGAGTTCCTCGCGAATTGCAGAGAAGCACAAGACCAGAGTAAGACCTTCCATTATGCATGGATTTTTCTACCATGTGTATTGGTCACGTGGGAATTACCGGAGGACAGTCAGTTTCCTTTGATCGCATCAGATCTACTAGAAGCAGCGAAGTTCACTTCACTTTGGGCCATAAAGGACACTGAAAGGGTCAAGGACAGTAACATATTTTGGGTGCTGATGGAGGCAAGCATCCGCACTATGATAAACCGCAAGTCGTAGTTATCACCAACTGTCTTTGAGCAGTTGTCAAGATATGTGGAGTTCAAAGCGAACTTCCATTGTATCTCCATCCAGGCATGGAAGCACCCTAAGCAGAAGTGGTATGATATCCCATACCTTGCGACAGATGATGTAATCGTAGTGGTCCTTGAGTGTTGGCCAATAGAATGGCACACGACCTCAGATTTTTTAGCTAGGTCTAGTAAGTCAACAGGAAAGCAAAAGAAGGAAGGGGCTCGGTTGAATATGTAGCAGTTGGCTGAAAGAAGGAAGAAGGAGGTTGGGGAAGAATCTAGAGAAAAGCACATTTCAAAGGAGCAGGCCGAAGAGAAGGAAGGGGAGGAAGAGTGCAACTCTGACAAATTTCATAGGTCTCCTTCGCCACAGTTAGAGGACGAAGAGCAACACTTAGAACTGGGTGGTGGAGACCAAGAGAGTACTCAATTCCCGATAAAGAAGGGTTGTGGAAGAAGTGTAGGGCCAGTAAATCATTGCTCGACCTGATCACCTTGACAGAAGGTGACTTTGACAACATCGGAGATAAAGTAAGGGATGTGATCGCAGAATTGTTGCAACAGTTTGAGTAGCAACAGAAGCAAGCCTTGGTTGCCATTCATATGGATCTTCATGATCTGTAGATCAAAACTACTCAATTGCAGACACATGAAGGGCGGGACAATGTGGCGTTGACTAGTTTGGCACCAGGAACCTCTAAAGTAGTGGAGATGGTTCGCTCCTTGGATCCTCAGGCTGTCGTGCTACTAGATGGAGCTTTGACTGTAGATGCGGAAGCTGACAGGGCTACTTTTATCACTCTCAAGAAGGTTGGGTTGAGGTTGACTGTGCTCCCCAGTGAAGCCCTTCACACCTTGCAAGCAAGTGTGATCGCAAAACTTTAGGCTCGAGAGTAGCGCGTGCTGAGTGTGATCAGTGAACAAAAGGAAAACAATGTGTAGATGTTCATTGAAAAGACTTCAAAAATTGACACATGGAAGAAGGTGCAACAGAATAATGAGCACACTGCAGCAGTAGTCATTGAAGCATGCAGAACCATTTCGGAGTTGCATATCCCAGAAGCAACACCAGTGAAGGCCAAAATTCAAAAGCTCGTTGTAGGCATGTGCGATGCAAAGACAAATTCAGCCATGGTTCAGTTTGAGTTGAACCTTAAGATCACAGAGCTTGAGTTGAAGGCCCAACCTTCAACTCCACCAGAGGTCAAAGATCAGTGCAAGGCAACTGTCAAGGATGTAGTTGTTGCAATAGATGTCATGGTAACAGATTGCACTGTGCTCTTTGAGCAGTTGCTGGAGGTACTTACCATTCTGTAGGAAGATCCTGACCTGCAGAGGTTAGAGACCAAGGCTAGGGAATTACAATAGAGCTACCACAAGGTCAAAGAGACGGCGTGCACCATCACCATCACACAGAGGTTGGCCAAGCTGCAGGAAGCAAAGGGACTGAAGGAACAGGTGGATGCAACACAACGAAGAGAGGCAGTACTGAAGGCTAGATTAGGGCCTTTGATGGATGAATCCTATGTGCTCACTACCATCATTGAGGGAAAATTGGTTAGCCTGCAGGAAACACAACATAAAATCAAGGCAGATATCGTAAGATCAACAATGGAGCAGCTGGTGGAGCAAGTTAAGCAGGCGACGATGAAAGTGTACCGCCGAAGTTGCAGTGGTGCAAGTGGAGTTGGGAGGTCTTCGCAACAAGATCTTCACACCAGTAGATTGACTCAAGGGCAAGTCACCATATTTGTGTTGGGGGCCTGTCAGGAACGGGTCTCCTAGAGTCAATTTTGGGGTTAAAAACCCAAGTTTTGGGGCAGAAAGCCCAAATTTTTGTATAAGAAGTGTAAGGTCTCTGCATTTTGTGGTCATAGAGCACGAAGATGTAAAAGTGTCAAAAATGGTTTTCTCCCTTCTTTTATGTAACTTGTGTCAGCTTTAGGAGATCTACCCATGCTCTGCGGACCATGGGAGCGTATAAAAAGGAGAGTCTTAGAAGAGTCTAAGGCAGTTCTTGGTATGTTTTGAGTTGTTGATGAATGTAATGGGTCTGTGATAGCTAAGAGTGAAGAGTCCTAGTATAGGAAAGAGGCTCTGGAGTTGTGTGCATAGAGGCCTAGGGTAGAAGTCTGCAGCTGAGTGCGTGGACCCCTGCAGATGTGTGTGCAAGGCAGTTAGAGTTTGTAAAGAAGATATGAAGCATTAATAAAGATAATTACTCTGGGTTATCTGTGTGTGATATATTTTACTTCTGTTATACATGCATGTGATTATTTTATGATGAATACTGGGTTTTTGTTTTAATGTTGTATTGATGTGTGAATCCATATGTTTTTCTTTGTTATATGAATGCAAGTAAGAATATCTATTTACGCAAAGATCATCTTAATGCATGTTGAAGTTATCAATACTTAAGCTAACCTGGGTAAATATAGAAGTAAGAGTATTTACAGAGGTGCGTAAGTGTCTGATTCGCCTATCTAGGGTATGTGAAGGATAGTTGTAGACCTTCGCGGCAGTCTAGAGGATGCCTAAGAGAAGTATATAGATAAGTTCTAAAAGGCTTATTTACCTACGTGAAGGAAGGTTTAGGGTATAAATTGACATCACTACCATCTCTGGGTGCGGAAAATTGGTTCCTAAACCCCCCCATACTGCTTTGGGTGAGACTTTAGTCCATGCTCTATGGATTGATGCCGAAAGGGCCAGGGCCTATCAAGCCAACACACATCCACCCCATTGAAGTGTGCTCCTCTTGGGTTTTATTCGAACATAAATAAGGTATTCGACTTGGTATTCCTTATAAGTGATTTTCTTGTATGTGTATGCTTTTTGTATATCTTGGGAAGCTTTCAAATTCGATCAATGCATTTTTAAAATTTGGTCCATTTTTGCTAGCATATCAGGTCCTAAAAGTAGTTTATCTTTAGGTTTCTTACAATTAACATATTTCCTACACCTTCTCCCATATAAAAATTCAAAAGGGTTCATCTTTAATGATTCATGATAACTGTTATTCTAAGTGAATTCCACTAGGTGAAGGTACTCCTAATTTAACTCCCAAAACAAATAACCCCTTCCTGTATTATTAATTAAAATCCCAAAATAAATAAATATCCCCTCCCGATGGTTTGAAAAATAAACCATAATAATGTTAATAGAGTTGGATTAATTAATCGAACCGTGATTAGTTAAGAGCCAAACCCCCGATGCATTAAAAAAGGGATTAATTGATCACATGGGTTAATTAAATAGCCTCTCCACCAATCATATCACCCCCTATATAATTAAGTCATTTTAAAAATGATCGGGCCCCTCCATTAACTCTCTGCCACTTCCTGCTGCTGACTACCATCTGAGCGGCCTTCCCACATCTAATGGCCCTCGCCCTTATCGCATAGGCCTTTGGGTCGAAAATTATTTGTGCGATATGAGTAGTTTTGACTTTTCACCGGTGTTATGTGTCATTCAGTTTGTGGCATCACACGACCCTCCACCAAAACCACCAACCTCCCAAAAGCTATGCGATGAAAACCATTACTACTCTCGCTTACTGCCTCCACTAAACGACAAAGTGTCCCATCAGGTAGTTAAAGCCAACTGTCATTTTCATTCACCCACCAAAAAGTCATTGACTTTGTGCATAAAAACAAAAATATGCATTGTTTTCCCTTTTTTCCAAAAACGTGACTTCTACCTTCCATGCACGCACATAGTACTTCTAGTCCATCAACTGACCTCCAACTGTCAACCTCCATTAGTTGCTGAACTCCAGACCACTGCGGACTACTGTGTGCCCCCTGCAAAGCCTTCACTATAACCATTTGTCCTGATAGTCAACCAAAATAGGTATTTACCACATTTCAGTCTCAAAATCCCTGTTTTAAACTAAAGCCTCCATTGAATTGCTCTTAATTTAAGTAATTTGGTGCAATTGAATTGTTCCTTAACCCTAAGGTGGTCTCAAGTACCTGCTTCATCTAAAAAACCTTGAAAACCCCGTCTTCCTTCCTTGAATACACAAGAACCAGGGATGGAAACCCCAGTTTCCCTAAACGTCGCTCTAGTCAATGCTCCCCACAAAGATTTGGACCACCTTCCATTGGCCAATAAGGATTTTCAAATTAAAGACCTTATTTTTTATAATAGCCCCTTGAAATTCTACTGCAAGTACCGATACAACTACCTGAACCACTCTCATAACATAGGTCATTGGGAATCAAATCTACCAAAGTATCAATTCCCTCTTTCCACATTTTATCAGATATTGTCCGCCAATGCCATGCAAATTACAACCCCAATATAATAGCTGTAATGGACCCAGACCAAAAAATCCTCTTCACCATTACAGCTGAGTCCATTAATGAAAATTTTCAATTACAACATGACTAGAACCTCACTCCCCTTTCCATTGCAAAATTACTTGAGAAATATACAAAGATGTCCAGTTCTAAAATTAACAAAGTTTGTTAGACATTCATTGACGAGAAGCACGTGCCAAAATACCACCCTCCCTACATATCATGCTTTTTTCACTAATTTGGGCAAAGATATTGTTATCATGATTGTCTGCATTATGGGTTTTACCACTAGTGAGTATATAGATGAATTGACCTTAGCCTTCATGACTATTTTTACCCCTGGTCAACCTCTTGCAGCCAAATTTGGCTATGCCACATCCATTGCAGATAAGATACATGACCAATTCATGAGATTAGAAAATGAGAGAGTGTTTAAGTATTCTGCAGTCCTGTATCATCTTTTTCTCTTTTATCAAACTGATAGATTTCAATTTTCTGTACAAAAGCTTGACACTAGAGGAAACCCCAGGTCAGTAGTCTTCTCGACTTCCATTTTTCACTATTAGCCTTCTTCTCCTTATTCTTATATAGATTTTATTGGTCAGTTTGTCCATCTTGTAACTACCATGCTGATAGGAAGTCCCCCTCCTAAAATCAGTGATGATATCAAAAGAATCCTTCAGTTTTCAAAACAATACAAGGTTGGGGACTGGTACCTATACCAGAACCATTCTGAGATCAGAGTCTATGGGTGTGAACTGCCTCCTTTCAAATTACCCAAATATGTCCCCATGCGATTATTTGCCCTGGAGTACTATAGGCAAATGATCAACTCTAATCAAATCCACTTCATGAAAGAAAAAAAGAAAGCCTAGCTGAGGATCAAAGATCACCTAGGCCCATTTGTTTGTAACAACAGAAAAGTAGGACAAGTAGCAGAGGAGATCCTAGAGAGGATGCATTTGAAAAAGAGTTTTATTTGGCCTTATGATCCTCACAGCTTTATCTGTGACAGAAGGCTAAAACATAAGTTGTCCCCTTACATTCATCATAGAATTCCAGAGATAGAGCAGTATGCTAATCAAAATGAATGGGTGGAGGGAACACTCATAGAACAGGATAGTGAAAAGGTTGAAGTAGAAAATGTCATGAAAGATTTAGAAAAGAGACTTGATCTAGATTCCTTTGTACAGGTGCCTGAAGAATCTTCACAGAGGCCACCACAGGAACATAGTGCACAGACATCAGGATAACTAGATACTTCAGGATAGCCAGAGACCTCAACACAACAAGAAGAGTCAGAGCAGCCAGAAATCTCAGAATAATTGGCTCCACCTCAATCAAATCCGCCTCAGCCAAACATGAGCAATCCCCTAGTTTTACAGACTCCTCTTAATGAGGAAAGAAATTTGAAAAGAGACAGGGAAGAGGCCACTCCTTCTAGGCCTACAGATCAACCTTTTGCTAAAAGGCATAGGTTAAATCCTTACTCAGAAGAAGAATTCGTGGAAGAAACTACAGGAAACACAATGACAGAGAAGGTAGAGAGTCTACAAACTATCCCTACAAGCGGGACACCATCCTCTTCACATATGCATATACTGGAGAGGCAACAAAGTATAGAGGTCTCTTCTTTCAGGGCTTCCTCTGAGCAAAGCATAGATATCAAGGGCAAATACAAGGAAACAAAAACAAGAAATGAGCAATTGAAAGAACAAACTTATGCTCATTACTTGAAAAGGCCCCCCACAAACCAAACAAGATTGATGTCAGTGTTTGATATCAAAGAGGGAAAGATGCAAATGAGTTTCCTAAAGCCAACAGTGTAGTAGCTAAGGTCCATGGCTAACTATTTTTAAACCAATTTTGAAGTTCTTGCTAAAGACATCCACCCAATTGATCAAATTGAGCTCCACAAGCAAACGGGTGACATGGTCTATTCCACTCTAACCAGTAAAACCATGATGTCACATCAGTTGCAGAATTCCTCTAGTAATACCACAACATAGTTGCAATTAGAGAAAGCCTCTTCTCAAGCTAAGGACACTAGGATCAAATCATTAGAAGATTTGGTGATTGATTTGGGACACAATCCCAAATATGTAAAAGCAACTAAGAGTTTGATAAAGAAGAAAAATGAAGACATTGCTATACTTAGAAAATAGATCAAACTCCTTCCCCTCATACATCCACAGACTATTGAAATCATTGAGAAATGAAATGAGGAAGAACTTATGGACTCGGTCCTTAAGTTAAATGAACAACTAAAAGAGACTAAGCAAGAGTTAGAAAAAGCTTTACAGTTTAGACAGAGTGAGTCAACCACCCTGCCTCAGACTGTAGTACCAATTGTTTCTACAATAGTGCCATCTACTATTGCAGCATTTTTGGCACCCAATGTTCCCCTAATAGTAGCTCTTCCAGTGACAGCAACAACAGGTACTTCTGAAACAGCAGCAACTTCAACACAGCAAATAGAGGACTTAATCAAGTCCATGGAAGAAATGAAAATCCAAGCGACAGAAATACAAAAGTTGAAAGAAAAGGTTACTAGCTTGGAGCATAATTATGAGATAACAAAGATAAACTATATTGAAGAGAAAAGAAAGAACAGAGGAATGACTGATCAGATTAAAACATTAGAAAAGGACTTGACATTTGAAAAGCCCTTAAGAGATATCAGAAAGATGTTATAGACCAATGTCATTGATTCCATCAATGATATTTGGTATTCTATTTAAATCATCTTTGAATAGATTGAATTGGTCAAGCAAGCTACTGAGGCCATTCAGAATACTAGAGAAGAATTGGGAGAAAAGCCTGAAGATGCAACCCGGTTGATAAAATTTTTGAATAGCAAAAGCAAACAATAGCTAGAACAATGGGGCATCGAGGATTGAACTGGTACTATCCTCAAAGTGAAGAAATTTCTTACCAAAAAGAGCTTGATGCTTAACTTAGAAAGAAGATGTCAAAGTATACAATAAGACATACATGAGTTCATGATGAAATTTGACATCTTAAGAAGCAAAGGACTTCCAAACCCACTGGTCATAAATGACAAATTGATGACTCAGATAGACTACATTGACAAATTACATCAGCAAACTGAAAGTCAAGCGAGCTCATCCTCAACGAAAGCACTACCTACTGGAAAAGTGTTGTATGATGGTTTGGAAAACCTTTTCTTTATTGAGCATGACGCAAAACACTTTTTCATAGTCCAGCCTAATTTTGCAAAATACACTGAGGCTGATGAAATATACAGAAAATTGATAAGGATGAAGATACCCAATGAAGGGTGGTGGACTAATATGAAAGAAATCCTATAATTTACCATGGTAACATTGAGGTAAATAGAAATATTTACTAAGGTAAAGTCTGGTAAAAAGGTGAAGTCTGGTAAAGCAGGTAAAGAGTATTAGTAGGGAAAAACCAGTCAAGATCCAATACACAATTACCAAAGCAACAACAAGAGCCAAAATCAAGTTTCGACCTCCAGCTCCTTCAACAAATCAAGGGATAGCAGCAATCCGTTTACCATCTCTCTCTATATTTTAGACCATCTGTCTCTATATTATTGTAAAGATATTTTGTATTTCCTAGAATAAATCTCATATAGTTATGAGATATTTTGATGTAATTTTTGTATAAATACTTCTCCATTCGAAGTATTAAGGGTGGATTCTATAACATTTATGTAACTCTATGCTATCGAGCTGAGAAATCTTTTGTACTCAAGTCTGAATTTTTGCTGGAAAAGGAATAAAAGTTGAGGACATTTCATCAGATTCATGTGTAGTCTAATTGCAAATAAGTATTCTATCCTTGTGATTTTATGTGTTTTCTACATGTTTCAATGTTTCATGCATCTTAAAACTAAATGGTAAAATAGTCAAAGTATATCAGAATTAGCTTTATTTCTCTCTGCTATCAACAGTATACCATTTACATGTTTTCTTCTAAACTATTTCGATAAAGGAATTCTTAATTGCTCCTCTATCCCTATAGTTTTCTCTAATAAGTCCCTGGTATAGGATTCTTAATTGCCTTATGCTAGTTGACCTATCTTCCTTTCCTCTTTCTAATCCTAACTTGAGGATTCTTGATTTCCCTCTTGTTTTGAGAAGAAATATCATCCATTCAAGCCCCAAAGTTTGTTTTTACTCTGTTACCCTACTTGTTGGACTCATACCTCTACAATTTGACTTAATCCAGTGAATTATCCCCGATTTACTCCATAGCCCAATGGCCTCAAGCCTAGTTTGCCCATTTGTTTTAGAATTCCACCACTCTCAAACAAAACAACCTTGAACATTAATAACTAGCATAATATCCTATCAAACATAGCTAAATCATAAAGAGAGAGCCCTCTCTGAGTACAGATTGGCTAGATTCTATAATTAAAAGATTGGTTTGCGGTTACCTCGGATCCTTTCCTTCTTTTAATAACTTCTAAGGAAAATCTGAGTGATAACAGTATCAAAGGGCGATCAGTTTTTATAAGAGCGTGTTGTTCTCCCATTTTCAAATCATTAGGGTCAAAGTGGTGAACAATTTTGGCAACCTCATAGAGTTGGTGGAGCCTTTTAGTAGAGCAACTAAGTGTTGGACTAGGAAAAAATAGCCAAACATCGTACTGGCAACAACATTTTTAATTGGCCAGCGACGAACCCACTTCACAACTCATCACAGCGGCTTTGCCCCAAATGGTTCTAAATGTGCACAAGAAGGAACAAGAGGGATGATGTAAGCCATGATGATGTCACCCTAGTGGTAGTACCCTGTAAATTTCAAAAAATGTGCAAATGTTTAAGGACCAAGATGACATGTTTGAAAGGACTCATCCCAGAGGTGCTAAGAGGACTAGTCGGGGGAAGTTTCGGGATGAAGCGCAGTGGGATGATGTGGTGGGTCAGTACCGAGCAGGACATCGGATACATGGGCCTAGTTGTCATCATGTGCTTGTCAGCAAAAACCCTTAAGTGATATGGGAAAATTGATAGTGCCTATTCTGACACCCTCTACATTGGTTTCAAAAAAGGTGGTGGAGGCTGTCAAAGTTGATCCTAGTCGTAGATCTAGGGATGAAAGGTTTAGATAAACCAATTTGTTCAACAATCCTACCCTTGTTAACTTTCGTACATGTTGACCTGCTCGAATTATATGGATCTAGAGTGCGGAGTATTGTGGTTGTTGATTTCCATGAGTTTTGAAAGAGTTGAAAGCTTGCGATGGAAGCATAAGGAAATGTGGCAACAATGCAACAATGGAGAGTGGCATAGTGTTAAAATAATTGGTCGAGAACCTTAAATTTATATAAAAGGAATTCGATATAAAACAAAGGCTCGGACCCCTTCGGTCTCTGTACCTAGGATACAATGTATGAAAGAGAATAAGAGAGATGGCACAGTGTGATTGGATCATGATGATGGGTTGGAAACAATGATGGAAGGTGAAATCAACATGACATAAGTACAAGGGGACACATGGCATGAAAATTCAACATTTTTGGGTACCCATGTGGGCCAAAAGAGTGTGACATGTGGACCAATCCAATGGTGCCATGTGGAAACAATGATGTAAGCATGATGTCATCCCTAAGGCTTTATCTTGGGAGGTTTATAAGGGTGCACAGGTGGAACCACTAGGATGACATGGCACCGACCTAGCATGGTAGAGCATAAGCTAATGAAAAAGGCTATTGGTAGGCCCACCAGAAAATTCATCCTTTAGGCCTTATCTTGGAGGAAATAAAAGGGTGCAAGGAAGAAATTTGTGGGCTTAAAATTCACCGATACAATGTAGAAGAGCACAGAGCCAAGGAAAAATGATCTAGGAAAACCCATAAGAAATGTCATCCCTGTGGTTAGGCCCTAGAGGAAAACAAAGGCACATAGGTAATTTTGGCTATGAGAACGAGATCAGGACACAAAGGCATCGTGATGCCTATGACAAGTCATCCCGATGGTATATTGATTTGTTGATGCATGCACTGGGTGGACCCATAGAACATGTAAGCCCATAAGGCTTACCCCATAGGAAAAAAGAGGGGCGTTGTAGGAAAAGGGTGAGGGCTAAAGTAAGGGCTAGAATCCGGTTTTGCATGTCATTGGTGACCATGGGCGGAGAAAGTGTAATACTAGTAAATAAGCCCTTGTAGTTATAGTAAAGAGAGGTGCTCAAGAATCGTCTTGCAATGGTTTCATGTGTTTCCTGATGAAGGGCCTGTCATGACAAAATACAATGAAAAAATAACTTAAGGCTGAGGGATGTATGTGTAGTTCCTGTGGACATAAATGGGTCGGCAAGTTATCTATGCCATCTTCGATAGGTGTGCCATATATGGCGAATGTGCCATAGTCATGGTTTAGGTAGGCCAGCAAACAATTTCATAGCTAGAATTAGGAACTATCGGTGATGACACAAGTTGTGTTAATGAGAGATAATGACTGATTGACCAGTACATGAAAATAAGGTTGCAAAGGACCATGATGTGAAGAACAATTAATGGAGTATGTCTTGAACAAAAAAATCCATGCTTGAGATTCCTTGCATGATACAAAGAATTCAATTGAAAAAATATTAAGTGTAGAAGCTTTGGCCATAGCTGAGAGGTCCAAGCCTGAAGTAAAATCTGAGCTCTATGAGAAATTAATAAGCATGGAGAGCCTTATTACAGTGTGAATTTTGACTGATATATAATTTCTAGCATGGAAAAATAAACAGGTTCCCATTCTCATGTTTAATGCAACTGCAGTGACCAAGTAGTTTGATGCAACAACATAATGGGCATCCATGCAGAAGTAAGCTCTTGGAAAATGTGTGATTGACAACAGGGATTGTATTGTTCCATGTGTTTTAGAGGAAAAAAACCAAGGATTTCGATTGTGCAAAGTTGGAGTGTATGTAGTGTTATGAGTGTATAGAAGAGAGATTTGTGTGTAGAGTTTGTGTTGTTATAAGAGGCCAAGTGTTCCTAAGTGGAAGAAAAAGGCTGAGAGTTACTGTGTGATGGTTGGATGAGGGTCAAGAGATATGATGATGTGTTCTACTACATAGTGAGATGGTGAGACGAGGGTTGGGTGGGGTGAGTAAAATGGATGCTATAGAGGTTAACAATGAGTTAAAACAAAGTAGAATGAGTGCCAAGAACAATGAACAATGATTTCCTTATTGTGTGGGTTGGAGCCAAAAAAATATGGATTTCATGCTTCCATCTAAGTGGATATCTAAAGAAATATTTGGGGTTGGTTCCTCTTGAAATTTAGTGTTTTCATAAATACAAGATAATGCAAGTTGGTTCTTGCAACAATCTAAGAAATTGGTGATTTCGGTAAGTAGATAAGGTGTCTACAAATTAAGGGAGTTGGTGCTTCCTTCCAATGGGTGCTAGCAAACAATCAAATGGAGTTGGTGCTTCCTGTGAGTGGTGGCTCACAAAATTTGATGTAATAGAGTAGGATATATTATTTACATTATAATAATAAACAATATTTTGTGGATTTTATCCCATAAGGGTTTCCATGTTAATACTTTGTGTCCCATGTGCATGTTTCTCATTTTGTTTGTGTTCATGTGTTTATTTATATTGATGTTATGATTTGTTGGTGATTTCTCACATGATGTTTACCAAGTTTGAATGTGAATTTCATTAGGGGAATTTCGAGGTCTAAAATGGGCCTCCTAAGAAAAATGTACAACCAAAACAAACTTTATAAGGACCAATAGGATTCAAGATGATGATGTCAACCATGGGGGATGATACACCATTTTTGGAGTAAAAAGGTAAAAAGATTAAAAATAATATAATAATAAAACTACATTTTCAACTCATGTTTTCAACTTATCTCCCTAAGGTTTTACTCAAATTTCGAGCGGCAGTAATCGTTGGATGCAAAATTTAATTCCTCTTCCAAGAAGTACCCATTTTGCATACTTTCAATAGACCCTACTACAAGAAAAATGAGAAATACATGAAAAAACATGATTGCAATCATGTTTTTCATGTATTTCTTATTGTTCGTGTAGTTAGGTCCATAGCAATTATAGAATATGGGTATGCATTGGATGGGCAATTAGATTTTTCATCCAATGAGTGTTTCTGCTTGAAATTTGAGTAAACCCATAGGGAGATAAGTTTAAAATACGAGTTGAAAATATAATTTTTTCTTTTATACCTCTAAAATTTGATGATGTAATCTAATATTATTTTATTATTTACCACTATTATTTTATAATTTCCTTAGGAGGTCCATTTTAGACCTCAAAATTCCCCTAATGATAAGTTGGCATAAAAGTTAAATATTATCCTTAATAATAATTTACCTCCCTTCTGAGTATTAAACATTTTTTCCAACTATTGGTATCAGAGCCACGTTCCTTTAGGAACAACTTAACCAATCAAATTTAGTTCAAAGGGAAAAAATGGCTAATCAAGTTTGGCTAACACTAGAGAGAGTTAGATCTTTGAATGGATTATACTATGAGCTCTAGATGATTAGAATGGGAGTTTGTTTAATGATCATCAATGAAGATGTTTTCCTCTCTGAAGAATATGGAGAGAAAAATAAGTTTAATGTGGAAACCAAGGAGATTACCATGAAAGGGATATCAAAATCCAGATGTTGATAAAGTGAGGCATTGTGAGACATCAAAGGAAATGCTAGATAGATTGCAATGACTTCATGGAGTAGAAAGTTGCTTAGCAACAGAGGAGGTTGATGAACCTTGTTGCTCAAGTAGTGAACCCGAATTTGTAAAAGTTTCTACTAATCAAAGAAGAAGAGAAGGAAGAAGAAAAAGAAAGCATCCTGGAGAAGAGATGCTGAGAAGATTGAAGATATTTCTCCTAACAAGGAAGCTTCTTCCCATAACTCTCGATTTGATGATGAGGAAGATTCAAAATATAGGCCAGACTACATTGAGGGTAAGTTATTGCTCTGCGATAAATGTAAAGAGATAGGTAATCTATCTTTTAGATGCTCATATGAATTTTCTAAGGAAAGAGATATAAATGCATCTAGTAGTAATGGAGATAGAGTTTCTTTAGTAGCAATAGAAAATGAGGAATCCTATGAAGAAGAAGATAGTATATCCTGTGAAGAGAATAGGAAAATTCTAGGTAGTGATGAAGATAGAATACTCCTCAGACACGTGGAAGTTCCACGGACACCAAGATGAACTTAGATCTCTATGGTGGCTCAAAAAGAACCTATGATGGCGAAGAAAAGAATATAAATGAAAGCATATATTTTAAGGGGAAGTTTATCTCTACTCTAAAAGAGATCAAGGAACTTTCAGAGGCAAAGCTCAAGCAAAAGGAGTAGTTGCATGAATATGAACTTGAGAATTATAAGTTGAGCAAAACAATTATTGAACTAAATACTCAACAAGAAGAGGATGGCAGACTGAATGGGATGTTGACCAATCAACTAAATGATAGAAAAGACTATTATGAGGGACTAAAGGATGAAGTAGTCTAAGTGAGACATGACCTAGAAAAGAAAATAAAGAATTGTCCCAATATCAAAAGCTCGAGGAAAGAAAAAAGGTTTTGGATGAGATGCTTGTTAAGTAGAGATTCCCTCTCAGGTTGGTTTTGGTTTCAAAGAATATAAAAGCTCCAAGAAGGAATAGGTTTAAGGGTTAGCTACCCAATTAAAGGAAATTGGAGTTCCAAACAACAGTAAAGGAAAAGGGGTCATTGGAGAACAACTCTAGTAGAATGTTAGGCAACATAAAAAAATAATAGCTCAAGGCAGCATTTCAAATGGACATAGAGAGTGGATGAAGAACCAAAATATGTCCTTTCCTCAAGGGAAAATAATCTCTAGGAAGCAAAGGTTCATTTATGGCTATTATTTTTGTTGCAATAATTTTGGAGATAAATCCGTAGAATGGAGATTGCATGCAAGAAATCAATTTGTGTTGCATAGCAACAGCCAAACAATGCACAAAGTTCCCATGAGAAATAATATTGGCCACAAGAGAAGTTTTGACAACAATGTTGCAAAGTATAGCAATCCTTTTTCCCCATTCCTATATCATGTCAATTGCTACAACCATGGAGAATTTGGGCACAAGGAAATGGACGAGAGATTTTGGAAGACAAGGAATTTCCGTCAAAATATGAATGCAAATGGAGTGGGTTAGTTCTTGAGAATGAAAATAGACAATGGATCGGAGGATCATTATTTTTTCTTTAATGGTCTGTGTGGAGACAACATGTTAAAAGGAGGAAAAAGAAATCAAAAGAAAACCAAGAAGAATGATCCTCTTACCCTTGTGGTAGACCCCTCTATGAGTATTGGTTGCAATAAGTTCATGCTTTAGTTAAGAAAAGGGATCAACAACAAAATTGATCCTTCTTTGAAGAAACAAGAATGAAAGTAGGAGTGCCATCTAGCCATGTGAAACCAAGAAAATGCCCAAACATGGAAAAAGGACCAGGTGGAAATAAGTGTTGCTATCAAGACTCGACCAATGAAAGTGTGGAAGAAAAGGGAGGATAATCTGCTAATGGGGAGTAGATCCTCAATTTCTCTTCATTGAAATAAAATAACGAAATCAAGTGGGGAAAAATGAGTTAGATGTAGGCATAATAAAGATTATACAGAGTGATTCATATAAACATTGGAGGCATGACCAAGTCCCTATCCTGATTATAATGATAAATATGTTTATTTCAAATGTATCGGCATTGCAAGAGAAAGGAAAGTGCAACTAGCATAGTTTAAGGTGGACTAAAAAACAATACTCTATGTTGTGGGAGAATAGGAGATTCAAAATAAGTGTTGAATGACAAGATCCCCAATGTTAATTTAGTTCCACAATATCAGTACACATGTAGATGCAAGGAGGTAGATGTGAAGAGAATTATCAACAAAGGAAGAGAGCATTGGCTCAAGGGGAGATGCTTTAGTAGCATGCGACAATCATTACCCTCGAGAAGAGGTGATTGCAAAGGAAATGAAAGGTTTCCATCTTGGTTGAAATACCCTTATTTCAGTTAATATTATGAATTGGATTGTGCCTAGCAATCATGTGTTCATGAATATAATTGGTACAACTTGTGCCTACTCCTGTTAGCTCTGCTATACAGCGAGGATTCCCTATGGTTAGAGACAGGTTTGATTCGCTTGGTGGTGCTCAAAAGGGTTCAAGGCATACACAGAAGTGTTCAAAATCCTCTTAAGGATAATTCAAAGTCAAAACCATCGCAAGAGGAAAGCCCTTAGGAGAGCAGAAATACACTATTGGGAGGAAAAAAACACTCCAAAACCATGAAAAAACCAAAACCGCAGGCTTAACAGTCCAAATTCATGATAGCTGTTCGATCTGGCCGATCAACAGTACAGATCGCATAGGCGGGTCGTAATCGGCACAGGCAAGCAGTGGCAGTGATGCAAGACACCGCTAATCAGTGATTGCCGATGATCGGATCGGCAGGTCACAAAGGAAGACTTACAGGTGGCACAGGGCATTGCCGATCAGCGATTGCGATCATATCACATCGCTGTATCGCATCGGGGAAAACAAGGGGTAAGGCCTTCAATTTTTGTGATTGCGATATGGTGATTCCATGTGGACCGTTGATCACGTGCACTGATCAACGGCCCAGATCGCATCGGCGGGTCGCAATCGGAGCTTCCAGCAGGGTCCTTTTAAGCCATGTTTTATAACATTGCCGATGGCCGATGACCGATTGCCCTATCGGATGCGATATTTCTATTAATCATGTTATAATAGGGTAGTCGGGTCCGCAACAATATCGCAATCGACACTTTCAAAGGGGCAGGGCTTTTATATAAGATATGCTTGCGATCCGATGAGCCGGACCCGATGGCACTACAAAGAATTTATTATAAAATTTCAAGTCCGCGTGCAAGCCATTTTCAATGTATTTGGTATGTTTTCAATGTATTTGATATGTTTTCGGTCGATAAAGGAAATAAAAAGGAAGCCTTGGGCAAGTGCCGGTAGCGATGAGTCTCAGATCCGAAAGGGTTCAGAAGTGAAATATATATTTTTTGAAGTCCGCCAAAGGCAATTCTTCAGTGTTTCTAGCATTTTTTCATGAATTTGCAAATATAAAGAAAGCAAGGATCGGCCGGCTATGATATGCGACTGTGACCCGAAAGGCGGACCTGATAGAGAAAATATGCATGAATGAACCTTTGATGTTCAAATGAGGCAAAGGGGGTAGGATTTCTCAGTGGCACGGAGCTGGTTAAAGCGGACATGGAGCAGTACAACGCAACACGCAACTACATTCAATACGCAATATGGCCGAGTAGAAACAGGTCGTGCCTCGGGCAAGATCAATGCATTTATCAGTCGTGGACTTCATCCATATTACACTCCAGCTGCCAGAGAAGGACATCAGACTATCTGAAAGGGCCGCTTTTGTCCATTAAAATCAGCAAACTTTATCAGAGGCCCATGTCTAAATGTAAAGGTGGTTGGTGGTCAATTATGACCCCTCCACGCATAGCATAGCAGAGCAATTTTGTAGAAAAACTCCATATATATATACCAAAAATAACAATGTAAGAGATTGATGAGTGTTTGATGAATGCTAGGCTGTTGTAACCTTCAACTTCTGGAGACTGTAAATACTATGAGACCTGTAGCTTTTGGTCTTGATTTCCAACTAATACAAGCTTCTTTTGTTGTCAGTTGCTCACTTTCCACTTCTCTTTCTTGTTCCAGGTTGTGCCTGCTTTGCATTTATTTGATGTGCTGTAAATATTTAGCATTAGAGGGGTTGTCATCCACCTCTATGTTATAATTTAGTGGTTCATTGAAATTGCTTGCAGATTGCTGTTGTTTTAATACCAGAGAGTTGTCATCCTGTCTGTGTATTAAACAATAGTTTTACAAATCTCCTAACTGGTTGCAGCTGGCCATCACAGGGTCCTGTGCATCTGCTGATGTAATCAGTCTTCTCCATCATCACCTTTACCTTAAACTGTGAGTAGTTGGTGGTTAAAAGTCTTGTAGTTTGGGGGTCTTCACCCATGTCTGGGGATAATCATAGTAGGAGTGGTTATCTGGCTTGAATGTCCAACATATCTTCCATTTATCCATCATTTTATCCAACATAATTGTTGAATTTTTAATGTTCCTGAGCATCACTGATATACAACCTAGGTGAGTTTCTCGGGGTGATAACATTAATTGGCGTCGTTGCCGGGGAAAGAAGAAACGAGAGAAGAATCGAAGCTCAGCTTCCCTGGGAAAACGACATAGTTTCAAGCTTTGATGACATACAAGGTTTGAACACAGACTCTGGTTGTAATCATCTGTCTGGCGACTCCATTGGTGGAAGACCATCCTTTGTCGACTCCACACTGAAGTTCTGGCTCAGTTTGTGAGGCATACTTGAAGAAATCCTTAGAAATGTCGAGCTGAACCATCGCTTGACCCTGAGAAAATTGTTAAATCGAAGAAATCATCACAGAAAGGGGGATCAGGATCAGGTAAGCCTAAAAACTCTGATTTATCTCTGAAAAATAAATTCATAGCTGGAGAATTACAGTTTGAAGTCTTAGAGCCCAGAACTGTTAATAAAGAAATTCCTTCAGAGATTAGTTCAGCCCCTTGTGCAGTTAGTTCCCCTTTGAATCTCAGTCCAAAGAAAGCTTCCCATATTGTCCAAAACATCCCAATATCTCTACCATCCATTGCACTATTTCCTACTGTTCCATCTGTTAGTATTCTTCCACATACTCCAAACATGGCAGGACAGCAAGCACCTACTAGGATTGAGAGGATTGTTGCTGCTAGATATGGACCTTTGGTATTGCCTGTGCCTCTAAATCCTATGCCTGTGGGAGAATATAAAAAATATATGCCTAAATTTACTAGAACAGAGGGAGTGACAGCAGAAGAACATCTTGAAGCTTTTTACAGTTATGCTGATAATTTAGATATAAGTGAGAATGATGTATGGATGAGAGTTTTTGTCCAGAGCCTTGATGGAGAGGCTAGGAAGTGGTTTAGAGAATTACTCCAGAGATCTATAACAGATATTGAAGCATTAGATGATGCATTTTTGAAGCAATGGGGAGATAAGAAGGACTTGTTGTATTATCATACTGAGTTTGGAAACTTGAAAAGAGAAAAGGGTGAGTCTTTGCCTGACTTCAATAAAAGATTTAATAAAATGTATAGTAAAATACCAGCTGAGGTAAAGCCTACCCCCACCGCCGCCAAACTCACATATGCCAATGCTTTTGACTCTGATTTCTGCTTATTGTTGAGAGAAAGACGATGTGCTACTCTGGGTGATATGCAAGATGCAGCCCTGGAGGTGGAATCCAATATTATGGCAACAGAGAAGTTAAAGAGTCAAGTTGATAGAAGAAGGCTGAGAGGTGAGGCTTCTTCTTCCCCTGCCTCAACTTCAAAGCCTAAATTAGACAAAATGACTAAGATGATAGAGTCATTGGCTACTGAAATTTCTAAGCTAAAGGTTGAGCAGATTTCAGGGAAAACAAGGCAGCAAAACACATTTGCTCCAAGAAATCCAAACCCATTCAGAAAAGGAAATGAGCAGTTACAAATTATGCAAAGGGGTGAAGAAACAAAAGAGGATCATAAAGTTAAGGATCCCTTTCAAAATGCAGTCATGGAGGGGGAACAATTTGAAGAAAATGAGGATGAAATTCACTGCATGGAAGATAAAGGTAGCGTTGCGTTTTTAACATTGGCCGAATATGAAGAGTCATTGCTGCAAGAACAAAACAGTCAGAGGTGGGACAGCGGTGCTATTCTACAATCTGGTGAGCAGCAGCAAAAATATAATCTAAGATCCAATGCAAATAATGCCAAAGAAAATGTTGCACAAGAAGCTGCTGCCCAAACAGCGCCACAGAATACCAGGCAAAGAAGACCAGCAGCTGATCCTGTCACCCTCAAAGCCCCAGTTCAAGAGGTAAAAACTGCTGATAAATTATTCTCTTCTTTCAGTTTTGAGTCAGAAGTTCAGAAATTGAAAATATCTATGCCTCTGGCTGAGTTGGTGAAGAGTGAATTATTTAGAAAACCCATCCTTGAAGCCCTTGAACTAGAATCTAAACAAACCTCCATTGACTCTGTCAATTTGCAAGATGACAAGCCTGCTATTGTGCTTAGCCCCATGATTGAACTTGTTGATAATAATTCTCCATCTTTCTATGTTTCATTAACTATCCATGATAAAATCCTCCACAATTGCTTGCTAGACACAAGGGCCAGCCACAATCTAATGCCTAAAGCTGTCATGGAAGATTTAGGCCTTTATATCACTAGACCCTATCATGATTTGTTCTCTTTTGATTCAAGGAAGGTAAAATGCCTTGGATTAATTAAGGATCTGGCCATTACCTTAACTCAGCTACCCATGAAGAGTATGATGATGGATATAGTGGTGGCTGATGTCCCTCCTAAGTTTGTTATGCTGTTGTCTAGAGGGTGGATTAAGAGACTAGGTGGGACATTACAGAATGATCTTTATTATGCAACTGTCCAAGTGTTTGGAGGAGAAAGCAGGAGGTTATATAGAGAAGCACAACTGGCATATATCATTAGCGATGAGAAGAATCGTACAAACCATCCCATATATGCAGTGGACACTGATTTTGGAGCATGCATTCTCCAAATAGAAGAATCTCAGAGGGTCTCATTGTAGATCAGGAAACCAACAGATTAGGCCGAGCATGATATAGGAAGTCAGATTTGGGAGATGTTCTTTGATGGAGCATGTACCAAGGAGACTGCAGGAGCAGGGGTGGTGCTAGTATCTCCACGACAAGAAATAGTTCAATTGTCTCTAAAGCTGGTTTTTTAGGTGACAAACAACATAGTAGAATATGAAGCACTGTTGTTGGGCCCTCATGCAGCCAAAGACGGAGGAATAAGAAAAATGAAGGTATTTGGGGATGCTGATCTGATAATTCAGAAAGTAAATAAAACATTCCAAGCAAAGCATCCGAGGCTGAGAGCATACAGAGATGAGGTATGGAGAGTCAAAGATTTCTTTGATTTTTTCTACATTTCATACATTCCTAGAGCCTAAAATCAGCTTGCTGATTCCCTTGCTGTTTCAGCTAGTTTGTTCATCCCTCCGTCGCCTCCCAAACTAGTTTATGAAGTACAAATGAAGTATAGACCCTCCTTTCCAGATAATGTCCACCATTGGAAGGTTTTTGATGACGATGACGAGTTAAATAGGTTCCTTCAAGTCATTGATGAGTTCTCTGAAATGCAAATTGACCAAAATAATGATGCTTTGTTAGAAGATCCCAAGTCCCAGTTTACAAATAAGATTGGCAAGAATAGCATAGTCCAGCTTCCTAGTAACCATATTCCTAAGGGTCTAATTCCTCTTGAGAGATTGTTTGACCACAATGATGTGCCTTACAAAGCTGCCCAAAAAGAAGATCAATCTGCAGTTTGTAAGCATGATATAGGAAGTCCAGGTTAGCCCAAATTTATAAATCTGTCTACTAATCTATCTGCTGACCAGAGTGCTGAATACTACAAATTAATGAGGCAATTTGCTGATGTGTTCGCTTGGGAGTACAATGATCTGAAAACATATGACAAGAATATAATTCAGCATAAAATTCCACTTGAGAAAGACACTATTCCTTTCAAACAGAAACTGAGACCAATGAATCCTATGCTCCTTCCTCTGGTTGAGAAAGAAATTAAAAAGTTGCTGGCTGCTAAGATTATAGTGCCTCTCAGATATTCTAAATGGGTGGCCAATCTGGTAGTTGTGAGGAAGAAGAGTGGAGAAATCAAACTGTGTGTTGATTTCAAGAATCTAAATAAATGTTCCAAAAAAGATAATTATCCTCTGCCAAAAATGGAGCATTTGTTGCAACAAGTCTCAGGAGCCAAATTAATGTCTTTTATAGATGGATTTTCAGGCTTTAATCAAATTGCTGTGCACCCAGATGGTCAAGAAAAGACTGCATTTACCACTCCTTGGGGCATGTTCATGTATGCCAAAATTCCGTTTGGGATGATGAATGTTGGAGCCACCTTTCAGAGAGCTATGGATATAGCTTTTGTGGGAGAGAAGGAAAAATTTGTGCTAATCTACCTTGATGACATAACAGTTTATTCCAGCAGCCATCATGATCATTTACAACATTTGAAAAAGGTGTTTTTGAAGTGCAGGAGGTTTGGAATTTCAGTCAATCCCAAAAAATCCCAATTTTCTTTGGAAGAAGGCAAGCTGCTGGGACATGTAGTGTCTGTTGTAGGTGTTCAAATTGACCCAGAAAGAGTCAAAGCAATTCAGGCTTTGACTCTCCCAAGATCAAAGAAAGACATACAGTCTTTTCTGGGCAAAATTAACTTTGTAAGGAGGTTCATTCCGAATTTTGCAGAGCTAGTCAAGCACGTAACCTCCATGTTGAAAAAGGGAACAGAGGTAAAATGGACTGATGCAGCAAGAAAATCTTTTGAGTCCATTAAGAAGGCTATTATGGAAGCTCCCACGTTAATAAGTCCTGATTATAGCAAGGAGTTTCACCTATTTTCATTTGCCTCTAAGGATACCATAGCAGCTATTCTGTTGTAGCGAGATGAAGAAGGTCCAGAGCATCCAGTGGCTTTTTTCAGCAAGAATTTGAGGGATGCTGAACTAAGATATAATATTATTGAAAAGCAGGCATATGCTCTTATCAAATCTTTGAAAGCTTTCAGAGTGTATATCTTGCATTCCAAGATAATTGCATACGTGCCTTCTGCCGCAATAAAGGATGTCTTAACTCAACCTGATGTTGATGGAAGAAGAGCAAAATGGATTGCAAAAATGATAGATTTTAACATAGAGATAAAGCCCACCAAGCTGGTAAGAGGTCAGGGGCTTGCCAAGTTATTGGCTGAAGAAAATTGCAGGTCTTTGGACATCGATTTCTTGTTCACTATGGCAGAAAATGGTCAAACAGAAGAAGATGAAACAGCTGAATCACAGAGAAAACAGTCAGTGGCCGAGAATCTAGCTTCATGTAACTGGTATGCTGCAATAATTAATTTCCTTCTAAAGCTAGAAGTCCCTTCAGAATTTTCTCAAATTCAAGCAAGAACTTTAAAGCTCAAGGCAACGAAATATTGCATCAATAATAGCTTTCTCTACTAGAGGGATCCATCTGGAGTGATTTTAAGGTGCCTGGACAAAGAACAGTTAGTAGAGGTTATGCTGCAATTCCATAACAGCATATGTGGAGGACATCATTATTGGAGAACTACAACCCATAAGATTCTCATAGCTAGGTATTATTGGCCCTCTTTATTTTCTGATGCATTTGTTTTTGTTAAATCTTGTGACAAGTGCCAAAGAATTGAAGGTAAGCAGCAGTTAAAATCCCTGCCACTAAAACCAATAATTGTAAAAGGACCCTTTCAGCAGTGGGGCTTGGATTTCATTGGTGAAATCAACCCACACTCCAGTGGCCAGCATAGGTGGATATTAGTTGCCACTGATTATTTTACAAAATGGATTGAAGCAATCCCTACAAGGAAGGCTGATCATAATGTGGTCATGAAGTTTTTAACAGAAAACATTTTCAGCAGATTTGGTTGCTCGCATAAGCTAATAACAGATAATGTAGCAGCCTTCAGGGCAAAATAGTTGGTGGAAATGTGTGATTCAATGGGCATTAAACTTGTTCATTCCACCTCCTATTACCCTCAAGGGAATGGTTTAGCAGAATCCTCTAATAAAAGTTTGATCAGGATAACTAAGAAGCTGTCAGAGGATAATAAAAAGAATTTGGATGCCAAGCTCAAGTATGCACTTTGGGCGGACAGGGTGACCGTCAAGAAATCTACAGGAAGTTCTCCGTTCAAGCTGGTGTATGGTACTAATACTATTTTTCCAATTCAACTTACCCTCCCTGTGGCAAAGTTGCTCCAAACAGCGCAGGATGAAGAAGATGATGTGGCAAATAGAATCACTGATTTAACAGAGTTGTATCAGATTAGAGAGCAGTTGGTTGAAAAAGCTACAGCACATCAGAAAAAGATCAAGGAAGTCTTTGACAAGAAGGCAAAAAGAAATAATTTGCAGGTTGGGGATTTGGTTCTGAAATGGGATGCATTTAAAGAAAAGAAAGGCAATCATGGGAAATTTGATGCTCTTTGGACAGGCCCTTTCATCATTTCACAGATTCAAGGGAACAATACCTTCATACTGAAAAGTATGGGAGGAGAGACAGTTTTTGATGGCCCAGTTAATGGGCGGTTTTTGAAAATTTATGTGATTTAAGGTCTTTGGCCTTAAAGCTGTAAATATTGTGCTTTTATCAGTTTTAAGTATAGGTGCAGTAGACTCCATGCCCAATGGAACACTAGGAATTTTGGCTAATTTGTTTGTTGCTGGAAAGGCATTGATCTGCAGGTTCTTGAGACCTCACAAGGAGGATTTCATCCCCAGAAGGAGCCAGTGTTAGCTCTGCTATATAGCGAGGATTCCCTATGGTTAGAGATAGGCTTGATCTGCTTGGTGGTGCTCAAAAGGCTTCAAGGCATACACAGAAATGTTCAAAATCCTCTTAAGGATAATTCAAAGTCAAAACCATCGCAAGAGGAAAGCCCTTAGGAGAGCAGAAATACACTATCAGGGGACAAAAAACACTCCAAAACCATGAAAAAACCAAAATCGCAGGCTCAACGGTCCAAATTCACGATAGCCGTTCGATCTAGCCGATCAACAGTCTAAATCGCATCAGTGGGTCGCAATTGGCGCAGGCAGGCAGTGGCAGTGACGCAAGACATCGCCGATCAGCGATCGCCGATGATCGGATCGGCGGGTCGCAGAGGAAGACTTACAGGCGGCACAGGACATTGCCGATCAGCGATTGCGATCATATCGCATCGTTGTATCGCATCAGGGAAACCAAGGGGTAAAGCCTTCACTTTTTGCGATTGCGATATGGCGATTCCATGTGGACCGTTGATCATGTGCACTGATCAACGGCCCAGATCGCATCGGCGGGTCACAATCGGAGCTTCTAGCAGGGTCCTTTTAAGCAATGTTTTATAATATCGCCGATAGCCAATGACCGATTGCCCTATCGGATGCGATATTTCTATTAATCATGTTATAATGGGGTAGTCGGGTCCGCAGCAATATCACAATTGACACTTTCAAAGGGGTAGGGCTTTTATATAAGATATGTTTGCGATTTGATGAGCCGGACCCGATGGCACTATAAAGAATTTATTATAAAATTTCAAGTCCGCGCGCAAGCCATTTTTAATGTATTTGGTATGTTTTCAATGTATTTGATATTTTTTCGGTCGATAAAGGAAATACAAAGGAAGCCTTGGGCAAGTGCCGATAGCGATGAGTCTCGGATCTGAAAGGGTTCGGAAGTGAAATATATATTTTTTGAAGTTCGCCAAAGGCAATTCTTCAGTGTTTCTAGAATTTTTTCATGAATTTTCAAATATAAAGAAAGCAAGGATCGGCCGGGTATGATATGCGACTACAACTCAAAAGGCAGACCCGATAGAGAAAATATGCATGAATGGACCTTTGATGTTCAAATTCGGCAAAGGGGGTAGGATTTCTTAGTGGCACGGAGCTGCTTAAAGTAGACATGGAGCAATACAGCGCAACAGGCAACTGCATTGAATACGCAACATGGCCGAGTAGAAACAGGTCGTGCCTTAGGCAATATCAATGCATTTATCAGTCATGGACTTCGTCCATATTACACTCCAGCTGCCAGAGAAGGACATCAAACTATCTGAAAGGGCCGATTTTGTCCATTAAAATCAGCAGATTGTATCAGAGGCCCATGTCTAAATGTAAAGGTGGTTGGTGGTCAATTATGACCCCTCCACGCATAGCATAGCAGAGCAATTTTGTAGACAAACTCCATATATATACCAAAAAGAAAAATGTAAGAGATTGATGAGTGTTTGATGAATGCTAGGCTGTTGTAACCTTCAACTTCTGGAGATTGTAAATACTATGAGACCTGCAGCTTTTGGTCTTGATTTCCAACTAATACAAGCTTCTTTTGCTGTCACTTGCTCACTTTCCACTTCTCTTTCTTGTTCCAGGCTGTGCCTGCTTTGCATTTATTTGATGTGCTATAAATGTTTAGCATTAGAGGGGCTGTCATCCCACCTCTATGTTATAATTTAGTGGTTCATTAAAATTGCTTGCAGATTGCTGTTGTTTTAATACCAGAGAGCTGTCATCCTGTCTGTGTATTAAACAATAGTTTTACAGATCTCCTAACTGGTTGCAGCTGGCCATCACAGGGTCCTGTGCATCTGCTGGTGTAATCAGTCTTCTCCATCATCACCTTTACCTTAAACTGTGAGTAGTTGGTGGTTAAAAGCCTTGTAGTTTGGGGGTCTTCACCCATGTCTGGGGATAATCATAGTAGGAGTGGTTATCTGGCTTGAATGTGCAGCATATCTTCCATTTATCCATCATTTTATCCAACATAATTGTTGAATTTGTAATGTTCCTGAGCATCACTGATATACAACCTAGGTGAGTTTCTCAGGGTGATAACAGCTCCTTAATTTCCAATTGATATCTCTGTGCAAAATGGAGGTATTTGATTCATGTGGAGTGAAATTTCCTTAATTTCCAATTGATATCTCTGTTTAAAATGGAGGCATTTGATTCATGTGGAGTGAAATAATGTGTAAGTGGACATTTTATATGGAGTCCTAAGCATTTCCCTGGCACATTGTCCAATTTGTATCAACCATTTGGTGCAATTGGTATTAATTAAAAAATAGTCCCTATTTGTAAGAGTATGATCTTAGGGGGAGAAGTAATTAAGATTCTCAAGAGAAGTTAGTAGAATATTTGAAGCAACAAAAATAGTGAAGGGAAAGCCGAAATGCATCATTAATGGTTGGTATTTGTAGCAACAACAATACCATGAGTAATTTAATTAGTATCAGTTTCTTTTTAATTGGTGCAAAATATGTACTGACAGAGAGATTATTCAACTAACATCGATAAGGTGTCCATAATTAGAGGCATTCAAGGAAAGGGTAGTAGATGTTCACGTGGAGGATATCATAAATGTTCAATTCCTAGAACAACAATAGCTACATGAAGCTGCAAGTAGTTTTTTTACTAATGTTTGATTCTTACATATGTCCTTCTTTATGATGTTTGTAGCTGAGTTTGGATGACATACTTGAAGTGCACCAACATGAAGATATCGGTCCTTGAAGAGAAGTCTATAGAGTATAATGCACATTAGCAACCAAACCATTAGTTAGTAATTGAAAGGGGGAGAAGAAGCATCTTGTATCCCTTTTCCATTAATTTCAAAGGGGGAGATTAAGCTATGATGGCCCATGTAGAGGAGAGAAATCCATTGGTGGATCATGCAAGGAGAAGTGTGGAAGTAGCCTAAGGAATGGCCATAAATGTGGAGAAGTGATGAGGTGTTGCCATCAATGCTTAAGGGAGAGATTGTTGGACAATTGGCATTATTTGGATGACTAGTCTCAAGAAGTGTGTTGGCATTGATGTAAACCAGATTAGCATTGATGTTGGTGGCAGCAAATGTGTTGAAATTGATGTCAAATGGGAAAGGATGCAAGATGTTGGAAACAATGATAATACTTGGGGGGGGGGGTGGTGAATCATTATTAAGGCTAATTTTAAACTTTTTATGCCAATTTTATTTTCTTATTCAAACTTGGCAACCATTCATATAATCAGTAGAAACATGTAATATGGTAGCAATATCAAATCAAAATAAAATCACACACCATGGGCATAATACACATGAGACACAAGGTTTTACGTGGAAACCCTTTTAGGAAAAAACACCAAAGCTTGCTGCTTTTATTGATGTAAAATAAGAGCACCTACTCTATTACATTCATATTTTTTGTGAGCCACCACTGACAGGAAGCACCAACTCCCTTTGATTGTTTGCTAGCACCCACTAGCAGGAAACACTGAATCCCTCTTTTTTTAGATCCATGTCCAACTTACCAAAAGAACCATGTGAAGAACCAACTTCACATATTTGTTGCAAGCACCAACTTGTAGGAGGCACCCACCCCAAAACCTTCCAAATCACCGAATAGAGATGGAAACGCCAACCTCTTGTATGTAGGCTCCAACCCACACTCAAATAGGAACTGAATGTTCTCTTTAATTTGGAAGCCACTCTGCCTGATGTCAGCTATGTTATCTTCACAACCTTTGGCCCATGCAACACTCTTTGCACCTCTACTTTCTCTACTCACTCTATAGAAGTCACTCTTCATAGTCCATGCACCTCTCTATTCTCTACTCTTCATCAACATGCACTCAACTTTCGACCTCTCTCTCCAAAAAATACACTCAACTTTTAGCCTTCTTTCCCTGCACAGGCACCTTTGACCTTTCTCACATAGCATCATAGCTCTCAGGGTCACTTATCTCTGCATAGGCACTCTCAACCTTTATTTGTAGAATAGGCTCACTTACCCTCGCACAATACTGCACAAACACAAAGATGTTCCACTTATATCTCTAGCAACAATGCTGCTTCCCCCACTTTTCTCATCTAGGGCCCACTAATTGACATTACCACTCCTATCCTATATTCATAGTGCATGAGTGTACCATGGCATGGATTTTCCATTCTACTGTTGTGTCTAACTTGGTCTCTTCCACAACATTAAACATGAGAATGACCAGTTGAAATTTTATCCATAATGAGAATTAAAGAATATGAGAATTAATTCTTTGTTCACTTGCACACTCCAATGAGGCACTGTCCTCTCTATGAACACATCCCCTATCACTGAGCCTCTTCCATGCTTATTCATGGTTTCACACAGCTTAGTTGTACTTTGGCATGGCTTCTTTATGGACCATTGTCCTCGTTTCCTTGTCTCATAGTTTTCTGTTGATCCATCTAACTCCATTAACCAACTCCGCCGACCTACATTTGTTCTTTGGTACTTGACCCATTCATCCACTTAACCCATTGAGACGTGCATAGGAGCATAGAGATGGATTTTCTCACGTCAAGGTAGACCCAACACTCTTTAATGAAAATCGTGGTCCTTGCTTCCTTGACTCAATGATCTTTGTTAGTCGCGATTAATCTTGAGACCAAATCCTCTATTTTTGTATTCAATCTCATAGCTGATGACCCATACACCTTTAACTCTATGTATTGTCTTATTGAAGAAATTCGACATTGTTACTCCATAGTGGTGCTATGTTCCGATACTCCTCAGTCCCTTGGAATTTAGCTCCCATAGTGTTTACTGCCTCATATGACCGGGCCAGTTTCCATCGGCTTAATGCCATATCAGAGTCCCCTTTGAATCATAACTTTTGCTAAGTTCCAATTGCACCTTAGCTCCTTCTACTTATCCCTCACCACATTTCTCATCATAGGACATAGGTTTGTGACCTTCCACTTAGATTTAAGGTGCTAAACCTTCAAACTCCTACTAGGGGCCATTCTCCCTTTGTTAACTACTTTTTTCCCTTGGTTATTTGAACTCTCATGACCATGTGCCCATGCAATATTAGAAGCCACCTTTATCGAAACATTTCCAAACTCCAACTATTCTAGAGCTTTGATGTCTTCATCCACCAATATGCTGACCTTCGATATGATGTCATCAATCCATGTGGTGACTCCTTAGTGGTGACATGTGTCACCCATTTCGGGCCCATTACCCTACCCAATAAGGTTGAATATGCCTGCCATATTTCCAGTTGTATTACCATTTCATGATGACGTCAAATGCCACTCTAGCTTATCTGAACTAATCATATGCTGCCATGTGTCCTGCTAGCTTGCCACATCATCATGACATCATATTCCACCATAGCTTATCAGAGCCAATCATATGCTTCCATGTGTCCTACTAGAGGAGAGAGAAGAGGGCCCGTCAACCTTTGGTTTTGCAATGAAATCATTTGTTAATCTTCTTTGCCATTCCTCAATGCTTTTAACGGATATCAACACTATTGGACACCAGAGCTTCTTAAAGTAACTCAACTAAGAAGTTTTGATACTCAAATATCTTGATCCTCTAATATTCCAATATCTCATCATGCTTATGCATCGATACATCGATATTTGGGGTTCTCATATCCTCCAACATTTGATAAAGCCTGCTCCAATGTACCGAACCTCTTATATTTTGACATCGTGATATCCCAAACTTCGGATATGCCTAAGTTTTGATACATTGACCTCCAATAAATTGTTCTATGATATGTTGATGCATCGATATACTAACCTCCGATATTCCACTGCGTCGATATGCTTGACCTCCAACATTCCGATCTCCGATATGCTGATATTCCTTACTTACTAAGCCTTTAAATCCCTAAACTTCAACAGACCATATCTTTTGATCTAGGAGTCTTCCTTATATCGTTGGAAAACTTATATAGATCAATTTCCAATGGAGAGGGTCTGATGTAGGACTTAAGCCCATCTTTTGCCTACAAAATTTCTGCCAAATCTCTACTCCTTGCCTCTATGATAACTGAAATCACACCCACCTTAATGATCCTCTACATGAAGCCTGCAGTTGTCATGGACTTCCATCAGGTCCATCACTATAATCATCACTTTGTGACTTTTCCACTAAGCCTTCTTCTATGATCATTCTCTATTTAAAGCTTGCAGCTATTATAGTAATCCTTCTGAGCCATGAACAACCATGGGATTCCTCATGGGTCATCACTACCAACATCTGCTGCAATAAGCATCCAAGCTAGTCTAGTTGACACCAATGCCAACACTCCTGCCAATATTTAGGAAATGCCAAATTCCCAATACATCTCCTCAGCATGCATGTTGACATTAATGCCAACACACTTGCAGATATATTCACTAGGCCACTAGCAATCCAGAGAATGCCAACTGTCCAATAGAAGATGTATAGGAGTGCCAGGATTTGGAGTTTTTACCTTATGATTTTAGCTTAAAGGCTCATGGAAGCGGCATAGCTGATAGTTCTCAGAAAAAGTTTTCCAATGGTTTATTAAAGTCCACAAATTGCCTCCTGGTTCAAGATTTATTGCGAGTCAGAGTTGAGGTGCCCCAAATTCAAAGTGGTAGAGTTAAATGTAGCTTAGGGGAAAAGTGGTCACAAATTTTGGCAGATGAATATAGTTGGTGAAGCCTTTTCATAGGATGAATAAGTGTTAGACTAGGAAAATCTTGCCAAAAAGTGCAGTAGTGTCAACAATAGTTTTAATTAGCCAGTGGCTGGAAATTTCATAGCTCATCCAAGAAGGTTTTCCCCGGATAATTGTAAATGTGTAGAAAAGGGAACAGGAGGGATGATGTAAGCCTGGGATGATCACCCCAATGGAAGCACCCTGGCTGTTTCGAACAATGCATAAATTCTTAAGCACTAGGATGATGTGTTCTAGAGGTCCCAAACCGAAGGTGCCAAGAGGAGTCGTCAGGGAGAGTGTCAGGATGAAGTGTAGTGGGATCATATGGCAGGCGAGCATTAGGGAATAGGATGGAGGCATGGGCCTAGTTTTTGTCATGCACATGTTAGAAGAAACCTCCAAGTGGTATGGGAAAAAAATAGCACCATTTATGACACCCCTTGTAATGGTTTTAGAAAAGGTGGTGGAGGGTGTCGGAGTTGATCCCAGCTGTAGATCTAGGGATCAGAGGTTTAGATAAACCACTTTTTCTGACACCCCTACCCTTGTTAACTACCATACATGTTGACCCATCGGAATTCACTAGATCTAGGGTGTGGAGTATTGTGGTTGTTGATTTCCATGTGTTTTGCAAGAGATGAAGGTATAGGATGGAAGTGTCAAGAAACGTGGCAGCAATGCAACAATGGAGAGCAGCGTAGTGTTAAAATAATTTGTCAAGGCCCTTGAATTTTTATAAAAGGAATTTGACATAGAACAAAGGACCCCCTTAGTCTTTGTACCCAGAATAACATGGATGAATGATAATGGGACATATGGCACAATGTGAATGAATCCTGGTGATGGGTTGGCAGTGATGGTTGCAGGTGACGTAATCATGATGTCTATATAAGGGGACACATGACATGCAAATTCAAAATTTCTTAGTACCCAAGTGGGAAAAAAATATGGGACACGTTGACCAATATTATGGCACCACATGGAAACAGTGATGTAACCATGACATCATACTTGAGGCTTTATCCTAGGAAGTTTAGAAGGGAACATAGGTGGAAGAAGCAGGCTGACATGAAATCAGGCCCACATGATAGAGCACAAGGGCAATCAAAAAAGCTCCAGGTGGACCCACGAGACACATCATCCCTACAACCTTATATCAGAAGAAATAAAAGGGTGCAAGGGATAAAGTTTCATGCTAAAAAGGTACTGGGCCAGTGCAAAAAAGCATAGAGCCAATGATAAAGGCTGTAGGAGGACCCACGAGACACATCATCCTTGTAGCATTGACCGTAGAGGAAAGCAAAGGTGCATAAGGAATTTTGGTTAGGAGAATGGGCCTAGGACACAAAGGCATTATGGTGGCTATCAAAAGTCATACTGATGGGATATTGATTGGTTGATGCATGCATTAGGAAAACCCTTAAAACATGTAAGCCAATAAATATTATCACGGAGGAAAACAAAAGCGCACTAGAGAAAATGTCAAGGGCTAAAGTAAAGGCTAGAATGTGGTTTTGCATGCAGTTGATGGCCACGGGCACAAAAGGTGTAATACTGGTAAAAAAAACCCTCAGGGTTGTAGTAAAGAGAGGCACCGAAGAGCAGTTTGGCAATGGTTTCATGTGTTTAATGACCAGGGGTCTGTCATGACAAAATACAATGGAAAAAACACTACAGGTTAAGGGTTGTATGTGCAATTTCTATGCACATGAACAAATCAACTATTGGTTTATGCCATGTTCAACATGTGTCCCATACGTGGTGACTGTGCCACAGTCATGGTTGAGGTATGCACTTGAATGGTTTGACAACTAGAATTAAGAAATGACAACGATGGTGGAAGCTATGTTAATGAGCGATAATAGGCAATTGGCTAATACAAGAAAATAAGGTTGCAAAGGACCATGATGTGAAGAATAATTAATCGAGCCTATCTTGAATAGAACAAGCCATGCTTGAGCTTCCTTGCATGTTACAAATAATTGAATTAAAAAGAATATTGAGTACAAAATATTTGACCATAGCTTGGAGGGCCAATCTTGAACTACAATATGAGATCTGTGAGCAATTCATGCGCATGGAGAGCCTTGTTATAGTGTGTTGTTTGGCTAATATTTAAATATTAGTATGGAGAAACACATAAGTTCTCATTCTCATGTTTAATGTAGTTGTAGTGGCTAGTTGTGTTGATGTGTGTTGTTGTAGAGTGAGATGGTGAGTCGAGAGCTGTGTGGGCTTAGTAAAGTGGACGTTGCAAAGGTGAAAAGTGAGCTAAAACAAGGCAGAGTGAGCGATAAAAATAATAACCAATGATTTTGTTATTGAGTGTGGGTTGGATCCTACAAAACAGGGAGTCGGTGCTTCCATCTGAGTCGATATCTAAAGAAGGCCTAGGGGTTGGTGCTTCCTGCAATTTGGTGCTTTCATAAATCCAAGAAGTTGCAATTTGGTTCTTGAAACATATTGAAGATGTCAGTGCTTCAGTTGGTACTTTTGGTAAGACTATCAGGTGTCTACAAAAGAAGGGAGTTGGTGTTTCCTGCTAGTGGGTGCTAGCAAATAATCAAAGGGAGTTGGTGCTTCCTGTGAGTGGTGGCTCTAAAAATTTGATGTAATAGAGTAGGAGCTCTTATTTACATCATAATAACAAACAATATTGGGTGGTTTATCCCATAATAGTTTCCATCTTAAACCTCTTTGTCTCATGTGTATGTTTCTCATGATGTTTGTGTTCATGTGTTGATTTATATTGTTGTTATGAATTATTGGTGATGTATCACATGATTGTTTCCAATTTTGAATGTGATTATATAAGTTGGCATGAAATTTAAAGATTATTCTGAACACTGATTCACCCCCCCTCTCATTATTAAAAATTGTTTCCAAAATTATCATGCAGGAAGCATGGTTCAGTCAAGTCCATAGGATCATCCCAGAAAAGGTACTCATATAGGATCATCAACATGGTAGTTTTCTACAGATATTCATGACCCTTTTTCATTGATGTCAAAGAGTGAGATATTGCAGAGATTGATGTAAATAGTTGAATAGAGAGATATTGCAGACATTTCTCTTACAATTGAGAAAGGAGAATTAAAGAGGAAGAGATTATAGAGAAGGGAAATATTGAAGAACTCTCGATTTGTTTTGACATCCAATTACCATCAATGTCTAGGGGTGTTGCCACAAATGACAAAGGGGGGGATTTTTTTCACTTAGTGTTATCATTAATGAAGAAAAGAGTTCATTAATATCAAAGGTCATATATCAAACAATAGTAACGATGCAATCCTTGATGGCCAAAGAAGTTGTAGGACTCTTTACGAAGTGATATAACAGTTGGATCTTTCATAGGTTCACATAACATGAAGACATAGGTACTTGAATTTATTTGAGCTTTTGATGAATTTATGTTACTCAAAGTATCCTAATAATAGGGTCATGTTTTCATAGAGCTCTTGATACATTTACAATGGTATCCTCTCGAATGAGAATTTATGGCCAATTGAAAATCTAAATTAGTTGTGTCAAATTGAAAAGGAAAACTATAGGCCTAAACCCAAGTTATTAAAAGGTTAAATAGTGGATAGGTTTTGGGTAGATCCACCATAGACATAATAGATCAATGGTATTGGGTGCACAAAGATGCTCACTATTTAAATTCGTTAAAGGGAATGCATGTTCTGGAAAGATCGATGATACCTCCAATGAGTCAACGGTAAAATGAAGGCAAACTATCATGAAGTCTCACAAGTTTCTCAAGACCAACCATATGTCGACACGTGGTAGAATTCTATTGAATGATGACATGGAGCCTGCAAATGTCAACATGATGATATGGCATCACTAAAAGCTAACATGTAGCAGGTGATTAGTCACATTTAGGTTGGTGAAAATTATAAAATAGGGTGACACATGGCACCCCACTTGGGATGCCGCCTGGCTTGATATTGTCACGATGATGTCATCCAGAAAACAATCAATGACCCTTAGTTCCCAAGAACTAGTCACATGGACATTGAGCTCTAGAATATTATCTATCTTGGTCATGTGACATGGCCACATGGATCTGTGGTGTTAATATCAACAAATCATTCTATTGGTTAGCTAGTTTTAGTGGCAAGTTTTATAGGTGCTTGAGGTTGGCCCCATAAGAAATGGGACTAACAGAATTATCTATATATATATATATATATATATATATATATAGATACATATATATACACATATATACATACAGGTATATATATATATAGATACATATATATACACATATATACATACAGGTATATATATATATATATATATATATATATATAGATATATATAGATATACATACATACATATATACATATCTATATACATATACATATACATATACTTATATACATATATACATATCTATATACATATACATATACATATACATATATATATACATATATATACATATATATATACATATATATATATATACATATATATACATACATATATATACATACATATATATACATACATATATATATATATATACATATATATATATATATATATATATATATATACATATATATATATATATATATATATATATATATATATACATATATATATATATACATATATATACATATATATATATATATACATACATATATATACATACATATATATACATACATATATATACATACATATATATACATACATATATATATATATATATATATATATATATATATATATATATATATATATATATATATATATATATATATATATATATATATATATATATGAAATGTACTCCACTCTATTAACATCCATTCGAACAAAAAAATGTACCCTATGAGGTAGAGTTTATTCATTTGTGCAAAGTTGGTTTCAGATGGAGTATTTGTTTTCATGGCCAAGAATATGGTTTCGATCATTTGAAGTATAGCTTTATTTTGAGAACTCGTAAGATGGAGTATGGTTTTGATCGAATGAATTCTAGTGTAATATAAGAAATTGTTAGATAGCTATGGCTTGGCCTTAAAAATATTATGGTGATGGAAAGACTATGCTCATCACCTGTATTCCGATGCTAAAGTTATGATATGGCTAAAGGAAATTTATGGATCAAAATGTTATTTGAACACGTTTAACTTGAATTGGCATCGGTCCCATGAGATTATATTTTGTTGATGTAACTATGTTTGGATGACTTGGCACTAGCCCCATGCTGGCTTGAGGGGTCCTGACCCAGGTTAAACATTAATTAGCCAAAACAATCTCTACACTACTGGCCCTTTCAGCATCAGCTCACGGAGTGTGTACTGAAGTCTCACTGAAGCAGTATGGAGGGATGCTAGAACCAATTTTCCGCACCCTTTGTGATGTCGTTGATCTCTTCTATCCCTGACTTCACCTAGGTGATCTCACTTTAGGGCTTGTACGACAAACCCTTTTTTTCGGTGTTCAATACCTTCACAAAATTATACGATCAACCTTTGCGCAACCCTAATTTGGGGCTTAGGTGCTTTCACGTTGATATGGCAACGAGTCATGCAAATTCATTAATTATCCCAAGTGTTTCACTTATTTTATTAACCAATCTTAGTTAGCTTCACACAAACGGGTGTCACTTAACCAACATTGTTATAGATCCGTTTGGGCACATCAACCCCAACTTACGGATTGATGCTATTAGGGCCCATCAACCTCTGGTACAGTTGTTACATGCCCTAAGGAAGTTAGTCGTCAGAATGCCTTACTCCTAAAGAAGTTCCATCACTAAAGACATCCAAAAACTACCTCTAAGAAGATCAGTGCAGGTAGGCCTTCCTTAGGGTGTGTTGCAATGCAAACCATGCATTAATAGGGTGCTATGCAATGCACTTAGTCTCTGTTTGACCTATGTTGGGTGAAGTTGAACAAAGTTCCATGAGGGTTTGAAGATTCCTTATCCATTGGAAGCCTCTAGAAGTTTCTCAAATGCCACATGCTCCTTTCAGTTCGCCTTTGGATGAAAAAGGGAATTTGGAAACATCAATTCCCTATCCCTCCTTCCATGGAACTGATTTCTAAATTCAGAAAGACATTCATTACCTCCATTGATAGCATAACCTCCTTCACTCACCTATAAATGGATCACTCATCTAAGAGATTTGGGCTGGAAAATATTGAGTTGTAAAGAGATGCTGGTGGTATGAGTTTAGGATTGAGTGTAAGTATTGTGATACTGTTGGAATGTCTTGCTTTTCATGAGGTGAAGAAGGATTGAATTGGAAGGACAACACTGGATCGAACTCATTGGTTGTAATCTTTCCTCTTATCATTAAAGTTTTCAAGATTTTTCCCTTATACTTGCATTATATGTTAATGAATTCATGTGTATATCATGTTTTCAATTCCATGTTATTTATGAACAATAGATCATTATGCTTTGATAGTTTTTTGTTTCTGTAAATTGTGCAGGTACTTCTCAAGCGATTTAAGTACGGGAAGGAGTAGTTAAATTGGTCAAGGGAGATAGGGAACAAGTGGAAGTTACAAGTAGGTTCTCTGTCCCTTATTTTATCTGTTGTTTATAGGAAAAATTAAGATTGCTTTTACTAATGTTTCTAAATCAACTACTAGAGCTAGAGGGTTAGGAATTTTTCCAAGAACACTAAATATTCCTGAAACAAATTGGCGACTCCACTGGAGAACCCTTTTTAGTAGCTAAGTAGCCTCTTAGAACATTCCAATATACTGTACTTTCTATCATTTATTGAATTCAAGTCTAAATTCACTGCAAATTGAATCAATTTTAAGCCAAAAACACCTTTAGAATTGCTCACTGTCAGCGCACTGTCTCTAACTGAGACCTGCACTGCAGTGCACTTCCCGCATGAGTACAGAGCGATTCAGCACACTATCTATCACTACAGCCTGCGTTGATCTCTTAAGGATCAGTTTCCCATCTTGGAGCTGAAGTTTTTGTCAAATTTCATCATTTTTGAATTGCTTGTTGAAAGTAAATGATGTCTCATCTCTGAAAACCAGCGTTTCATCTCCTTAATTTGGCCCTGTTTAGAGTAGGATTGGTGCATGTTTTTATGTATTTGTTTTGTCATTTGTAATCCATTGGCGAAAATAAGTTTTGATAGATTGTTCTGTTAGTAGAAAAGTGTCATAAAATCGTCATTTTCTTTAGAAAGTGAAGTGTCATATAATCCTCCTTCATAGATAGTCGATTGATCTAGTTGTGCATTTGATATTTATTTTCATTTAAGGTGTTGAAAATCTTCATTTCTTCAAAATTGAAAGTGTCATTCAATCTTCCTTTCTCCCTTGAATAAATTGTCCTAAATCACCATTTTTTATGAAAAAGTTCTAAATCATTTGTGCATTAGTTTTTCTTATTGCATCATTCACATTAAGAGAAACTAAAAAGAAATACATGCCATTTGCATTTTAGAGTTTCAGTTTGTGTGCTAAAAGGAACGTTTAGGTAATTGCATTAGTTTGTGCTCTTTTTTGTTTGTTCAAAAGTACTTCTATGCTCTATCCCTCATAGTTTGGATTTTCATTGTTGAAATTAAACAAAAAGAGTGCTTATCATTCTAGTTGCATTCTTAGGAATTTTAGAACACATTTCGCAGTGAACCTTCAGAGGTAAATTTCTAAGCAAGATCAACTTAAAATAAACATCAATTAATCTAATAACGCATTGGAACTTAATGAAAAACATCTCGAGGTATAGGCTAGAGACGTGTTCTGGCGTCTTTAAACCTAGTGGCTGTTGTTTTCACTAAGGTTGGGTGATTCCTCTTCTATGATTCGATAAGTTCTAGTACGGACGTGCTCCATGTACCATCGCGTATATAGTGGGAGACCCCAATAGGTTGAAATCCGTTATCCCTAGGAAGCCAAGTCTACCACCTTTCCAATCGCAACTCACCGAACACAACATTCGAGAAGATTGACTGCCGTATGTAAAGTCCTTGGTAATTTCTATTTCATTTATCACCAAGGTGTATATTGCAGTTTTGTGATTTGTTTGGTAAACCCTCTTGTCTAGAATCTCTAGATCAGTCACTTTCATTCCTTTTCGACTCTTTAAAAGTAAAAGGATCATCTGAGCACTTTTCCTTTCAAGCTCATTAAACATCGAAAGTGACTAGAGTCATCTTTTGTTTTTTCTCGACTCTTTAAAAATGAAAAAGAAAAGTTGTGTTCTAGCGTCGTAAAAGTTAATTGGCTACGGATAGCATCCTCCATGCTCGCACCTTAGTTGATCTTAGGTTGAAACATATGGTGACAAATCCGAAGTTCACCGATCAAGGAATTCCTTTTGATGGGAATCCTAGTCATTTTCCTCCTTTTGGAAATATTGGTGCTCCATATATGGCCACATTGTCCCTTCCGGGATTTACCATCGGTTTGCCAGTATGGTTGTTTTCAACCTCCTTGGTTCAAAATGTTGTGATTTCTCCGTAATCGAGTATACCTCCAACTGGACAAAATCAACCACCAGTTGATTCGAAGATCGACCCTTTGCCTTCTTCCTCGGTCATTTCTTCCTCACCTTCTTCCTATTTGCTTGGTGAAAGTAGTGGTACTAGTAACTAGGTGGCTAAGAAGAAGAAGAAAGGGAAGAAGAAGAAGAAGAAGAAGAAGAAGCAAGTTCAGTAGAGGGAAAACCAATCAACCATTGCTTTGAATGCAACATTAGATGAGAAACCATCCATCAAGCCTCACAAAGTTCGATATCCATGCAAACTTTGTGCAAGAGACCATCTTCTTCAAAATTATCTTGATATTCCTCAAATATTAGAAGAATGGTCTTCCCGTTCACATCATCTTGTGTCATCAACTTCTGGAGATCAAGTTGGTGACACACCATCAACTAGTGGTAGTAAAGTTCATGGAAAGAAGGGTACAGTTAAGTTTCCATGTAGGTTATGTGAAGGGCATCACCCCATTCACCTTTGTCCCTATCTGGATGAAGCCAAAAGAGTGTTGGATAACCATCCTGCTTCACCACGACGACTCCATCTGGTTACAGGAAACTATCACTTAATATTCCTTCAATAATTGATAAATTGACTGACTCAAATCAACCGTCGGTCAATCCCACTCTCTATGAAGTGAATCCAATGAGTCTATATCTGACCCAAATCAACAGGTCGAGGTAACAGTTTACCCGATTTCACCTTCAATTAATCGTACATTTCCCGAAGAGAGTGAATATGATACCACTCAAGTTATTTTTGTTTCTTTAGATTCTAATGAGCTTGGGGGTAGTCCTCCTGTTCCATCAAGACAGGAGGAAAATCCTCCAAATCTCATAACTCAAGGGGTTAATTCTACCGTTCTTATGGTACCCCCTCCAGGTAGACTGGTCACTTCCTTTGATTGGAATCGACAGGCTGGATTCTGTCTTCCTTCTTATGTGCCTTTCCAGATCATAGTACAAGTTTGTAATATGATTGTATATGGCACTAGTTAGATGAAGGTGCATCTATGAGTATCCTTTCCTCAATTGTTTGGAAAGTGCTTGGTTTTCCACTGCTTGTGCCTTAGTTACCTATTACTTTGGGAGGAAAAATCATTTATCTGAACGTGATGGCAGTCCCAGGCCCTTTAGATTATAACTTGCTACTTGGGCGCAACTACGTTTATGGCATGGGAGTTATTGTTTCAACACTCTTTCGAGTGATTTCTTTCCCGCATGAAGGTAGAATTGTCACCGTTGACCAGCTTTCATTTCCCTGTCCAAATATGTCTCCTACTCAACCATCTTCCCAAAATGGTCCTTTTGTACCAATGGTATCATCCCTGCCATGGGTTAATTATGTGGCAACCTGTTCCATACCCACATCAACTAACAATCATTTCAGTAATGTTGTACATCATGTACTTGGGGCATTGGAACTAGATCTCTACTTCATGACCTCATATGGGTCGTGAAAAACAACTCCCATGAGGATAGTTCCTGGTCTTGTGTCAACCTTGTTAAAAAATGAAACAAGGATCTATGAGGATAGTTCCTGGTCTTGTGTAAACCTCGTTAAAAATTGAAAGCAAGGGTATGGGGATGGTTCTTTTACTGTGTCAACCTCATTAAAAAATGAAACAGGCCCACGAGAATAGTTCTTGGTCTTGTGTCAACCTCGTTTAAAAATGAAACCAAGGAATATGAGGATGGTTCTTTTACTGGGTCAACCTTGTTAAAAAATGAAACAAGGAATATGAGCATCATTCCTTGTCTTCTGTCAAGCTCATTAAAAAATGAAACAAGGAATATAAGCAGAGTTCCTTGTCTTGTGTCAAGCTCATTAAAAAATGAAACAAGGTCCCAAGTTCTAAGTCAAGTCTTTGATTAGATCTCGTAAAATCCCAGTCAATTCTTTCACTTGATCTCATAAACGAACCTTCATTCCATCCACCTGATAGCCATGAGTAGTCTACTTAGGTGAATGTAATGATGCATGGGGGGCATGCACCTAGTGGTAAAGTTAAGTTTCCCTGTAGGTTATGTGAAGGGAATCACCCCATTCACCTTTGTCCTGATCTGGAGGAAGCCAAAAAGGTGTTGGATAACCATCCTTCTTCACCACAACAATTTCCATCTGGTTACAGGCGACTCTCCCTTTTATCATGCTAGGGGCATGTAAACCAATTTCTAGCATAGTTTTTCATTTTAAGCTTGCGTAAAAATGAAAATGAATCTGAGAATAGTTTTTCATTTCAAGCTTGTGTAAACATGAAACTGAACCCAAGCATAGTTCCCTATGGTTCAAGCTTGTGTAAAAATGAACCCATTTTTATTTTTAATCCTCATGATTTCTATTCTATCAGCCTCTTTCATTATATGAGCCTTGGTTGTTTTTATCCCATCGCCACCATCCCTTTGGCTAATCATACACTTTCACTTGGTTGTTTTACCCTTTTTTGAGGAATAGTTGCAATGAGTGGTCTTATTATCCAGTCTCTTCACATAAATCAACATGTTTTGAGAAGTTCCAACATCATCGAAACCAATTGCTACCCTAGATACCACTCGTTTCTCAAAATAGAGTCCTCTTTAAACTCTTTTTAGACTCTCTAAATATGAAAAGGTTGTCGAGTGCTTGTCCATTCCAGCTCATTAAAGGATTAGAAACGACATCTCTCTTGAATTATTTTACGTTTTTTCAGACTTGAGAGATTATTTTACGAAAAATAACTTATGGAGTTTCCTTTTTGTTCCTTTTCAAACTCTATAAACATGAAAAGGACTGAGTTGTGTTTATCGTTAAACTCGTTAGAAACATCAAATAGCGACAAACTTGTCCATCTAGACAAGGCCGAGTTTCACCTTTGCTAGATTTGTTAAAGCATCAAATAGTGATGGGTTCACCCAAAGGGTGAATTATACAACAAGCATATGTTATCCTCCTTAAGCTTGATAAAAAAGAAAGAGGTACTAGTCAGCAATGACTGGGGAAAATGGGAAAAGTCGAGAAAATTTTATGGTAGCGAGTCGTCTTGAACATGACACAACTACTTCATCTCCGTGACTATTTGGGTTGGGTCATTCAGCGTGATGGTTATCACATTGTTGGCCTATCACACCATCCATCACTTTTGTTTTGGGTCAACGCTATGAATTCATCTCAGTGTCGCCGATAAGTTAAAGAGAAGTCATCCAGTTAAAACTTCATTCATTGCAATACTTTCAACCTTCATTTTCATGACCACTGTTCATGAACCCTATGTCGTCAGTCAATTCTCATATCCAAAAGTCATTTACCTCATTTCGTGTCGTAGATGTGGGATACATCAAGGCCCTCCTGTGACAAAGTTACTTTGTGTTGACATCAGCTCATCATCCAAGAAGTTGATTTAGAAACACCCCTTTGGTGCGTTGAAGCTTGCATACATCAATGGCAGGTTTCTTGATTCCGGCAATAGGTTGACAACCATGGCCTTCAACCAAAAGAATTTGTATGGTGTTTGACATCAAATAATTTATTCACACCATGCGAAATGTAGTGTGGTACCTTGAGGGTCATCATCATTATCGGTGATTCCTCTCGTTTCTGTTAATGGCTTACATCATTGGTAGGTAATCAAATGATGTCTCTCCATGTTCGACCTCAGAATGTCTATTCGCATGGTTAGACTTGTACATTGAGTGAAGATTGAATGAGATTGAATGTGTTTCTACTCGAAATTTGAGTAAACCCATAGGGAGATAAGTTTAAAATACGAGTTGAAAATATAGTTTTTTCTTTTATACCTCTAAAATTTGATGATGTAATCTAATATTATTTTATTATTTACCACTATTATTTTATAATTTCCTTAGGAGGTCCATTTTAGACCTCAAAATTCCCCTAATGCTAAGTTGGCATGAAATTTAAATAATAACCTTAATAATAATTCACCTCCCTTCTGAGTTTTAAACATTTTTTCCAACTATTGGTATCAGAGCTAGGTTTCTTCAGGAACAACTTAACCAATCAAATTTAGTTCAGAGGGAAAAAATGGCTAATCAAGTTTGGCTAACACTAGAGAAAGTTAGATTTTTGAATGGATTATACTATGAGCTCTAGATGATTAGAATGGGAGTTTGTTTAATGATCATCAATGAAGATGTTTTCCTCTATGAAGAATATGGAGAGAAGAATAAGTTTAATGTGGAAACTAAGGAGATTACCATGAAAGGGATATCAGACCTAGATGTTGATAAAGTGAGGCATTGTGAGACATCAAAGAAAATACTAGATAGATTGCAATGTCTTCATGGAGGAGAAGGTTGCCTAGCAACAGAGGAGGTTGATGAACCTTGTTTCTCAAGTAGTGAACCCAAATTTGTAAAAGTTTCTACTAATCAAAGAAGAAGAGAAGGAAGAAGAAAAATAAAGCATCCTAGAGAAGAGATGCTAAGAAGATTGAAGATATTTCTCCGAATGAGGAAGCTTCTTCCCATCACTCTTGATTTGATGATGAGGAAGACTCAAAATATAGGCTACACTACGTTGAAGGTAAGTTATTGCTCTGTGATAAATGTAAAGATATAGTTAATCTATCTTTTAGATGCTCATATGAATTTTATAAGGAAAGAGATATAAATGCATCTAGTAGTAATGGAGATAGAGTTTCTTTAGTAGCAATAGAAAATGAGGGATCCTATGAAGAAGAAGACAATATATCCTGTGAAGAGAATAGGAAAATTCTAGGTAGTGATGAAGATAGAATACTCCTCACACATGTGGAAGTTCCATGGACACCAAGATGAACTTAGATATTTATGGTGGCTCAAAAATAACATATGATAGCAAAGAAAAGGGTATAAATGAAATGATATATTTTAAGAGGAAGTTGATCTCTTCTCTAAAAGAGATCAAGGAACTATCAGAGGCAAAGTTCAAGCAAAGGGAGCAGTTGCATGAATATGAGCTTGAGAATGATAAGTTGAGTAAAACAATTATTGAACTAAAGACTTAACAAGAAGAGGATGGCAGACTGAAAGGGATGTTGACCAATCAACTAAATGATAGAAAAGACTATTATGAGGGACTAAAGGCTGAAGTAGTCTAAGTGAGACATGACCTAGAAAGGAAAATAAAGAGTTGTCCCAATATCAAAAGATCGAGGAAAGGAAAAAGGCTTTGGATGAGATGCTTATTAAGTAGAGATCCCCTCTCAGGTTGGTTTGGGTTTCAAAGAATATTCAAGCTCCAAGAAGGAAAAGGTTGAAGGGTCAACTACCCAAGTAAAGGCAATTGGAGTTCCAAACAACTGTAAAGGAAAAGGGGTCATTGGAGAACAACACTAGTAGAATGTTAGGCAATATCAAAAAATAATAGCTCGAGGCAACATTTCAAATGGACATAGAGAGTGGATGAAGAACCAAAATATGTCCTTTCCTCCTTAAGGGAAAAGAATATCTAGGAATCAAAGGTTCTTTTATGGCTATTGTTTTTCTTGCAATAATTTTGGAGATAAGTCTTTAGAATGCAGATTGCATGCAAGAAAACAATCTATGTTACATAGAAACAACCATAGAATGCACAAAGTGACCATGAGAAAGAATATTTGCCACAAGAGAGTTTTTTACAACAATGTTGCAAAGTATAACAATATTTTTTCCCCATTCCCATATCATTCCGATTGCTACAACCATGGAGAATTTGGGCACAAAGAAATGGACAATAGATTTTAGAAGACAAGGAATTTCCGTCAAAATATGAATGCAAATGGATTAGGTCAGTTCTTATGAATGAAAATAAACAATGCATCAGAGGATCATGATTTGGTCTTCAATGATCTATGTGGAGAAAACATGTTAAAAGGAGGAAAAAGAAATCAAAAGAAAACCAAGAAGAATGATCCTCTTACCCTTGTGGTAGACCCCTCTGTGAGTATTGATTGCAATAAGTTCATGCTTTAGTTAAGAAAAGGGATCAACATCAAAATTGATCCTTCTTTGAAGAAACAAGAATGAAAGTAGGAGTGCCATCTAGCCATGTGCAATCAAGAAAATGCCCAAACATGGAAAAAGGACCAGGTGGAAATAAGTGTTGTTGTCAGGATTCGACCAATGAAAATGTGGAAGAAAAGGGAGGATAATCTGCTCATGGGGAGTAGATCCTCAATTTCTCTCCATTGAAATAAAATAGCGACATCAAGTGAGGAAAAATGAGTTAGATGCAGGCATAATAAAGCTTATAAAGAGTGATTCATCTAAACATTGGAGGCATGACCAAGTCCCTATGTTGATTACAGTGATAAATATCTTTATTTCAAATGTATTAGCATTGCAAGAGAAAGGAAAGTGAAACTAGCATAGTTTAAGGGGAGTACAAAACAATACTCTATGTTATGGGAGAATAGGAGATTCAAAATAAGTGTTGAATGACAAGAGCCCCAATGTTAATTCAGTTCCACAATATTAGTACACATGTAGATTCAAGGAGGTAGATGTGAAGAGAATTATAAAAAAGGGAAGATAGCATTGGCTCAAGGGGAGATACTTTAGTAGCATGCAACAATCACTACCCTCAAGAAGAGGTGATTGCATAGGAAATGCAAGGTTTTCATCTTGGGTGAAATACCCTTATTTCAGTTAATATTATGAATGGGATTATGCCTAGAAATCATGTGTTCATGAATATAATTGGTACAACTTGTGCATGCTCCTTAATTTCGAATTGATATCACTATGTAAAATGGAGGTATTTGATTCATGTGGAGTGACATTTTGTTTTAGATGGAGTCATAAGCGTTTTCCTGGCACATTGTCCAATTTGTATCAACCATTTGGTGCAATTGGTATTAGTTAAAAAATAGTACCTATTTGTAGGAGTATGATCTTAGGGGGAGAAGTAATTAAGATTCTCAAGAGAAGTTAGTAGAATATTTGAAGAAACAAAAATAGTGAAGAGCAAGCCGAAACGCATCTCCAATGGTTGGTATTTGTAGTAAGAACAATACCGTGAGTAATTTAATTGGTATCAATTTCTTTTTAATTGGTACAAAATATGTATTGACAGAGAGAGTATTCAACTAACATCCATAACATGTGCATAATTAGAGGCATTTAAGGAAGGGGCAGTAGATGTTCACATGGAGCATATCATAAATGTTCAATTCCTAGAGCAACAATAGCTACATGAAACCGCAAGTAATTTTTTTACTAATGTTTGATTCTTACATATTTCCTTCTTTATGATGTTTGTAGCTTAGTTTGGATGACATACTTGAAGTGCACCAACATGAAGATATTGGTTCTTGAAGAGAATTCTATAGATTATAATGCACATTAACAACCAAACCATTAGTTAGTAATTGAAAGGGGGAAAAGAAGCATCTTGTATCCCTTTGCAATTAATTTCAAACGGGGAGATTAAGCTATGATGGCCCATGTAGGGGAGAGAAATCAATTGGTGGATCATGCAAGGAGAAGTATGGAAGTAGCCTAAGGAATGGCCATTAATGTGGAGAAGTGATGAGGTGTTGCCATCAATGATTAAGGGAGAGATTGTTGGACAATTGGCATTATATGGATGATTAGTCTCAACAAGTGTGTTTCCATTGATGTAAACTAGATTAGCATTGATGTTGGTGGCAACAAATGTGTTGAAATTGATGTCAAATGGGAAAGGATGGAAGATGTTGTAAACAATGATAATAATGAGAGGGGTGGTGAATTAGTATTAAGGCTAATTTTAAACTTTTTATGCCAAATTTATTTTCTTAGTCGAACTTGGAAACCATCCATATAATCAGCAGAAACATGTAAGATGGTAGCAATATCAAATCAACATACAATCACACACCATGAGCATAATACACTTGAGACACAAGCTTTTATGTGGAAACCCTTTCAGGAAAAAACCTCCAAAGCTTGTTGCTTTAATTGATGTAAACTAAAGCACCTACTCTATTACATTAATATGTTTTGTGAGCCACCACTCACAGGAAGCACCAACTCCCTTTGATTGTTTGCTAGCAGCCACTAGCAGGAAGCACCAAATCCCTCTTTTTGTAGATCCATGTCCAACTTACCAAAAGCACCATGTGAAGAACCAACTTCACATATTTATTGCAAGCACCAACTTGTAGGAGGCACACACCCCCAAACCTTCTAAATCACCTACTGGAGATGGAAATACCAACTTCTTGTATGTAGGCTCCAACCCACACTCAAATAGGAATTAAATGTTCTCTTTAATTTGGAAGCCACTCTGCCTGATGTCAGCTATGTTATCTTCACAACCTTCAGCCCATGCAACACTCTTTGCACCTCTACTTGCTCTACTCACTCTATAGAAGTCACTCTTCATAGTCCATGCAGTTCTCTATTCTCTACTCTTCATTAACATGCACACAACTTTCAGCCTCTTTCTCTCCAAAACACACACTCAACTCTTGGCCTTCTTTCTCTACACAGGCACCTTTGACCTTTCTCACATAGCAACACAGCTTTCAGGGTCACTTACCTTTGCATAGGCACTCTCAACGTTTATCTGTAGAATAGGCTCACTTAGCCTCACACAATAGCACACAGACACATAGATTTTCCACTTATATCTCTAGCAACAATGCTACTTCCCCCACTTTTCTCATATGAGCTGCTGGGTTTTGTTCATCTGCTACCCACTAATTGACATTGCCACTCCTATCCTATATTCACGTTGCACGAGTGTACCGTGGCATGGATTTTCCATTCTATTTTTGTGTGTAACTTTGTCTCTCCCACAACATTAAACATGAGAATGACTAGTTGAAAGTTTCTCCGTAATGAGAATTAATTCCTACTTCACCTGCACACTCCAATGAGGCACTGTCCTCTCTATGAACACATTCCCTATTATTGAGCCTTTTCCATGCTTATTCATGGTTTCACACAGCTTAGTTGTACTTCGACATGGCTTCCTTGTGGACCATTGTCCTTGTTTACTTGTCTCATAGTATCTGTTGATCCATCTAACTCCATGAACCTATTGGGTGTGGAGCATGATTATTTAGAGGTCTTTGTTTCAACCAGATGTATACACCAAGAAGATTTTACACCCCTCCACGTGGGGGGTGTGGTGGGGACTTGTCCCCCCCATGGGGGTTCGGGGGGGCTAATCCCCCCTAGCGGGGGGGTTCGAGGGCCAGCGGCCCCCCAACGGCAGTTTCGGGGGCAGCGCCCCCAAAGCTAAAAATAGATGTTAAATTGCCTTGTAAAAATATAGTAATTTCTTGTCAATCTGGGCGTTCATTAGGCGGATGATCTGATAGTGGAATTTATGTTTAGTTTAGAGTTTTCTTTGCCCTAAAAGGAAAACCCCTCTCTTTATATGAGGGCATTGTATTGAGGATGTGATATATGTGTGTCTATTCTCAAAGCAAGAAATAGATAGGTGAGACTATGAGAGAAAATAGAGGATATTATATTGGAGCTACTGTAGGTTGTGTCTCTTCATTTTTGCTCGATAATAAAAAGGAAGGATTGGTTGTTCGGGGTGGACGTAGCCCAAACTAGGTGAACCATGTATATCTGTGTCTCTCTTGTTTTATGCGTGATCTGTGTTTATATTTCTGCAATATTTTATGTGTTCCATTGATCTGTGATATGTAATTTTCTAATAGAACCAACTCCGCCAATCTACATTTGTCCTTTCGTAGCTAACCCATTCATCCTCTTAACCCACTGAGACGTGCATAGGAGCATAGAGATGGATTTTCTCACCTCAAGGCAGACCCAACACTCTTTAATGAAAATCGTGGTCCTTGCTTCCTTGACTCAACGATCTTTGACAGTTGCCATTAATCCTGAGACCAACTCCTCTATTTCTGCATTCAATCTCGCAATTGATGACCCATACACCTTTAACTCTATGTACTATCTTATTGAGGAAATTCCACATTGTTACTCCATAGTGGTGCTATGTTCCGATACTCCTCAGTCCCTTGGAATTTAGCTCCCGTTGCATTTACTGCCTCATATGACCGGGCCAGTTTCCATTGGCTTAATGCTATGTCAGAGTCTCGTTTGAATCGTAACTTCTGCTAAGTTCCAATTGCACCTTAGCTCCTTCTACTTATCCCTCACCACATTTCTCATCATAGGACAGAGGTTCGTGACCTTCCACTTAGATTTAAGGTGCTAAACCTTCAAACTCCTACTAGGGGCCATTCTCCCTTTGTTAACTACTTTTTTCCCTTGGTTATTTTAACTCTCACGACCACGTGCCCGCACAATATCAGAAGCGCCCTTTATCAGAACTTTTCCAAACTCCAACTATTCTAGAGTTCTAATGTCTTCATCCAATGATTTGTTGACCTTCGATATGATGTCATCACTCCATGTGGTGACTCCTTAGTGGTGACACGTGTCACCCATTTTTGGCCCATTAGCCTACCCAATAAGGTTGAATATGCCTGCCATGTGTCCCCTTGTATTTCCATTTCATGATGACGTAAACTACCATTATAGGTTATCTGAACTAATCATATGCTGCCATGTGTCTTACTAGCTTTCCATGTCATGGTGACATCATATTCCACTGTAGTTTATCAGATCCAATCATATTCTTCCATGTGTCCTACTAGAGGAGAGAGAAGAGGGCCCATCAACCTTTGGTTTTGCAATGAAATCCTTTGTTAATCTTCTTTGCCATTCCTCGACACTTTTAATGGATATCAGCACTATTAGACATAAGAGATTCTTAAAATAACTTAGTTAAGAAATTTTGATACTCCAGTATCTTGATCCTCTAATATTTCAATATCTCGTTATGTCGATGCATCAATAAACCAATATTTTGGGTTCTGATGTCCTCCAACATTCAATAAAGCCTTCTCCGATGTACCGAACCTCTAATATTTTGACATCGTGATATCCAAAACTTCGGATATGCCTAAGTTCCGATACACTGACCTCCAATATATTGTTCTCTAATATTTCAATGCACCGATATACTAACTTCCGATATTCCAATGCGTCGATATGCTGGACCTCCAACATTCTGATCTCCGATATGTTGATATTCCTTGCTTACTAAGGCTTTAAATCCCTAAACTTCAACATACCATATCTTTTGAACTAGGAGTCCATTTTTGGACTTCCTTATATCATTGGAAATCTTATTTAGATCAATTTCCAATGGATAGGGTTTGATGTAGGACTTAAGCCCATCTTCTGCCTACAAAATTTCTACCAAATCTCTACTCCTCGACTCTCCAAACAACTAAAATCATACCCACCTTGATGATCCTCTACATGAAGCCTGCAGCTACCATGGACTTCCATCAGGTCCATCACTATACTCATCAGTTTGTGACTTTTCCACTAAGCCTTCTTCTATGATCATTCTCTACTTAAAGATTGCAGCTATTATAGGAATCCTTCTGAGTCATGAACAACCATGGGATTCCTCATGGGCCATCACTGCCAACATCTGTTGCAATAAGCATGATCCAAGCTAGTCTAGTTGACACCAATGCCAACACTCCTGCCAATATTTAGGAAATTCCAAATTCCCAACACATCTCCCCATCATGCATGTTGACAAAATGCCAACACAGTTGCAGATATCTTCACTAGGCCACTAGCAATCCAGACAATGGCAACTATCCAACAAAAGATGTATAGGAGTGCTAGAATTTGAAGGAGTTTTTACCTTGTGGTTTTAGCTTAAAGGCTCATGGAAGTGGCATAGTTGGATAGTGGTTAGAAAATGTTTTCCAATGGTATATTGAAGTCCTCAAATGGCCTCTTGGTTCAAGGTTTATTGCGAGTTAGAGTTGAGGTGCCCCAAAGTCAAAGTGGTAGAGTTAAATGTATCTTAGGGTAAAAGTGGTCACCAATTTTGGCAGATGAATATAATTGGTGAAGCCTTTTAGTAGGATGAATAAGTGTTAGACTAGGAAAATTTTGCAAAAAAGTGTTGTAGTGTCGACAATAGTTTTAATTAGCGAGTGGTTGACCCATTTCATAACTCATCCAGGAAGGTTTTCCCTAGATAATTCTAAATGTGCACAAAAGGGAACAGAAGGGATGACGTAAGCTAGGGATGATCACCCCGATGGAGGCACCCTGGTCGGTTCAAACAATGCATAAATTCTTAACCACTAGGATGACGTGTCCTAGAGGTCCCAAACCAAAGGTGCCAAGAGGAGTCATCAGGGAGAGTGTCGAGATGAAGTGCAGTGGGATCATATGGTAGGTCCGTTTTTTCGGAAGAGGATGGAGGCATGGGCCTAATTTTTGTCATGCACGTGTTAGAAGAAACCTCTAGTGGTATGGGAAAAAAATATCACCTTTTATGACACCCCTTGTAATGGTTTTACAAAAGGTGGTGGAGGGTTTCGGAGTTGATCCCAGCTGTATATCTGGGGATCAGAGGTTTAGATAAACCACTTTTTCAGACACCTCTACCCTTGTTAACTACCATACATGTTGACCCATTGGAATTCACTAGATCTAGGGTGTGGAGTATCGTTTTTGTTTATTGCCATGTGTTTTACAAGAGATGAAGGTAAAATATGGAAGTGTCAAGAAATGTGGCAGCAATGCAACAATGGAGAGCAGCGTAGTGTTAAAATAATTGGTCAAGACCCTTGAATTTTTATAAAAGGAATTTGACATAGAAAAAAGGACCTCCTTAGTCTTTGTAGCCAGAACAACATGGATGAATGAGAATGGGACATATGGTGCAATGTGAATGAATCATGGTGATAGGTTGGCAATGATGGTTACAGGCGACGTAATCATGATGTCTATATAAGGGGACACATGGCATGCAAATTCAACATTTCTTAGTACCCAAGTGGGTAAAAAATGTGGGACACGTTGACAAATATTATGGAACCATGTGGAAATAGTGATGTAATCATGACATCATCTACGAGGCTTTGTCCTACGAAGTTTAGAAGGGAACAAAGGTGGAAACAGCGGGCTGACATGACATCAAGCGCACATGGTAGAGCATAGGGGCAATTAAAAAGGCTCCAGTTGGACCCACGAGACACATCATCCCTACAACCTTATCTCAGAGGAAATAAAAGGGTGCAAGGGATAAATTTTCATGCTAAAAAGGCACTCGGCCAGTGCAAAAAACCATAGAGCCAATGAAAAAGACTCCAGGAGGACCCAAGGGACACATCATCCCCGTGGCATTAACCGTAGAGGAAAGCAAAGGCACATAGGGAATTTTAGCTGGGAGAATGGGCTTGGGACACAAAGGCATTGTGGTGGATATGAAAAGTCATGCCGATGGGATATTGATTGGTTGATGCATGTGTCGGGCAGACCCTCAAAAAACATAAGCCCATAAATATTACCACGGAGGAAAACAAAAGCGCACTAGAGGAAAATGTCGAGGGCTAAAGTAAAGGCTAGAACTTGGTTTTGCATGTGGTTGGTGACCATGGGCACAAAAGGTGTAATACTGGTAAATAATCCCTGAGGGTTGTAGTAAAGAGAGGCACCCAAGAGCAGTTTGGCAATGGTTTCATTGTTGGGTTGTGTTATATTCTTTCCACAACTAGCAAATGTAGTTAACCGGGGGGTTAGAAGGGGGGCAGAGCCCCCGTTCATTGTGCCGATTGCGTAGTGGGGGGAGTCATAGGGAGTTTGAGGGGTGCAAGTAACCCCACTCTATGGGGTCTAGGACAGTGCCACGAAAAATTTTGGTTTTGGACCCTATGTTAGGTTGGGTGGACCCACCTATGGTTTTTTGCATGATTTTCGCACATGTTTTTGGACGTGATGGTTTTCGGTCCATGGTATTGGATGCTTTAGCATGTATAAATATGTATTGTAACATTGAAAGGAACATAATGAAAAATCAAGCTGGTAGTCTTGGTTTTGGGATCCAGGGGAAAATCTTTGTGTATATGTGTTTTATGTGTTATGCTCTTGCATTGTTTATTTTCTGTGTTTTAGAATTCATACATAGGTAATTTTTGTACAGGATTAAAACCTACATTTGGTATCAAAGCTATTTTAGCTTTGAGGGGATGCCTTTGTTGCTGAGGGGTTTCACTCGGGCCTGTGGTAGACCCTGTTCAGTGGGAGATCTACGAGATCGATTCTGGTGGTGAAAGAAGAAGGTGAGCAATGGAAAGATAGAGATCGAGAAATTTAATGATCAGAGTTTTGAGTTATGGAAACTCAAGATGGAGGATCTGTTGGTGGATAAAGATTAGTAGATCGTGGTAGATCTGGGTACTAAACCAATGGGAGTGTCTGATGAAGAATGGAAGAAGTTGAATCGGAAGGAAAAGAGCACAATACAATTGTGTGTCTCAGATTCAGTATTGCTAAATGTATCAGGGGAAGCTACGACGAAGGCTTTGTGGGACAAGTTAGGGACTTTGTACCAATCTAAGTCTCTAGTGAATAAACTGTTCCTGTGGAAGAAGCTGTATAACCTAAGGATGAAAGATGGAGACTTGATGACAGAGCATCTGAACGCATTTAATACTATGGTAAGTCAATTAGCATCTGTTGATATTAAAATTTCAGATGAAGATAAGTGCATCAGTTTGTTGTGTTCTCTACCAGATTCATGGGATAATCTGGTTATTGCAATAGGTAGCAATGCAACTGCTTTGCAGCTTGATGAAGTAGTATCATCCTTGTTGATGGAGGAAATGAAATGGAAAAATATGGAGAGCCAGAATGGTAATGCCTTGTCTGTACGAGGACGGTCCTAGAATAGAAACAAAAATAAGTCATTGAGTGGGAGATCCAAATCTAGAAGGAGATCTAAATATCTAGGAAAGCCTATAAAGGTGGTGTGCTGGAAATGTGGAAAGGAAGGGCACTACAAAAGGGATTGTAAATCTAAATCTCCTGACAAAGGAAAGGGATGTGATGATGGTCCTTCTGCAGAGGTGAAAACCACCTTCGATGACGGTGGGGATGTGTACTTGGCTTCTTCAAGTACACATGTAGATCATGAGGTATGGTTGATTGACTCAGGTACATCCTTTCACTTCACTCCCCATAGAGAGTGGTTCTATGAGTATGAGAAATATGATGGTGATGTATTCTTGGGGGATGACAGAAAGGCTAGAATCATTGGTCGTGGGAAAGTAAAGTTGAAGTTGCAAGGTGGAAGGGTTAGAACACTTCTAGGTGTTCTGCATATTCCTGCATTAGCCATAAATATGATTTCCGTAAGCAAGCTGGATGATGCATGTGTAAAAACAGTGTTACAGAAGGACACCTACAAGATGGTTCGCAGATAACTGGTATTAATGCGGGGAGTTTGGATTGGAACTCTGTACAAGCTACAAGGTAGCACGATTGTTGATGGGTGCAACAGTTTTTTGGTTCTTGAAAGTAAAGCATAAAATCTAGTGGTCTCTGGAGAAAAGACCATGTTGTGGCATCAAAGGCTTGGACATATTGGAGAGAAGGTGATCTGATAATCACCCTATGAGTGACCTCAGTTGAAGATTTATTAAACAAAGGTATTACAGATTCATGTTCTGGTGTGTGTTCTGTGTGATTGAAATAATGGATTGATCAGATTGCCAATACACAGACATTTTGCATGGAGAGACAATAGAGAAATATAGTAAGTAACACAAAGACACAAACCAGTTTTAATAAGGAGTTCACCCTATTCTCCAGGGCTACATCTCCGATCCAGCTTCAGTGGCGGCCTTGTTTTATTGTGTCTTACAACAAATAGTTTACAATGCACGGACTCAATATGAGTTCTCCTGACAACAGATTTTGCTTGGCAGGGTGGTTCTTGGATTCCCCAAGCCACTCAGAGTTCACAGACTCTTTTCTTCCTACCTGCTCTGTGACTTTTGGTCTACAATGGAAAGAGCCAGCTATGATACTCAATCCAGACAGATTCCTCTCTGGGAAGGCTTGAATCTTCAAGCTCTCGGGTGCTCGATGCTACCCGTTGTGGAGCGATAAAAAAGTGTCTTTTTAACTCCTAATTACCTTCACATTAATTATCAACCCAGGAACGACTTTTTATTCAAGAGTGTACTTAGTCTGAGGCGGCTATTTACTCAAGAGTAATGTTTTACAGTATAGTGCTTAAAATGCAAAAGTAAATGAAAGCTGGAAACAAAATCTAATTGGAATAGCAAGAAACTGAAATGTTCTAAACTAAATCATTCACTCAAACAACCATCAATCGAGGATACAGTAGCAATAACTCATTCCTCTAGATATTGATGCAATTGAAATCAAACTGGAACAAGAAAATCAATCCGGGAACCAGGAAGAAATAACCAATGTTCTCTACATTTGACAGTCCTGCTTTAAAGCAATTAAAAGGAAATCGAAATTGAACTAAAGCTGCTATTGAAAGTAAACTAGGAAAACTCTTTGAAAGCAAACTCTTGCAATTAATCAACAAAAATGAACAACAAAGCTTCATCTAACAAAAGTGATTTATTAATGGAAAGGAATAGCAATGCTAAAATACTAGAATTAAACAACAATCTTAAATGGAATCGAACAACAAAACTAAGTAATTAAAAATACGCAGCAACTATAAATGTAATTGAATCAGCAACCTTAGCAGCAAGAACGTTAATCGTAGTTATTGAAGGAACAGCAATCGTAGTTATAATTGAATACTAACTTAATTAAACAGCCATTGCAATTATAAATGAGCAGCAATTAAATGGACCACAATCTTAATTAGACAGCGCAGTATTAGATCAGAATTATCAGCAGGACATTTCAAGTTATAATTAATAATTCTATCACTCACGTAATCCAATTATGATTTCAATATAACAAAGCAATTCTGTGAAATGTTCATAAACAAAAGATTATTGAACAAAACAATTTAAAGAAATGAAAAGGAAATCAAACCATCACATGGCAGCAATTGTAAAGATATGATACACAGCAACAACAACGTACTCCACCAGAGGCTGGGCCCTTAGCCGCCAGCGGATGCTGCTGGGTTACTTCAGATGAACAGAATGAACAACAACTCCCAAATCATGTATTAATCATCAAATTGTAAAATCAGTACAACAACTGAAGCTCTGAGAATTACAACATGCAACAATCTCTATCCTATCATGAATAATCCACCATCATTCTTCATCATTTTTCCATCATTTTTCATCCCCAAAATCATCCCCTTCTCTGATCTCTGTTTTCATTTAAATAGAGAGAGATCAGAGAGAAGTTACAATAAAGATAAGTACAACATGGTTTCTATTACAAAATTGGTTTGCTTCTAACCATTTGATCAACAAGAACAAGGCGAATTTGGCTTTGCAGCTGAGATTTGGAGGACGACCGCAACAACAAATATGAGAAAATCATGCTCAAAGAACCCTGCGTTTCTCTCAGTACAAGCTGAATTTGGGCAAACCATACTCTAATAAAGTTAATTGGATCCGTTCTGGACAAAACCCATGTTCCGGATTTTCCAGATTCTGCTTCATTTGCTCATAATCTCAACTGAAAAACTGTCACTTCTTATTCCAACGAATTTATGAGTTGACACTTTTAATGATCAAATCTTCAATCTGGAAATTATCTTGGAGGCTAAAAATGGTGAATAATGTTACAACTGATTTATTGAAACTATCATTGATAAAATCATGCGTAATCATCAATTTATTAGAAATAAAGGAGAATAAATAATATTCATTCATAGAAGCATAAATCATCATAAAATGGATTTATATAATAAATTATAATAAATGACATGATGAAGAATACTAGAAATGGGTGGAATAAGTGTTCAAAAGTGATAATAATAATGGCATATTAACAGCCCAACATACCCCCACACTCAATATGTTGCATGTCCTCATGCAACCCAAAGACAAAAACCCATGTGTTAACTAAGCAATAAAAAATATGTTCATCTCAACTCATGAAATGGATAGAACAAATGAATTCTTCCTTAATTAATGAATATTCACTTTTAGTAATCTTGATGAAGGCATAACAATTTTTACATTGACATTCAACTATATGTATACATGAAGTTGCAAAAAAAATGATATAAGTAATAGCAAACTTCATTAACCATTTTCTCAAAAACTACAAACCAGCGTTTGTTGAAATTTGGCAAGTAAATTTATAATATATGAATGCCTTTATGATCCAAAAATTAGACTGTTTTGATGCATGGATCATGAGATATAAACAAAATGGCTATAGGTGAGAATGCATGATTTCCGAAATTTTATGAACCAATTAATCTTGAAATTATCTGGGCATGTGTATTTTAATAATATGTCTGTGTTTCCCAGAGATCACAAGAATTGAGTTCATAGTTTTAAAAATATTATGGAAATCAATTTCTACACTGAAATTGTATGCCTTAAATGAGAAAGAAAATAGAACATCCATCATACGTAGCAATTCCTCCCCCTCTCTGAAAAATTAGCATGCCCTCATGCGATGCTAGAAAACAAATAGAGGTGGTTTCTACCAACTGTTGAATTCTATGCTTAGTGTAAAACAACATGGAAGAAGGGAGGTGTTGAGAAGGAATAAGAATAACAATGGATGATAAAGAATATGAATAACATGGTTATAAGAAAGAAATGAATGAAAGTGACACTCCCCCAAACCGGATGATGATTGCCACTAAAAAACGGGAAGTGGTAAAAATGTGAAATGAAAGATGATAAATAATGCTCAAAATGGATTTTCATTAAATTCTCCTAAATTCGTAATAAATTAGAAAATTATGCGATTTTACCTCAAGTTTTTCCTCCATAAGAAAAGTGTGGAATGACACATACGTACTGGCAGTTGTTAAAGCTGATGTAGATAGAGTTGGTGTTGAAAGTGATGCAAAAGGTAGAATCCAGGCAAGCACATCATGTCTGAAGAATTGTTCATATTCGCGAGTTGCTCGAGCCTCTTTTGTTAGTTGCAATAGTGTGATCATGTTGTGAATAGAGTTCTGCCCATACTTGTTGTTCTCCTGTAAACAAAGTTCTATTTTGCATACAATGTTCTTGAATCCATAGTGTTAGTTTTGAATAGAAATAGATAAGATGCATGCAAAACTTTTAGTCAGAAAAACTTTTGTCAAATCAACAAGTTATGGCAGAGTGTAGTAATCATAGTGCATGCAATCCCATAATGCATACATTCCCCCCTCCAATTGGAAAAGGAATTCCATGACCTTAAAGCATATGAGAGGGGTTATGCTGATGACAAGGCAAGGGAATGAACAATATAGCAGTAAATGAAGCAGAGTACACATATCAATGATAGGACATCGAGAGTTATGGTTATAATGAGAGCAGAGTGTGTAAAGATAGTTATGAATAAAAGATAGGACAGTTTGGATTGATGATAAGTTATGAAAAAGAAAAAGGACAGCAATATGCCAAAAAGATGCTTGACTGACAGCATTCTAGCTGAAAATGATGCAATTGATTTGAAAACAATTTCTCATGCATAAAGGTTCAAAACAGGGAAAATTAATGAAATAACTTCTCTGATAAAAAGAAAAAATAAGAAAAGGGTATTATAATGATAATTGACGAGAAAATATAACTTCAATACCATAAGCAAAGCCTCTGCTGCCAGCAGGCGTCCATAGCCTCGGTAAGGTTGCTTTTTAACCCATATGAGCCAGGATCCTCAATTTATAAATGGAGAGTTACAATGTTGTTCTACAGAAGAGATCAATGTGCTGGTGTGGTAACCAGATAACCACACTGCCATTCACTAGGATGTAACAAAAGTGATTAGGCCGGCTCGTGATGAGACCTCCTGTCCCAAGGATAATTTGGCTATCCAATGGATCATAACCCTAGTGTGGTGGCCATAATGGGAATGTCACTTTGTTACAACCTTATGAACATGCTAGGCTGGCTCGTAATGAGACCCCCTATCCTCCATCTGCGAATAAAATTTTGTTGTTATTACACATTTTTATGATAAAAAGAGGGAGGCTCAGTACTCCTTAAGAGTAGGGATGGTGGAAGAAGTTAAAAATGTCAATAGAAAAAAATATACCCATAATCTCATTTATTACAGACAGAGAAGATTATAACCAGGAAGGGTGGAACCAGTATGGTATTAAGATGATCAATCAATATCATGTTCAACAGAAAATAATGCTGTAAAGTGATATATAAATAATTGTGTCCCTTTTGAAAAGAATTTATCATCAAGGAGCTGTCCTCTTAAAGATCATAATGTGAATGATATTAACTTACTTCAAAAGAATCCATAATTCTTGTCCTCATAAAAGTAGTGTACTTCAGTAAAATGTGGTTGAGATGGATTAGGAATAATCCCACAAGAGGAAAGAAGGGTTGCTCTCGAAAATATTCCCAAAATGTTGCTTCTTTGAAGGAACAGCAAAAATACTCAAAAAAGGTGTTGTTCCTTGTAGGGAACAACAAAGGAAATGCACACCAAAAAGAAAAAATACACACAAAAAAAGTGTGAAAATGCAAATGTCGTTCCTTTGGAAAAAGGATCAGGAAAAACTAAAAGTGCCGTTCCTTTAGAAAAGGAACAACAAAAATGCAAGTGTCGTTCTTTTGGAAAAGGAACAGTAAAAACACAAGTGTCGTCCCTTTGAAAAAGGAACAACAAAAATCAAAAGTGTCGTTCCTTTGGAAAAGGAATGGCAAAAGTGCAAGTGTCGTTCCTTTGGAAAAAGGAACAACAAAAATGAAAAGTGCAAAAGTGCTGTTCCATTCGAAAATGAACAGCAAAACGTGAAAGTGCAGAAGTGTTGTTCCATTTGGAAAGGAACAACAAAACGTGAAAGTGCAGAAGTGCTGTTCCATTTCGAAAAGGAACAGCAAAATGTGAAAATGTATAAGTGCTGTTCCATTTTGAAAAGGAACAGCAAAACGTGCTGTTCTATTTTGAAAAAGAACAACAAAACGTGAAAAAGGAACAGCAAAATGGACAATCATAAAATGCAAACATGCAAAAAAAACAAATTAGCTGTTCATGGCATTGATGCTGAAGATATGTTACAATTTGAATGAAGCAACACATGAAACACAAAATATAAGAGAAATCAGAAGAAAAAAAACAACATTTTATTTAAGAAAACAGTATGTAAATAAGTAAATTAAGTTACAATAGTTATGATATTATGTAAAAAAATGATCTCTTTGAAAAACGTTTTGGCAGCAGTGATAAGACATGAATCTTCAAATTGAAATGAATTCTTCATTTGTTCTATTATGAATCCGTTGGGTAACGAGTTGAAATTCCTTTGTTTCATAAAATTTCTTTCAAGAATCACTCGTTCATAAATTGACCTTCTTTATTTTCCCAGGACCTGCAAAAAAATGAGTGTCTACCTGCAATAAAACATTAAATCATGGAGAAAGAGAGGTGATCGGGCTCCCCTAATCCAAGAATGATGCAAAAAAACAACAAGTAGTTACTCTATATAACAAATCCATTGAGAAAATAACAAAGTAAAATTTATTTGTCACCTGCGGGAGAACAACGGTCGACCATAATAACCAGCAGTGTTTTAATCACAACTTCTTTGTTTTTCATCCAAATTGAGTGATTCCAAAGCCAAATGAGAGCTAATTCAAAGGTTTATCTCCAATAACAACAGGTTTTAAATATTCAATGATATGATATGTCAATTTTAGTTAGAACAACCTGCATAACAAAGTCATTTTCGATTACCCAGCTCAGACCAACAGTTAATGTTTTAGGAATAGATTTTTCGTTTGATGTCGGATTTGAATGATTCAAATTGAAAATGAAAGTAGATTCATTTATTTATCTCCAATAGAAACAGGTTTGTAAGACAAGAAGAATTGATAGGTGAAATACTGTAAGGAACAACCAGAAAAATAGAGTTTTAAGAGTGTTGATTTACGATAGACAGTCATAACTTTCCCATACGATATTGAAAATGAGTGATTCAAATTTATTTGTAAACTAGATTCATAGGGGAATATACCATAATAACAAGTTTTAAAAATTCAAACATTTAGGTCTCCAAAAACTGACTGTCCCAAGTCTGTTCCTGAGCTGCCCGCTAGACACCCTGTCAATGTTTTGGTTCTAACTTTTTCGTTTCAAATCCAAATTGAGTGATTCAAATTGGGTTAGAAATTAGAAATCAAGGGCTACTTAGGATAGAAATAGTTTTTAAAAATATTTGTTTTTGGTCCCTCAAAACATGACTGTCCCGACTATTTTTCCTGAAATTTCATCAAGCCCGCAAGCCAAAAAAATATGATATTCAAGCATTTTTTCAAATTGGTGATAAGAATGAATATGAATGTTTTTAGAACTATTATTTCCATTATAATTCGTCTACATACACAAATGAATTAAAAAGAATATCACCAATGTTGATTTTCATAGCATGTTGCAACAAAAAACAACTAGTTTTACATAAAAAACAAAATTCATTTATTTATTCCCTTATTTATTTTATTTCCTACACTAACCTATTTTTATTTGAAAAATGAATATGGCTATGTATATAAGTACTTCCAATGGAGCCATTTTTGAAATAAGGCTTCACGTATACACATACCCAAATTTGAAAAATGCATATTAATGAAAATTAGGGTATGAGAAGCCAACTTCCCTTGAAAAGATGATGCCAAAAATTGTTGAAGTATGGAGCAATGTTGTGAACAAGTGATGGAGTGAAACCAATCGTCAATGTATCCGTTACTTTCTTTATTTCCCATAGCCATCATACCATGAAGTTCTTGGGCTTTTAAAATGGTTTGTTGATGCATACTAAAAGAAACCTCATTTTTTTCCATAGCTTCGACAATTTTTGAATTTGAAACATTTTGAATCTCATTGTAAGTTTTCTCTAATGGTGCATGTGAGCTAGAATGGGTAGAAAGGGTGGGTAAATTTTGCATTTCAACATTGTAAGCATGTTGTACTGGTTTATTATAGTGAGGGTGTGGAATTAGTTGAGCAGGAAATTGTGTGAGGAATGGAGAATTTTGATGATGTGGTTGATTGGGTTGAGTGGATGAATATGATATGCAAGCAGGAAGTTGTGGAAGAGCTGGTGGAGAATATGGAGAATGTGTTTGTGCTACAAGATGAGGGAGAGTAGTCATGCAATGATAAGATGAACTATGCCAAACTTGTAGACAAGATTGGTGGTGGTTATATTGAGATTGACATGGTTGCCCTAACACATTAATATTCCATAATGGATTATGCAAGTAAGAAAATGGAGAATAAGTGTTTTGAATGATACCTGTAGGCCATGATTTCCATGGTTTTGACCTTGTTGCAGCTTCCTCATCTCTTTGATATGCTACTTCCATCCTAGATAAGGAAGAGTGAGTATCTATGAGATGCTCCTTTCGGTCATGAGGGTAAAACACTTCATCCAATTCTTGATTTTTCTGAACATACAAATCATTCAATTTTGAACTTAGAGAGCTAATAAAATGAACTTTAAAATGTTCAAGTAAATCATTGATTTTAGCTCTTATGTCTCCTGTTCTTGTAGCAGATTTGGAAAACAAAGAACAAACATCTCTAGGATTCTTACTAGCCTTGGAGATTCCTCTTGAATACCTTATGCACAATTCACAAACATCATCATATGATAACTAAAAAACATCACCTTTTCCTATCAAATTTAAGAGTTCTAAAAATTCATCTTTGATTCCTTTAAGTAGGAGTGTTTTTAAGATCTCTTTCTCCAAATGCTTATGCTTTGATTTTTGAAGGTTATATTGAAATCGATCTACATAGTCCTCCAAATTTTCATCTTCCCCTTGTATCATATTGAAAATATCTTCATTGTCCTTGCAATAGCCTTGGTACTTCTTCAAGAATATCTTCTTCATGTCCTCCCATGTTTGAATGCAATTCCCACCTAGGCTCATAAACCATCGGAGAGCTGCTCCTTTTAGAGTAAGAGGAAACACTTTCAACTTTTGATCGTTAGTGTAATAATCATATCCTCTACAAAGTATTTCAAACTCAAATAAGAATGTATCTAGATCTTCATTTGTCAAGCCATGGAAATTTGGTAGAGAAGATGGGGGAATTATGTGCATTTGTGGCACTCCTCCTACTTCTTTGATAGGAAATTTAAAAGTAGAAATGTGAGTCATTTCTTACCATAATAGAAGATGTTCTTCATGCGTTTCTTTAAGGCTCCTTATTCAAATGTTCCTGTCAATTGGTTAGTGAAATGGGTGGTGCTTACATCACCACTTAAGTGGAATCGTGAGATTTGTTTTTCAAAGTTTCTATTTTTTTTTTTAATCATTCACACAAAAATTCAAACATCTATTTCTACTCTAGGTTCTTTAACAAATCTGTTGGAAAGTGGGCGGGGGAGCAGGGCTTCTACATGCTCCGTACGCAGGTTCTTACCTTCCGTTTTTAATACCCAATTCTTTCCTAACAGGCACTCATCAGATGCACACTACTCTTTAAAAATGGCTACACTCTCCCCGGCAATGGCGCCAAAATGTCGAGCGATAAAAAGGTGTCTTTTTAACTCCTAATTACCTTCACAATAATTATCAGCCCAGGGACAACTTTTTATTCAAGAGTGTACTCAGTCTGAGGTGGCTATTTACTCAAGAGTAATGTTTTGCAGTATAGTGCTTAAAATGCAAAAGTAAATGAAAGCTGGAAACAAAATCTAATTGGAATAGCAAGAAACTGAAATGTTCTAAACTAAATCATTCACTCAAACAACCATCAATCGAGGATACAGTAGCAATAACTCATTCCTCTAGATATTGATGCAATTGAAATCAAACCGGAACAAGACAATCAATCTGGGAATGAGGAAGCAATAACCAATGTTCTCTACAGTTGACAGTCCTGCTTTAAAGCAATTAAAAGGAAATTGAAATTGAACTAAAGCTGCTATTGAAAGTAAACTAGGAAAACTCTTTGAAAGAAAAATCTTGCAATTAATAAAAAAAAATGAACAACAAAGCTTCATCTAACAAAAGTGATTTATTAATGGAAAGGAATAGCAACGCTAAAATACTAGAATTAAACAACAATCTTAAATGGAACCGAACAACAAAACTAAGTAATTAAAAAGACACAACAACTATAAATGTAATTGAATCAGAAACCTTAGTAGCAAGAACATTAATCGTAGTTATTGAAGCAAAAACAATCGTAGTTATAATTGAATAGTAACTTAATTGAACAACCATTGCAATTATAAATGAGCAGCAATTAAATGGACCACAGTCTTAATTAGACAGAGCAGTATTAGATCAGAATTATCAGCAGGACATTTCAAGTTATAATTAATAATTCTATCACTCACGCAATCCAATTATGATTTCAATATAACAAAGCAATTCTGCAAAATGTTCATAAACAAAAGATTACTGAACAAAACAATTTAAAGAAATGAAAAGGAAATCAAACCATAACATGGCAGCAATTGTAAAGATATGATACACAGCAGCAGCAGCAGCGTACTCCACCAGAGGCTGGGCCTTTAGCCGCCAGCAGATGCTGCTGGGTTACTTCAGATGAACAGAATGAATAGCAACTCCCAAATCATGTATTAATCATCAAATTGTAAAATCAGTACAACAGCTGAAGCTCTGAGAATTACAACATGCAACAATCTCTATCCTATCATGAATAATCCACCATCATTCCTCATCATTGTTCCATCATTTTTCATCCCCAAAATCATCCCCTTCTTTGATCTCTGTTTTCATTTAAATAGAGAGAGATTAGAGAGAAGTTACAATAAAGATAAGTACAACATGATTTCTATTACAAAATTGGTTTGCTTCTAACCATTTGATCAACAAGAAAAAGGTGAATTTGGCTTTGCAGGAGGACGGCCGCAACAACAAATCTGGGAAAATTGTGCTCAAAGAACCCTGCATTTCTCTCAGTACAATCCGAATTTGGGCAAACCATTCTTTACCAAAAGTTAATTGGGTCCGTTCTGGACAAAACCCATGTTTCAAATTTTCCAGATTCTGCTTCATTTGCTCATAATCTCAACCGAAAAACTGTCACTTCTTATTCCAGCGAATTTCTGAGTTGACACTTTTAATGATCAAATCTTCAATCTAGAAATTATCTTGGAGGCTAAAAGTGGTGAATAATGTTACAACTGATTTATTGAAACTATCATTGACAAAATCATGCATAATCATCAATTTATTAGAAATAAAGGAGAATAAATAATATTCATTCATAGAAGCATAAATCATCATAAAATGGATTTATATAATAAATTATAATAAATGACATGATGAAGAATACTAGAAATGGGTGGAATAAGTGTTCAAAAGTGATAATAATAATGGCATATTAACGGCCCAACACCTGTGATTAGCTCGCCCCTCTGTGTCCTCTCCTTAGCTTTACTACTCTCTCTGCTCAGTGTTCCTCTCAGGGTTCAGTGTTCACCATCTCTCTTGATCGCTTGGACTCTTCGATCTCTCTTCTGATCTCTCATTCATTGTCTCTGCTCATGGCTTTAGCCATTCGACCTTCGTTTCTTCTCGTTTCCTTTCCTTCCTGCGTCGATTCCCCTATCGCCTATGTGCTTGGAATTCCTTGTTCGGTGTCAGCATAATGCTCAGGAAGTGACCATGTGTCTCCATCAGAACTGTCCTATCCTGCTTGTCGATTCGTTGCTTTCTCCACTGTGGTAGTCAACGGATTCCAAATCCTCTTAAATCGTGGCTTTATCCCCTTGTCAATTCTGCTCTGTCTCTCGGGCGCAATCTCAGCTGTCTGATCCGAGCTCCTCCAGATCCAATGTTATTCGCACGTCAAGCGCGGTTGACTTGCTCGACCGTTAGCGCGCGATCGCGGTGGTTTTTCTCTCTCCTATGCTACCACGCATCGATCGGTGATTGTGATCACTCTGTTTTCTCTAAAACCACTTACTGTTCAAGGGCGTCCCGAGGGAAACTGCCGGATTACAGTGTGGGTCTCGCCTTTTTCCTTCAGCGCCTTTTCCTTTTTCCGCCCACGGTCCTTCGGTTCCTCCATGCAACCGGGTGCTATAGGCTTTCTATTTTAGCCATTTTTGCCTAGTGATGCGCGTTAGCGCTAAGCGCTAATGCGCGTTAAAAACCAGCTCCTTTTGCTGATCTGGGGCTCCCAGGGGCTATTTTTACCTCCTGCACTGTCTCCATGGGCCTCGGTCAGCGCGCTTTGATCGAGGTCCTCATTATTCCATGCCAGCTACCATGGCCACTGGTTTAGGGTGTTTTCGACTGTGGTTTTGGATTCTTCAAGGATTTGTTCAACTTGTTTTAGTCATGGTTCTATGATAATCGTGTATGGATCTGATTCGGATCACGACCTCCTAACTGAAAAGATTTTGGACCACCAAAAGTTGGTTTTCTTCAAGCATCGACTAAGTGAGGAAACTGCTGTCTCACTTGTCCAATCTCAATACACTTCGCACTATTCAGCTTCGAACCTTTAAGCCCAATTATGAGGTATTCTACCTATCCAATACATGTCATCCTTACCTTCCTTTCCAACACTATGTCTTCCTGCAACTCATTCAGGTATTCAGGTAGCAGATCATCAACAGAAGGTAATTGAATCTATTCTTCAGGGTCCTCAATCATTGAAGGCTCAAACAACCTGAAATGATCTGTGTTCATGACTGAGTAGATGTGCATGTAAGCTGGCAGATCAAGGCGGAAAGCATTTCCACCAATCTTCTCAAGTATCATGAAGGGTCCATACCTGATAGGTTTTAGCTTCTTACCTTCACCTTGCATTCTGTCCTTGCTGATATATAGCCAGACTTGGTCTCCAACTTGAAAACTATGCTCCATCTGATGCTTATCATGCCTAGCCTTGTACTTGGCCTGGCTCTTTTCTAGTTGTTCCTGTACTGCTTGATGGATCTCCTGGATCTGTTCAATGAACCTAGTTGCTTTGTCCACATCACTGTGTCCATCAACCATGGTATCTTTACCAAAGACAAAATCAAAGGGAGACCTTGGTATGAAACCAAAACAGGTCTCAAAAGGAGATCTCTGTGTAGAAGAGTATTTGGCTCTATTGTAAGCATGCTGCACATAACACAAATGCTCATCCCAAAGCTTAGGATGTTTGTTGCAATATCCTCTCAGTAACTAAATCACTGTCCTATTAACTACTTCTGTTTGGCCATCTATTTGTGGATGAAAAGTTGTGCTTTTCTTTAATTTGGTGTCCATTAGTTCCCACAGACTTGACCAAAACTTCCCCACAAATCGGGTGTCTCAATCAGATATAATAGAAGTGGGTAATCCAAAATGAACCCATACATATTCAAATAACAATTTTGCAGTTTGTTCAGCTATAATCTGTTTACTACAGGGTACCAAAATACACATTTTGCTGAACCTATCCACAATAACATATAGGTAATCATGACCTTTCCTAGATTTAGGCAGTCCCCCAACAAAATCCATGGAAATGCTTTCCCAAGGGTGAGAAGGAACTAGCAAGGGAGTGTACAAGCCTAATTTCCTATTACTGGGCTTGCTTTTAGCACACATGGCACACCCCTTTACATATCTAGAAGCTGTCTCATTCATTTTTGGCCAATAGCAGAACCTTTGCAGATGTGCAACTGTTTTACTTACTCCAAAGTGACTTGATATCAGAGAAGTGTGAGCTTCCCTAATTATCTTTACTCTCTCAGTTTGTGGAATGCAGAGTTTCCCACAATGATACAAGAGTCGGTCCTTCACATGATAGTCCAATTCTTCTACTCTTTTGCCTTGACTCAAAGTTGCATATACATCTTTAAAGTCCATGTCCTGAGCATACTGTTCTATGTAGCTTTCATGCAGCACGGAATTATGTTTAAGTATAGTAGATGCATTTATAATGGGTCTAGATAACATATCTGCAACCTTGTTATGTATGCCCTTTTTATATCTGATGACTAAATGAAACTGTTGTAGAAAGCCCATCCATTTGTAATGCCTTGATTGTTGCAACTTAGTTTGGGAGTGTAGGTATTGAAGTGGCTGATGATCAATGTGTATTACTGTCTCTTTGCCCATTAAGTAATGTTTCCACTTTTTCACACTCTGAACTAAGGCATACAATTCTTTATCATAGGTAGGATAGTTAACTACTGCAGTATTAAAAGTCTTAGAATGATAACATATGGGTTTACCGTGCTGTGTCAACACTGCTCCCATGGCATAGTCACTCGCATCAGTTTGGATCTCAAATGGTCATTGTAGATCTAGCAGTGCTAGTACAGGTGATGTACTAATTTTTTCTTTCAAGGTGTCGAAGGCTTTTTGCTGTTTGCCTCCCCACTGAAACACCTTGTTCAATCCTATCAAAGCATGTAAGGGAGCTGCAATTGAGGAAAAATTTGAAATGAATTTCGTCCAATATTGTGCCGCTCCTAAGAAGCTTCTCACTTTTGTAGCAGACTTGGGTTTAGGCCAGTTTATAATGACAACCACTTTAGAGGGATCTATTTTCAATTCACCTCCCCCTACTATATGACCCAAATAATTTAGAGAGTTTTTGCCAAATTCACATTTTGAGAGTTTAACATAAAGTTTCTCTTTTCAAAATGTCTAATGTCTTCTTAACATGCTTTAAATGTTATTCCAACGTTTTATTAAAAATCATAATGTCATCCAGATACACAATAACAAAATCATCAAGAAAAGGTTTGAGTACGTCATTCATTAATCTCATGAAAGTAGCAGGGGCATTGGTTAAGCCAAAAGGCATAACCAACCATTCATACAATCCCTGCTTTGTTTTGAAAGCAGTCTTCCATGAATCTTGCTCTACAACTCTGACCTGATGGTATCCACTGTGCAAATCCATCTTGGTGAAATAAACAGCTTCCTTCAATTGATCTAAAAGATCATCTATGCGAGGAAGGGGATAACGGTTTTGGATTGTTATCTTATTCAATGCTCGGTAATCTATGCACATTCTCCATGAGCCATCTTTTTTTCTCACCAAAACGATTGGTGACCCACATGGTGATGTGCTAGGCCTAAAGACCCCTTTCTCAAGCAACTCCTGCACCTGCTTCTTAATTTCAGCATTCTCTAAAGCAGATAACCTGTACATCCCAATGTTAGGCAAAGGAACATCTTGCTGCAAAATAATATCATGTACTATTCCCTTTTTGGGTGGCAGACCTTGGGGCTCTTGAAACAAGACATCATAATTTGAAACAATATTTTCTATATCAGCTTGTTGATCATAATTACAGTCCTCAAATACATTGGTTTCATCAATTTTCCTTTCCTTTACAACCATTAGTAAGAACTGTTTGCATGAATTTATCATTCTTTTCATCTATCCTGAGTTTATGAGAGTATAATTATTCTTGAGCTTATGAGCTCTTACAAAGTATTCGATTCCATCTTTAACAAGTAGATACTTGTTCTTAGCTCTATAGAAAATATATTTTTTGTCATACAAGTAAGGACTTCCTAAAACAATTCCACATATATCCAAAGGAATTACATCTAACTCAACCTCATCTACAAATGCTGACCCAAAAGAAAACTTGAGTTTGCACTGTCTAGTCACTTGTAGTTGTGCTTTATCATACAAGTAAGGACTTCCTAAAACAATTCCACATATATCCAAAGGAATTACATCTAACTCAACCTCATCTACAAATGCTGACCCAAAAGAAAACTTGAGTTTGCACTGTCTAGTCACTTGTGGTTTCTTATGAGGTGTAGTTGTTAATCCAAATTTCTTTACAATTGCTTCAGAAATTAGATTTACTTGTGAGCCACTATCAAACTAAGTATCAATCTTTTTATTTTTGGAAATGACTCGAATATGGAAAAGCTCATGCCTTTTTCTCTCATGTACTTCATCAATAACAGATTGAGTAGAATTACTAGTAGATGCTTCAGAATTCTTACCTTTTATACCTTTGGCTACAATGATTGTTTCATCTCCCGAGTCTAACCCCAAATCTTTCTGAATAGTTGCAGCGGTCTTCTTCTTCTTGCCCTTAGACTTCTTAGGCCTCATCTTTGGATGCATAATCCAACAGTGCTCATAATCATGCCCCTCCTTTTTACAATGAGTGCATGAAGCTTTGCCTTTTTGTGTAGTATTAGCCTTCCTTGCTTTCCACTTCTGCTTTCTTTTCTCCTTTCTTTTGCTTATAGTGGGTTGGGATGATCCCCCAATTTCTGGATTTCCATTCTTTCCTCTAGCTTCTAGATGAGTAGCTTGTATCGATACCCCATCTATACTAGTGGGATTAAACATGAGGATGGTATGCCTCATGTAGCTGTGTAGACCACCAATGTACTTCAAAATAGTTTTTGGTGAGTCTAATGAGATTCCAAACATCAATGCTCTCTTTCCGAATTCTTGAGTATACCCTTGCACACTTTGCCCTTTCAACTGCCGAAGAGTTTTCCAACTCATCATGGCTTGTTGCATGTAGGCCAATGGATAGAACTGCTTTCTGATGGCAGAGACAAAGTCACTCCAAACAGAGATGGTCCTACCATGCTTCTTCACATCAGCTTGGGTTCTGCCTTCCCACCAAACCAAGGCAGTGCCTCCTAGGTGTAGGCTTGCCAGCTGAATCTTACTCCTGTCTGAGTCTATGTTCTGTACCCTGCAATACAAATCAATTTGTCTTATCCAGTTGTCCAAATTTTAGCATTCAACTCTCCATCATATATAGGCAAATCAAATTTTACATCTAACTTAATCAAAGATGCTTTCTTATCATGCACATGGCTACTAGGAGGTGTAGGAAAGCTTTCTTATTTTCCCTTTCCTTTAGAGTGGTCATGAGAATGAGATTCATCTTCTTCCTTATCTTGTTTAGAGCCTGATGAATCTTCATCCTTATGATTTCTAAAGTGCCTATACATTTCTTCTACCATAGACTTCATAGCTAGGAAACTTTCTATGAACTAGGGGTCTGGCCCTGTAGAACCCTCTTCTGACATTGTCTTCCAAGAATAGACTCTCCCAATTTTAGGATTAGTTTCCACCAACTCTCCTTCTCCTAATTTGAGATTTGATCTAGTGATCATTCATAGCTAAACCAACACAAGCTCATCTAACCTTACAGCCTGGAGCTCTGATACCACTTGATCTGATAATCACCCTATGAGTGACCTCGGTTGAAGATTTATTAAACAAAGGTATTACAGACTCATGTGCCGGTGTGTGTTCTGTGTGATTGAAACAACGGATCGATCAAATTGCCAATACACAGACATTTTGCATGGAGAGACAAGAGAGAAAGACACAAACAAGTTTTAATAAGGAGTTCACCCTATTCTCTAGGGCTACGTCTCTGGTCCAACTTCAATGGTGGCCTTCTTTTATTGTGTCTTACAATAGAGAATTTACAATGCAGGGACTCAATATGAGTTCTCCTGACATCAGATTTTGCTTGGCAGGTTGGTTCTTAGATTCCCCAAGCCACTCAAAGTCCACAGACTCTTTTCTTCCTACAAGCTCTGTGACTTTTGGTCTACAGTGGAAAGAGCCAGCTATGATGCTCAATCCAGATAGATTCCTTTATGGGAAGGCTTGAATCTTCAAGCTCTCGAGTGCTCGATGCTGCCTGTGGTCAGCTCGGCCCTCTATCTCCTCTGCTTAGCTTTACTGCTCTCTGTGCTTAGTCCTCCTCTCAGGGTTCAGTATTCACCGTCTCTCTTGGTCGCTTGGACTCTTCAATCTCTCCTCTGATCTCTCGTTCACTGTCTCTACTCATGGCTTTAGCCATTTGACCTCCATGTCTGCTCATTTCCTTTCCTTCCTGCATCGATTCGCCTGTCACCTGTGTGCTTGGAATTCCTTGTTTGGCGTTAGCATAATGCTCAGGAAGTAGCCACGTGTCTCCATCGGAACTATGCCAGTCCGCTTGTCGATTTGTTGCTTTCTCCACTGTGGCGGTCAACATATTGCAAATCCTCTTAAATCACGGCTTAATCCCCTGTCAATTCCACTCTATCTATTGGGCACAATCTTACCCGTTCGATCCGAGCTCCTCCAGATCCAACATTATTCACATGTCGAGCACAGTTGACTTGCTCGGCTATTAGCATGCGATCGTGACGTTTTTTGTCTCTCCTCCGCTGCCATGTGTCGATCGTTGATTGTGATCGCTCCATTTTCTCTGAAGCGCTTACCATTCAAGGGCGTCTCGGGGGAAACCACTAGTTTGTGGTGTGGGTCCCGCCTTTTTCTGCCTGTGGTCCTTTAGTTCCTCCATGTGACCGAGTGCTGGAGGCTTTCCATTTTAGCCATTTTTGCCTAAGGATGCACATAACGTGCATCGAAAACCAGCTCCTTTTCCTGATCCGGGGCTCCTAGGGGCTATTTTGACCTCATGCACAGTCTCCATGGGCCTCGGTCAGCACACTTTGACCAAGGTCCTCGTCATTCCACGCCGACTACCATGGCCACTAGTTCAGGGTGTTTTCGACTGTGGTTTTGGATTCTTCGAGGATTTGTTCAACCTGTTTTAGTCATGGTTCTATGACAGTCGTGTATGGATCCGATTCGGATTAGAAGGGCCTTCGAACACTTCATGGTAAAGGTATGAGTAATAGTTCTCTGGATTTTGATTTTTGTGAAAATTGTGTACATGGGAAGCTGAATCGAGTGAGTTTCACCTCTGGTGGTAAGAGGGTGAAATAAATATTAGAACTTGTGCACAATGATGTTTTTGGACCTGTGTACTATGTATCATTTATAGATGACTTCTCAACGAATACATGCATATATTTCCTTAAGAAGAAATCTGAAGTCTTTGACAGGTTTAAAGAATTTAAGGCTCTGGTGGGAACATAGACAGAGAAGAAGATAAAGGTGCTGAGGACAGATAAGGGTGGAGAGTTTTGTAGTAATGAACCTAAAGGATTCTGTAAGAAGTGTGCTATAGCACGACAGAAGACTACTCCATATACACCTCGTCAAATGGAGTTATAGAAAGAATGAACAATACATTGATGGAAAGGGAAAGAAGCATGCTCAGTGGTGCCGATTTAGGACAGGAATTTTGGCTAGAGGCGGTGGAGACAACATGTTACCTGGTCAATAGATCACCTTCATTAGCATTGGAGGATAAGACTCCACAAGAGGTATGGACTGGTAAGAAACCCGCTCTTTCACATCTAAGGGTATTTAGATGTGATGCATATGTACATGTTCCAAAGGAGGAATGAACCAAGTTGGATAGTAAATCTGAAAAGTGCATCTTTATTGGGTATAAGGGTTGTTTAAAGGATTAGAAGCTTTGGAACCCAGTAACAAGGAAGGTTGTGTACAGTCGATATGTGGTGTTCAAAGGGGTGAAAGATGTTATTAAACATGAAGTCCAACCAAAGGAACCTAAGAAGATAGAGTTTGAGCTAAAGGAGGAAGAATCAGACTCTACAATAGAGGAGGAATTAGAAGATGAAGAGCCACAAACTCTGGGTGTGAGAAGATTAGTTCGAGAAAGAAGGCAGCTAGAAAGGTATAGTCCATCTGCTCTCTGTTCAAATTTTGCTTTATCTATAACTGATGATGATCCCATAACTGTGAAGGAAGCAGTAGATTCAAAGGATGGAAAACTCTGGAAAGAGGCCATGGTTGATGAAATGGCATCTTTGCACAAAAATGAGGCTTGGGATCTAGTGGAGCTGCCGGCTGGAAGGAAACCCATTGGCAGAAAATAGGTGTTCATGAAGAAGACAAATGCAGAAGGAAAGGTGGAGAAATACAAAGCTCGGTTTGTAGCAAAAGGTTATTCCCAGGTGATGGGAATTGATTTTGGTGATATTTTTTCTCTTGTTGCCAAGGTAGCTTCTATTAGATTACTTTTATCTGTTGCTGCTTCTTTTAATTTTGAGGTAGAACAGATGGATGTGAAGACAACATTTCTTCACGGGGATCTGGAAGAGGAAATCTACATGAAGCAACCTGAAGGCTTTGCAGTGAAGGGTAAGACAGAACTGGTATGCAAGTTAAAGAAGTCTCTGTATGGGTTAAAACAATAACCAAGGATGTGGTATTAGAAATTTGATACATTTATATGGGGACTTGGCTTCACCAGAAGCAAAGCAGATCATTGTGCGTATTTTAAATTAATTGGTGACTATGTTATTTATTTGGTCTTCTATGTGGATGATATGTTGCTGGTTGGAAATGACAAAGAAATTACCCATGATTTGAAGACCCAATTTTCCTCCAAATTCTACATGAAAGATCTTGGTGCTACAAAATATATTTTGGGCATGGAAATTAAAAGAGATTGGGCAAAGAGGAAGCTCTGGTTAAACCAAAGGAAGTATGTCAAGACAATATTGCAGAGGTTTATATGAAGGATAGTAAACCGGTGAAGGTTCCTCTTCCTGTAGGTGTAAAGTTATCTACTGAACAGTGTCCCAAGACACAAGAAGAGGAAGAGGACATGTCCCATGTTCCATATGCAAGTGCAGTAAGTAGCCTGATGTATGCAATGTTCTGCACTAGACTAGACATTGCATATGCAGTGGGAGTATTGAGCAGGTTTATGTCAAAACTAGGAAAGGAACATTGGACAACAGTGAAGCAGGTTTTCAGGTATTTGCATGGCACCAGTGATTATGGTTTGTGCTACAAAGGAAGACGAAGATTGGATAGAGTGTTGGATATTATGGCTTTGTTGATGTAGACTGGGATGGAGATTTGGATCAGAGAAGATCTACAAGTGGGTATGTGTTTAACCTATTTGTAGGTGCAGTCAATTGGATGAGTAAGAAAAAATCTGCAGTGGCACTATCAACTACAGAGGTAGAATACATGGTAGCCACTCATGCAAGCAAGGAAGCAGTTTGGTTGTAGAGATTGTGTTCAAGTATGGGGTTAGCATAGGAAGCTATAAGGATAGACTGTGAGAGCCAAAGTGCAATATTCTTGGCAAAGAACCCTGCATATCATTCAAAGACAAAGTGCATCGATGTTCAATATCAGTTTGTGAGGGATATGATAGAAGACAAAAAGGTATTGTTGGTAAAGGTGGACACTTTGAAAAATACTGTAGATGCATTGAAAAAATATATGAGCTCTGAGAAGTTCCCTTGGTGTAGAGAAACAATGGGCATTGAAGGGCTGGATAAATGACTAAGCTGTCTTGTGGCCTCCTGTGGAAAGAAAACAACAAGTAGGAGAATGTTGGGTTGTGTTATATTCTTTCCATGACTAGCACACGTAGTTAACCAGGGGGTTAGAAGGGGGGCAGAGCCCCCCCTTCGTTGCGCCGATTGCATAGCGGGGGAGTCACAAGGGGTTTGAGGGGTGCAAGTAACCCCACTCTATGGGGTTCGGGGTAGCGCCCCGGAAAATTTTTGTTTTGGACCCTATGTTAGGTTGGGCTGACCCACCTATGATTTTTTGCATGATTTTCACACATGGTTTTGGATGTGATGGTTTTCGATCCATGGTATTGGATGCTTTAGCATGTATAAATATGTATTGTAACATTGAAAGGAACATAATGAAAAATCAAGCTGGTAGTCCCATTTTTGGGATCCAGGGGAAATCTCTGTGTATATGTGTTTTATGTGTTATGCTCTCGCATTGTTTATTTTCTATGTTTTAGAATTCGTATGTAGGTAATTTCTATATGGGGTTAAAACCTATATTGTGTTATGGGAACAAAAGGTGTAATACTGGTAAATAATCCCTCAGGGTTGTAGTAAAGAGAGGCACCCAGGAGTAGTTTAGCAGTGGTTTCATGTGTTTCGTGACCAAGGGTCTGTCATGACAAAATACAATGAAAAAAACACTACAGACTAAGGGTTGTATGTGTAATTTCTATGCACATGAACGAATCAACTGTTGGTCTGTGCCATGTTCAACATGTGTCGCATATGTGGTGATTGTGCCACAGTCATGGTTGACGTAGGCACTTGAATGGTTTGACATCTAGAATTAAGAAATGACGATGACGGTGGAAGCTATGTTAATGAGCGATAATAGGAAATTGGCTAATACAAGAAAATAAGGTTGCAAAGGACCACAATGTGAAGAATAATTAATGGAGCCTATCTTGAATAGAACAAGCCATGCTTGAGCTTCCTTGAATGTTACAAATAATTGAATTAAAAAGAATATTGAGTACAAAATATTTTATCATAGCTTGGAGGGCCAAGCCTGAACTACAATCTGAGATCTGTGAGCAATTCATGCGCATGGAGAGCCTTGTTACAATGTGTTGTTTGGCTAATATTTAAATATTCATATGGAGAAACACACAAGTGCCCATTCTCATGTTTAATGCAGTTGTAGTGGCTAGGAAATTTTATGTAATAACAAAATTGGTAGCCATGCAGAAGTACGCTCTTGGACAGTGCGTGATTGAGAAAAGGGGATGCATCATTCCATGTGTTTTAGAGGAAAAAAACCAAGGATTGCAGTTGTGTAGAGCTTGGGTCTATGCAGTATTTTCGAGTATAGAGCAGAGAGATCTATTTAAAAGTATATGCAGTTGTAAGAGGCCAAGTGTGCCCGAGTAGAAGAAAAAGGTTGAGAGTTGTCATCTGATGGTTGGATGAGGGTTGAGAGTTGTGTTGATGTGTATTGTTGTAGGGTGAGATGGTGAGTCAAGAGTTGTGTGGGCTTAGTAAAGTGGATGTTGCAGAGGTGAAAAGTGAGCTAAAACAAGGCAGAGTGAGCACTAAAAATAATGCCCAATGATTTCGTTATTGAGTGTGGGTTGGATCCTACAAAACAGGGAGTTGGTGCTTCCATCTGAGTCGATATCTAAAGAAGGCCTAGGGGTTGGTGCTTCCTGCAATTTGTTGCTTTCGTAAATCCAAAAAGTTGCAAGTTGGTTCTTGAAACATATCGAAGATTTCAGTGCTTCAATTGGTGATTTTGGTAAGAATATAAAGTGTCTACAAAAGAAGGGAGATGGTGTTTCCTGCTAGTGGGTGCTAGCAAATAATCAAAGGGAGTTGGTGCTTCATGTGAGTGGTGGCTCAAAAAATTTGATGTAATAGAGTAGGAGCTCTTATTTACATCATAATAACAAACAAGATTGGGTGGTTTCTCCCATAATAGTTTCCATATTAAACCTCTTTGACTCATGTGTATGTTTCTCATGATGTTTATGTTCATGTGTTGATTTATATTATTGTTATGAATTGTTGGTGATTTATCACATGATTGTTTCCAAGTTTGAATGTGATTATATAAGTTGGCATGAAAGTTAAAGATTAGTCTTAATACTGATTCACCCACCCTCTCATTATTAAACATTGTTTCCAACATTATCATGCAGGAAGCATGGTTCAGTCAAGTCCATAAGATCATCCCAGAAAAGGTAAGGTACTCATATAGGATCATCAACATGGTAGTTTTCTACAAATATTCATGACCCCTTTTCATTGATGTCAAAGAGTGAAATATTTTAGAGATTGATGTAGATAGTTGAATAGAGAGATATTGCACATATTTCTCTTACAATTGAGCAGGGAGAATTAAAGAGGAAGAGATTACATAGAAGGGAAATATTGAAGAACTCTTGATTTGTTTTTACATCCAATTACCATCAATGTCTAGGGGCATTGCCACAAATGACAAAGGGGGGATTTTTTCACTTAGTGTTCTCATTAATGAAAAAAAGAGGTCATTGATATCAAAGGTCATATATTAGACAATAGCAACGACACAATCCTTGATGGCCAAAGAAGTTGTAGGACACTTTATGAAGTGATATAATAGTTGGATCTTTCATAGGTTCACATAACATGAAGATATAGGTACTTGAATTTATTTGAGCTTTTGATAAATTTATGCTACTCAAAGTATCCTAATAATAGGGTCATGTTTTCATAGAGCTCATGATACATTTACAATGCTATCCTCTCGAATGAGAATTTATGACCAATTGAAAATCAAAATTAGCTGGGTCAAATTGAAAAGGAAAACTATATGCCTAAACCGAAATTATTAAAAGGTTAAATAGTGGACAGGTTTTGGGTAGATCCACCATAGACATAATAGATCAATGGTCTTAGGTGCACAAAGGTGCTCACTATTTAAATTCGTTAAAGGGAATGCATTTTCTGGACAGATCAATGGTACCTCCAATGAGTCAACAGTAAAATGAAGGCAAACTATCATGAAGTCTAACAAGTTTGTCAAGACCAACCATATGTCGACACGTGGTAGAATTCTATTGATTGATGACATGGAGCCTGCTGATGTCAACATGATGATATGGCATCACTAAAAGCTAACATGTAGCAAGTGATTAGGCACATTTAGGTTGGTGAATATTATAAAATAGGGTGACACATGGCACCTCGCTTGGGATGCCACCTGGCTTGATAATGTCATGATGATGTCATGCAGAAGACAATCAATGACCCTTAGTTCCCAGGGACTAGTCACATGGACATTGAGCTGTAGAATATTATCTATCTTGGTCAAGTGACATGGCCACATGGATCTGTGGTGCTAATATCAACAAATCATTATGTTGGTTAGCTAGTTTTAGTGGCAAGTTTTATAGGTGCTCAAGGATGGCCCCATAAGAGATGGGACAAACGGAATTATATATATATATATATATATATATATATATATATATATATATATATATATATATATATATATATATATATATATCTAGATATATATACATACATACATACATACATACATACATATATACTTATATATATCTATATACATATGTATATAGGTATATATATGTATATATGTATGTATGTATGTATATATATATATATATATATATATATATATGAAATGTACTCCACTCTATTAACATCCATTCGAACAAAAAAAATGTACACTATGAGGTAGAGTTGATTAATTTGTGCAAAGTTGGTTTCAGATGGAGTATTTGTTTTCATCGCTAAGATTATGGTTTGAATCAATAAAGGTATAGGTATAGGTTGATTCTAAGTAATTTTCAAACATATCATCTGTTTTCATCGCCAACAATATGGTTTCAATCAGTTGAAGTCTAGCTTTATTTTGAGAACTCGTAAGATGGAGTAGGTTTTTGATCGAAGGAATTCTAGTGTAATATATGAACTCGTCAGATAGTTATGGCTTGGCCATAAAAATATTATGGTGATGGAAAGACTATGCTCATCACATGTATTCCGATGCCAAACTTATGGTATGGTAAAGGAAATTTATGGATAAAAATGTTATTTGAACACATTTAACTTGAATTGGCATCAGTCCCATGAGATTATATTTTGTTGACCTAACTATATTTGGATGACTTGGCACTAGCCCCATGTTGGCTTGAGGGGGCCTGACCCAAGTTCAGCGTTAATTAGCCAAACAAATCTCTACACTATTGGCCCTTTTGGCATTAGCTTGCGGAGCGCGGACTAAAGTCTCACTGAAACAGTATGGGGGGATGCTGGAACCAAGTTTCTGTACCCTTTGTGATGTCATTGATCTCTTCTATCCATGCCTTCACGCAGGTGATCTCACTTTAGGGATTGTAGGACAAACCCTTTGTTTCGGCATTCAATACCTTCGCAAAATTATATGATCAACCTTTGTGTAGCCCTAATCTGGGGTTTAGGTACTTTCGCGTTGATATGGCAACTAGTTGCGCAAATTCCTTCATTATCCTAAGTGTTTCACTTATTTTATTAACTGATCTTAGTTAGCTTCACATAAACAAGTGTTCTTACTTGCATTCACTTAACCAACACTGTTATAGATCCATTTGGGCACGCAAATCCCAACTTATGGATTGATGCTATTAAGGTCCATCAACCCCTAGTACAGTTGTTACATGCCCTAAGGAAGTTAGTCATCAGAATGCCTTACTCCCAAAGAAGTTCCATCACTAAAGACATCCGAAAACCACCTCTAAGAATATCAGCATAGGTAGGCCTTCCTGAGGGTGCGTTGCAATGAAAACCATGCATTAACAGGGTGCTATGTAGTGCATTTAGTCCCTCTTTGACCTGCGTTTGAAAAAATTTCCATGAGGGTTTGATGATTCTTTATCCATTCGAAGCCTCTAGAAGTTTCTCAAATTCCACATGCTCCTTTGAGTTCACCTTTGGATGAAAAAGGGAATTAGGAAACATCAAGTCCCTATCCCTCCTTCCATGGAATTGATTTCTAAATTTAGAAAGGCATTCATTACCTCCATTGATAGCGTAACCTCCTTCACTCACCTATAAATGGATCACTCAGCTAAGAGATCCGGGCTGGAAAATATTGAGTTGTAAAGAGATGTTGGTGGTATGAGATTAGGATTGAGTGTAAGTATTGTAATACTGTTGGAATGTCTTGCTTTTCATGAGGTGAAGAAGGATTGAATTGGAAGGACGACACTGGATTGAACTCACATTGGTTGTAATCTTTCCTCTTATTAATAAAATTTTCAAGATTTTTCCCTTATGCTTGTGTTATATGTTAATGAATTCATGTGTATATCATGTTTTCGATTCCATGTTATTTATGAACAATAGATCATTATGCTTTGATGGTTTTTTGTTTTTGTAAGTTGTGCAGGAACTTCTCAAGCGATTTAAGTACAAGAAGGAGCAGCAAAATTGGTCAAGGGAGATAAGGGACAAGCGGAAGTTACAAGTAGGTTCTATGTCCCGTATTTTATCTGTTATTTATAGGAAAAATTAGGATTGCTTTGTCTGTTGTTTCTAGATCAACTACTAGATCTTGAGGGTTAGGAATTTTTCCAAGAACACTAAAGATTCCAGAAACAAATTGGCGACTCCACTGGGAACCATTTTTAGTAGCTAAGTAGCCTCTTAGAACATTCCAATCTACTATACTTTCTTCTGTTTATTGAATTCAAGTCTAAACTCACTGAAAATTGAAACAAGTTGCCAAAAATACCTTTAGAATTACTCACTATCATCAGTGCACTGTCTCTAACTAAGACCTGCACTGTAGTGCACTGTCTCTAACTGAAACTTGCACTGTAGTGCACTTCCTGCATGAGTACAAAGTGATTCAGTGCACTGTCTATCACTACAGCCTACACTAATCTCTCGAGGATCAGTTTCCCATCTAGGAGCTGAAGTTTTTGTCAATTTTCATCATTTCTGAATTGCTTGTTGAAAGTAAATGATGTCTCATCTCTGAAAACCAGCCTTTCATCTCCTTAATTTGGCCTTGTTTAGACTAGGATTAGTGCATGTTTTTATGTATTTTTTTTGTCATTTGCAATCCATTGTCGAAAAGTAGTTTTGATCGATTGTTCTGTCAGTAGAAAGGTGTTGTAAAATCGCCACTTTCTTTGAAAAGTGAAGTGTCGTAAAATCCTCCTACATAGATAGTCGATTGATCTAGTTGTGCATTTGATTTGTATTTTCATTAAAGGTGTCAAAATATTCATTTCTTCAAAATTTAAAGTGTCGTTCAATCTTCCTTTCTCCCTTAGAAGCAATTGCCATAAATTGCCTTTTTTAATGAAAAATTTATGAATCATTTGTGCATTAGCTTTTCTTATTGCATCATTCACATTAATAGAAACTGAAAAGAAATACATGCAATTTGCATTTTAGAGTTTCAGTTTGTGTGCTAAAAGGAACGTTTAGGGAATTGCATTAGTTTGTGCTCTTTGTTGTTTGTTCAAAAGGACTTCTATTCTCTATCCCTCATTGTTTGGATTTTCATTGTTGAAATTAAATGAAAAGAGTTCTTATCATTCTAGTTGCATTCTTAGGAATTTCAGAAAACATTTCACGGTGAACCTTTAGAGGAAAATTTCTAAGCAAGATCAACTTAAAATAAACATCAATTAATCTAATAACGCATTGGAACTTAACAAAAAACATCTCGAGGTCTAGGCTAGAGACGCGTTCCAACGTCTTTAAACGTAGTGGCTGTCGTTTTCACTGATGTTGGGTGATTCCTCTTCTCTGATTCAATAAGTGTTAGTACATACTTGTGTTCCCTGTACCGTCGTGTATATAGTGGGAGACCCCAATAGGTTGAAATCCTTTATCCCTAGGAAACCAAGTATGCTACCTTACCAATCGCAACGCACCAAACACAACATTCGAGAAGATTGACTGCCATATGTAAAGTCCTTGGTAATTTCTCTCTAATTTATCACCAAGGCGTATATTGTAGTTTTTTGATTTGTCTAGTAAACCTTCTTGTCTAGAATCTCCAGAGCAGTCACTTTTTTTCCTTTTCGACTCTTTAAAAGTAAAAGTATCATCTGAGCACTTGTCCTTTTAGGCTCATTAAACATTGAAGGCAACTAGAGTCATATTTTGTTTTTTCTCGACTCTTTAAAAATGAAAAAGCGAAGTTGTGTTCCAGTGTCATAAAAATTAATTGATTGCAGATAACATCCTCCATGTTCTCTCCTTAGTTGATCTTAGGTTGAAACATATGGCGACAAATCTGGAGTTCATCGATCAAGGAATTCCTTTTGATGGGAATCCTAGTCCTTTTCCTCCTTTTGGAAATATTGGTGCGCCATATATGGCTACATTGTCCCTTCCGGGACTTACCACTGGCTTGCCAGTATGGTTGTTTTCAACCTCCTTGGTTCAAAATGTTCTGATTTCTCCGCAATCAAGTACACCTCCAACTGGACAAAATCAACCTCTAGTTGATCCAAAGATTGATCCTTTGCCTTCTTCCTCGATCATTTCTTCCTCCCCTTCTTCCTCTTCGCCTGGTGAAAGTATTGGTACTAGTAATCAGGTGGCTAAGAAGAAGAAGAAAGGGAAGAAGAAGAAGAAGAAGCAAGTTCAGCAGAGGGAAAACCAAGCAACCATTGCTTTGAATGCAACATTAGATGAGAAACCATCCATCAAGCCTCACAAAGTTCAATATCCATGCAAACTTTATGCGGGAGACCATATTCTTCGAAATTGTCTTGATATTCCTCAAATCTTAGAAAAATGGTCTTCCCGTTCACATCATCTTGTGTCATCAACTTCTGGAGATCATGTTGGTGACACACCACCAACTAGTGGTAGTAAAGTTCATGGAAAGAAGGTTACAATTAAGTTTCCATGTAGTTTGTGTGAACGACATCACCCCATTCACCTTTGTCCCTATCTAGATGAAGCCAAAAGAGAGTTGGATAACCATCCTGCATCACCGCAACGACTTCCATCTAGTTACAGGAAAATATCCCTTGATAATCCTTCACTAGTTGATAAATTGACCGACTCAAATCAACCGTGGGTCAAACCCACTCTCTTTGAAAGTGAATCCTATAAGTCTATACCCAGCCCAACTCAACAAGTCGAGGTAACAGTTAACCTGATTTCACCTTTAGTTAATTGTACATTTCCCGAAGAGAGTGAATATGATACGACTCAAGCTCTTTTTGTTTCTTGAGATTTTGATGAGCTTGGGGGGAAGTCCTCCTGTTCCATCAAGACAAGAGGAAAATTCTCGAGATCTCGTAACTCAATGGGTTAATTCTCCCGTTCTTACGGTACCCCCTCCAAGTAGTTTGGTCACTTCCTTTGATTGGAATGAACTGGCTGGATTCTGTCTTCCTTCTTATTTGCCTTTCCAGATCATAGTACAAGTTTGTAATGTGATTGTATCTGACACTATTTAAGATGAAGGTGCATATGTGAGTATCCTTTCCTCAATTGCTTGACAAGCGCTTGGTTCACCACCGCTTGTGCCTGTTGTTGGTCGCTCTAATTGTTTTCACAATTTGAGCTCCACATAAATTGTCAACCCGAGAAGGTCTTTTTATTTCAAAGATAATAGCGCACTGGATATGCTCAATTTCAAAAGCGGGATCGATGCTGTAGTAAAAGAAAGATACACACCTATTAAATTCATCAATCTACCAATTCACACTCTACTTAATTAAAGCCGAAGTCAATTAAAGTATAGCAGCAACGATTTCTCTGTTACAGCAAAGGAAAATCAATCTACAAGGAAAGAAATCATTTAACCATAGCAGGAACAGGACCCTATTCCCTGGTGAGGAACTTCAGCACCTGATGCCTGGCACTTAATCACACTGTAAGAAAAGTAACTTCAAGAGATCAAGACCCTATTCCCAGGAACAGGAACCTTCAGCACTTGTCCTCTTGTTTCTAATCACACTGCAGGCAAAGGAAAGCAATCAATGGGAGCAAGACCCTATCCCTTTATGCAGGGATCTTCAGCACATGCTCTCAACATCATTCACTCGTGCATTCAATACGTGTAGCGCTAAGAAACAGAGTATTGCAAACTGTGTAACTAGTGTTTCAACAACAGAATTAAGGGAAGTGCAAACACATAAAGAAATAAACAAACTACAGGAACCAAAAGGGTGAATCTTGTGAGGAAGGCGGGCCCTTTCCTTCTCACAAGATTCCCCGGGAGAAAGAATTAAATTGGAATGCTCAAAAGAAGTTTTTATTCATCTGTCAAAGTAACTGATACATTACAGAAGGAGACTAGCTCCAGTTCTCCACAATACTGTCCTGTAACTTACAATTCAATCCCCCTCTAATGATGATGTCTCCTCTTTTTAAAGAGGAGACATCTTTTACAATTTACATGAGAGCGAATATCTCGATTCTGTTTTCTTCTCCAAAACAGGGCTATTCTGTTCTTTAAAAAAGAGATACTGTTACAACCGAGACAACAGAAGTGCTATCTTCAGGATAATCCAGGTAACCGTATCTTCGGGCTGCTGTTACTATTCCACAAAAAGTTCTTCCTGAATCGCAAATTACGTATAACGGGATTTGTGTGCTTGACGACTGTTTCAGCAACTGAGTTAGCTGTTTCAGCAACGGAGTCAGCTGTTTCAGCAACGGAGTGAGTTGTTTCAGCAACGGAGTCAGCTGTTTCAGCAACGGTCGCTCGTTCCCAACAAGGCATATAACTTATCTGCGATCTTTGACTTGTGTTAGCAACAATGCACTTCAATTAATGATAAAATATAAGAGTATTGTGGAATTAAATGTAAGACAGATTAAACATATAATAAAGAAGAGGTTTCTATATACCTTGGGATAAAGTGGATGAAAAAGACATTGAAGTTCATGGTTTAAGAGTAAAGTGGTGTCAAAATATATAGCAAAAATGGTACATAGTGGAGTCCTTACATCCCCCCCAGCTAAAAATGTTGCATGTCCTCAGGCAACCCCTAGTCTGAATCAGAGTCTGAGTACTGGGACTGAGCATGCAAATTACTCAAGCAGTAGCTGGAGAAGGTGGCATCTGTAGGAGCTCGGAATCCGCTATTGGTCTGCAACTGTTGCCATGCCGAGGCTTCCTCTCTATCAGTCAACTGGTAATGACATTGATATTTGTCTGAAGGCAACCATAAAATTGGAAAACGGAAATGATACCCAATCCAGTTTACTCCACAATGTTGAATGCAATCAATGTACTTAGGGACCCTGGATAATGCAGCGTGAAGATTGAGAGGGTTAAAAGGATGATAATCCTGTCTTTCCTTACATGACTGCTGCCAAAAGATATCATTGGCCTTCAATGCAGCAGGACTCTTCATTCTAATGTGCTCTTGACACTTAAAAAGGATTGAAGCCTGTAATTGCTGTATGTGCTCGTTCATTCCTGGCTTCTGCAAGAATTCATAATACTGTGCTATAAACATGGCTGGGCCTACATGCTCTGGTCTAATCCACAGGAGTTTATTCTCCTCATTATGACTGCTTGCAGTGAACGCAGTCTGCCAAGTGAGCTGGTTAGACAAAAATGAAGCAAATGCCCTGATTTGTATATCGCCTGCAATTGGAATAAGATTAACTCTCCTATCTTCAGGAATGGCCTCATTATGAAGGTAGAGTTCGCACAGCAGATGCTGGTCACTTTCAGGGGCCTCCTTAAAGGTCTCAACAAATTTCTTTGAAGTCATTAATTCATATGGTCTGCCATTTGCTATTGCTTTTAATTGAAAATAAACTAATCGTTCAGAAAGAAAGAGAGAGTAATTTACAGAGGGTTTACGTGTAACCATCAATTTCCGCACTAATGAAAACATCAAGGCTATCCGTGCCTTAGACTGTCTGGCTTCCTTTTTATACTCCCTGTGCTCTTGCAGTATTTGGTCCCAGCTATCCCAGTTAGCATATACATGGTTCTGCCATTGCAACTTATGCTGTCGTAATATTATATCTTGTTCTTCAGCATATTGCTTCTTCCATCTGTTCATCTGTTCCAATGGATTCCATGGCAGAGTCTGTGTCTTGGCAGAAGTAGTGGGTTGGGACACTGTTTCCTCTGTCTGGATGGCTGCATCAGAAGTAATGTGTTGGGGCATTGTTTCCTCTGTCGGGATGGCTGCATCAGAAGTAATGTGTTGGGGCATTGTTTCCTCTGTCGGGATGGCTGCATCAGCCTGCAAAGGATGGGATATCTGTGGTTTGATTTCTTCTTCTTCTTGCTTTATAGAGGGTCCTACTGGTTCTTGTGGAGCAGTAGGGAATTCCTCTTTTATTCCACCTGCCGTAGATGTTTCAGGGAGCTGAATTTTAACTACTTTGTAGCCTGCATCCTGATAAATGCTGCCACACTCCTTGCACATATATTCCATACATGGCTCCCTATTTTGCATTGAGGCTACGTGTGCTAATGTATGGAGATTGAGTTCTCTTTCAAAAGCCTCTCGAGCCATGGTTAATTCAGTTTTGTAAGCTTCTAATTCAGACTTCAGGAACTCGTTTTCCTCTAGTAGAGATGTCATAGTATGTGAACTTTGTGTGCTGATTGGCTCTATTGGAATATTTTGTTGATGCTCAGTAGTAGCTGGTTCTTGTACCATAGTGGGTGGTTCTTGTGTTTCATCCACCGAGCTAGAAATGGATTCTTGTGCTCCAGTGGCTGGTTCTTGTGTTTCAGTCACTGGGCAGGTGACTGGTTCTTGTGTTTCAGTCACTGGGCATTTCCCACTATCGTCCTGCTTGGTGTATTCTTGTGCCTCAGTGACTGGTTCTTGTGTTTCAGTCACTGGGCAAGTGACTGGCTCTTGTGTTTCAGTCACTGGGCAAGTGACTGGTTCTTGTGGAGCAGTCACTTCTTGGCCCATAAACAATGTCATATTATCCCGAGGCACTGGTTCTTGTGTGGCAGTGCCTTCGGATAAGACGGGTTGGGAAGTTTGAGATGGGGATAGAGGTTTTAGTAGAATAGTGGCAGGGTCAGGGAAAATGGAGGTGGATTTTGTCTCAACAGTCATTTTCCTTTTTCTTTTTGGTAGGAAGGCAGCAAAATTGCTGCCCTTCCTTTTCTTTGAAAGGGAGGGCTTTTTTCTGGGGACAGGGTTTTCCGGACGGGTAAGAATTTGAGATGTGGACCTTGTCCGTGGTCTGGAGCCTGTGACTGCTGAGGTTTTCTTCTTTTTCTTAACGGGTGAGGAAGGGGGTGTTAAAGAATCGTCACTAGGGACCGAAATAGTGGAGGCAGTTGGCTTTGCTAAATGAGGCGAGCTTGGGGTTGGGTCGACTGGGGAATGCGGGATTTCTTCCTGTTGTTCTTCATGAGGAATATTTGGAATGTCATGAGGACTTTCAGATGGTTGAGACATTTGGTCCTGCTGAGGAATTTCCGGAATATCCTGAGATTTTTCGGGTGGTTGGGATATTGGGATTTGTTGAGGGATTTCGGGCGGCTGGGGAATTTTAGGTGCTTGTTGAGGAATTTCGGGTGGTTGGGGAATTTCAGGTGGGACGTGCAGAGGGGGATTTTGCTAAGCAAAACCCCTCTGTATCAGCAGCTGGCATAAACGGTGATGAGTAAGGGATGACATTGGAGATTTGGCTCGTTTACAATAATAAGACATGTTTTTAATACAACCAAGCAGATAATAGGGGATATTAATCAGTCGTCCATTCCTCAAGTGATTCATCAAAACAAAATCATGATTGTACACTACTTGATAACGCCCCTCACATGTTAAGTAGTGTTTGATGAACTCTGCCACTGATGGCCATGGTTGAGGAAGTGAGTGCAGACTAACCCCGCGGCCTCTGGGTTCCACTTGCTCGTCCGGCCGCAGAAATTCTTGCTGTGCGTTAAGAACGACCTGCTTCCTGCTAAACCAGCGAGTGCCCTCGGCTGGCAACCCTGATACCTGAAATATATCATCCTCTGTCACTGAAATGCGAACCCATTGGACCACTGAGAAATTTTCTTCAAGGTTTTGTGCAAATTCTAATACTTGTTCCTGGTTAAATTCCCCCAACCTTTCAAAATATACTGTCCATCCCGCTTGTTGGAAGATCTGATAAAATTCAGGAAACAACTGAAGAAGACTTATGGAGCCGGGCTCATGTCTAATGGCCGACCCTCCCATAGCTGTAGTTTTGAGTTTTCCGCAGAGGCACCGACACAGTAAACTCAGACCGTGATCGCACTAGTTGTTGCAACAGAGGCTGCATAGTCTAAATGACGGCAGAAATAGATATGACAACGGGCGGCAGCTTGGTTCATGCGAAATGATTATTCTATTTTCGGAATTCCCCCCCCTACGTATGGTGTAATAATGATTGGATGTGTAAAGATATGCAATCATTATGAAATGAAATCCTCTCTTTAATATGATTTAACCGAATTACATTAAAACCTTATACCTTATATTTTACCTTTGATTTAATAATTCGAAGTGTCGGTTTCTTCAAAATAGCTTTAATGTACATGGAAGAATTTGTAGATTTTTAGAACGAAGGTGTAATTGAATCTGGTACATGCTGAATAGTTTTCACCAAAAGGATCTGAAGTATAATCGTGAAGAACCAGAAAGCTCATATGACAACAAAGAGGGATACTGTTTTGATGATAACAAGTTGCTGAGACTGGTGTTTGAGCAACTGAAAAGTGAACGATACGTTGCTGAAACAGGTGTTTCAGCAACGGGAGAAATCGATAATACATTGCTGAAACATGTGTTTCAGCAATGGGGGAAATCAATGATACGTTGCTGAAACAGGTGTTTCAGCAACGGGAAGAATCAATGATACGTTGCTGAAACAGGTGTTTCAGCAACGGAAAAAGTCAGTGATACGTTGCTGAAACAGGTGTTTCAGCAACGGGAAAAATCAGAGAAATGGGATAACTGACTTAGGTCTGTGAATGATAAGGGATTATTTCAGCAGTAAGGGGTGGGAAATACTGACTGAAGGAGGATATCTCAGGGGTGGTGGGAGTGGGAATAATAGAAGTAATGTGGGTATGGAGGGATATTGCTTTAGGAAAGAGAGTAAAATGATGGGAAGAAGCTTCTTGATTTAAAGCTTCAGATCTTCTCATGATGAATCTATCCTCCTTATTGCTTTTCCAGAATCTGCAAAATTCAATTGTAATATGCCAATCCTTGACAGGGATTATTAGTGCTAAATCTAATCTAGTACTAAAAATATAGTGCAGAAAATTAAGTGCTGTGAGGAGCAGAAGACTCCCCTAGAAAAAGATAATGAATATCAGTCATGCAAGCAGTCTTGAAATCCTCTTTAGAAACAGGGCGCTTATATAGACGGAGCCTATGGCCATTGACTAGTAGAGGTGTTTTAGCATCATCAATTGTTACAAGCCTTACCGTTCCGTTTGGAAAGACATCATCTACTTCATATGGTCCAAGCCAACGTGTACGTAGCTTTCCCTGAAAATTTTCAAACCGAGAGTCATACAACAAGGCCCAATTACCTTTTTGGAACTGCTTGTGTTTGATAATTTTGTCATGCCACTTCATCCTTTGTTGCTGAATCATGTTTGTTTGATGAACGGCATCTAATCTCTTTTCATCCAACTCCAAAAGCTGCTGCAATCTAGCTGTCTGCACATCATTCAAATCAAGATTAACAGCTAAAGCAGTTCTTAAAGTTTTAATTTCAAATTCCACAGGAAAAACAACATTTTTACCATAAACCAATTCATAGGGAGAAAAACCTGTAGTGTTTCTCCAAGTAGTCCTGTAAGCCCATAATGCCTCAGGGAGCCTTTGGGACCAATCCTTTCGGTTGTCCTTCACTGTTTTAGTTAGAATGGCCTCTAAAACTTTGTTTGTGCTTTCCACCTGCCCATTGGCCTAGGGGTGGTATGGTGTAGTCATTCTATGTTGAATATGATATTTGTGAAGGGTAGATTTGAAACCATGAGAATTGAATGGAGGTCCTCCATCAGTAACTAGCTCTCTGGGAATTCCAAATCTAGTGAAAATCGCTTCAAACAAGAAAGCTAGAACAGCCTCTTCATTGGCTCTAATAAGTGCTTTGGCCTCCACCCACTTAGTCATATAGTCTGTGCAGACTAATATATAGGTTCTTTGATTGGATGGAGGGTTAATGGGTCCTATGAAGTCCAAGGCCCATCTTTCAAATGGTTCAGAAACTACCTGGGGGTTTAATGGCATTTGGTCTCTATGATTGGGTTGACCCATTCTCTGGCAGCTATCACAAGCCCTTACATACTTCTTTGCATCCTTAAATAATGAGGGCCAATAGTAACCCATCCTCAGAATTTTATGTGCTGTTCTTTTATCAGCAAAATGGCCTCCACAAGGGCCATCATGACAAGCTTTCAATATGTCATACACTTCATCTTCTCTAATGCATCTTCGGATCTCCTGATCAAGCCCAGTATAGAAGAGACACCCGCTTATCCAGCTGTACCTGGCACTTTGTTGAACAATTCTTCTCCTTTCTCTATATGACAGGTGTGCTGGTAGTTTTCCTGCAACCAAGTAATTAGCAATATCTACGTACCATGGAGAATGAGCAGAAACTGCAAACAAATATTCGTCAGGAAAACTATCATCTATTGGAATATCATTGTCAGTTTTTAACCGTGAAAGAAAATCAGCCACCACATTTTCTTTACCATGCCGATCTACAATTGTAATATCAAATTCCTGCAATAGTAATAGCCATCTGGTAACTCTAGCATTTGTGACAGATTTGTTCATTAAGTATTTAATAGCTGAATGATCAGTGTGTACAAAAGTAGGATAACCAGTAATATAGTGTCGGAATTTATTAATGGCATAGATTACTGCAAGGAACTCTTTCTCGGTAACTGTATAGTTAAGTTCAGCAGAGGTCATATTCTTACTGATAAAGTATATAGCATAGGGAAGATGATTTTCCTCTTGTCCCAAAACCGCTCCAATAGCAATGTCTGAAGCATCAGAAGATATGTGAAATGGAAGATTCCAGTCAGGCCCCCTCAAAATAGGAGCAGTAGACAACTGATGCTTCAGTTCTTCAAAAGCTTTCTGACAAGAATTAGTCCACTTGAATTCAACATTTTTCATAAGCAATACAAATAATGGAGAAGCTATTTTAGAGAAATCTTTAATAAATCTCCTGTAATAACCAGCATGTCCTAGAAAACTTCTCACATCAGTTTGAGTTTTAGGAACAGAAAGATTCTGAATGACCAATATTTTAGATGGATCTACCTGAATACCTTGAGATGAAATGAAATGTCCAAGCACTATTCCCTCACTCATCATCATATGGCATTTTTCGGTACTTAAGGAGAGGTGAGCTTGAATACATCTTTTAAGTACTTTCTCAAGGTTTTGTAATGCCTCTTCAAAAGACACACCATAGGGGGTAAAATCATCCATAAATATTTCCATACAATCATTCAGCATATCGGAAAAAATTCCTATAGCAGCTCTTTGAAAAGTTGATGGTGCATTGCACAACCCAAATGGAATAACTCTATAGGCAAAAGTTCCCCAGGGGCTGGTGAAGGTGGTCTTGTCTTGATCTTGTGGTGCAATTCTTATCTGATTATACCCACTGAATCCATCTAGAAAAGAAAAGAATTTCTTCCCTGCAAGACTGTCCAACACCTGATCAATGAAAGGTAAGGGAAAGTGATCCTTTTGAGTAGCTTTGTTTAAAGCTCTATAGTCGACACATACCCTCCATTTCCCGTTTTTCTTAGGAACAATTACTAACGGGGAAACCCATTCACTGTCAGATATGGGGTATATAAATCCTGCGTTAAGCAGTTTTTGAAGTTCTTCTTTAACAATTTCTCATAAATTAGGATTCATTCGTCTTTGGGGTTGACAAACAGGTCGGCATCCCTCTTTAATGTAAATTCTGTGAGTACATAATTCAGAAGAAATACCTTTCATGTCCGTGTAATCCCATGCAAATGCCTCCTTATATTCGTGTAATAACTTCATTAGTTGCTGTGTTTTAGCATCTGTTAGATCAAGATTTATGTTTAATGTCTTACCGGGTTCAATTTCAACTGTTATGCTTTTAGATGAGATCGTGGTTAAAGTTTGAGATGAATCTTCAGGTTCAATCTTTTCTTGTGCATCAGTTTCAAAAATTGCAGTTAATTGATTGTGTGTTTCAGCAATGACAGAAGAAGGCTCACAAACAAAATTATTGATTATCTCATCCTCTGTATTGTCTTTAAGAGTTAAAGCTTGTCCTATAGTTAGAATCGGCTGAACAGCATTATCATCATAATCCATCCATATAGAATCTTCATTATTGACTACTGGCATAGCGTGAGGATAAAGAGTTAATTGTTTTGTTTCATAACCATTAGAAATTGTCATTGAACCAGATCTGCAACTAATAAATGCATCAGCTGTGGCCAACCATGGCCTTCCTAGAATTAAGGGATGTCCCCCCAGTTTGTTTTAGTTTGTAATACAACAAAACCAGCTGGATATTTCCAGGATTCAACTGAAATGAGTAGGTCTTCAACAATCCCTTCTGGCTTAATTGTAGAATGGTCAGCTAACTCTAAGATGGTGGGTGTATCTCTGATTGTGTTATTCAGCTGTAACAATTATGAAGTTTCCAGAGTCATTATATTAATTGCTGCACCTAAGTCTACCAGAACTCGGGGAATCATTGCTTTACCAATCTAAACTGTGACAGTATGATGGCCAGGATCACCATATTTTACAGGAGGGGCTTTTCCGGACATTAATGCAGACAAGTCTCCCATCACATGTACTGTAAGGGGATCCATGGTTTTCCTACCAGGTTTCTTAACACAAATATCCCTTAATGTTTTGGCATAAATTGGTACATCTCTTAATGCTTGTAAAAGTGGAATTTTAATATACAAATTTTGCAATTCCCCCATAAAATTAAAAGCAGGTGTTTCAGCTGTTTTGGTTAAAACCAAACGCTCGGGGAATGGTGGTTCTGTTAATTCAACATTTTTGTTAGGAGGTGGTTGAGCTTCTTTTTGTTTCTCGGTTTCATTTTTATCTGAATCAGTTATGTCATCAATAATAGGCTCTACTATTCTTCCAGATCTCAGATGAATATCATTACATTGCATAGTAGGAAATATAGACTGATTCTGAATATCAATGACTTGCACAACTTTATTATTGGGGTTAGGATTTGGTTGCACAGGTAGTTGGGGTCTCATTTGGTTGTTTGGCGGAGCATTTGATGGCAGAGAGAGTGATTGTTGGAATTGAGGCATTTGATTTGGGTACGGGAGTGATTGACTATTCCAATTTGGGTTCCAAGGATTGAAAGGAGGTGGCTGCTGTGGAGGCCAAGGAGTCCACATTGAAGGGTCAACAAAGGGAGGGTTTTGCATTTGCATGGGTGGGAAGGTCATTTGATTGAAAAGTGGGTATTGCATTTGGTTGAAGGGGGGGAAACTTGTTTGGCCAAAAGCAGAATAATTGTTCCAACGATTAAATGGCATACCAGAGTTCGTACCTTGCCCTTTAGGTTGCCATTGTCTTCTTTGAGTTAGCAGGTAAACTGCTTCAGCTTCTTCTTCCGTTGGCTGCAACGCTACCTTTATTCCTGGTAGAGATGGGCACTGTTCTGTCTCATGATCTTTCTCACAAAGGGTGCAAACTGGTACTTTATCTCTTGGGCATTCCCTTAGTGGATGTTTGTCTCTACATTTCGGGCAATAGACAGCCAGAGTTGCTTCTGCTTCGGCCTGCTTCTTCTTAACCTGCAAAGTGTCAATCTGCGAGGCAAAAGAACTTAACATTTCGGTTTTAAATTCTTCAAGTAAATTACCTATTTCTGCTCTTGTTGCTCCTCCATTGGCTGATTTCTGCACCCTTGAATAGGTGGAATCTCTTATTCTGTTTCTTGCAGCTCCCCTAGAGCACCTTTTAGCAAGTTCACAAATCTCATCATATGATTCTTTAGATATATCTCCCTTAGCAAGCATATTTAACATATTTAAACAATCATCCCTTAAACCTCTAAGTAATATTGTTTTACGAATTTCCTTACTTATATCCGGATGATCGGATCTCTGTATGTTGTATTGCAGCCTTTCTATGTAGTCCTCCAGACTTTCATCCGATTTTTGTGCCATATTGAATAGTTCATCCTTCTTCTCTCTCGTCCGGCAGTAGTCTTGATATTTAAGCAGAAATTTTTGTTTCATCTGCTCCCATGTTGTGATTACCTGACTTCCAAGGCTCATGAACCACCTTAAGGCATTCCCTTTTAAGGTGGCTGGAAACAGCTTCAACTTTTGAGCATTAGTAACATAATCATAACTTCTGCATAAGATATCAAATTCAAAAAGAAATTCGTCAGGATCTTCAGTGGATAAACCATGAAAGTTAGGTAGAGCAGACAATGGGATATTTTTCATTGTTCCTGCAGGAAGATCACTGATGGGAAATCCCAAGGTAGAAAGGGAATTTTCATCCCTTCTTTCTTCTTCAGGACCTGCACGTCCTCCTCCAAAGATGAATGCATCATTGTTATCTTCCATTGTTGGCCCTCCTACTGCACTTTCTCGATCGTCAGAATCCTCTATTGGTTCTTCAATGTTTTCTACCGGTCGTCCAACGCTCTCTACTATCTCCTCAATCTGTTCTACTGATCTGCTAATACTTCCCTCTGACTCTTCAGCGCTGACTGCTGGTTCTTCTGTATTTTCAGGACCCACAACTTCCTCTGTCCTGTAATCTGACTGAGGAGAACGTTGAAATTTTGATCTCCAAGAACTTAATCTTTGTGATGATTCAGCCTTCGATACAATCTCGTCAATAAACGTTTTTCGTCCTCCCCAGCCCTTGCCACTTGTGCGGTTATTTTTCTTCTGGTTTCCTCGCCCTCTCATGCAATCTGCACATTAAAAAAAAAAAAATGAATGCTTTTGAAATCTATAATTACCTTCCCCGGCAACGGCGCCAAAATGTTGGTCGCTCTAATTGTTTTCACAATTTGAGCTCCACATAAATTGTCAACCCGAGAAGGTCTTTTTATTTCAAAGATAATAGCGCACTGGATATGCTCAATTTCAAAAGCGGGATCGATGCTGTAGTAAAAGAAAGATACACACCTATTAAATTCATCAATCTACCAATTCACACTCTACTTAATTAAAGCCGAAGTCAATTAAAGTATAGTAGCAACGATTTCTCTGTTACAGCAAAGGAAAATCAATCTACAAGGAAAGAAATCATTTAACCATAGCAGGAACAGGACCCTATTCCCTGGTGAGGAACTTCAGCACCTGCTGCCTGGAACTTAATCACACTGTAAGAAAAGTAACTTCAAGAGATCAAGACCCTATTCCCAGGAACAGGAACCTTCAACACTTGTCCTCTTGTTTCTAATCACACTGCAGGCAAAGGAAAGCAATCAATGGGAGCAAGACCCTATCCCTTTATGTAGGGATCTTCAGCACATGCTCTCAACATCATTCACTCGTGCATTCAATACGTGTAGCGCTAAGAAACAGAGTATTGCAAACTGTGTAACTAGTGTTTCAACAACAGAATTAAGTGAAGTGCAAACACATAAAGAAATAAACAAACTACAAGAACCAAAAGGGTGAATCTTGTGAGGAAGGCGGGCCCTTTCCTTCTCACAAGATTCCCCGGGAGAAAGAATTAAATTGGAATGCTCAAAAGAAGTTTTTATTCATCTGTCAAAGTAACTGATACATTACAGAAGGAGACTAGCTCCAGTTCTCCACAATACTGTCCTGTAACTTACAATTCAATCCCCCTCTAATGATGATGTCTCCTGTTTTTAAAGAGGAGACATCTTTTACAATTTACATGAGAGCGAATATCTCGATTCTGTTTTCTTCTCCAAAACAGGGCTATTCTGTTCTTTAAAAAAGAGATACTGTTACAACCGAGACAACAGAAGTGCTATCTTCAGGATAATCCAGGTAACCGTATCTTCGGGCTGCTGTTACTATTCCACAAAAAGTTCTTCCAGAATCGCAAATTACGTATAACGGGATTTGCGTGCTTGACGGCTGTTTCAGCAACTGAGTTAGCTGTTTCAGCAACGGAGTCAGCTGTTTCAGCAACGGAGTGAGCTGTTTCAGCAACGGAGTCAGCTGTTTCAGCAACGGTCGCTCGTTCCCAACAAGGCATATAACTTATCTGCGATCTTTGACTTGTGTTAGCAACAATGCACTTCAATTAATGATAAAATATAAGAGTATTGTGGAATTAAATGTAAGACAGATTAAACATATAATAAAGAAGAGGTTTCTATATACCTTGGGATAAAGTGGATGAAAAAGACATTGAATTTCATGGTTTAAGAGTAAAGTGGTGTCAAAATATATAGCAAAAATGGTACATAGTGGAGTCCTAACACCTGTTACATAGAATCTATTGGGTTTTAACAGAGGAACTAGTCAACCATTAGGGATCCTTCCTCAGTTACCTATTACTTTGGGAGGAAAATTCCTTTATCTGAACGTGATGCTAGTCTCAGGCCCTTTAGATTATAACTTAATACTTGGGCGCAACTATGTTTATGGCATGGGAGCTATTGTTTCAACACTCTTTCGAGTGATTTGTTTCTCGTATGAAGGCATAATTGTCTCCGTTGACCAACTTTCATTCCCAGTCCAAATATGTCTCCTAGTCAACCATCTTCCCAAAATGGTCCTTTGGTACCAATGGTATCATCCCCGCCACGGGTTAATTATGTAATAACCTATTCCATACCTACATCAACTGATGATCAATTAAGAGATGTTGTACATCATGTACTAGGGGCATTGGAACCAGATCTCTCCTTCATGACCTTCTATGGGTCGTGAAAAAAAGCTCCCATGAGGATAGTTCCTGGTCTTGTGTCAACCTCATTAAAAAATGAAACAAGGGTCTGTGAGGACAGTTCCTGGTCTTGTGTCAACCTCGTTAAAAAATGAAACCAAGGGTATGAGGATGGTTCTTTTACTGTGTCAACCTCATTAAAAAATGAAACAGGCCCACGAGAATAGTTCTTGGTATTGTGTCAACCTCGTTTAAAAATGAAACCAAGGAATATGAGGATGGTTCTTTTACTTGGTCAACCTCGTTAAAAAATGAAACAAGGAATATGAGCATCATTCCTTGTCTTCTGTCAAGCTCATTAAAAAATGAAACAAGGAATTTGAGTCGAGTTCCTTGTCTTGTGTCAAGCTCATTAAAAAAATGAAATAAGGTCCCAAGTTCTAAGTTGAGTCTTTGATTAGATCTCGTAAAATCCCAGTCGAGTCTTTCACTTGATCTCATAAACGAACCTTCATTCCATCCACCTGATAGCCATGAGTAGTCTGCTCAGGTGAATGTAATGATGCTTGGGGAGCATGCATCTAGTGGTAAAGCTAAGTTTCCCTGTAGGTTATGTGAAGGGAACCACCCCATTCACCTTTGTCCCTATTTGGACAAAGAGAAAAAGGTGTTGGATAACCGTCCTACTTCACGACAGTGACTTCCATCTCGTTACAAGCGACTCTCCCTTTCATCATGTTGGGGGCATGTAAACCAATTTCAAGCATAGTTTTTCATTTTAATATTGCGTAAAAATGAAATGGAATCCAAGCATAGTTTTTTGTTTCAAGCTTGGGTAAACATGAAATTGAACCCAAGCATAGTTCCCTATCATTCAAGCTTGTGTAAAAATGAACCCATTTCCATTTTTAATCCTCGTAATTGCCATTCTATTAGCCTCTTTCATTAGATGAGCCTTGGTTTTTTTTATCCCATTGCCCCATCCCTTTGGTCGATCATACACTTTCACTTTGTTGTTTTACCCTTTTTTGAGGAATAATTGCAATGAGTGGTCTTATTAGCCAACCTCTTCACATAAATCAACATGTTTTGAGAAGTTCCAACATCACCAGAACCAATTGCTATGCTAGACACCACACGTTCCTCAAAATAGAGTCCTCTTTAAACTCTTTTCAGACTCTCTAAATACGAAAAGTTTATCGAGCACTTGCCTATTCCAGCTCGTTAAATGATTGGAAATGACATCTCTCTTGTCTTATTTTACGCTTTTTTGGACTTGAGAGATTATTTTATGAAAAAGAACTTATGTATTTTCCTTTTTGTTCCTTTTCAAACTCTCTAAACATGAAAAGGACCGAGTTGTCTTTGTCGTTAAACTCGTTAAAAACATCAAAGAGCGACAAACTTGTCCATTTAGACAAGGCCGAGTTTCACCTTTTCTAGACTCGTTAAAGCATCAAATAGCAATGGGTTCACCAAAAGGGTGAATTATACAACAAGCATATGTTATCCTCCTCAATTTTGATAAAAAATAAAGAGGTATTGGTCAGCAATGACTTGGGAAAATGGGAAAAGTTGAGAAAATTTTATGGTAGCGAGTCGCTCTTGAACATGACACTTCTACTTCATCTCCGTGACTATTTGGGTTGGGTCATTCAGCTTGATGGTTATCAAACCGTTGGTCTATGATGCCATCCATCACTTTTGTTTTGGGTCAATGCTACCAATTCATCTAAATGTTGCAGATATGTTCAAGAGAAGTCATCTAGTTAAAACTTCATTCATTGCAATACTGTAAACCTTCATTTTCATGACTGCCATTCCTAAACCTTGTGTCGTCAATCAATTCTCATCTCCAAAATTCATTTACCTTGTTTCATGTCATAGATGTGGGATACATCAAGGCCCTCATGCGACGAAGTTACTTCATGTTGACATCAGCTCATCATCCAAGAAGTTGACTTCGAAACACCCCTTCTATGCATTGATGCTTGTATACATCAATGGCAGGTTTCTCGCTTAGAGTGCGATCCCGCAACTCCTACATCTCTGTCTAGAGAGCCCCTAATACTAGTTGCTGCTACTCTCCGAACTGTTGGAGGGCCTTCGTGGTGACATCCCTCACCGTCTCTCCAATATCATACAGATCCCCCTCAGTGAGGGTGATTAGGTTGAAGGACGTCTTTGAGGCTTTGGTTTTCTTCTGCGATGCTGTCTTTTCTTGTGGTTGCTGATGCTTGAGTTGGGTGGAAATTGTCTGCAGGTCCATGCCACCTTGTTCTATTAGCTCCGTTGTTTCTTCTTCAGTCCCGAGCAAAGGTGACTTCCATCCTTCACGCTCTTCTCCTCCCATCTTCTGTTGTTTGGCCAATTTCATGGTGTGACGCACTGGCTAGGCCTTAGTCACCTCTTCCTCTCTTCTATGCTTCTCAGCCAGCTACACCATTCTAAGTTTTATTTCTTCCTTCTTTCGCTAAATGATGGACTTTTCCATTTCCACCACAGATCCTGTTGCAGCACAACACTACGACGGCCAAGACTCAAGGACTGCGAAGATAACATAGTCAGTTGCCAGATATGGTAAGTTATGTCATTTCTTCGTAGGGTCCTTTCTTGCCCTGATAAAGACATGGTGGAAATCCACTTTGAACTCTACAAAGCTCTACAAACTAGCATATATTATGGGTGACAACCACGACTTGCGATTAATCTCCATCCAGATACTCATCTCCATCAAGATCCAAAATATCTTGCTTTCTTTTACATGCTGCATGTCCTTGGTCACCCATAATGAAGCATACTTCGCTGCCTCTAGAAGGTCTAGCACAACCGAAGGGAATTGGTTGTGCTTTGGCAGCTCCCATGCCACCATCACAATCGAGAGCAAGAGCCACGCATAGTGGAACATATTTCCCTACTCTTGTGCCTCATGACAGTTCACAAGGAACTCATTCCAGATATAATTTTCCCAGTTGAACTAGACTCCCTCAGCACATTGGGCTGCTAATGCAATCATAGGTGCGGCCAACTCATCCGTTCGACACTTCTGCATCACCTTCCTTGCTAATATTTATGTTGCTACCTTAACTATAGGGTTGTTAATGCTGGAGATGGAATATCCCTACTTCTTCTTTTCCAACTTGGATTTCACCTTCATAGCCTCTGTGAGGGCCAACTCACCACCTTTTCCTTCTGATACATTGGCTGGATTCTCCCCTGAGTAAGGTAGCCATGTGATCCGATGAATCAAGTGGTTTATGATGGGAATGGGCTCCTCCAACAACAAACACCCATCATGCATCAAGCATAGCAGCTTCCTGATGACGAAGACGGTCACTGGGGCACAGTGGTAATGCTATACCTAGAGCAAGTTAAGCAGCTCGACTTTCTCTACACCCTTGAGCCATCTCCGCGAATCTAATTCGATCATTCCAACAGTTGTATCAATCCTTTGGTGCATTAGCTACTCAGTCACTAAATGCGGGAATTTCTCGTGATCTGTGAGGTCCCAATCTTTGAATTTTTAGTACAAGAACCTACACTAAGTGCGGCCCCTCAGAAACATTGTCATCCAAGAGCAACATAGTTTGTAGTGTGCTCTTGATTTCTTCTATGTCCTTTGGAAACTTGGATTTACCCTTGTGCAGTGGAACATATTTTGGTAACCTAGTAATAGGGTCCACACCCTGGTTTCAAATTCCATTTCCACATCCTCCTCATCCACTAGGATTTCTTCAAATTCTTCCTTGTATGCCTCTAAGTTAATGGCCTTCCCCTTCTACTGCAAGGTGAGCTTGGTCCTCTATGGGTTTCTTGTTGAGATGTGCACTGGTAGCATAAGCTGCTTCTACTTATCCTTCTTTGGTCTCAGTGTCCTAGGTGATTTAGTGACTTCAACTACCACTTTGGCACTCTCTAGGGCAACTTCTACTACCTCAATTTGCTGCATTGCTTCCTCAGCTGTCATCACTTCTATGTCCATGTCTTTTGCAGGTGTTAACATAGCACTATTCCATAATTCCTGCAGTGTCTCTTGTAGTTGCTTAAAAAATGAATTCACTTTCAAAGTCTCAAATAGGTCTCGGTTCATGTATACCTGAGCTTTCAACAACTCAGTTCTCAAAATGCCAAGTGTTTTCTGCTGGACAGCCACTTGTAATTTATAGGGCCTTTTGAATTCAAATCCAGCAGTTCCCCCCACATTCATCCCATTAATGCTATATTGGCGGCATATTTTCAAGAATCTAACCCATAAATTTCGCCTTAAATGCCTATCGCCCGCTCCATTTGGCCACAATCTGACCATCAAATCGTGAACAGTGACTTTAACGGTCACTTCCCGGTGGACCTGCATGCTATTTCTGTGAGTAGCGTAGTTGCCTTCGCACTATCATGGACCCTTTGACACTTCCCTGCTTCATGCGATCCTAGAATTGCACAACTGCCCAACCTAGGTAGTGTAGTTTATAGTCTCACACCTCCTTTCAATTGCCTACAGTGCTAAGACTATGCTACTTTCCTTTAGTCAGATGGTTGGGCCATGTGTGTATGGCTTCAATTGACTGCCATTCACCTTTCCTAGGAAGGGATCTCCATTCAACTTAACGAACTAGACCGTGCCACCACCAATAATCTCCTCAATAACATAGGGTCCCAGCGAATGCATTTTGAATTTCCTTGGAAAATTTTCAAACTTACTGTCATACAACAAAACCAGATCATTTACCTTAAATGTGCGCAAGTTGATGTGTCGATCATGCCATGCTATTTCGCATTGTTTTTGGACCTATTGATGAAATCCAACCAAAAATATTTCTTCTTCAAGCTCATCCAACTACGCAAGCCTTTCTTCCAGGGCTCTGTGATCTATCATACTTGTGAGCATTGTTATGCACAGACTAGGCACTATGTATTCCATGGGCATCATTGCTTCAACACTGTATACCAACCTAAAGGGTGTCTCTCCCGTTAACTTCTTGCATGTCATCCAATAAACCCATAACACTGTAGGTATGCGTAGGTCCCAATCACTTTCCTGAGCATTGTAAACCTTGGTCAATGCATTTTCAAGTGATTTTTTGAATGCCTCCATTGTCCCGTTATCTTGTGGGTGATAAGGTGTGCTCTTCTGGTGATATACTTGAAATTCTTCCGTCAATGCGCTAATTGTTTCATTCAGAAAGTGCGTACCTCGATCACTCATCAAAATCTTTGGACATCCAAATCACGTTAGTACATGCTCAAATAGGAGTTTTGCAGCCATTGTTCCTGTGCAATCCTTCAGAGGTTGCGCCTCCACCCATCATGTCAAACACTCTGTTGCGGTGATGATATACCTTGCTCCTGTCTTCCCTTGTTTCTTAATGGACCCTACAAAATATATTGCCCACTTCTCGAAAGATTGTAATGTCATTTGTGGATTCAAAGGCATTTCATCCCTCTATGATGGCCTGCATGTTCGCTGACACACATCACATGCCTTGGAATATGCTTTTGAATCCTGATGAAGGGTTGGCCACCAGAACCCTGCACGTAGAATCTTTTGCATGGCTGCTCTCCCTGCATAATTTCCTCCTGTGGCACCCCCATGAGCATCCGTGAGGATGCTGCTTCTCTCAAACTCTGTTACATATCTTCGCAATATCTCATCATTCCCCATTTTGTATAGATGCATGCTGCTTCTCTCAAACTCTGGTACATATCTTCACAATATCTCATCATTCCCCATTTTGTATAGATGCCTAGCAATGACAGAACAATTTTTCGCGTGCACCACTAATTCCTTCTTTTGCTGGATAGAGTATCCTTCCGATGTGGTTCTTGTTGTTAGGAAGTGTATTATATCCTCAAAAAGTCCATCCGCGACACGAATAGCAAAAAGTTGCACGTCAAGTAATCCTTCCTTCAAATTAGTGGGTTCCTCCGCTCTTTCGATGTACAACAGATGATCTGGTCCCATATTCAATCATCTAGGCTTCATAACAACTTCAAAATTGTACTCTTAGAATGATAAGAGCCATCTGCAGATTCACCCCCCCAACACAGGCTTATTAGCCAGGTGCTTCAACGCGGAGAACAAGTGTACCCACTCAGGTTGGGGCTTTTCTCCATAAGCCTACGTCCATTTGGCTAGATGCATGCGTGGATCATTATTTCCATCGTACTTATCTATCAGTCACATCTTAGGCTTCCCAAACCATGTTCTCATCATCCTCCTACAATCGTACCAATTATCAAAGCTTCCCTTGTGCGTACCCCACCATCTTGTGGGCGTAGCACGTAGTGCCCAGTCCAAGGCTTGGAAGCACCGCGTTTCTGGTACCTCTCTTTCAAATGCATCCAAAAAGATATCTACCTTATTCATTCCATCATAAGTAGGTAGATTCCCTGCCTCTGACGACACATAGCATAGCAACCGGATCATCATGTTTCAGTTCAGCATAGTTATTTCGTGTAACGGATTTTGCCAGCGTTCTATTTCTTCATCGGAGTTCAAAGTGCAAGAACTCTTGTGATCCCATGTAATCCATCCATCCACAGTGGGATTCACCCAGCCTTGGTCTCGCGTTGTTATCCTATAGATGCAGTCCAGATCATCATCACTTTCATAATCGCGGACTAGTTCTGTATAGCACAATCCTTCAGCAGGATCCAAGGATATTATTACGTGTAGTGATTTCTTCTCAAAGATCATCTTTCACTTCTTCAGATTGACTACCCTATTCATATCAATAGCCTATTCACTTCCCAAGAGTGCAGGGTAGGAATTGCTATCATCCACTATCTCTATTACTACAAAATCTGCTAGCGCGCTTACTCCCTCAAAGTCCACGGTCACCCCCTGCAGCCATTGTATCACAAGTCTCCCCATTAGTTCCCATGTCTATTTCAATAGAACATTCACATCTAACCCTAAATCTAGAATGACCTCATCCATTTCGTATTCTCCGATCTTCGCAGTGAGTCTCATTTCATGCTCGTCCTTGTCTTATGCTTACCAATATTTTAGACTACGTGCAGTTCACCTGGTGCAATCCTAGCACATCTATTGATGAGTTCTTGTAACCCTTTCATAGCCTTATTGTCGCACAGTAACTTCATATAGATTTCTAGGAAAGTTGTGAGCATAGAAGGGTCCATCTTCGGATCAGGCTTATCCTTGCTTCCTGAGGCGGAGGCCTCAGCGAAGCTCTTCTTAGCTTCCATGAAGTTTTCACGGGCATGCTCTAAATTGAACTCAACCTCTTTTGTCGGGGCTTCGCAAACCCATGTACTGTCTTCTAGCTGTTTTCCCTTGTCATCCCCTGTCGTGATCCCACTCCTTAGCACTCTATTTATGTTTGAATCTTCCTTGCATGGCTCAAACCTCATCATCTAAAGTTTCTAAGTTGGTGGAGGTGGTAGTGCCCCTTTGTCTCATATCCTAGCTATCAACATAGGAAAGTCTTCTATTTCATGTTCAAACAACATGTAATACTTACACAACAGACACGTTGGATTAGTGTAATCGTGGACATAGTGTCCCGGTCCTTCGCAATTGTAGCAAATCAATGGTTCACGACCTCTACCAGGTCCTCCTCTACCTTGGCCTCATCCATGCCCTTGAAATCCTGTCTGAGCCATCCTTGAATTCTAGAAAGGGGGCCACGTTTTGGCTTGAACCCTGTAGGCAGGATTTTTATCCATCATCAATTCATAGCTCATGCAATTATGCTCATCATGTCCTATCGACCTACAAAAGCTGTAAAACAGCTATTGTGTTGCTTGTACATACTTCTGTAGCAAGTGACACTTATCTGTGGCATGTTTTCTGGCTATGTGATAGATAGTGCACTATAATGCAGGCCCCACGCTAGGTCTTGCTTGAGCTTCTAGCCTTAAAGGCATTGGTCATCCCCCTGTAATGTAATTTGTAAAGACCAGGAAATGGCCTTTGTCATGACCCTGACTCTTGCATTTCAAGCACCATACCTCCTCATGTACCTCTGGTCAAACCATCCTATCCTTCTTCAGATTTTGCATCTCAAGGCACAGATTTTGCAGCTACGCATGGATCTATTGAACTCCTAGATTAGGATGTTGCATCAAAATCTGATGTAGTCTCATGGAAATCTCCAAGGCCTCTGCCTGAGTTGTTATCTTCTGCTGCGACAGCGCGCTCCTTAAGCGGGGTAGTAGCGAAGCCACAAACCACTCGTGATGTTGTCCATCTATCAAATTTATATTGGCTTCGCAGATTTGACACTTCAATCTTTGGTCTAATTCCCGAGGTGTCTCGCCTAGTCACATTGTGATCTCTTTGAATCCCACAATTGACTGTACCTTAGACTTAGGCCTGCTAAATTCACTATTTAGTGCTCTCTGGATGTCTACTACTCAAGTATTCAGGTTATTGTTAGAATACTTAATATACCAGGTTAGCGCACAATCTTACAAAGCACTGACCAGTGTCTCCTTCTTTATGTCATCATCTATAACACCTTGAGCTTCCCATACAACCCTCACAATGAACCAGAATTGGTCCGGGTCCTCATTTCCCAAGCCTTTGAACAAAGGCAACTTTACTGTATTTGCCATATTGAACCGCAGTGGGGATGGAGGTGGTATGGGTGAAGTTGGAGGTGATGATGGTGAAGTCAGAGATGGTGTGGGTGGAGGTGGTATTTGCAGGAATCCTTATCTTATTAACTGAATAGCGCTTTGCGGAGAAACCTTCGCTATCGCTTCTTTGTCCCTTTGTGGAGGTGAAATCAAGGGGGTATACTCTAGATCGTTATTTCCTTCATTTTTGTAACTTTTTTTTGCTTCGCATATTCCCAAACATCAAGGTAGTTGCATAACCCATTTTTCAAACAACAGTATTTTAATCCAAGTATTCAAAGATTTTATGTCATTAACTCACAGTCCTTTGAAAAAGCGTCGCTCTGCCTCACTATAGCTGACTGAAGTGTCAACCCCGAATTCAGTAACAAATCTTCCTATGACACTATTGATCCAATGATCAACAACACGTGCGATCTTATCCTCTGATGCTTCCAACCTTCGCACTAGCTCTAGGTTCCACACAATAGGACCATCAAGTTTCCACCTTCCTTGGCTTTCTGCTAGCTTTGTGATCCAATCGTATAGCTCAACTGGAAAGGAGGCAAAAAATATTCCGTGGATCTCAGCATATAGGTACCTTTCTAGCCACTATTCCTTTGTTGTTCACGGATTTCTTTTCTCTTGTGCCACAAACTTGTGGATTTTTCTATCTAACCAGTCTCTAATCTCCTTAGTTGGATTCCAATGATATGACATCACACATCTCTTATGCAGATTCTAGTCTGGCCAACACAACCATTTTTTGGCTTGAGGGGGCCTGACCTAGGTTCAATGTTTAATTAGCCAAACAAATCCCTACACTACTGGCCATTTCGGCATCAGCCCATGGAGCGTGGACTGAATTCTCACCCAAAGCACTATGGGGGGATGCTGGAACCAAGTTTCCAAACCCTTTGTGATGTCATTGATCTCTTTTATCCTTGCTTTTGCGCAGGTGATCTCACTCTAGGGCTTGTAGGACAAACCCTCTATTCCAACCTTCAATACCTTCGCAAAAGTATACATTCAACCTTCGTGCAGTCCTAATTTGGGGCTTAGGTACATTCACGCTACTATGACAGCGAGTCGCACAAATTCCTTAATTATCCTAAGTGTTTCACTTATCTTATTAACCGATCTTAGCTAGCTTCGCATAAATGGGTGTTCTTACTTGTGTTCACTTAGCCAACATATTCACATATATTCACGCATCATATAAGCATTACAAGTGAACTTCATACCCAACATAACAAGATGCATAAACAGGAAATAAAGATGCATAAATTGTAGAATACTTCTCTTTTATTGATAGTTCTGGACAATTATAGACTTAAACCACCCTACGCACTTAGCTGCAGGGGTCCACGCACTTAGCTACAGACTTCTACTCTAGGCCTCTACGTACTCAGTTGCAAAGTCTCTACCTACACTACAACCCAAGACATAGACTTCCTACTCTAAGCTATCTCCCATACATCATATCTTCTTGATTTCTTACTATCAAACTACTTAGAGCTTAGGTCTATTTATACAATCCCATGGTTCACAGACCATGGGTAGATCTTCTACAGTTGACATTACATTTCCAAAATAAGGGTGGACAACCCTATGACTCTTTAACACCTTCGCACTCAACGACCACAAAATGCAGTGTCTTTACACTTGGATTACAAACTTTGACCAAAATATGGGATTTTAGCCTCAAAACTATCCTTGGGGGATCCCATGCCCAACACCCCATTTAGGTTTTGAGTAGTGGATCGTATCATGTTTGGATTCTTTGGCACTAGTCCCGTAAGGATTTATGGATTGAAATATTGAGTCTAACTTGGCACGAAGAGGTGGTCTATGTCCCGAGTCATATGAGGTTATTATTGGTAACTTATACTCATTGAGTTTGGCTTGGAAAGAGGGGGTTGCTCCACAACCTCAGCCCCAGTTTGATCACAACATATAAAGTATATTGAAGTGTTTTAAATGGATTAACAAGCCACATCATAGAGCGAAGCTCGTAAAATGTCTGCACTGTCCATTGGTTCTCACTAGTTCAACCCTTGGTGGTGAATATGCCAAGTTTAATTTTTTTAAATATATGTGTCCATTCTATCAAATAATTAGCTTTTCATCATTAGGCATTCCATATATCGCATGTCGGAATGTTGACAATTTGTAGAGTGTGCCCAGAAAGTGAGCATATGTAGATCAAATAATTTTTAATATGGTTTTTATGAGTTTTTGGAGTCATTATTTCTCAAATTTGAGTTTCCAAAGAAGCAGGACAATCATAGTTTAGAAGTGAATGAAATAAAGGATTTCAATTTCTCTTTGACTCTTATTTGATTCCCATGATATATTATGCTTGTTTTGAAGGTCAATGAGCATGTTGGACATGTTTTAGGTATACGAAGTAAACAAGTTCCAATAAGGGGTTTGAATGACTAGGTTAATAAACTAGTTGAAGCAAAGTATGGGCAACAATTTGACATCCAATAGTAGAAATTGATATGATCTTTGTGGAAATACAATGTTTGTAAGTTGTCATGACAATGATTATTAAAATGGAAGTTATAATTTTTGGAGGTTGTAGAGACAGTGATTGGGATAGTGACAATGTTTATGGTAGTGGAAATGTTTGCAGGTTGAGATTGCAGTTTATGATAGTCTCTTTGTATGCATATACAATGAGATATGATGATAGTGTACACAATTTGAATATGAGATGAAATAGAGATCCACAATGGGGTTAAAGAAGGAGGTTGGAGCCTCAATAAAGTTGGAGCTTAGAGTAAGTTGGAACCTACTCGTCCTCAACGTTGAAGCCTCATTCGGGTTAGAGATTAGGGAAAGTTGGATATCGATTATAATAGAGGTTCGAGCCTCAATTAGGTTTTCTCTGATAGGGAGCAACTACTTGCATATTTCGAGGTTGGTTCCTGATCAATTAGATTACAGCATACTTCTAGTGGAAGCTTACGTTGTTAGGGTAGTTTCCTCTAGTAGGTCGGGGCCTACAAATTGATGTAATGGATTGAATATTAATAAGAAGAATATTGGTGGTTTTCTCTTGTATGGGTTTCCACCTAAAAATTTATTTTGGCGCCGACTGTCTGCAATAATTGTGCCTTGGCTTTTGATCCGCTCCTCTTAGCCGGCTTCAATGTTCATCAATTCTGATCTGATGTAGCTTTTACTTCTGTACTGATACTCTTTGACTTGTTGGGATCCTCATTAATGTTCCTTTGATGTGGCTTTAACTCTTCCACTGATACTCTTTAATTCTACACTGATACACTTTTCCACTGCTAAATCGCCCTTGCTTTATCACTGTATGGAAAAAATAGAACTGCTATCGTGTATCCTTGTTGATTTTTGTGTGTTGGGAAGTCTTTCAGCACTGGCATCAAAACATTATCAAAAAAAAGGAGGACTGCATAATGGTAACTTGTGCTGAGGCTGCAAGCTCGCTGTCTGGAGATTTTTTGCTTAGAGGCAGTCAAAATGGATGAAGAAAATATTAGGTCCTTTTGAACTTGGAGCACACGCGGGCGGCGAATGAAGAAAATAAGGAAAAAGACTTTTTACCCTTTATGTGGGCAAAAGCCACTATAAGCGGGAGATTTCATGAATTAGAGGGCGGGAGCGATCACTTTTGGGAAAAATAGAAATGAATAAATGCGGGCCGTTGGATCATGCAAGGGTGTATCCAACGGTGGAGAATAAATTGCAATATTGCAGCGGGGGTTGGCAAGGGGTCAGGGGACCTAACAAATGCGACTTAGCAATGAGCGATAGTGATATCGCATCAGGGATACAATGGGAGGAAGGCTTTGGGATATGCGATAAGCGATAGTGAAATGGGCTAGCGATATATGGGATTGCGATATAAATAAACCGTTGGATGCAGGGGTTTGATCAGATGGTGGATGGGCGAATGCAATATCGCGTCGGTGAGAGACAAGCGATATGCGCCTTTATATATATGCGATTGCGATAATGCGAAAATGTGGCAATTTGCGGTTTAAACGACTATTTGCGGAAAAATGGAGAATTTGCGATAAAGGAGAAAATTGCGGAAATGCAGAGATTTGTGGTAAAACGATAATTTGTGCTAAAGCATGGATTTACGGTAAAACATGGATTTACGGTAAAATGGAGATATACGGGAAAAGTGGAGATTGCGATAGAAAAGGAGACTGTGATAGCGATGACTTGTGATAGAGATATCGCATCGATTGCGATAGCGATATTGCATCGGGGGAATGGATCAGAGACATGCATCACTAAAAAGAAACAGGGGCGAGCAATGCGACTTCGATTTCTGACTGTGATATCGCGTCGGAGGGGGTCCAGTCGGATCAGAGGAAGGTAAATGAGATCGGAGGAGGGTTTAATGCATCGGGGGAGGGTTCTTACTAAGTTTCAAGTAAACTTAGTAATTCCCAAAGAACATTACTTATGGTTATATTTCAACCAAAGGTGGGGATATGTATTTATGGGGGTTTTTTAATATATTTTTAATATGGGGAGGGAAAATAAGTGGGATTTATATAATAAGTTAGAAGTTAATATTAAATTTTGAAGAGAAAGCACTAAGTACATAAAACTTAGGCTTTAAAGAGAAAAAGGACTTATACAAGAACTATAACTAGCCCCTAAGTAAAGCAGATCTTCACTTAGGAAAATTTTTATGGAATGAGATGAATGCTGCAGTGATATTAAGCATATATTAATATCTCTGGGAGAGAATTAGTAAATGATTTGGGGAAAGGATGAAGGGGAGTTAGACATGCCTCGCCTGAGCTGCTCCAAGGGAATATGCTTTGCACTTGTGATTGAAGTAAATTCAACACTTTGAAACACAAAATTTATCACAAGTCTTCATTCTGCAACCTCAAAACTGCCTTCCCAACCTACTTTTCCTAACATTTTTTCTTCTTTTTGGATGGGTGCACTTAGACTAGCAAACCCTGATTTTCTTCTTTTCTTTTAGCTGTCCTCCTATCTAAATCTATCCTTATTTCTTCCAGGGGCTTAGGTTAAGCAGTCGAGCACCCTTGTTTCTCTACCTATCTAAAGATCTGCCAAGATTAAACAGTTTGGACAGATTTTTATTCTCTATCTCTACAACAAGAAATTTAAACCTAAAGAGGCCAAGATTAAGCTGTTTGGCCTTCCCTTAACCGTGAATTTCTTCAAAAATGGAATAATAGTGTTATTTGAACTAGCACACTTTCCTGGCCTTTTGATTGGGGTTAATTTCTTTTATTTTTTCTCTTGGCCAATTCATTCTTCTTTTTCCCCTTTGATTTTTCTTTTAGGGCATACCCTCTTTACATTTTTTACATTTTTTGATTTTTCTTGGAAATATGGAACCTTTGCAGCATGAAAAGATGACATATTTGGCATTTCTACAGTCAATCATGAAATATGAAACCTATTGGTATAGGATGCTAACAGTGGCTCCACTTGGGGATGGCTTTTCCAAATGAAAAGTCAAGAATAGCAGGTCAGGCTACCTTATTTTTCAACTGTTGTTGTAATCTGAAAACTCCATTCTCTTGGATGCTTTTGATTTGAAGCTTTGGAACCTTTGAGCTGAATTGTAGTAAAATTAGAGCTCTGCTTCTTGCTGGCTTCTTCTGAGTGCTTTCCAACATATTCATATTTTATCAAGCACTTCCTTTGACATAAATTCAAAAATAGAAATCAGAATGGTGCATTTCCTTGATTCTTTCTTCAAAATTTGCTGCTCTGGTTCCTTATCGGACTGCTGCAAATAAAATTGCTGAAAATACAAATATTAATGTACAATAGAATATACAGTTGTGTTACATTCATCAAAAGGCATCAAAATAGTGTTTGAGCATTCACCCATTGACAGGGCCATCTTCAGTTTCTATGCCATCCAAGCTCTTCAGAAAATATGTATTATTGCCTTGCACAGCTTGAATGACAAAAGGTCCTTTCCACAGGAAATCAAATTTGCCATGTTTTCCTTTATCTTCCCTCCTTGAATCCCATCTAAGCACTTTATTTCCTATGAAAAAATCCTCAGCCTTTGTTCTTTTATCAAACATCCTTTTCAACTTTTCTTGTAGAACTTGGTTTCTGTGATATACTTCCTCTCCTGTCTACTGCAAGTGAATGGTTTGATTGATCCTTCTTTGGATATCATTAGGCTTTGCTTGTATCTCTTGTAATAGCTTGATCACTGGGATTCCCAAAGATGAAGGGAATCTTGCCTCCATGCCATAAACCAATTCATATGGGCTTGTTCCAATGGATCTTTTGGTGGTCAATCTGTCAGCCCATAGTGCATTCACGAGCTTTTTGTGCCAATTCTTTTTATTCTCCTCCAAGACTTTCTTGATGATATTGATGAGGCTTTTGTTGGATGACTCAGCTAGGCCATTACCTTGAGGGTAATAGGCTGTGGAGTGACCTAAGGTAATGTGGTATTTGTGGCAAAAATTGATCATTCTCTTGGATTTAAAGGCAGCAGCATTGTCTGTAATAATTTTTTCAGGACAACCAAATCTAGACAAGATGTTGGTTTCTAGGAATTGGATGATGATTGAGTCATTGGCTTGCCTACAAGGGATGGCCTCTATCCACTTGGTAAAGTAATCTGTGGCAGTTAAAATCCATCTGTGCTGGCCTGAAGAGGAGGGATGAATTTCACCAATGAAGTCTAAACCCCATTGTTGAAATGGTTTCTCAGTTGAAATGGGTTTAAGGGGTAAGGGCAGCAGCTTTCTTTTGCCTTCAAAGATCTGGCACTTATGGCATGAAACAAAAAATTTCTTCACATCGGAAAATAGGGAGGGCGAATAGTAACTGGCCCTTAGTATCTTGTCAACAGTAGATTTCCAATACAAGTGCCCTCCACAGTCCCCTGCATGAAACTCCTTCATAACATTATCAGTTTCATTCAAAGTTAGACAATTTAATAAAATTCCTTCATGATTTTTCCAAAATAAAGCATTATCTATAATACAAAACTTTGAATCTTTCATTTTCAAAAATCTCTTTTTAGTTCTGGATAACCCTGGAGGAGCATGCAGGTTTAATAATACAAAACAAATATCAGAATACCAAGGTGATTCTAAAAAGGCTTGATTGATCTGTGGAGTCACCATCTCCTGTTCGTTGTCTAGTTCATTAATGTCAAGGGCTTGAAAATTGTTTTCGGTCATTAGTTTGGCTAGACCTTGTCCTTTTATTAGTTTTTTGGGCTTGATTTCAATTTCATACTCTAGGATATTGGCTATCCATTTGCCCCTTTTGCCTTCAATTCCTTCTTGAGTTAAAATGTCTTTAACCACTGCATTTGGAACATATGCTATCACATGTGAATACAATATGTAAACTATAAAATCCTTGATGGCTTTTACAAGGGCATATACTTGTTTATCCATGATTTGATACTTTAAGGGAGCATCTTTGAGGGCTCTGCTGAAGAAAGCAATGGGCTTTTGACATCCCTGGTCATGTTTTTGCAATAGGACAACAGCAATTGTATGTTCAGAAGCAAAGGAAAAAACAATGAAGTCTCTATCAAATTTCGGGCTAGTGAGGACTGGTGTTTTTGTTAAGGCTATTTTGATGCCCTCAAAGGCTTGTTTGGCCTCCGTTGTCCATTTTACTTTAGAATCCTTCTTCAGCATATTGTTTAACAGTCTTATCAACTTGGCCAAATTGGGAATGAATCTTCTTAGGAAATTGATCTTCCCTAGAAAAGCTTGCAGTTCTTTGATGTTTCTTGGATGAGGGACTTGAAGGATAGCTTGAATCATGTCCGGGTCAATTCTAATGCCATCTTTTGAAATGATGTGACCAAGAAATTTGCCTTCCTCTACGCCAAACAAAGATTTCTTGGGGTTCAATGATATGCCATATTTTCTGCAAGTTAAGAACACTTGCCTCAGATGTTTTAAATGTTCTTGGTCTGATTTTGAAATGGAGTAAGGTCATCAAGGTATACTACTAAGAAATCATGGATTTCTTTGGCAAAAGCTATGTCCATTGCTCTTTGAAAAGTGGCCCCTGCATTTTTGAGTCCAAAAGGCATTTTTACATATTTAAAGGTTCCCCATGGCATTGTGAAAACAGTTTTGTCTTGATCATCCGAGTGAACTAAGATCTGATTAAATCCTGAGAAGCCATCTAACAGCGAAATCCTAGAAGACCCCACTACCCTTTGTAAAATATGGTCCATCTTGGGTAAAGGGTAATGGTCTTTGAGAGAGACTTGGTTCAAATTTCTTAAGTCAACACACAATCTAATCTCACCTGTTTTCTTCCTTGTGGGCACTAGGTTGGATACCCATTCTGAAACTCTGATGGGTGCAATAATTCCAGCTTCAAAGATTCTCTTCACTTCTTTCTCAATCAAGGGGAGAAGAACAGGATTGATTCTTCTTAGTTTTTGTTTAAAAGGCTTTTGATTTGGTTTCAAAGGTATAGTATGTTGTATGACTGAAGTATCATAGGATTTAAGGTCTTCATAACTCTAAGCAAAAACATCCTGGAACTCTTTAAACAAGTCAATGTATTTTGGCTTCTGATCGGGTGGCAATGTTTTGGACAGTTTTATCATTTTGGGGTTTTCTATGGTTCCGATGTTACAGTCTTCAATCGCAGCATTTAAGGGTTGCATCTTTAGCTTTCTAGGGATATCATTTGAATCAAATATATCTTCTAAGGGAGTCAAGCCTGTGGGCAGAAAATTGTCTTTTAGCTCAATTACTTCAGCTTCTGCCTCAGCAGCTATTTCATTGAAATTCATTTGTTTGAGCTCTTGTATATTATTGTTATCAAAAGTGGTTGGGTGCAAAATTTGTTTTTCTGTCTCAGCTGTTATAGTCTGCTCACTTTTGTTTACCACTTTATGTGGGTCATCCATGGTATTCTCATCAATGTTTAAACCTGAGAATTCTTCTTGTAAAGTCAAGAAATTGTTTATCTGTGTATCATTTTCAAAGACTTGCCAATTCTTGATATTATCTGGGACTGCAAGCCTGTGTTTGATTTCAGCTGTGAAATGGTGATTAGGCTCAAATGGAAGCTTGCAAGTGCTGGCAAAGGTTGCCAAGCTATGTGCATGTAAATTGTGGCTTCTTGAGATTTTGGTAAGTTGGGATTCTGAGAAGGTATTGAGTATGTCAATGGCTGCTCTTCTATAAGCTCTCAACCTATTATCATTTGTGACAAAGTTTCCCTTCATTTGTTGTATAATCAGATCTGAGTCTCCTAGAATTGAAACTTTTGTTGCTCCTAGATCTCTGATCAGTTTGAGGCCTAACAGGAGGGCTTCATACTCTGCCATATTGTTTGTGCATCTGAAATTTAACCTATATGCATGACCCTCAGCATGGTCAGTTTGCATGTTGTGAATCCATACCCCTACCCCTGCTCCTAGTTTGTTCACTGACCCATCAAATTCTAAGTACCATAGGATTTCATGGTCCTAACTAGCATTGGGAGTTGTAATCATTTTCGGAGTGCGCAGATTTGAATTTTCTGTTTCACATAGTTTGCTTTGTGCGCTGGTTACATCAATCATTTCATCAGTTCCTAGGTTTTGGGCAACCGATTCTTCATTTATGCATACTTTTTGCTCTGAAGCCAAAGGTTTATCATCAGTCAGAGGACACATATCAGCATTAAACAAGATGAATTAATCCATATTAGAATGGATAGAATAGATGGGAAAGTTTTGGGGCTTTTCTTCACTGCTTACCACATATTTCATTAGTGTTTCTCGGTACAATCTCTTTGGTTGCCCAAAGACTCAAATAGTGGCATAGGACAGGTCTAATTGCAAAGATCCTTGGAGTTTGGCCCCCCAAGATCTTGATAAAAGCATACCATATTTGGGTGGAATATCAGCTACTACCACGTCCATCACGATTTTTTTGGTTGGGTATTGGACCAAGGACACACATAAATCTTTGATTAGGCCTAAACACTTGACTTGAATGGAATCAAATGAGAACAAGTCTTTGTATGGTCTAGTGACATCTAGGTTTAGTTTTTCCATTACAGATTTGGGCATTAGGTTGTGGGAAGCTCCTGAATCAAACATTGCATTGTGCAACACTTTGTCATGGATGTGTAAACTGACATAAAAGGTTAGAAAACCTCCATTTGCTGTTTTACCATCAACTTCAGGACCGAAAAGTAATTCAGGTTGATCATCTAAGACATTAACATCATCCCTATTCCCTGGCATTTGCAGCGACCTTTTGATCTGCTATCTATATACATCATGTTTGGCAAGCTCAGAGAGAGGGATAGATATTTTCAATTTACCAATTTCTGCTTCCAAATCTAAAGGTTTTTCCAATTGAGCTTTTGTGTTGTGACTAGCAGATTTTCCTTTTTCAATTGCACTTTCAGCGATTTTCTCTTGGTCTTGAGTGATATCTTGAGATATTTCTGTTTCAGAAGTGTTTTGAGGAGTGCTGTTTAAATTCTCTTTTGAGGAAGAGGATACAAAAGGCTGGTTCTTAGAGGGGTATATCTCTGTTACATCTTCTACAGTCACTTCTTTTAGGTTTGGGTCTGTTTTATCAGTAGGTTCTGTGAGGACAGCTTTGTCTTTTATCTTCTTAGGCTGTTTAGTATCCTTTGGTTTGATAGTTTCAGGCACATCTATGGTTCTAGTCCTCAACTTATACTGCTTGTGAACCTCATATACTGCTGCATCATAGCCTTCTCTGAAGTCAAATGATTCTCCGGACTTGGTTTGGAATTGATTGATATCATGGTCATCTTGGTCTTCTTGGGTTAGAAAAACTTGTTGCTCACCGTTCAAACCCATCAAGTTGATATGAGTGTCCTCTGTTGGTTCACTAGATGTTGATGCTTCAACATAGTTTTCTTGGAAAGGAGGTCTTATATCATGGTCGGGGTAGCCCTTCCAACATTTGGGTTTTGATTTTTTCTAAAGTTTGGGTTTCTGATAGTATTACTTTGTTGTCCTTCCCATGATGATTTTCTTTCAACAGTTTCTACTCTGTCTCCAAGTCTGTGCATGCCATTGATGATTGCATCCAATTTTTGCTCAAGTGCTGAAGGTTCTTCTTTAAAAGTAGTTCTTCTTTCAGCTCTTGCTCTATTTCGCTTAGCGATCAGGTTTGCCTCCACACTAACAACTATATTCTGCATGTCTGCTAAGGTTTGAGGGGCTCTTTCCCTCAATTGATATGCCATGTCGGAATCAAATCCATTACGGAATTTGTATAAAGCTAGATCAGGTGGAGGTCTAAGGTTTTGAGAAATAGCATTGTAAACATTGTTGAACCTAGCACAATAGTCTAAGACAGCTTCTTGTGGGCCTCTTTTGATTGTGTCATATTAGGATAGAATGTGTAGTGGATCTTTCTTTTTCTCCCATCTGCTAAGAAATGTTTGGTAAAGAGCTTCTAGATCAGCTATGGAATTCACAAGAAGAGCTCTAAACCAAGGCCTTACATCACCTATTAGACTTTGGACAAAAATCTTCATTCTTACATCATCATAATCTATTTCATAATTTTCAAAATAGTCTTGCATTTTCTTGGTATGTTGCAGGGCTGTGTAAGAACCAGTACCATCAAAATATGTGATTTTAGTTTGATAATCCTGAGGCATAGCCCCTGGATTTGCAGGTAACTGTAAAGGGGCATATCTGTTAGCCATATTTACAGGGATAAATGGAACAACAGGAAGAAATGGAACAACTGGAACAGTGGGGATAATAATAGGAGTATGTGCAGTGGATGGAGGTGTAGAAAAGGTGCTTTGAGAGGTGGATGAGGAACTAGGAGGAGTTGGAACAGTGTGAGGATGGAATGAAACTTTGGCAGGGGTGGGAATATAGCTCTGCTAAATTGCTTCAGGGCTTGAACCAGCAATATCCTCTTTTCGCTCTTGTTTCCTAAGAAACTTTGAGATTAAATTGGGATTTTCAAAAACCGTTGGTGGGTCTGGGTCTGGATTTGACCTGGTATAACGAGTTTTCTTCTTTGGAGCCAACTTCCAGACTTGTTTTTTGGAATTTTCTGAGGATGCTTCATATTAGAAAGAAAATTTGGAACGTCCCGAGTGGAGTCACCAATGATGTTATCACTCAGGTTGTTCCCTTTGACTCCTAAGGGAATACGGCCTAGCCTACCTGCAACCAGAGAGGGCTCTCTCTTTATAATTTAGCTTTGTTTTAGTGTGATTTTAGGCTAGTTATGATGTACATGAGTTTTGTTTTAAGTTTGGTGGGATGGATGATATTTCAAATAGAGGTGGCATGTAGAGTGTGAGAAGTCCAGACCATTGGGCAATGGAGTCAATGATTATGAACTGCTGGGTGTGTTGTCTTTGGTAGAGAGGGGATTACAGAGCAAGATAGCTAAACATGGAACAATTTTTAAGCTGGAATTAAGATGAAATGAGGTCAGGGAATGAAAGGTGTTAGCACTTGAATCTGCCTCAGGCTTAATGAAGGCGAGGTTCAAGGCAACATCAAACCAAGCTCAGCCTCGTAGCTAGCCCTACGAGGACAGGAGAGGGCTCTCTCCGAGTCACACTCAGTGAATAAGTAAATGAAACAGCCTGAGATGACTTACAATGAAATATTTGTCTTAGGCTAGTAAGTGAAATGAATATAAGGAGTGACTTTTATGAATGACTTTGTTTCTGGGATGTTATGGGACCACTGGACCTCAATGAATAGAGAATTTAACATAAAGGCATAGATTGTTTCGTGAGGCAAGGTAGGCGGAAAGCATAGCAATTTAGTTTTAAAATATGGCAGAATGGAGAGATTGATTAAGAAGGTGAAAAGGGCATAGGAGATGAATCCTTTTCAACAGAAGAATGAACACTATACATGAAGTTTTCCTCTAGGTAGAGCAATAAAATTGAATTCTACCTAATCTCATTCGAAAAACTTCATTATAAATGAATATGAAATGAACTATGAAACATAACAAGATACATATGAAACATAAGAGACACACTTGCTACACTCACAACCACATGAACCTCATGAAATAGAGCTACTGCCTCTCATTAATTCTCTATAAAAATATACAATGTAAAGTTTCTTTCCCACAGTACCCCAGAAGTTACAAGCCAACCAACCAATTTCCTTTGCAAATGGTTTGCATACAATATATAGAATGTGCCATGAAGAGATAGAACACCCAAGAGTCACAAAATGAAGGTTGAGAGCCAAACATTAGCTACAGGTGCACCTCCACAAACATGAAAAATGGCTTGGGTGACACTTTTCCACTTGTATAACTGACCATATGGAGTGAAAATATTTATAAAAACGTCACTCTCCTCCTCCTGTGCGTCGTGCTCTTTTCCAGTTGAATTTTAGAGGCCTTCCTGATGTTCAAATTGAGTGCATGATAGCTCATTAGAAATATATTTGAGTCGAATTTCCAACCCCACCGGAATTTTTTGATTTTGAGTTCATTTGCCCTGTCAAGAATCAAATCTCCCAAGACTGGCCAAACTATGCTAAATGAGGCTGCCTCAAGGCAGAGTGCTGTTGCAGTCCACTTTTGAATGCCTTCCTTGACTCCAAATTGAGCTCATGATAGCTCATTGGAACTATGGTTAAGCCTACTTTCTGACCCAATTAGAATTTTTTGATTTGGAGTTCATTTGCTCTGTCAAATGTCAAATCTTCCAAGACTCATCGAACTGTGCCAAATGAGACTGTCTAAAGGCAGAGTGCTGTTACAGTCAAATTTTGAGTGCCTTACTCAACTTCCAATTGAGCTCATGATAGCTCATTGGAAATCTACGTGTCTCTAGTTATCGTTTGGATCATCAAGCAAGTTATTTGCCCAACTGAGCTAGGTTAATAATTGATTTTTCCGAGGTCGCTCTAGAGGTGCATCAATTTTCCCGAGACAATTGTATTTTTTACATTTCTTCAAAACCATGACACCTGTGTAATACGTGAAGGAGGTTTTTCCTCCTTGGTCTATTTTGGACAAAAACCTCTCTCCGTTTTCCCGAATTCATCTTTTATTGCTCAGAAATATCATTTGAGTGAAACATATCCCGATGTGTGGGACAAGGGATTTGCCGAAATGAAGCGAAATGAAGGGGATAGGGAGCTTCTAAATTCTTGAGGAAATTTTGGGAAGTATGGAGGGATGTTAGGAAGTAGGGGAAAGTGGAATCTCAGAAATTTAGTGAGGGGAAGGGGTCCAAAAAGGCAAAACACAGGCCCAACCATAGAAAATTGCCCGGTTGTAGCAAGAAAATAGAGTTTGTGCGAAAATGAGGAATTTGGGGAATCTCAGTGAGGGGAAGTGTTTGATAAGGTATTTTAAGGATAGATAAAGGTGTATGAATATCAGGATATAAGTTTTTTCGATGATTTGACCATCCAAGAGAAATTAGCTTAAAAACCTTAGGAGAGGGAGATGAACCTTGCCTAGGCACAACTGAAACATGAACAAAGTGTGAAATGACCCAATGGAACTTGACATGATGATGACAACCCTCTGAATGATGGTAGACTCAGCTGAATGGTGACATTGACTGACATCTGGACAAATTTGAAAGGAGTGAAAGCAAACCCTAGACCTAATGCCTAGTGACCAAATTTTACTTGAAGACTCATTGAAATGATAAAATTTGACCTTGACACCTTAAAATAACTTGTGTAAGAGCATGTTTGATCACTGGAGGAAGGCTGGAAAGACTGACACTAACATTGGCTCCAATGGGGGATGGTAGCTCCTTGGAGGTGCCAAGAACTACAAATCTTTGGGTGAGCAGACAGTGCCTTTGTCCATTGGGCTATGGAGTCCATTATTCCAATATGACTCAATTTATTTACATGAAACTTGACTCAAACTGACTCAATGCAAACGACATGACTAGAAACTTGACTGAACTTAAAACTTAAAGCTTGCTGGTAGTACATGACCACCTTTATTTCTTACAAGACTACATATCATCAAACTATATCAAACTGTCAATGTAACCAATCAAGAAGATGGCTTCTTGACTGATTCTTTCGATCAGATCTTCTGGTCACCAATTGATAGTGGTAACTGGGCCTCCCAAAACATAATTGGTCACGATCTCCTTCATCACTAAATACTGCAATTATGACCTTCACTGCTGACTGTAACAAATTTGCCATTGGATCATGAAAAACATGAAGATTTACCTCATGTTGAAGAAACAAGATGTCTTTTTCTTTTGATTCTGATCTTCCTTCATAATGTACTTCAGAAAAAGTATGCTCCTGGTCCTCAAAAAATTCTGAACAAGCAGATGAGTGGATTTCCTCTTCAAAGAACACTTCAAAACATGAAACATATGAGGAAGAATCTGAAATGGAATCCATAATGGTCTGGTCGGCTATAGTTTGAATATATTTCTGATCATCTTGACATGATATGATAGCCAAATTCTCATTACATTCGTCACATTCATCCATCATGAGAAAAGTAACTTCGGATGATTCTTGAAACCCAACACTAACATTTTTATCATCTACCATAAATTCATCTAGAGAAAGCTTTTCACTTACTTGAGCAAAGCTCTCATCTTGTTGTCCATTAGCTGATTGGATTACCTCTTCATGAAGGCTTTGTTCTAATGACATGAGAACATTTGGACCCAAAACTTTGTTTTCTTCTATGGACCAATCTGAAACGACACCTTTTCTTTCATCACTTTCAGGCATATTGAACTCTCCAACCTGATGATCTATTTCATGTAATTCATGTCAACTATCAAAAGGCAAAACTCCTTCATCTTCCACTGTACTAAAATCTTGATCATGCTGCAAATTTTCATGATCGTCTTTACACTGCTGAAAATGAATTTCATACAGGGCTTCCGTGATTTCATGATCCATAAAATTATCATCCTCATAATATTTTTCAGGGCTCTCAATAAAATCATAAGCATGCTTGCAACAATCATGAACTAGATTCAATGATGGATAAGAGTCTTTATCTATTTCAATGAATAGGGCATGAAATCCTTTAGACAATAAATACAAGCAGCGGGCAAATTTTCATACCAAGATTGGGCTTCACCTTCAAGGGTGGTCATGAATATCTTCTTTAAGAAATCTTCACGAAAATCAACCTTCAACTTGCGAATATGCATGTGAAATCGAACTAGATGTAAAGTAGCGTCCTTCTTACCATCATCTTTAAACGTAGGTAGATTCCTTGACCAATCTACCTTCGAAATTTTATTTGGGTAGCCTGGAATGTGATCTCAGCTCATGGGAACATATCTTCTTGCAATCTGATCCATCTTAAGAAATATCAAAGCTACTGATCCCTCTACAGTGGAGTCACCATAAAGGATTGATTGCATGGATTCTTCAGTGAATGGAGTCGCCAGGTGAATGATTTCAGCCATCTTCTTATGTCTGATCGTTGTTCACCATCAACCATCACATTTGAACTTGAGATATGTCCTGGGGCAAAACAATCTACAAGTAAACCATTTCTCGTCCCTAGTATGGTCGCCACTATGTTAGCACTTGAATCTGCCTCAGGCTAAATGAAGGTGAGGTTCAAGGCAACATCAAACCAAGCTCAGCCTCGTAGCTAGCCCTACGAGGACAGGAGAGGGCTCTTTCCGAGTCACACTCAGTGAATAAGTAAATGAAACGGCCTGACATGACTTAAAATGAAATATTTGTCTTAGGCTAGTAAGTGAAATGAATATAAGGAGTGATTTTTATGAATGACTTTGTTTCTGGGATGTTATGGGACCACTGGACCTCAATGAATAGAGAATTTAACATAAAGGCATAGATTGTTTCGTGAGACAAGATAGGCGAAAAGCATAGCAATTTAGTTTTAAAATATGGTGGAATGGAGAGATTGATTAAGAAGGTGAAAAGGGCATAGGAGATGAATCATTTTCAACAGAAGAATGAACACTATACATGAAGTTTTCCTCTAGGTAGAGCAATAAAATTGAATTCTACCTAATCTCATTCGAAAAACTTCACTAGAAATGAATATGAAATGAACTATGAAACATAACAAGATACATATGAAACATAAGAGACACACTTGCTACACTCACAACCACATAAATATCAAGAAATAGAGATACTGCCTCTCATTAATTCTTTATAAAAATATACAATGTAAAGTTTCTTTCCCACAGTACCCCAGAAGTTACAAGCCAACCAACCAATTGCCTTTGCAAATGGTTTGCATACAATATATAAAATGTGCCATGAAGAGATAGAACACCCAAGAGTCACAAAATGAAGGTTGAGAGCCAAACATCAGCTACAGGTGCACCTCCAAAAACATGACAAATGGCTTGGGTGACCCTTTTCCTCCCTTTGCCACTTGTATAACTGACCATATGGAGTAAAACTATTTATAAAATCGTCGCTCTCCTCCTCCTGTGCATCGCACTCTTTTCCAGGTGACTTTTGGAGGCCTGCCTGATGTCCAAATTGAGCGGACGATAGCTCATTGGAAAGGTACTTGAGTTGACTTTCTAACCCCACCAGAATTTTTCAATTTCGAGTTCATTTTCCCTGTCAAAAATCAAATCTCCCAGGACTGGTCGAACTGTGCTAAATGAGGCTGCCTCAAGGCAGAGTGCTATTGCGGTCCACTTTTGAATGCCTTGCTTGACTCCAAATTGGGCTCACAATAGCTCATTGGAAGGATAGTTGAGTCTAATTTCTGATCCAATAATAATTTTTTTATTTGGAGTTCATTTTCTCTATAAATATCACATCTCCCAAGACTGGTTGAACTGTGCCAAATGAGACTGTCTAAAGGCAGAGTGTTGTTACAGTCAACTTTTGAGTGCCTTCCTCAACTCCAAATTGAGCTCATGATAGCTCATTGGAAAGATACTTGTCTCTAGTTATCGTTTGGATCATCAAGCAAGTCATTTTGCCAACCGACCTAGGAGAAAATTTGATTTTCCCGAGGTCGCTCCAGAGGTGCATCAATTTTCCCGAGACAATTGTATTTTTGACATTTCTTCAAAACCATGACACCTGTGTAAAAAGTGAAGGGGGATTTTTCTCCTTGGTCTGTTTTGCACAAAAACCTCTCTCAAGTTTCCAAAATTCATCTTTGATTGCTCAGAAACATCATTTGAGTGAAACATATCCCAATGTGTGGGACAAGGGATTTGTCGAAATGAAGCAAAATGAAGGGGATAGGGAGCTTCTAAATTCTTGAGGAAATTTTGGGAAGTATGGAGGGATGTTAGGAAGTAGGGGAAAGTGGAATCTCAGAAATTGAGTGAGGGGAAGGGGTCCAAAAAGGCAAAACACAGGCCCAACCATAGAAAATTGCCCGGTTGTAGCAAGAAACTAGGGTTTGTGTGAAAATGAGGAATTTGGGGAATCTCAGTGAGGGGAAGTGTTTGATAAGGTATTTTAAGGATAGGGGAAGGTGTATGAACATCGGGATATAAATCTTTCCGATGATTTGACCATCCAAGAGAAATTAGCTTCAAAACCTTAGGAGAGGGAAATGAACCTTACCTAGGCACAATTGAAACATGAACAAGGTGTGAAATGACCCAATGGAACTTGACATGATGATGACAACCCTCTGAATGATGGTAGACTCAGCTGAATGGTGACATTGACTGACATCTGGACAACTTTGAAAGGAGTGAAAGCAAACCCTAGACCTAATGCCTAGTGACCAAATTTTACTTGAAGACTCACTGAAATGATAAAATTTGACCTTGACACCTTAAAATCACTTGTGTAAGAGCATGTTTGATCACTGGAGGAAGGTTGCAAAGGCTAACACTAACAAAAGACAATTTAAGAAGCTTTCATTATGCTAACAGAGGGAAAGTGAGTGAATATTATCTAGGAGCAATTAAGGATTCCTAAACAACATTCATAGATGAAAGAATTACCGTAAACATGAGCAATGAAGGATTATATTCATGATTAATTCTGAAGAAAACATAGAAAAATCACAGAAATTGAGCACAGAGTACAACAAAGTAGATTCTGAGCTATTCTTTCTTCCTGCAATTTAGATCATGATACATAGATGATATAGTAAACATAGAAACTGAAAACAGAAGTAAGAAAGACTTATTGATCCATGAGGAAGCACGAGAATTCTGTAATTTGTTCTTCAGCCATCAAATCCACAACCAGCCAGTTCATAGGCAAAGCATTCCAGCAATCTTTGTTCAGAAAAGTTCTCAAGTTTATAGCGCAAGTTCAAAATGACTTAATCAACCAACCAACCCTTAAAACATTGTTTGGGGAGGTATTTATAAGAAAAGCATGTACAAACAAGATCTGATAAAAGATCTGAGAGAAAATATCTAAAATAACCTAACGTATTCTGCAAGAAAGGTAAAATATGTAGCAAATGATGCGCTGGAGGCAGATCCTTCAAAGATGAGCTTATAGGCATCCTTTGTAGCTTGGCGACGACTGTCTGCAATAACTGTGCCTTAGCTTTTGATCTGCTCCTCTTAGCCGGCTTCAATGTTCATCAATTCTGATCTGATGTAGCTTTTACTTCTGTACTAATACTCTTTGACTTGTTGGGATCCTCTTTAATGTTCCTTTGATGTGGCTTTAACTCTTCCACTGATACTCTTTAATTCTACATTGATACACTTTTCCACTACTAAATCGCCCTTTCTTTATCACTGTATGGAAAAAATAGAACTACTATTGTGTCTCCTTGTTGTTTTTTGTGTGCTGGGAAGTCTTTCGGCGCTGGCATCAAAACATTATCAAAAAGAAGGACTACATAATGGTAACTTGTGTTGAGGCTGCAAGCTCATTGTCCGGAGCTTTTCTACTTAGAGGTGGTCAAAATAGATGAAGAAAAGATTAGGTCCTTTTGAACTTGGAGCGCACGCGGGCGCCGAATGAAGAAAATAAGGAAAAAGCCTTTTTACCCTTTATGTGGGAAAAAGCCACTATAAGCGGGAGATTTCATGAATTAGAGGGCGGGAGCGATCACTTTTGGGAAAAATAGAAATGAATAAATGCGGGCTGTTGGATCATGCAAGGGCGGATCCAACGGCAGAGAATAAATCGCAATATCGCATCGGGGGTTGGCAAGGGGTCAGGGGACTTAACATATGCGACTTAGCGATGAGCGATAGCGATATTGCATCGGCGATCGCATCGGGGATAGAATGGGAGGAAGGCTTTGCAATATGCGATAAGCGATAGTGAAATGGGTCAGCGATATATGGGATTGCGATATAATATAAACCGTTGGATGCAGGGGTTTGATCGGATGGTGGATGAGTGATCGCAATATCGCGTCGGTGAGGGACAAGTGATATGCACCTTTATATATGTGCGATTGCGATAATGCGAAAATGTGGCAATTTGCGGTTTAAACGGCTATTTGCGGAAAAACGGAGAATTTGCGATAAAGGGGAAAATTGCGGAAATGCAGAGATTTATGGTAAAATGATAATTTGTGCTAAAGCATGGATTTACGGTAAAACATGCATTTACGGTAAAACGAAGATATACAGGAAAAGTGGAGATTGTGATAGAAAGGGAGATTGCTATAGTGATATCGCATCGATTGCGATAGCGATATCACATCAGGGGAATGGATCAGAGACATGCATCAGTGAACAGAAACAAGGGCGAGCAATGCGACTGCCATTTCCGACTGCGATATCGCATCGGAGGGGGTCCAATCGGATCGGAGAAAGGTAAATGAGATCAGAGGAGGGTTTAATGCATCGGAGGAGGGTTCTTACTAAGTTTCAAGTAAACTTAGTAATTCCCAAAGAACATTACTTATGGTTATATTTCAACCAAAGGCGGGGATATGTATTTATGGGGGTTTTTTAATATATTTTTAATATGGGGAGGGAAAATAAATGGGATTTATATAATAAGTTAGAAGTTAATATTAAATTTTGAAGAGAAAGCGTTAAGTATAGAAAACTTAGGCTTTAAAGGCAAAAAGGACTTATACAAGAACTATAACTAGCCCCTAAGTAAAGCAGATCTTCACTTAGGCAAATGTTTATGGAATGAGATGAATGCTGCAGTGATATTAAGTAGATCTTAATATCTCTGGCGGAAAATTAGTAAATGATTTGGGGAAAGGATGAAGGGGAGTTAGACATGCCTTGCCTGAGCTGCTCCAAGGGAATCTTCTTTGCACTTGTGATTGAAGTAAATTCAACACTTTGAAACACAAAATTTATCACAAGTCTTCATTCTGCAACCTCAAAACTGCCTACCCAGCCTACTTTTCCTAACATTTTTTCTTCTTTTTGGATGGGTGCACTTAGACTAGCAAACCCTGATTTTCTTCTTTTATTTTAGCTGTCCTCCTGTCTAAATCTATCCTTATTTCTTCCAGGGGCTCAGGTTAAGCAGTCGAGCACCCTTGTTTCTCTACCTATCTAAAGATCTGCCAAGATTAAACAGTTTGGAAAGATTTTTATTCTCTATCTCTACAACAAGAAATTTAAATCTAGAGAGGCCAAGATTAAGCTGTTTGGCCTTCCCTTAACTGTGAATTTCTTCAAAAATGGAGTAGTCGTGGCATTTGAACTAGCACACTTTCCTGCCCTTTTGATTGGGGTTCATTTCTTTTATTTTTTCTCTTGGCCAATTCATTCTTCTTTTTTCCCTTTGATTTTTCTTTTAGGGCATACCCTCTTTATATTTTTTAAATTTTTTGATTTTTCTTGGAAATATGGAACCTTTGTAGCATGAAAAGATGACATATTTGGCATTTCTACAGTCAATCATGAAATATGAAACCTATTGGTATAGGAAGCTAACACAATGAATATTGATTTAGGCTAGTAAACAAATGTGATAGAGGTATTTTGATGAAGGACTGAGTTTTCTGGGATGTGTGGGGCCAAGGAACAACATGAGCAGAGAACTTAACTCAAAGAAGCAGATTATTTCGTGAAGAAAGACAGGAGGAAAGTCTAGCAATTAGATTTTGAAATAATATGAGGTGGAGAGATTGTTTAAGAGTGTGAAAAGGCATACATACATGAATCCTTTTCAACAGAAGAAAACATAGAACGTGAAAACTATCCCAAGGCAGAGCAGTGCACTTGAATTCTACCTTTTTTTACTTAGAAAGCTTTCACTGGAAATGAATATGAATGAAAATATGAAACATAATGAAATACATATGAAACATAAACAAGATACATTTGCTAAACTCACGCCACAGGAATCTCATGAACCAGAGCTGCAATCTTTCATTAATTCTCTGTCAAAATGTACAATGAGTGACTAGGTGTCTCTCCCACAGTTTCCCAGATATTCCAACCCTTTGCAAATAGTGTTGCATACAATAAATAGACTATGCCATTGGGAAATAGAACGATCCATAGTTGGGGAGTTTTTCAAATGATTACAAACTGGAAATGGAAATCCAACCATTAGTTACAAGTGTAGTGTTACAGAAATGACAAATGGCTTGGGTGACTGCTTGCCTTCCTTTGACACTTGGATAGGAGCCCACATTTAGTGAAAATACTTTTTAAACATTGCCTTAGTTGCTGAGAAAAATATAGTGTAAATGAGTGGGCCCACTTGGATAAAATCGTGAATCGAAATGTCGAGGAGCGGAAGTGATTTTGGCCTTTGGGTCCCTGTGTGCTGCGCCAAAAGCTATATGCGCCGCACCACTTTGGAGGCAATTTTGAGGTATATGTTGGAGTCCAAATTGTACCCAAGTGTGCTTGTTGGAAATCCCTGCCTATCTACGTTCCAACCCAAGTGGAATTTCTAAATTTGGTGCTCATCTTCCCCTCCAAAACTTCATTCTCCCAAGACTGCTTCCTGTGTGTCAAAATAGGGGTAGAGAGGTCATTTTTTGAGTGTTTTTGACCTCCTGGGGACTCAAAACTTGCCCAAACTTCTTATCCATGCACCAACTGTCATGATTTTTGATGCTGAATCCAAAAATGTAAACCATTTGTGATTTGGAGCTCCCAATCCTAAGCGCCATGCAGGGAGAAAAACCCTGTTTTTTGCACAAAAATTTCAAAGAACACCAAAAATGCCCCAAATTTCTTGAAATTTGGGTTGGAGCTTCCTTATCAAGTTTTATGTTGGGAAAAAAAGGCTTTGGCCAATATCTGAACTCGATCGAGCTCCCTTTGCCTCTTTTTCTTTTTGATTTCCTTCCTCAATTTCGCCTTCAAATTCCTGATTTGGGCCTTGCACAGTTTGTTTCGGGCCATGTAGTGGAAAGCCATGTGTCTCAGCAATGCATGGTCCTTGTCAGCCTTGTCCATAAGCCTCTCCAAGTGCATGTTAACTCTCTCGAGATTGGCCTCCCAATCCTCATTAATCTCTTGCTCCAATGACGTGAGCTCAACTCTTCTCCTTGATGCAGCTTGGCGATGCTCACAAATGTTTTGTAGCTCCATGATCGCTTGCTGATACTCTAGTTGTTTGTTCCTCTGCTCCAGATATTTCATGTTCCATTTGGCTCTTTCCAAATCAAGGGAGAAGGCTTGAATCTCTGCTTGCTGCTCCTGGATGATCTCTTTAAGATGTGCATTTGTCGGTTCTGTATATGTCTCATCATCATGAAGGAGAATGAATTCGGTCTCTCATTCACCTGATGGCTCACCTAAAGGCCCCTCATCCTGCATTGGCTCCTTGCCTTTTTCCTATTCCTGTGATGGTGATGGAGGAAGCGAGGCCTCTTCCACCCCAGGTGGAGATAACACTCGCTTTGCCGCTGGAAAGAAAAGTCTGGTGCCTTTTTGATATGTGATGAAAACCAGCACACTAGCAGTCTCATGGTGCTCATACAGACAAGAAGGTTCACCCTCATGCTTAACCTCTGATATTACCTGTGAAGTGCTGAAGAGGTCACGGGAGATGAAATCATCCCAAGTAATGCCCTGCAATCCTAGCTGATGAACCACCAAAATCTTAATAAGAGCAAAGTGATAAACACTGTTAAGTTACTACTGAGGGGTCTTGTGCTGCATGAAGGTGTTCATCCTCTCTATTTTCCTGCAAATGAAATATGGGATGTTCATCATCCGTACCCTGGTAAAGTGCATGAGCAACCTGATGTGATAGGCATATAGACAAGAACCTCCCCTCACAGCTGAAGTACTTCATGATCAAATTCATGAGTGGAGCATATTCATCTTTCAAATATCAGAATGGAAAGACTCTTGTAAGCTACCTCAAGAAAGTGGCCTTAATGTAAGGCTCATAATGCTGCCGATCAACCTTCTGTTTCTTGTGCCATGGTTCTCCAACATTCGGTATGCCGTTTGCTAATGAGACAGTTTCAGGTGTCAGTGTGAAGGTGACACTAGCCAAGATAGAGTGATCTCCATGTAGGTGAAGCACAAAAAGACGGGCCAGCTCATGATGAACTCGAAAATTAGCCACTCTTTGACAAAACTCAAAACATGATAGATGCTGGAAACATGACATAGCAAGAGGGCATGCCTGCAATTTTGTGAGGGTGGTTGGCTCATCCCTAACATGTTTTCCACTTTTATGATGTCTCTGGGGAGCCTGTTCTTCTGAGGATGAATCACTTTGAGTTTCCACCTCGTACTCCGATGAATGCTCAGATGCCATGACTGCCGTATATGGACTGTGCTTGGTCTGCCCTTTGATGATGGTAGTGAAACTATGTGTTGTTATGAACTCTGCCACCAAGGGGAACAATGCAAAAATGGAATGTTAGGAAGGGGATTAATATGATGGGATTAGGGATTATGGGGAGAAGTTTTGTTTTAGGGACATGTAGGAGGGTTTGGGGATTTTATAAGGAAGGGTTTTGGGGTTTTACATTGACAAATGAGTGGAGGGGATCGAGAATAGAGGTTTACTACTATTTTAGGGTAGGGAAATATGGGAAAAATGGAATAGGGGGAAAGGGAAAAATGGAAAGAAGGGGAAAAATGAAAGGGAGGAGGAACCTTGGCCTCAACACAACAAATTTGCAACCCTAAGAGCAATGGCTTTCATGATTTCAAGAGGTAGGGTTTACACATTTTTATTGCAACTATACATGGCCATAAACCATCATCATATCCAAAAAATTTGATGAGAAAGCAAGATGTAGACCCTACCTGTCAATTTGAAGGGTTTCAAAGTGATTTGTTGCAAGTTTGGCACAATTTCGGGCCTTTGGTGGTGTGCGCTACACAGCAAACCCAGTGCGTCGCACTCTGTGTGTGTGCCGCACCCATGTAGTTTCACCACTGTGGGGTCGTGCTCTATGCACCACGCTCCCTATGTGAGCTGCGCCCCTCTGTGTGTGCGTCGCGCTCCTGAAAATGACTCCAAACTCCCTCCAAACGCGTGCTTGCACTCTCACACTCACTTTGCAATGTTTCTCTCTTCCTTGGTGTTCACAATGACTTTGTTTCTTGTGGAACTTGTATATAAAGGCTTGGAAGTCATGGGTTTGATTTTTTCTTCTCCAAAACCCATTTTGCTAATGTTTTGTTTTGACACTTTTCACTGATTTAATGCAACATTGAATTTCACTTTTCCCTTTGAATTTTTAGGTAAAATGATGAAATTTTTTGGCACTTTTTTCAGGGGTTGTTGACATGGCATTTGGCCAAGGAAACCATGACTGCGCCTAAAGAGATCAACCAGAAATGTTTTTGGAAATGATCACAAATGACACACTGTTAGACTTTTCTTCAAAACAGAGTTTTGAAGAACAGTTGTAATCTGTCAACATGACGATGAAAATCTCTAAATCATAACTTTGTAAGGGCCTCCCTCTAGCCTGTATGGCTTTATTGGACACGTTTGAAGACCAATTTATCTGATCCCTAGACCTAATGACTAAAAATGACTCTCGTCCATTAAAAGATCAAACATTGATTGTCATGGACTTTAATACACATTGATGAAAAAACCTGAGCCAGCAGGTACAAGACATGAGGGGAATGAATGGTAAGGCCCTTCCATCAGGTTATGGCATGACCCTAGCAGAATGCAGCTAAGTGAATGGGGTGAGACACCTAAAAATGAAATGCAGAAAGAGTTTTGATCTCTGACAGAGGACTGACAAGACCAACTCTAACATTGGCTCTAATGGGGGATGGTAGCTCCTTGGAGGTGCCAAGAATGGCAGATCTTTGGGAGAGCATAAAGTGCCTTCATCCATTGGGCTATGGAGTCATCATTTTGACAAATGACATGCAACTCTTGACTCATTTATTGACTGAAACTTGACTCTCACTGACTCAAATATGGACTTAAAATGACTCAAAAACTGACTAAACAAACTCAAACCAAAACTGAAATAAAATGGTATTTACAGTGACAATGGAAATAGTAGAAACAACTCAGAAGTGGTACCACTTGAGCAGCCGACCATTGATCATCCCTCCTGGACAATCTTCTCCATTAATTTCCTTCAGAAGAAAGGCATTTTGACCTCGATATGCTGCAATCTTGAAGGGACCTTTCCAGAGATTCTCGAATTTACCGTGCTTACCATTTTCCTCATTCCTGGCATCCCACTTCAGTACTACATCATCCAGCTGAAATTTGTCTGGCTTTGCTTTTCTGTCATAGATTTTCTTAATTTTCTCTTGCAGCCTAGATGTGTTTTGGAAGACTTCTTCTCTGGTCTGCTATAAATGGGTCATATGATTCAATCTTCTCTGCATAGGATCATCTTCACTACCGACTTCCTGAAGAAGTTTGACTACCGAGGCTGTGAGAGATGTAGGAAACAAGGCATCAACCCCATATACAAGCTCAAAGGAGGAAATACCAATGGATTTCTTCTTACTGACCCGATCTACCCAAAGTGCATTTACCAACTTCTTATGCCAGCTCTTCTTGTTGATTTCCAGCAGCTTCTTGATGATATTGACCAAAGATTTGTTAGAGGACTCCGCCAATCCATTACCTTGCGGATGATAGGCAGTTGAGTGACCCAAAATGATGTGATATTTATGACAAAACTCTACCATCCTTTTCGATTTGAAAGCTGTTGCGTTATCAGTGATTAACTTATTTGGGCAACCAAAGCGAGACAAGATGTTATTTTCAAGGAATGAAATAATTACCGTATCTGTAGCTCATCTGGTGGGAATTGCTTCGATCCATTTCGTGAAGTAATCTGTTGCCGTAGGATTCCATCGATGCTGACTAGAAGAAGCAGGATGAATTTCACCAATGAAATCCAACCCCCATTGCTGAAAAGGGGCACTCACCTCAATGGGCTTAAGCAGCAAAGGCTGTAATTTCTGCCTTCCTTCAAAAATCTGGCATTTATGACAGCTCTTGACAACCTTATACACATCAGCAAACAATGTTGGCCAATAGTATCCCGCTCTCAAAACTTTATTTGCTGTTGTTTTCCAAAAAAGGTGACCACCACAATCCCCTTCGTGGAAATCCTCCATGACCTGCTTTGCTTCTTCTTCCACCAAACAATTCAAAAGAACACCACCGGGATCTTTCCAATAAAGTGCAGAATTTAGAATGCAAAACTTGGCAGCCTTTAATTTGAGAGTTCTAGCTTTGTTTCTAGTCATGCCGGGTGGTGGTGACAAATTTTGCAGCACATATATGATGTCTGAATACCACGGAGAAAGAGCAAACATTTCAGATACCTGAATTGATGAACCTTCCTCATTCTCATCGGACATAGCAGTGATCAGATTTATGTCTAAGGCGTGCAAGTTTGATTCGGCCATTAACTTTGCCAATCCCTATCCTTTAACCAGCTTTGTGGGCTTTATCTCCACATCATACTCCAACAAAGCTGCAATCCACTTGCCCCATCTTCCTTCCGGATCGGTCTGCACTAAAACATCTTTGACAGCAGCGTTAGGAACATAAGCCAAAATATGAGAATGCATAATGTATACCCGAAAATCTTTCAATGCTTTCACAAGTGCGAGAGCTTTCTTCTCAATGATATTGTACTTTAAGGCTGCATCTCTTATAGTTCAGCTGAAGAAAGCAATTGGTATTTCGTGATCATCTCTTTTCTGCATCAACACTGCTGCCATAGTATGCTCTGAAGTGAATGAAAACAATATAAAATCCTAAGTGTATTCTGGGCTGATTAGAACTGGAGCTGAGGAAGGAGTCAATTTTACTAAATTGAAATATTTTACAGCCTCTTCCGTCCACTTCACTTGGCTGTCCTTCTTAAGCATGTTTGTGATCTCTCTTAGGTGCTCAGCAAGATTAGGTACAAAGCGGCGTAGAAAATTCATTTTACCATTGAACGATTGAATCTCCTTTTTATTCCGGGGCAGATCAATTTGCTGAATTGCTTGCACACGTGCAGGATCAATACAAATGCCATCTTTTGAGATAATGTGCCCAAGTAGTTTGCCCTCCTCCATGGCAAACAAGATCTTTTTCGGATTTAGCGATAGACCATATTTTTTGCACTTTTGAAAGAGAGTTTCCAAATGATACATGTGTTCTTCATCAGATTTGGAAAACACCTTCAGATCATCAAGGTATACAACCAAAAAGACATCCTTCTCATTTGCGAAAGCCAAGTCCATTGCCCGCTAAAAGGTGGCACCTGCTTTCTTCAAACCGAAAGGCATTTTAGCATAATGAAAAGTTCCCCATGGAGTAGTGAATGCTGTCTTGTCTCGGTCATCTTCATGGACTTAAATTTGGTTATACCCAGAATAAACATCAAGTAGTGACATATGAGATGCCCCTACCACTCGCTGAAGCATATGATCCATTTTGGGCAGTGGATAGTTATATTTCAATGAAACTTTATTGAGATTCCTAAAATCAATGCACAAGCGAATCTCACCTGTTTTCTTCCACACGGGCACCAAATTGGAGATCCAATCCGAAAATCTGATGGGAATGATGATTCTTGATTTGTACAACCTGTTTATCTCCTTTTCAATTGATGGCAGTAGTTTTGGATTTAGCCTTCTCAACTTCTATCTAAAAGGTTTCTGATTAGGCTTAATGGGTATAGTGTGCTGAATTATATTGGTATCCTATGTCTTCAAGTCAAAATAGTCCCAAGAAAACACGTCAGCAAATGAAGACAGCAAAATGATATATTTGGCTTTCATCTTTTGTGGCAATGCTTTAGATAGTTTTACCATTTTAGGATTAGCAACTGTTCCGATATTGACCTCTTCAACATCCTTTTCTGTTGGTTGCAATGTTGGTTTGCGGGCTACATCATCTTGATCAAAGAGTTCTTCTAAAGTTATCAAGCCTTTAGGAATGATGTTATCCTTTAGATGAAATATGTCCATTTGATTGATCTGCACCTCTTCTTTGCCATCATCATTTTCTTCATCAATCGAGATCTCTTTGAACTTACCTTTGTTTTGCAGAAAATCATCAATCTCCTCATCATCTTGAAGGACTTGCCAATACATCTGATTGTCGGGGACAGTCGGACGATGCTTGACATGAATTTCAAATTTATTGCTAGAGTTCATTGGAATCTTCAAACTACTGGTTGCCTTAGCAAGAGCATCAACAATGTTGTTTTGAACACGAGGCACACATGTCAAGGTATATTTTGAAAATAATTTCAGGATGTCTAGGACTGCATTTCAGTAAGCCCGCATCCGAGGATGCTTTGCTTGATATTCGCCTCTGACCTGCTTAATCACCAATTTAGAGTCACCATATACTGTAATCCTCTTAGCATTCAGCTTTCTTAGAATCTTTAGGCCAGCAATCAGAGCTTCATACTGAGCCTCATTGTTTGAACAATCAAAAGCTAATTTATAAGAGCATCCCGCACATTACTAGGCACCTTGTTTGGGGCGGAGAAAGGACTGCGTACCCAAATACCAATTCTAGCACCATCATTTCCCACTGCACTATCGAAATCCATGGTCCACAAACCTTCTTCCTCTTCTTCTAAGTGCCGAAATTATGTTGGCTTTGTTTTTCCTAATTGTTTTCCATCATCTTCAGCTGATTTCTCAATGATGTTTTGCTGTTCTTGTCCTTCTTTCTTCAAAACTTCTCTGAAGTTTTCTACTATTTCTGGAATACTTTCTGCTTCAACTAACTGACTATCTACATCATTAAAACTATCTGAATACAAAACAAAAGACTCTAGATCTATATGTACATAATTAATTGGATGATTAATGGGTTTCTCCTTACTTGTAATAATGTATTTCATCTTTTGTTCCTGATACAGTTTTCTCATCTGGCCAAACACTGGAATTGTTGCATAGGAGAAATCTAGTTTTAGTTTTCATTTCAATTTTTCTGCCCAAGACCCGGAAAGAAGCATGCCGAACCTAGGAGGAATATCCGCTACTACAATATCCATCAAAACATTCTTCACTGGGATTTGATCCACACTTACAACCAAGTCTTTGATGAGCCCGATACACCTTACTCTGCTGGAATCAAATGAATAGAGATCATGGTATTTCTGGGTAATGTCCAAACCTAGCTTATCCATGATAGCCTTGGGCATGAGATTGTGAGAAGCTCCGAAATCGAACATGGCATTGTGTAGCACAAAATCTTGCAATCATGGAATCATAGTACACATTCTTTTGTCCTTCTCCATATTCAACATATGATGTATTTTTATTATTCAATGTTCCATTTACATATTACATTGTTCAACTTTTAGCTATACATCATGCACACATATACAATAATATTATAGGGGTAAAACATCAGGGTGTTATATTTAACCGCATAATACATTGGTATACTAATCTTTGATCTATTTGTGAGTGTTTTCTTTTAAGGTTTTCAAGTTGTGTGGAAATATCATGTTTTTTCCAACACATGTTTAATTATTTTTTCATTTTTGAAAATAGAGTACTTCATGATTAATTTTATAAAATGATGGAATATAAATGTTGTTCAAATCCACCCCCTTGGTATATGACATGGAAACCGACGTACAATTTGTTACGCTTTAAAAAACCCATCTCATTATTGTTTCTTTCTTATTAAGGAAGTTGTTGTAGTTGTTCTTTTTAGGTGATGTAGTCTTTGATATTCCCTAAAGTTCATGTCTCACAGGAATCCAAGAAAGGCATGTATTGTTTTGTTTTTTCTGCTGCTATGAAGTACCAAAAACACTTTCCCTGGAGTTGGTTGTTACCTACAAGAAGTCAACAAACACTTGGTTGTTGTTAGTGGACAACTTAAATAACAAAGCATTGAAACAATGGAAGCAATGCATATATAAACATAAACTAAAAGACTATGCGAGATAACAAAAATAATAAAGCTTAATGAAGAAAACAAGTCAACAATATTTAGGAAAAGGGATCCCTTTATTGACTATTGAAAGTAGAAGAGAATAATAGATGAATTCCAAACACTTGGACAAAATTGTTTGAGCAATGGCGCTAAAAAAACCTCAACATGGAATTTTATTTCTTCAATCTCCTTGCAAGCTTCCCCTCTCTCTCAAATAAGTATGAACAGTCTCTCAATGGTGATATCCTCTTCTCTATGAAATGTTGGATTACTGTGTAGCAATTTCGCCAGCATAACAATGCCTTACTTCTTCTTGTTTTCGGTCTTCCAATGCCTTTTTTATATAGAATTTTGAATTCCTCTTCCCTCTCTTGGTCAATTAGTAAGAAAATGGCTTATGATTAGGATACGAGGATCCCTTAGGGTTTGCACATATCCAATTCGACCTCGAAATTGGCTATCCTTGAATCGTACATGTCAGGGAATCCTAATTTAGAGTGTGTGAAGCAGTCCTAGGTTGCTGACTTAGACTGTAGTTTGATCGCGCAGTTATTGAGGAAACAATCGCATAGTCGCTAATTTTGGCCTCTTAATGAGTTGTGCGGGTAGATTTTATAACTAAAACCTTTGGGAAACTTTTATTTTTGTATTGAATGATATTTCAACTAGAAAATGTTCACTTGTATGCTCTACTAGATGATTTTGGATTGTAGAAATGTGTGTACAATTTTTCCATTTTAACGTATTGAAGTAGAATTCAGTGATGAAATAATTTATATACAATATTTCATAGATCTAACATGGTTAGAGCTTTACCTATAAGACTACTCGAAGGTAAGAATGACCCATAAATAGGGTGTAGGGAATTATGGTGGTTAGGGAATGTTAAAGTGAATCAAGGGTGGTTACATTGCTTAAAGATAGGAGAAGTATTTAAACATGTGCTACACTTGTGAAATATTGAGAAAGAATATGTTCTAGATGCCACATGATTTCTAATTATTTAAATATTTTATTGTCCTTAACTTCTACTCTACAAATATATGTTCTTTGATTGTGAAGGAATATAATACAATATATGTTAGCCTCCAAGTGTCTCCTTATAAATATAAGGATGGATATCTCTTAACTAATGCTTCTCATGCATTCCATCAACACATATAACATAATTTTTATTATCTGCATACTACTTATTCATCTAGCTGATGTCAATCATGACATATTAATGCATGAATGAATTTTTAAATACTCATCTACTAATAGTTTCCTACATTCATCATAAACTACCCGAGTATCAAGTGTATGTTTTAAATTTTTTAAGGTAAAGCAATGCACAAACATATTCTTAATAAACAAAAAAGGTAGACAATGTCAATAAGAAATAATACACAGATATTTACCTTGGAAATCCTTAATCGAGAAAACTACCAAAACGCTTAGAGCCACACATCTAAATTTCATCATCAACTAAATTCATCATTTACAATACAATGTATAGGATCCCATTCCACCCAAAACCAAAATCCACTGATAAAAATTAGATTACAACCTTCATTTCTTAATCAAAATTAGAAAATCCATGGAATAAAAATAAATATGCCAATAAACAACCCATTTGGTTTTCTTTGGGTGTGCCTATCACACACACCCCCACCCGCCCAACATTATGACCAATGTATATGAATCATGTGTGAGGCTAGTAGTGTAAATAATATACACGTACCCAAAATTCTCCCACTTATTACTTTCTTTGCATATAGGGAGCCATAGGATTACATGATCAGCAATAGAAAGGATCAATACCCATTATTTCCTTACACCAAAAATAATTATTAGTGATCATAGAATTTGTTAATGAATCTATAACATTCTTCAAAGTTTCGACATTCACTAGTAGCACCTTTTTATTTTCAGCCATGCCTCTCCCAAAATGATACTAAACATCGATATTATTTTCTTAGAATGATAAGCTAAACTCTTTTCTAGGAAAATTTCACTTTTTTTGTCGCAATCTAACTTAACATCTTGTTGTACAAACCCAATACCTAAACAAAAAATTTGTAACCATACAATATCCTTACTTCCATGAGTGGTTTCCATGTATTCATCTTTTGTAGTTGAGAGTGCCACTATATAATATCTCTTTCTTCCCACTTTATTTCTATTCCAAATAGGTTCAACACAACCACTTATCGTTCTTCTATGATCCATATCTCTATCCTAGTTTGCATCAACAAAGTCATGTATGCCCAACACTATTTTTTCCCCATGTCTTCCTTAGCATGCATAGAAAACAAGAAGTAGGAGAATGTTTGGTATGTGTTATATTCTTTGCATGATTGGCCCCATGTAGGACCAATGTACTACACATTGATATGGAAGAAAGGGGGTAACAAGGGGGATAACCTAGCCCCCTTGTCCAAGGGTTTGGGGTCATATCCCACAAAAAATGAATTGTATGGTTTCTTGAGGTTAGGGTTTCTATGGAATCAAACAACCTAATCTATTGACCTATATTCGATTCATTGGATATAATTATAATTTAATGGGCCAAAAAACCATTGGCCAAAAGACATAAAAAACAAGCCAAAAAGGAACCAAAAATAAAACAAAGTAAAATTGTTAAGGATAGAGGTTTTTCCACCTACCCAATGATCCTCCTTTACTCCCATATCAATGTACAATATATGGTTCCAATCATGCAAAGAATAAAACACTTTCCCAATACTCTCCCACTTGTTGTTTTCTTTGCATATAAGGGGCATTATAACCAAAAAGTGAGAAGTTTGTTTTTGATGGATATTTTGAATATGTCAAAGGTTATTTATTTCTTCAACCTAATTCCAATGAAATTATTAGTAGGAGATATGTTACATTTAATGAAAATGTCTCAATATGTGAGCCTAATTTTAGTGATTGAGAAATATTTAGCTTGTCATCCATATATGATTAATGTGCCCTATTCTCTTCCCAACTTTTCTATTAGGGATCCTACTATGGTTTCATCTATAGATGATGACTATGAGGATGACAATCCACCTATGCATGCTCACCTTTCTATAGTTGGGTCTATTGAACATGAATCTACACTGACACCACTGCTTCCTAAATAATTCCATAGAATATCAAAAGAAATTAGGAATCTTGTTAGTGATCCTATTGATTCAAATTTTACAGATCCGCAATCCAACGATCCTCCTCTCATTTGGCTCAAGTTTTAGTTATTGATGATCTAGAACCATTTCTAGAATATTATTTCCATCCAAATTGCGAGACAACAATGAATGATACTTGGAATCTAGTGACACTTCCAAAAAGAATAAATCCCATTAGGTGCAAATGGGTGTATAGAACTAAGTATACTTCAAATGGAAATTTTGAAATACATAATGCCAACTTTGTTTCCAAAAGGTTTTCTCAAGTTGAAGGGGTTTGCTATAATGAAACCCTTTCCCCCATAGTCAAATTGAATTCCATCCATCTTATTATAACCCTTGATACCTCACATAAATGGGAGGGCCATTAAGTGCATGTTAGCTCCAACTTCTTGAATGAGGACTTGAAATAATAATTTTACACAGAAAAACCTCCTAGTTTTGTTTATAACGACTCCAACCTTGTTCACCACCTTAATAAATATTTGTATGGTCTCAAGAAATCTCTTTGTCCTTCGTATGCTAAAATAGATGGATTTCTTCATGACATATATTTTTGTAGATGTCATTCTAACCCCAATCTATATACAAAGAAAGAAGGTAACCATCTCATAATACTTGTTCTTTAGATTGACGATCTCATTCTCAGTAGTAATGACCCCAAACTTTTAAACCATGTGAAGTCTAGCCTTGAGAAGAAATATAAAATTACACAAGTTATTTTCATTATTTCCTTGGCCTTCAAGTAATGCAACCCAAGGAAGGAATTTCCCTTTCTTAGTGTAATTATGCAAGTGACCTCTTCCTTTCTTTCACATAGACGATTATAAGAAAGACTCCTTCATTTGAGCTTGGAGTCAAACTTGCTGCCACTTATACTACACAAAGTAGATTCCACTTTGTATCATTATTTAGTTGTTAGATTTTGTGTTTAACTTATGCCTCTTCTTATATTTCATTTTTTGTTAGTCTTGTTTCTTGGTATATGCAAACATCCCACAAGTGCCATTAGAAAGAAACGAAAATGATATTTTTGTATATCTAAGATATAGTTCAATTTAGGATACATTACAATTTAGTGTGGAACCCCTTTGTTGGGAGGTTTCACTAATTCCAATTGGTCTAGTGACCTTGATCATCAAAACTTTACTACAACTTATGTTTTTAGTCTTGGTTTCAAACTTGTCACTTAGGCTTATAAGAATATACAAGTTGTTAATATTTCTTTAGGAGAAGTACAGTATTGACGAGTAGTTAATGTAATTAAAAAATCCTTGTGCCTTTGATATATGGTTTCAAATTTTAGATTCGAGTAGGAACATCTAACCATACTTTAATGCGAAAATTATAGTGCTATAAATATCACCAAAGATCCCATTCAACATCAGCACATTGATCTACATATGCATTTCCTCATAAATTTTATTCAAGGTTAAATTCTCAAAGTGGTATTTTGCAATATAGATGATCATGTTATAAACATTTCCACAAAGTCCTTATAAGGGTGTAGTTTTCCAAACTTCCAACAACTACTTTAGGAGTTTACGAAGTTAACATTAAGGGGGAATAGGCTCTAATGGCTAAATTATTTTCTCATTTTGTCGTATTTAAGTATACTTCTATCATATTCGAAGTTGTTCCTAAAGGGAGATGATAAAATATATAGACACATAGGAGTTACTTAATATATACTTGTGTTGATGCCTCGAAAATCGCTGCATCAACATCGGGGAAAACCACCCGGTCCAGAGCTTAAAGCAGCTCCTTTTCCGTTTGGTGTGGTGGCTCCAACTAGATATAATGGGACCAGTTTCCCAATGATATATGGGTTGTAGGGATGATTGGTTATGATATCTGGCGGGGATGATAAGTGCTCTATTCTATGTGCATGAAATATATAAATATATATATATATATATACATATAAGTAACTAATCTATCCCAAGAATTCTTTCTCTTAGTGTGATTCTTAATTGTTCTTATTGACAAGTAGACATATAGATGACTTACTCATAAATAAAAATATTCACTCATCTGATAATTACTTTGTTCAAGTAATTGAACAAAGTAATAATTAAAACATTATCACACTAATCATGAAAGATGGCAACTCAGAAAGATTGAATAGTGATAAGTTAAAGAATTGCTGGAGAAACATATACATATATCAATAATAGCAAAAATAGATAAATGCAAATTCACATAGAAACATAAAGCAAAGACATAGATAGTAGTACCGTATGCATTTGAGTCTTCTCTGATGTGAATCACATTCAAACCCTGCCTTTCAATTTTAGAATACTTTCATAAGAAGCAAGAGTGCATATCACATAAAAGCGTTCTTTATCAAAACTTAGAATTCTGGTCCAGTTTCTTATAAAAAATATATATCAGAAGTGTAGTAGTGCAACCTCCGAACAAGTTTTAATACAAAAATTGAGGACCCTTTCCAAAAAAATGAAAGGGTCTATAAATACTACAGAAAATAACAAACTATTGAACAAAATATGCTATGCGCTAGTATAACCGAAAACATAAAAATATGAAATTCATTCTTGAAATAGATTTGCAACTGTCCATCGATATGTTTCACTGTATTGGCTAATCTTCTGTTGATCGTAGCTGACAAATGGCAAGCATCGGTTGGACTTTTGGCGGCTCACTCAGATGTGAATGTAACTAAGTGGTGTATGTGGCATCGGAAATCTTGGGATCATATGACTAATCGCATCAGTGAGACATTTCATCGTTGTTTGTTGACTATGTGGTTTCACCAAGAAAACCAAAAATGTCTCCCATGTTAAGCTATGAATGCCTGCGATTAGTTTTTCCCTCTACTTAAGCTCTTGTTTCCACTGCTGTTCTACTGCTTTTACATGTGGAAATTTACCTGGGGAACATTCTGTTATTAAATTCGACAAATACAAAGTGTTATTAATTAATTCCACTAGATTACTTATCACTTATTTACATTTGGATGTTGCTCTCTTGGCTTTAATTAGGTGGGACTCCCATTCAGTAAACAAAATTTCTTTATGCGATTCCTGGATTTGTGGAAAATTTGCAGCTTTACCTTCTTTCGAACCTTGCCATGATAGGAAGTTTGTTAATTTTTCATCTGCTTTCTCAAATTCCTATCTCGCATCCACTGATTTGTCAATCATGGATGATGTAATATTGCATAGAGGAACTGCTAGCGAAATTTAATGGCATAGTATGTTCAAATGTCGAGATAATGCCCTGGTAATTTCTAGAGCCTCAGTTCTAAACTCTCCTACTTGGGGATATTGCTTGTATCACTCTATCTGAACCGCCATCGGAGCAATTTTCTCTTCTTTTGATTTACACAACTGTTCATTCAATAACTGTAGCTTGCTCAATGCTTGGGATAGTTCCTACTATTTATGGATATTATACTCATCAATTCTTTGCTTTTCTTTGAGCAATTGCTCAGTCAACTGATCATTCAGTTGTTTATGTGTTGCTATCTACTGTTCTAGCTGCTCAATTTTCTGTTGTTTTTCCTGTGACTGTGCCTCTAGCTGACTGATCGCTTGATCTTTTTCTTTTAACAAATTGTTGACCTCCGATGCCTTATCCATTATTGCCGCTGTATATGCTCCTGCATATTGAGAAAGCTTGGTTAAATATTTGGAAGGATTTACTTCCTCCCTCCATACCACATTCATCATCTCCATTTGATAAGTCAAAAGAGGAGAGTGATCAATTTTCATCTTTTTCCTTTACCTTTTGACTATAGCTCTATGCTTAGGGCTGTAGAAGACATCTAGTGGTGATATTTCTTCCACATGCAAAACAATCTCATCGGAGGGATTTTCAGGAATTATTTCAATGTCATCATGAATCTTGGGTGGTTTGCTTGTTCCTTCAATTAGAACTATGTTGAGTATTGATGTTTGTGCTGTAGATACCTCTGGTGTAGTGAATACTTAAATGTTCTTAGTATTATTGATGATGGAATCAAATTGTTGCCACTTCTTGATTAGTTTAGGATCTACATAGATGTCTGAATCAAGGGGTCCGCTACCTGTTTCTTGGCTCTGCTCCTGTTCTGGTGTCTTTTCCTTTTCAGGAACCTTTTCCACTTCAGGAGTTTCCTTAGCAATTTTCCATTTAGTTTGTCCTTGTAGATGAACCATTGGAGTTGTAGCTAACAAATCCAAAGGTAGGGTATCTAATCTCTTGGTCTTGAGCCTATTGAATTTTTCTAATCCTTCCTTTCCAAACTTAGTTCTGGCCAATCCTTTCACCTGGAAAAATAATTGAGCTGAGGAAAACAAGTCATCAAAGTCATAGAAAATTTTAGGGGCGAATGTTCGCCCTTTGGCGAAATTAAGGGGTTTTAAATTTTTAGTGGGCAAATATTTTGTATCATAGTACATTTTTACAAATCACTTCAAATAGCCCACCTTATTTTAAGGGAGAGGGTAAAAAAGGTAAATTTAGCCCTTGAAATTAAGAGTTACAACCTTCCATTCGCCCATTTTCAAGAATAGGTTTTATTTAAGTGAATCCTATGGGCCAAAGGCCCAAATACCATATTTAAGAGGTATGGTAAATTAATAAAAATATAAATAAATGAGAGGTATGGTAAATAAATAAAACATTTTTTATATTTACTCCATAAGTCACCTTATATACATGCAAGGGTGTAAACAAATAAAAATATAAGTAAAGTGGAGGTATGGTAAATAAATAAAACATCTTTTTATACTTACTCAAAAGATATAGTAAATAAATAAAAATATAAATAAACTAGACGTATAGTAAATAAATAAAACCTCTTTTTATATTTAGTCCATAACCCTCGTTCTATTTATGAAGGCTCAAGAAAGAGGTTTTATTTAAGTGAATCCTATGGGCCAAATACCATATTTGTAAAAGAGGTATAGTAAATTAATAAAAATATTAATAAATGAGAGGTATGGTGAACAAATAAATTTTTTTTTTATATTTACTCCACAAGTCACCTTATATTTACGAACACTCAAAAAATGCGTTATATTTAGGTGAAATCTATGGGCAAAATACTATGGGACAAATACCATGGACTAGATTGTTATTAATACCATGTAAAAAACCATTATTAACCCTAATATTAGTATTAATAAAAATAAAAATGGCACATGGTATTGACCCATGGCATTCACCAAAATGGAACATGGTATTCACCTGGAATGTAGCCTATTTAAATGGGGGAATTAAACCAGCATAGATCATCTTTACTCTGGATCTACTAACCCTCGAGAGTTATCAAATATCGTGATATGCAAACTAGCATAGAGTGAAAAAATATTTGATCCGATCAAGAGTAAAAATGGATGTTGTAATTTAATGTATGTTAAACATTTTAGCTTGGTTAAAATAAAAAATAAAATAAAAATCAACTATTAATTTTATTAATTTTTATAAATTACTAATAGTAATTTTTAAGCTCTAGTTTTATGATAACCCATGGTATTGACCCACCGTAATACCATGGTATTGATGTGAGCATAAACTATTTAAAGGGGAAATTCTATCATCTTAGATCCATCTTAATTCTGGGTCTACCAAGTGCTCAGAGGGACAAATAGATTTCATCCCCTAAGAGTGGTAGATATGGAGTTAAGATGGATATAAGTTGGTTTTTATGATAATGAAGATATTAAATAGACTTAGGAAATTATATTGTAAAAACATCTTAAGGTGAATGGTTAAAGCATAGACATCAGACAAGTATATTTGTATACTTCTATTTTAAACTGAAACAAATCCAGGGCTAAAAGGAATGGATTGATTGCACTAGTCATCCTTCTATAATTTTCCAACATATGCTGGAGTAAACAGATTGTAATTTGGGTAATTTTTCTAATTGCAAACAGGAACATACTTGTGTATTGGTAGGGTGGTTACGAGGTCCCTAGAAGTGATGAATTTGAATTTTTCTTGGTTTTATATATAGTATTAGGTTTTTTTTCATGCTTTCTGTGAATGGCACAGGTGAATTTTATCCTACACCCACTAGGTTATCAATGTGTAATTTTGGTAATTTTGATTTCAAAGATATTTTAAAGAAATGCAATGATTTCATTTGTATATTCAATAAACACATGATTTTATAATTGAGTAAAATATTCACCATTCCTGGCGAGAGATTCGCCAAAAAATTATATATACATATCATATTATTGATAAAATAGCCTTCCATTTTTCCTATATACCATGGAGATTCGCCCATTTATTATACATGTAAATTTAGGGGAGATTATTAAAATTTTCCCTGATGAAAGTCATCCTCTTCATGGTCAAATATGTTGAGTTTAGCCTCGGAAGTAACATTGTAGGCAATCTTTTTTGGGTCATACTGCCTATTTTTTTGTAACATTGTAGGCAATGTTTTTCGGGGGTTGTTGTGTTTCTTTAGTGTATTTTTGTAGAATGCATTTGTAGTTATGTAATTGGATTATCACAATATGTTCTAGAAATAGAGTGATATGATATTTTGTATTATCCTTAATATCAATGTCTATATTGATTTGTGGCTTAGCACTAGATTGGTCCATGATTTCTATTTGAAGAGAATTTAGGGTCGTTTTCGAGTGATTGACTGTGAGAAATGTTATGTGAATTTGTTTCCTTTTTCATTAATATACTATTTTTGTTGGTCATGGATTTCTTCTTGCTTTGAGGATTTTAATGTAACATACCCGATACCCTTTGTAACTATTAAGGCTATAATGTACTTCTTGAAACAACAAGTATTCACCCATAAATAATTCTTTAATTCCCTTCCTAATTCTTATACTATTAATTAAATACATTCTTATGGAAACATAGTTAATTCCATTCATAGTTTCAAACATGTGGTTAACATGCAACCAAAATCGAAAAACTTGGAAACTAATTTAGTTCATAATATAAATAAGATTGATACAACGTATTCACAAATAAACCATAAGCACTTAGGTTTATTGGAATTAATGCCAAATTCTTGTAGATGAGGATGTTCCACCAAACCATAACCTCTTTGTGGCATTTAGTCTCTTCTAAGTGAGGCCAATACTAAGCTAAGGCTATGACTCAATAAGGGATACATATCTATGGTTGGCTGTAGCTCTCTACACACAACCCAGTTCCAAAAATTCTACAATTTGTAAGGTCACACAACTGTCTCAATCCACCAACCTTATTCCCCATTAGCTTTCACAACTTATAGAATGAGATCCCCTTCTCTATAATCTATTACCTCGATCTGTTCAACTTACCTCTAAGGCTGTAGTATATATTAGCTAGAAAATCCAATTTATGGGGACTTCAAGGATTCTTAGTTGTAATTATTTTACTCAATGACTAAATATTCCCTTGCACATGGTTAGAATTTCTTTATGGTTCCATGGTAGTAACTTTTCATATATATATCACAACCATCCTATGGAAGCTTGGTCTAAGAGACAACATTTCTAGGTAGAATGGATAGAAATTCCCCCTTGCATGCCCAACATTCATGGATTATATTTGTATGCATATGGGATACCATGTGTCTTCCTGGGAATCCAATATTTATCTCTTAACCACCTACCTCAAGCTCTTAAAACTTAGGAAAGTAAAAATAAAAGGCTTAATAATGTTGCGGTTTAAGGAGTTAGGCTCATAATAAAATAATATGATCCTTCTTTAGCCCCCTTGAGACCACCTAAGCACCCTTTCTTTCCCCTCTTGTGGAATCACAACCCCCCATTCTTTCCTCATTTATTTGCACCATATGATGTATTTATATTATTGAACGTTCCATTTACATATTACATTTTACAAGCATACATTACTACTTGTGTACTAATGTCTGATTTGTTTGTATGAGTTGTTATTTAAGGTTTTCCACATTTGTGAAAATACCATATTTTTCCAAACACTCATTCATTATTTTTACTTTTGACAATAGTTTCATCCATGATTAATTTCATAAAATGATTGAATACAATGTTATAGAAACATGTCCCCTTGGTATCTAATATGAAACCCCACTTATAGTCTATTATCCTTTAATAACCCATTTCATTATTGCATTTTACTATTTAGGGAACTTGCTACCCATTTTGTTTTCATTGTTGTTTTTATGTGACAATCTTTAATATTCCCTAAATTCCAAGTCTCACAAGAATCCGACAAAGATGTGTATTGAAGTAGAATTCAGTGATGAAATAATTTACATATGTTAGTATTTTGTAGATCTAACTTGGTTGGAGCATGGAGGATTACTCAAAGGTGAGGATAACCCCTAAGCAAGGGGAAAATAATCTTTGTGCTTAGGGAATGTTGAAGAAAATCAAGAGTGATTATATTTCTTAAAGATATGGCAAGTATTTAAACATGCTCTACAATTCTTAAATCTTAAGAAGGATGAAGGTGCTAAATGCCACATGCTTTGTAGTTTTTTCAATATATAAACATCCTTAAGTACTACTTTAAAAATATATGTTCTTTGAATGTGAAGGAATGGTGTATGATAGATGTTAGCCTCCAAGGGTATCATTATATAGAAAAGGATGAATCTCACCCTATTGGTACTAGATAATTCAATCCTTCATGTTCTTCTATGGATTCTTCTTATGCTAACCATACTATGCATACCAATAGTAAGTCTTCTTAACAAAGTAAATATTTCAAATGAACAAAGGAAATAATTAGATATGACCATTTCTTTTCCCTAAATGATTTCCTAAGTAAGCGGAATGGATTGTGCTAACCATACCATGCATACCAATAGTAAGTCTTGTTAACAAAGTAAATATTTCAAATGAACAAAGGAAATAATTAGATATGATCATTTATTTTACTTAAATGACTTCCTAAATAAGCAGAATAGATTGAATACGTTGAATATGATTATTTGTGTTATAAATTTAATTTTGAAGTATAGCTTTACTTATATGATATTATCATCTAATTACAATTTGGTTCATTTTCACAAGTTCTTTTAATGGGTGAAGTTTGTACTATAGCTATTTCACATGTCATTTTTTGGTCGTGTATAAATTTAAGAATGTCTACATGGGTAATGAAATATGCATATTTGTAAAATGTTGAGAGACCTTTATGCTTATTATCCATTATAAATATAAAAAATATTTCTCTTAACATAACAAAAGAGATACTACAAGAGATTAAATGTAGTTGTCACTATCATCCCCAATTTCGTGACATTATTTAGATACTTAAATTTTTAATCAGTTTTAGTTATAAGACATGGTCCAAAAACATCACTTAAACATGTGTATCTATAAGACAAGATCATAAGTAATTCTTCCAAGTTAATCATTTAACATGGTTATCTTTTTTTCACATCCTATAATTTCATAATTATTTCCATCCACTCATTCTTTTCCTTAATGAAATTATAGAATATTACAAAAAAATATATTCTTTTTTTGTTGATGCAAGAGTTGGACCTTCTAATTCATTAATCAACATATAGAGTACATAATTTACAACCAATTTCGAAGGGTCGTGGGAGAAGGAGAGAACCCATCAAAACCCCGTAACTGGGCCCAAGGCCAAAGCTTCGCCCCCTACAACTAAAGCTTACAATTCTCTAAAGAAAAATACAAGAATCTGGATTCGAACTTGAAGAGGAACAAAAGTGCCACACTATAAAGTTCTCATATCTGCACCACTCCCTAACTCGCGAATCAAGGGAATGAGTGTTAAGCTACCTCCCCCCGAGAACAAATTGCTTCCCGCCATATTCCTAACTTTCTTCTTTTAATCTCAACCATCGAATCTCCTTGCTTGATCCAACGATCATGGCTAAAATTGCAATGCTAAGTAGCTCGACTTTTACCCAGAGGACCCACCAACATGCACGAAAAGTCTCATCCATGGATCTGCCTGGCCGGATCCGACAGTTGGGGATAATATCGCGCCTACATACATTCACAAACAATAGCGTGCGATGAGGGCAGTATTCCTCCCGACCCCACCGCCATGTGAAGCACTCTGAATGGAATCGCTCCCAAAAAGAAAAAGCTGCTTCTCGCTTGCTAGGGCTACAATAACCGTGGAAAAGCTAACAAAGAGGAAAAAACCATGGTTTCGTAGCCTCCGAGAGATCCCAACTTCCAACCTCTCACTGTGTTTGCCCTACTAGAACTGATATGACCTGAATCAACCACCATCTTGTTTGTTCTCCAAAAAACCCAGTCGCCCGCACTATTGCAACTAGAAATTGCAATGAACAAATTGTCTCGGGATGCGAGGGTTGGCCCCTAAAAGCAACTCGCATTAAACCTGACTATTAGTAAACTCCTAAAACAAAGACTGCTAGTCATCTGTACACCTCATCCATGGCACTATTCAGAAACACTGTCTTATCTTCATCTGCTTGGTCTTGACACTTCTCTCTTAATCTATTCGGAGGTAGCTCTTGCCAGTACTTTGCCACCCTATTACCTGTGCAAATCACACCTTGATTGGCCAAAAAATCTGCCAGTTTATTGGCCATTCTTCACACATGAATAAACCTAACTATTCTCAGAATCTGGAGGTGACCGTGTATCTGTTGAAAGACTTGGATCAGTCTTTGGTTGCTCGAGGCTTTTTCTGGCTTCGTACCCCAACTGATTTTCTTGACTGAATTAATAATTAAATCTGAATCAGCTTCAATGATCACATTTTAGCAATTATCCTGGACCAAGAACTCTTGACACTGCTCCATTGCCATTAATTCCGCCATGTTATTAGTGGCTCTTCCTAAATGGCAATAGAAGATGAACATAATATTTCCATTTTCAACCCTTAACACCCCTCCATGGTCAGTCATGCCTGGATTACCTTTTGAAGCACCATCAATGTTGAATTTTAGAAAACCCTTAGGGGGAGGATGCCAGAAATCTAGCCCAGGATCCAAAATTGAAACTTTCCTATCCAAGCCCTGAGGAATAAGTCCCTGCAACTCTAGCTGATAGAGAATCCTCATATCTGTTGCCAAAGGTGGATTAATAGGGAGATTGTGAACTCTAGTGCTAACTGTCTCCTTAAGCTGTTTTAGGATCAAACCATGAAGGTATGGGAAAGGTTCCTTAACATTCTTGAAGATTCTATTGTTCCTTTCTTTGCATACATTCCAAATAATGAAGCTTGGTGTAAGGGTCCAAGCTAAACCAAGAAGTCCATTATCCGAAAAGTTTCTTCTCCAGTTGATAAGGGTATGGATAATGCTCCCATAGTCCCTGTCAGACTGTTGGAAGATGGAGGAAAAAGAATCCCAAAGCCTGGAAGTGAAAATGCAGTTTTTGAGGAGGTGCTCCATTGTTTCCTCTTGAGCTTCACAGAGATAGCATCTAGAAGGTCCTAGGACACCCCTCTTCTGAATGTTATCCCAGGTCAGAATCTTCCTATGTAGAATGAACCACATGAAAATTTTAATTTTCATCTAACCTTTATGCCACCATAGGTTTTTCCAAAACCTATCCAGAGCATGGAAATCTAGTCCAAGGAGTATGAGTTTTGCTTCCTTGAGCTTAAAGGTACCCTCATTGTTGCTGCCCCATCTCAGCGGGTGATGCCCCCTGATAATAGAATTTTCCTTTGACCTAACTCTTTCATTAGTATCTCAGCCTTAGCTTTTAGGGGGCTGTCGTCAATGAAATCAAATCTCCTCCAACTTCTCCATTTCCCTATACTTTTGTTTTAATCCCAAAAATCTTTAACCTTGGAAAGCCCCTTAGTATCTGCCTCTGCTTTGAGGTCCTCCAGATCCTCTTTTAACAAAATAGGTTCTTTTTGCCATCTGTCCTCCTAGAATAAAGCTAAGTCTCCCTCTCTAATTTCCTAGAAGTTGTTATCTTGAACTAAGCCCCTGTTTTCCCAGGCTTTATTCTAGATGTGTGATCCCTTTATATTACCATCCATCCTTATGTGGTCAATATCTTGCCATGAGCTAGCATATTTTTCTTTCCAAATGATTGTCCATTGAGCCTCTGGTTCTTTTATCCAGTGCCACCATAATTTTGCCCCTAATACCTTGCTTAGAATCTCAGGATCATCCAATCCAAGACCCCCATGGTTTTTGGGTTTGCACATTTTTTCCCAGGCTACTAAGGCCCATTTACTCCTTTCTTCCCCCTTGCCCCAAAGAAAGTCTCTTTGTATGTTTTTGAATTGATGCAGGACTCCTTTAGGAGCTGGGAGAGCTAAGAGCATAAATACTGGGATTGATTGAAGAACAGCTTTTGTGAGCACCAACCTACCAGCCAAGTTTAAGGATCTCATGGTCCATTTCTTGATTTTATACTACAATTTATTAATCATCTGCTCCTAGATGCTCTTGTGTAATGGTTTATCAGTTAGAGTAACTCCCATATATTTTGAGAGGAGAGAATCTCTTTGAAAGCCCAGAATTCTAGATATGTTCCTTTGAATAGCAATATTAGTAATGAAGAAAAGAATCTTAGCTTTGGATAGATTAACTTCCATACCTGAAGCCATGGCAAAGTCATTGAGGATTTGTTTGTACACAAGAGCTTCTTTGACTGTGGGGATTCCTTGCATCATGGTATCATCAACAAATTGTTGATGAGTCAAGGCTTGTCCATTGTTAGAGATTTGGAGACCTTTGATTTTACCAACTTCTTTAGCATGCTTGATAGACCTACCTAGTCCTTCCATCATGAGGATGAAAAGAAAGGGAGAGGGTTCACCCTATAAAACCAGAAAGCTATAAGAACCTTCCTGATGTAGGTCCAATTCAACTTATCATAAGCTTTAGCTATGTCCAATTGCATGATCATTCCACCCATTTTATTGCTAGTTAGAGAGTGCACCACTTCATGTGCTTTAATGATGTTATTAAGAATTTGCCTTCCTTCTAGCTATCCCGATTGTTCCACAAAAACTAGGGTGGGAAGGAGGGTTTGAGTCTATTGGCTACCACTTTTGATATTATCTTGTAAACCACATTGCACAAAGCTATTGGCTTGAACCTATTAGGGGTTTGGGCCAACTCTTGTTTAGGGATCAGGGCTATAAAATAGGTGTTTAGAGCCTTCCACAACATTCAGAATATCCTGTTTGACAATATTCCAACAGGATTTGAAGAAGCCAACATAGAAACCATCCGAGCCTGGCACCTTACCATTCTGCATTTCTTTGAGTACCCCACTAACCTCCTCTTCAATCACTGCTTTGTAAAGGTTGACATTATCCTTTCGAGAAATGAGCTTGGGTATATGTTTAGTGAAGTCCCTAATGGAGTGCTCTCTTTCATGACATGTTTCCTATGCTGTGCTTCGAAAGTGTTGAAGTAGAACTGCTTCTATTTCTTCTTGAGAATTGAGAAGATTTCCCCCTCCATCCTTAATCAAAGAAATCATGTTATGAGCTCTATTTGCCATGGTGGATTTGTGGAAAAATCTAGTATTACATTCTCCTTCTTTTAGCCACTGAACTTTAGATTTTTTCCTCCAAAATATTTCCTCTTGTTTACATAATTTCTCCCAGGTTTGATGATAATTGTTGGCTTGATCACTTTTGACTTTATCAAAGCCCTCCTTGATGAGGGCTTGATTGAGTTCCTACATTTTACCTTCAATAGATTTTTTCTCCTCAAAAATATTGCTGTATTCATTCTTGTTCTAGTCTTTAAGCTAGAGCTTGATGTGTTTTAGTCTTTTCTGAAGAAGGAACATTCTGGTGCCCTGAATGTTTAAATCTTCTGACCACCATTTGGTTATGTTGCTGATGAAATCTGGGTGGGAAAGAAAGATGTTCTCAAATCGAAAATGTCTATTCCTAGGGGTACCAATGCCTTGAACCTCCAGTTGAACCGGCCAGTGATCTGAGCCTCCAAAGGGGAGAACTCTTGCTATCATTTCCTTATCATTGAGCATAAGATCCTCTGAGATTATGAATCTGTCTAATTTTGAGGCCACTTGAGACTCTCCTCCTCTTTTATTGTTCCAAGTAAAGATACCATCATTCGTTACAATGTACACTAGTTTCATCTTATCGATAAAGGTTTGAAATGCCGAAGAGTCCTTGCCTAGAACTCTGGTTCCCCCTTTTTTCTCCGAAAGTGATTTGATCAAGTTGAAATCACCCCCCAAGATCCAGGGTATTCTGGCATATTTGTCTCTGAGATTCTCCAGAGAATTTAGAAACCTAAGTTTATCATCCATTCTTTGAGGGCCATACACATTCGTTACCAGGTAGGTTTCCTTGTCTCCCACAGGTTGAATGACCACAGATAAATAATCCCTAGATGCTTCAGCATCTATTATACCAATTTTTTGTGGGTTCCAAAGAGTGAGAATACCTCCTGCTGTATTCTCTACTTTGACTTCCAGAAACTCAAATCTATTGAGCCATTTACTATGGATCTCTTTTATTTTCTAAATAGAACACTTGGTTTCCTGGATGAAAATCACATCTGGAGTTGCTTGTTTCATTTGGTTACTTAGTAATCTTTGTTTTCTTCTACTACCTAGACCCCTGATATTCCAAGAAGTGAACTTCATAATTAAATATTATTAAAGGCGTAACTAGATAGGTATTTCATCTTACCTAAATCTATCATTAGTTTCCCACATTCCATTAATAGCTCATTCTACTTTTTTCTACCTCTTTTCTTTCTTGGGCTTCTGGGTGCTAGTCCTACTGTGGATTTAATCATTTTCACTCCTTCTTTGCCCTGCTTATCATTGTTTCTTTGTCTCTCCACTCCTTGAGTATGGGTTTTCCATATAAACAGTTGTTGGAATCTATTGAACTCCTTTGAAGGTAATGAGTCTAACCCTTCTCTGGTTCCTTGATTCAAGAACCCTTCCAAATCTAAGTTCTCTTTCTCAAGAATTTCCTGTAGTTCATGGTCCTCCATTTCCATCTCACTCTGGGTCATTTGATGGTCCACCTCCATTTCTGCATCACTCATCATAGTTTCTTTGTTTTTGTTATTATCTTGTGTTTGTTCAATGTCTTCTTCTTTCCCTTCCTCCTCTAGACTTCCTCGCTTTGCCTGATTTTCTTCTATTATACCTTTGTCCTCTTCGAGAACTTGAAACTTGTTTTGGCTAGCTTGTTGCCCTTCAGATTTATGTGTCTTTGGCCCTCTTTTGCCTCCTTTTCCTTTATGTGCCACCTTGTGGAAGCTTTTGGAATCCTTCATTGTGTCAGTTTTTCTTTTGTTTTCTACTTTACTGAGAGGGCAATCTCTAAACAGGTGCCCATGCTCATGGCATTTGTGACATCTAAAAGGAATGTGTTCATAATCTACTGTTTGTACCCATTCTTCATCAAATACTTCCAAGATAACCTCATCTAGCAGAGCTCCAGAGAGATCCATCTCCACACATATTATAGCAAAGGAAGTATACTTTCCCCTTCTAGTGGCTTCAGAAGCTTTGGAAAAACATCCTAAATTATTTCCTATTGTGGATAAGGATTCTGTTTGCCAGTAATCAAGAGGTAGAGAGTAGAGTCTTACCCAAACTAGGACCGATGTAAAGGTTTCATGTTCCGGAACAAAATTCATGATCCATGGACACATATAGAGGCCTGCTGCAACGTAAAAGTAGGGCCCTCCTTCAAACAATCTATCCTTGTCTTCAATATTTGCAAATACCACAGTGAAGAAACCCTTGGACCCAAGATGTAGGTCAATGCTGCCTTTTGGTTTCCAGTGGTATTTAATCCATGTTTGTAAGGCTTTTTCAGTGGGCCATAAACCCATGAATTTACAAATGATTGCATATGTCTGCATGTGGTCCCTGTGCGCCTGCAACGCAGGATCATTTAAAATGACTCTGGGAGTAACCGCCATTTTGGGTTTACATGGTCCCATGTGTGCTTTGTCTTTTGTTCCTTGCTCCTTGTCTTGTTCCTCCTTTTCCTTTGTGCCATTATGCTCCTGTGACTTGGTTCCATCTTGTTCCTCTTCACTGTTGCTTTTCCTTCCTTCTGAAGGCTCTCTAACATTTTCCATTGGTTTTTTGCCCCTACTGGCCACAACCTGCTTATAGGAGGGAGTGGAGCTCCCTCCTTTGCGTCCTTCCATGGAGAACAACCTCAGTAACAGCCTATAACCTTAGTTTTTCGTCCTCACAGTCTTCCCCCCAAGAATCACCAGTTTTTCATTACAATATATATTATATATATATATATATATATCTATTCATATCTAACAATACAAAAATAATATATTGTTTTGTATAATATAGAGACAAAAGTACAATACAAAAATCTCTCTCACATATTTAAAATTTAGAAACCGAAACCATAAGTATGACAATTAACAAACAAACAAATTGAAAATATATTTTAAGATTATTTAATAAAATTTATATCAAAATATATTTCATTTATTTAAAGTAATTCTTTTCAAATTTGGTGAATTTTTAGGTGTTGCCTAACTAATAGATAAAATAGTATTTTTCGCCAGAATCCCACAATACAATTTCGAGTAAGATTATGATTTCTTGTTGTTTAAAATGCACTTTTGAATGCATGAATAGATTCAACACCCTAAAAAATGACTCGAAACTTTTTAGATTAAATATCTAAAGCTCATGAAGTTCAAACTATCTACTAGATTTTGTAGTCTAACTTATACATGAAATAACCCTTTTCACGGGAATGCAATACAATCTCAAGCAAGAATGTGATTTTTTGTTGTTTAAAATACATATTTTAATGCATAAATGCATTTAACGCCCTTAAAAACCCTAGGGAACTCAAATTTTACAAATTAAACAACTTAAACTCAAGTTTTTAAAAATCTAACTAAAAAAGATATGGTGCAAATGACCATTTCATCTCTAAGTTGTAAATAAATATTAAAAAATTATTTAATCGTTTTTTATGTTAGAAACATTGTAATGTATTTAATAATTATAATAGCAGTGAATCCAGTAATCTCATTTTATTTAAGTAAGGGACTAGCCAATTACCAATTCCACTAATAAAAAAAATATTAAAAGGTATAAGTAGTTTTTTAACATGGAAAAACTGACGAATTAAAATTCTTCATGTATATATATGATAGATTTTAAATATGAACATAATTTTTAATACAACAATTTCATTTAAAGATATTTCATAATTTTCACAGGGCGTAGAATTGATGGTGATGGAGTATATAATTAAGTCACTTTGTGATGTGAAGATGATTGGTTCGAAACTCCACAAGAAAAAATCTTGTCATGTTAACGATTGGTATGGCCCAAGTTGGTTGTGATCCACACGTGATTTTGAAAACTTAGATTCCCTTGGGTCGTGGTTTCTCAAGCCAAAGGTTAAGCGTGTAGTCATCTCTAGAGGACACAAACAAATCAAAAAATAAAAGAAAAAACATAGTTTATAATAATGAAGATATGTCTAATTATTGTCAATGGGGGTGTCCCTATGTGTTAGCACAAACCAACAACAAGGGTCTGCCTCTTCAGCACATGCGGAGTAGCCAACATCATGTATCTTGGATTCATTCCTACTAAAAGATGGAAATGTGGCCGAAAAGTTATCAGTTCAAGGAGGGTATGAAGAGCACGTTGAATCCACATCAATTGAGTTTTCACCTAAGCAAGCACCAGCCACATCACATCCATACAATAATGATGGATATGGAGAGAATGAGGGTTGAAATTAATGGAATTTCTAATCCCAACACATACCACACTAAAAATAAAGGATGTACCAAAATGTTCCCATTATGGAGAGTGATCTATGCGAGGAAGAAAAAAAGGGTCATTAAGAAAGCATGAAAATACATGAGGGATAATTTGAGTCACTAGGAAAACTAAAGGAATATGGCCTTGTGGCATGGTCTTCCTCCTCCTCTGCCTTTCATTTTCATGTTAAGGGTTCTTCTCTATCAATGAAGAAGTTCATCTTGGGTGGGATCCTATAGCCGAGGATGTTTGTTCAAGCTTGAAGGAGCTAACTCTTTCTCACCATTGGAATTCTCAGGTATATAGTATTGTCACACATTCAAGTTTCTTCATTGAATTTTATTCTTATTTATGATTTATATGTGGTTTTTCTCAATCTATTTGATACTTCCAGGTTCTAGTTATTGTTAGTTATTCCGTGCTTTCTCTGACTGCGTTCATACATAAAAGCCTTCGAGGAAGTGGTGAATTGAGTTCCAGACTTGGGTACTCCATAAGCATCCCACAATCAATATCTCCACATGTTAATCTATATTGGCACCTTAAGAATATGTTGGGAAACGTCCTCTTTGATCACAAAAAAAGATGCAACAAGCATCTCCTTTGCATGGAAGAGCTACTCTTGCTCTACCAAATTATGGATGAGCCACATACAAGCTAGCCTGTGTGTCCTACTCTATACAACTAGCTTCAACATGCTCACAGGGTATGTTACAACCGTCCACTATCTTTTTGGTTTAAATGCTATATAGTCCTTATGTTTCATGTTCTTGGCTAATACAATGTCATGGCTCAGATGCCATTTTTTTCTTATCATTCGCTATGTCATGCACAATGAGTTCAATTTTATAAGACTATGGTCTAGTTTACATATTAATAGATCAGGGTTAATTGAGGTGCCATCCTAGCCTATGTATTATACATATTTCCAGATTTGTTGAATCTTTTTGAATAGTTTTGAATATTAAAATTTTCTTTTAAATGATATTTATGATTTTTTTATTTTCTTGTTTTTATTTGTTTATAAAGTGGCACAACTATAAAAATTAAATGATTGATAAAGATCCATTTATAAGAAACATCAACAGGCTTATCTCATGAGACATTTGACATTGCCAAGATTAAAATTAACTTAGATTCATCTTAACTTTGGATCTCTCTTTTCACTGTAAAAGAGGTTTGCATCTCAAGAGATTTGGTCCCTCTAGGTGCATGGTAGATTTGAGGTTAACATGAATATAGGTTGATTTATTTTTGCCAATTAAATAAGCTATATTCCACATGAATACCATAAGTAATCTTTATTGTATTATTATCTTATTTATATAGCATTATTTTCACTTTTGTTTTATTTTCACCGAGTTTAAAATGTTTGCAAGATTACAACATCTCTACCATACTCGGCTAAATCATTAAAATTAACTAAATGATAACTTTATTTTAAATCATTATTCTTATTTTAAATTATAAGCTTAAGACACTAAGAGTTGGTTGGAAAAAAGGTAAGCAAGGGTATCCTTTATCCTCTACCCATTTTGACATATATATTGATAAGTTGGAAGAGTCTGGTTGGCCCCACTTTCACTAGTATGGTCATAATTCTTCTCCTTTTCGCTAATCATATTTTTCTTTTGGTAAGGAGCCATTACAATCTTGGGAAGCAACTTAGAAACCTCTGTGATTTCTGCTCTAAGATGCATATGACTATTAATGCCATGAAAAATAAACCCGTGGTCATTAAATCCAAAAATTTCACCTATGATAGTTTCATTTATGACAACAACTCCTTGGAGGAATTTCCTTCATACAAATATCTAGAAATTGACATCCATCATAAACTAAATTGCAATTATAGCATAGAGAAAAGGATAAACGGAGGTTGGAAATCTTACTAAGGGCTTGAAACAATTGTAAGTCAGTAGATTTTTGAATTTGAGATTAAAAAAAGATCCATTTGAGATTATCGTCACTCTTGTTATTGTATATGGATGTGAGGTTTGGTCTTGTAGTATATCTAGAGAGTCATGGAGGTAGACTAAACAAATAAAAATTAAGTTTATATCCTACAACCTAAGGATTAAAGATAATACTCCTTACCCTATCTTCTTGATTAAAGCATGATTATGACTAGGTATCTTATGTATCATAAGAAGTTATACAACATGTATGTCAATATATTTCCTAAAATGGCTTCTAACTGTTGCCAAAATGCTTGCCTTCATCTCAAGTGAGCATGGCGTAAGGAGGCCAAGTCTTGGTTGGATCAATGGGGAGTAGAAGATCATATCATAAAGATCTAGAGGAGAAAATGAAACTAAGATATTATAAGGACTTAATCAAACCCAATCCCATTTCTATCTTGACTACTGTTAATAAGAAAATAAACATTTCCAAGATAAGAACTCATTCTCGTGAGCTTCATAGTGAAAACGGGCATTTTCCAGTAACCAAAACACCATGTGATGAAAGGGTTTGGCACCTTTGAAATTATAAGTTGGTTGAATATGAAAAACACAAGTCTCTTAGTTGTCCATCTTATATTGATGAAAAGTACTCCTTGACTGAAATGGTCAAGCAGTTCTCTTGAGTATCATTTTCTACCTTTTTGGGCTTGAGAGACACAAACTTACGAAAAAGGCCCCCCTGGAGTTTTCTTTTTCATATCTTTTTCAAACTCTCTCAGCGTGAAAAAGACTCCATGTTATACCTATGTTGGACTCATTAAAAATTGATGACATTGGACTCATCGCCATGATGAGACCTGAGTAGGAGATCATAGACTTCCTAAGGTAGCTTTAAATTCCAGCCAAAACCACCTAAAGCTCGAATGGGGGTGGTATAAAGACACAAGGGAGTGGTTAAACTATTAGGAGATCAACGAGAATAATGCATTGAAAAACATTAATAACATTAACAATATTGTTACTTCTAAGTTCAAAGAAAAAATGTGGTGTGAGAAAGATTTAGCAGCTAAAAGAAAATTAAGTTAGTATAAGAAGGTCATCAACCCCACCCTAGAAGATCAAAAGTATCTCTCTATTTTAACTAGATCAAAGAAGAAAATTAATATAGAGAAGATTAGAACAAACTCTCATGAGCTCCATAGTGATAGAGGTTGTTGGGCAGTTCCTAAAACACCATGGATGGAAAGGATCTGCCATCTCTATGAGAATAGGAACATCGAGGAAGAAAACCACTTCCTCTTAGAGTGCCCCGTGTACAACCACATTAGATCTTAGTTTCATAATCTTTGTCGCAATACTGACCTTCCCAGCCTTTTACGATGTCAAAATTATAGTGAGCTCGGGAGGCTTCTCTCCAAGCTTTCTGAGCATAGGAATAAAATCTCAAATCAAACTAAATAATTTGTTTCTATAGGTCCGATAGACCAAAGTTTGGTCTTAGTGGACTTTAATCATCATCATCATCATCATCATCATCATCATTGACATTCAATCTAACTATCAAAATAGTTTTCACACTACAAACCTTCTAGACCTTTTAAGTCAACACAACTATTGCGATGTAGGAATACTTCTCTCGCTTCTTTCTAAAAATAGAATAAAATGCTAAATAATTTTGATTAATTTGTTACCTTTTTAAGGTCTATTTGACCATATAGATATTAGTGGACATAAATCATCATCATCATACACATTTAAAAGAAATATACAACAAGATTCTGAATCATGGAGATTGTTAACCTATAAATATATTGTGTTACAATACCATGAGTTATCAATACCTCATGCTCAAAATCCATAACTCATTTCACAATTAAAATATTCTATATATATTTATTTTAATTTGATTGCGTAACAATTTTTTAGTTAAATTGAAAATAAAAAAGTGTTGGCATTAAGGAATTGTTGGGGCAGGAGGCGGGGGAGGGTGAATCAATAATTTAAGAAAATCTTTATTTTATTTTCTTATTGTGCTTATATTTCCTTCTTATGTTCTTTCATATGTAAAAGCATTCATTCATAAAGCATTAAAGATTATAAACTTTTAGAACACATACTCAAACAACAATCTCATGACCAACATACATTTGACACAGTCTTTTCACATGGAAACCCAGAGGGAAAAAACCACCAATTTGTTATTTGTTTTATGATGTAATTTAAGCACAAAATTAATTACATTTTTTTTTGAGTACCCACTCACTGGAGGCACCAACCAATTTTGTTAAGTAAGATCGGACTTGCCTAGACACACCAACCTCTTTTGTTTAGGAAGCACCGACTTGCCTAGAGGAACCAATCTCTTAAGCGTGCAGACACCAACATTCACTACCACTATTTTACTATTACATGTAATTTTCATACAGAAAAAAACATACAAATCATAAGTAAAATACCAACTTAATGGCTCTATGTATATTCAACTTCTGCACTCTACTTTCTGAACACTTGTGGAAGTCTTCCTCTTGCTGGCCACTGCAACACTTGCTCTGTGCTCTGCTTTCTCTGCTCAAGGCTCTCCACTATTTCAAAATAGCACTACCCTTGCAACACTTTTCTCCAATTCACATCTCACTTCTCTGCTCTCTGCTCAGGTCTCTCCATTGTTTCACCACAACACTACCCTTGCAGCACTCTTCACCAATACACAAATCACTTCTTTGCATTCTCGCAAGTATGGTCACACTCCCCATTCGATCAATGGAGGTTCACAGTTTTTTTCATGTGCTTCTCTTAGCTCGATGTAGTCACTGTCGTCATCAATTTTTACCATGCATGTACCCCAGGCATGGCACCCCATTCTTCTGCTGATTTATGCAAACTCTGTTGCACAAAAATTGTCACCTTGACATTCTACAATTAGTGTGAGTTTATCACCACTCATACCTTCCTCCTTTGCAAGTCTTAAACCTCAGTTCTTCATATTAAGCCTTGAAAATAAGAGAAAGACCTTAAAAATATCTAAAACTCTAGCTCCGCACTTTCTCTTAGCATTACATGTGGTCCCACACCTAATGGTCATGTCTCTTATGCACCTGACTGCTCTGTTTCTGTGTTCTGGGTGTGGACCCCTGTAAAAGTTTAAAAGGCGCAAGTACATTCTTAAAAACTCACTTTGAGTCATTTCTGGAAGCTTCTAGAGAGAATCTCGAGGTGGCAAGTTCGCTCCTTAAAGGTTCATGCATCCCATACCTTAAGGAGCTAACCCCTTGATGTGAGGAGCTTATCCCTTTGAAGGAGGACTCTATCCCTTCATAGATGGACCTGTAACCTCCTTCCTTTGCACTATAAAATAAAGCATTGGGCTGGTTACTGAGGAGGTTGAAAGCTGAATATTTTTGAGGTGAAATGCTACTGGAACTAAGTCTTCCTAATTGAGCTTTTGAGAGGAGAGATTACATACCTTTTTGATCTCATTTGGAAGGGAATGAGGCTTGTCAAAGTAGAGGAGATTCCTATTTGGACCTTGGGAAGAGCTTGTACAGCATCAAGGCACCAAAGGTTGTAAAGTTCTTCTATTTCAAAGTTAATACAATCAAGTTTATTTTTCTCAATAAGCTGTGTTTTACGGTTTATTTCATGGATTCTGTTAACACCCAGGTTGTTCCCTTTGACTCCCAAGGGAATACGGCCGGGGTAACCACTAACCAATCTTTGGGTTACAGCTTCTAGCCAGACTGCAACCAAAGAGGGCTCTCTCTTTATGATTTGTCTCTGTTCTGATAGTATTTTAGGCTAGCTATGGTGTTCAAACTTTTGTTTTGTGTTTGGTTGGAAAATGTTTCAGTCAAGATATGTATGCTATCACTAGAATGTTATATGTCATTGGGCAATGGAGTCAGTGGTCCTTTAGTTGTTGTGAGGTGCTGTGTGATGCTATAGTTATGCTGCAGAGCCAGATTAGTGTCTGAGGAAACAACGCTTATAATAGTGTTTGGTGGAGTGTGTCCAGCTTATGCAAGGCAATTAAGAATCTTACGATAAACTGATAGAGAATGACAGTGAGAATATTGTCCTAGAAGCAATTAAGAATTTCTAGGTAACATTCATACATATAGAATTAATAGCCACATGAGCAATTAAGAATTCATGTCCGTGATTAATTCCGAAGACAAACATTTACAGCAGTAAAAATTGAGTACAAGGTGTAGTGAAACAAATCCTGTACTATTCTTTTTCTTTACTGCTAGTTTAGTGCAACATGAATATGATTTGATAAACACAAGAAAGACAGGAACAGGGATGGAGGAAAAACTTGTTATTTCATCAGACAGCATAGGAATTCTGCATCAACACATGAATCATCAGCAAGACAGCATAGTTCCAGGAAATCACTGAGCTAATCTAGCTCTTTGTATTAAACAATTATGAAAGTATACAGTATACATGCCTCAGAGTGAAAATTACCAACCCCTTATGCGTTACTAAGGGGAGTATATATACAAAGTTTACATAAGAAAATATCTAAATGGAGAGTAAATGCTCCATTAATATCATGCCAACTGCTGGAGTGTAGTAGCTGAAACAGTTAATGCTGTAATAACTTTTAGTCCCTTAGCTGTCAAAAATGGTCAGAGACTGTTGACTTGGTGGCAGTTGGAGTCGGTTAAGGATACGCTATCAAAATTTGCGCATTTCTTTATCTTTTGGGCTAGCCGTCATAGTCTATATGTTGAGTCAGCGTTCAGTTGCTTTTAATGCTGACTTTATCATCCTGCTTGTCCTATAGTGACCTGGAGCTGGCAGTGACCAAACAGCTGAAGCTACCGTGGCAGAATTTGAAGCATTGCTTGCCACCAGTCCTCTTTTGGAATTTGATGCCTCCTGATCTTTATTAAGGTCTCATCGGCCTCCGTATATCTGTAGAAATTAGGAAGAGTCTCAAAAAGATGATTGACCTCATTCTCAATAAAGAACAAGCCTTCCAGTTTGTCATACAATCTCTGTCCTGAAGGAGGCCCTGTTAGTTCAGATGTACTGCCAGATGCAGTAATCTGATTCTCAATATAGGTTTCCATTCTGTTGTCAAATTGATCCTGGGAGACTAGTTTTCCTGCACTAGTTAGGAGGCTGGGCAGGCCTTTTGCTTGTAGCACTGCTATTTTGACCTTAAATTCCTCCACATCTGTTGTAATCTCATAGCACTTCCTCTCCACAGTTTGCACATAATTCCTGAGAGTGAGCACCTTCTTGGCAGTGAGGACGGCCTCTGTTCTGTTGGGGATACCTATGGCTGCCAGTTCCTCCTTTTCCTGCTTGTTTAGGAAGTCTATCATTCTGTTGGCATGTTTTGGTCTGTTTCCCAGTAGTGTTTTGGCCCTATTGACCTCTGTTTGTGCTTGCCACAACAAGTCCATCTGTTCATGCATTGTTTTTATTGATCTCCATTGTTGGGTGATAGATTGGCCTATTTTGGCCCATAAGATCCTTTTTATGTCGGCCATAGCTGTCTCTAGATTCAGCTCTTTTTCTAAGGCCTTTATCTTATCCTTGAGGGCCTTTATCTTTCTGCCCTGCTCTGCTACAGTTACCTTAGACTTGTCATATTTGGCATCCAGTTCTGCCAATTTTTCCTTGGCCTTCTTTATTTCATTGGCCTGGAGCTCCATTGCCTTGATGGCCTTGGTCAATTCCTCTACACTTTTGCTGGCTTCTGGTGCTGTTGTTGTTCCTGCTGCATCTGTTGTGGGAGGCACTGCTGCCTCTGCTGTTGTCGCTGTAGTTGGAGGAGCCTGGGAAGTGGATTCTCCCTGTTTTTCCTGTAATAGTCCTTCCAGCTCTTTCTCCAAATCCCTTATCCTCTGGTCTTGCTGCATTAAGAGGTCTAATTGGTTATCAACCTATTTTTCCTTTTGAAGTTCTGCTGTTTGAGGGTGCTCTGTGGGCTGCAGCTTCAACCTCTTCTTTAATGCATTCAGGTCATCATCTTTCTTCTTCATTAGGGCCTTTATACCCTTTGGATCACTAGGATCATGTCCTAGATCAATGATGATTTCCTCAAGAGATTTTATCCTACAAGCAAAAGGCCTGCCCATCAGCGATAGACTCTGATGACTGTGTGTTCCTCATATAGGTACCAATCACCTATTTTACTTTTTTTGGAAAGCTGCAGAGCCTTCTGTAACTCTGTTGTCATTCTGGGAGGAGGGGACCTCATCAATAGGCAAGAGATTGGATACACAAATTGGTCAACAAACTCACAATAGGAATAGGGTGAATTTGTGACTTTGTGATAGACAGAGGTCCAGAAGATGACAGATCTTCTTTCCCCTCTATAATCCAGCTTTTTGATATAGCATGGAAAAGCGTCAGACAGATAATACATAAAGAGGTGATAGATGTAGGCCGAGTACTTGAAGACACCCTGCCTGTCCACTTTGCTCAGCTGATCATGAATCTTATTTGCAATGAATTTGGCAAAGTTATATTTCTGGGCAGGGGGTTGGCCTGGACTGTAAACAGCCAGAAATACTAGCATGGTTTGATCCACATGCTCACTGGTGGTGTATCCCAGCACATAGGCAATCATATCCAGGAGTAATCTGCCTTCCTCAGTGAAGTCGACATCTAAATAAGGAGGTGGCCCTGCAGGCTGGCATTCAGGTCTCATGAATGTCCTGGTGACCTTCTGAATCTCCTCACTGGTCATCTTGGTACCAGTGTCCAGCAGATAGTTCATGGAGAATGGGATTAGCAACTCTGTTTGATCAAAATGCAGCATTTTATTGATGGACTCAGGATTAATATGGAAAAGGATCCTCCCAGATGGGGTGCTGATGGCTCTGTGCTGTACATCATAGTTTTCAGCACATAGGCGAATGATCTCAGGAAACACATTTACAGAGGGGAGATAGTAGTATGGCAGGTTTGACTCCCAGATGCCATATGTATCACGACCAGCCAGGTAGTCCTCTCTCAATTGTCTGAATGTCTGCAGAAAGTCTCTATTTCCCACATAGTCTTCAATGAGGCAGTCTTGGTCAACAAGAGATAAGGACTGCAAGTCTCTATTTGGTGGATTTAAAGGAGCAACACTGAGAGCTGTGGGTGCAGGGGCAGCCATTATATGATTTGATTTTGAGTAACATATTGTAATGGTTGACAAAGCTTTTAAGAGCTAAAATGATTGGTCAACTGTGGACACTGTCTAAAATGTTTCTTATAATGAAAAAAAACAGGCTTGCTTCTGCAGTTTTCAGCAAGTTCCACAGGGATTGTGAACTGCTCAAGGCAATTTGCAGAGGGTATGTGGAATTACTTAGGTGAAAGGCTACAGCTGGTGTGTACACTCGGCAAAAGGGAACAATGTCGGGCACCTCAGGGATGAATTTCACAGTTTCGACCTGTAAATTGACTGTTTCAACGTCGAATTATGTTTCTGGGGGTAAGCAGGTTAGCTTGGCTCTCTTTAGGTAGTAGGTGCAGAGTTTATATGAAATTTAACAGGTGCTTTAATGGCAATTTACAGAGAAATGGTAAGCATGGGCCAAACAAAGGAATTACGGTGAATACCTGGATAGAACGGTTAAACAGCTTGCGGGCCGAACTCTGGAGGTCGAATTGATGAATTGGAACGGTTGCAATTTGAATTTGGAGGTCTGGAGGCACTTTGGCAGCTGCAATGGCTATCTCCTTCTTTACGCGAAAATGACATAAAAACTGCCCAAAACATGACTTTAACGACAAAATTCGGAAAAAATAGGCTATTGGCGCCTTTTCGCTGATGACGTCAGCATGACGTCATGGCGGGCCCGGGTACGGAGGATGACATGGCTGCTGAGGTGTAAGCTAGGGTGGCAGGGCACGGTGGCGGGCCACACGGCGCGGGGGCGGGGAAGGGTGCTATGTCATGCTGACGTATTGATGACGCAAGGGGAAGGCGGTAACGGGATAGTGGTAAGAGGGTTCCCCACACCACCTTTAGGCAAAGGCGGTATCGGGGAGGGGGGCTCCGAACAACCCCACCGCCTGCCACGCGTCCCTTGTACGGGGCGGGGAAAACCACTTTCCCCGGACGCTAAAGGTCGGTAGGTCGGGGAGCGAAAATGACCGCCCACTGTTAGATCTGGGCGGCAGAGATCGGACGGCTAGCGGGTCCTCCGACAGATCGTGCAGGTTGGGGGGCCCGCTGGCCAATTAAAATATTCAGTTAAATACTTTCGGGCAGAGAACCTTAGGGTTAAGGGTTTTTCTGTGTTTTTTCGGGGTTTTTGGGTTTTTCAAGGGTTTTTGTAAGGAAAAGAGGTTAAGAGTGGGTTTAGCAGGGGGAAAGGGGTTTTCTATGGCATTTTTGAGCAGAGGGAAGGTGAGGGCTTAGGGGAAAGGTTCTTGCTCCAACCAGAGGTTGAAACAATCCCATTACATGGTTGACCCTAGTCCCTGTTGGACCAAAGTCTCCCTAGACAACTTATTTAGCTATAGTGCCAAGGGGAGGATATTTATACCATGTTTGGGGTTTATACACCATGGTGTTATAATAGTAGGGGGAAGGGAAACATAAGGGACTTAGATAATAGAATTTAGGGGTTAATATGGATGAAAGGGGTGAATGATGAATGAAATCACTAAGTTTACGTGAAAAAAACTCAACTTAGAGAGTAGATCAAAATGAAAAGAATTTTAGACAAGAAATGTGGCTTTTAAAAGAACAAGAACCACCATAAAACCTCAGATCTTTTCATGAATCTCAATAGATGAGGGGATGTTAGCAATGAGAGTGAAAGGGGAAATTGGGAAGTTAGACATGCTACCTTGCTTTGCTGCAACCTGATTTGAGAAGAGAAGCTTCTCAATCCATTGATTTTCCTTTGTGAAGAGGGTCAACACACATTGACATTCTGCAACCCCATCTGCCTACCCATCTACTTGCCTAGCATTTTTGTTTTCTTCTTGGAGGGTGCACTTAGGCTTGCAGACCCTTATTTGCCTTTTCTTTTCTTTGACTTTTTCCTTTTGATTTTCTATCTAATTCTGCCCTTATTTCTTCCAAGGTCCCAGATTAAGCAGTTGGGAGCCTTACTTTCTCTACCTGAGCTACTTGTCTGCCAAGTTTAAGCAGTTTGGACAGACTTCTTTCTCTATTCTACAACTGGAAATTTAAAACATGGCATGATCCAGATTAGGCTATTGGACCATCCATCAAAATTGATTTCACATCAAGCTATTTACACATCTTGTCTTTCCTTGGAAATATGTGATCTTTGCATCATCAAAGCAGAGCATATTTGGACCTTTTCATTGCCAATCATGAAATATGAAACCTATTGGTATAGGTAGCTAACAGTGGCTCCACATGGGGATGGTTTTTCATTTGAAAGACCAAGAACAACAGGTCAGAATGCCTTGGCCCTTGATTGCTTTTATCAAACTTAAAGTATGCTGCTTTGAAATACCAAAATTGTGATCTTCCCTTTCTTGGTAGAACTCTGAACCTATTTACCTTTTACCGATAGTTAATAAAACTTGAGAGACTGCATTTTTACATTTTAACAGAAAGTAATATATACATCTGAATATGTACAAGGGAAACTCATGCTGCACTTATGGGTAGTAGTCAAAATAGTGCTTGAGCATCCTGCCATTCACAGGACCTTCATCCAAATTAGTTTCATCAAGACTTTTAAGGAAATAAGTATTGTTTCCTTGCACTGCTTGGACAGCAAATGGTCCTCTCCAAAGGGAATCAAATTTTCCATGTTTTCCTTTATCTTCTCTTCTGGAATCCCACTTGAGGACTTTGTCTCCAATGCTGAAGTCTTCTGCCTTAGTTCTTCTGTCAAAGGCCTTCTTTAATTTCTCTTGTAAGATTTGAACTCTGTTGAAAACTTGGTCCCTTGTTTGCTGTAAACAAATTATTTGATTGATCCTTCTTTGCATATCATTTGGTTCAGCTTGGCTTTCTTGAAGAAGTTTCATAACAGGAACCCTAGTGATGAAGGAAATTTGGCTTCTAATCCATAAACCAACTCATATGGGCTGGTCCCAATTGATCTCTTGGTTGTTAGTCTATCTGCCCATAAGGCATTGACCAGCTTCTTATGCCAATTCTTCTTGTTTTCTTCCAGTACCTTCTTTATGATGTTTACTAGGCTCTTATTTGATGATTCAGCCAGGCCATTTCCTCGGGGGTAGTATGCAGTAGAATGGCCCAAGGTAATATGAAATTTGTGGCAGAAGTTCACCATCTTTTTAGATCTGAAAGCAGCAGCATTGTCTGTTATTATTTTGTCAGGGCAAACAAATCTAGCCAATATGTTATTCTCCAAGAACTGAATGATTATTGAATCATTTGCTTGTCTACATGGAGCAGCTTCAATCCATTTAGTAAAGTAGTCTGTAGCTGTCAGAATCCATCTGTGCTGTCCTGAGGATGAGGGATGAATTTCCCCAATGAAATCCAGGCCCCATTGCTGAAAAGGTCTCTCTGTTGCAATAGGTCTTAAGGGAAGAGGTAGTAGCTTTCTTTTCCCCTCAAACACTTGGCATTTGTGACATGATGTGGTAAACTTTTTAACATCAGAGAAAACAGTGGGCCAATAGTAACCAGCCCTTAGTATTTTATCCACAATGGACTTCCAATACAAGTGTCCACCACAGTCACCTGCATGAAATTCTTTTATGATATTGTTAGTTTCAGTTTCAATCAAACAGTGCAGCAATATTCCTTCATGGTTTTTCCAAAGCAAGTTTCCCTCCATCACATAAAATCTTGAGGTTTTCATTTTTAGGAACCTACACTTGGTTCTGGACAATCCTAGGGGAGCACACAGGTTTTGTAACACATAACATATGTCAGAGTACCAGGGGGATTGTTCAAAGGCTACATTGATCTTTGGAGTCGCGAGCTCTGGTTCACTGTCCAACTGGTTGATGTCTAGGGCTTGGAAATTTGCTTCTGTCATTAATTTGGCCAGACCTTGCCCTTTTATCAGTTTTGTAGGTTTTATTTCAATGTCAAATTCTAAAATATTTGCAATCAATTTTCCTCTTCTGCCCTCTAAGTTCTCTTGAGTGAGTATGTCTTTTACAATAGGACTTGGCACATATGCTACAACATGGGAATAAAGGATGTAAATCCTAAAGTCTTTAATTGCCTTGACCAAAGCGTAGGCTTGCTTTTCCATGATTTGATATTTTAGAGGTGCATCTCTAAGAGCTCTGCTAAAGAAGGCAATGGGCTTCTCATTTCCTTGGTCATTTTTCTGTAACAAAACAACAGCAATAGTATGCTGGGAGGCAAAAGAGAAGATGATGAATACTCTGTTGAATTGAGGATTGGTTAGGACTGGGGTTTGGGTAAGAACCAATTTTATACCTTCAAAGGCTTGATTTGCCTCAACTGTCCATTTCACCTTTGAATCTTTCTTTAGCATGTTATTTAGTAATCTGATCAGTTCTGCTAAGTTTGGGATAAACCTTCTCAAAAAGTTGATCTTTCCCAAGAATGCTTGCAATTCTTTGATATTTCTTGGGTGGGGCATTTGTAGGATAGCTTGTATCCTATCAGGGTCAATTCTTATGCCATCTTTTGAAATGATGTGACCTAACAGCTTACCCTCTTCCAAACCAAACAGAGATTTCTTGGGATTTAAGGAAATTCCATATTTCCTACATGTCAAGAAAATCTGCCTTAAGTGTTTCAAATGTTCTTGGTCAGATTTTGAAAAAGGTGTGAGGTCATCTAAGTAAATGACTAAAAAGTCATGAATCTCCTTGGCAAAAGAAATATCCATTGCTCTTTGAAATGTTGCTCCTGCATTTTTCAATCCAAAAGGCATTTTTACATATTTGAAGGTTCCCCATGGGGTTGTAAATGCAGTTTTGTCTTGATCATCAGGGTGTACCAGGATTTGATTAAAGCCTGAGAATCCATCAAGTAATGAGATCCTTGAGGCCCCTACCACTCTTTGGAGGATATGATCCATCTTAGGTAAGGGATAGTTATCTTTGAGGGATACTTGGTTCAGATTTCTTAGGTCCACACAAAGTATTATCTCACCAGTTTTCTTTCTTGTTGGGACTAAGTTTGAAATCCAATCAGAGAACCTGATTGGTGCTATGATGCCAGCTTTAAACATTTTCTGCAATTCCTTTTCAATTGAAGGAAGGAGCATGGGATTGATCCTTCTCAATTTTTGTTTGAATGGCTTTTGATTAGGTTTGAGAGGGATTGTATGCTATATAACAGAGGTATCATAGGACTTTAGGTCCTCATAACCCCATGCAAAAACATCTTGAAATTCTTTGAAAAGGTCAATGTATTTGGGTTTTTGATCAGGAGGTAATGATGCAGACAACTTTATTATTTTGGGCTTGTCAATAGTACCAATATCAATGGCTGCATTTAAGGGCTACATTTTTGGTTTTCTAGGAATGTCATTTGAATCAAAGATGTCCTCTAGTGGAGTTAGGCCTGTTGGAAGAAAATTATCTTTCAGCTCTATGATTTCAGCTTCAGCATTAGCCACTTCTTCACCACTGATTTGTTGAATTTGCTGAATATTTTCCTTGTTGAAAATGGTTGGATGTAGTATTTGTTTTGCTGTTCTAGGTGATATTGGATGGATATTCTGTTCAAACTGTATTTGTGATTGACTTGCTCCATCAGTGTCAATATTTAATCCTGCAAATTCTTGTTGCAAAGTTAAAAAATTGTTTATTTGTATATCATCCTCAAATACTTGCCAATCTTTAATGTTGTTTGGAATGGAGGGTCTGTGTTTAATCTCAGCTGTGAAACAATTGTTAGGTTCCAATGGTAATTTGCAAGTGCTTGCAAATGTGGCCAAACTATGAGCATGAAGATTATGGGTCCTAGAAACTTTGGTGATTTGGAATTCAGAGGAGTTTAGTATTTCAGCAACAACAGACCTATAAGACCTCAATCTTTTATCATTGGTGACAAAATTTCCCTGAGCTTGTTGGATGACTAAATCTGAATCTCCCATGATTGAAACCCTGGCAGCTTGTAAAAACTTTACTAGCTTGAGGCCTAGTAAAAGAGCTTCATATTCCGCCATGTTATTAGTACATCTGAAGTTTAATCTATATGCTCTGCCTTCTGCATGACTGTTTTCTTTGTTGTGTATCCAGACTCCAGCTCCTGCCCCTAATTGGTTGACTGAGCCATCAAATTCCAGGAACCATAGAATATTTTGCTGTAGGGGAGACTCAATGATCTGTTCATGAGTTGGACTTGTAAGTTGAAGCTCTGATTTTTCAATTGGTTTGTCTTCTAGGACAGTCTCATCATTTAATTGAATATGCTTGACAACTAGAGCAGCAGCAGTGTCTAGTGTTTGACTGACTGTTGTTTCATGGGTGGTAGTTTGCTCATTAGTGTCTTCCTCTTGTATGAGTGTTTTGGTTTCAGCATCGTTATTTGAGAGAGTTTCATTGTCATTGAAGAGAATGTATGAGTCTATGTCTGAATGGACAGCATATATGGCAAAGTTTTGAGGCTTTTCTTCACTGCTGACCATGTATTTCATAAGTGTTTCTCTGTATAGTCTTTTTGGTTGCCCAAAAACAGATATGGTGGCATATGACATATCTAATTGTAGGGAACCTTGGAGTTTAGCCCCCCATGATCTTGATAACAACATCCCATACTTGGGTGGGATATCAGCAACTACAACATCCATTAGAATTGTTTTGTTTGGGTATTGAACCAGAGACACACATAAATCTTTTATGAGACCTAAACACCTGACTTGGCTGGAGTCAAAGGAAAATAGGTCCTTATATGGTCTTGTTATATCTAAATTCAATCTTTCCATGACTGCTTTTGGCATGAGGTTGTGAGAGGCACCTGAGTCAAACATTGCATTATGTATAATTTTATCATGAATATTTAAGCTGACATAAAAAGGTAATATCCCTGTGACTACTGTTTTTCCATCCACTTCCGGGCCAAACAGTAATTCTGGAGTGTCATCCAAGACATTGACATCATCTTTTCTGTTGGTGAGTTGAAGGGACTTTTTGATCTGTTGTTTATACATGTCATGCTTGGCTAGTTCTGAGAGAGGAATTGCTATCTTTAGTTTGCCAATTTCAGTTTCTAGATCAAAGGTTTTTTCAAATTGGGTCTTAGGGTTATGGATAACAGTCCTTTCCTTATTCACTAACTCTTTTTCTTGATTCTTATCTTGATCTTGGGACTTATCCTTTTTACTCATCTCTAGAGGAGTAACATTCAGATTAGGGTGAGAAAATGAAGTAGCCATAGGCTGCTGTTTTAAGGACAATGGTTCAGTGATCTCTTCAATAGTTACTTCTTCTGCAGGTGAATTTGTTTTGTCATTAGGTTTTGTGACTATGGCTCTTTTAGGCTGCTGGTTATCCTTTATCTTTTCCGGCTGATTTACATTCACAGTTCTGCTCCTTAGTTTGTATTGTTTGTGGACTTCATAAACAGTAGTGTCATAGCCTTGTTTAAAGTCAAATGATTCACCTGATTTAGTTTGGAACAGTTTGATTTCATCATCCTCATGATCTTCTTGTGTTAAGAAAACTTGACTCTCACCATCCAATCCCATTAAATTAATATGAGGATCTTCATTGGGTTCAGTTGATGTAGAAGTCTCAGCATAGTTTTCTTGGAAAGGGGGTCTTATGTCTGGATCAACATTTGCCTTGCCCACGTTTGGGTTTTGAGTTCTCCTAAAATTTGGATTCCTAGGAGGGTTGTTTTGTGGTGCTTCCCATGACGATTTTCTTTCAACTGATTCCACTCTGTCACCCAATCTCTTCATTCCATTAAGTATTGCATCCAGCTTTTGATCAAAAGCTGAGGGTTCTTCTTTGAAGGTGGTTCTCTTTTCCAACCTTGCTCTGTTCCTTTTAGCAATCAGGTTGGCTTCCACTGTGACAGCAACCTTTTGGGCATCTGCAAGGGTTTCAGGAGCTCTTTCCTTCAACTGATAGGCCATGTCCGGGTCAAAACCATTAGGAAATTTGTACAAGGCCAAGTCAGGAGGAGGTCTTAGGTTTTGTGGTATAGCATTATATACATTGTTGAATCTAGCACAATACTCCAAAACGGTTTCTTGAGGACCTCTTCTAATTGTGTCATATTCCCCAAGTATGTGAAGGGGATCTTTCTTCTTCTCCCATCTGTTAGTAAAGGCTTGGTAAAGCTCATCAGGGGTTGTGATGGAATGTGCATTCAGGGATCTAAACCAAGTTCTTACATCCCCAGTCAGGCTTTGAACGAAGATTCTCATTCTCACACTGTCATCATTTATTTCATAGTTCTCAAAATGGTCTTGCATTTTTCTAGCATGCTGAATGGCTGTGAAGGGGCCAGTGGAGTCAAAATATGAGATTTTGGATTGATAGTCCTGAGGTAGAGCTGCAGCATTAGCAGGTAACTGCAGAGGTGCATACCTATTGGCCATATTTACAGGGTTCAAGGGGTTAACAGGGATAAATGGGACAACAGGGATAACTGGTATAACAGGGTTAATGGGAGGAGTAGAAAGTAGGATGTTGGTTAAAGGAGTATTTGCAGTGGATGAGGATGTGAAAGGAGGGCTTTGAGATGTAGAAGGGGAACTGGGGGAATCAAGGGTAGATCGAAATAGAACCTTGATTAGAGTTGGAACAGGGTTTGGATGAACTGTCTCAGGACTTGAATCAGCAAGAGTTTGTTGTCCTTGCTGCTTCCTAATGATCCTAGGGATTATATTAGGATTTTCCAAAATAGCTGGTGGCTCTGGATCAGGGTTTGACCTAGTATGTTTGGTTTTTCTTTTAGGAGCCAGTTTCTAAACTTCTTTTTGGTATTTTGCAGGAATTTTAGTGTCTATAGAGGCCAGACAAGATTTTGAACTTACTGTGTATTTTCCAAAGCTAGCAACAAAGGGAATGAGCAGCTTTCAAGAGATAAACAAAAATTAGAAAATCCTGAGGAAAGTCCCCAGTGGAGTCGCCAATTATGTTAACACCCAGGTTGTTCCCTTTGACTCCCAAGGGAATACGGCCGGGGTAACCACTAACCAATCTTTGGGTTACAACTTCTAGCCAGACTGCAACCAGAGAGGGCTCTCTCTTTATGATTTGTCTCTGTTCTGATAGTATTTTAGGCTAGCTATGGTGTTCAAACTTGTGTTGTGTGTTTGGTTGGGAAATGTTTCAGTCAAGCTATGTATGCTATCACTAGAATGTTATATGTCATTGGGCAATGGAGTCAGTGGTCCTTTAGTTGTTGTGAGGTGCTGTGTGATGCTATAGTTATGCTGCAGAGCCAGATAGTGTCTGAGGAAACAACGCTTATAATAGTGTTTGGTGGAGTGTGTCCAGCTTATGCAAGGCAATTAAGAATCTTACGGTAAACTGATAGAGAATGACAGTGAGAATATTGTCCTAGAAGCAATTAAGAATTTCTAGGTAACATTCATACATATAGAATTAATAGCCACATGAGCAATTAAGAATTCATGTCCATGATTAATTCCGAAGACAAACATTTACATCAGTAAAAATTAAGTACAAGGTGTAGTGAAACAAATCCTGCACTATTCTTTTTCTTTACTGCTAGTTTAGTGCAACATGAATATGATTTGATAAACACAAGAAAGACAAGAACAGGGATGGAGGAAAAACTTGTTATTTCATCAGACAGCACAGGAATTCTGCATCAACACATGAATCATCAGCAAGACAGCATAGTTCCAGGAAATCACTGAGCTGATCTAGCTCTTTGTATTAAACAATTATGAAAGTATACAGTATACATGCCTCAGAGTGAAAATTACCAACCCCTTATGTGTTACTAAGGGGAGTATATATACAAAGTTTACATAAGAAAATATCTAAATGTAGAGTAAATGCTCCATTAATATCATGCCAACCGCTGGAGTGCAGTAGCTGAAACAGTTAATGTTGTAATAACTTTTAGTCCCTTAGCTGTCAAAAATGGTCAGAGACTGTTGACTTGGTGGCAGTTGGAGTCGGCTAAGGATACGCTGTCAAAATTTGTGCATTTCTTTATCTTTTGGGCTAGCCGTCATAGTCTATATGCTGAGTCAGCGTTCAGCTGCTTTTAATGCTGACTTTATCATGTTGCTTGTCCTATAGTGACCTAGAGCTGGCAGTGACCAAACAGCTCAAGCTACCGTGGCAGAATTTGAAGCATTGCTTGCCACCAGTCCTCTTTTGGCATTTGATGCCTCCTGATCTTTATTAAGGTCTCATCGGCCTCCGTATATCTGTAGAAATTAGGAGGAGTCTCAAAAAGATGATTGACCTCATTCTCAATAAAGAACAGGCCTTCGAGTTTGTCATACAAGCTCTGTCCTCAAGGAGGTCCTGTTTGTTCAGATGTACTGCCAGATGCAGTAATCTGATTCTCAATATAGGTTGCCATTCTGTTGGCAAATTGATCCCGGGAGACTAGTTTTCCTGCACTAGTTAGGAGGCTGGGCAGGCCTTTTGCTTGTAGCACTGCTATCTTGACCTTAAATTCCTCCACATCTGCTGTAATCTCATAGCACTTCCTCTCCACAGTTTTCACATAATTCCTGAGAGTGAGCACCTTCTTGGCAGTGAGGACGGCCTCTGTTCTGTTGGGGATACCTATGGCTGCCAGTTCCTCCTTTTCCTGCCTGTTTAGGAAGTCTATCATTCTGTTGGCCTGTTCTGGTCTGTTTCCCAGCAGTGTTTTGGCCCTATTGATTTCTGTTTGTGCTTGGCCCAACAAGTCCATCTGTTCATGCATCGTTTTTATTGATCTCCATTGTTGGGTGATGGATTGGCCTATTTTGGCCCATAAGATCCTTTTTATGTCGGCCATAGCTGTTTCTAGATTTAGCTCTTTTTCTAAGGCCTTTATCTTGTCCTTGAGGGCCTTTATCTCTCTGCCCTGCTCTGCTACAGTTACCTTAGACTTGTCATATTTGGCATCCAGTTCTGCCAATTTTTCCTTGGCCTTCTTTATTTCATTGGCCTGGAGCTCCATTGCCTTGATGGCCTTGGTCAGTTCCTCTACACTTTTGTTGGCTTCTGGTGCTGTTGTTGTTCCTGCTGCATCTGTTGTGGGAGGCACTGCTGCCTCTGCTGTTGTTGCTGTAGTTGGAGGAGCCTGGGAAGTGGATTCTCCCTGTTTTTCCTGTAATAGTCCTTCCAGCTCTTTCTCCAAATCCCTGATCCTTTGGTCTTGCTGCATTAAGAGGTCTAATTGGTTATCAACCTGTTTTTCCTTTTGAAGTTCTGCTGTTTGAGGGTGCTCTGTGGGCTGCAGCTTCAACCTCTTCTTTAATGCATTAAGGTCATCATCTTTCTTCTTCATTAGGGCCTTTACACCCTTTGGATCACTAGGATCATGTCCTAGATCAATGATGATTTCCTCAAGAGACTTTATCCTATTGTCTTTGGCCAAGGATGACATCCTCTCAAAATCCAACTGAGTGTTGGTATTTTTGAGTGACTCTTTAAGTTCATGTGCCATGGTGGCCTTTTCCACCAATGTTGCATAGACCATCTCCCCAGTCTGTTTATGGAGTTCTATTTGGTCCATGGGATGTATATCTCTGGCCAGTACCTCCACCCTTGTCTTCACATAATCTGCTGCTGATTTAGGATGGGGCACTTTGGGCGTGAAATGGCTGAGGAGCAATCTTTCCTCCTGAATGTCATATACTGACATTAGCCTTTCTTTTTGTGCTGGGGTTGCATCAAGAAACTGCTTATAAACCTCTACCCTCAGCTGATCATTCTGAGCCTTTATTTCTTTAAAAGAGGCCTTGGTACTCTTGGGTTTCTTGGTCTGCTGGGAAGAGGAGGACACCTCCAAGCCGAGTTGTAAACCTTGCTCTTGCTGAAAAGAGCTTGTTCCTGTGTGTTGGCTGCCCTCCCTGTTTTTCCTTGAGCTGTCAAGGAATTCTTCAGTAATGTCTTCCACCTCGGGGGAGTCTAGCCTTTGCCTTTTGGCTTCTGGTTGCTGGGGGGATCCACTAAGAGGAGTGGACTCTTCTCTGTCTCTTTTTGTACCCCTTTCCTCATGTGCTGGGGTCTGCAAAATTGGGGCCGTTAATGGTTCAGTTTGAGGTGGTGGTGTTTGCATTGTTGGAGCTGCTGGCAGCTCAGTTTGTTGAGGGGCAGTCTGCTTTTGCTGGTGCTCTGGTTGTTGCTGTGTTTTCTGCCCTGTTTGCTGCTCATTTTGCTGTTCATTTTCAGGGGCAGGCTTTTCTTTCATTGCCTCCTCCCCTGCACCCATTATCCCTTTGCCTTTGTCTGTAGCCGGTGCTGAAGTGGAAGGTGCAGTCCTTGTGGCTGAGGTCCCTTCTCCTGCTGGATGAGGCCGTTTGAAGGGTACCTGCTGCACAGAGTCTAGGTCAATGGTCTTTTCAAGCTCCTTCATATTCCTAAGCATTATCTCTTCTTCAGTTAACTTCTCAACTAGAGTACCCTGCTGCCATTCTTGCTGGTTGGCATATTTTTCAATGTGTGGGTATTGACAATGCCTATAACCTAGAAGCCTGTATTTGTTTCTTCTGGCAGTGATGAAGCCCTCAGGGTCATAAGGGACCCATCGAAAACTGTATGATAGTTTATATTTTTCCTTGAGGATGAGGTCAGCATCTTCCCATCCTTCTTTTTTGTTCATGACGAAGGGGCCCAACTGGTGTTTGAACTTGAGGTGGGCCTTCTTTCTAGCGCTGTGGAAATGGGTGAGGTCAGATTGAATCAACTGCCTATAATATTCCAAGGCAAACATCCTCATGGGCACATACTTTGGGAGTCTGTAAGGACAGAGCTCACAGCCATAGACTCTGATGACTGTGTGTTCCTCATATAGGTACCAATCACCTATTTTACTTTTTTTGGAAAGCTGCAGAGCCTTTTGTACCTCTGTTGTCATTCCGGGAGGAGGGGACCTCATCAATAGGCAAGAGACTAGATACACAAATTGGTCAACAAACTCACAATAGGAATAGGGTGAATTTGTGACTTTGTGATAGACAAAGGTCCAGAAGATGACAGATCTTCTTTCCCCTCTATAATCTAGCTTTTTGATATAGCACGGAAAAGCCTCAGACTGATAATACATAAAGAGGTGATAGATGTAGGCCGAGTACTTGAAGACACCCTGCCTATCCACTTTGCTCAGCTAATCATGAATCTTATTAGCAATGAATTTGGCAAAGTTATATTTCCGGGTGTTGGATGCCTATAGTAATAGGTTTCATATTTCATGATTGATTATTAATTTTCCAAATATGCTCTGCATTGTTAGCACAAAGATCACATATTTCCAGGTAATCAGAGGTGTGTGAAATTACTTCAGATATGGAGGACCTTATTTCATTTTGTGGATGATTCAACAGTCTAAACTGGATCATGCCATGTTTCAATTTTGAGTTGTAGAATAGATGAAGAAGTCTGTCCAAACAGCCTAATCTTGGCAGACAAGTAGTTCAGGTAGAGAAACAAAGGTTCCCAAAAGTCTAATCTGGGACCTTGGAGGAGATAAGGGTAGAAGTAGATAGATAAAAAAGGAAAAAGCCAAAGAAAAGAAAAGGCAATTGAGGGTTGCAAGTCTAAGTGCCCCTCCAAGAAGAAACAAAAAATGTTAGGTGAAATAGTTGGGTAGGCAGTTGTGGTTGCAGAAGGGATATGTTCACCATTACACAGTTGTCACAAGATGTTTTGCCAAGGCAATAGATATATCAGCAAACAAGGTGGTGAATTCCATGGACTCACAGCAAAGAGCATCACTAACTTCTCTTTTCCCCCTCTACTCCATCACTAACACCCCCTTTCTAAACCCCCCACCTTCACTTATACTAACTCCTAATTCTACTATTTAGCTCCCCTATTTTACCCCTACCCCTAATAATACTAACACTAAGGTGTATAAAGCCCCAAATCTTATGTATATTCCCTCCCCTAGGCATAATAGCCGAGCATTCTTCAAAAAGGGACCATAATGGCATCTGGCCACTTTGGTGAACCTATTCCACCCCTTTCCCCTTTTGCTGCAAGTCAATTTACCCTCAAATCACCTCTGCATTGGTAAAACCCCTCTCCAAACCCCTTTGGCCTATAAAATCCTTTGCAAACCTTACAAAAATCAAAATCCGCCTTCGGCACACTCCCAAATGCGAGCGCAGGTGATTTGAATAAAAACATTTGAAAAAACCATACAAAACCCATAAATTTTAATATTTTCCGCCCATATTATCGAACGTACACCTTCCTCCTCCGTCAGCCGTCGGATCAAGCCCATCAGATCCGACGGTCCTCATCAATATCGGAGCACATCCGATGGCCGCACGTTATGTCCCGAGAAGATGACGTTGCGCCTTGTCATGCTTCCGCCACGCGTCAAGCGCTCACCCATCTCGGAGCTCCGTCTGACACCCTCCGCGCCGTACTCAAACCGCCCCGAGAAACCGCGGCGGTTAAGGCTATAACCGTGATCGCTACGGTTTGACCACCACCGGTTCGCCGCTGACCCAGCGCCACGTCTTTCTCCGCTCGTACCCGCCTTTCTTATTGGTCCACCTCACTGCTGACTGGGCTGCCACCTCATCGCCCCGTTGACCAGTCGTCTGCTGCCACGTCCTCCCCGATGACGTCAGCCGACGTCACGTCGCCATGACCCACCAATGACGTCATGCTGACGTCATCATAAAAAGCGCCAAGTTGGTAAAAAACCCATATTTACCAATTCTACCCGTGTTTTTCGTCATTTTACTGTTGTGTCTGCTGAATGCTCTGCTTAACCGTTGCTGCCCGAATTTTCGCCAACCTGTGAAATTCGACCAAGGCGACCGCTCCAGTACCTGCGCCACACCTAACCACGACCTCTGCACGTCGAATTACAGGTATTTACCCTGCTCTGCCCTCCATACGACCTGCATTCTTCTCTAAGCTACTCACAGGCACAATAGGACCGTAAAACAAATTTTTCACCGCTGGAACCAAATTATACCTCCACCATTGTCCCTGTGAAGTCCCAAACTTCCCTGCAGAGTGCTAACAAACCGCAATTCAGTTGAAAACCCCTCGTCCTCCGTGTTCTCGGTCAATGCCCCTCTGAACACCTCTGAAATACTACCAGGAGCCAAAATTGAACACCAAAAAGAGCCTCTGTAACCAATTACCAGCAGTATTTCAATTTCTAGCTGGTAAATTCCCTTCTGACAGTTCAGAAAATCAAGTTTTACCACAGAGGGCAATCTGCAGTCTGTTTTGCCACTCAATTGTCCAATTGCAACTGTTTATCCTTTCACAAGCTATGGAGACTCCCATTGCTCTCAATATTAAGCCTATCAATGCCCCCCACCAAGAATTAGCATGGCAAGCCCTGGGAGACATGGATTACCAGATGTTGGACTGGTTTCCTATGGGAACTAAGTATAATATCCAAATGTTAAATGAACTGAGAGCCCAGCACATGAGTGGAGCAGATATCCTGGGAATTTGGGAATCAAATTTGCCCATATACAACCTTCCCCAAGTTAATCCCATGCCAGAGCTTATCTACAGTTGCCAAGAGCGCTATGACCCCAGCCAAAGGGCAGTCATTAGCCCCACAGGCCTAGTACTGTTTCAGATCACTCCAGAGAGTATAAATCAGATGCTGCATTTCCATACAGCCAAGAAGTTGACCCCTCTTTCCATGCAAGATTTGATAAAGAGAGGAAGCAGCCTGCCTAATGACCAGATTGTGAAGATCAACCAGCTATTTGTTGCACCTAGCTCTGAAGCAGTCAGAACCCCTCCCATTGGTTACCAATACCTGAATGAGTTGGGCAAGATGATGGTGGACTTGATTAGCTATGTCCTAGGATTCAGAGGACTAGAAGATGTAGATGAGTGCATATTGGCAATGCTGTCCATATTTGCCCCTGGTAAGCCTCCAGCTATCCACTATGATTATGCTACTTATATAGCTGAGAAGATTCATGACCAGTTCATGAACTTGAAGAGGGAGAGGCTGTTCAAATACACCTCCTACATATACCATCTGTTCTTGTTCAACCAGCCAGCTACCTTCTCTGTCCCTTTGAGGCCACTCAACGCCCAAGGAACCCCAAGATCAGTTGTCTTTTGGACCCCAGTGTTCCATCGTACCTCAGTATCACCTTATACATACTGTGAGTTTATTGACTTATTTGTCCATCCAGCCCTGACAGTGCTGCAAGGTGCCCCTCCTCCTAGACTGACAGAGGAGATGAAAAGAATTCTTCATTTGAACAAGCTTTACAACATTGGCAACTGGTACTTCTACCAGAATCACACAGTCATTAGGGTGTATGGATGTGAATTAAATCCATTTATACTGCCGAGGTACGTTCCCATGAGACTGTTTGCCTTAGAATACTTCAGGCAATTTGGGAACTCAGATTACCTACACTTTCAGAGTAAAAACAAGAAATCACAGTTGAAAGTGAGAAATCAGCTAGGTCCCTTCTTATACAACAGAAAGGAAGAAGGCTGGAAGGAGGCAGACAGGATCCTGGAAGGACTCCAATTGAAAACCAGTTTTGAGTGGATTCCATATGACCCTAACCACTCTATTTCTCTCAGGAGGATCAGGTACAAGTTAGGCAACTATGCACATGCAAGACTACCTGAAATTGAGAAATATGCAAATACACCAGACTGGGAAGAGGGCACATTAATAGAGCAAATGACTAGTGAAGAAATATTTGAGCAAGAGGCTAGAAATGTCCAAAAACAAGCTGACTTGGAAACTTGTGGACAGGTGCCTACTTCCTACAGGAGGCAAATTGGGGCAGCCACCACAACACCAGCAACACAACAGCGAACTGCCGAGCAGACAACCCAAGCAGCAAGCAAGGACAAAGGCAAACAGGTGGAACAACCACCTATATTAACAAAAGAACAGGTTGACACCTTGCTACAGCAGCAAGAAGAAATGGAAGAACGGGAGTTGGGGCAGCAACAAGATAAATCACAAACTAGTGAGCAGCAGCCATTACAGCAAAATAAAGAGACAGATTTGCCCGGATCTACAGAACAGCAGCCCCAAACAGAGTTGTCTCCAAGAACAGACATCAATGTGGACAGCTCAGTCCTCCAAACACCCCAGAAGGAGGACTTAACCAGAAAGAGAGAGAGAGAGACTCCCCAGACTTCATCCTTTATCAGAGGAGAGAAGAGACAAAGATTGAATGACTCCCAAGAGGAGGACATGGCAGTAAGGCAGGCCATGGGCATGGGCCCACCCAGTGGAGAACTCTCGGCCAGCTCATCTCAAAGAGGACCAGATATGACAATGGGAGGAGAGGTCAGCTCTTCTGGCCAGCATAGAGAGGGGCACTCAAGCATAAAGCAGCAGTTCATAGAAATCAAGAGAAGGAGTGATCCCATAAAAGTGCAACTCTATGATCACTTGTTAAAACTAGCTCCCAGCAACCAGCAGAGACTAATGTCTGCTTTTGATGTGAGTGAGGGAAAAATGATAATGAGCCATTTCATGCCCACAACTCTACATCCTCAGTCCACCTCAGACTATTTAAGAACCAACATGGAGGTTCTGGCTAAAGATATTCACCCCATGGATAAGATAGAGTTACACAAGCAAACGGGTGAAATGGTGTACGCCTCCCTGGCAGATGAGACACTGGAAAATTACAAGTTAAAGAGCAGCCTAGACAATACATCATCCCAGCTGGAATTGGAAAGAGCATCCTCACAGGCCAAGGACAACAGAATCAAATCCTTGGAGGAGGTAATCATAGAGATTGGACATGATCCCAAGGATGTCAAGGGCATCCAAGAACTGCTGAAAATAAGGGATGCTGACATGGCAGCCCTAAGAAAGAAAATCAAGCTCCCGGCCACCATCCATCCACAAACAGATGAAGTTGCCCAGCAGAGGCAAGAAAAAGATACCACAGACTTGCTGGTATCCTTATACAAGGAGCTGGTTAGGACTCAAGACCAGCTAGGGCAAACTGAAGCTGCAAAGGCAGCGCTACAAGAAGCCATGAAGCAGAAAGGGGAAGGTCAATCCTCCCAGCCTCCTCCAATAATAATAAATCTCGAGGAAACACCTCCGATCATCACTCCTCCTCCTCAGCAAACAGGAGCTACAGCATCATCCACAGCCCCCACAACAACATCAGAGCAAGCTGCTACCCTAGATATGCAGAAGCTACAAGCAGAGATCCGAGCTATGGAAGCTCAAATGAAAGAGCTGGATGAGCTCAAACAGAACTTGGCTAATGTTCATGAGAGATTTGATAAAAGCAAACAAAATGAGGCAGCCAAGGAAAGGGAGGTGAAAACCCTTAAGAGAAGGATTGCTGAGCTGGAAAAGGAGCTTGCACTGGAAAGGGTGACAGCTGACATGAAAGCAGTGTTGTGGAGCAACATTGGGAGATCCATTGCCAAACAGTGGCAATACATTGAGACCATGGATGAACAAATGGTGCTCATCACCAAAGCTAACAAAGAGATACAAAGAGCAAGGGCAAGCCTTGGGCACATGCCAGAAGCAGCTACCAGGATGATCAATATCCTGAATTACAAGACCAGCACTCAATTGGCCACCATGGGAATCAACAACAGAACAGAAACAATTGCCATAGCCAAGAGAGTGGTTACTCTGAGAAACTTGATTGGAACCTTGGAAAGAAGGACACAAGATATGCAGACAGAAATCAACAGGTTCCTGGAGAAGTTTGTAACACTGCAGAACAGAGGCCTCCCCAACATTTTGAGCAGTGTGGGTAGACTGCTCACTTTGGACAACTATAATAAGAGAATTGATGCCCATGCTGTGGCAGAGATTGCAAAAGCTCCCAGCAGTTCAAAGGACACAGGGCCAGCCACGGGACAAATGATGTATGATAGAGTGGAGAACCTGTTTTTTCTCATGAATGAGATAGATCACCTGTTTGATACACCTCCCAATTTCTTTAAGTTCACAGAGGCAGATGAAACTCTAGGGGCAATTTTGGCACATCAACTGCCCACACAGGATGTCTGGAGGCATTTGACTCAGACAATTTTGACAGGACAGAACCAATAGCGCAGAAGGAAAGAAACAGGTACATACAGCGACAATTTTGGGAATTAATACCCACAGGAAAGGACAGAGGCTGAGCCAACTCAGCCAGACCAATGACTCACCACCTGCAGCAGTCAAAGTCATAATGGACAGGTCCGAGATACAGTGTACCAGCCTACAGTCGGGTTCTCCATGCATTAACTCCAAATATTCAGACCGACTTAGCTATTCCCAGTAATCTGAAATATCTTCTGACAGAGCATTAAAATGCCTGTACTATGTATTAAATGCTGTATTAAATTCTGCCCATAATATCTTAGATAGTTGGTAAAGAAGTAAATCTGAGATAACCGAGGACTCAGATATTTTGTAAAGAATGACTAGTATATATTCACCCTTCACAGCAGTGAAAAGGGTTGGTTGGTTGGTCGATATTTGTAATTCTCCTAGAAGAGCTCTGGATCATGGTAATTTTTCAGAGAAACTAATACAAAGAAAGCATGGAATTTCCAAGGCTGAGTGTTATCTGATGTCTTGTGGTGAAGGATGCATGTTACAGGATTCCATGGGTGTTGCATAAGACTATAAGTATTCTCAAATCTCTTTGTCGTGTCTGCTTTGAGTCTTTTGTTCTCTTTACTGTTCTTATGTTTACACTTGATAGCAAGGTGAATGATTAGTACCAGGATTTAAACATGTTTACCCTGGACTCAAACTGAGCTACTATAAATGTTTTCCTCTTATACAGTAACAGAATTGTAATTCTTAAATGCTGCAATTCAGAACTGTGTATTTATTATAACAGTCATTCTCAGGGATTCAACTCTGCCCCTAAGACATCTGTTTTCTCCTCTTAAATCTATCTGTTGGGAACATATAAATAAATAATGAAAATTCTTTAATGCTTTCACTGTTCGTGCTAGCTGTTTCCAGTCTTTTAATCAAAATCTGTCTTATTAAACACCCAAGTGGCCCTGTAAGTCCCATCTTTCATCCCAAAACTTCAAATATATACAGCTACAGACTCCATTGCCCAATGGTACTCAACTTCTCAGAAAACTACTTCACTAGAACCTAAAAGGAATTTCACCAACCAAACATAAACAAAACACAGTGCATAATAGCTAGCCTAAAACCCTACAACAAACAGTTACAAATCATAAAGAGAGAGCCCTCTCTGATCACTGTTAGGCTAGAAGCAGTGATCCAAAGATTGGTTAGTGGTTACCCCGGCCGTATTCCCTTGGGAGTCATAGGGAACAACCTGGGTGTTAACATAATTGGCGACTCCGCTGGGGACAACTATTCAATTACTATCTATCTTCCAAAGCTTTCATCAAGCCTGAAACTAGCCAAGACATCTTAGGACTGTTTCTCTAATACAGGGGCAGTCTTAGGGAAGAGCTAAACTAGGGAAACTTATCCTAGCCTTGAAACATATATAGTCATTCCAGAGTTCTTATTTTGCCCTTGTAAATACTAAACTTCTGTATAAAGTTCTGAAAGAACACTTAGAAGCTGGCTCCTAAAAGAAACCCAAGGCATACTAGGGCACACCCTGACCCTGATCAACCCATCATTGTTGATAACCCTAATATCATCCCAAAGAACATAAGGAAACAGCACAAGCAGGATAAACCTGCTGATTCAGGTATAAGGTCAGACCAACCCATCCTCATTCCCACTCCTTGCAAAGTCCTTTTTCGTTCCACACCCAACTCCCCTAGTTCATCTTCAACCCCTCAAAGTCCTACCTTTCCATCTTCACCATCTGCACATACTCACTCAGCCAGTTCTCTACTTGTTACCCATCCTATTAACCCCAGTACACCTGTTATCCCAGTTGTCCCATTTGTTCCTATCAACCCTATTAACCCTATAAACATGGCTAACAGATATGCACCATTGCAGATTCCAGCCAATGCGCCAGCCCTACCCCAAGATTATCAAACCAAACTCTCATTTTTTGATTCCCATGGCCCTTTGACAGCCATCCAGCATGCTAAAAAGATGCAAGACCACTTTGAGACCTATGAAATTGATGATGACAGTGTCAGGATGAGAATCTTTGTTCAAAGCTTGACTGGGGATGTCAGAACTTGGTTTAGATCCTTGAATGCAAATTCCATTGCAACCCCTGAAGTTTTATACCACGAATTTACTAACAGATGGGAGAAAAAGAGAGATCCCCACCACATACTGGGTGAATATAACACTATTAAAAGAGGTCCCCAAGAAACGGTGTTGGAATATTGTGCTAGGTTTAACAACATATACAATGCTATTCCCCAGAACTTAAGGCCCCCTCCTGATTTGGCCCTTTATAACTTCCCTGATGGTTTTGACTCGGATATGGCTTATCAGTTGAGAGAAAGAGACCCTCCAACCCTTGCAGAAGCCCAAAGAGTTGCAGTCACTGTAGAGGCCAACCTAATTGCCAAAAGAAACAGGGCAAAGCTGGAAAAGAAGGTTGGTTTCAAGGAAGAGCCCTCGGGCTTTGATCAGAAGTTGGATGCAATACTAAACAGCATGAAAAGACTAGGTGAGAGAGTGGAATCAGTAGAAAGAAAGTCATCCTGGGAAGCGCCACAAAACAATACTCCTAGAAACCCAAATTTTAGGAGAACACAAAACCCCAATACAGGAAAAACAGGTGCTGACCAAGATATCAGACCACCTTTTCAAGAAAATTATGCAGAAACTTCCTCGGCTAATCAGCTCAATGAAGATCCTGAGATCAATTTAATAGGGCTGGATGGTAAAAGCCATGTTTTCCTAACACAAGAAGACCATGATAAGGATGAAGACAAAACATTCCAAACACAATCAGGAGAATCCTTTGACTTTAAGCAAGGATATGATACTGCTGTCTATGAAGTCCATAAGCAGTACAAACTAAGAAGTCGGACTGTAAATGCAAATCAGCCTGAAAAGGTAAAGGAGAAACAGCAATCTAAAGAAGCCTCAGTCACTGAACCTAATGACAAAACAAACTTACCTGCAAAGGAAGTAGTGGTTGAGGAGGTCACTGAACTTCTGCCTACATCACAAGAGCCCACAGCAACATCATCCTCTCACCCAAATCCGAACATCACCCCTCAAGACATGGACATGGGGAGCAGGTTCCAAAATCAAGATGAAATCCAACCAGAAGATTCATTGAACAAGGAAAGGACTGCTGTCCGTGACCCTAAAATTCAGGTGGATAAACCCTTTGACCTAGGAACAGAGATTGGCAAGTTAAAAATAGCAATTCCCCTTTTAGAGCTAGCCAAGCATGACATATATAAGCAACAGATCAAGAAATCCCTTCAGCTCACCAACAACAGAGATGATGTAAATGTGCTAGATGACACTCCAGAATTACTGTTTGGTCCAGAGGTAGATGGAAAAACAGTAGTCACAGGGGTTTTACCTTTTTATGTCAGCCTACACGTGCATGATAAAATACTGCACAATGCAATGTTTGACTCAGGTGCATCTCACAACCTCATGCCAAAAGCAGTCATGGAAAGATTAAATTTGGATATAACGAGACCATACAAAGACCTGTTTTCTTTTGATTCTAGTCAAGTAAAATGCCTGGGCCTGATTAAGGATTTATGTGTGTCCCTGGTCCAATTCCCCAACAAGACCATTTTGATGGATGTTGTTGTTGCTGATATCCCACCCAAGTATGGGATGCTACTATCAAGATCATGGGGAGCAAAGCTTCAAGGCTCCCTGCAGTTAGACATGTCATATGCAACCATCTCTGTCTTTGGACAACCAAAAAGACTTTATAGGGAAACACTCATGAAGTATATGGTTAGCAGTGAAGAGAAACCCCAAAATTTTCCAATATATGCTGTCCATTCAGACGTAGACTCTTACATCCTCTTTAATGACAGCATAGGCCTCTCGGGCAGTCACATTAGTACGGAGACATTTAAACCAGAGCAAAACATCCCTCAAACAAATGGCACCTGCAAAAATTTAATCAGCCCAACAATACCCATTCACCCTCCTTTAGTTGTCAAAAATTGTCAAACAAATGATGAAGCTACCCTGGAAAACAAATGGGAGAAGATACCCCAACTCATGCTCACACTGCCATCCCATGAACAGAACCTCAAATCTCCTGAACAGCAGGATAGTCTGTGGGTCCTAGAGTTTGACGGCTCAGTTAACAAGTTAGGGGCAGGGGCTGGAGTGTGGATACATAACAAAGAGAAAGCCTGTGCACAAGGCAGGGCTTATAGATTGAACTTTAGATGCACTAACAACATGGCAGAGTATGAAGCTCTGCTACTAGGCCTCAAAATTGCAAAATCATTACAAGCGCATAGCCTCTCAATCATGGGGGACTCTGATCTAGTAATTCAACAAGTAAAAGGGGATTTTGTCACCAATGACAAAAGATTAAGGTCCTACAGGTCTGCTGTAATTGAAATACTAGAAACTTTCTCCGAGTTTGTTCTCACAAAGATTCCAAGGGGCCACAATCTCCATGCTCACAGCTTGGCAACATTTGCCAGCACCTTCAAATTCCCACTACAACCCAACAATTGTTTCACAGCAGAAGTCAAATATAGGCCTTCTATTCCAAACAATGTCAAAGAATGGCAAGTATTTGAGAATGATAGGCAAATAAACAACTTTTTAACTTTGCAACAAGAGTTTACAGGATTAAATATTGACCTTGAGACAGCAAGTCAATCTCAAATTGTTGATGGAGCAAGTCAATCACAATTACAGTTTCAACAATCTGCTCACCCAATGTCACTTAGGACAGCAAAACAATTACTCAGCCCAACCATTTTCAACAATGAAAACATTCAACAAATTAAACAAATGGACTGTGAAGAGGTGAGCAACATTGAAACTGAAATTATACAACTCAAAGACAACTTCCTCCCAGCAGGCCTTACCCCACTAGAGGACATTTTTGACTCAAATGATGTCCCCAGGAAACCAAAGATGCAGCCATTAGATGCAAGAGTTGAAGAATGTAATATTGGCACTATGGAAAAGCCTAAGATAGTCAAGCTGTCCGCCTCTTTGCCCCCCGATCAAAAGCCCAAATATGTTGATCTCTTTAAAGAATTCCAAGATGTCTTTGCCTGGGGTTATCAAGACTTGAAGTCTTATGATACCTCTGTTATACAGCACACCATTCCCCTCAAGCCTAATCAAAAACCATTCAAACAGAAATTGAGAAGAATCAATCCTGTGCTTCTTCCGTCCATTGAAAAGGAATTACAAAAAATGTTCAAAGCTGGGATCATAGCACCAATCAGGTTTTCTGACTGGATTTCAAATTTGGTCCCTACAAGAAAGAAAACTGGTGAGATTAGACTTTGTGTAGACTTAAGGAATTTGAACCTAGTATCACTCAAAGACAACTATCCCTTACCCAAAATGGACCACATCCTCCAAAGAGTAGTAGGAGCATCAAGAATATCATTGTTGGATGGCTTCTCAGGTTTCAATCAAATCCTGGTACACCCTGACGATCAAGACAAAACTGCATTTACTACCCCATGGGGAACTTTCAAGTATGTGAAAATGCCATTTGGTTTGAAAAATGCAGGGGCGACATTTCAAAGAGCAATGGACATTGCTTTTGCAAAAGAAATTCATGATTTCTTGGTCATTTACTTAGATGATCTTACACCCTTCTCAAAATCTGACCAAGAACATTTGAAACATTTAAGACAGATTTTCATAACATGCAGAAAATATGGCATTTCCTTGAACCCCAAGAAGTCTTTATTTGGTTTGGAAGAAGGGAAACTTTTAGGACACATCATTTCAAAGGATGGCATAAGAATTGATCCAGAAAGGATACAAGCGATCCTACAAATGCCTCACCCTAGGAATGTCAAAGAGTTGCAAGGATTCTTAGGAAAACTCAATTTTTTAAGAAGGTTCATCCCAAATTTAGCAGAATTGATCAGACTGCTAAACAATATGCTAAAGAAAGATTCAAAGGTTAAGTGGACTGTGGAAGCAAAGCAAGCCTTTGAAAGCATAAAACTGGCTTTAACCCAAACCCCGGTATTAACTAACCCTCAGTTTGACAAAGACTTTATTATTTTTTCTTTTGCCTCCCAGCATACTATTGCTGCTGTTTTATTGCAGAAAGATGATCAAGGGAATGAAAAGCCCATTGCCTTCTTCAGCAGAGCTCTTAGAGATGCTCCTTTGAAATACCAAATAATGGAAAAACAAGCCTATGCATTAATCAAAGCTATCAAAGATTTTAGGATCTATATCCTTTACTCTCATGTTGTGGCTTATGTACCAAGTCCTATTGTTAAAGACATTCTCACCCAAGAAAACTTAGAAGGAAGGAGGGGAAAATGGATTGCAAACATACTTGAATTTGACATTGAAATCAAACCTACAAAGTTGATAAAAGGGCAGGGATTAGCTAAGTTAATGACAGAAGCAAATTTCCAAGCCTTAGATATAAACCAACTGGACAGTGAAACAGAGCTGGCGACTCCAAAGATCAATGTAGCCTTTGAACAATCTCCATGGTACTCTGATATCTGTTATGTGTTACAAAACCTGTGTGCTCCCCCAGGACTGTCCAGAACTAAGTCTAGGTTCCTAAAAATGAAAACATCTAAATTCTGTGTGTTAGATGAGAATCTGCTTTGGAAAAACCATGAAGGTATTTTGCTGCACTGTCTTCTTGAGAATGAAACTGATAAAATTATGCAAGAATTCCATGCTGGAGACTGTGGTGGACATCTGTACTGGAAATCCACTGTGGACAAGATATTAAGGGCTGGTTATTACTGGCCCATTATGTTCTCAGATATGAAGAAATTCACAACATCATGCCACAAGTGCCAACTGTTTGAAGGCAAAAGACAGCTGCTGCCACTTCCTTTGAGGCCCATTGCAACAGAGAGACCTTTTCAACAATGGGGCTTGGATTTCATTGGAGAAATTCACCCCTCATCTTCAGGACAACACAGATGGATTCTAACAGCAACAGACTACTTTACCAAGTGGATTGAAGCTGCCCCATGCAGACAAGCAAATGACTCAGTGATCATTCAATTCTTAGAGAACAATATACTGGCCAGATTTGGCTGCCCAGACAAGATAATAACAGACAATGCTGCTGCCTTCAAATCCAAGAAAATGATAAATTTTTGCCATAAATTTCATATCACTTTAGGCCATTCTACAGCTTACTATCCTCAGGGAAATGGTCTTGCTGAATCATCAAACAAAAGCCTGATAAACATCATTAAGAAAGTGCTGGAAGAGAACAAAAAGAACTGGCACAAGAAAATAGTAAATGCTTTATGGGCAGACAGATTAACCACCAAAAGATCAATTGGGACCAGCCCATATGAGTTAGTCTACGGATTAGAGGCCAGGTTTCCCTCATCACTAGGGGTGCCAGTTATGAAACTTCTACAAGAAAGTCAAGCAGAGCCAAATGACATGCAAAGAAGGATCAACCAGATAATCTGTTTACAGCAGACCAGAGAACAAGTCTTCAACAGAGTGCAGATACTACAAGAGAAACTGAAAAAGGCCTTTGACAGAAGAACCAAAGCAGAAGACTTCAATCTAGGAGACAAAGTTCTAAAGTGGGATGCAAGAAGAGAAGACAAAGGGAAACATGGGAAGTTTGATTCTTTATGGAAAGGACCATTTGCCATCCAAGCAGTACAAGGTAATAATACTTATTTCCTTAAGAGCTTGACTGTGACTGAACCAGATGAAGGTCCTGTCAATGGCAGGATGCTGAAGCACTATTATGATGGTTCAATATGATGAGGATTCCGAAGGTTCATTGTATATATGCAATTGTATATATTCTCTTTTGATTTACATTGTATAAAGAGGTTTTCCCAAGTGCTGCAACTAGCAGCAACAGGCAGATAATATCAGAGGTTCTCCAAAAAAGAAACACACCATTTTGACAGGTTACATGCATAAGATCTCAAAGATCAAGATGGACATCCAAGGAACAAGGCAATCTGACCTGCTGTTCTTGGTCTTTCAAAAGAAAAACCATCCCCATGTGGAGCCACTGTTGGATGCCTATAGTAATAGGTTTCATATTTCATGATTGATTATTAATTTTCCAAATATGCTCTGCATTGTTAGCACAAAGATCACATATTTCCAGGTAATCAGAGGTGTGTGAAATTACTTCAGATATGGAGGACCTTATTTCATTTTGTGGATGATTCAACAGTCTAAACTGGATCATGCCATGTTTCAATTTTGAGTTGTAGAATAGATGAAGAAGTCTGTCCAAACAGCCTAATCTTGGCAGACAAGTAGTTCAGGTAGAGAAACAAAGGTTCCCAAAAGTCTAATCTGGGACCTTGGAGGAGATAAGGGTAGAAGTAGATAGATAAAAAAGGAAAAAGCCAAAGAAAAGAAAAGGCAATTGAGGGTTGCAAGTCTAAGTGCCCCTCCAAGAAGAAACAAAAAATGTTAGGTGAAATAGTTGGGTAGGCAGTTGTGGTTGCAGAAGGGATATGTTCACCATTACACAGTTGTCACAAGATGTTTTGCCAAGGCAATAGATATATCAGCAAACAAGGTGGTGAATTCCATGGACTCACAGCAAAGAGCATCACTAACTTCTCTTTTCCCCCTCTACTCCATCACTAACACCCCCTTTCTAAACCCCCCACCTTCACTTATACTAACTCCTAATTCTACTATTTAGCTCCCCTATTTTACCCCTACCCCTAATAATACTAACACTAAGGTGTATAAAGCCCCAAATCTTATGTATATTCCCTCCCCTAGGCATAATAGCCGAGCATTCTTCAAAAAGGGACCATAATGGCATCTGGCCACTTTGGTGAACCTATTCCACCCCTTTCCCCTTTTGCTGCAAGTCAATTTACCCTCAAATCACCTCTGCATTGGTAAAACCCCTCTCCAAACCCCTTTGGCCTATAAAATCCTTTGCAAACCTTACAAAAATCAAAATCCGCCTTCGGCACACTCCCAAATGCGAGCGCAGGTGATTTGAATAAAAACATTTGAAAAAACCATACAAAACCCATAAATTTTAATATTTTCCGCCCATATTATCGAACGTACACCTTCCTCCTCCGTCAGCCGTCGGATCAAGCCCATCAGATCCGACGGTCCTCATCAATATCGGAGCACATCCGATGGCCGCACGTTATGTCCCGAGAAGATGACGTTGCGCCTTGTCATGCTTCCGCCACGCGTCAAGCGCTCACCCATCTCGGAGCTCCGTCTGACACCCTCCGCGCCGTACTCAAACCGCCCCGAGAAACCGCGGCGGTTAAGGCTATAACCGTGACCGCTACGGTTTGACCACCACCGGTTCGCCGCTGACCCAGCGCCACGTCTTTCTCCGCTCGTACCCGCCTTTCTTATTGGTCCACCTCACTGCTGACTGGGCTGCCACCTCATCGCCCCGTTGACCAGTCGTCTGCTGCCACGTCCTCCCCGATGACGTCAGCCGACGTCACGTCGCCATGACCCACCAATGACGTCATGCTGACGTCATCATAAAAAGCGCCAAGTTGGTAAAAAACCCATATTTACCAATTCTACCCGTGTTTTTCGTCATTTTACTGTTGTGTCTGCTGAATGCTCTGCTTAACCGTTGCTGCCCGAATTTTCGCCAACCTGTGAAATTCGACCAAGGCGACCGCTCCAGTACCTGCGCCACACCTAACCACGACCTCTGCACGTCGAATTACAGGTATTTACCCTGCTCTGCCCTCCATACGACCTGCATTCTTCTCTAAGCTACTCACAGGCACAATAGGACCGTAAAACAAATTTTTCACCGCTGGAACCAAATTATACCTCCACCATTGTCCCTGTGAAGTCCCAAACTTCCCTGCAGAGTGCTAACAAACCGCAATTCAGTTGAAAACCCCTCGTCCTCCGTGTTCTCGGTCAATGCCCCTCTGAACACCTCTGAAATACTACCAGGAGCCAAAATTGAACACCAAAAAGAGCCTCTGTAACCAATTACCAGCAGTATTTCAATTTCTAGCTGGTAAATTCCCTTCTGACAGTTCAGAAAATCAAGTTTTACCACAGAGGGCAATCTGCAGTCTGTTTTGCCACTCAATTGTCCAATTGCAACTGTTTATCCTTTCACAAGCTATGGAGACTCCCATTGCTCTCAATATTAAGCCTATCAATGCCCCCCACCAAGAATTAGCATGGCAAGCCCTGGGAGACATGGATTACCAGATGTTGGACTGGTTTCCTATGGGAACTAAGTATAATATCCAAATGTTAAATGAACTGAGAGCCCAGCACATGAGTGGAGCAGATATCCTGGGAATTTGGGAATCAAATTTGCCCATATACAACCTTCCCCAAGTTAATCCCATGCCAGAGCTTATCTACAGTTGCCAAGAGCGCTATGACCCCAGCCAAAGGGCAGTCATTAGCCCCACAGGCCTAGTACTGTTTCAGATCACTCCAGAGAGTATAAATCAGATGCTGCATTTCCATACAGCCAAGAAGTTGACCCCTCTTTCCATGCAAGATTTGATAAAGAGAGGAAGCAGCCTGCCTAATGACCAGATTGTGAAGATCAACCAGCTATTTGTTGCACCTAGCTCTGAAGCAGTCAGAACCCCTCCCATTGGTTACCAATACCTGAATGAGTTGGGCAAGATGATGGTGGACTTGATTAGCTATGTCCTAGGATTCAGAGGACTAGAAGATGTAGATGAGTGCATATTGGCAATGCTGTCCATATTTGCCCCTGGTAAGCCTCCAGCTATCCACTATGATTATGCTACTTATATAGCTGAGAAGATTCATGACCAGTTCATGAACTTGAAGAGGGAGAGGCTGTTCAAATACACCTCCTACATATACCATCTGTTCTTGTTCAACCAGCCAGCTACCTTCTCTGTCCCTTTGAGGCCACTCAACGCCCAAGGAACCCCAAGATCAGTTGTCTTTTGGACCCCAGTGTTCCATCGTACCTCAGTATCACCTTATACATACTGTGAGTTTATTGACTTATTTGTCCATCCAGCCCTGACAGTGCTGCAAGGTGCCCCTCCTCCTAGACTGACAGAGGAGATGAAAAGAATTCTTCATTTGAACAAGCTTTACAACATTGGCAACTGGTACTTCTACCAGAATCACACAGTCATTAGGGTGTATGGATGTGAATTAAATCCATTTAGACTGCCGAGGTACGTTCCCATGAGACTGTTTGCCTTAGAATACTTCAGGCAATTTGGGAACTCAGATTACCTACACTTTCAGAGTAAAAACAAGAAATCACAGTTGAAAGTGAGAAATCAGCTAGGTCCCTTCTTATACAACAGAAAGGAAGAAGGCTGGAAGGAGGCAGACAGGATCCTGGAAGGACTCCAATTGAAAACCAGTTTTGAGTGGATTCCATATGACCCTAACCACTCTATTTCTCTCAGGAGGATCAGGTACAAGTTAGGCAACTATGCACATGCAAGACTACCTGAAATTGAGAAATATGCAAATACACCAGACTGGGAAGAGGGCACATTAATAGAGCAAATGACTAGTGAAGAAATATTTGAGCAAGAGGCTAGAAATGTCCAAAAACAAGCTGACTTGGAAACTTGTGGACAGGTGCCTACTTCCTACAGGAGGCAAATTGGGGCAGCCACCACAACACCAGCAACACAACAGCGAACTGCCGAGCAGACAACCCAAGCAGCAAGCAAGGACAAAGGCAAACAGGTGGAACAACCACCTATATTAACAAAAGAACAGGTTGACACCTTGCTACAGCAGCAAGAAGAAATGGAAGAACGGGAGTTGGGGCAGCAACAAGATAAATCACAAACTAGTGAGCAGCAGCCATTACAGCAAAATAAAGAGACAGATTTGCCCGGATCTACAGAACAGCAGCCCCAAACAGAGTTGTCTCCAAGAACAGACATCAATGTGGACAGCTCAGTCCTCCAAACACCCCAGAAGGAGGACTTAACCAGAAAGAGAGAGAGAGAGACTCCCCAGACTTCATCCTTTATCAGAGGAGAGAAGAGACAAAGATTGAATGACTCCCAAGAGGAGGACATGGCAGTAAGGCAGGCCATGGGCATGGGCCCACCCAGTGGAGAACTCTCGGCCAGCTCATCTCAAAGAGGACCAGATATGACAATGGGAGGAGAGGTCAGCTCTTCTGGCCAGCATAGAGAGGGGCACTCAAGCATAAAGCAGCAGTTCATAGAAATCAAGAGAAGGAGTGATCCCATAAAAGTGCAACTCTATGATCACTTGTTAAAACTAGCTCCCAGCAACCAGCAGAGACTAATGTCTGCTTTTGATGTGAGTGAGGGAAAAATGATAATGAGCCATTTCATGCCCACAACTCTACATCCTCAGTCCACCTCAGACTATTTAAGAACCAACATGGAGGTTCTGGCTAAAGATATTCACCCCATGGATAAGATAGAGTTACACAAGCAAACGGGTGAAATGGTGTACGCCTCCCTGGCAGATGAGACACTGGAAAATTACAAGTTAAAGAGCAGCCTAGACAATACATCATCCCAGCTGGAATTGGAAAGAGCATCCTCACAGGCCAAGGACAACAGAATCAAATCCTTGGAGGAGGTAATCATAGAGATTGGACATGATCCCAAGGATGTCAAGGGCATCCAAGAACTGCTGAAAATAAGGGATGCTGACATGGCAGCCCTAAGAAAGAAAATCAAGCTCCCGGCCACCATCCATCCACAAACAGATGAAGTTGCCCAGCAGAGGCAAGAAAAAGATACCACAGACTTGCTGGTATCCTTATACAAGGAGCTGGTTAGGACTCAAGACCAGCTAGGGCAAACTGAAGCTGCAAAGGCAGCGCTACAAGAAGCCATGAAGCAGAAAGGGGAAGGTCAATCCTCCCAGCCTCCTCCAATAATAATAAATCTCGAGGAAACACCTCCGATCATCACTCCTCCTCCTCAGCAAACAGGAGCTACAGCATCATCCACAGCCCCCACAACAACATCAGAGCAAGCTGCTACCCTAGATATGCAGAAGCTACAAGCAGAGATCCGAGCTATGGAAGCTCAAATGAAAGAGCTGGATGAGCTCAAACAGAACTTGGCTAATGTTCATGAGAGATTTGATAAAAGCAAACAAAATGAGGCAGCCAAGGAAAGGGAGGTGAAAACCCTTAAGAGAAGGATTGCTGAGCTGGAAAAGGAGCTTGCACTGGAAAGGGTGACAGCTGACATGAAAGCAGTGTTGTGGAGCAACATTGGGAGATCCATTGCCAAACAGTGGCAATACATTGAGACCATGGATGAACAAATGGTGCTCATCACCAAAGCTAACAAAGAGATACAAAGAGCAAGGGCAAGCCTTGGGCACATGCCAGAAGCAGCTACCAGGATGATCAATATCCTGAATTACAAGACCAGCACTCAATTGGCCACCATGGGAATCAACAACAGAACAGAAACAATTGCCATAGCCAAGAGAGTGGTTACTCTGAGAAACTTGATTGGAACCTTGGAAAGAAGGACACAAGATATGCAGACAGAAATCAACAGGTTCCTGGAGAAGTTTGTAACACTGCAGAACAGAGGCCTCCCCAACATTTTGAGCAGTGTGGGTAGACTGCTCACTTTGGACAACTATAATAAGAGAATTGATGCCCATGCTGTGGCAGAGATTGCAAAAGCTCCCAGCAGTTCAAAGGACACAGGGCCAGCCACGGGACAAATGATGTATGATAGAGTGGAGAACCTGTTTTTTCTCATGAATGAGATAGATCACCTGTTTGATACACCTCCCAATTTCTTTAAGTTCACAGAGGCAGATGAAACTCTAGGGGCAATTTTGGCACATCAACTGCCCACACAGGATGTCTGGAGGCATTTGACTCAGACAATTTTGACAGGACAGAACCAATAGCGCAGAAGGAAAGAAACAGGTACATACAGTGACAATTTTGGGAATTAATACCCACAGGAAAGGACAGAGGCTGAGCCAACTCAGCCAGACCAATGACTCACCACCTGCAGCAGTCAAAGTCATAATGGACAGGTCCGAGATACAGTGTACCAGCCTACAGTCGGGTTCTCCATGCATTAACTCCAAATATTCAGACCGACTTAGCTATTCCCAGTAATCTGAAATATCTTCTGACAGAGCATTAAAATGCCTGTACTATGTATTAAATGTTGTATTAAATTCTGCCCATAATATCTTAGATAGTTGGTAAAGAAGTAAATCTGAGATAACCGAGGACTCAGATATTTTGTAAAGAATGACTAGTATATATTCACCCTTCACAGCAGTGAAAAGGGTTGGTTGGTTGGTCGATATTTGTAATTCTCCTAGAAGAGCTCTGGATCATGGTAATTTTTCAGAGAAACTAATACAAAGAAAGCATGGAATTTCCAAGGCTGAGTGTTATCTGATGTCTTGTGGTGAAGGATGCATGTTACAGGATTCCATGGGTGTTGCATAAGACTATAAGTATTCTCAAATCTCTTTGTCGTGTCTGCTTTGAGTCTTTTGTTCTCTTTACTGTTCTTATGTTTACACTTGATAGCAAGGTGAATGATTAGTACCAGGATTTAAACATGTTTACCCTGGACTCAAACTGAGCTACTATAAATGTTTTCCTCTTATACAGTAACAGAATTGTAATTCTTAAATGCTGCAATTCAGAACTGTGTATTTATTATAACAGTCATTCTCAGGGATTCAACTCTGCCCCTAAGACATCTGTTTTCTCCTCTTAAATCTATCTGTTGGGAACATATAAATAAATAATGAAAATTCTTTAATGCTTTCACTGTTCGTGCTAGCTGTTTCCAGTCTTTTAATCAAAATCTGTCTTATTAAACACCCAAGTGGCCCTGTAAGTCCCATCTTTCATCCCAAAACTTCAAATATATACAGCTACAGACTCCATTGCCCAATGGTACTCAACTTCTCAGAAAACTACTTCACTAGAACCTAAAAGGAATTTCACCAACCAAACATAAACAAAACACAGTGCATAATAGCTAGCCTAAAACCCTACAACAAACAGTTACAAATCATAAAGAGAGAGCCCTCTCTGATCACTGTTAGGCTAGAAGCAGTGATCCAAAGATTGGTTAGTGGTTACCCCGGCCGTATTCCCTTGGGAGTCATAGGGAACAACCTGGGTGTTAACACCGGGCAGGGGGTTGACCTGGACTGTAAACAGCCAGCAATACTAGCATGGTTTGATCCACATGCTCACTGGTGCTATATCCCAGCACATAGGCAATCATATCCAGGAGTAATCTGCCTTCCTCAGTGAAGTGGACATCTAAATAAGGAGGTGGCCCTGCAGGCTGGCACTCAGGTCTCATGAATGTCCTGGTGACCTTCTGAATCTCCTCACTGGTCATCTTGGTACCAGTGTCCAGCAGATAGTTCATGCAGAATGGGATTAGCAACTCTGTTTGATCAAAATGCAGCATTTTGTTGATGGACTCAGGATTAATATGGAAAAGGATCCTCCCAGATGGGGTGCTGATGGTTCTGTGGTGTACATCATAGTTTTCAGCACATAGGCGAATGATCTCAGGAAACACATTTACAGAGGGGAGACAGTAGTATGGCAAGTTTGACTCCCAGATGCCATATGTATCACGACCAGTCAGGTAGTCCTCTCTCAACTGTCTGAATGTCTGCAGAAAGTCTCTGTTTCCCACATAGTCTTCAATGAGGTAGTCTTGGTCAACAAGAGATAAGGACTGCAAGTCTTTATTGGGTGGATTTAAAGGAGCAACACTGAGAGCTGTGGGTGCAGGGGCAGCCATTATATGATTTGATTTTGAGTAACAGAGTGTAATGGTTGACAAAGCTTTTAAGAGCTAAAATGATTGGTCAACTGTGGACACAGTCTAAAATGTTTCTTATAATGAAAAAAAGCAGGCTTGCTTCTGCAGTTTTTTAGCAAGTTCACAGGGATTGTGAACTGCTCAGGGTAAATTGCAGAGGGTAAGTGGAATTACTTAGGTGAAAGGCTACAGCTGGTGTGTACACCCGGCAAAAGGGAACAATGCCGGGCACCTCGGGGATGAATTTCACAGTTTCGACCCGCAAATTGACTGTTTCAATGTCGAATTATGTTTCTGGGGGTAAGCAGGTTAGCTTGGCTCACTTTAGGTAGTAGGTGCAAGAGTTTATATGGAATTTAACAGGTGCTTTAATGGCAATTTACAGAGAAATGGTAAGCATGGGCCAAACAGAGGAATTACGGTGAATACCTGGATAGAACGCTTAAACAGCCTGCGGGCCGAACTCTGGAGGTCGAATTGATGAATTGGAACGGTTGCAATTTGAATTTGGAGGTCTGGAGGCACTTTGGCAGCTGCAACGGCTATCTCCTTCTTTATGCGAAAATGACATAAAAACTACCCAAAACATGACTTTAACGACAAAATTCGGAAAAAATAGGCTATTGGGGCCTTTTCGCTGATGACGTCAGAATGACGTCATGGCGGGCCCGGGTACGGAGGATGACATGGCTGCTGAGGTGTAAGCTAGGGTGGCAGGGCACGGTGGCGGGTGGACAAAGTGGCAGGGCACGGTGGCGGGCCACACGGCGCGGGGGCGGGGAAGGGTGCTACGTCATGCTGACATATTGATGATGCAAGGGGAAGGCGGTAACAGGATAGTGGTAAGCGGGTTCCTCGCACCACCTTTGGGCAAAGGCAGTATCGGGGAGGGGGGCTCCGAACAACCCCATTGCCTGCCACGCATCCCTTGTACGGTGCGGGGAAAACCACTTTCCCCGGACGCTAAAGGTCGACAGGTCAGGGAGCGAAAATGACCGCCCACCGTTAGATCTGGGCGGCGGAGATCGGATGGCTGGCGGGTCCTCCGACGGATCGTGCAGGTTGGGGTGCCCACTGGCCTATTAAAATATTCAGTTAAATACTTTCGGGCGGAGAACCTTAGGGGTAAGGGTTTTTCTATGTTTTTTCGGGGTTTTTGGGTTTTTCAAGGGTTTTTGTAAGGAAAAGAGGTTAAGAGTGGGTTTGGCAGGGGGAAAGGGGTTTTCTGTGGCATTTTGGAGCAGAGACAAGGTGAGGGCTTAGGGGAAAGGTTCTTGCTCCAACCAGAAGTTGAAACAATCCCATTACAGGGTTGACCCTAGTCCCTGTTGGACCAAAGTCTCCCTAGACAACTTATTTAGCTATAGTGCCAAGGGGAGGATATTTATACCATGTTTGGGGTTTATACACCATGGTGTTATAATAGTAGGGGGAAGGGAAACATAAGGGACTTAGATAATAGAAGTTAGGGGTTAATATGGATGAAAGGTGTGAATGATGAATGAAATCACTAAGTTTATGTGAAAACAACTCAACTTAGAGAGTAGATCAAAATGAAAAGAATTTTAGACAAGAAATGTGGCTTTTAAAAGAACAAGAACCACCATAAAACCTCAGATCTTTTCATGAATCTCAATAGATGAGGGGATGTTAGCAATGAGAGTGAAAGGGGAAATTGGGAAGTTAGACATGCTACCTTGCTTTGCTGCAACCTGATTTGAGAAGAGAAGCTTCTCAATCCATTGATTTTCCTTTGTGAAGAGGGTCAACACACATTGACATTCTGCAACCCCATCTGCCTACCCATCTACTTGCCTAGCATTTCTGTTTTCTTCTTGGAGGGTACACTTAGGCTTGCAAACCCTTATTTTCCTTTTCTTTTCTTTGGCTTTTTCCTTTTGATTTTCTATCTAATTCTGCCCTTATTGCTTCGAAGGTCCCATATTAAGCAGTTGGGAGCCTTACTTTCTCTACCTGAGCTACTTGTCTGCCAAGTTTAAACAGTTTGGACAGACTTCTTTCTCTATTCTACAACTGGAAATTTAAAACATGGCATGATCCAGATTAGGCTATTGGACCATCCATCAAAATTGATTTCACATCAAGCTATTTACACATCTTGTCTTTCCTTGGAAATATGTGATCTTTGCATCATCAAAGCAGAGCATATTTGGACCTTTTCACTGCCAATCATGAAATATGAAACCTATTGGTATAGGTAGCTAACAGATTCCTTGATCACCATGATGAATATGATTTATTATCTTAGCTATGCCAGTGTTATTTGATGCATGCTTGTTTATGATTGTAGGTTCTTAAAAGGAAACTCTTTCGAACGGTTGGAGCATGGCTGCCAAAAACTAGTGTTAGACTTAAGGTAGGGTCTAAACACCTCTTTAGTTTTTATTAATGAATCACAATATGTTTAGAGAAAGGTATATTTGCTTGTCCTTCTTGTTGCTAGATATCTGTTGATACTAGGGAGATCAGACTTGTCCACAAGATCGATTTATCCGGCCAACAAATCGGCGACTCCACTGGGGAACTGAATTTGGTTTTTTTATTTTCCTTTGTCTTTGACCTGAGAAAATTGTTCTTGTTTCTGGTTTTTTCTTGATGTGTGTGGGATTGGGTAGTTTTTTAGGTTCTAGATTTTTTTGGTTTTTCGAAATTTTTAAGAGGACCACACATTCTGTTTACATTACAGTGCGAACATCTCCGCACTGTTCCTTTAGTGCACAGAGCGGTACCGCATCTGGTTATACTGGAAGCCTGCAGACCCTGTCAAATTTTTTGAAAAACCTAAAATCTTTTCGTCCATTTAAGTTTAGGATTTGTTTACGACTTTTAGTCTCTGCCCAAATCTGCATGTGTCTTGTCAAAAGTCTCTTGTGAGTAAGTTCCATTGGTGTTTTTGTTTTAGATGATTTTCTAGAAGTTTTACATGGCTGGATTGGTTTTCACTCGGTCTCTATAGTGATCCAAAGATTAGAAGCCTAAGAAACCTTAGATCACCCTAGTATCTTTTTGTCTTCTTCATGAGTATGGTTGGTTTGTGAAATCTTCCCTTGGTAAGAAATAGATTTCATTTCTCTTTGCAAATATTTGAACGAACTTGGTCATAAGTTGTGAATTTCATTTTTAAAAAAGAAAACATAGCTGGGCGTTTTTTGATTGATTTGTTATTCTGAACGAATTAATCCTTAGTTTACTCAATAACTAAGTAAAGCGTCCTCGAAAAGATTTGAAGCTTTTATTTTGATTAGGTTTTTAGAAGTTTTTAGATCTCAAGATTAGTTTTTCATAGTTTTGAGTGTCTTTCTAGAAATCATAGAATCTCTTTTGTAAGAATTGTTTTATGTAGTTTTGAGTGTTGAAAAGAAAAGGGATTTATTTTTGTGAGCATAATTAGTAGTTTCGTTTTGAGTTTATTGAAAAAGACAAAAAGATTTTCTTTTCATTTACATGTTGAAGGAAAGATTTGTTGCATTCTAAACTCTTTCTTTTAGCTAGAAATTCATTAAAGGAAAAATGAATTGTTTATCATTTCTTGGTGCATTTTTTTAGTGTTGTTGGAGTCGAGTCTTCACACCATCAAAGTTTCATCTCCATAACTATTGACTTAAGGAACAACCCATAAAAATAATGCTTAATTAAAATTGATCTAGCAATCCTTTTATTTCTAGGGCTCTTATCACCAATATAGCTTAGGCCAGTATCTTGGAGTAGGGAGTAATTAACTCTCCAAGATAGTTAAAACAAACAAGTAGCTATATATTCCAGTAGGAAATAAATCCAATTGTAATTGATATAATCTAGGAAGCTCCTCTTAAAGGAGTCAATCATGAGATCATATCCGAAACTTTGAGACAATCAAGTCTATCTCATTGGGAAAGATAGAAGATTTGTACGTATTAAAAACCGTAAACCTCAGATTAACCATTGTCGAGGAGCCTGGGGTCACTTGTTGGTAAACCTCAGATTGATCATGTCAAGGAGCCTTCAAGGGGATTGAGCTTTGTTACTCTGCCCTTGCGCGTAGATCAGATCGTAGACTGTTCCCCCAGTTGTATTTGTTACTATTGGTAACCTTAGTGACCATAATATTAAGATTCTTTCCTAAGGTGATGGTGAAGGACGGGTCTCACTGTACCTGGAGCAAACGTCGACTAGACTCACTTGGACTCTCTGGTGGGTTCTCTTCACTTGAGACGGTTTTTTGAAGAAACTAGTGCCAGTATGTTTCATTAAGCAGGTTGTCGAGGTAACTGTTCCAACCACCATTTCTATATTGAATTTTGCGACGTTGGATTTCATCACCAACTAGTGCTTTCGGTACGGAAAGTTACTGTTTGTGTGTGGTTTGAACTCTTAGATTTTTAGGCATGTGATTCAATTGTTTGGTTCTTTAGAGACTTTAGGTGATTTTATTGAGATTTTCTTTGTTTGCGTGTGAAGTAATTAAATATTTAATCGTGGCTGAATTACCGAGACAATCCTGTAGACTTTGGGGCAAAACCTCTCGAATATACACCAAGTTAGCTTGAAGGGCTACGAGCTCTTGTATCACCTAGTGACAGTAGAGTCAGGTCACTAGAAGCTGGAGAATCATCTTTAATTATTCATCCTGATTATACAGTTCAAGCAACAGAGTATATTTCTGAACCAATTTCATTTTCTGAAGTTACTGGTAGTATTTCCCCTACTAGTGAATTAATTGAAGAACCTGAAATTTCTGAGCCTGAAATCGAACCTGCTGCTACTCCATCCTAAGGACTTGCTTCTCCAACTTCTAGTGGTCCTGGTTCACCCAGGGTAGGAAGTGTCATTACCCAAAATCTTCCTTCTGGACTCATTTCTATTGAAGAACTTGTTAGTCTGGATGAAGATACAACTCTCCCTAAAAATCAACCAACTTTAGAACTTAGGGAGTGTGAATCAATCTTCTACAGTCCTTTTAGAAGTGATGCTTGGTACGTATCATTGACGAACTTTTTAGAAAATACGGGTCTTGCTTTTTCACCACCTCGTATTCCTTTTCATCCTATGCCCAGAGGTTATTATCCTCCTTCGAATATGTCAAAACGGTCATCCATGTTTTCCCAAACACCGGAAACATTTTTATATGGTGGTCCTTCTGTTCCTTCTGGGTATTAGTCACTCTTTGGTACTTTTTTAGGGGCATCTCCTCAACCAATTGAACATGGGATATCAACTGGTAATAATGGAACTCAACCGTTGAGCATAGAAGAAATTCTTATGATGTCTAGTACTATTCCAAATCTGCAACCTCAAGGTAGTCAGTTGCCGCTTGGAGGGCAACCTCAAGGTAGTCAGTTACTGCCCGGAGGGCAACCTCAAGGTAGTCAGTTACCACCTGGGGGGTAACCTCAAGGTACTCAATTACCGCCTGGGGGGCAACCTCAAGGTAGTCAGATACTGCCTGGGGGGCAACCTCAAGGACAGTACATACCTTTGGGATAGTACATACCTTAGGGTCAACCCCAGACTTAGTATATACCTCAAGGTCAACCCCAATATCAATATATACCTCAAGGTCAACCCCAGTTTCAGTACATGCCTCAAGGTTATCAACCTCAAGGTCACTACCCAACTCAAGGTTTCCAACCGCCTTCTGGTTAACCATTTGTACAAGAAGCTAGAAATGTACCTCTCAATTATCAGCCCTACACTCAACCTGGTTATGGTCCTCAATATGCTCAACCTTTTATGGGTCCATATCCTGAAATGAATATTGGTGTGGGATCCATCTCAAACTCAACAGATTTTGCAACCTAATGTGCAGTTATCAAGTCAACATGGACAACCTTTGGTTTCTGGTCGAACCCAGCAACCTATCTAGAATACTATTCAAACTTCTGCACCTAGTATAGTTCATCAACCTGGGCCTAGTTCACCTCAAACTCCACCTCAAACTGCTGCTGCAACTACTGCAGCTTCTGTTCAATCTACCCCACCTACTTCTAGAGTATCGGTAGCTCCGGTTTCTACTGTTCCTGCATCAACTCCTCAAACCTCTTTACCACAGTCAGGACCTACATTCAGACTTCGATTCAGATGCCTGTAGGACAACCTGGTCCAAGTACAGTTGTCACAAGTCAATCACAATTTACTTATCAACCGTACCAAGGACAATACCAATTCGGTCCTGTTGTGCAAAGCCCAGTTTATCAGTATCAACCATACCCTAGATATACTTATCAGCAACTTCAACAACCGCATTTTGGTCCCGTTAATCCTGGTTTTCTGGGAGGATGTAATATTCCTAATGCAAATCCAATTCCAGGTTATCCTGGATATCCTCCTCCTAGGGCTGGTCTTGTGACCCAAGGTTTTCAAGACCCTAACCGTCAGTTACCTTTTATTGAAACTTTGGATTTACCTGATTTGGTGCGCCTTATAAACGATCCGATTTACTACCTTCCGTATTGGTCACCAATGCCTAATAAGTTGCCATTGATATCTCGAAGTTTGAGGGTAAGTCAGGAGAAGATCCATCAAATCATGTGATGACTTATCACCTCTGGTGTGCATCTAATTCCATTATCGATGATTCAATTCGCCTACATCTTTTTCAACACATTCTAATTGGTCTCGCTGCCAAGTGGTACATTAAGTTACCACGAAGCTATTTTTACAATTTTAGTCAGTTAGCCACTTCCTTCTTAACTAATTTTTAGTTGCCTGTCATATACGACAATGGCACGAAATTATTAACTTCATTAAAACAGTCAACGTCTACATATATTTCAGATCATATTCATGAATGGCAACGTCGTTGACGTTTAGTAAAAGTTTTTATTCCGGATCAAATTTTAACAGAATGGTTTGTTAAATCATTATTACCTAAAATCACTGAAGATGTAGCTAAGGCAGGGGTTGTTACTGAAGATAAAGTAATTGCTCAAGCTCAGTACCTTGACCTCATTTATACGCAGTCGGGTACTTTACACGAAAAAATCCCCGACCTTCCGAAACAAAATCAAATAACTGCAGCTCTTTCAGGCTCTCATGCCGCTGGTGGTATGATTGGTTCAATTAGTACCAAAAGTAAGAAGAAATCTACAAAGAATTCTTCTCCTATTATAACTTTACCAGATTCCCCAATAGGAGAATCCTCCATTGAAATTCCTACTGATATCCATGTCGTAGAATCTTCTACAGCCAAATCAAAATCCGGCGGTAAAAAAGAAGGGGAAGAAGAAAAATAAACAAAACTCAAAAGAGAAACCAGATAAAAATGAACCTACTGACGAGAAATGTAAACCTCGCTATCCTTGTCTCATTTGTGACACGGAGCATTTTACAAGAGATTGCCCACATCGAGCTGAGGTTTCAAAAATCGTCAAAGGTTCTCAAACGCCTGTTGTCTTGAAGGATCTTTTTCCTAGTCAAGATAGTAAGATGATCGGTTCTTCCTCAAATTCCTCAGAAGAACCCATTATGATGATGTCCCATGTCAGGATTGTGACGCGATCGCAAGATTATGGTAGTACGAATCCTGTTGGTGGTAAAGAAGCAGAATATTCTAATTCAAACCCATCAACCTCAAGTCCTTCCAGTTCTGATCCGCTACAGATTGAGAAACCTAACCCAGACTTAGTAATAAACCACCGGCTAAAGGTATACTTCAGAAGTCAGCTTTCAATCCACATGCGAGAGCTACTCAGAACTATAACATTGTTGAAGATTTAGTTGTTTCTCCTTCAACAATGTCGGCTTTGGAGGTGCTGCAATCATGCCCAACACAACGTAGATTGCTGTTTTCTGCTATAGGAGTTGTTGATATTCAGGATTCCAACCTTATAATATTCAATTTAGAGAATAGTACACCTCGCCTACCTCATCAAATGGCTTTCCAGATCCCAGTGTTAGTAAAAAATAGACCTTGCTTTCGGACTGTGATTGATGAGGGAGATTCTACGTGTATTATGTCGATCCAGTGTTGGAGATCACTTGGTTCTCCTACACTCAATCAATCCCCGCTGATTCTAAAGGCTTTTGATGGCCAAGGGTTTCATCCATTTGGCATTTTGTAGGATTTACCTATAGGGGTAGAAGGCAAAACTGTAAATCTAGATGTGGAAGTGGTTGATGCCCCTCTAGATTACAACCTTCTTTTGGGTCGCAGTTGGTCTTACGCTATGACTGCTATTGTTTCATCGATCTTTCAACTTATTAAGTTTCCTCATAATGGAAAGATCATTACAATAGACCAGTTAACTTATTTTTCATCTGAACTAGCCTCTTCTGATAGTATTCAACATGTTGGTAAAACAGCTATCCCTTACAAGGATGTTGAGGTAGGTTTGATTAAAGATTCTGGTTTACTAAGAACTTTTTCATTTCCTCCTCCTAATGTATTCATATGATTTCATCGAACACTATTGTTTTTAATGATCCTTGGATCGTACCTTCTGATTCTAAGGTGGACTCATTTGGTGATGCAATGCCTTTGAGTCCCTTTGAAGTCGCATATCAGGCTGTACAGTCATTTTTTGACTCTTGTTCAATCGAAATCGATCCAATGAATGTGGTCCATGGGGAATCACTTTCAATCTCAACCTCAGATTCAACAACTTTTTCTGATCTTGTACACACTAATGAGTAGATTCATGAACTTTTGTTTGTTGATGATTTATCATGGGAGAACTTCATCATCGATCTTCGTTTTTACCTAAGCTTGATCATTTTGAAAATGATTTCTCATCTATTTTTACCGCTGATTATGTCAAAGAACCACATAATCCATTGCAACATCCTGATTCTGAGTTGAGTTTGGGAAATATTTCTTGAACGGTTCCTATTGACATTTCAGTGAAACCTAGAATTATTGAAAACATTCATATAGGTGCTTCCTGTACAAACGAGGAAATCCAAACTTATAAAGCCCTATTTCAAGAATTCCATGACGTGTTTGTAGTCATATGAAGAAATGCCAGGAATCGATCCATCAATTGTTGTCCATGAAATTAAAACTTACCCGGATGTTAAACCCATCCGGCAATGTTTGTGTCAGATACATCCAAGAAAGGCTGTTGCTATTAAAGCTGAAGTTGAGAAATTACTTCAAGTAGGTTTCATTTATCCAATTCCTTTAACGGATTGGGTATTGAATATTGTTCCTGTTAACAAAAAGAAAGGAACAATAAGAATATGTATTGATTATAGGGATATTAATCGATCTTGTCCTAAAGACAATTATCCAACTCCCTATATCGATCAAATTATTGATGATTCTGCCGGTAGTGAAATGTTCTCCTTTATGGATAGTTTTTCTAGTTATAATCAATCAACATACTCCCTGCTGATCAACCTAAAATAGCTTTCATTTGTCCATGGGGGACATTTGCTTATTGCAAATTATCTTTTGGATTGAAGAACGCCAGAGAAACTTTTCAAAGGGCTATGTCTTACGCATTTCATGACATCAAGCACATTGTGCAACCTTATCTCGATGATTTTCCTGCTCATTCATTACATAGAGCCGATCATCTCACTCATTTACGAGCAATCTTTATGAGATGTAGGCATTATCGAATTAGGCTGAACCCACACAAATGTGTTTTCTGTATAGAAACGGGTCGTTTACTGGGATTTGTTGTCTCAAAATTTGACATTCGTGTTGATCCCTCAAAGGTTTGTTAAATTACCTCCACCTTCGACTCTTCGCCAACTCCAAAGTTTGCAAGGGAAAGCAAATTTTTTACTTCATTTCATTCCTAACTACATTGAGATAACGAAAAGTTTTACCAAGTTGTTGAAACAGAATAGTCCATTCTTTTCGGATGAGATAGCTGACAAATATTTTGATGCACTTAAACATGTGTTGACCCATGCACCGTTATTGCATCCTCCCAACTACAACCAGGATTACTTTTTGTACCTCGCCAACTTCTCATTCCATCATCAGGATGGTTTTAGTTCAGGAAGATGAATTCAAAAATGAACATGTGATTTACTATCTTAGTCAAACTTTGAATCCAACTGAGCTTAAATATTCACATGTGGAGAAATTGGCCTTGGCAGCTATTCAAGTTGTCCAAAGATTTCGCCATTACATCTTATTACGCAAAACCACTGTAATTTCTAACTGTAACGCTATGACGCATATTTTGACCAAACAATTGCTAGGGGGCAAGAATTCCAAATGGATAGTTATCCTGAAGCAATTTGACTTGGAATTCGAAAAATCCAAGGCAAAGAAATCTTTGGTTTTTGCAGAACTGATGTGTGATTTCCCGCGTACTGATACTAGAACTGTGGCGGAAGAACCCATTGCGGATGAATCCTTGTTTCTTATCAGTACTCTTGATCCATGGTATGGAGATATAATTGTCTATCTCCAAACCCAATCTCTTCAGCCTGAAATCTCATGATCTCAGCGAAAGAAAATACGTTTCCAATCCCAACAATACAATATCATTGGAGATACACTCTATTGTCGTGGGGCGGATTCCGTTTTCTGATGTTGTCTAACTCATGAAGAAGCTGAAAAGGTTCTAAATGCTGTCACTCTGTAGCATGTGGCAGTCATATGTCTGGGTATGCCACAGCCCAAAAGATATTGCACGCTGGTTATTTCTAGCCATCCTTATTTAAAGATTGTATCTATGTAGTCCAGAAATGCCACAATTGTCAAATTTTTTTTCGCAAGATGCATGCTCCACCTACTCCTCTCCACCCTATAATTGTCATTGGCCCTTTCGCAAAGTGGGGTATCAAATTTATTACATGTAACCCTCACTCAGCCGGGGGGCATGCGTATATCATCCTTGCTGTAGATTATTTTACCAAGTGGGCCGAGGCGATGCCTACATTTTTGGTAGATGGAAAAACTGCTGCAATTTTCATTTTCAATCATATAATTGCTAGATTCGGTGTTCCTCAAGCGATTATTACTGATCGTGGAAGTCATTTTTGAAACATCATGATGACTAAACTAACAGATCAACTTGGTCTGCATCACGATAGTTCTACTCCATATTACCCACAGGCTAATGGTCTGGTTGAAGCAATCAATAAAGTTATAGTCACTATGATCCAACGAATCATTGGTATTCATCAGTCGAATTGGCATAACATGTTATTTTCATCACTTTGGGCATACCGAACCTCAGTAAAAACATCAACTGGTTTCACTCATTTTCAGCTAGTTTACGGGTTGGAAGCAGTGTTACCCATTGAATGCGAAATTCCATCATTGCAAATAGCCATAGAATTACTCCCAGCCACTTCTGAAGAGAGAAATGTTTGTTGTACTTAGCTCAGCTAGATGAGAATTGACGTGATGCTGCATTAGCAATTGAGACTCATGAAAAACAAATAAAAGCTCAGTATGAACAAAATGTTACACCTCGTAATTTTTTGGAAGGAGACCTAGTTTTACTATATGATCAAGCAAACGATAAGCTAGGGGCTGGAAAATTTGTACCCATGTGGCATGGTCCTTTTGTTGTTAAGGGAAAGTTGGCAAAAGGGGCCTATGAATTAGTAGATTTTGACGGTGTCTTTTTAGGTAGACCCAAAAATGGGCTTTATCTAAAAAGATATTATGCTTAAAGTTTGGTGTGGAGATTTTTATTAGAATAGTTTCTTTCTAGTTGGTGTGTTTTAGATTAGAAAGTGTGCCTAGTTTAGAGAGTGTTTTTATCATTATTCCTGCTTATCTTGATTTTACTCTTGATATTGTAGATATCGACGTCTCTTCAAACATAAATTGGTTTTGCTGATGGTGCTTGTCGTAGTACACGGAAAATTTCTTCCGCAGCTTGGGTTATCTATTCACCCTCTGATGAGTTAGTATCTATGCATGGGGTAAGCCTTGGTCAAACAATGAATAACATTGCAGAATATAGTGCAATGATTGAGTTATTATTTGAATCCATCTCATTTGGGATTCAGAGTTTGATTGTTAGGTTAGATCCTAAAATCGTTGTATTACAGCTTAACAGGGTTTATGCCATTAGAAATCCAGTATTATTAAGATTATTTTTTAGAGTTCGTCTCTTGGAACGTGAATTTGACTACATTGAATATTTGCATATTCCAAGATATTTAAATACATTAGTAGATGTAGTTTCTTCTCGAATGTTAAATAGACATTTGCAATAATCAAGACAGTGAATTTAAAAAAACATTCCATAAACATGTTATACAAGATAGCCAGTAATAGTGATATATCATAGCATAGAAGTGTGTCAAATATACATCGTCTTCGATCATGGGTTTAAAAACAACTTATGATCAACAAAAATGATAGTACAAAAAGATATAAAATGTCATATGAGTCTACAAAGGCCATCATCCTATCCCTGATGGTGATCACGATAAGAAACCACTGCTCGGGCCACCCTACAAAGGAACCCCCTAAAAGGTCCTGGGACCCCAATCACATAGCGATGTAACGTAAGTGGAATATCATCTATACTAGTCTCTAGAATATCTGTTGTTAAACGCTCTAGATGATGCTCCAGTTCGGTCAGGGTCTCTGTGGATTGGTCTTGTGGGGCCGGTACTGCTGCAGCTAGGTGTCTCCTCTCATAGGGTTGGAGAGCGATTGGTTGCCGTGGACCCACATCTGCATTTAAAAAATTTTACTATCAGTTTTGGATGATTTAAAAACAAAAAAAAATTAGTTAAAAATTTAAAAAATGTTGAAAATGATTTTACTTGAATCATCCCATTGTTCTCCTGGTGGAAGAGCCATGTCTAGATCACCACAATAATCCATCCCAGCATATGGAAGTCCTGAATCACATAAAGTTGGTTCCCCAACCAACAAAAATACTCAGGTGGAAATTGGACAACCTCTTTACCCTCCTCAGGATGACGGGCCATCACTACAACCCAGCGCATAATCCTAGGCTCTCGAGGAAGTCCAGCCTCAATGGAAAGTTGTTGTGGGACCAACATAGGGACCCTCTCTAGGCCAAAGCTCACAACCAAGAAACCATATTCAAAGTTTTTTAGTTGTCTGTTCTTTGCTCTATTCAATTGGCCTTTTACATTCGCCAACACAGCCTCGCACCAGTTGAAGATGGTGCCTCGGTAACATTCTACTGCCATTCGCATTTGGGATCCGGTAGCTACATGCAATGCTGCACTCCCACATAGTCTGGTGATAGTAAATGCAATCACTTTAAGTTTAGGACAGGAGATAGTCATGATATCTATCCGTTTGTCCTCAATTTGGTCATTACAAAACTCTAGTCGGAGACTAGTGACAGACTGGCCACCTGGCCTAATCCTGAATAGAGATAATCGTTTGCCTCTCTTAGGCAAACTAGTTAAGAAATAAATGTCTAGCTCGATTTCGAGCCGGTGGCCACCAATTATGAAACACTGGTCTTGTGTACTCCACCTATCTACCAGCCATTGCATAAAGTGTACCTGAGCCCTACTTCCAGGTATGGCCCATAATTTAAATAGTCTGCATGCTTTTAATGCCCATATTGTAGTTGGATGAATTAATGTGGCTAGATCCACATCTTCGTGCTCCCGTTCCCACCAAATGAGCATTTTGTATATCTTACATTGAAAAAAAGGCAAATTAGAATAATTTAGTTCAAAATTTTTGGGCGGAAATGGAAAAAATTGACATTTTAAAACTTATTTTGCGGGGTCTGCACCTACTAGTTAGGGACAGTGCGTAGGTCCACACTCGTCCTTAAGAGTAGGTGCGGGACCGGACTTTTTCCTTTGTATGAAAAAGTCGGGGTCTGCAAGGGCCACATGTTGCACCTGCGGACCCCTGCGAGCGGTTTTTTAAACAAAAGTTTCCTTTAAAAATCAATTTTTAAAGCCCTAAAATGAGAATTAAATGGTTGAAATGCAAGATAGGGATGATGTGGATTACCTGGAGCTGATGGTTTTCGATTCCAACGGTCGGATTTTCTGCAATATTCACAGGAAGTTTCTTACCAAAAACTCTTACTTTTCACTCTGAAGACAAACGGTAAAAATGAATTTACAAAAGCCCTTTTTATAAGCTTTTTTGAATAAATGAATTGTTAATTTGTTTATTTTTCACTTTAAAAAGGTAATTTTTGATGCATTTTTATTTATTTTAAATAGGTATGAGTAATGTTTTGAGTTTTGGTGTAGAATATTGGATTCTCAGGAAGAATTGATCATTTTCAATAAAGAGCATACTTTTTCACTTTTTCGGACTCTTCCAAAAAATTACGAAAAAGCAAAACATTGGAGTCCTCTTTGAGCTCTTTTCTGACTTGTAAAATATGAAAATATTGCAGAGTTTTTTCTTTTAAACTCGTTAAAATGGAATTAAAAGGACAGCCCACTTATAGCTCTTTTCTCATCGTATAAACATGAAAGGATTGCTAGATTTTTGTCGTTTCAAGTTCGATATTGGTTATAAAATGACGTGTTTTCGATCGCTTTTTTACTTTTTTATATCGGAGTCAATAATTATGAAAAGTGCTCCTTGATCGTAATGGTCAAGCAGTTCTCTCAAGTATCATTTTATACCTTTTGAGACTTAAGGGACACAAATTTACGAAAAAGGACAATCATGGAGTTCTCTTAAGTTTTTCTTCTAACTCCCTAAAATTGAAAAACACCGAGTTTCTCCTATACTGGACTCGTTAAAATTTAACAGTAAAGGACCTGTTCAAATTTAAACAGGAACGGACCACTCCTTCTTAGGGTTTGAATTTTAAACTAAGTTGGACTCATCCAAAGGAGGAACTTATAATCAAACAAATTTTATCCTCCTGAAGATTGTCAAAAATAAAGAGGTACTTTCCAAAAACGGTGGGGGAAAAGAGAGAAAAATGAACCTATTTTTTATACTTTGTGTTTAGAAAAGTAGTTAACCACTCTTGAACACGAAACTTTTTGTTCACCTGGGCTGGGAAATCCTTTGCCTAACAGTTAATCAAACCATATTGAAAGTCTTCAGCTGGTTTCTGGGTATTAGCTTTGGGTCAATTGTCACCAAACCATCTGCAGTGTCATTATGTGTTCAAGAGGTCAGTTCAAATAAACCATACATTTGCAAAATATCTGTCATCCATCTTGACCATCCCTGAGTTAGTCCTTGCCAAATATATTTCTTCAAAACTTGATCTATGATTTCGTGTTTTGGCCTTGCCTACGACGGATCGCTTTCTATCGACTCCAACTCATTATCTAGAAAGATGATCTAGAAATCATCAGTACCTTGGAATCTGCATGCCCTAATGGCAAGTTTCTCGCCTTTGATGACAAGTTGCATCATTGACCTTCGATCAAAGTTCTGTGATGTGTTCGACATCGACTCATTTATTCACATTTCATGGATTGTATTGAGTACTTTGAGGGCCATTGACATTATGAGTGGTTTCTCTCACACTTGTTAACAGTTCACATCATTGACTAGTAATCAAGTGGATTCTACCATTTTTGACTTGGACACATTCATTCACATGGATAGAATCATACTAGTTAGGGAAGCAGAAATCAAGACCCTGGATCTAGTTTCTACCATCCAGGATGCGAGGAATTTTTTTATTCATTATACAGTGGACTATTCATAAACAGATGGCTGCGCCCATACTGTGTCTACATATGTCCATACTTGTGATGTATTACAAAATCATTCCTGTATCAGAGTAGTTTAGATAGTTTTCTAGTCAGTTTTGATCTGAATATGGGAATGCCTACCTCAGTGATAATATGTTCATATATTTCTATATATATATATTGCATTGAATGTTTTTACAGGTTCTGGCCGGGGTGTCCACAAGAAGATCCTTGAAATGATAAAGTAATTCACTCTTCTTAGATGACAAAAGCTATCCCCATCTATTATGGACTTTGCACTTTAGGGGGCATTCTATTGCACAAAAATTGTCACCTTGACATTATGAAATTAGTGCGAGTCTATCACCACTCATACCTTCCTCCTTTGCAAGTCTTAAACTTCATTTCTTCATATGAAGCCTTGAAAATAAGAGAAAGACCTTAAAAATCTCTAAAACTCTGGTTCCGCACTTTCTCTTACCATTACCTGTGGTCTCACACCTAATGGTCATGTCCCCTGCGCACCTGACTGCTCTATCTCTGTGTTATGGGTGTGGACCCCTATAAAAGTTAAAAAGGCGCAAGTACATTCTTAAAAACTCACTTTGAGTCATTTCTGGAAGCTTCTAGAGAGAATCTCGAGGTGGAAAGTTCGCTCCTTAAAGGTTCATGCATCCCATACCTTAAGGAGCTAACTCCTTGATATGAGGAGCTTATCCCTTTGAAGGAGGACTTTATCCCTTCAAAGGTGGACCTATAACCTCCTTCCTTTGCACTATAAAATGAAGCATTGGGCTGGTATGTTGAAAGCTGAATATTTTTTAGGTGAAATGCTGCTGGAACTTAGTCTTCTTAATTGAGATTTTGAGAGGAGAGATTACATACCGTTTTGATCTCATTTGGAAGGGAATGAGGCTTTTCAAAGTAGAGGAGATTCCTGTTTGGACCCTGGGAAGACCTTATATAGCATCAAGGCACCAAAGGTTGTAAAGTTCTTCTATTTCAAAGTTAATACAATCAAGTTTATTTTTCTCAATAAGCTGTGTTTTATGGTTTATTTCATGGATTCCTTGATCACCATTATGAACGTGATTTATTATATTAGCTATGCAGGTGTTATTTGATGTGTGCTTGTTTATGATTACAGGTTCTTAAAAGGAAACTCTTTCAGACGGTTGGAGCATGGCTGCCACAAACTAGTGTTGGACTTAAGGTAGGGTCTAAACACCTCTTTAGTTTTTATTAATGAATCACAATATGTTTAGAGAAAGGTAGATTTGCTTGTCCTGCTTGTTGCTAGATATCTTTTGATACTAGGGAGATCGGCCTTGTCCGCAAGATCGATTTAAGAAACTCTTTATTTTATTTTCTTATTGTGCTTATAGTTCCTTCTTATGTTCTTTCATATCTAAAAGAATTCATTCATAAAGCATTAAATATTATAAACTTTTAGAACACATACTCAAACAACAATCTCATGACCAACATACATTTGACATAGTCTTTTCACATGGAAACCCAAAGGGAAAAAACAACCAATTTTTTATTTGTTTTATGATGTAATTTAAGCACCAAATTAATTACATTTTTTTTTAGTACCCACTCACTGGAGGAACCAACCCCCTTGTGTTGAGAAAACACCAACTTGCCATGAGGCACCAACCACTTTTGTTAAGCAAGATCGAACTTGCCTAGATGCACCAACCTCTTTTGTTTAGCAAGCACCAACTTGCCTAGAGGAACCAATCTCTTAAGCATGCAGGCACCAACATGTCACTGCCATTGTTTTACTATTACATATAATTTTCATATAGAAAAAAAGCATGCAAATCATAAGTAAAATACCAACTTAATGGCTCTATGTATATTCAACTTCTACACTCTACTTTCTGAACACTTGTGGAAGTGTTCCTCTTGCTGGCCACTGCAACACTTGCTCTGTGCTCTGCTTTCTCTGCTCAGGTCTCTCCACCGTTTCTAAATAGTACTACCCTTGCAAAACTTTGCTCCAATTCACATCTCACTTCTCTGCTCTCTGCTCAGGTCTCTCCATTATTTCACCACAACACTATCCTTGCAACACTCTTCGCCAATACACAACTCGCTTCTTTGCATTCTCGCAAGTATGCTCACACTCCCCATTTGATCAATGGAGGTTCACAGTTTTTTTCATGTGCTTCTCTTAGCTCAATGTAGTCACTATCATTATCAATTTTTCCCATGCATGTACCCCAGGCATGGCACCCCATTCTTCTGTTGATTTATGCAAACTCTAGTTCAGATATTGCATTAAACTCATAATTATTGGCGATGATCACTTCTTTGTCATACAACTAAATCTCCATGCTGTGTATTAAATCTCAGCCCACCTTACATATTTCACAGAGGTTCCCCACACTTCTTTATGGTTCACAGAGATTTACTTGTACATCATCATGGAGTCTCTATTTTTCATTTATTTACAATGCATGAATGGGAGGTCTTCGACCATCAACATTACAATTCTGCATTAAAAAACACAACTATCGATTCATACATCTTAATGGCACCTTGTACCATCATATCATAGTTTCTCATCGCAGTGTTGTGTAGTGGTGTAACACTATGAAATACCCGATTGCTGACGTTTGATCAAGTCTAGCTTGTTTTGCATTAGACCCCTACTATATCTCCATGATGGGAATTGGTTTCGTGACCAATCTCTAACCATATTGGAGCCCCCTATATTGCTGTTTTTCATTTGTGGCCAATGTGCCAGCAACCACAAACTTGTGATCATCGATCTCTGATTTTTAAGCTCCTTTTGCTCAACCCTTACCATATACTTCTCACCATAGGACCGGGGGTGGTGACCTGGGGATTTTCCTTAAGGCGCTAAGTATTTCAGTGCTCTGCCAAGGGCATTTGGCTCCCTTATAAAGTGTCACGCCCTTGATTTTTTGTCTTACCCCTAGGTCATGTGCTTACCACATCGGAGCCCCTTGTCGGTGATTTCCACTTTGCAATGATGTGTTGTCCATCACAAATTGTTGATAATCGATTACCGATTGACACCTCTATTTAGCCCTAGCCCTTGGTTCCCTTAAGCCTTCGTGACCACCTACTATCTCACATATCGAAAAAATTTCATTGTGGCACATGAGCCAACCATTGCCTCTGATTTGTTGGGACCTCTGATTACAATTCTTTGGCACCTCCGATTTAGTGGGACCTCTGATTGACCAAGACCTTTGATCTCTGATATTCTTTACTGCACAAGGTAATGATATTGAACTTCAGCATGCCATATCTCTCAAACCACAAGTCCATTTCTAGACTTCGACATATCGTTGGAAATCTCTTCCAGAGCACTTTCCAATGAAAGGAGTCCAATTAGCCACTAATCCCATATTCTACCACAAAAGATGTCTCTAAAGTATTTACCTAGCTAGAACCACAACCACCAAGGCATGAAGCCCCATCATCACGATGAGACTTTTTTGACATCAATGCCAACACTTACATAGCCAACCACCTTCATACCATCAAATTTCCAACAATCTCTCCCTTTGGCATTGATTGCGACACTGCAAACTCCCCCTTAGCTTGGCATGGTCTGCTCTGATTTAAAGTTTCTCCCCCTTTGACATCAGTGGAAAAGAAAACTTCACTTGCACTCCCCCTGAACCAATGAAGCCTACTTTGCCATGAGTTCCTCCTGCTGAGTAACTACCACCTCCTACCAAGATGAAGCCATTTGGAGGGAGGAGTCACAAATCCTATTTGTTGCCTAAGATACTCAAATGGTTCTCTTGTATGTGGCTTGGTAAAGATATATGCTAGTTTCTTTTTGGTGGGAACATATAAAAGTTTAAAAGTATTGGATGAAACTTGTTCCCTCAAGAAATGATACTTGATAGGAATGTGCTTGGTTTTTGAATGCATGAATGGATTTTTTAAGATGTTGATTGCACTAGTGTTGTCACACATTATTGGAATGGGATTAGGAAACTCTACCTGTATACCCTTTAACATTTCCTTCATCCATAGAATCTATGCAAAACAAGTCACAAAATCAACATATTTTTCTTCTGCAGTCAATAGAGAGATGGAGCTCTACTTCTTGCTAACCCATGATATAAAGCAGTCACCCAAAAATAAAGCTGCACCAGAAGTACTCTTCTTGTCATCTAGACTTCCGGCCCAATCTACATTTGTGTAGGCCTTCAGATTGAAGTATTTACTCTTGAGATACCACAATCTATACTTTGTTGTACCTTGAAGATATTTGAAAATCCTCTTTATATCCATCACATGACTTTCTCGTGGACAAGCATGAAATATTGCCATAATTCCCACTGCTTGCATGATATCTAGTCTTGAAGTTGTTAGATACAGTAAGCTTCTTATCATCGATCTATATGCAATATGATTTACCTATGGCATTTCATCTTCCTTGCACAATTTATAGCCTATAGTCATGTGTGTGCTGACAGGTTTGCAATCTTCCATTCCAAATTTCTTCAAAGTTTCCTTGAGGTTATTGGATTGAGATATAAAAACTCCTCAAGGACACTAGGTAATTTGCAAACCTAAGAAGAAGGACAACTCACCAATCATGGACATTTCAAACTTTGTTTGTATACTGTTCACAAACCAATGCCATAGCTGCTCCACATCACTACTAAATATGATGTCATTCACATACACAACAACTATCAGTAGATGATCATCTTCATAGTTTACATAAAGATTGTTGTTAATTGAGCCTTTCGTAAAACCTTGTTGCTGGAGATACTTATCCAACGATTCATACTAGGCTCTATGGGCTTGTTTCAAACCATACAGAGCCTTTTTTAATTTGCATACAAGCCCTTCATTAGAGGAGAGTAGAAAACCTTCAGGTTGCTCAATGTAAACCTCCTCTTCTAAGTATCCATTGAGAAAGGCAGACTTTACATTAATCTGATAAATTTTGATGTTCTTGTGAATGACAAGAGCAAGTAAGATTCTTATGGATTCTAGTCGAACTACCGGTGCAAAGGTTTCTTCAAAGCATACCCCTTCTATCTAGGAACACCCTTTGCAAACCAATTGAGATTTGTTCCTTATTACTTGACCTTTTTCATTCAACTTATTCTTGAAAACCCTCTTGGTTCCAATAACATTTTTCTCTTTTGCTCTTGGGACAAGTTCCCATGTGTCATTCTTTTCAATCTGGTCTAGATATTCATTCATGGCTTTATCCAAGAACTTATCTTCACTTGCTTGAAAGAGGTTTTTGGGTTCTATTTGTGATAGTAGAACCAAATTTCCATGTTATGTATTTCCCACCTTCTAGACTAGACACGCTTTCATTGATCTCCAAGAATCTAACTCCCAAGGTGTTCGTTTTGCACATACCTAGAAGGCATTCTTGGCCTTAAAGATGTGATTTCTTCCTCACCTTCATTGTATAAATTTGTTTCATTCAGATTTGTGTCCCTCAAATCTGAATTCTTTTAATCATATGAGTCTGAGTTAATTTCAAAGGGTTTAGGTTTTGAGCCTACTTCATCAACCACTATGTCAATGTAGTCTTCTATCTTCCTTGTCCTCTTGTTGTAGCATTTGTACATTTTTCTTTGAATATAGTACCCATGCAATATTCCTTCATCAATGCATGAGTCAAGCTTCCCAAGGTTCTTTTAATTTCTTTTAATGAAGCATTTTCTCGCAAACACCTTGAGGTGTTTAATTGATGCAGGTCTACCCTTCCATAACTCATATGGAGTTTTTTCATTTTAAGACATGAGATGGGTTATGTTTGACAAGTATATTGTTGCATGAGCTGCTTCTTCCCAGAAATGGTGAGCCACACCTGCTTCATCTAACATCCCTCTAGCCATTTCCTATATTGTTTGGTTCTTCCTCTCCACAACTCCATTTTGCTGAGGCATTCTGGCCATTGAGAATTGCATTCTAATACCTTACTCTTCACATAACTCATCAAACTCTTTTGAGTTGAACTCTCCCCCTTTGTCTGATGTCAAGCATTTTATCTTCGAATATTTCTCATTCTCTACCTGAGCTTTATACTTTATGAATTGCTCAAATGCTTACATATTTTCTTTTAGGAAGAGAATCTATAACCATCAATGAACTAGAAGTACCTTTATCCTTTTGATTTTTTTGTTCTTGTGGGGCACAGATATATGTTTGAATAAGCTCCAGAGGTATGGATGAGGAGAAATATTTCTTTTTCAAATGAGTCATATTCTTCTTGCTAAACTGACATGACTTGTAGATGGCGTTATCAGGCTTTGAAAATTTAGGTAATCCTTTTACCTCACCTATATCGCTTATCCTTATCAAGCTATCAAAATTCATGTGTCCGAACCTCTTATGCCACAGTCATGCTTCACTAGTTTTTCTCAAGTAACAATGAACCCTTGAGTCAACGAACACATAAATGTTATTCTAAGTCTTGAATTCCTTCTCCACTAGTTTTCTATTTTGTATATTTCATATTTCACAATCTTTATATCGAAAGGTCACATCATAGCCATTGTCACATATATCTGGCTAACACTTAGCAGATTATGTTTGAGGCCTTCCACATACAACACATTCTGTGCTTTTGTCTTCTGATCAAGACTGACCACTCCTTTTCCTTTGATTCTTGCTAGAGCATTGTTTCCAAAGGTGACATTTCCTCCTTTGTCTTTTTCTTTTAGTGACAAAAACTTGCTCTTCAGGGAAAATTTTAAGGATGGAAATTTCTTTAATGTTTAGAAACCTTGGTGAGTCTCACTAGTACATAATATGAAATTTCTAAAATGTTTGGCAATGTTTTTGTAATATTATTCAAATTTATAATAATTTTGTATATTCTCTTTATAAAATTTTGGCGCTTTTTAAGCTAAAACAATTTTATACTATAAAATTTTGACAAATAATTTTTAGAAAAAATGGAAATTAATGAATCTTTATTTTTTTAAAAAGCATGGAAAATTAGCCCACTTGCGAATATTAACCCCTAAAATTTTCCTTGTTTCTCTTATCTCTAGTCATGTGTTTCGAATGCCCACTGTCTACATACCATTTGTTTTCTTTATCATGCATTGATAAGGTGAGCCCACATGGCATACTATTTTTTGTCTTTTGTTTCCAGCTTCTTTTATCCTTTTGTATGTGAGTCTGTCTGTCAGTTTGAGATTTAGACAGGTATTCAAACCTTCTTCTACACTCACTGGCCTTGTGCCCGAAATTATTACATTTAAAACATTCAACTTCGCTTTGTAGGGGAGTGAAGGCATTCTGATTCCTAAAAGAAGAATCTTGTGACATAGTAGTATGGTGTGAATTAAACTTGAGATTTTCATCTCTTTCAACTTTGACACTTCTAGAATTAATAGATTTGTGTCCAAATATATGACACTTGTAGCAGTGACCATAAAACAAGTATGCATGCCTATTGTCGAAAAAATTATGAGGTTTAGCAGAGAAATAACTTAGTCAATTTTCTGTTTGACTCATCCTCCATTGGTGGTCTCCTCTTTGTCTAGATGCTCTTTTGTTTTCATGAAATCTTTCGTGATGATTCCCCCTATGACTCTGTGGTTCTTCAACTCCTATGGACCTGAAGTTTATTTTCTTCTTCCTGATAGAATATTCTTGTTCCTTTGAGTACTGTCGTCTGATTCTGATTCCTGAGGGCCTTTGACAGCTCAGAATCTGATTTAGTCTTCTAGTCCCTTTAAAAAATCTCACACTTAGACCCTTCTCAATCTTTGCTTTCTCAAGGTTAGTTCTTAGAGAGATCACCTCTACTTCAAGATACTAGCGGTTTTCTTCCCATTCCTAAATCATATCTTGAAGTACCTCTTCTTTCCTCTGGCTTCCTCTAGCTCAACCTTTAAAGACCTAAAATCATCTTTGCATATTTTTTAGGTCGTCTCCCTTTTCAACTTCAGTGGCTCTTGTTTCAGCTGCTTGTTCTCCTCTTCTAGATTCTCATGATTTTCTTGTTCTCCTTTCAACAGAAGAGCTAGACTATCCTTGCTATTGATAGCCTATTCATGTTTTTCTTTCTGATATGAAAACTACTTATTATCTGAGTTATACATTCCTTCTTTTGCATGCTGCAACTATTACCTCAGTTGCTTGTTTTTCTTCTTTTCTTTCTTTAAGTCACCAAGGGCATTGTTGAGTTCTCCCTTGGGATCTACCCCTCCTTCGTCTTCTTCCTCTTCAAAGTCCATAAGACCCTATTTCTTGAAGTTTTTTTTTAGGGCCATAAGAAGATACTCATTTAACTCATTTTCTGATGAGTCTTCACAATTTGATTCTTGGTCCAAACTATCCTCTTTGGAATAAAACCCCTTCTTCCTGTATAGTTTTTTCTTATGAAATGTCTGAGACTTATTGCTAAATTTCACACCTTCTTCTCTTTCAGTCCCCTCTTTGTAAGGGCAATTGGGAGAGAAGTGTCCAAATCTTCCACATTCGAAACACTTAAAGGGAGCTTACTTTTATATTTACTAGAGCCTTGTTTCAGTTTCCTGGCTAGTTGAGCCAAATCTTGATCAGATTCACTACTAGAGCAGTCTTGATGAACTCTGTGCTCATTGCCCTTATTGGATACTCTAAATGCAGCTTCCTTTGGTTCATATTTCTCGATTCTGTTATCTCAAAATCAGACCCTGGAAGGCTGCTGACCACGAAGACCTTAAGTAGCTATTTCAAACCTACTTTAGGCTGAGGCTTAGCCTCCCCAACCTGAGAGGGCTCTCTCAAAGGACTAATGATTTTTGATTATGATAAAGATGGCTAACTCTTATGAAACAAAGATAAAAATTTAAGTGGTGGAAACACAATTAAAATGTATCCATTGGGCTTATGGAGTCAAAATAATTTCAGTATAACAATGATATCAACCTTACATAGAAGTTAGGACATTCAGATTTCAACCATTCAGAACACACCAGAAACATATCGGACAACATAGTTTATAAATATGTGAAGGAAATTAGAGAACAATCAGTGATTTATAAGTAATCACACATCTATACCACTGCAAATACTGAGGAGAGGATAATACACAACATTCTGAATAGTAAACTCCTTCTTATTCCTAAAAAGTAAAGCCAATTATTGTATTACTAAAACAGAGTCATATACATAGCACAATAGTTCCAATTCTCTGAAATTTTCCAACCCCTGGTACATTTCCCTCTCTCCTATATATAGAATTCTTTACAAGGCTGAGATTCCTCCTCCAGCATGAGGGGAGCTCGAATTCTACTTGCTATGACACCTATTCCAATTTTAACTAATTAAATGCAACAAACTGCTAACTAGATATTTTAGAAACCTAAGACAATTAGGAGTCTAACTCCACGTCACGCTAGTAATAGCATTAATTATAATCAAATCTCGTTCTCTGACAAGTGGTCTCCTTCAATTTAGCTGTGGTGGATGTTCGAAGCTCCTTATTGGTCCTTAATGTCTTATCCCTTTACGGCTGCTGAGAAGTAGGAAACTGCCCCTATTTTTATGCTTTTGGTTTCCACAAAGATATTTGGAACCAATTAACCATCTTCTTTAATTAGCCAACAATCTATTTGAGTGCCATGTTCTTCATGAGCTGTAAGCCTTCCCATAAACCTATCTGATGACAAACTTCTTTAAAGCTGATTTAAAAGTCATTTACAATACTAGAGGTGATCATTGGTATAACAAAAAGTTTAAAGTTCATATAACTTATTTCCGCTTGTTTTTCCATGGCTGATTGCTTGCACATTGTAAATGATCCTTTCTGAGATTTCCTTTCAAAAATGTCCCCTTGGTCCCTCAAAATCAGTTGACTGAGCTTTAATTATGTAGCTACAGCAGTTTCGTAGCGCGCTACGAAATTGCTGTGCATTATGCGTCCCTTTCAGTAGTTTCGTAGCGCGCTACGAAACTGCTGTGTAATCACAAAATGTAGTTTAACATCAAAATCTGACTGGCTTGAGCCTCTTTTATCTTGACATATCCCTTTCAACTGCCTTGAAGCTATCAAAACTGGGTAGAGATGTATCATTCTTCATTCTTCAAGAAACTGTAGAAGGTAAATCATCAAAATTTTGAATATAACCTTACTTGCTGTGTGGTTTCCTTAAGGAGATCTTTCCCACTGGCTTAGTTACAGCTTCAACTCATCAATTTTTCTCTTCATAATCCTAATCCCACCTCTAAGTTTCATATTAACTCTTTTGATGAACTTTGCTTCTTTTATTTTCGGGACTGTCCAAGTATAATATTGTGCATTACAGTCGACCAGCTCGAGTATTTGAAATGTTTTGTCTTCCCACGGAGCTTGCATTTTGTCAAAATGGGCTTCCTTGATTGCATGCTTCCTAGAGGCTTTCTTCAATCTAACAATTTCAAGATTTGCTAACCTGAAGTTATCTTTCAATTCTTCAACATTATATTCCCTTTGCGGGGTAATTGCCTTCCCTCTATCTTCTTTATGCAGTTGTGATGATGTTTCTAACGAAGTCACAAGTCTGTCATGAGTTTTCATGATTTCCTCTATTTCACCTGCTTCTGGTAGTATCTCCTAAATCTGTTTGAAATTCCTCGTTATGGGTCTTCTTGGCTTAAAGACAAACTGAGCAACTTGACCATCAAACTTGAGCTTTTTCGAGGCTTTGATTCTCTTAGTCCTGTCTTTACCTGATTCTATCAAATTTGCTTGAACCAGGGGAGAGTCTTCAATGTCAATGGCTTGCAGTAAGTCATTCAAGTTTCCCTTTGAAACAGCGCTTTCCTCAGTAATCACTGACTTGCCTTTTTCTTTAGCTATCTGGCTCCTAGTCCTTCTTCTCTGAATTACTTCACCTGTGTTTGATTCATGTACACCTTCTTTGATCTGAGTTTTCTCTTTCAGGGACTGCTGGGGTGTATCTTGGATAACCATTGATCTGGCGGGCTCCTTTACTTGTTTTCTTGCCTTCAATTTTGTAAATCTCCTGGATTTTGTTTCTGTACGATGACCAGTTCTTGGTGGAGAATTTCTCACCGCTTGAGGACTGTGGCTAATTTCATTTTTGAAGCCAGACATAAACATGAAGCTGGACCAGTCTCTACCTACTCTCTGGAGTTCATGCAGAATGATCAACTTAACTAAGCCATGGTGAAAAAATGAGGTCTCACAGGCTTCTTTCCTTAGCTGCACCTTGCATACATTTTGCTTAGGCTACGAAATAAGTAGAAATGTAAATCAAGAGATATCTTTCCTGTGAAATGCAGCAGAAGCTTGAAATGATATGAATACACCTTATTATATCTCCCTTCACAGGTAAGGTACCTCTGTATGTAGGTAAGAAAATTGGCATATGAGTCCTTGACATAATTTCTAGGGACAGACTTGTTTAAATCTGAGTCAATGTACTCCGACTTTAGAAATTCTTTGCAGGGGGTCATATAAAATTTGAAATTTTTAAACCAACTTTCTTGTCCCCTTGGAATCTCAATAACTGTGGATATTACCTCTGGAGAGATTTGCAATTCAAGCATCCCAACCTTTGAATTCAGTCCTGTGAAATTCAAGGCAAATTCATTGGTGATTTGTGCATGACCTCCCTGGAGTTTCTCGCAAAAATTCCAACATCCAACCTACTTGAATCCATGCTCAACTTCTCTATTCTTCAAGATAATGTCTACACCTTCAGGTTCATTCCTCAAACATCTACCTAACCTATGCTCTTTTCTTTCTGTAGATCCTTACATGAGACTTCAGCGTAATGAAGGTTTGAAATACTGGCACTGCTCAATCCTCGATCCCTGCCTCGTTTGATGGCTTCCTCGCTTGATAACTGCCTCGCCTGATGCAAAATGAATTCAAATTGAATGCTTGCAGATTTGTTCCTCGTGCAATCAATACAAACATAATTATGACTGTGAATGTCTGGCTCTCCTTGAAACTTGAAATCCGAGCATACCTCCTAACGACTCTAATGATGAAGATAAGCGGTTGGACATGATAGGCAAAGTGTATAGGCTGACAGTGGATGATGCAACCATAACTAAACTTGATAGATATGATAGCTAAGAAATATTTTCTACGAATTGCACGAATCTCCGATTTTGTAGCGCAACCAGTGTAAAATCTGGGTTATGTGCTATGAAATCACCTAAACTGCGTTGCGCTACGTAAACACCTAAAGCATTTCATAACACATAAGAACCTTTACAACAAGCTTGATACAGAGAATCTATGTAAGTTATGGGACCAATGGTGAATGAGAATGGACTATTGACCTTTATTTAACCATCCTACCAAGAATCTTAAGACACTAAGACTCAAATACTAAAGTAAACCTGGAAAAAAAAAACTGAACTTGGACTAACACCTAACCTTCACAAACAAACTGATGTGAACAATTTGGTAATCGCTTCTTAAGTTATAACAGATTCCTACTCTCATCTTATAGGCTGTGAGAGTACCATGTAACTTATCCATCTTGAGATCCTTTAGGTTGACCATTTCCTCTATAGCTGACATTTTGGCATTAAATCTCATGCGTACATATCTTAATACCTTTCAAATGATCAACTCTTCCTTGATTTCCTCACCAAGTCCTCTAATCATATCAACTACTTCATGAACTCTAAGGAAGTACTAAGATATGTTTTCATGCTCAGTCATCTTCAATCTTTCAAACCTCATTATGAAATTCTGAAGTTTTTCTTGCTTCACTTTATCATCTCCTTCATGACACTGGTTAATCTTCTCCCACATCTCATAATCATACTTATAATGCATAACCTTCATGAGTTATGACTATCTAGGACCAGCAAGAATGGAATGCTTGGCTTTACCATTGCTTACATACAGTTTCTTTCCATTTGAATCTGTGGGGTGAATATTTGGGACATTGTAATTTATAGTATTGAGGTCCAAACATCTACCCCAAGGGACATAAGATATGCCTCCATTCTTACTTTCAAAAGGCATAATTGGTTCCATCAAAGACCAGTACCCTAATCGAGTAAACATCTTGACTCTCTTTCCTATTCATAATTCCTTAGGGATCTCCCTTCCAGTGGTTAAATTGTTACTGAAGGAACTTAACTCTGATACCAATTGTTGGAATTAAGGAATTGCTGAGAGGGGTGTGAACTAGTAGTTTAAGAAACTCTCTATTTTATTTTCTTACCGTAATTATAGTTCCTTCTTTGTTTCTTTCATATGTGAAACCATTCATTCATAAATCAGTAAATCTTATAAACTTTCAAATCACATACTCAAACAACAATATCATGACTATCATACATTTGACACAATGTTTTCACTTGGAAACCCAGAGGGAAAAAACCACCAATTTGTTGTTTGTTTTATGATGTAATTTAAGAACCAAATTAATTACATTGTTGTGTTTCTGAGAAACCACTCACTAGAGGCACCAACCCCCTTTTGTTTAGCAAGCACCAACTTTCCAAGAGGCACCGACCTCTTTTGTTTAGCAAGCACCAAATTTCCTAGAGGCACCAACCTCTTAAGTGTGTAGATGCCAACTTGTCACTACCATTGTTTTACTAATCATAAAATTTTCATACTAAAAAACAAAAAGGCATACAAATTACAAGTAATATACCAACTTAATGGATGTCTGCAGATTCAACTTTTGCACTCTGTTTTCTCAACACTTGTGGGAGTCTTCCTCTTGCTACTCACTGCAACACTTTCTTTGCTCTCTGCTTTCTTTTCTCATGTCTCTCCAATATTTCACCACAACACTACCCTTGCAACACTCTACTCCAATTCACAATTCACTGCTCTACTCTTTTCTCAGGACACTCCACTATTTCACCACTACACTACCTTTGCAACACTCTTCACCAATACACAACTCACTGCTCTGCACTCTCGCAAGTATGATCACACTCCCCATTCGCTCAATGGAGGTTCACAATTTTGTTCTTATGCTTCTCTTGGATTGATGTAGTCATTGTTATCATCAATTCTGCCCATGCATGTACCCAAGTCATGGTACCCCATTCTTCCATTGATTTACACAAACTCCAGTTCATTCGTTGCATTAAAATCATAAGGATGGATGATAATCACTTCTCTGTCATACATATGACTCTCCATGATGTGTATTAACTATCAGTCCTCTTTACATATTTCAATTAGGTTCCCCGTACTTCTTTATGGTACACAAAGATCTACCTATACATTGTCATGGAGTCTATGTTTTGCATTTATTTACAATGCATGCACAGGAGGTCTTTGGCCATCAACCTTATAGTTCTGCATTAAAAAACACAACTACTGATTCATACATATTAATGGCATCCTGTACCATCATATTATATATTTTCATCACAGTGTTGTGTAGTGGTGTAACAGTATGAAATACTTGATTTTCAACCTCCGAACAAGTCTAGCCCCTTTTGCATTAGACCCCTAATATATCTCCACCATAGGACTTGGTTTAGTGACCAAACGTTAATCATATTGGAGCCCGCTATATCGATGTTTTTCATATATGGTTAATGTGCTGGAAACAACAAACATGTGATTGTTGATCATCGATTTTTAAGCTCCTTCCACTCAGCCCTTATTGCAGAGTTCTCACCATGGGACTGAGGGAAGTGATCTAGGGCTTGGCCTTAAGGTGCTAAGTATTTCAGTGCTCTACCAGGGGCCTTTGGTTCACTTATAAAGTGTCGCACCCTTGGTTTCTTGTCTTTCCTCTAGACCATGCACTTACCACATCAAAGCCCCTTATCAACCATTTCCACTTTCTGCCATTGTGTTGTCCATCACAAATTGTTGATCGTCGATTGTCGATTGGCACATCTATTCATCCCTAGCCCTTAGTTCCCTTAAGCGTTCACGACCACCTGCTATCCCGCATCCCAGTGAAATTTCATTATGGCACAAGATCCAACCATTGCAAACCTCTGATTCACTAGGACCTTCGATTGGCCTGGACCTCTGATTACGATTCACCAGGACCTCTGATTGGATGGGACCTTTGATCTCTGATATTACTCATTGCACAAGGCTTGAATGATCTTGAACTTCAGAAGGCCATATCTCTCAAGCCAAAAGTCAATTTCTAGACTTCATCATGTCATTGGAAAGCTCTTCTAGAGAACTTTCCAATGAAAGGAGTCTGATTAGCCACTAAGCCCATATTCTACCACAAAATATGTCTCCAAAGTATTTATCAGTTGGAATCACAATCACCAAGGCATGAAGCCCCATCATTAGGTTGAGCCTTGTTTGACATCAACACCAACAATTACACAGCCAACCACCTTCATACCATCAAATGTCCAACAAAAAGAGCATAACTACCTTTCAAATAAATCCCAACCCAATATCCCTGAATACTATTAAAAATATTCCATTCCTACCATCCACCTATAATGATTGAATATTAAATAAACATTATGGAATCATTGTTCTAAAATTAATCAAGGAAAATTTTAAGCATGGAAATTTATCTGAAAGTTTAGAAACTTAGGTAAATATTACTAGTCCATAGTATGCAAAACCTACAAAATTTTGGTGATATTTCAAAAGAATATTCAAATATCTAATGATTTTACATTGTCTCTATAATTTTTTGGTTATTTTTAATGTAAGCAAATTTTTGTACTAAACCTTGGACAAATCATTTTTAGAATAAATAAAAATTATCTAATCATTAAAAAAAAAAGCATGGAAAATCAGTGCACTTGTGAATATTAGCCCTTTAAATTTTCCCTAATACCTATTGGCATAATCATTCATTAATAAACTAAGATATCCTCAAGATGGTTGAAAGGAAATGCCAAAGTGAATTGTGGATGGACACATGGAACAAGTCATGATATTTGTGCTATCTCTACCTACTGACAGTGTTGGGCCCGCCAACATGTCAAGGGGATTTCTCCGGTAAGAAGTCCCAATTAGACCTCATATCATTTGGTGTAGGAATCCCAGCAATGGGTCGTAAGGTAATGCCTTGACGGTGATGTCGCACAAAATTCAAGTAAGATAATTTTATCAGTAGCAAGGGTGTGACAAATGTAGTGAGTCAAAGAAAGGGTATGAGAGGTTCTAACACTTTGAAAGGGGAAGGAGGTGAAGGTGAGTTCTAGGTTGAAAGGGATTGGTCCCAACACAGCTAGAAACACACAACACAAAGGACATGCATAGCTTCCAGTGGAGTAGTCCACTCAGATGCGACAATCACATCATACAAGGTAAGATACCATGTACGTCACTCATGAATCAGTCTGAGACGAGTGAGACAATTGTTATAGTAAGGTTCAAGTGAAAGGTTTGTCTTATGTCTGGTATAGAAGTTGACATAGATGGAGATAGAATTAACAACATATGCAACACATTAACAACAAGATTCATATAGATGCATTTGAATCAGTTCATACACAAGTACATAAGTTAAACAAAATATATTATTAAAGAAACCAGAGCAGTCCAACTAAAATAACAACATATGCATGAAAATGTGTTGGCACTTATTACATAAAGAAGTGCAAATCACAATCATACAATACATCCATGTAAACCTGATAGCCCCAACAGTGGAACATTATAGCCACATCAGCCTGCTCCTCCAAAGAGATGTACTAGCTCCGTGCAATGTAGAAGCCAATGCATGTTACAATATTGTCCAAGCCTTCTTCAAGATAGTCTTAGTAGAATCTTGGCTAACCAAAAACCCTTACAATGAGTTATGAGGGACTATTTATAGCAAAGGGTGGGGTGACCCTTGACATTCCCCTTTGTGACAGTTCAACTACCCTCATGATTCTTCACCTACTCTATGACTGTTACATCCAACTGTTGACACTTGACCTACACTTGGCATGACTCAACATTACAATGCACATGTACTCATGTGAGACAACGTGGCTTGAGCAAGCCTTGAAGGACATTGTTGGCACTCAGTCCTCTATCGTGAGACCAACTCTTTAGCATGCTTGTGATGGTGAAGCTCGTGAGCTGATGCCAAGTTTGGTCATCTGTGATGGTGTGCATGTACCTCGCGGTGACATCTTGTTGAAGAGAACTCTTGCTTCCGTTGCAACTGGTGCATTGGTTTGGCTCCTTCATCCAACTTGTTTGTTAACATGCACATGGTATTCTTCGGTGCGGCTGAACCGAAAACACACTAATGCATAGTGTCTATGCTGATCTTCAAGTATGTGCTGGTGATCATGTGAATCAAATTGCCAAAGTACCTATTCAGCTCCAGTTGGACTTGCTTTGTGTCTTTGCCTTGGTGAGTGTGCTGAATGGATTGGATTACATGTATGTACACATTGACATGCATGCTGCTGAATCCCTTGCATGTGATAAAAAACACTACCTACCATGTCTACTCCATGTTAGCTACTGGGATGGATCTTTAACTTGTATGGGCCCAGTTTCATCCGCGAGTGCACGTTGCACCCACTGTTGTTCTTGATCCTACTGCAACTCATTCGTCTATCTATGCAGATTCATATTCTTCCTTGAGTTGCTACTTTGGCACATGTAACTCCTTCTTCGTCCATTCTATATCTTTTTGTGACCTTCATGTCGTGCCGTCACCTCATTGCCTGAGTCTCCAAAGTTTCTTTCATTATTAGTGGATCTCCTTAATCTTGCAACTTTGTTCTGCCTCCGTGTTGTCGACAACCTTCCTCTTGCATTTGTTGTGTTCGTTGCATTCATTGCGTTCGCTGCATTCATTGCATTTGCTGCATTCGGTGTGTTGGCTTTAGCAGATGTTCATCATGATGCTCACTATGATGCTGTTGTTTGATGTCCTTGTCTATGAACAACTTGATGTCTTGTTGAGTAGGCAAGTTCATAAACACATGATTGACTGAATCTCCAGGTGTGCTCTGAATAGTGTCTTTGACTCTACTCTCATGGAAACCATTTTACCTATTATGAGTAGGCATAGTCTGGGCTGCTCAAAGATAGAATGACTGCTAGAACTGTGCAATGCACAGTCTAGTCTGGTTGCTGACTTCTTGGATTGCATAATGCACAATTCTAGCTGGGAAGGACTGCTGGCCTAGGGACAAATTTGCGCAATTTCAGGGTCCAAGCAGCCACTGTCCTCCATAAATGTGGAAAACAGTCCTAGAGGCCAATGCTCAGCAGGAATGCACAAATATGGAGAGGAAAGTGAGCCTTCCTTCCCTAGATTGCGCAATGTAGCCCTAGAGAAGGCAGAGTCCGGGCCAAGGTTGGCCTGACTTGCTGATGGGAAACTGAAAGTGAATGTGAGTGTGAATGCATGCTAATATTGAGTGTAAGAATAGGTGAAAGATCATACGTGCAAGTGGTGAATGATAGATTCACAAAATGGAAAAACATGCATGTGGGTGAGGCGAGTCACTAAATTGGCGACCGTTCGTGAAAAACAATTTCATGCGTGCGACATCAGTGAGATGTTGACGAAAACTAAAATGGTGCTAGGACAAGCTAATATACTTGTAAATGATAACAAGAACTCAAAGAAATCAACCAAACATTACTCATACAAGCAAAAACACAAAAAGCGACAAAAATGAAACGCAAGGCATGGGAAGCAAGCCTAACCCAAAACAACTGAGTCGAATGTGTCAACTACTCCTAGATGTGATGTGGGATGTCATAGTTGCAAGGTTGATGTGAGGAATGAGCTCTACAGTGTTTGGTTGATGAGTTTTGATAACATCAAGGTTGTGACGCGCATGTCAGAAATCTAGGGGAAGCGACACTTGGTGGGAGGTTTATGAATTTCTCCGTGCATGTAACCTCCAACTGCTAAACATAGATCCTTGAGACAAGGGATGCCTTTGCATGATGCCTTGGGAGAAGCATCCCATGCATGCAAGTCTATTTTTCTCAGTCTCAGAGGGAACCGATCAACTCAACTGCACATGCAAGAGACTGCTTGACTGCTGGAGAAAAATGTGCATTCTTGGCTGAGAGTTGGGCTGGCTGCCGAAGAGGTTTGCAATATCTCTAGGCAAAGTAGCTGACTATTGCCTATATTTACACAAATCTTGGGCTGAATAGCCTACTACTAGGAAAATTTGCACAAATACTGCTGGGAGGGTTGGGTAGTAGGATTGCACAATACTGCAGCCTAGCAAGCTGTTAGAGAGGATTGCACAATTCTTGGAGGGAAGGATAGTTTCCCTCCAGAAATGTGCAATTTTCAAGTGGATGTTGCTCAACCTATAGCTGGACCAAGTCCAGGTGAGCAGCTTGTGAGGGGAATGGATCAACTGTGATCACATGCTGCCTTTGTGCGAGGAAAACACTGAAGCTTGAATACTTGATAAGCAAGACAAAGTGTTGTGTAAGGTCGGTAGGGAGGCTCCAAAATAGGCTAAGGAAAAATTTTGGAGGGTGATTGTAGCCATTACAACACTTGGCGAAACACTAGCAGAACTCCAGCTCTCTGGATGGACCTTGTTCTTGAAAAGCAATTCTAACACCTCCGAAAGTATTGTTCAATTCTCAGCTCATCTTGGTTTCACACTAATTTGTTTGAAATATGTAGCATCTGCCAAACCCTTGGTCGATTGACACACATTCCAAGCCAAGGCAACATAGTTTTTTCAATTGGGGTTGAGGGGTATATAGTTTCACAAGCAGTATAGCCATCAGAGTCTTAGTTTCATCTTTGGTATTGCTCAACTACCAGCAGGCCTGGGCAGTACCCCGGTGGAGTCAAATAGGAACACAAACATGGATTCATTGTTATGGAGCCTGGTCAATACCCTAGCGGAGTTACTTGCATCATCTCCCTACAAAAGAATCATTTCTGTGCTTTTGCCTTATTCATTTTTTATTTTGAATTTTTTGACTTTTCATTTTTTCCATTTTTCACTATGCATATCACTTATTCATTTCAGAGGCGGAAGAGGGATCCCAAATTATTAAGAGCAGAAGAGGTTGTTCCAGTAGAGAAGTATTTTATTGTATCTTTGACATGTCTATTAAGGTTTTCCCCCTCACCTTACACTGCTTGATTGAGCTGACAAGGGTTAACCCAAAAACAATCGACTAGAGAAGGTGACACTAGTTAGCACACAAGCATTGTGTTTACACCAAGGTTCACTTCAAATAGTACATATTTTCCTTTGATGTATCACAAACTAAAAGTAACAAGCTCATCATACAAAGGTGATATCACAGATAACCAAGTAGTGATAGTCGTACAAGCCCTCTTGTACTTACTGAGCTCGCTTCAAGAGTCGTACATGGTTTCACACAAAAGTAAACTATGAACGAAACAAGTGGGCGAACTAACAATCAACAAAGAAAGGCAAGAGTAGAAGCAAAAATGAAAGTGAAGCAAGTAAAAAAACAAGCAAACAAACAAACAAGAAAACAAGGCACGTAAGCAAACAAGCATGCAAGCAAACATTACTCCTACTCCTACACTAACAGTCCATGGGCCTGATCACGTGAAGTGATACTTCCAATGCAGTGACCAGTGCATTGGTAGATCCATGTTGGTGAAGGTTTGGTCCGCGGGCAACCCCGTTGTACAAACCAGCAAGAAAGAAAGATATAACAATGAAGACAACCACACTTATTGATTCAAAGTTCCCACAGGACATAAGTGAGTGCATGTGCATGACGGGCAGTGCGCAGACTTATCATGGTGTTGTGTGACACCACGTTTAACTTTGAAGCATAAGCACACTCTTGACTGTGACATGCAAGCAAATGAAAGAAACAAAGATAACTTGTGTCACACACGAGTGCTTGCAATGCAAGACTCCTTTAGTGCATGAGAAATGGGATCGTGCAGTTCGAGTGGAGGAAGTAAAATATGAGAGTTATATTGATTTGAGTGCATAAAGATGAGTGATGAGGAGCCTTGAGTGTTTGAACAATCTCCTGATTGGAAGTGAAACAAACCTTGAGACAACGAGGGCCTGGCATAACCATCAACTCAGGTTGAAGTACCTCGATAGCCTGTGGGGTTTCAACTTCATTGACAGATGGATCTTCGTAGACTAGTGGCTTAGATGGATTAACAATGAGTGAATCAACATCATGATCAGATGATGAGGTGAATAGATCATGACAACCAAGATCAAAAAATTCAGGATGTTGGTCGACATCCTCATGGTTTGATGAACCACACACAGGGGTGGATACAGAGGAAGGATGTTCACCCTCCACGTTTCCTAAAAAAGCAGATGAAATATCAAGTGGATTTCCAATGAATGATTGGTCCTCTCCGTTGTTGGATTATGGGCTGACATATGGTGTGTCCTGCAAAAGATTAATAATGGGTGCATCCGTGGATGAAGACACATATGTGAAATCATGGATGGCAAGTTCACCAATGATGTTAGGAAAGAATAGATGGGGATCCGATAGAAGGGAGTCATCCTTCACTGAGTGTTGATGCTCAAGCTCCCACTCATACTCTTCATGAATGACAATGCATGTTGGTTGTGCAACACCAACTCCGTCAGTGGGTTGTTCCTCGTTCACAACAAGTGAAGGGTCTAGAATAGATGAACACAAGACAACATCATCGAGAGGAATGCCCAGGTACGAAGACAGAGGTCGTAGAAAAGAATGCATATGAGGACTCGAAGGACTCACAACCAAATTTTCCCAAAAATTGAGTGAAGTGATGATGGGATGATGTGAAGGATAAACAGGTTTGTGAGCATGATTCTCAACATCACTAGACAGTGGTGGATTTGTTGAATAAGAGGAAGGCGAATAGTCAGTTGAGACAATGCCCACTTCCACAAGAAATTGCGCAGCTCCATCAACGAAGAATGTTGTGTGAGGCTTGTTCTCAAACATTCTCTTGGGACGAGTAGATTTCTTACGGCAATACTCGAACCAGTCCCAAAGATAAGAAAATTTAATCTGGCTCCTCGGAGCTTGAAACTGTAAGTCACAGAACAGGGAAAATTTTAAGAACCACGCTAAATTTATATGTATAATAAATGGGTGAATCCCCATGATACATAGGAAAAATGGGAGGCGATTTTATCAATAATATAATACATATATATAATTTTTTGGTGAATCTCTCACCAGACTATGTTATCTTGTAAAGTCATGGCGAATCTTTCATTGAATTATAAAACCTTGTAAGATCTTGGAAAATCTTTCACTGAATAATAAAACATTATGAATTATTGGTGAATGTTTTGTTAAATTATGAAACCATATATGATAACAGGAAAACATATTCCTTAAACTGTAGTATACTAACATACATGTTTGGAAAAAAGAAACATAATTTTATCTTCCTACAAACAATGTTGCAGGTTTCAGTGGTCATGTTTGTCAAAGTTCTTACTGTACACTCTTTCATATCCTTCTATTAGTTTTGATAATATTCCACAACAAAGTTCTTTTAGGTGTTGATCTTGACCACCAGTTCTGTTAAGGTAGAAGAGATTAATCTTTTCTCTACCACTTTTGTCAAGTAATCAAATTTATTTCATATTCCATTGACTCCAACTACGAGATCAAAAACAAAAATATCAAGTTTGTTTACCCCAACATGCCAACAAGTAGCAAGGCCCAACTATATAATATAAGAAAGTAGTAGGTATCAAAATTCTTGAAGGGGATCTAATGGAAAGAAGTGACTGTAAGCATTCCAATCAATATATAAATATATAAATGTATATTTATTAATATTTTAATTGGAAATCTTCAACTAAATAATAAAAGTTAACTACGTCTCTCCCAATCTAAATTGCTTATTAGCATAATTCACTACCTTCATACATGCTGCATTTTTTAAGAGCGTTGTAACATGTGGATTAATTTCCTTTTTGGTGCACAATCTCCGCGTTTTAGGACAATATGGTGTAGTGGCCTAACCCCTATAAATCATTACAACAAACTAAGAATAATAGAGAAGATGAACGATTGTACAAACCAACATATTTTTCAAACAACTAATCCAACATCAGTGCCTTAACATTTTCATGAAGATATCATATTGAGGACATTTGAAAAATGGTGGGAAAATTGGGCAACGACTATCTCTCTTCTAAGAGGGTGATGCGGAAAGAGTAATAAGATCTCATTGTTTTGATTTTTTTTGTTAAATCAGAAATAACAATATTAATGGAGATATTGGTATTTTCTACTAAATTTTGTGAAGTGACTAAATGTAGCTTTAACCATTCACCTTAGGATGTATTTCACAATATAATTTCCTAAGTCTATTTAATATCTTCATTATCATAAAAACCAACCTATATCCATCTTAACTCCACATCTATCACTCTTAGAGGGATGAAAATTATTTATCCCTCTCAGCACTTGGTAGACCCGGAATTAAGATGGATTAGAATTTCACCTTTAAATAGTCTATGCTCACATGAATACCATGGTATTACTATGGGTCAATACCATGGGTTATCATAAACCTAGAGCTTAAAAACTAGTATTAGTAATTTATAAAAATTAATAAAATTAATAATTGATTTTTATTTTAACTTTTTATTTCAACCAAGTTAAAATGTTTATGTGACATTAAATTACAAGATCCATTTTTACTCTTGATCTACCAAGCCCCGAAAGGGATCAAATACTTTTTCACTCTATGCTAGTTTGGATTTCACGATATTTGATCCCTCTAGAGGCTGAGTAGATTGAGAGGAAAGATGGATCTATGATGGTTTAATTCCCCCCTTTAAATAGGCTATATTCCACGTGAGTACCATGGGTCAATACCATGTGTCATATTTATTTTTATTAACACTAATATTAGGGTTAATAATGTTTTTTGCATGGTATTAATAACAATTTGGGCATGGTATTTGGCCCATAGGATTCACCTAAATATAATGCATTTTTTGAGTGTTCGTAAATACAAGGAGACTTATGGAGTAAATATAAAAAATGTTTTATTTATTTACCATACCTCTCGTTTATTTATATTTTTATTAATTTACCATACCTCTTTTATAAATATGGTATTTGAATGGAGTAAATATAAAAAAAAATGTTTTATTTATTTACCATACCCCTCGAGGATTCACCTAAATATAAGGCATTTTTTTAGTGTTCATAAATACAAGGTGGATTATGGAGTAAATATAAAAAAATGTTTTATTAATTTACCATACCTATTTTATAAATATGGTTTTTGGATGGAGTAAATACAAAAAAAAAATGTTTTATTTATTTACCATACCTCTCGTTTATTATATTTTTATTAATTTACCATACCTCTTTTATAAATATGGTATTTGGCCCATAGGATTCACTTAAATAAAACCTCTTTTTTGAGCCTTCATAAATAGAAAGAGGGTTATGGACTAAATATAAAAAGAGGTTTTATTTATCAACCATACCTCCACTTTATTTATATTTTTATTTATTTACACCCTTGCGTGTTTGTAAAAATAATAAGGTGACTTATGGAGTAAATATAAAAAATGTCTTATTTATTTACCATACCTCCACTTTACTTATATTTTTATTTATTGGGACCAAATACAACCTCCCAAACCACCTCCCAAACCAGAAAATGGGTGATTGCAAACGAATTTAACATTGCAAAGCAGAAAATCAGGCAATTGTAATGGAATATAACCTCCCAAACCAAGGGAATCGTGTAAAATGAGTCTTTTCATAGTTTATCCACCCTTTTTTGGGGGCTAAAATGAAAAAAATTAATTATTTTTTAAATAAAAGTTGGGCTAAATATATGAAATGGGTGTTTTATAAAAAATTTGCCCCTCTAAAATCAAAAACCCCTTAAATTTCGCCCTTAGGCTCAAATTCACCCCTAAAATTTACTATGCATGAAAGCGCTGCCAAAAATCAATAATGGATTCATGTGGAGCCCTCCATTGTTGTAATAGTTTCTGGTCAAGATGGTCTGGATCAAAATGATAGAACATGTCTTCAATAAGATCACAAAAGTGCTCAAATGAGTGCATGACTGACCACCCAACGAAATGGAGATTTGCGAAGTGTGTATGCAAGTAGCAAACTGGCCTGTTTGTGAGAAAACTCATCTTCCTCATGAATCATGGAAAGAAAGTTATGTAAGTTCTCAAGTCAGGCCACTTTGCCTTCCCCATCATACATGTGAGTGGAAAAGATATCGAAAATCTTCCCTGAGATTAAGACATATTCACGATTCAAAAAACACCTCGAGGGAAGAAGAGTGCAAGACTCCATGAAAGCTAGGCAAAGATTTGGATCTAGATGAGAGGACACAACTTGACATTAGGCCCTCATTCTAGCACCAAAAATGTTAATGTGCTGGACCTGCCAACATGTCAACTGTATCTCCCCAATAAGAAGTCCCAATTAGACCTCAGATCATTTGGTGTAGGAGTCTCAGCAGTGGGTCATAAGGTAATGCCTTGACCGTGATGTCACAGAGAGGAAAGTAAGATAGCTTTGTCAGTAGCAAGGGTGTGACTGATGCAGTGAGTTAAAGAAGGGGTACAATAGATTCCAACTCTTCGAAAGGGGAAGGAGGTCAAGGTGAGTTCCAAGTTGAAAGGGATCAGTCCCAAGTCAGCTAGAAACGCACAACACAAAGGACATGCACAGCTTCTGGTGGAGCAATCCACTCGGATGCAGTAGTCACATCATACAAGGTAAGATAATATGTACAACACTCACGGATCAATCCGATTTGAGTGCGGCAGTTGTTATAGAAAGGTTCAAGTGAAAGGTGTGTCTGATGTGTGACAGAGCAATCGACATGGATGGTGACAACATTAGCAACATATACAACACATTAACAACAAGATTCATATAATTGCATGTGAATCAGGTCATACACAAGTACGTAAGTTAAACAACATCTATCATTAAAGCAACTGGAGCAGTCCAACTACAATAACAACATATGCATGAAAATGTGTTGGCTCTTATTACATAAAGAAGTGTAAGTCATAATCATACAATACATCCATGTAAACCTGTTAGCCCCAATAGTGGAATTTTATAGCCACATCCGCCTGCTCCTCCAAAGGGATGTACTAGCTTTGTGCAGTGGAGAAGCCAAGGCGCGTTACAATATTTTCCAAGCCTGCTTCAAGATAGTCTTAGTAGAAGCTTGGCTGACTAAAAGCCCTTATAATGAGTTATGAGGGACTATTTATAGCAAAGGGTTGGGTGACCCTTGACATTCCCCTTTGTGACAGTTCAACTACCCTCATGAATCTTTACCTACCCTATGACTGTTACATCCAACTGTTAACACTTGCATTACACTGGACATGGCTCAACATTACAATGCACATGTACTCATGTGAGACAACATGGCTTCAGCAAGTCTTGTAAGACATCACTGACACTCAGTCCAATGCGGTGAGACCAACTCTTTGACATGCTTGTGATCGTGAAGCTAGTGAGTTGATGCCAAGTTTGGTCATCCATGATGGTGTTCATGTACGTCATGGTGACATCTTGCTGAAGTGAACTCTTGCTTCCATTGCAACTAGTGCATTGGTTCAACTCCTTCATCCAGCTCATCTGCTAACATGTGCATGGTCTTCTTAGGTGCGGTTGAACCAACAGCACTCTAATGCATGTTGTCTGTGTTGATCTTCAAGTGTGTGTTGGTGATCATGCGCATTAACTTTCCAAAGCACTTGTTCAGCTCCAGTTGGACTTTCCTCTTCTCTTCGCCTTGGTGAGTGTGCTGAATGGGTTGGGTTTCATGTGTGCGCAGAATGACATTCCTGTTGTTAAATCCCTTGCATGTGATCAATAAGATTTCTCACCATATCTGCTTTGTGTTAGCTTCTTGGATGGATATTTAACTTGTACGGGCGTAGTTTCATCCATGAGTGCACATTACACCCACTGTTGCTCCTATTCTTGCTGCAACTCATTCGTTTTCCTGTGCAGCTTCATGTTATTCCTTGAGTTGCTGCTTCGACACATGCAACTACTTCTTCATTCCATTCATTGTCTTCACGTGACCTTCATGTCGCGTCGTCACCTCATAGCCTAAGTCTCCAAAGTTTCTTTCCATTTCAGTGGATCTCGTTGATCTTGCAACTTTGTCATGCCTCTGTGTTGTCAACAACCTTCCTCTTGCATTCACTGCATTCGCTGTGTTCACTACATTTGCTGCATTCGGTATGCTGCCTTTAGCTAATGTTCATGATGTTTCTCACTGTGATGTTGTTGCTTGATGTCCTTGTCTACGAACAACTTGATGTCTTCGTGAGTAGGCAAGCTCATATACACTTGATCAATTGAATCTTCAGGTGTGTTTTGAATAGTGTCTTCGACTTTGGTCTCTTGGAAACCATTGTTCCTACACTGCTGAGAGGTAGATAAGAAACTACAATACCAAGGGACATGGCAACACTCATGGAAAGCAATTTGTCAGTCAAAAACCAAAATGAACTTTGAGCGCTGACTTGCAACATACCTGTGTGACTGATCATGAAGGTTACACAATTTCGGTTGGGAGGTTGGGAGACTGACTGCCAAGACTGCACAAGGTATAGTCTGGGCTGCTGGGAGACTGATTGACTATTGGAACTGCACAATGCACAGTCTAGTTTGGCTGTTGAATGTTGGGATTGTGGAATGTACAATTCTAGTCGGGAAGAACTGTTGGCCTAGGGATATATTTGTGCAATTTCTTGGGCCAAGCAACCATTTTCCTCCAAAAATGCATAAAATAGTCTTTGAGACTAGTGTTGGGTAGGAATGCTCAAATCTGGAGAGAAAGGTGAGCCCCCCTTCCCTAGATTGCACAATGCAGCCTTGGTGAAGGCAGAGTTTGGACAAAGGTTAGCCTGGCTCACCTATGGGCAACTGAAAGTGAATGTGAGCATGAGTTCATTTTGATACTGAGTGTGAGCATAAGTGAATGGTCATGACTAAAAATGGTGAATGACAAATTCCGAAAATGGAACAACATGCATGTGGGTGAGGTGAGTCGTTGAATCAGTGACCGCGTGAAAAATAGTTTCATGCATGTGACAACAGTGAGATGTTGACAAAATCTGAGAAGGTGGTAGGAAAAGCTAATATACATGTAAAAGACATCAAGTTCTCAAAGAAATCAAGGAAACATTACTCATACAAGCGAAAACACAAAAAATGACAGAAATGCAACACAAGGTATGGGTAGCGGGCCTAGCCCAAAACAACTGAGCGGAATGTGCCGACTACTCCTAGATGTGATGTGGGATGATAGAGCTGAAAGGTCGATGTGAGGAATGAGCTCTGCAGTGTCCAATTGATGAGTTTCTATAACGTAGAGGTTTTGATGCACATGCCACAAATCTAGGGGAAGTGACACTTTGTGGGATGTTTACGAATTGCTCCTTGCATGTAACCTCCAACTGCTAAACATAGATCCTTGAGACAAGGGATTCCTTTGCATGCTACCTTAGGAGAAGCAGCCCATGCATGCAAGTCTTTTTTTCTGAGTCCTGGAGGGAACTAGTCAACTCATCTACATATGAAAGAGATTGCTCGATTGCTGGAGAACATTGTACATTCCTCGCTAGGAGATGGGCTGATTGCCCAGGAGGTTTGCGCAATTTCTAGGCAGAGCAGCTGACTATTGCCCATATTTGCACAAATCCTAGGCTGAATAGCCTACTACTAGGAACTTTTTGCAAATTTTGCTAGGAGGGTTGGCTAGCAGGATTGCGCAATCTTAGAGCCCACCGGGCTGTCAGATAGGATTGCAGAATTTCTGGAGGGAAGGTTGGTTGCCAACCAGAAATGCACAATTTTCAAGGAGAAGTTGCTCAGCTTGCAATTAGACCAAGTCTGGGTGAGAAGCCTGTGGGGGGAATGGATCAACTGTGATCAACAAGCTACCTTTGTGCAAGGAAAACACTGAAGCTTGAATACTTGACAAGGCAAGACAAAGTGTTGTGCAAGCTTGGTAGGAATGCTCCAAAACAGGCTAAGTCAAAATTTTGGAGGGTGGTTGTAGCCGCTACAACACTACCATGGAGTTATTATTAAAGAAGAATCTCATCATCAAGTTTGTGGAGTGTTTGTGAGTGAAGATCCCATTCTCAACTACCTTTGGTGGCTTTGGGCTTCAATTGTACATACAAAATGTGAATGTGGATGCTAGTAATGGAAAAGGAGGTGCTACTAACATGGTAGTGTTCAAGAACATTGTCAAGTGAGGTTGGTTGATAAGAGATGAAATTGTCATTTGAAAAACGAAAATGAGAGATTGACCTATTTACACTCTACAAAACTATTATCCCACTCAAACAACAAATAAGACAACATATCTTAAAATCCATTAGTGTTGGTGGCAATATCAATGAAATGCCTTTTTAGGTCATTTCCTAAACCATGTTATGTTTAACACAACAATTATACGACAAGGAATAAAGGTTAGTGCCTATCATATTTTATATATTCTAAGTAATGTGTTCCTTATTAAGTTGCAATGATTATATGTAGCATGTGTGATCTTCATATGTTATAAGCTAAAGCCAACTAAAGGAAAAATTATGTGTGTCTATGATTTAATCATGTATTTTGTGAGTTGACATAAGAGAAGTGCATGATGCTACCTTTTGAATGTGTGCTGACATTACCGAGGATTGAAATGTTGATTTCCCACATGATCAATAACACATTGTATACTTGTCAAAGGATCTTAGCTTGAGTGGTTTGGTAAACAATTTGTTTCCCTAGTTTCATGGGTTCAAGTCTTGAGAGACATGTTGTAATTGAATTGTTCATGACATTTATGAAATATTTATATTTGGTGTAATAGTGGCAGTCAATATTTTGAAGTTACCAATACTACAAAAATTCTCATTCTGTTTAAAAAAATAATACAATGTATATAGGAATAAATTACATAGGTATATTCTCGAGTTTGTTATTGACTATTGTGGGTAATGTGAATGTGCTCCAAATAGAGTATGTGTGGTTTATCGACACCAAGGAAATGATCAATGCATTCATGGGGGATTTTTCTTTCAACCAATATGAAACCTTATCATGTTAGATCAAGTTAGACAATTGGTGAATGAGGACATTGATAATAGATATTGCAAGTCTTACAAATCCCATATATTTTCAAAGTTGTTAACATTGGCTTGTCAACTTAGTGAAAGAAGGGTGATGTTATCATCCTGTGTGGGTTCAAATCACTCCAATTAAGTTCATTCTTATTGCATACATACTCTTATGATAGCCATTAAAGCCCTCACATAGCAAGTTAGACAATTAGTGAAATATTATCATGTTAGAGCAAGTTAGACAATTGATGAATGAGGATATTGATAATAGATAATGGAAGCCTTAAAAATCCCAAATATTTTGAAAGTTGTTAACATTGTCTTGTTAGCTTAGTGAAATAAGAGTGATGTTACCACCTTGCCAGGATTCAAGTCTTTCCAATTAAATTCATTCTTATTGCAAACATATTCTTATGGTAGTCATTAGAGGTAAGTGAAAATCCAATAGATTTAATAAAGTAAATACCCCTACAAATAACTCCTTAGCTAAAATATTTTAATTCAAATATCATAAAATAAATACAATGATAGTATAATTTCATATATAAAGAATGGAGAACTTTCCATATCATGATAATCAAAGTTGGAAAAAATATATATGAATGGAAGGAACATGACTGCAAAACAAGCTTTTACACCTTCAATGTGATTGGCCCACCAAGGCAATAGGAACATTTAAATGTCCATATCCCATGAACAAATGAAAGTTTCTAATAAAATTGAAGAAAAGTAAATCCAACTACTTATGATTATAAGTGTTAATACAAGTTTATCAAAATGATTTACCAAAATACAAGAAAGAAAGGATTTCTTCTACAGACATTTGTATCTGCATCGACGTCAATATTAAAAATTCCCTTCCTTTATCCACAAAAATGACTATAATGATAAAATACGCCATGATCATGCAATTTATAAAGGGTTTGGTGCTTTTGGTCAAAAGGGGAGAATAATGTATGGATGCTAGGCTCAGTGCATTAGGCAAAAAGAAAATCATTATAAAATTTTCTTTTTAATTGTTGTTTCATATTAATCATGTTGTATTTCATTGTTTTCGTCTTAAAGATCAATCCACATCCAAATTAATGATAGGGAAAAGGAGACATGTTTGCTTCTTAACCATTTGATTGATAACCATAATATATTATATCATTTGACACATGTACACATGTTGTAGTGTTATATAGCTAGGTAGTATGAAAAACCTCAAGCAACAAATAAACATGCCTTGAATGAAGGATTCAATACCATGTGTTCTACTTAAAAAAATTGCAAGACAATAATGTTCCGCTTGCCTTTTGGAAAAAAATTCTGATGATTGCAATGTAGAATTGTATGTTTATGTGATTAACTACACCACGTTTTCGTTGGAGATATGTTATAAGGTGTTTAATCACATAATATACGTGATTGGTTACGCCATTGTTTTAGTTGGAATATTTGTTGTTTTCGCCTAGTTTTTAAGTTTTATCTTGTACTAGTGTGATGAAACTATACTTTGTTTCAAATATTTATGATTTGTAGGTTGTGTTATTATTCCTAATTTTATTACATTAAATGTCAAATTATCACATTTATATAAATGTTGAAACCATCATTTTTGGAAATTTTTGATGTGCACAACATAGATTTCTAACATTATGCTTTGTGGGCTTAGCACAATTTTTGCAATCTCCATTTGTTTTTGCATTGTTTACACATCATGTTTTGTTATGCATTGGTAGAGATGGTTAGTTGCACCACAATAAGGCTTCACTTCAAGGAAATTATATATTATGTTTTGAGTTCCCTTAATTTTAGGGTACTGGAACAAAAATGAAAGCAAAAGTATTATTCCACTAGGGAAAAATAACTCCCAAAGGAATCACTACTAATGGGACCATATCTGGCTCTGGAAGGATAACTATTGCAAGTGAAAGCACCCTCAGCTGCAAGAAAAAATTATGAGGAGAATTATATTGGTAGGGACACTTTCCCATTATTATTGGCACCATTGAAAAAATTTGAGCCTTTGGTAAATGTAATTCACCCTAATGAAATATTTCCCCAAGGATTATTGGACCCTCCAAAAACAATGTTACCCATTAGACATTGTTGCCCCTTGTATACCACCTGTGAATGATTGTCCCGAGCTTAGAGTAGCGTAAATTGATTGTAAGTACAATATATATGGGAGGAAACCACCAAAATATATAGGATGTGAGCTTTGGTTTTGTCCCACACAAAATACAAATCTAGCAGGGGGTAGGGACATTAAGAAACTAGCTAGACTAAGAAGGATTGTTTGTAACCAGTGGTATTCCCCAAAGAGAGAATGGAAAATTTTGAAAGAGTTGGTCCTAATCAAACTTGTTGGTGGTAATGAGGATATTATGGTGGAAGCCCTATTAAAAATTAGTGAAGAGGATCCTATCTCCACCATTATTAAGGATTTTTTGTCACCCACTGTCTAACAAGAATATAGTGAAAAAAATACTTTAAAAATTATTGCCCACCTAAATGAGAAAATGGTCAATAGGGTTTGTAAAAAGAGGATATTCATTGGCTAGTGTAATTTTTTTGACCACTTTGAGGAAAACTTGTTCCTTCCCCTTTGAACAATAAGCAATCCTCCTAAGTTCTTTTGGGTATAAGTCCTTCTGTAAAGGAGTTATACTATGTCTCTATAATGGTAGACCTTTGATCTGATATGGGGCACTAAAGGCTTCTTGTTAGCTTACAATAACCTCTCCCACTCCAAATCTTATTCAATTTCCAAGATCTATGCTTATGATTGATAATTTGCTGACATAAGCACTTGAAATAGGTGTATGCTTGTGTCTGCCTTTAACTGCTTAATTTCCTTAAGTTTATTTACTTAAACTGATATATAAACACGTATAATAGTAAAATGCAGCAAATAAACAAACACATAAGACAACAATATAGTATGGAGTTCACCCTGATATCTTGGGCTACGTCTCCTTGAGCTCTAATCGGCTTGACTAGGCTCTTTGGGATTATGGTAATGCTTCTTTTACAAGTTCCACACTCAACTCCATAGGTTTACAGCTGAAACAATGGGCTAAGAATGCCATCTTACCTCTAGCTGTCCTTTAGCTGCAAATAGATCTAGGCTTCTCTAGACTAATTCTTTTAGTCAGTGCTCTGAGTTTCTTGAGCTTCTGGCTTCTCTGACTCCCTCAGAATTCTACACTGTCTCTGGAATTCCTTCTTCTGTCTTCTGCACAATAGACACCAGCGACAGCTTGATCCTTCGATCTCTTTGTTGTCTGATACTTCACTGAAGCATTTAGGTGTTGCCTCCAATCTCTGGTGGCTTCGCTCTATTAAGCACTCTGGCTCTGCCTCCCAACCTCTGCTGGCTATCCTTCCTTCCAAACATCTTTGGGTTCATCATGTTTTATAACGGGTTTTGTTACAACGATCGCTTTAAGCATTAATTGAATGTTCATTAAAAGAATCAGTTTACAAATGAAAGGAATGGTGCGTGTTAGTGTCAGTGTCTTCCCACTTCCATTGGTGATCAAATTGTTCTTTTGCATGCATATTAGGTGTCTCATTCAATCAGCTGCATTCCATTAGGTCATGGATCAACTGATGGTAGTGGTTTCATGTCAGTTTCCCTCATGACATCCACCTGCTGACCTGTTTACACATTTTTTTTATCCATTCACAGTCATCCAATTTCATTTCAGGTATAACAACTAGTCCTGGGGTTTAGTCCCATTAGGTCTTAGGGTTTGTCAATCATTCCCAAATAAAGAGGTCAGCAGGCACATGAAGGTTCATAAAGTCATAAGTTTATTTCTAATATGTTCAATAAATCATTTTCACCTCAAAACTCTGTTTTTAGGTAAAAATAGAGTTTTTCCATTTTTGTAAAAATTTCATGTAATTTAATTGTTTCTATATGTAATAAGCATTCAACAGCTGTTCCTGGTCACATTGCCAATTCCTGCCACTGCAAAAGCAAAAAAATCAAGATATCAATTCATCAAGTTGCCAAGAAGAACAGTCAAACTTCAAACTGAAAAACAGAGTTTTTATAAAAGTGACTAAGACTTTAGAAAAGTGGGTTGGAAATGAACATAAATTAACGTGTATGGTATATAAAGCAAATTCATGCTAGCAAGTCATTCTATTGTGCAAAAAGTCAAGTGGAGAGCCAAAATTGAATTTTGAGGGAAGATTGAGTAAAGGAGGAAGAAAACCCAAAATTTGCAGCAAGTTTTCATGGCACTGCATATCAGAGGGTCGACACTGCACATCAGAGGGGCACTATGCATCAGGAAATTTTTCCCTGTGTAAAAATACATTGGTGCTGCACATTGGGCTTAGTGCGCTGCGCATTGGCTAGTGAGGTTTCAAAATCACACAAATTCATCTCAAATCCTCCCAAATGTTGCATTCATCTCCTAACAAGTAAGTGTGAACATATCCTAAGTTGAAATAAGGTTTTTTCATGTTTGGTTCATACTTTTTATTTCCTAAAGGTCAAACCCTAGCTTGCCTCTATGATTTATTTCACATCATTTCAAAACCAACATCCTTTATCCCTTTTCCCAACTTCATTGCACTAAAGCTACCCCTTGATTCTATTTTTCCTTTCCCTATTTCCCTAAGAAACTAATCCCCTTTATCAGATGCTAAGTCCCTCATACATCAAAACCCTAGTTCCCAAAATCCTTCCCTTCACTCCCCTACCTCATTTCATTACTATTGTTCCATTTACAAAATCTTTTCATACTCATTTTCTTTGTCCCCACCTATTATCCATTGTTCACCATATCATCACCATATCCATTATTCTCATAGAGACAAGCATGGAAAGAAGCAATGAACCAGATTTTGAAGAGGACACACTTAGTGATAGCTCAAGAGAAAGAAATGTGCAGTCCAGGAAGCCTCACAAAGGTGGAAAAATCATCAGGGAGGAACCTATCAGCATGAGTGAACTCCTTGCTTTCCCACTAGCCACCACATGTTTCAGATATCAGTCTTGTTTTGAGTTTTGTGAAATCGTTGAGAGGGTCGAATTCCACCATGAGTTAGCAAGGCAGTTTGTGATAAACATGGATAAAAATATGGTACATCTTGCTAGGGTAAACTTCACTCTTTCACCAACTATCATTGCAGAGGCCACAAGAATTCCAAATGTAGGGGAAAAGTGGAACAAACGGAAAAATATTAGCAAGCAGCATTATGAGCCTTATATCAAGGCCAAGTACCACGACAAAATCAGCAAGGTGTTTCCTTTTAAATTCCTGGAGAACCGGTATGTTCCACTGATGAAACTTATCATTGAGTATTTTACATGCGAGGGTAGGTTCTCCAGACTTTATGCCTACCACATCAGATTGCTCATGCACTTCACCAAGGTTAGAATGATGAGCATCCCTTATTTCATATGCAAAAACATACAAAGGATGAAAGTGATTGCAAAAAGAAAACCATATCCACAACAAATCAATAGCATTTATCATTTTTCTGTCATCAAAATTATTGTTTTGCATTAGCTCACTCAGTTTGGAATGCCATGGGAAACTTTCATTGCCAATGAGTGCTTCAAGGGGCCTCAAATATTTTCAGATCCCTAAGAGGAAGGTGAACCTTTCGGGCAACAAAAGGAGCATAAAAATAAAACAGAGGAGGTTCTTGTTCCTATATTTGTCACCTATGAAGGAGGCACTAGGATGCTCTTTGCAGCTGCCAAGCAAGTACTATCTCCACAAGGGGTGGAAGGGGTCTCATTTTCTTCACTAGACCACAGGAAAATACTATCTCCACCACGACTGGAAGGGGCTTTGCCTTCTTCTCCAGTTATATAGGTTGGCTAGCAGTCAAAGAGCAGATACAAAGGGAAGCAAAATATGCATGAGGAGAGCCCTACTAAAGGGCAAGACAGAGAGTTTATTTTTATTGAGGAGGATGTCACTAATTTGGGCTCTCAAAGCTCAAGAGTCAACGACATGATTATTAAAGAGAAGGAGGCTGAAATACAAGCCTTATCACTTAAACTTGAGAGGGCGAAATGGATCATCAACTTTCTTGAGTAGGAAAACAAACAGTTGACAGATAAGAAAACTATTATGGAGCTGCAGATGATTAGGGAAGATAAGCAAGAGGCAAAGAAAAGAAAGATCGAGATGACCTCCCTTGAGAAAGAAATTGAGAATGACTCAGAGACATGGTTGGAAAGAGTGAACATTCACCTTGAGAAGTTTCTTGAGAAAGCCAACAAAGAGAAGACAATGCTACACCATATGGCCTATCATTACTTAACTCAGAACAAAATTTCCAAAACAAGGGTAAAGAGGCTAAAAGCTAAGTTATGGAGAGCCTTGAGGGCCAAGAAAGAACATGATAAACTCAAAATCTTGGCTAAAGCTTCATTAGCTCAGCAAATCACTTGATGAGATTACCTCTTAGCAAATATGAGGAAATTTTGGGAACTTTTTGTCATTTTTCATTTTTAAAAATAGAAACACAAAAAATTCTGGTTGATGTGCAGCGCCACTGGCACTACACATTGGATTGACTCACTCTTTTTCCAAATGGCTTGTAGTTTTGGATTCAGCATAAAAAGAAAACCCAAATCCAGAAAATTTCGTCAAATTTGGAGAAGATCTGGGCCACCAAAAGGGCAAAAAACACCCAAAAAATTCCCTCCCTGCCACTTTTTGTACCCACAGGAAGCATTCTTGGTAGAATCAACTTTAGGAGGGTCAAATCCACTTCAAATCAGAAAATTCAAAGTTTTTCAAAAGCTAGACAGGTATAGATTTCCAACAAGACATCTTGGGCTTGATTTGGGTGAGTGGAAGGCCTCCTAAGGCGTCCTTGAAGCGGCACTGCTCATCAGGCTGAGGGCGCTATGCATTAGGCAAATTTCTGTCAATTTTGCCTAAAACTCAAAATTTCACCCAGTTTCTTCAGTGGTTGACTTTTTTTCTTTTCTTGGTAAATGTATGCATGGTAAATGATGTTTTTGATGTAAGTATGGATGAAAATCACCTCATAGGGTAGATACATCAAGTTCCAAGTGGTTTTGGGCTGTAATGAATTGGTTTCCTAAGTTTTAGAGGCAAGTTGTTCCACTGCCTACTTTTGTGTTCCTAGTTTAGATATGGTTGAAACCACCCCTTTTCTCATGGATTCGACCCTGATATCTAGCATCAGTGGTTTCCTTGCCTATATTATATAATGTCTTAGTCATTTGAAAAGGTTGGACTTTGATAGAAGTGGTGGCAGTCATTGAACATTTCTATCAGCAGTTTGGCAAGGAATAAAACCAGGTTTCACAACTATTTTTGTGGGATTCTTGTGATAGTGAGTTTATGTATTTTTTCTTCTTTGTAGTGAGTTTTTCTTATGTTTTATATGTATCCAAATCCATTTTTCTCTTCTAAAACTAAATGAATCAAGGTGAATAGACAAAATACACCACTGTGCTTTGTCTTTGGATTGAATTTGGTTTTCAATGTTTTCAACTATTTGAAGAGGATTCATAGTTTCTTTATGCCCTCCTGAACTCCTCAGTTGTCTTAATCTACCATCTTAATCCATTTCTAGTACATAAACCCTTGTCTACCTCACCCCACAGAACATGATTCTATCCCTGAGTTGATTTCCCAGACCCATCTGCCTTCTCCAATTGATCCAGTAGCCAAAATCTAAAAATCAAACTAGGAACCCTGAACTACTATACGTAGCCTAAAATCTACATTAAATGTAGTCATCTCAAGCCCTAATTTCCAATATCCTAATTGATATTAACAAGGAGAGAGCCCTCTCTCGACCTGGTAGGGCTAGATATAAGGTTAAGCGTGATATGATGTTACCCTAGACCTGCCTTCCTACAGCCTGAGGTAGATCTAGGCACCAACAGTGAGCACGGGTAACCCAGCCGTTCGGCCTTCCCGTAGAGCCTCTAACTTGCACCTCATCATCCATTATTACCTACTGTTTTTCATCACTTACCTCTCTCTTTTGCCTCATTTTCATTGTAAACCTACCCAGATCATTACATTAGATGTCATTAAGCATGATCAAGTGAGCTTTGCTAATGTGTGACTGTTTTGTTTAGATTTTGACATATTTGCAGAGATTCCGCAACCATTCAACGATTCCGCAGCCATCTGATGATTCCGCAGCCTTTTTGTTAATCTCAAGGTTCCACGTGTCATTTTGCAAAACAAGCCACATGGGCACGTTGGAATAAAGGTGCTCGAGGTTCCTGTGCTATTGGTTCAGCCAGCCACGTCATCTGTACCTCCAGTCAACGAGGGTCAAGTTACGGTCAACAAAGGCAGCTTAACGGTGATGCGTAAGCTATTGGGTCACGTCAGTTCAAACGGTGATTTGTCCGTCTTACGCAGGTTGTGGGGGACATAATCCAACTCTGGATTCAATGCCCATAACGACCAGAACCTCCAGCTCATCCACGAGGCTTATGACGTGTTATTGAACCTTAATTACGCATGACAGATAGTTTATTTTTCAGTTTTAGCTTTACGCATTAGGCCATCTTTCAGATGCCTATAAAAACTTGCGTCTGCGTACGCTTAATGTTACTTTTTAGTTGTTGTGTTTTATGAACTTGTTATAATTTTAGTGCATTCCAAGACTCTGTTTTGATAGTGCTGTTCTAGCACTCTTGACTGTAATTTTCTGCATATGGAGTAATAGAAGATAGCATTGTTCTGAAGTTTTCAAATCCTTGAGTCTTCTTTGGGTTATATGAATGGAGGGCCCCTGTTCATGTTAGCCCTTGTATAGTATTTTATGTTCAGCACTTCCTTATTTTCCATTCAGCATTTCCTTTTCTTTGAAACATGTACAGCTTGATTCACTTTCATGTTATTTCATTTCCGGCCTTTATTTTAAGCTGATCAGTATTGTTCTTTTGCAGGTTTTTAACCCGGGATTTCTTTTGTGTTTATGTCTTTGCTTTATATCTAGTGGTAGTTTCAGTTGACAGATTCAAAGTTGCTGCCTTTACTTTAGTTTCATAGCTGATTTTTAGTTTAATTTCTCAAAGTTGTCTGCTAACATATGAATGGTCTCTTTATCACAAATTGTTTATCTTTTAGAGATCAGAATACTAATAACTTACAGCTGGCTTTGAGTACTTTTTAGACTAATCTTTAACTACTTTCTAATCGTGTTTTACACAGTACTATGTGTTAGAAGCAGAGAGTTAGAAAGAGAAAAACATTATAACTAGTCTTTAAAGTAGATTTTTCTCATTTTTTATCACTTTTCTAACTCATCTTTAGCTACTTCCTAATCGTGTTTTACACAGTACTATGTGTTAGAAGCATAGAGTTAGGAAGAGATAAACATTATCATTGGTTTTTAAAGTGATTTTCTTACTTTTTTTTGCAGCAGCATGAATGGTGTCTAATGCCATTAGAAAGTGGTTCTTTGCTTTTAGTTCATTTCAAGTTATTTATTTCCTTTAAGTTTTTCCTTTACAAATTCAGCAAGTAGTTAGAAACCACCAATCACACACCCTCACTCATCTAGAATTCACTTTACACACACTATCACTCATCTGTTTATAATCATCACTCCATCTTAGGAAAATAAATTAACCACAAACAACACCCCCAAACGACAAAAAGCTCTAAGAGGTTGCTTAAGTACATATAGTACACCTTCACTTCATCAGCTTACAAGCCCCGGGTTGACAATTAATGATATCAATTTAGGAACACTAAATTGACTAAACACTTCCTCTAGCATAAATCTCAAAATAGAACCCAATAATGGAATACACGATAAAACTACACGGAAGCCCAATCATGAGCCTAAAGCCGGAACTCAAATGAAATTGATCCACATATATAATCCTTTCGGGTCTGCACATATCACAAGTTGCATGTCTTCTTGTGCTACTCCTCCGATCGCCGATCTCCAATCTATCACTTATCACATATCAGACCATCAATTTAATCGACAAGTTGCATGTGCATTGGCCCTTTTGTATTGCCGCGATGCGATTCACCGATCATCGATCAATGCTATTGCACATCGTATAATCGCATGTCGGAATGTTGCAAGGCCCATTTGTATTGTCGCGACCCGATCTCCTGATGTCCAATCACATATCACTCATCGCAATTCCTTCATACCTGCAGTTTAAGTCCTGCCCTTTGGAAACATTACGATGTGATATATCGCGACTTAATCTTGTCCGTCAATTTGCCTTTTAACCTAACGGTTCATACTAAACTCGAAACATCAAGAAGTCCACTCAATCTCCACCATTGATCTACGATCTCCAATCCAACAGCTGACAGTGTTTTCGAATGGCCTACTTGTGCAGAGATCACCCACCCAAAAAGAGCATTTTTCTCTTTCCCACTGCGTGCAATGTGTCGGCTGGCATATAGATTCAGGTGCAACCCTTCCAATACCACTTACCGCTTAAAGCCTGCCTGAAATACTGTTTACCATGGAACTCAATTCCTTCACTATTTTGTTCAATAATCCTTCGGGTCTGCTTCATTGCATTTCTCATAAGGCCATAGTCCAAACACACCACTCACTTTTCTTTGATGCGATAACAAGGGATGACTACTCCATTTTTTTGCTCCCGTCCATTGATCTTTCGAATCCAACGACCCTTGAGGATTAACAAGAAAATATATTGCTCTGTTAGTTAAGCATCCTGATCTAATACCACTTGCATCATGATACCATCTGCTTCATGATACAACTTACTCTGGTATAACTTACTCTGATATAACCAGCTCTGATACCACCTGATCTGATATGGGGCACTAAAGGCTTCTTGTCAGCTTACGAGAACCTCTCCCACTCCAAATCTTATTCAATTTCCAAGATCTATGCTTACGATTGATAATTTGTAGAAATAAGCACTTGAAATAGTTGTATGCTTGTGTTCTCCTTTAACTTCTTAATTTCCTTAAGTTTGTTTGCTTAAACTAATATATAAACACGCATAACAGTAAAATATAGCAAATAAACAAACACATAATACAACAATATAATATGGGCTTCACCCTAATATCTTGGGCTACGTCTCCTTGAGCTCTAGTCAACTCGACTAGGCTCTTTGGGATTATGGTAATGCTTCTTTTACAAGTTCCACACTCAACTCCATAGGTTTACAACTGAAACAATGGGCTTAGAATGCCATCTTACCCCTGATTGTACTTTAGTTGTAGATAGATCTAGGCTTATCTGGACTAATTCTTTCAGTCAATGCTCTGAGCTTCCTGAGCTTCTGGCTTCTCTAACTCCCTCGAAATTTTGCACTGTCTCTGGAACTCCTTCTTCTGTCTTCTGCACAATAGACACCAGCAACAACTTGATCCTTCGACCTCTTCAATGTCTAATACTTCACTGAAGCATTTAGGTGCTACCTCCAACCTCTGATGGCTTCGCTCTATTAAGCGCTCTAGCTCTGCCTCCCAACCTTTCGTGGCTATCCTTCCTTCTGAGCATCTCTGGGTTCATCGTTTTTTATAACACATTCTGTTAGAACAATTGCTTAAAGCGTGAACCGACTGTTCATTAAAAGAATCAATTTACAAATGAAAGGAATGACAGGTGTGGGTAACCCAACCATTCGACCTTCCTCTGGCATAAATCCCGAAACAAAACCCAATAATGGAATACACAGGAAAACTTCAAGGAAACCCAACCATGAGCCTAATGCAGGAACTCAAATTAAATTCAGCTACATCTATAATCCTTTTGGGTCCACATATATCGCAAGTCGCATGTCATGTTGCGCTATTCCTCCAATCGCCAATCTCCGATCTATCGCTTGTTGCATATCGGCCCATCGTTTTAATCAGAAAGTCACATGTGCATTGGCGCTTTTGTATTGTTGTGATGCAATTCACCGATTCTTGATTGGCGCTATCGCACATTGCATAGTCACATGTCGTAATGTTGCAAGGCCCCTTTGTATTTTCACGTCCCGATCTCTCAATCACCGATCACATATCATTCATCATAATTCCTTGATACCTGCGGTTTAACTCCTTCCCTTTGGAAACATTGCGATGCGATATATCGCGATTTAATCTTGTCCATCGATTTGCCTTTTAATCTGACGGTTTGCACTAAACCCGAAACATCAAGAAATCTGCTCAATATCCACCCTTGATCTGTAATCGCCAATCCAACAGTTGACAATCTTTTTGGATGGCCTACTTGCACAAGAGATCACCCGCCCAAAAAGAGCGATTTTCTCTCTCCTGCTGCATGCTACGTGTCTGCTGGTGTATGGATTTGGGTGCAACCCTTCTATTACCACTTATCACCTGAAGCCTTCCTGAAATACTGCTTACCACGGAACTCAATTCCTTCATTGTTTTGTTCAATAATCCTTCGGGTCTGCTTCATCGCATTTCTCTTAACGCCACAGTCCAAACATATTGCTAGCTTTTCTCCAATGCAATAACAAGGGATGATTGCTCCATTTTTTTGCTCCTGCCTGTTGATCTTTCAGATCCAACAACCCTTGAGCATTAACGCTACATTTATTTGACAGGCTTACATTTCAACGTACTCCCTGTAATACTTCGATTTAAAATATTTTCAAAGACTTGGAAGGTTTATTAAAGATGCATTTTGGATCAACCTTCCTCTTCTAGAGGAATATTTTTAATTCATTGAGAATGATGGATGTTTTTTCATCCAAAATGAATAAATATGTTTAACAATAAAACAAGACATCACTATGTCCAACTAGACTCAAACTCAAGGCACACCACTAGAAAAACTTAGAGATGACAACAAGATAAACAATGGATACATGGGTCTTTTGAAGATGATCATGGGATTACTAGGGACTAGGTCTAACCAATGAAGGTAACAAAAATAATTATTCTAACCTTCCTATACCATACATTACTAGCATATGTGACCCCACAATTAACATTGATTTAGCTCATAGGAGCATTGATATGGAAATGTAAAATCTATCTCAAGGACACTAGGAACATCACACCTATAGCCACTTAGGTATGTTTCATAAATAATGGCTACTATAAAATTGAACCATTGGTGGGAAAATCATGGGTTAATACCACACTTGTGGGTATGGAAACTAAGCTTAAAATTTCTAATGGATTTCTCAATGCTAGTTGTGTCCTTAAGGGATCCACACACATGTACTAATCCTAAAAACAAAATAAACAAATGGAGAGGGCACACCACTTCACGTGTTCCTAATGCTAAATAATTCTTGACTCTCATGTTAGATGAGCTTCCCAGTAAGTGATATCCAAAAATGGATTTTAGTCACTCTCTACTGATCTCTGGTCTTGATTTTGATGGCCTTAGAGAGTTTAATCTCTAATAATATAAAAATCCTTACACCATTATCTATGGTTGGTTTCATACAAATGAAACATATCTAGATTGATTTTATTAGAACTTGTTTTTAATGGCTATTATTATGAAAGGGAATGGATTTAAATCTTGATGACGTTTACAACTCTTCACCAATCCAAATATATTTGAATGAAATGACAAATGCAAACATTTGTTGGAAATAATACTGAGAGGGGGGGGGGGGGGGTGAATCAGTATTAGTCAACTCAATAATCTTTTTATTTTCATACTCAAAATTATATAAGCTACTTCAATGAAGGTAACTTGTATGTACACGCCCCTGTATTTAAGGCAACCAACATATATCCAACAAAATTATGATTCAGTTAATTCATCATATGTTGATCTTTAATCAGTCCATAAGTACATATAAATAGTAACCATGTGCAGTAATATTAGAAAAATCCATCACACATAAGAAACACACATGGACACCAAGATTTAAGGTGGAAACCCAATGCGGGACAAAAACCACCTATTGTTGTCTTCTTTCAATATAAGAAAAACCTGTTTACATTCTTGTACTGGTGCTGACTCGTACCCGTACGCAAGCACTCACCTGCAGAAGGATACAACCTTGCCTCGTTCTCCAGGTTCTACTAAAAGGGAGCTACAACCCCCTAGCTCTTGTACTAGCTGATATGTTTACTAGTACATAGGTGCCGACCTATAGAAGGTTACAACCTTCTTTATTCCTCTAGGGACCACGTTTCATAAATTTTCAGATTGGATGCTCCTGGTACAAAAAAATACACATGAAGGCCTCATTTCATCGAATTTTCATACTAAACCCATTAACAACATTTAAGCTCAAAATCAATTACCACTGTAATACAATCATCAAATACATCTACATGAAACTCAATCATCAATCTCTGAATTATCCATAGTTGAATCACTGAAAGCCCATTGTTACTGAAGCAAATCACAACCAATCAATCTGAACATTCAGAATACTGTCATCAAAACACAGTCACCAGAACACAGAGTAGAACCCAGAACTCTACAACAATAGTAAGATCCAACTGCAACTTCAAATATCATATTTCATAATGTAGACGCTACTTAAATGTTCTAAACCAACATGTATACGCGATTTTATCAAAGCCAACTAGTGTACATATCTACAAATATTAACTCATAACTTTGCAACTATTCCAGGCCTCAGTCATACTCGGATCATAACATTTATAGAATTAAACATGTGTTAGTTAATCAGGTCTAGACTATACATGATCAAACCATATAATGAGAATTCATTTTAGGCCTTAAGATCTCAATCTATCATTAGATCTTATCCCCCATCAACCACTAAGGTTCATACTTAGTTCAAATCAAGCAAAGTACCATGTTAGCGCTTGAATCTACCTTAGGTTGAAGGAAGGCGAGGTTCAAGGCAACATCAAACCAAGCTTAGCCTCGTAGCTAGCCCTACGAGGACAGGAGAGGGCTCTCTCCAAGTCACACTCAATGAATAAGTAAAGGACATGGCCTGAGATGACTTACAATGAACTATTTATCTTAGGCTAGTAAGTGAAAATAAATATAAAGAATGATTTTTATGAATGGCTTTGTTTCTGGGATGTTATGGGACCACTAGACCTCAATGAATAGAGAACTTAACATGAGGGCATAGATTGTTTCGTGAGGCAAGGTAGGCGGAAAGCATAGCAATTTAGTTTTAAAATATGGCGGAATGGAGAGATTGATTAAGAAGGTGAAAAGGGCATAGGAGATGAATCCTTTTCAATAGAAGAATGAACACTAACATGAAATTTTCCTCTAGGTAGAGCAATAGAATTGAATTCTACCTAATCTCATTCGAAAAACTTCACTAGAAATGAAAACGAAATGAACTATGAAACATAACAAGATACATATGAAACATAAGAGACACACTTGCTACACTCACAACCACATGAATCTCATGAAATAGAGCTACTGCCTCTCATTAATTCTCTGTAAAAATATACAATGCAAAGCTTCTTTCCCACAGTCCCCCAGAGGGTACAAGCCAACCAATCCCAAAATTGCCTTTGCAAATGGTTTGCATACAATATATAGAATGTGTCATGAAAAGATAGAACGCCCAAGGGTCACAAAATGAAGGTGAAGAGCCAAGCATCAGCTACAGGTGCAGCGCCACAAGCATGAAAAATGGCTTGGGTGACCCTTTGCCTTCCTTTTCCACTTTTATAACTGACCATATGGAGTGAAAATATTTATAAAACCGTTGCGCTCCTCCTCTTGTGCGTCGCGCTCTTTTCCAGGTGACTTTTGGAGGCCTTCCCGATGTCCAAATTGAGTGCAGGATAGCTCATTGGAAAGGTATTTGAGTCCAATTTCCAACCCCACTAGAATTTTGCAATTTTGAATTCATTTGACTTGCCAAAAATCAAATCTTCCAAGACTGGTTAAACTGTGCCAAATGAGGCTGCCTCAAGGCAGAGTGCTGTTGCGGTCAACTTTTGAATGCCTTTCTCAACCCCAAATTGAGTTAAAAATAGCTCATTAGAAATCCTGTCCTGTCTATTTTCCAACCCAACCAGAATGTTTCAATTTGGATTTCATTTTCCCTATCAAACATCAAATCTCCCAAGACTGGTCGAACTGTGCCAAATGAGACTATCCAAAGGCAGAGTGCTGTTACAGTCAACTTTGGAATGCCTTCCTCAACTCCAAATTGAGATCAGGATAGCTCATTGGAAAGCTATTTGTGTCTAGTTATCATTTGATTCATCAAGAAAGTCATTTGGACAGCCAAACTAGGAGAAATTTGATTTTCCCGAGGTCGCTCCAGAGGTGCATCAATTTTCCCGAGACAATTGTATTTCTGACATTTCTTCAAAACCATGACACCTGTGTAAAAAGTGAAGGAGGTTTTTCTTCCTTGGTCTTTTGTGGCCGAAAATATCTCTCCGTTTTATCTAATTCATTTTTGATTGCTCAGAAACATCATTTGAGTGAAACATATCCCGATGTGTGGGACAAGGGATTTGCCGAAATGAAGCGAAATGAAGGGGATAGGGAGCTTCTAAATTCTTGAGGAAATTTTGGGAGGTATGGAGGGATGTGAGGAAGTAGGGGAAAGTGGAATCTCAGAAATTGAGTGAGGGGAAGGGGTCCAAAAAGGCAAAACACAGGCCCAACCATGGAAAATTGCCCGGTTGTAGCAAGGAACTAGGGTTTGTGTGAAAATGAGGAATTTGGGGGATATCAGTGATGGGAAGAGTTTGGTAAGGCACATTATGGATAGGGAAAGGTGTATGAATATCAGGATACAAATTTTTCCAATGATTTGACCATCCAAGAGAAATTAGCTTCAAAACTTAGGAGAGGGAAATGAACCTTGCCTTAGGCACAACTGAAACATGAACAAGGTGTGACATGACCCAATGGAACTTGACATGATAATGACAACCCTCTGAATGATGGTAGACTCAGCTAAATGGTGACATAGACCGACATCTAGACAACTTTGAAAGGAGTGAAAGCAAAGCCTCAGACCTAATGCCTAGTGACCAAATTTTGCTTGAAGACTCATTGAAATGACAAAATTTGACCTTGACACCTTAAAATCACTTGTCTAAGAGCATGTTTGATCACTGGAGGAAGGCTGCAAAGACTGACACTAACATTGGCTCCAATGGGGGATGGTAGCTCCTTGGAGGTGCCAAGAACTACAAATCTTTGGGTGAGCAGACAGTGCCTTTGTCCATTGGGCTATGGAGTCCATTATTCCAACATGACTCAATTTATTTACATGAAACTTGACTCAAACTGACTCAATGCAAATGACATGACTAAAAAACTTGACTGAACTTAAAACTTAAAGCTTGGAGGTAGCACACGACCACCTTTATTTCTTACAAGACTACATATCATCAAACTATATCAAACTGCCAATGTAACCAATCAAGAAGATGGCTTCTTGACTGATTCTTCTGATCAGATCTTCTGGTCAACAATCGATATTGGTAACTAGGCCTCCAAAAACATAATTGACCATGATCTCCTTCATCACTGAATACTGCAATTATGACCTTCACTGCTGATTGTAACAAATTTGCCATTGGATCATGAAAAACATGAAGATTTAACTCATGTTGAAGCAACAAGATGTCTTTTTCTTTTGATTATGATCTTCCTTCATAATGTACTTCAAAAAAAGTATGCTCTTGGTCCTCAAAAAATTCTGAACAAGTAGATGAGTGGATTTCCTCTTCAAAGAACACTTCAAAACATGGAACATATGAGGAAGAATCTGAAATGGAATCCATAATGGTATGGTCAGCTATAGTTTGAATATATTTATGATCATCTTGACATGATACGATAGCCAAATTCTCATTACGTTCATCACATTCATCAATCATGAGAAAAGCAACTTTGGATGATTCTTGAAACCCAACACTAACATTTTTATCATCTACCATAAATTCATCCAGAGAAAGCTTTTCACTTACTTGAACAAAGTTCTCATCTTGTTGTTTATGGACTGATTGGATTACCTCTTCATGAAGGCTTTCTTCTGATGACATGAGAACATTTGGACCCAAAACTTTGGCTTCTTTTATGGACCAATCTGAAACGACACTTTTTCTTTCATCACTTTCAGCCATATGGAACTCTCCAACTTGATGATCTATTTCATGTAATTCATGTTGACTGTCAAGATGCAAAATTCCTTCATTTTCCACCATACTAAAATCTTGATCATGCTGCAAATTTTCATGATCGTCTTTACACTGCTGAAAAGGAATTTCATACAAGGCTTCCATGATTTCATAATCCATAAAATTATCATCCTCATAATATTTTTCAAGTCTCTCAATAAAACCATAAGCATGCTTGCAACAATCATGAACTAGATTCAATGATGGATAAGAGTCTTTATATCTTTCAATGAACATGGCATGAAAATCCTTTAAACTGTAAATACAAGCAGCAGGCAAATTTTCATACCAAGATTGGGCTTCACCTTCAAGAGTGGCCATGAATATCTTCATTAAGCAATCTTCAGGAAAATCAACCTTCAACTTGTGAATATGCATGTGAAATCGAACTAGATGTAAAGCAGCATCTTTCTTACCATCATCTTTAAACATAGGTAGATTCTTTGACCAATCTACCTTCGGAATTTTATTTGGAAAGCCTGGAATGTGATCTCGACTCATGGGAGCATATCTTCTTGCAATCAGATCCCTCTGCCATGGAGTCACCATGAAGCACCATTTGTTGGATTCTTCAGTGGAAGGAGTCGCCAGGTGAATGATTTCAGCCATCTTCTTATGTCTGATCGCTGTTCACCATCAACATCAGATCTGAACTTGAGATATGTCCTGGGGCAAGACAATCTACAAGAAAACCATTTTCGTCCCCAGTATGGTCGCCATTATGTTAGCGCTTGAATCTACCTTAGGCTGAAGGAAGGCGAGGTTCAAGGCAACATCAAACCAAGCTTAGCCTCGTAGCTGTTGGTCGCTCTAATTGTTTTCACAATTCGAGCTCCACATAAATTGTCAACCCGAGAAGGTCTTTTTATTCCAAAGGTAATAGCGCACTGGATATGCTCAATTTCAAAAGCAGCTTAATGTTGTAGTAAAAGAAAGACACACACATCTGTTTAAATTCATCAATCTATCAATTCACAGTCTACTTAATTAAAGCTGAAGTCAATTAACTTATAGCAGACACGATTTCTCTATTACAGCAAAAGGAAATAAATTTATAAGGAAAGAAATCATTCAACCATAGCAGGAACAGGACCCTATTCCTTGGTGGGAACTTCAGCACCTGCTGCCTGGCACTAATCACACTGTAAAAGAAGTAACCTCAAGAGGTCAAGACCCTATTCCCAGGAACAGGAATCTCCAGCACTTGGCCTCTTGTTTCCAATCACACTGCAGGTAAAAGAAAGCAATCAATGGGAGCAAGACCCTATCCCTCTGTGCGGGGATCTTCAGCACATGCTCTCATCATCCACTCGTGCATTCAATACATGTAGCGCTAAGAAACAGAGTATCACAAACCATGTAACTAGTGTTTCAGCAACAGAATTAAAGACAATGCAAATACATAAGAAATAAACAACTACAGGAATAAAGGGGTGAATCTTGTGAGGAAGGCGGGCCCTTTCCTTCTCACAAGATTCCCCAAGAGAAAGAATTAAACTAGAACGCTCAAAACAGGTCTTTATTCATCTGTCAAGAAACTGATACATTACAAAAAGGAGACTAGCTCCTGTCTCACACAATGATGTTCTGTGAATTACAGTTCGATCCCCTCTAATGATGATGTCTCCTCTTTTTAAAGAGGAGACATCATTTACAATTTTACACAAGAGCGAAGATCTCGATTCTGTTCGAAACAAAACTATTCTGTTCTTTCTTAAAAAGAGATACTGTTACAACCGAGACAACAGAAATGCTATCTTCAAGATAATCTAGGTAACCGTAACTTCGGGCTGCTGCTATTATCCTCAAAAAGTTCTTCCAGAATCGCAAATTACGCATAGCGGGAGTTGCGTGCTTGACGGCTGTTTCAGCAACTGAGTTAGCTGTTTCAGCATCGGGACCAGCTGTTTCAGCAACGGGACCAGCTGTTTCAGCAACGGAGTTGGCTGTTTCAGCAATGAAGTTCAGCTGTTTCAGCAACGACCGCTCGTTCCCAACAAGGCATATATTATCTGCGATCTTTGACTTGTGTTAGCAACAATGCACTTCAATAATTGATAAAATATAAGAGTATTATGGAATTAAATGTAAGACAGATTAACCATATAATAAAGAAGAGGTTTCTATATACCTTAGGATAAAGTAAATGAAAAAGACATTGAGGTTCATGGTTTTGAGAGTAAAGTGATGTCAAAATATATAGCAAAATGGTACATATTGGAGTCCTAACATCCCCCCCAGCTAAAAATGTTGCATGTCCTCAGGCAATCCCCTCGTCTGAATCAGAGTCTGAGTACTGGGATTGGCAATGCAAATTACTCAAGCAGTAGCTGGAGAAGGTGGCGTCTGTAGGAGCTCGGAACCCACTGTTGGTCTGCAACTGTTGCCATGCCGAGGCTTCCTCTCTGTCAGTCAACTGATAATGACTTTGATATTTTTCTGAAGGCAGCCATAAGATTGGAAAACGGAAATGATACCCAATCCAATTGACTCCACATTGTTGAATGCAATCAATATACTTAGGGACCCTGGACAATGCAGCTTGAATATTGAGAGGGTTAAAAGGATGATAATCCTGTCTTTCCTTACTTGACTGTTCCCAAAAGATATCATTGGCCTTCAATGCAGCAGGACCTTTCATTCTAATATGCTCTTGACACTTAAAAAGGATTGAAGCCTGTAATTGTTCTATGTGCTCACTCATTCCCGGTTTCTGCAAGAATTCATAATACTGAGCTATAAACATGGCTGGGCTTACAGGTTCTGGTCTAATCCATAGGAGTTTATTCTCCTCATTATGACTGCTGGCATTGAACGCAGTCTGCCAGGTGAGCTGATTAGACAAAAATGAAGCAAATGCCCTAATTTGTATATCACCTGCAATTGGAGTAAGATTAACTCTCCTTTCTTCAGGAAGGGCCTCATTATGAAGGTAGAGTTCACACAGCAGATGCTGGTCACTTTCAGGGGCCTCTTTAAAGGTCTCAACAAATTTCTCTGAAGTCAGTAATTCATGTGGTCTGCCATATGCTATTGATTTTATTTGAAAATAAACTAGTCGTTCAGTAAGAAAGAGAGAGTAATTTACAGAGGGTTTACGTGTAACCATCAACTTCCGCACCAATGAAAACATCAAGGCTATCCGTTCCTTAGACTGTCTGGCTTCCTTCTTATATTCTCTGTGCTCTTGCAATATTTGTTCCCAGCTATCCCAGTTAGCATATACATAGTTCTGCCATTGCAACTTATGCTGTTGTAATACTAGATTCTGTTCTTCAGCATGTTTCTTCTTCCATCTGTTGAATTGTTCCAATGGGTCCCATAGCCGAGTCTGTGTCTGTTTAACAGAAGTAGTGGGTTGGGACACTATTTCCTCTGTCTGTATGGCTGCCTCAGAGGTAATGCATTGGGGCATTATTTCTTCTGTCGGGATACTTGCACCAGTAGTGTGCTGAGGCAGTGTCTCTTCTGCCGAAATAGCTGGATCAGTAGTAGTGTGCTCTGGCAATGTTTCTTCTGCCGGAATATCTGAATCAATAGTAGTGTGCTCTGGTAGTGTTTCTTCTGCCGGAATAGCTACATCAGTCCACAAAGGATGAGATATCTCCGTTTTGATTTCTTCTTCTTCTTGCACCATAGGGGGTCCTACTGGTTCTTGTGGAGCAGTAGGGCATTCCTCTTGTACCCCCTCTGTCATAATTGTTTCAGGGAGTGGAATCTCAACCACTTTATATCCTGCATCCTGATAAATGATGCCACACTCCTTGCACATATATTCCATACATGGCTCCCGGTTTTGCATTGAGGCTACATGTGCTAATGTATGGAGATTGAGTTCTTTTTCAAAAGCCTCTCGAGCCATGGCTAATTCAGCTCTGTAAGCTTCTACTTCAGACTTCAGGAACTCATTTTCCTGCAGTAGAGATGTCATAGTGTGTGGACCTTGTATGCTGATTGTTTCTGTTGGAATATTCTGTTGATGCACAGTGGTAGCTTGTTGTTGCATCACAATGGGTGGTTCCTGTGTTTCATCCACCGTGCCAGGAATGGATTCTTGTTCTCCAGTGACTAGATCTGATACCACACTGGGTAATCCGTGTGTGTCATCAGGAATGAATTCTTGTTCCTCAGTGACTAGATCTGATACTACACTGGGTAGTCCTTGTGTTTCATCAGGAATGAATTCTTGTTCCTTAGCAACTAGTTCTGATACCATAGTAGGTAGTCCTTGTGTTTCATCAGGAATGAATTCTTGTTCCTTAGCAACTAGTTCTGATACCATAGTAGGTAGTCCTTGTGTTTCATCCATCGGGCCAAACATGGACTCTTGTGCCTCAGTGACTAGTTCTGTTACTGCAGTGGGTGGTTCTTGTGTTTCATCCACTGGGTTAGGAATGGATTCCTGTGTCTCAATCTCCAGTTCTGGTACCACAGTGGGCGGTTCTTGTGTTTCATCCACCGGGTTAGGAATGAATTCCTGTGTCTCAATCTCCAGTTCTGGCACCACAGTGGGTGGTTCTTGTGTTTCATCCACCGGGTTAGGAATGAATTCCTGTGTCTCAATCTCCAGTTCTGGTATTTCAGTCACTGGGCATTTCCCATTATCATCCTGCTTGTTGTATTCCTGTGCCTCAGTGACTGGTTCTTGTGGAACAGTCACTGGGCCTTTTTCACTGTCAGACAACTTGGTAGATTCCTCTGCCTCAGTGACTGGTTCTTGTGGAACAGTCACTGGGCATTTCCCACTGTCAGTCAAGTTGGTAGATTCCTCTGCCTCAGTGACTGGTTCTTGTGGAGCAGTCACTGGGCATTTCCCACTATTATCCTGCTTGGTTTATTCTTGTGCCCCAGTGACTGGTTCTTGTGTTTCAGTCACTGGGCAAGTGACTGGTTCTTGTGGAGCAGTCACTTCTTGACCCATAAACAATGTCAGATTATCCCGAGGCACTGGTTTTTGTGTGACAATGCCCTCGGACGAGCCAGGTTGCGAGGTTTGTGATGGGGATAAGGGTTTTAATAGAATAGTAGCAGGGTTAGGGGAAATGGAAAGGGATCTTGTCTCAACAGTCTTTGTCCTCTTCCTTTTTGGTAGGAAGGCAGTAAAATCGCTGCCTTTCCTCTTTTTCGAACGGGAGGGCTTTTTCTTGGGGACAGGGTTTTCCGGAGGGGTAAGAATTTGGGATGTAGACCTTGTCCGTGGTCTGGAGCTTGTGACTGCTGGGGTTTTCCTCTTTTTCTTAACAGGTGAAGAAGGAGGTGTTAGGGAATCGTCACTAGGGACAGGAATAGTAGAGGGTGTTAGCTCTGCTAACGGAGACAAGCTCGGGGTTAGATTGACTGGGGAATGCGGGGTTTGAGGAATTTCGGGACTATCATGAGGACTTCCAGACGGTTGGGACGTTTGGTCCTTCTGAGAAATTTCAGCCGGCTGGGGAATTTCGGGTGGGGCTTGCGGAGGAATTTCAGGTGGGGCCTGCAGAGGGACTTCAGGTAGGGCCTGCAGAGGGGGATTTTGCTGAGCAAAACCTCTCTTTATTAGCAGCTGGCATAAGCGGTGATGGGTAAGGGATGACATTGGGGATTTGGCTCGTTTACAATAATACGACATGTTTTTAATACAACCAAGCAGATAATAAGGGATATTGATGAGTCTTCCATTCCTCAAATGGTTCAGCAAAACAAAGTCATGATTGTACACTACCTGATAACGCCCCTCACATGTTAGGTAGTGTTTGACGAATTCTGCTACTGATGGCCATGGTTGAGGAAGTGAATGCAGACTGACCCCGCGGCCTCTGGGTTCCACTTGCTCGTCCGGGCGCAGGAACTCTTGCTGCGTGTTAAGAACGACCTGCTTCCTGCTAAACCATCGAATGCCCTCGGCTGGCAACCCTGATACCCGAACTATGTCATCCTCTGTCACTGAAATGCGAACCCCTCGGACCACTGAGAAATTGTCTTCAAGGTTTTGTGCAAACTCTAATACTTCTTCTGCGTTAAATTCTCCCAACCTTTCAAAATATGCTGTCCACCCTGCTTGTTGGAAGATCTGATACACTTCAGGAAAGAACTGTAGAAGGCTTATGGAGCCGGGCTCATTTCTAATGGCCGTCCCTCCCATGGCTGAAGCTTTGAGTTTTCCGCAGATGCACGATACAGTATTCTCAGACCCTGATTAGACTAGTTGTTGCAACAAAGGCTGCGTAGTCTAAATGACGGCAAAAATGGATATGATAACCGGCGGCAGGTTGGTTCATGCGAAATGATTTTTCCATTTTCGGAATTCCCCCCCCTACGGATGGTGTAATAATGATTGGACGTGGAAAGATATGCAATCATTATGAAATGAAATCCTCTCTTTTAATATGATTTAACCGAATTACATTAAAACCATATACCTTATACTTTACCTTTAATTAATAATTCGAAGTGTCGGTTGCAATAGCTTTAATGATCATAGAAGGGTCTGTGGATTGAAGGTGTAATTGAGTCTGGTATATGCCAAATAATTTTCACCAAAAGTATCGTGAAGAACCAAGAAGCTTCTGTAAGAGCAAGAAGGGATACTACTTTGATGATAACCAATCGCTGAAACTGTTGTTTAAGCAACTGAAAAATGAACAATGCATTGCTGAGGTAGGTGTTTCAGCAATCAGAGAAATCGATAATGTATTGCTAAAACAGGTGTTTCAGCAACGGGTGGAATCAATGATATGTTGCTGAAACAGGTGTTTCAGCAACGGAAAAAGCTGGTGTTACGTTGCTGAAACAGGTGTTTCAGCAATGGGAAAAGCTGGTGTTACGTTGCTGAAACAGGTGTTTCAGCAACGGGAAAAATCAGAGAATTGGGATAACTGACTTAGGTCTGTGAATGGTAAGGGATTATTTCAGTAGTAAGGGGTGGGAAATACTGACTGAAGGAGGATATTTCAGGAGTGGTGGGAGTGATAGAAATAATGTGGGTATGGGGGGATATTGCTTTTAGGAAAAAGGGGGTAAAATGATGGGAAGAAGCTTCTTGATAAAGCTTCAGATCTTCTCATGATGAATCTGTCCTCCTTATTGCTTTTCCAGAATCTGCAAAATTCAATTGTAATGTGCCAATCCTTGACAGGGATTATTAGTGCTAAATCTAATCTAATACTAAAAATATAGTGCAGAAATTTAAGTGTTGTGAGGAGCAGAAGACTCCCCTAGAAAAAGATAGTGAATATCAGTCATGCAAGCAGTCTTGAAATCCTCTTTAGAAACAGGGCGCTCATATAAACGGAGCCTATGGCCATTGACTAGTAGAGGTGTTTTAGCATCATCAATTGTTACAAGTCTTACCGTTCCGTTTGGAAAGACATCATCTACTTCATATGGTCCAAGCCACCGTGTACGTAGCTTTCCCTGAAAATTTTCAAACCGAGAATCATACAGCAAGGCCCAATTACCTTTTTGGAACTGCTTGTGTTTGATAATTTTGTCATGCCACTTCATCCTTTGTTGCTGAATCATATTTGTTTGGTGAATGGCATCCAATCTCTTTTCATCCAACTCCAAAAGCTGCTGCAATCTAGCTATCTGCACATCATTCAAATCAAGATTAACAACTAAGGCAGTTTTTAAAGTTTTAATTTCAAATTCCACAGGAAAAATAGCATTTTTACCATAAACCAATTCATAGGGAGAAAAACCTATAGTGTTTCTCCAAGTAGTCCTGTAAGCCCATAATGCCTCAGGGAGCCTTTGGGACCAATCCTTTCGGTTGTCCTTCACTGTTTTAGTTAGAATGGCCTCTAAAACTTTATTTGTGCTTTCCACCTGCCCATTGGCCTGGGGGTGGTATGGTGTAGTCATTTTATGTTGAATATGATATTTGTGAAGGGTAGATTTAAAACCATGAGAATTGAATGGAGGTCCTCCATCAGTAACTAGCTCTCTGGGGATTCCAAATCTAGTGAAAATATCTTCAAACAAGAAGGCCAGAACAGCCTCTTCATTGGCTCTAATAAGTGCTTTGGCCTCCACCCACTTAGTCATATAGTCTGTGCAGACTAATATATAGGTTCTTTGGTTGGATGGAGGGTTAATGGGTCCTATGAAGTCCAAGGCCCATCTTTCAAATGGTTCAGAAACTACCTGGGGGTTTAATGGCATTTGGTCTCTATGATTGGGTTGACCCATTCTCTGGCAGCTGTCACAAGCCCTTACATACTTCTTTGCATCCTTGAATAGTGAGGGCCAATAGTAACCCATCCTCAGAATTTTATGCGCTGTTCTTTTATCAGCAAAATGGCCTCCACAAGGGCCATCATGACAAGCTTTCAATATGTCGTACACTTCATCTTCTCTAATGCATCTTCGGATCTCCTGGTCAAGCCCAGTATAGAAGAGACATCCGCTTATCCAGCTATACCTGGCACTTTGTTGAACAATTCTTCTCTTTTCTCTATATGACAGGTGTGCTGGTAGTTTTCCTGCAACCAAGTAATTAGCAATATCTGCATACCATGGAGAATGAGTAGAAACTGCAAACAAATATTCGTCAGGAAAACTATCATCTACTGGAATATCATTACCAGTTTTTAACCGTGAAAGAAAATCAGCCACCACATTTTCCTTACCAGGCCGATCTACAATTGTAATATCAAATTCCTGCAATAGTAACAGCCATCTGGTAACTCTAGCATTTGTGATAGATTTGTTCATTAAGTATTTAATAGCTGAATGATCAGTGTGCACAAAAGTAGGATACCCAGTAATATAGTGTCTGAATTTATTAATGGCATAGATTACTACAAGGAACTCTTTCTCGGTAACTGTATAGTTAAGCTCAGCAGAGGTCATATTCTTACTGATAAAGTATATAGCATAAGGAAGATGATTTTCCTCTTGTCCCAGGACTGCTCCAATAGCAACATCTGAAGCATCAGAGGATATGTGAAACGGAAGATTCCAGTCAGGCCCCCTCAAAATAGGAGCAGTAGACAGCTGATGCTTCAGTTCTTCAAAAGCTTTTTGACAAGAATTAGTCCACTTGAATTCAGCATTTTTCATAAGCAATACAAACAATGGAGAAGCTATTTTAGAGAAATATTTAATAAATCTCCTATAATAACCAGCATGTCCTAAAAAACTTCTCACATCAGTTTGAGTTTTAGGAACAGAAAGATTCTGAATGACTAATATTTTAGATGGATCTACCTGAATACCTAGAGATGACATAAAATGTCCAAGCACTATTCCCTCACTCATCATCATGTGGCATTTTTCGGTACTTAAGGAAAGCTGGGCTTGAATACATCTTTTAAGTACTTTCTCAAGGTTTTGTAATCCCTCTTTGAAAGGTTGCTGGTGCATTGCATAATCCAAATGGGAGAACTCTATAGGCGAAAGTTCCCCAAGGGCTGGTGAAAGTGGTCTTGTCTTGATCCTGGGGTGCAATTTTTATCTGATTATACCCACTGAATCCATCTAGAAAAGAAAAGAATTTCTTCCCTGCAAGACTGTCCAACACCTGATCAATGAAAGGTAAGGGAAAATGATCCTTTTGGGTAGCTTTGTTTAAAGCTCTATAGTCAACACATACCCTCCATTTCCCGTTTTTCTTAGGAACAATTACTAACGGGGAAACCCATTCACTGTCAGATATGGGGTATATAAACCCTGCATTAAGCAATTTTTGAAGTTCTCCTTTAACAATTTCTCTTAAATTAGGATTCATTCGTCTTTGGGGTTGACAAACAGGTCGGCATCCCTCTTTAATGTAAATTCTGTGAGTACATAATTCAGAAGAAATACCTTTCATGTCCGTGTAATCCCAAGCAAATGCCTCCTTATATTCGTGTAATAACTTCATTAGCTGCTGTGTTTCAGCATCTGTTAGATCAGGATTTATGTTTAATGTCTTACCGGGTTCAATTTCAACTGTTATGCTCTTAGATGGGATCGTGGTTAAAGTTTGAGATGAATCTTCAGGTTCAATCTTTTCTTGTATATCAGTTTCAAAAATTGCAGTTAGTTGATTGTGTGTTTTAGCAATAACAGAAGAAGGTTCACAAATAAAATTATTGATTATTTCATCTTCTGTATTGTCTTTAAGAGTTAAAGCTTGTCCTATAGTTAGAATCGGCTGAACAGCATTATCATCATAATCCATCCATATAGAATCTTCATTATTAACTACTGGCGTAGCGTGAGGATAACGAGTTAATTGTTTTGTTTCATAACCATTAGAAATTGTCATTGAACTAGATCTGCAACTAATAAATGCATCAGCTGTGGCCAACCATGGCCTTCCTAGAATTAAGGGATGTCCCCCCAGCTTTGTTTTAGTTTGCAATACAACAAAATCAGCTGGATATTTCCAGGATTCAACTGAAATGAGCAGGTCTTCAACAACCCCTTCTGGCTTAATTGTGGAATGGTCAGCTAACTCTAAAATGGTGGGTGTATCTCTGATTGTGTTATTCAGCTGTAACAATTGTGAAGTTTCTAGAGTCATTATATTAATTGCTGCACCTAAGTCTACCAAAACTCGGGGAATTACTGCTTTACCAACCTGAACTGTGACAGTAGGATGGCCAGGATCACCATATTTTACAGGAGGGGCTTTTCCAGACATTAATGCAGACAAGTCTCCCATCACATGTACTGTAAGGGGATCCTTGGTTTTCCTACCAGGTTTCTTAACACAAATATCCCTTAATGTTTTGGCATAAATTGGTACATCTCTTAATGCTTGTAAAAGTGGAATTTTAATATACAAATTTTGCAATTCCCCCATAAAATTAAAAGCAGGTGTTTCAGCTGTTTTGGTTAAAACCAAACGCTCGGGGAATGGTGGTTCTGTTAATTCAGCATTTTTGTTAGGAGGTGGTTGAGCTTCTTTTTGCTTTTCGGTTTCATTTTTATCTGAATCAGTTATATCATCAATAATAGGCTCTACTATCTTTCCAGATCTCAAATGAATATCATTACATTGCATAGTAGGAAATATAGACTGATTCTGAATTTCAATGACTTGCACAGCTTTATTGTTGGGGTTAGGATTTGGTTGCGCAGGTAGTTGGGGTCTCATTTGGTTGTTTGGTGGGGCGTTTGATGGCAGAGAGAGTGATTGTTGGAATTGAGGCATTTGATTTGGGTATGGGAGTGATTGACTATTCCAACCTGGGTTCCAAGGATTGAAAGGAGGTGGTTGCTGTGGAGGCCAAGGAGTCGACATTGAAGGGTCAACAAAGGGAGGGTTTTGCATTTGCATGGGTGGGAAATTCATTTGATTGAAAAGTGGATATTGCATTTGGTTGAAGGGGGGTAGCTTGTTTGGCCAAAAGTAGAATAATTGTTCCAACGATTAAATGGCATACCAGAGTTCGTACCTTGCCCTTTAGGTTGCCATTGTCTTCTTTGAGTTAGCAGGTAGACTGCTTCAGCTTCTTCCTCTGTTGGCTGCATCGCTGCTTTTATTCCTGGTAGAGATGGACACTGTTCTGTCTCATGATCTTTCTCACAAAGGGTGCAAACTGGTACTTTATCTTTTGGACACTCCCTTAGTGGGTGTTTGTCTCTACATTTCGGGCAATAGACAGCCAGAGTTGCTTCTGCTTCAGCCTGCTTCTTCTTAACCTGCAAAGTGTCAATCTGCGAAGCAAAAGAACTTAGCATTTCGGTTTTAAATTCTTCAAGTAAATTACCTATCTCTGCTCTTGTTGCTCCTCCATTGGCTGATTTCTGTACCCTTGAATAGGTGGAATCTCTTATTCTGTTCTTTGCAGCTCCCCTAGAACACCTTTTAGCAAGTTCACAAATCTCATCATATGATTCTTTAGATATATCTCCCTTAGCAAGCATATTTAACATATTTAAACAATCATCCCTTAAACCTCTAAGTAATATTGTTTTACGAATTTCCTTACTTATATCTGGATGATCAGATCTCTGTATGTTGTATTGCAATCTTTCAATGTAGTCCTCCAGACTTTCATCCGATTTTTGTGCCATATTGAATAGTTCATCCTTCTTCTCTCTCGTCCGGCAATAGTCTTGATATTTAAGCAGAAATTTTTGTTTCATTTGCTCCCATGTTGTGATTACCTGACTTCCAAGGCTCATGAACCATCTCAAGGCATTCCCTTTTAGGGTGGCTGGAAACAGTTTCAACTTTTGAGCATTAGTAACATAATCATAACTTCTGCATAAAATATCAAATTCAAAAAGAAACTCGTCAGGATCCTCAGTAGATAAACCATGAAAGTTAGGTAGGGCAGACAATGGGATATTTTTCATTGTTCCTGCAGGAAGATCACTGATGGGAAATCCCAAGGTAGAAAGGGAATTTTCATCCCTTCTTTCTTCTTCAGGACCTGCACGTCCTCCTCCAAAGATGAAATTATCATTGTTATCTTCCATTGTTGGTCCTCCTACTGCACTTTCTCGATCGTCAGAATCCTCTATTGGTTCTTCAATGTTTCCTACCGGTCGTCCAGCGCTTTCTACTATCTCCTCAATATGTTCTACTATTCTGCTACTTTCCTCTGACTCTTCAGCGCTGGCTGCTGGTTCTTCTGTATTTTCAGGACCCACAACTTCTTCTGTTCTGTAATCTGACTGAGGGGAACGCTGAAGTTTTGATTTCCGAGAACTTAATCTTTGTGATGATTCAGCCTTTGATACAATCTCGTCAATAAACGTTTTTCGTCCTCCCCAGCCCTTGCCACCTGCGCGGTTATTTTTCTTCTGGTTTCCTCGTCCTCTCATACAATCTGCACATTAGAAAAAAAATAGATAAATGCTTTTTGAAATCTATAATTACCTTCCCCGGCAACGGTGCCAAAATGTTGGTCGCTCTAATTGTTTTCACAATTCGAGCTCCACATAAATTGTCAACCCGAGAAGGTCTTTTTATTCCAAAGGTAATAGCGCACTGGATATGCTCAATTTCAAAAGCAGCTTAATGTTGTAGTAAAAGAAAGACACACACATCTGTTTAAATTCATCAATCTATCAATTCACAGTCTACTTAATTAAAGCTGAAGTCAATTAACTTATAGCAGACACGATTTCTCTGTTACAGCAAAAGGAAATAAATTTATAAGGAAAGAAATCATTCAACCATAGCAGGAACAGGACCCTATTCCTTGGTGGGAACTTCAGCACCTGCTGCCTGGCACTAATCACACTGTAAAAGAAGTAACCTCAAGAGGTCAAGACCCTATTCCCAGGAACAGGAATCTCCAGCACTTGGCCTCTTGTTTCCAATCACACTGCAGGTAAAAGAAAGCAATCAATGGGAGCAAGACCCTATCCCTCTGTGCGGGGATCTTCAGCACATGCTCTCATCATCCACTCGTGCATTCAATACATGTAGCGCTAAGAAACAGAGTATCACAAACCATGTAACTAGTGTTTCAGCAACAGAATTAAAGACAATGCAAATACATAAGAAATAAACAACTACAGGAATAAAGGGGTGAATCTTGTGAGGAAGGCAGGCCCTTTCCTTCTCACAAGATTCCCCAAGAGAAAGAATTAAAATAGAACGCTCAAAATAGGTCTTTATTCATCTGTCAAGAAACTGATACATTACAAAAAGGAGACTAGCTCCTGTCTCACACAATGCTGTTCTGTGAATTACAGTTCGATCCCCTCTAATGATGATGTCTCCTCTTTTTAAAGAGGAGACATCATTTACAATTTTACACAAGAGCGAAGATCTCGATTCTGTTCGAAACAAAACTATTCTGTTCTTTCTTAAAAAGAGATACTGTTACAACCGAGACAACAGAAATGCTATCTTCAAGATAATCCAGGTAACCGTATCTTCGGGCTGCTGCTATTATCCTCAAAAAGTTCTTCCAGAATCGCAAATTACGCATAGCGGGAGTTGCGTGCTTGACGGTTGTTTCAGCAACTGAGTTAGCTGTTTCAGCATCGGGACCAGCTGTTTCAGCAACGGGACCAGCTGTTTCAGCAACGGAGTTGGCTGTTTCAGCAATGAAGTTCAGCTGTTTCAGCAACGGCCGCTCGTTCCCAACAAGGCATATATTATTTGCGATCTTTGACTTGTGTTAGCAACAATGCACTTCAATAATTGATAAAATATAAGAGTATTATGGAATTAAATGTAAGACAGATTAACCATATAATAAAGAAGAGGTTTCTATATACCTTAGGATAAAGTAAATGAAAAAGACATTGAGGTTCATGGTTTTGAGAGTAAAGTGATGTCAAAATATATAGCAAAATGGTACATAGTGGAGTCCTAACAGTAGCTAGCCCTACGAGGACAGGAGAGGGCTCTCTCCAAGTCACACTCAATGAATAAGTAAAGGACATGGCCGGAGATGACTTACTATGAACTATTTATCTTAGGCTAGTAAGTGAAAATAAATTTAAAGAATGATTTTTATGAATGTCTTTGTTTCTGGGATGTTATGGGACCACTGGACCTCAATGAACAAAGAACTTAATATGAGGGCATAGATTGTTTCGTGAGGCAAGGTAGGCGGAAAGCATAGCAATTTAGTTTTAAAATATGGCGGAATGGAGAGATTGATTAAGAAGGTGAAAAGGGCATAGGAGATGAATCCTTTTCAACAGAAGAACGAACACTAACATGAAATTTTCCTCTAGGTAGACCAATAGAATTGAATTCTACCTAATCTCATTCGAAAAACTTCACTAGAAATGAAAATGAAATGAACTATGAAACATAACAAGATACATATGAAACATAAGAGACACACTTGCTACACTCACAACCACATGAATATCATGAAATAAAGCTCCTACCTCTCATTAATTCTCTGTAAAAATATACAATACAAAGCTTCTTTCCCACAGTCCCCCAGAGGGTACAAGCCAACCAATCCCAAAATTGCCTTTGCAAATGGTTTGCATACAATATATAGAATGTGTCATGAAGAGATAGAACGCCCAAGGGTCACAAAATGAAGGTGGAGAGCCAAGCATCAGCTACAGGTGCAGCGCAAAAAGCATGACAAATGGCTTGGGTGACCCTTTGCCTTCCTTTGCCACTTGTATAACTGACCATGGAGTGAAAATATTTATAAAACCGTCGCGCTCCTACTCCTGTGCGTCGCGCTCGTTTCCAGGTGACTTTTGGAGGCCTTCCCGATGTCCAAATTGAGCGAAGGATAGCACATTGGAAAGGTATTTGAGTCTACGTTCCAACCCCATCATAATTTTGCAATTTTCAATTCATTTGACTTGTCAAAAATCAAATCTTCCAAGACTGGTCGAACTGTGCCAAATGTGGCTGCCTCAAGGCAGAGTGCTGTTGCGGTCAACTTTTGAATGCCTTTCTCAACCCCAAATTGAGTTCACAATAGCTCATTATAAATCTTGTCCTGTCGCGTTTCCAAGCCAACCAGAATGTTTCAATTTGGATTTCATTTGCCCTATCAAATATCAAATCTCCAAAGACTGGTCGAACTGTGCCAAATGAGACTGTCCAAAGGCAGAGTGTTGTTATAGTCAACTTTTGAATGCCTTTCTCAACTTCAAATTGAGCTCAGGATAGCTCATTGGAAAGCTATTTGTGTCTAGTTATCATTTGATTCATCAATAAAGTCATTTTGTCAACAAAGATAGGAGAAATTTTAATTTTCCCGAGCTTGCTCCAGAGGTGCATCAATTCTCCCGAGACAATTGTATTTCTGACAGTTCTTCAAAACCATGACACTTGTGTAAAAATTGAAGGAGTTTTTTATTCCTTGGTCTGTTTTGGACGAAAACCTCTCTCCGTTTTCTCGAATTCATCTTTGATTGCTCAAAAACATCATTTGAGTGAAACATATCCCGATGTGTGGGAGAAGGGATTTGCCGAAATGAAGCGAAATAAAGGGGATAAGGAGCTTCTAAATTCTTGAGGAAATTTTGGGAGGTATGGAGGGATGTTAGGAAGTAGGGGAAAGTGGAATCTTAGAAATTGAGTGAGGGGAAGGGGTCCAAAAAGGCAAAACATAGGCCCAACCATGGAAAATTGCCCGGTTGTAGCAAGGAACTAGGGTTTGTGTGAAAATGAGGAATTTTGGGGATATCAGTGATGGGAAGAGTTTGGTAAGGCACATTATGGATAGGGAAAGGTGTATGAACATTAGGATACAAATTTTGCCAATTATTTGACCATCCAAGAGAAATTAGCTTCAAAACTTAGGAGAGGGAAATGAACCTTGCCTTAGGCACAATTGAAACATGAACAAGGTGTGACATGACCCAATGGAACTTGACATGATGATGACAACCCTCTGAATGATGGTAGACTCAGCTGAATGGTGACATAGACCAACATCTGGACAACTTTGAAAGGAGTGAAAGCAAAGCCCCAGACCTAATGCCTAGTGACCAAATTTTGCTTGAAGACTCATTGAAATGACAAAATTTGACCTTGACACCTTAAAATCACTTGTGTAAGAGCATGTTTGATCACTGGAGGAAGGCTGCAAAGACTGACACTAACATACCATAAGCCCATAACCTGCATACTTCATAAGATATTCAACTTGCACTCTTGGCCTAATGATCTTCTCCTCCTTATATACTCTTATGCCTTTCTCAATACGTTGGACCAAAACTAATTAGGACCAATACCTTGGACCGAATACCTAGGGTCAATACTTTGGACCAAATACCTCAGACCAAATACCTTGGACCAATAGCTTGGATCAAAATACCTTGGACCAAATACCTCAAACCAAAAACTTGGTTTTCCAACATGTATGCATTTTTCCTCCTGTGAAAGTGCGTGTATACGTTATACGCTCCTTTTGTTCTATTAACCCACATGTATACACTCCTTGGACCAAGTGAACTTGTGTATGCCTCTCTTTCTTCATTCTTTGGAGTCTGATTTGTAATCCTTTGTTGTTAACCTACTACATTGTGAATTGTCATCTGAGTCAATTGCCATCAAGGACAACACCTGTATCATAATGCCAACAATCTTCCCCTTTGGACTTGATGGTAACAACAACACCAAGAAACTCTCCCCCTTTGACATCAAGGGCAAAGGGTAGACCATTATATTCTCCCCCTTTGATATACATTATGTTTTCCATCCCCCCCCCCCCCCTGAGTATATGCTGAATTCTTTGATTAAGCTCCCCCTATGATAAGATGTACTAAACTGTCCATGTGAGGTCCATGCTCCCCTTGAGAATATGCAAAGTCTAGAAAAATATTTTTCAAAAGAATAACATGACTCTATAACTCAACTAAGTGAGTATGATATTCCTATCAGCAATGAGTCATACAGACATCAATCTCCCAACTAGGTGGGGATACACCAATTTTGACTCATCCACCCAACCAAGTAGGAATATACCAAATGTTTATACATGACTAAAATAGAAATGATTACATCATCCTTCCCATGCATAGTGGGGTTACAAATTAGGTATTTTCATGACCTTTACATCAAATGATGGCATTTATAACAAGGACCAACAATCTAAACAAGACCATGATAGTCATCAGCGACTATCATACATCATATATGATCTACACCATCAGCATCATCAAGATCAACAACATGTATGTATACATCATCAAAAGAATCATCTGAATCAAAACAACTATGTGGATCAAGCAATATAAGCATCTTCAAGTACCATGATCTTCTAACATAATGCTAACTATGCATTATTAGAAGCATATGCTCCCCCTGAACCTGTGCCAATTGTTCATTGTCAGATCTGATGATTGCAAGTATTAGTGAGAGTCACCAAGGTATCATCATTAATAATATATACATCAAATTTTTAACACCTTATGAGTACCAAAACATTTCCACATATCATTAGCAAATTGTAACCATCATCAAACAAAGCAGATAAGTGACTAGACCATATCAGACTCCTTTTCCTGAGTCTGTCTCGGTGGTTTTTCCTCAAAACACCATATACGTGACTATGCAGCTTCTAACTCACGTATATACGTGAATTCTCTTCATAATAGTTGTGTTTGAAAATTGGAATACTGAAGTTTTATACTTTCAGCTTCCCCTGGGTCTGTTATGTTTGTAAACTGAGCTATGCCACATCTTTCTGACAATAATTTTGTCTTCTTCATGATGTATGCTCCTTTTGGTATGGTGTCCAAAATTTTCTCTTGCATTCCTTTACTTTATGTCCACACATGTTACACGCATATCATCTTACATGTTGCATATTCCTTCTAATGCAATCAATAGCTTTGTGACCAAACATATTGCAAGAAAAAAATATCCCTTAAAGCACCTTGAACCTGATGATATTTCTGTGTGACGGTCTTGAACCATTCTACTTCTTCATCTGGCTGCAACATGTCCAAAATTATGACATATAAAACATTCAACATCATTCATTGAAGGAAATAAACGACTATCACTTCCACAACTAGGAGTAAAAGATTTTATTTGAAGAATTTATTTCCTTGGTTGTTGATGGGGTTGACTTTTTATCTCCTTGTTGAGCATTTCAAATTTTTCATTGGAGTTCCTTACCTCATCTTGTGAGCTACATTCACCTTCATGAAAACCAAGACCACTCTTTATAATGGGTGAACACTGAGCTTTGATGATTTCATCTAACGTTTCTGATCCTTTAGAAAATCTAAGATTCAGAGTCTTTGTCTTTCAAGTTCTTTTCTTAGAATTACTACTTCATATTCTAATACTTCATTGTGTTTGTCTTTTTCAGTGAGTTGATGTGTCACTGCGTTTATGACTGTATCCTTTTCTACCAAACTTATTTTAAGTTGATTGATTTCTTTAAGGAAATCTTCCCTTTCTAGGGCATTATTTTCATATGCCATGAGAAGTTTAATTTCTTGATCATCTTCATAATTATTGGACAAGCTATCACTATCATCATGAGTATAATAACTTCTATTTCCTTCTGCAGACATCTTTCCTTTGACATGAGGACATCTAACAGCGTAATGACCAACTCTACCACAAGAAAATCATTTGAAAGATAGCTTACCTTTGAACCTTCTAGAACCCCGTTGAAGCTTCTTAACAAAATTTACCTCATCTTCTTCTTCTGAAATGTGTCATGATTCATTGTGTTTTACTTTTTCTTTTCCCTTTGTTGATGCTTTAAATGCAGCTTCTATCATATTTGATGGACATCCTTTTCTCATTTCAAAATCAGTTAGGATTCTGTGAAGTTGCGTCACAATGATATTTTGAAGATCTTGCTCTTTTTCTATAGAAGACACTTTTGACTCAAATTTAGTAGAAAAAGATCTCAAAATTTTCTCAACTAGAGTGACTTCTTCTATCTCTTCACCTAGATTCTTCAGACAATTAGCCACCTCATCTATACATAAGAAGTAACTAGCTATACTCTCATCAGTATGCATCTTAAGAGTTTCATACTAAATTCTGAGAGTTTGAAGCTTTGCACGTTTTATCTAAGAGTCTCCTTTGTAGCTCTGAATGATTTTGTCCCATTTCTCTTTGGCTTATTTGAGCTGCATGACTTTGAAAAAATTTGATTGTGGTAAACTTCCCAATAAAATAGTGATAGCTTTGGCATTGGTTTCATATTGATTTTTACCTGTCATGTTTGTAGGAATTGCAGTTGGAAAGTTATATCCTCCTTCCACAACTTCCCAGACATTTGTTCCAAGATATTGTAGATAGGTTGTGGTTCTTATTTTCCAATAAATAAAGTTGCTCCCATCGAAGATTGGCAGTCTGATGGATCCCATGCTTTCGTGATTATTCATCTTGATGGATCTTCCTTCAAGTGATCAAGCTTCTTCTGAAGGACCTGCTCTCGTACCAATAGTTGGAAATAATACTGAGAGGGGGTCGAATCAATATCAGTCAACTCAATAATTTTTTTATTTTCATACTCAAAATTATATACACTACTTGAATGAAGGTAACTTGTGTGTACACGCAGTTGTATTTAAGGCAACCAATGTATATCCAACAAACTTATGATTCAGTTAATTCATCATATGTTGATCTTTAATCAGTGCATCTGTACATATAAATAGTAACCATGTGCAATAATATCAAAACAAACCATCACACATAAGAAACACACATGAACACCAAGATTTAAGGTGGAAACCCAACGTGGGACGAAAACCACATGATGTTGTCTTCTTTTAATATAAGAAAAACTTGTTTACAATCTTATACTAGTGTAGACTCATACCAGTATGCAGGCACCCACCTACAGAAGGCTACAACCTTCTCTCATTCTCTAGCTTCTACTGGAAGGGAGCTACAACCCCCTAGCTCTTGTACTAACCGACATGTTTACTAGTACGTAGGTGCTGACCTACATAAGGCTATGACCTTCTTTCTTCCTCGAGGGACCACATTTCATAACTTTTCAAACTGGATGCTCCTAGTACACAAAAATTTACATGAAGGCCTCGTTTCAGCCAATTTTCATACTAGACCCATCAACAACATTTAAGCTCAAAATCAATTACCACTGTAATACAATCATCAAATACATCTACATGAAACTCAATCATCAATCTCTGAATCACGCACAGCTGAATCACTGAATGCCCATCATTACTGAACCAAATCGCAATTAATGAATTTGAACATTTAAAATACTATCATCAAAACACAATCACCATAACACAGAGTAGAACCCAGAACTCTGCAACAATAGCCAAATCCAACTGCAACTTCAAATATCATATTTCATAATGTATACACTACTTAAATGTGTTGAATCAGCGTGTATACGCACTTTAATCAAAGCCAACCAGCGTACATATCTGCAAATATTAATTCATAACTTTGTAGCTCCTCCAGACTTTAGTCATACCAAAATCATAAAATTTATAGAAAAAAACACGTGTCAATAAGTCAGATCTAGACTATACATGATCAAACCACATAATGGTAATTCATTTCAGGCCTTAAGATCTTGATCCATCATTAGTTCTTATCCCTCATCAACCACTAAGGTTTATCCTTAGTTAAGATCAAGCAAAGCACCATAAGCCCATAACCTACATACTTCATAAGATATTCAACTTGCACTCTTGGCTTAATGATATTCTTCTCCTTATATACTCTTAGGCCTTTCTCAATACCTTGTACCAAAACTACTTAGGACCAATACCTTAGACCAAATACCTAGGGTCAATACCTTGGACCAAATACCTCAGACCAAATACCTTGGACCAATACCTTGGATCAAAATACCTTGGACCAAATACCTCGGACCAAAAACTTGGTTTTCCAACATGTACGTGCTTTTCCTCCTATGAAAGTGCGTGTATACGTTATATGCTCCTTTTGTTCTGTTAACCTGCATGTATATGCTCCTTGGACAAAGTGAACCTGCATATACCTCTCTTTCTTCATTCTTTGGAGTTTGATATGTAATCCTTTGCTATTAACCTATTGCACTATGAACTGTCATCTAAGTGAGTTGCCATCAAGGTCAACACATGTATCATAATGCCAACAACATTTCCATTCAATTGACACTATCTATGGAAGGGAAAGAGAGGCCTACTCCTCCTTAAGCACAATTCAAAAATATCTCACTCTCTCATTGAACGCTCCAAATCAATCAAGTATTTGAAAGAAAAATATAATTTTATAGGCCCTTTTGTCACATCTGGTCAATAGGCCTACAAAATGGATCAATAAACTTCCATGAGCACCTTGTCCTCATCCCTACACAAATACCTAAGAATGAATCTCTCAAATCCTTCAGTTTTTGAGCTTGACTGCTTCATTCTAGTGCTTTTAAGGCCAAATGCACCTTGCCCCTTTAGGGACCTACATTCAGCAATAGGTTTCTCAGTTTTGCACCTACTTTGAGCAAAGAATCTTTATCCTTGTTAGGGGTGTACTAATTCTAAAAATTTGGAAAAAAAAGAATCTGGAAGCTTCCTCTTCTAGAAGCTTCCAAGAGTTGTTACAACCATTTACCTTGGATAAGAACTTTGAATCCTATCTCATCCTACCTTGGAGTTTTTACCTCTTATCCCTTGAGCTCATCCTCCCATCAAGAGTGGATCTCAAGCCTAGATTGGTAAATGGATAAGAATTCCTAAACTACCATCCTGTCTTATATATTTACTACCCTCCATAAGCTAGAGGTTGGATTTTGGAGACTAATCATACTCTTATGTTTTTTCTTTGATCATAAGAGAATTATCATTCCCATGCAACAGGGTGGTTTTGAGTTGTATATTATGGAAAAGAAGAGTAAATCAACTTTGGAGTATCTCTACAAGATCGGATTCCACTTTTGGTTGTAAGCTCTCCCCCTTTCATATTAATACAAAGAGTATATCATTTTCGTACATGTGTTATGTTATATTTATATACACTTGTTTCAATGCTATGTTGATCCATTGAATAGAGTGATTGGATAATGCTACATAGATGTCGTAGATCTTTGCCTTGTATTGTTTGTTTGTGCAGATTGTAATTGTAGCAATCAAAGATATGGTTGGAGATAACAAGCATAGAGGAGAGAAGAGCTTGTGATAGATCACAAGTAAGAATATTTTCATTCTCCAATTCCTATAAGGAGAACTTTATAGTCTTTGATTTTGTTGTTCTAGACCAAGCCACTAGGTCTAGGGAAGATACTTTTGTCCATTGTCGTAGATTTCATATAACAAATTGGCAAATCCATTTGTGACATGTGGATACTAGAACCATTCCACCAGTGGTCTCTTCTTATCTTCATCATGTAGGAGACCCATAAAGGTTGTTGTAGTAGGACGAGAGATACTACAGGATCTCAATGTGTCCGATACCCTTGTAGAGGTTGAGCATCATATGGAGGGGTTGAACCATGGCAAGATGAGACTAGGGTTGAAGATCTCCCTATGAGACTACAACAACAAACTATCAGTATGTCTAGCCATATCAGTCGGCTACATGCAAGATGGCTCACGTAGTGGCGTGCTACCATGAGCACTCTGATTAGTCTACTAGGAGGCTTATAGCCATATTTTGTCTACATCTATATTTTAGGCTGTGTGGCTACATGTGTCTCAGGAATTATTTTTGTAAAACCAAAAATATGATATATATAACTATCTTCAGTGTTTCTTATGGTTATATTATTCCTTTCAATGTGATGTGATATTTATTGAATTAATTTACATGTGTCATAAATATCCATCTGAAACATGATTAGCTAATGCATATGTCATTGTATTTAGATTTCTAGAAATATGTTGATACTCAATGAAATCAAAATATCTTTCAAAAGGTGAATCGTTATGAACATGTGAAACATAGTTGGACTTCTAACTGAATAGACATTAGTCAATTGTAGTACTACAAGTTGTGACTCAGGTCTGATAACTATACTAGTTGCACATTGAAGTCATTCTATCTCAAATCATGATACCCGTTCTGTGTTGTTGATGGGGGATACATCAATGCCCTCTTGTGACAGTTTGCATCCTGTCAACATCAACTCATTATCTAGGTAGTTGACTTAGGAACTCTTCCTTCAGTACCTTGGGGCTTGCATACATCAATGAAAAGTTTCCTCGCTCTCAGTGACAGGTTTTCATCATTGGCTTTCGACAGACAGATTTTGTGTGGTGTTCAACTTAAACTCAAAATTTCACACCATATGGATTGTACTACAGTACCTTCAAATCCATTAACATCATCAGCGATTTCTCTCACGTCTGTTAATGACTTAGAACATTGGTTGGTAATCAGATGGTGTATACCATGTTCGACTTCAACTCCTTTATTCATGTTGCTAAACTGGTACGTTGGAAAATCAAGTGAATGAGATAGAATACCACGAATCTAGTTCCATCCATCCAAGCTGTGATTTTAGGATTAATGTGAGATTACAAAGCATGATGGATATGATCATAGAGATAGTCATCCAATCATGGGTCCACCCTTTGTCATTAGTGGACATGTCTTCTTGATCGTTTTACATGTAATGTTATATTATGTGCTAAGAATGGGTATCTCTCCCTTAACAAAGATATCACAATGTATATGCATTGTAACAAATAATGATTCAACTAGTTTTTCTTGACCGTCACTTGTCACAAGGTAAAAAAAATCAGTCATCAGTTTCCATTTCTCACTTTACGTTTTAGGGGTAATCTGTTATAGGCCATTTTGTCACATTTTGTCAATAGACCTACAAACTAGATCAATCAGCATCCATGAACACGTTATCATCATCCCTACACAAATCACTAAGCGTGATTCTCTCAAATCGCTAATTTTCTGACCTTGATTGCTTCATTCTAGTGATTTTAAGGTCTGGCGCACCCTAGCCCTTTAGGGACCTACGTTCAGCAATAGGTTTCTCGGTTCTGCACTTGATATGATCAGAGTATGCTTTTTCCTTGTTAGGGGTGCATTGATTCTATAAATTCACGAAAAATAAAAAGAATCCTAAAACTTCCTCTTCCAGAAGCTTCCATGAGTTGTTACAACCATTTACCTTTGATAAGAACTTTGAATCCTATCTCATCCTACCATGGAGTTTCACCTCTTATCCCTTGGAGCTCATCCTACCATCAAGAGTGGATCTCAAGCCTAGATTGGTAAATGGATAAGAATTCCTAAACTACCATTTTGTCCTATATATTTACTGCCATCAATAAACTATATGTTGGATTGTGGAGACTAATCATACCCTTATGTTCTTTCTTTAATCATAAGATAATTATCATTCCCATGCATTAAGGTGGATTTGAGGTGTACTGATGTAGGAGCATCTAGACTTAGCTAGCAATGCGATTGTATGTCCACATGTTGCGGCTAACATGAGATTAATTTCATTGACCTGAGTGGTCAAAGTCAATTTTAGTAGAGAGGGTTGGATCTCTCGAATTTATCTTTTTTTTTTATTATTGTGATAATTAGATAGCTGTATTTTTTTTAGACTAAGAGATAAGTTGTTAGTGTAGGTGTGTATCAGAGCTTGAAACTAGGGATTTAATTATTAGACTAATAAAAATACAGATTGAGTTGTCAATTCAGTTAGGATAGGATTTGATTCTTGAAAGAGGAAAGAATGTAATGATAGAGAGATTAGATGATCGAGAATAGAGTGAGTAAGCGAGAGGTGTGATAGAGATAGGGTTTGAGATTGAAACAGAGGTTAGACAAACTGTTGTAATCGAGCAGAGAGGGCTGAGACTCTATAATTTCCATTCTGCTAAATAATTAATTGAAGTGTGTTATGGATTCACTGTTCTGGTGCAGAAATTCATTTGTAGCTGTGTATCAGCGTTCTAGACCCTAATCGGGTATTTTTCTCTATTTCAAAATTTTATTTATTAATCACAGTCAATTAGTATTAAGGGATAATATTGAGCATAAGCATATTAATTAAAAAAAGAATTAAGCATGTGGGTAGTATTTGGCAAGTGGTAAGAAGTATCTCACATGCCCTAAAGGTTGTAAATGGTATTCCTAAAATTCACATGATTAACCTTAGCGGGCAACACATAGCACTTGAAAACCACGTTTCTTGTGCACTCTCGAATTGATACCGATCGTGCAAGATTTCATGCGACATTATGTGACAACCGTTCGATTGGATAGGTCACATCAATGGTGGACATCATCCAAGTTAGTTAGTGAGTGGATGACACGATATTCGTTGGATCTGGACAAGTGATATCAACAGCACGGATTGAAGCGCTTGAAAAAAGGAGAAGTCAACGAGGGACCGACAGTGATTGTTCAGATAAGTGGGACCCTCAGGGGGAAAATTCACGTACATAATATGTTTATGTGTAGCTGATTGGTTACAAAGTTAACTAGCAGTCGAATTATAGACTACCACCTCATTTTTGTCAACCTCATGCGTCATTTTCGGTATCAGAGCACAAAGATTATGTTTTGCTATAGTAAACATGCCACCAAGGAGAGGAGTTGGCATAGGTCGAGGGAGACCTGTAGCAAATACAGTTCCTCTGGATGAGATCCGAAATCTGTGTGCAAGGATGGAGACAATGGAGATTGTTCAAAGGAGAGCACCCAATGAAGGAGATTTCATTGTTGCAAAGGAATATTCTGAGGAAGAAGAAGAGGATGAAAGTGAAGGTAACAAAGTTATAAAGATGTTGGCTAAAGTAAGTGGAAGACCAAAGGTGGAAATACATTTGTATGAAGGGAATCTCAATGCAGAAGAATTGATGGATTGGATCAGTTCATTGGACAAGTATTTCGACTATGAGGAGGTTGATGACAAAAAGAAGGTGAAATTTGTAGTTACTAGATTATAACTATCAAAGAATATAAAGAAGAGTTTTAAGCTGAGTATTAGGGCAGGACATGTAGAGGATGACATAGAGAAAGTAGCCAGATACATCAATGGCTTGAGATATGACATATAGGATGAGATCAGTTTGCTGAGCTTGAAGACAATGGAAGATGCCTATCAAGAAACTTTGAAAGAAGAGGAGAAGACGTTGAGAAAAAAAAATCAGAGGAACAGAGGGAAAAGTTTAGTAAGAGGTAGAGGAACTACCAGATCAAGATTTTAGAACCGTCAGAGTGAAGTGGGAAGTTCAAGTAGTAGACCACCACAGAGAGGAGACTTTAGTAGAGGAAGATTTGCACCCAGAGGAAGAGGCCGAGGGAGAGAAACACAGTGTTATACATGTGGAGAATGGGGACATGGATGATCGGAATGTCCTCATAATAAAGTAACAAATCAGAGAAATGTGAATGTGGCTAAGGCAAAGGAAGAAAAATCTCAAATCACAAATAAGGAAGAATCATCTGAAGTATGAGAATATTTGTTGTTGAAAAGGGTATTACTTAAGGTAGAGAAAGAGACAGGAGAACTAGCTCAAAGAAAATGTTTATTCAAAACTACATGAAAATCCGAAGGAAAATCTTGTAAAGTGATAATTGACAGTGGAAGCACTAATAAACTTGTTTCTATAGAAATGGTGGACAAGTTGGGATTAGTAAAAACAATACACCCTACTCCTTACAAAGTGTCATGGCTGCTATAAGGTTCCTATATCAATAGGTGTCATATTTCATGATTGGCAATGATGGGCTCTGCAATATGTTCATACCTTTTTGTCTGGTTGCAAAGGTTTTCCATATTCCCAAAAAAGAAAAAAAAGAAAAAAATTTAAAAAAATGTAAAGAGGGTATGCCCTAAAAGAAAAATCAAAGGGAAAAAAGAATGAAATGGTCAAAAAGTTAAAGAAATGAACCCCAAACAATAGACCAGGAAAGTGTGCAAGTCCAAAATGCCACTACTATTCTCTTTTTGCAAAGATTTGATGGTGTGAAACTTGTTGACTTGTGCCACCATTGATGAATGGCCAAACAACTTAATCTTGGCTAGTTCATGGTTTGAATTTGCTTGTTTTAATGATAGAGAATAAGATCTGTCAAAACTATTCAAACTTAGCAGATAAGTAGATAGCTAGAGAAGCAAAGGAGCTCAATAGTTAAATCTATGCCTTGGGAGGTTATAAGTGTAGACTTAGGTAGGGTGGAAATGAAAAGAAAAGGAAGATGATGAGGGTTATCCAGTCTAAGTTCACCCAAAGAAAGGAAGATGATGAGGGTTAGCCAGTCTAAGTTCACCCAAAGAAAGGAAGAAGAAATGTTAGGCGAAGCAGGTTGGGTAGGTAGAGTGGTGTTGCAGAAGTATTCTTGTGATTGATTTTGTTTCCAAAAGGTGTTAATCTTATCCCTATCACAGGTGCAAAGCATATTCTTTGATGCAGCTCAAGCAAGGTGGAGTTTCATGACTAATTCCCCTTTATCCTTTTCCCCAGTCATTCACTAATCTCCCTTAAAGGTATTAAGATCTGCCTAATATCCCTAATCCACTCATCTCATTTCATAACATGCCTGAGTAAAACCCCTTTTACTTAGGAGATTGCACAAATATCACAAAAAACCTTCTTTTCCCTTTAAAAGCCTAAGTTTAACTTAGCACTTTCAGTTTCATTTCGAAATTCATATTGACTTTTAACATCTATTATGTTTAAAATCCCATATAATCAATTCCCCTTCCCGTATTATATTAACATACAAAAACCCCAAAAATATTATTAATCCCGCCTCCAGTTAGCTATAACCATAAGTCATTATATAAAAGGGATTAACTGGTTCATTTGGAACCTTTAAATAACCTTTGCACATAAACCATGGGATAATTAAACCACCCGGGTTAATTATAACCAAACCCCGAAACAATAACATGGCGCCCGATACCATTAAAAAAACATTGTTTATTATTTCGGGCCCACGCATTAAACCCCCGCCATCTCCGTCGAGCGCCAGCCATCAGATCTGGGCCCGTTCATCCAATGGCCCACGATCATATCGCGACCCCTCCATCGCACACACGTTAAGTCCCGGGGAGTTGGTGGTATTACTCCCGTATCGTGGACACGCGTCGACCGCCCTCACTGCTCACTGCATCCCCGCCTGAAACCGCTTGATTCCAAAAGTGGTGCAGGAGGAAACTGTTTACCACCCCTCCATGTCACGACAAGACATCACATCCCGATGATGTCAGCCATGCAATAAATGACAAAAAACCGCGCCAAAGCCAAAATTTTGTTAAAACCACAAGAAAATGTCATTTTCGTTCATTTCTTCTGCGAATTGTTTCCATGCAAATTACGTCCGGGTGATAGCACGAATGTCCAGTTTGCCACCCGACCAAGAAAATCTCAGCTTCCTACTCTGCAGCTCACCAGACAACCTACAATTGCACTGTTCGCCTTTGAAAAACAGGTATTTACCTAATTTGCCTCCTGAACCTATAATTTTGTTTTTCCTATGTAACATTTTACCCAAAAAGGCCAAATTCAAGTGAACACAGTCTGTAGCTCTCATATACATACACTCACAATTGTTGTCTTGCTCATTTTTTCCACAAAAGCCTAACTTCCAGTTTGAAAACACAAGAACCAAATATGGAAGCTCTCGTGGCCATCAATATTGCGCCCCTCAATGCACCTCATAAGGACCAGGATTGGTTACCCTTGGCTGACAAAGAATTTCAAATAAAAGATTTATCTGGTGACATGAACCACCTCCAGGCATTTTGTCGAGTTAGGAATAGACATCTGAGCAACTCTGATATCTATGGAATATGGGAATCTAATCTTCCCAGGTATTACCTTCCTTCAATCAATGTTTTCCTAGATATTATTCACCACTCCTGTGCCAACTATGACCTTGTTAGTAAAGCAGTCATAACCCCATACCAAACTGTCATTTTTTACATAACCGTTGAATCTATCAATGAGATGTTACACTTCCATCCCACTCAGCCTTTGGCTCCTCTTTCCATGGGATTTTTACTTGAGAAAGGCTCTCAATTGCCCGATTCAAAGATAACCCGTATTTCTCAAATGTTCATGAAACCTAATTTCTAGCCCCAAAGCCCATCTCCATATTTGGATGTCTGGGTCACTGAAATAGGAAGATTCATAATTGATATAATATCCTTCATCTTAGGATTCAAAACCAATGAATTTGTTAATGAAACCACCTTAGTTCTGTTGTCCATATTTACTCCAGGACAACCCCTGCTGTCAAGTATGCCTATGCAACCTTTATTGCTAACAAAATCAATGAGAAATTCATAAATCTGGATAGAGAAGGAGTCTTCAAGTACACTTCATTCATATACCACCTTCTGCTATATTATCAGCCAGACAACTTTTCGTTTCCCATCAGGAAATTGCATTCCAAAGGAGAGCGGAGATCTATGATCTTTTGGACCTCAGTCTTCCACAATGTTTGTGAATCCCCTTATAGCTATTGTGAATTCATTGACCTGTTTGTATACCCAACCACCACTCTATTGATAGGAGCTCCTCCTCCTAGGCTCTCTTCTAATATAAAGAAGATTTTACAGCTTTCCAGATAGTACAAGATAGGTGATTGGTACTTGTACCAGAATCACACTAAAATCAGAGTATATGGCTATGAACTATGCCCTTTCAAGCTGCCCAAATATGTGTCTATGAGACTATTTTCACTGGAGTATTTCAGGCAGCTTATCAATGTAGATTTAACCCACTTTTGTAATGCAAATAAAAAGGCTCAGCTGAGAATAAAAAATCAGTTAGGCCCTTTTGTCATCAATAAAAGGGAGGCATGGGAAGATGCTGATAAGATATTTGGGGAACAACTTAAATTAAAGAAAAGTTTTTGGTGGGTACCATATGACCCAAATAGGTTTATAAGTGATAGAAAAGTAAGAAACAGGCTGTCAGTTTATGTACGCCATAGAATCCCTGAAATTGAACAATTTGCTAATCAAGATGACTAGGCAGAGGGTAAATTAGTAGAACAAATTAGTGAGCAGGAAAAGATGGAGAGGGCTATGAAAGACCTTGAAATAGCCCTTGACCTGGACTCTTTTGGACAAGTATCTTTCAAGCTACCTCAATAAGCAGGAATTGGGACATCCTCTGCTGGAACTTCTCAACGGCCTGTATAAGAAACCAGCACACCAGGTATAAGGATCTCTAAGGGCAAGGAAGTGGCAGACACAGAGCAACCAACAATGACAGATTAGCAAGAGTAAATTTCTCCTCTCCAAACCAAAGCAGCAAAGATTCCTACATTGCAGACTCCTCTAAATGAGGAAAAAGGCAAGAAAAGAGACAGGGAAGAGGCCACACCTATCAGTGGGCCTACAGAGCAACCAGGTGCAAAGAGGTAAAGGTTAAATCCTCACTCTGAAGAGGAAATCTTTGAAGAAACAATAGGTAGTCTAAGAGGTGAAAGGGTAGTCAGTCAATAGACTTCCCCAGTGGTGGACACATCAACTAGCTCAAACCAGCAAGAGCTAGAATGGAAACATACTGTGGAAGTTTCATCTACTAGGCCACAAAGAAAACAGGCCTCCGACATTAAAAGGACATTCATGGAGATAAAGGCTAGAAATGACCCACTAAGGATGCAAATTTATAACTAGTAGTTTAAGATGGCCCCCAAAAACCAACAAAGATTGATGTCTGCCTATGATATTAAGGAGGGAAAAATGATCATGAGTTATTTCAAGCCCAAAGTGCCACAACCACAGTCAGCAGCTGATTACCTTAGGACAAATTTGGAGGTCTTGGCCAAGGACATTCATCCCATGGACCAGATTTAGTTGCACAAACAAACTAGAGAGATGGTATACTCCACACTAGCTGATAAAGCTATGTTAGCTCATAGATTGCACGACTCCTTGGAGAACACCTCTACTCAACTGGATTTGGAGAAAGCCTCTTCTCTTGCTAAGGTCAACAGGATAAAATATTTGGAGGAGATTATCATTGAGATGGGACATGACCCAAAAGATGCTAAGGGAATAAAGGAACTGATGATGAAGAAAGACGAAGATATTGTTGCCCTAAGGAAGCAACTCAAATTGCCCCCTACCATGCATCCACAGACAGCGGAAGTTGTATAGAAAAAATCCGAGGAGGACATGATGGAATTGTTCATGAAGCTCAATGAAAGGTTAACTGATATAGAGTAGGCATCGGAGACATCATTAAAAGAAAAGCAGGAAGAGTCAACCTCCCAGCCACCTGAAGTAATCCCTGCAGTCACAGCTGCCCCCTCCACACTTGCAACAACATTACCTCCCACTGTTCCATCATCCACAGCAAAGATAAATACAAGAACATTAGTAGAAGCAACTACAACAGCAACAGGCAGCAGTACTGGCATGACCATAGAGGAATTGATAAAAGCCATGGAGGAATTAAAACTCGAGGTATCAGAATTGAAGCAGGTCAAGGAACGATTGGAAAAGTTAGAAATAAGCTATGACAAATCCAAGATAAGTGTGGCAGAGAAAATAAGAGAGGTTAAAGCATTATAGAATAAAGTGAAAGCATTGGAAAAGGATCTCTCTCTGGACAAACCTCTGGCAGAAATCATAGGTATTTTGTGGGCCAACATCAGTCATTCCCTTAGTACTATGTGGAGATCTATTCAGGTTATGAGCAGATTGACTTGATAGCAGTGGCCCAAGTGGAGATTCAAAAGGCAAGAGCTTTATTGGGGCAGATGCCTGAACAAGCCAACAGGCTAATACATTTTTTGAACACCAAGACCAGTGAAGAACTGGAGGCACTGCAAATTAGAGACAGGACAGGTACCATTCTGTAAATCAAGAAAGTTCTAACCATGAGAACTCTGATGCAAAATTTGGAAAGGAGATGCCAGGACATGCAGGTGGAGATCAACTCTTTCATAGAAAGGTTCACAGTTTTGCATAAAAAAGGTTTGCCAAGTCCTTTGGGAAGTAATGACTACCTGATGAGACATGTAGATTACACACACAAGTTGAATAAATATGCTACTGATCAAGTTAATACATCATCAAGTACTTCAGGAGAGAAGGCACTCCCATCTGGCCAAGCCCTCTATGACAACTTGGAGAATTTATTTTACATTGAGCATGAGGTGAAGCATTTGTTCGCCATCCCACCTAATTTCTTTAGATACACAGAAACTGATGAGACTTTGAGAAAGCTGCAGAGACATAAACTCCAAGAACTAGAGTGGTGGCAAGAGATGTTAGGAATCTTATGAACTTATCTTTGGTATCTTCGGTAAAGAAAATTTTGGGTCGTCCACCATAAATGTAGAACATGAATGAGTGAGGATTAGACAGATAAAATAGTATCAGATCAAAATTCAAACATCTGACCGAAAAGGAAAAGGCCAGCGTGCACTATCAGTGAAAGACATGTGTAAACTGACTTACAAAGCCTACCTCCAGCAAAAAGACGAAGCTGCCAGCACAACATCATTTATTTCTTCTCTATTTTCAAGACTACATGTCTCTATCCTTTGTAAAAAACGATGAATCATCACTAGGTATTTTCTTTGTGAGAAATTTTTTGAGATATTTTGTATAAATACCCCCCTTAACAAAGTATTTGGGGTTGGTGAACCATTCTTAGACTTTGCTGTAATACGGAAATTTTGAAATAAAAAAGCTTTTGGAATCAATGTTGTTGGACTCACTGGATGTGGAATTGAAGCAGATGGACTCATCACAGAATTCTTGAATCAACCAACGGACCAATAAGTCCCTTTATATTCTGTTTTGTTATTTTTCTAGTTTCATTATATCATTTGTGTTTCACAATCTAAACGCTAATGATAAAAATTAGTTCAGAATTTTCTTCACTGCACTTTGTGTTTCATTCATTATCATTCTCTGTGTTTTCTTCAGGGTTAGCATAAACAGTGTAACTCTTAATTGCTCCTATTTCCTAATTCTATCATATTGATTATTTGCTAGGGAATCCTTAACTGCTCCTTAGTAGTAATCATCCATTTTCCTGTGCTAAATATGTTGAAGGATTCTTAATTTCCCTTCAACCAATTTAAAGCCCATTCCATCCCATACAAATCTTTGTTTGCTCCCTATTTGACTACCTTGCTCTGTAAAACCATCCTCTATTAAGAAACCAAATCCAAAAAACCCTCTTCATTGACTCCATTTGCCCAATGGATTGAAGTTCTCAGATTTACAACTCTGTTCTATTGAATCTCACCATCCAAAAAATCAAACAAACCCCCGAACATCATAACTAGCCTAACATCTTTCAAAACAAAGTTAAATCATAAAGAGAGAGCCCTCTTTGGATGCAGATTGGCTAGAATCTGTGTCCTAAAGATTGGTCTATGGTTACCTCGGCCATATTCCCTTTCTCAAAACTTTAGGGAACAACTTGAGTGACAACAGCTGGAAAAAGGACATCAGCTTATTGTGACAGAACAATGCAAGATAGAGATACAGATTGAAACTTATAAGGTTGTGATATTGTGTGACACAATGCCAATGGATGCATGCCATGTGTTGCTGGGAAGACCTTGGCAGTTTGATCATAAAGCTATTCATGATGGGAGAAGAAATACTTACACTCTCGAGAAGGATGGAAATAAACACACACTACTACCATTAAAGGATGAAGCAGACAAAGGAACAACTGGAAATAGTATTATGCTGATGATTGGAAAGGAGTTATTGAAAGAAGTTGGAAAAGGTGAAGAAACTATCATAAGGAGACCTAAGGTAATTTTAACTTCTATAAATAGATTATTTACCTGAAGAAATCAAAACTTTGTTGAATGATTTTGTTGATATTATTGTGGATGAGTTTCCAAATGCATTACCACCAATCAGGAGTATCAGTCATCACATTGACCTGATAACTGGAGCAAGTTTTCCAAACAAAGTAGCATACAGATTAACTATGCAAAAGTTGGAAGACAAGTGCAAGAACTGATGGATAAGGGATTAATCAGAGAGTGTCTTAGTCCGTGTGTTGTACCAACAGTGCTCAGTCCAAAGAAAGGAGGTGAATGGTGCATGTGTATTGATTCCAAAGCCATAAACAAGACTACTATCAGGTATAGATTTTTGTTTCCATGCATGGACGATTTAATGGATTGTTTAAGTGAGTCAAAATATTTTACTAATATAGATCTGAAGAGTGGATACCATCAAATAAGTATTAGATAAGGAGATGAATGGAAGACTGCATTTAAAACAAACAGTGGGTTGTATGAGTGGTTAGTGATGCCTTTTTGACTCACTAATGCACCTAGCACATTCATGAGATTGATGAATGAAGTCTTGAATGAATATACAGGCAAGTTTTTCATTGTTTACCTTGATGATATTCTAGTTTTCAGTCGAAGCAAAGAGGAGCATATGGAGCATATTAAGTTGGTTTTAAGAACTCTGCAAAAAGAGAAACAATTGGTAAATCTAAGGAAATGTAGTTTCATGAAAGAAGAATTAGTCTATTTGGGATTTGTAGTTCCTAAATAAGGTCTAAAAATGGACCCAGAGAAAGTCCAAGCAATTTGGAACTAGCCTATTCCAAGAAACATATTTCAAGTAAGAAGCTTTCATGGTCTTGCAAGTTTTATAGAAAATTTATCAAGAGTTTTAGTCAGATTTGTTCACCAAGTATTGAAACAATCAAAGAGACTAATCAGCCGTTCAAGTGGACAAAAGTAGTAGACCGAAATTTTAAGTTGCTGAAGAAGAAAATTACAGAGAAACCAAGTTTAGCTTTACCTAGTTTTGGAAAAGTAATGCAAATCGAAACTGATGCTAGTGGAGTTGCAATTGGAGCAGTTTTAAGTCAAGAATAGAGACCAATAGCATACTTTAGTAAGAAACTAAATGAATCCAACAAGAAATATTCTTCTTATGATAAATAATTTTATGCTATTGCGCAAGCTTTAAAAAAGTGGAGACATTATTTGCTACCAAAGGAGTTTTTATTATATTCTGACAATCATGTATTACAGTTCATAAAAAACCAGCCAAAATTGAACTAGAAACATGCCAAGTGGGTAGAGTTTTTACAGAGCTTTACTTTTTTGATAAAACATTCAAGTGGTAAGTTGAACAAAGTTGTTGATGTTCTAAGCAAGGTAAATTTCGTTGTGCAAGAATTAAGAGTTGGTGTGTTAGGATTTGAAGAAATGGTTGATATGTATAAAGATGATGCAGAATTCAGAGATATTTATGCAATTGAACCAAATTCGATAGTTCATAATAGAAACCAGCGGTTAGATTATCTTATCCAAGGAGGTTTACTATTTAAAGGTAACAAACTGTGCATTGCCAAATGTTCCATGAGGGAAAACATAATCAAGGAGAAACACAGTGGAGGGTTATCTTGGCATTTTGGACAAGAAAAAACCTTTGCTCAGATAAATGCTTTTTATTACTGGCTAAAGATGCAAACTGATGTAAAAAGATTTGTTGAGAAGTGCAAAATCTGTCAGCATTCTAAAGGTAGAAGCCAAAATACAAGATTGTACCAGACATTGCCAATACCAGACCAACCATGGGATGTAGTTAGTATGGATTTTGTTTTGGGGTTACCTAGAACTCAAATAGGGAATGATTCCATTTATTTTGTGGTAGATATATTTTCCAAAATGACACATTTCATTGTGTGTAAAAAGAATAGTGATGCAGTACATATTGCTAATCTGTTTTTTTAGAAGTTGTAAGGTTACATGGATTTCTTGTAAGTATTGTATCTGATAGGGATACAAAGTTTGTTGGGCATTTTTGGAGAAATCTTTGGAAGAAACTAGGTCCCAACCTTAGTTTCAGTTCAGCATACCATCCTCAGACTGGACAAACCGAAGTGGTAAACAGAAGCTTCGGAAACATATTGGGAATTTTAGTGTATAAAAATCCTATGCAGTGGGATTTATCACTTGCTCAAGTTGAGTTTGCTTATAATGACACTCCAAACCGAAGTACTGGGATGAGTCCATTTCAAATTGTTTTTGGGATGAATCCAAGAGGCGTGTATGAGCTTAGAATTTTGAGCATATAGGAGACAAGAAGTGCAAAGGCTGAAGAGTTTGCAGAGCGGATGCAGAGACTACAAGAAGATGTTAAAGACAAATTGCAGGAAAGTAGTGGCAAATACAAATAGAGAGATGATATGAAGCAAAGAGAAAAAATAATTCCAAGTGGGAGATCTAGTGATGGTATACTTGAGAAAAGAAATATTTCCTGTTGGGACTTACAATAAACTAAAGTTGAAAAAGATAGGGCCATGTAGAATTGTGAGGAAGTTTTCAACTAATGCTTATGAAATTGAATTGCTAGAAGGAACTAGAATATCACCTCTCTTCAATGTTGCAAATTTGTATCCATACAAACAGACATAGATAGATCTACAAAAGAAACCTATAGAAGATGAAGTTCAAACTTTAAACTAGGAAGAAAAAATGCCCAAGACAGTCAAGAAAGAGGTGGAAGTTGTTCTGGAGAAAACAGTATCCAAAAGAACCAGAGGGCAAGTTTATTTTTAGTATCTAGGAAAATGGAAGGGACAACCAATGGAAGATGGTAGTTGGATAACAACAGCAGAATTACAGAAGTATGGAGTAAATCTTGAAAGTTTGATGAAGAATTATTTTCTTCCCTGGGAGTCTGATGTAGGAGCATCTGGACTTGGCTAGCAATGTGATTGTATGTTCACATGTTGTGGCTAACATGAGATGAATTTCATTGACCTGAGTGGTCAAAGTCAGTTTTAGTAGGGAGGGTTGGATCTCTAGAATTTATCTTTTCTTTACTTATTGTAATAATTAGATCATTGTATTATTTTTAGACTAAGAGTTAAATTGTTAGCATAGGTGTGCATCTGAGCTTGAAACTAGGGATTTAATTGATAGACTGATAAAAATAAAGATTGAGTTGTCAATGCAGTTAGGATAGGATTTGATTCATAAAAGAGGAAAGAATGTAATGACAAAGAGATTAGATGATTGAGAATAGAGTGAGTAAGCAAGAGGTGTGAGAGAGATAGGGTTTGAGATTGAAAAAGAGGTCAAAAAAACTGTTGTAATTGAGCCGAGAGGGCCAAGACACTGTAATTTCCGTTTTTCTGAATAATTAATTGAAGTGTGTTCTAGATGCATTATTCTGGTGCATAAATTCATTTGTAGTTGTGTATCGGCGTTCTTGACCCTAATTTGGTATTTTTCTCTATTTAAATGTTTTATTTATAAATCATAGTCAATTAGTATTAAGGGATAATATTGAGCTTAAGCATCTTTATTAGAATATGAAAAAAGCACATTGTTAGTATTCAGAAAGTGGTAAGAAGTATCTCACACACCCTAAAGGTTGTAAATGGTGTTCCTAAAATTCATGCGATTAACCTTAGCGGGCAACATGTAGCATTGGAAATCCACTTTTCTCATGTGCTCTTGACCTAATATCGGTCATGTAAGATTTCATGTGAGATTGTGTGAGAGTCGTTCGATTGGATAGGTCACATCAATGGTGGAGATCGTCCAGGTTAGTTGGTGAGCGGATGACATGATATCCGTTGGATCTGGAGAAGTGAGATCAACAGCGCAGATTGAGGTGCTTGATAAAAGGAGAAGTCAATGGGACATACATTGATTAGTCAGATAAGCAGGACCGTCAGGGGGAAAATCCACGTACAAAATTTGTTTGTGCATAGCTGATTGGTTAGAAAGTTAACTAGTAGTCAAATTACAGACTACCACCTCATTTTCATCAACCTCCTACATCATGTACACTATGGCAAGCAATGACGATTAAACCTTGGATGATCACTACAATATAAACTTCCACTTTTTGTTTTAAACTCTCTCCATTTAATTTTAATAAAAAGAGAATATCGTTTTACTATATGTGTTATATTATGTTTATATACATGTGTTTCCATGCTATGTTTGTCCATTGAATAGAGTGATTGGATAATGCTACATAGATGTCATAGATATTTGGCTTTTGTTGTTTGTTTGTGCAGGTTCTAATTATAGTGATCAGAGCTATGGTTGGAGCTGAAAAGCCAAGAGGAGAGAATAGGTCACAATGGATCACAAGTAAGCATCCTTCCATTCTACAATTATTTTAAGAATAAATTTATAGTCTTTGATTTTTATTGTTATATACGAGGCCACTAGGTCTAGGGAAGATACTTCTGCCCACAGTCGTAGATTCCGTATAACAATAATATACATTTTTCTTATGCAATCCAACATTGTCAATGAATTTTGAAAATGCAAGAACACAAAAGAAAGAACTGAACTTTGTTGTAAATAAAATGTGAATATTTACTTATCAAGTGAGGAGAACAAACACACATAACCAACCAACAAAGAAAGTTCAAGGTCATAGAACAGTACGGCAATCCAAGAATCTAATCCCTCCAATGTCATTGCAAAGAAACATGCCCAAAGAAAAAAATAAATGTCTAACACAAACACTTTATCTTCCTAATGTTAACTTGGACACACAAGAAAATAGTACTAATTAGACAACCATATCAAGAAATGGACACTAAAGACCATGTTTGGATCACCTCTCACCAAACAACTTAGTCAAGCACCTAAATCAAAATATGAAATTCAGTCACACTATGAGAGACCCAAATCCACAAGATCTGGTGAGATCTATTGACAAGATAGACTTATATATTTTATCACAGAAATCCATTCATCTAGTACCTCTTAAATCCAAGCAAAAACTGAATCATGAAGGAAATACCTAAACCTAACCCAAAAAGTCCTCCTATAGACATCATCGCTCTATGACATAGTACATTGAATAATTGAGGGGCCAATACCACTCCATGTAGGGTTGCAATGAGTCAAGAATGTAATACTATGACATGATCAACAAGGGGACATAGCCTTCAAAGGTTTGAACAAGGTTTTCTGACTAAACAAGATCAAATAAATAAGATTAAGGGTGTGTTTAACTCAAAAATGACACAAAGAAGATAATAAACACTAGATAATACTCAAGGGAAAATTAAAAACAAGAATAAACAAGGATTTCTGAAGATATGTAAAGGATACATATCCAATTGAGTTTCTAGTTTTGTTAACTAGATCCCCCCCCCTATGGATAAGAGCTTACACTCTATAGGTATTCCCAAGATCTATATAGATATATAGGTCAACCATTTAATACATTTTCCCTATATCTAAGACTAATATTAAGCTTTGATATATTGATATGAGGGAGAAGTAACTTGTGTACCTTTATCTCTAAAGTTTGATGTAGATCCCAACTAGTGTGATTGTGGGCAATCCCACTCCTGACCATAGAAGCCTTCTCTCTAGCACTTTCACATATCTCCTTAACACAACAAAAACAAGGAACCTAAATTTTCTATCCTACCAAAGACCTAATAAAGAAGTTTGCTAGATCTACTGTAGATGATCCAGGTCAATTCAAATCCTATCAAATGCATTCAAATGATATAAAATGTTGGAAGAAATATACTAAAATCCAAATTAAATAAGATATAATGCTTGGAAAAGATAATTTGGATGAAAACAATCCCTTTTTATACCTTGGCCTTATCTATCCAGTGGCTAATAGTTCATAGTTAAGATCACTTGGACCTGAAAAGGCTCCCCTCCTAATATCACCAAAATTTATGTATGATATTTATCTCTTTCCCCCTTTATCCCCTAGGAATGACCTCCTTTTGTAGGCTCCTCAAAGATATGGGCAGATGTATTTTCACACCTAGGTCTAAGAGAATTTAGCTTTAGGAATCAATTGTTATACCAGTGACAAGTCATCACCTCCGAATTCAAATTGATATCCTTGGAAGCACACAATTCTAGAAGGTATATCTTTCATTGCTCTATCATAGAGCATATGAAATCATGATAACAATTTCTTCTCTCATTTATATTCATATTCCCCATGATACTAATAGCTATATTGATGCATGGGTTAACACCTTATCAATCCATGGCCTTTACTTAAAGAGCATGAAGATTCATTTACCAATGATCTATTGTGAGAAACTCTTATGTAAGTATTTTCCATTTTGCATTAATATATTACCTCAAGTGGCAAGGTTAGATAAGGTTATGGATTCTTTTACTCTTTGAGGGTTTTAATGTAACATATCTAGTACCCTATGTAGTTATTGAAGCTATAAGGTTCTTCTTGAAACTATAATTTTCAACCATAATTATTTCTCTAGTACCTTCTCCCACCATCATGCTATTAATTAGTTGATGCATGTAGGAATAACCATGAAAACATATGAAAATGTAATTAATATCATCATAGTTGAAAATTAAATATTAACATGTATTCAAACCTGAACAATTTGCAAAATAATTTAATTCATAATATAAACATCATCAATTCAACATCTTCACTTATAAGTCTTAAGTACTTGTATTTCTAGGAATTAAGTCCAACTAGCCATAGATGAAGGATGTTACACCAAATCATAGGCTCTATATTGTGTTAGCTTTTATATGTTGGATAGGTGTTCTAATCTTAAGAAGTGTCAATGAGGGTAGAAACACAAATGCATTAATTATGTCAAGCCCATGAAATGTTTCCTAATGGAAATATCTTAATTATGTCAATTAGTGATTTTATAATTGTTTCCTAAGCCTAACTTAGGGAAAGTGAATAATTAAATGATATTAATTAGGATAAGATCAATTTTCCTTGAAAAGCTTGCAAAAAATTTCTATGATGATCTTAGCCATTGATTTGATCAAGTGATCATCTAATCATGGTCATTAATTTGTGAATGAGAGATTATAAAGGAGATCGATTGGAAACATTGGAGATATGGATCAAATCTATTAAATGGGGTTTTAAACACACACATGGAGAAGACAATACGTAAGATAAACATTCATTGCCTTAATTATTCACAATAATGTACATTTAGACATTTCATTATGAATCTTGGTATTCACATACTAAGTGGTCTCTTGCACTCTGGTGACTGTTCACATTCCACACCAACCGTTAGTGAATTAGGTGTCCAACATTCCCTCCCTTAATCCAAAGGGTTATATACAAGTCCAAGAAGAGAGCTCTAATACAAAAGTACAATAATGCATGACAATAATAAGTTGAATGGGCTATTTGAGATGATGGCATAAGGTGGGAGAACTCAAGGTCTCAATTGATGGTGGTTTAAGGATGACCACAAACACTGGAATGCTTAGTGCAGTTCCTGAAACTCTTCCAAATCTAGTAAGAAGATGAAGTCTTCTGCTAGAGGAAGTGTTACTTAATGCTTTGAAGAGGGATACATTCAACTTGGAAAATGGAGGTCTACAACCTGCAGTGATTTAAGGAAGGCCACTAACCAAAGGAATGCTTAGTGCAATTCCCGAAACTCTTCCAAATCTGGAAAGAAGCTAAAGTATTATGCTAGAGGAAGTGCTCTTAATTCTTTGGAGAGGGAGACCCTCAACCTAAAAAAGGGAGGTCTACAACATGTGGTGGTTTAAGGAAGGCCACCAAAGGCATGCTTATGGGATTTTGTGTCTCTAGCTATAATATCTGGATCTGGGTATGGTTGTCTCTGGTTGTAGGCTAAGGAAGCAGGGTTCATGTTGTGGCTCAGGCTTTCTTAATGCATCTTTGAAACTTGTATATGAACATCACTTCCCCCCTTGTCAGATACAAGGTGAGAATATGAAGAGAACTCAATTGCAATATTTTCTAATAATCTAGAATAAATTCTCACATATGACTGAAATATCTTCTTGGCTATTGAAACCCATTGCCAAGAAGCGATGCATCCAAGGTGAACCTTTGTTTTTGTAGAGGATTTTTTTTTTATACATCTGTTTGAAGAATGATTATGCTCACCATAATGATCTCACATGTGAAGATAAAAACAATGATCTTTCACATGTCCAACTTGGTCACAATGTTGGCATTTCATAATATTCTGTTGTAGGGGTGGAGCAAGGACATGTGAATATGAACTATCATGCAAAAACCCAACACTATAAAAATGGATGGGCTTGGATTAGTTTGGAGTGTGAAGAGAAACCTCCTTGTCATATCCAAGACCAGTTCAGTTTTTGTTGTTGATAATCTCTTCCCAAGCTCTGATGATGGGCTTGGGAAGTGGAACCTAAACTTTTGCATCTTTATGAAAAACTTATCTCATATAGGACACATGATGGGAATCAACCTCAATGTCATTGATTTTATCAATATCTTACTACTGATGGGAACCCATTTCAGACTAAAAAAGGGAATTGTTATGAGAAAAAACAAGTTCAGAATTATGACTTTTCTATTGTAACTCGTCTTGCTGGAATTGATATTTGAGTTGTAGAAACTCAATCTTTTCCTATGCATTTTGTATACATATTTGAATGTCAACAAGAGAAGTTTTCTTGATTTTTATTTTGTCATAAATAGTTGATTGTATTAGAGTATTTAGTAAATCTAATATATTATTAATTTGAACCATTTTGTCAACAAATCAATCTGAACAAATAAAGGTGTCAATTTTCACCAAAAATGCACCCTTCAACACTATTTATAAACTTCCATTATACTTCATGTCATTGATATTTTGATTACACCAAAAAACTTGAAAGCATTGTTTACAATCAAAGGAGGCCAACTCACCTTTTCCCACTAGCTTCTATTCCACAAAGTTCAATGTTCGGCTAAAAAATGATTTGACCTGGTCTTACTCATTTTCCGCAACCAAGATGAATCAAACTCTATAATAATAAAAAGATTGAACTATTGACCACAAATATAATAAATTGAGAATTCTCAAACTCGGTCTTGAAATAATTCTCAGGCTTCTTAATAATGATAACAAAAGTCGATTGAGCTAACGTTTTTCTTAATGAAGGTCAACAACAAAATATAACTTTGATTACATGTATTACTGAAGGCTTAGTTTTGTATCAATGTACTCTTATGGGTGTAGCCGCTTGATACAATATAGATAGAAGGACTTGTAAAAAAATGCTTGAGGGGATATTCTTGTTCTTTCACCCAAATCAATGTCATTTCAATGAATCAACCCACTGCAACTATTTTTTGATCCTCTTATCCACCAATTGCACACCAAGTGCATCCCCGTTCACGTAGAAATCCAAACCATGCCACAATTCTCTCTTCATATCCCTTTGGATATGTAGAACAACATTAGACAAAACTCAGTTCAATCTCCTCAACATAACCACTAATTTCCTTTATGCAAGAGCTCAAATTTAAATAAACAATTGAAGAAAGATACAACAAAGGTTGAACAAATAGGCTTTAGATTGGTCATAAGAAGGGACTGTAATGACGAATTCTGGAGGCAACGATGCTACTACAAAAAAGAATGGCAGAGAGAAAGCGTAGGAATAAAATTTTGTACAACACAACTCAATCGTATGTTAAGGTCATTAATGTTCTCCAGCTTGTCACAACACTTGATATTTTCATCCAAGACAACATATAACTAGTGATATTATTCTTCATTTCCATCACAAATCTCCTCTCTCACACAACTAGGAATGCAAACAAAGTTGCATTCCTTTCCCACACAAGTATACTTAGAAATGGGCAGCATATAGAGGAAGTCAACCAACATTCAACATACATTGCTTTTCAAACTTCTGACAGTGGTCAACACAACTTAAAATGGGATGAAATAACTCCAAACTTACACTTAGTATTTAATACAACTCTCAACCTTCAATGCAACACATACTCATGCTTCATCCAATACCTTACCATCCATGGAAATGGAGATGATGTGCCTTGATCCATAAAATTTCATGGATATTACATTGGACAGTTCACCACAATAGGTCTAATAATATCATATTAAAACTTTGAAAAATTTACACTATTATAGTTTATTAAACTTTAAGATCTATGGATTTAATTATAATTAGTTCATGCATGCGAATGGAAATTATATGAAAAGGTAGAGAATGAAAAAATAACCACATGCACACACAAGGCACAAGACATCCTCTCTAGAAAACCCTTTCAAGAGAATACCAAGCTAGAGGGTGAGGTTGCTTCACTCTCTTTCTTTGTTTGGAAATATGGATGCAGGTATAAAGAGTTAATGCCTATGGCATGTGGGATGCTATAGAGCACAAATCCTCTCTATGTGCTGAAACCCCTATCTCTTCTAGCCATCTTTACTCATCTATGGAGCAAAATTCTCATGAAAGAATCGAATGCCTCTTCCTCCTAGTGGCCCGATTATAACACATCTCGATAGCCTACTAGTGGTTAATTTTGACTACATCAACTCTTATCAAGAGTTAAAAAATAGACTCTTCTAGAGTATTTTACATCATAGATATGTGGCTATCTCTTTTTCCATGAATAATGGGGGTTGACGCGGCATCCTCTTGAACTATAGGTGTGAAAACATGAAGGCCAACTTGTGAGTGGTATAACGTTTTCATATGAACACTGATTGACATGCTTCTTGCACCGCACCGTTGGAAAGATATTTGTGTGTAGAATAACATGATAAGGTATTACGCGGAAAAGTTCTACCCCCGAAAACGTCATTTTATGCCTCAAAACACTCTCGGAAGGTTTCAAACCCTATTTTACCAAACTGGGTCCCACCAGTAAAAATGATCCCGTGAGTTGATTCCACCACTTTTTCCACTCCAAATGCATAGAGATGGATGAAAAACAATATAATGATCCAATTTGAATCACACCTCCCAATTTTGGGAGGCTTTTAGTCCCAAAAAACGTTTACTAAATGTGGTGAGGAAATTTTTCCTCCGCCTTCTCTCTGGTGTACCATTTATTTTTTCCTAGAAATTATCCTTTCAACCCAATTTTCCAGAGGTCATGCTGCCCTTTGTCTTGTAGTTTTGGACATCTTCTACAAAAATGTATCTTATGTCAACTATACTTGAGTGTCTAGTGCCAAATCCTCCATAGAAGGTAGTACATGTTCCTCTTCTTGATCTAGCATGGAAGGCTCATAGAGTTTCAAATTCTCTACATTCAAAACTGAGTAAATGCACATATATGGTGGTAAACCGAGTCGATAGGAATTATCACCCACATTTTCTAGTATCTCAAAGGGACCATACCTTAGAGCCTTGATTTTCCTTCTAGGCCCTTCCAGCTTCTCCTTGTTCAACTGTAGACATAATCTATCTCCCACCTTGAATGATTTTTCTGTTCTGTGTTGATCATGCGTGGCCTTATAATTCTCCCATGACTTCTGTAATGTTTCTTGTACCTGTAGATTGATCTACTAATCTTCTCTATAAAATTTTCAGCCCTCAAAGCATCTCTTGTAAGATATTCCCTCACTCCTCCTTACTGTCCATATGCAATATCCAAATATGAAGGTGGAAAAACTATAAAACAAGTCTGAAATGGGGATTTTCTTGTAGAAGTTTAGATCGCTCTATCATAAGAATGTTGTATATATAACATATTCTCATCCGAGGTCTTTGAATGCTTTTGGTTGTATCCCCTCAAAGGCTGCACAAAAGTCCTGTTGACTACTTATGTCTACCCATCTATTTGTGGATGGAATGTTGTAGATCTCTTCAACCTTGTGTTCATCTTCTCCCACAATGTTTTCTAGAATGCACTAAGAAATATTGTGTCCCTATCTGAAATGATGCTCCTTAGTATCAAAAATTCCACCTAGACCTATCCAAAGAACAATTTTGTTGCTCCTTGTCTACTGATGGTATTTTTATAGGGCATCAAAACACTCATCTTGTTGAACCTGTCAACTACCACAAAAAGGTAGTCATGTCCCTTCCTGGTTGTCAGTAAACCTCCCACAGAGTCCATGGAAATGATTTCCCAAGGACAAGTATGTACAATTAAGGGATGATATAAACCTTGTTTCCTGTTGCTAGGCTTGTTGGTACAACAAAAAATGCATCCTATAATGAACCTAGCTACCTGCTCTAACATCCTGGGCCAATACACATACCTCTGCAATTTAGCCACGGTGTTCCCTAAACCAAAGTGCCCTATAACCTTGGAGGTGTGAGCCTCTATAATTAGCTGTAAGTGCTCACCATTAGGAACACATATCTTATCTAACATGTAGAGTAACCCATCCTAGAGATGGTAGTCAATGATGTTGTCGCCATCGTGCACATGACTCTAACTCTACAATTGCTGATACAAGTCCTTGAAGTCCTCATATTCTGAATATGCCTCTCTGTATGCATCATGGGTGAGTGGCTCCATGTGCATAAGAGTCCCAAAATATTTAACCTTTGATGTCGGTGGCCTTGAAAGCATATCGGCCAACTTGTTTTTGTTTCCCTTCTTATACTTGATCACTAGATGAAACTGCTATAAAATCCCCATCCACTTGTAATGACTAGTCTGTTGTAGCTTACTCTAGGTGTTGAGATTGTGACAAGATGATGGAGCTTAGTGAAATGAAGTCGCCTTCACTAAGTGGGCCCGTAGGCTATTTTTGGCGCAAGTCTATTTTTAGACTATGTCTATTTTTAGACATATGGATCATGGTCGATGAATTGCAGATTGCTATTTATGGATGATTGGTCAAGTTGGGAAAAATAGATGGACTTCTATTTTTAGATCACAGTGGAGTGACTACTCAGTCTAAATATAGAACAGTTAAATATTATTATCCCTTAATAATATTTAGACTATAAACTTTGTCTTATTCTCTTGGAGCACTTCAGGATGAGCTACGGATGTGGCACATGCAGATCCCAGAAGGAAATACGTGGTTACCTATGGGATGACTGATCTTTACATGCAGGACTTCAGTTAGAACTCAAGTGAGTTGAGTTTAGTGGACTGGAGGTGCAGTTGATGGAGTTGTGTTCAGTTTAGCTTTGTTAAACTGGTTGTATTTAGTCTAACTGGCAAATAGACTAGAGATGAGTTGGGTGAATTAGTTATTAATTAATTCACAAGTTATTAACTCATAATGCAACTATAGAATACATTAGTTAACTCAGTTGCATGTCAGTGCATGTTCAGTTCAGCAGGGACAGGTGTTAGAGGATCAGATTGCTATCAGTTGTGACTATAGTTGTGCATGAGGATTTGCACAATCAAAGGGATTGAGTATGCCAATGAATTGGCCAATACCAAGTGATTTTAGCCTGTGCTCATGTATTTCCTAGTGTGAGTGATTCTTCGGAGGTAAAATACAAGTTTGGTAAACCATTCTCATCAATTCTTGAGCAAGTATTGAGTTGTGGAGGCAGGCAAGCAATGGAATAGATTTGGAGATCAGATCTGAGCTGTATTGTGTGTAATAGGTGGAGCTAGTACTGGATTTATTGTGATAAGCATTTACTTTGTAATGTTACATGTTCTCAATCATTAATATACAGATAGTGTGGGGTTTTTAGTGAGATGCTTTCCCCAGGTTACATACTGTGTTAATGTGTGAATGCTCTTGATGTTTTATTGTTATTGATGCTGCTATATTGATGATCAACATAGAGGAGCTTATGTATTGTGTATGTATTCCAAAATAGTACATGATCAGGATAATCTCTGTGAATATGTGTTAAATTATTCAAAATTTCTACATGGTATCGAAGCTGTTGTTCATCTGATCTACTATTCAGGAAGTGTTTACATTCTATTTCTTCAGGCAGAGTCTGTAATCGGGCCAGGTAGCCTTTGGATTCATCCTTCTTTTCGAAGGTGAGATATCTGGTGAATGCCCATATAGTCGATCTCTGTACGAGAAATATTGTGTTCTCACGAATCTTAGATCCGAGGTGGTTGAGTTGGTTGCTGGTGGAATTCGAATTTGCAACAGTGTTTTCTTGGTGGCAACGCAACAATGTCTTTCATAGGATTGCGATTGGAGTATGCTCTTGAGGGTAGCTCAAACTATATTGCATGGAAGGATAGGATGGAGGCAGTATTGGATGAAACGGGCTGAAGGATTTCATAGAGACGAATGTCCCAAAGCCTACTAATGCTACTCAAGCTGATTCTTGGCAAAAGAAGACCGCAAAATGTCGAAGAATTCAGTTGGAGGGTGTGAAGGATCACATTGTGTCCAGCCTCCATGGAAACGCTACTCCATATTTGATGTGGAAATTATTAACAGAATTATTCCAAAGCAAGAGCGATCAGAGGAAGCTGGTGCTCAAAGATAAACTCAGAAACATCAAATGCGAGAAGGGTGACAGTATGCCCAAGTATCTCACAAAGTTCACTCATTGTCGAGATGAGTTGGGAAGTGTGGGGGTTATTGTCGATGATGAGGACTTGGTGAGCTTGGCTCTCCTTGGTTTTCAGAAGAGTTGGCATTCCTATCAGGACTCTGTCAATGGTCAGGAGAAATTGCTAGGATGGGAAAGACCGTGATCAGATCTTGTGCAGGAGGAGATTAGGCAGAGTACCAGGGATGGATCTTCATCAAAGGGAGCTGATGAAGAAAATTGTGCTTTGGCTGCCAAAGCAAAGAAAGGGAAGAGCAAGAAAGCTTCTCAGTCTGGTGCGAAAGGCGAAAAGCAGGACATGTCCAAGGTGAAGTGTTTTCACTGTCACGAGCATGGACACTATGCCAGTAATTGTCCGTAAAAGAAGAATAACAAGCAGGCTGCTGGATCTTCAGCAGGAGAGGCTCTAGCCTCGCAGTTTGATCTTGATTTTTCATTGGTTGCATGCTTGGTTTCAAGTATGATGGGATCGGTGTGGTTCTTGGACAGTGGTGTGTCTTTTCACATGACAGGAGATAGAGATTTGTTTTGTGATCTGGAGGACAAAGATCTTGGAGTGCACATCGAGATGGGAAATGATGGTAGATATAGTGACCGATATCAGTAGAATTTCCTTTGAGAGGGAGTATAGTAAACCTTTCGTATTGAAGGAAGTCATGCATGTTCCAGGATTGAAGAAGAATCTCATCTCTGTGGCGATGTTAGAAGACAAGGAGTATGATGTTGTTTTCAGCGAGGGAAAAGCTTTCCTGCACAACAAGACAACTGGTGAGACCCAGAAGATAGGGGTTCGAGTAAGGAACCTTTATCAGTTGCATGTAGATGGATGCGCAACAATTGCAGGCAAGGTAGAAGGATTGGTGAGCTAATATGATGGCGAGTTGTGGCACAGGAGATTGGGTCACCTTCACCATGGAGCCTTGAAGATACTATAGCAGATCACTACAGGGCTTCCTAAAGGCACTCTTGCACAGTCAGATCAGTGCAAGGGGTGTTCTTTTGGGAAGTTTGTGAAAGCCACCTTTCACGAGAAGGATAGTCGCGCCACGATGATCCTTGAGAGAATTCACATAGACATGTGTGGACCTTTCTCAGTTGATTCGACAATAAAACACAGGTATTATGTGATTTTTGTTGCTGATTTCTCTCATAAGTGCTGGATCTTCTTCATGCAGAAGAAGAGCGAAACATATTCAAAGTTCTGTGAATTCAAAGCACTGGTCGAGAAGGAGTCGGAGAAGAAGGTGAAGGCTCTTAGGAGTGATAATGGTGGTGAACACATCTTAGATGAGTTCAAGGATTTCTGCAAGGCATAAGGGATTCGAAGAGAGCTCATAGCTCCCCTTAACCCACAGCAGAATGGGGTAGCTGAGTGGAAGAATAGAATGATCGTGGGTGTTGCATGGGCGATGTTGCATGATCAGGGCCCACCCCTTCACTTGTGGGCAGAAGCATGCAATACAACAGTTTATGTGCAGAACCGTTGTCCTCATAGGATACTTGGCATGAGTACACCCGAGGAGGATTATTCTGGTAAGAAGCCTGATCTTTCTCATTTGAGGATTTTTGGTGCTAACATTTACATGCATGTGACGAAGGATGCCGGGAAGAAGTTGGAGCTGACCGCAGAGGTTGGGATATTTGTGGGGTACACTGATACACCCCACAACTATCGTGTGTATTTGCTAGATAGTGGTAAAATTGTTGTGCGATGGGATATAAAATTTCAGGAGGAGAAAGCCATGAAGTGTTTGCTTGAGAGGGAGCTACACTTGCATGCAGATGAGGAGCTAGTAGTTCCTAAGGATGAGCTTCTAGATGTCGATCAGCCACAGGACAAGGTTCATGGAGTGGAAGAGTCCACTCATGTAGCGCTAACCATCAAAGGGTGAAAGCGCTTAATAGAAGCTGAGCGATTGGCTCAAGATGCAGAGAAAGTTGTAGGACCACCTACAGCCCAACGTAGGCAGAGACAGTAACCTGATTGGTACACTAGATACATGGCTCTTATGAGCAAGTGTGTTGTGACTGAGCCATCCTCTTTTGAGGAAGCTGTGGAGGATCCCACATGGGTAGACGCCATGGTGGAAGAGTATGATTCTATTGTCAGAAACAGTGCATGGGAGATTGTTCCTAGACTGAAAGGGAAATCAGTGGTGGGTTCGATATGGATCTACAAAGTTAAGCATGCAGCTGACGGGAGTGTGGAGAAGTACAAGGCAAGATTTGTTGCCCGAGGCTTTTCACAGATAGAGGGGATCGATTATGAGGAGACCTTTGCACCTGTCGCAAGGTATTCTTCCATACGGACAATTCTTTCTCTCTCAGTGTAGATGGGATGGCACATTCATCAGATGGATGTGAAGACTGTGTTCCTCAACGGAGTCATTGAGGAGGAGGTGTATATTGAGCAGCCTGAAGGCTTTGAGGTCTTCAATATCGAGTTGCATGTGTGCAGGCTCAAGAGAGTGCTGTATGGGTTGAAACAAGCACTACGTGCTTGGTACACACGGATAGACAACGATTTCATAGGACTTGGATTCTCCAAGAGCGAGGCGGATCCTAACCTATACCAGATTGTGGTGGAGGGTAAGTTGTTTATCATTGTATTGTATGTTGATGATTTGATTCTAATAGGTGATGAGCTGTTGATACTATCATGCAAGAAGGATCTTGCTACAGAGTTTGAGATGAAGGACTTGGGCCTCCTTCACTATTTCCTAGTATTGGAAATATGGCAGCACAATGGTGGACTGTTTGTTTCTTTGGGCAAGTATGCTCAGGAGATACTGGAGAAGTTCAACATGCATGGCTGCAAGCCTATTGATACTCCTCTTCCTGGAGGTTGGAGAAAGGAGGATGCCACTTCGAGAGAAGAAGTGGATGCCACTTTTTATCGACAATTGGTGGGGTCGCTGATGTATTTGGTTAATACATGACCCGATATATGCTATGCAGTTAACCAGCTTTCACAAGCTATGGTTAAGCCTACCAAGCTCTTTTGGAAGGCAGGCAAGCATGTATTGCGCTACTTGAGAGGAACATTGGGATATGGATTGTGGTACAGACAGGAGGATGAGGTGAAGCTATGTGGCTTCATGGATGCAGATTGGGTAGGTAGCCCAATGGACAGAAAGAGCACATCAGGAGGGGTCCTCAGTATTCCTAGTTGGTTTGTTCGGTTCTCATTTGGATCGTACTATGATTTACTGTGATAACCAGAGTTGCATTAAACTCTTGGCTAATCCTGTATTTCATGATAGATCTAAGCATATTGACATCAGGTACCATCATATCAAAGATTGTGTGCAGCGGAGGATCATGTTACTTTCATACATTCCAACGGAGGATCAGGATGCTGATACTCTGACGAAGGCTCTCAGCAGGAGCAAATTCGAATACCACCGAGGCAGGATAGGGGTTTCTGATAATCCATATCTTGTCAAGAGAGAGTGTTGATATTGCAACAAGATGATGGAGCTTAGTGAAATGAAGTCGCCTTCACTAAGTGGGCCCGTAGGCTATTTTTGGCGCAAGTCTATTTTTAGACTATATCTATTTTTAGACATATGGATCATGGTCGATGAGTTGCAGATTGTTGTTTATGGATGATTGGTCAAGTTTGGAAAAATAGATGGACTTCCATTTTTAGATCACAGCGGAGTGACTGCTTAGTCTAAATATAGAACAGTCAAATATTATTATCCCTTAATAATATTTAGACTATAAACTTTCTCTTATTCTCTTGGAGCACTTCAGGATGAGCTACGGATGTGGCACATGCGGATCCCAGAAGGAAATACATGGTTACCTATGGGACGACTGATCTTTACATGCAGGAATTAAGCTAGAACTCAAGTGATTTGAGTTTAGTGGACTGGAGGTGCAGTTGATGGAGTTGTGTTCAGTTTAGCTTTGTTAAACTGCTTGTATTTAGTCTAACCGGCAAATAGACTAGAGATGAGTTGGGTGAATTAGTTATTAATTAATTCACAAGTTATTAACTCATAATTTAACTTTAGAATACATCAGTTAACTCAGTTGCATGTCAGTGCATATTCAGTTCAGCAGGGACAGGTGTTAGAGGATCAGATTGCTATCAGTTGTGACTATAGTTGTGCATGAGGATTTGCACAATCAAAGGGATTGAGTATGCCAATGAATTGGCCAATACCAAGCGATTGTAGCCCGTGCTCATGTCTTTCCCAGTGTGAGTGATTATTCAGAGGTAAAATATGAGTTTGGTAAACCATTCTCATCAATTCTTGAGCAGGTATTGAGTTGTGGAGGCAGGCAAGCAGTGGAATAGATTTAGAGATCAGATCTGAGCTGTATTGTGTGTAACAAGTGGAGCTGGTACTGAATTTCTTGTGATAAGCATTGTGCTTTGTAATGTTACATGTTCTCAATCATTAATATACAGATAGTGTGGGGTTTTTAGCGAGATGCTTTCCCCAGGTTACATACTGTGTTAATGTGTGAATGCTCTTGATGTTTTATTGTTATTGATACTGCTATATTGATGATAAACGTAGAGGAGCTTATGTATTGTGTATGTATTCCACAATAGTACATGATCAGGATAATCTCTGTGAATAAGTGTTAAATTATTCAAAATTTCTACACTGGGCATACAAGTAATGTAATGTTTGGTGACCTATGTGGATTACTGTCCTATTTCCCATCAGATAATGCTTCAACTTCTTCACAACTTGCACCATGGCATAAAGCTCCTTATTATAGGTAGCGTAGTTAATAAATGCCTCATGAAATACTTCAGAATGGTAGAAAACAAGCCTTCCTCCTTTCATAAAGACAACTCCCATAGCAAACCCACTCACATATATATCCACTTCAAAGGGTAGTTGCAAGTTTTGTAATGTCAAAATTGGCAATTGACTAATCTTCTTCTTTAGCTACTCAAAATCCTTCTACTGGCATTTTACACATTGGAAACTCTTACAACTTGCTGTTATGGAATGGAACGATGTTGATACATCTGAAAATGCAGCTATGAATTTCCTTAGGTACTGTGTTGCCCCAATGAAACTCCTGACCTTATAAACGTTAATAGGCACCAACCATTTCTTGATGGCCTCCATCTCTGAAGGATCTATCCTAAGCTCTCTATTAGAAAATAATATATTACAGAGCAATGGAACACATAAAATATTGCAGAAATATAAGCATAGAAAACGCATAAAACAAGAGAAACACAGATATACGTGGTTCACCCAGTTTGGGCTACATCCATGGAGAAAAAGCAAATCCTTCTTTTTATATTATTTAGAAAACTGAAGAGATACAACCTACAGCAGATCCACTGTAACTCCCTCTTCACTCTCAATCTCCTCTCTCTTCCTCACTCAGAGTATAGATATACATAGATGCAATACAATTCCCTCATATATAGCGAGGGGGTTTCCTTCTAGGGAAAAAAACCCCCAAATTAATCATAAATTCTACTGTCAGATATCTGCCTAATAAACAACCCAGATTGACTATGAAATTACAAGGAAATTTTACATCTACTTTTAGCGTCGGGGGCGTTGCCCTCGAAACCCCCGCTAGGGGACCATTGGCCCCCAGGTCCCCCCAGTCGGGGGGGATTGACCACCCCCCCACATGGAGGGGTGTACAATCTTCCTGGGGTATACATTCGACTAAAACAAAGACCTGTAAGTAAGGATGATTAATCATGCTCCACACCCAACACTCTCCTCCATTGATCACATACCCCGGACACACCAAGGACTATTGCGCAAACTTGCACTTCTTGAGATTTTCTAGTAGTTGGTGCTTCTTTAATGTTTCCAACATGTGTGTCAAACGTGAAATATGCTCCTCCTAGGTATCATTATATACTACTATATCATCCAAATAGATAATAAGAAATGAATCTACAAAATGGTGCAATACATCATTCATTAATCTCATAAATGTAGCTAGTGCATTACATAGGCCAAATGACATAACTAACCACTCATACAAATCTTGCCTCATTTTGAAGGCATTATTCCAGGTATATTCTTCTATGACTCAATCCTGGTGATATACAAATTTCAAGTTAAACTTGGTGAAATACTTTTCTTGTTGCAACTAATCTAGCAGATCATCTATCCTGGGTACAGGGTATTTATTCTTGAGTGTGATTTTGTTCAATGCCATGTAATCTATCCACATCTGCCAAGTCCCATCCTTCTTCAACACAATGATGATGGGTGACCCACAAGGTGATGCACTCGGTCAAATGACACCCTATTCCAATGACTGTTGCATTTGTTTATTCACCTCACTTGAATCTATAACAAACTACCCATACAACCCAATATTTTGCAATGGGAAGTTTGGAAATAGCTGGATCTCATGTTCCACTTCTCTCTCAGGTGGTAACCCTTTAGGCTCTAGGAACACATTGTTGTATGCTTATGACAACTCATCCAATTATTTTTTTTGTTTCTTAGTACACCCCTCTAGGTATGCCTTGCCTCTTATTGACTCCTCTTCGGACTGACTTTCTCTTAAAAGCACTATAGTGCACTTGGTGGAACTGATCAATTTCTTAGCTTGGTTGGCACTTACCAGTGAAATTTTTTACTTTCCTTTGTGTGAATTAATGATGAACGATTTTATATCCTTGATGAGATGGTATTGGTTAGATCTCCTCATGAATATTTCATCACAGATTTACATGTATGGACTCCCAAACATGAGTCTACATACATGAAGGGGAACGACAACCTGATCTAGTTCATCAATAAAATAAACACTAATAGAAAAGCTAATTTTTCACTATTTTGTTACCTTCAACTCTGCATCCTTATTTACCCATTTGAGTGGGTTTGCATGTTCATGAAATTACATCCCCAACTTCTTAACCAATTGTACTACAATGAGATTCACTCATGATCCTGAGTCAAACAAAGCATCAATCTTTGTCTTCTTGACCTGTATCTTTATATGGAAGAGTTTGGTTATTTATTTCTCTTCCTATTGTTTAAGTCTACTCAGATTCACCTCCTTTTGCACTGATGTACATAAAATATCTTCATCCACATCTAAGATGCTTTGAACTTGGTTTCTCAAATTAGTAGCCATGAGATTCTTCTTCTTATTATCTTTCTTCTCACTCTTCGAGTTTATCTCTCGATCCAACTTCCAACACTTTCCCTCTATATGGCCATCAATGTTGTAGTGGTTGCAATGGTTGCAAGGATCTTTGCACTAGTGTGTTGTGGTTGTCATCCTTTTATCTTTCCCCACCTTTTGCTTCTTCTTCCCCTCCTTACAAACTTCATATTTCTCCTTCTGCTTCAATCCACTTAATTGCACCTTTTTCAAGCCTACGTTCTCCAGGTACTATGTCTGTACACAAGCCTCATATAACGTTTTGGGCTTGAACATCATTAATTGCTCACGCAGATGGTAGTGCAGACCCCCAAATACTTGAGAAGTACATCTAGGATTTTTGGAGAGATACCAAACATTATAGCCATCTTTGCACACTTTGTCTCGACGCTTGCCTAAAGTAATGCCATCGGATCCATTGGTCCTCCATGTAACTAATGGGATAAAATTGTGACTTAATGAGGCTTTTGAAATCCTCCCACTTAGTCATAAGAGGTTCTCCCTCCAACCTTAGGGTTTCTGTGTGGCTCTCCCACAAATTCAATTCATGGCCCTCCAATTTCAACTGAGACATTTTTCCCTTCCTCAATCTAATGAACAGTGAAATAAACTTCCAGTTGCTGCAACTAGTGGTTCAGCTTCAGTTCATCCATATCACCATGGTACAACTTGATATTGACTTTTTCTTCCATTTTAAACATGGATTGATTCACGACACTCGAATTGGGTTGATTTTTTTTGTGTTCTTTCTTCGGTTGGTTCTCTGTGTCTTCCTGATCTCCTGATCCCCCTTCTGATCTTTTCTCTACATTCAAACCCCCATATTCTCCAAATATCCTCATCTTATTACTTAGGGACACCATGAGGAGGCTTACATTGTAGTTTATATCTACAACTTGTTGTTTGAGTAGGGAAAACCTCACCTTTGCAGGATCACGAGGTTCATTTACAGATTCGTCGGCCATGATTAGGGTTTATGATTTTTAGCCCCACTGATCTAGATGCTTGCAATATCCACAAAATACCCAAAGAAACATCCTATGATACCAAATGATCCATAAATTGTTGTGCATATTCTACTGGATAGTTTGTCACAACAGATCTAATAATATTATATTAAAGCAATGAAACTTTTGTTGCCATTATGATGCATTTGTTGTCCTTGATGGAAACTCCCTTGTAATAGAATAAGTATATGGTAACTAGATGAATTCACAAGTCAGTTAAGAGGTGAAAAAATGAACGAACAAAATACCAGAATGATGGTTCAAAGGTTTACAGATCAGAATCGGCTGTTTGATACGGGGAGATTGTAAGAATAATGAATTAGGTGTTGTCCTTGATAGAAACCTACCTAATGAGTTGCTCTTGATGAAAATCTACTTGTTCAATGTATAAACAATATGTGTTTACAAATGTGATAGAATTCATGGTAGTTCAGAGGAATCAGTTAAAAGGAATGATAAAGTTTGAATTTCAAGAACTATACTTGGGTTCTGTTAAGACAAGTCACGTATGAACGTGAGTTTAGTGAAGAAAAGTAGCATATGGTTTTTGCACCATGGTATTTTAAATACCACGGGTCCTGACCATGGTATTGGCCCATATTAATGAGCACGACAACAAATATTGATTATGTCAAATATTTCCATCGATGATAATGTAGTTTTGACCCATTGTATTGGATAAGGAATAAACTATATAAAGAGGTGAAGATCAGAGTGCTACATGTGCAAGTGATGGAAATATTATGAAGAGTTATATCAAAAGAAAATATGCATGTCATGGGTTTTTGATGCTTTGCTTGTTCTATACTAAGTATGCACCTGAGATTTTGATGATGGATGAGATCCAATAGATCTAAAATAATTATGCACTAACAAATACAATGGCAGATCAGGATCATGAGACCTAGAATGATTTTTCATTGTATGATCTACTCATGGATTCATTAGATCTAAGTACTGACACATGTTTTTATGATCTTTGAATATTATGATCTGGGTCTTTATGAAGTTTTGAAGTGCTGCACAAATTTAGGTCAAAATTTGTAGATCTCTATGTTGGTTGGCCTCAGGAAAAGGGCATATACACGCGAGTTCACTGAATCTTAAAAGTAGCATATCCAAAGTAAGTGTTTATGTTCATAAAAGATTGATCAACCTGATTAGTGTTATTGCTTCTTTGTTGTTTGTTAATGATGTCCTCATGATTGATCTCATTTGAGTGATAGTGTCTGAAGTAGAACTGATTGAATGATGAAGTTGAATTTGGATATTGATTGATTAAAGAATGTTAAAATTACTTGCTAATTTTGATTGAAGATCAGAAAGTTTTGTGATTGGTTCAGAATGTTGCAATAGATCTAAGTATGATTCAGTGTTCTTTTTCAGAATTGTAGTGGTCAAGTTTTTAGTTTTTAGTATATTAAGATTTGTATGCGGATTTCTCTACAGAAAAGAGTGTATGCACGTGAGTTGCCTTAAGTGAAGTAGAGTATATATTTCAACATATGCTTGATCAGGATTTGTTATAACATAATATGGTTTCTGTTATGTGGAGTATGATGTTTGATATTCTAGTAATAGTGATCTAACTATTTCAGTTGACTAGTTGAGTTTTGATTAAGTGTCAGTTGATTTTGTTTTCAGTGAATGGTTGATTCAGTTGTGTCATAGATTGATGATTGGGTTTCAGTGATTTCTTGATTTAGTTGTGTCAGAGATTGATGATTGGGTTTCAGTGATTGTTAATTTAGTTCTGTCAGATATTGATAATTGGGTATCATTGATTGGTTGATTCAGTTGTGTCAGAGATTGATGATTGTGTTATAGTGATGAGTTACAATTTGATTATTGATATTTAAGCTTATTTGTTGGTAGTGGGTCTAGTCTAAAAATTTGATGAAAAGATGCCAACAAGTTATGATGTGTTGTAGCAAGTGGATCCAGTGTGAAATTTTATGAAACATGGTCCATGGATGTTGCTAAGGGTGGGAGCCTTAAGTGAGGAAGTCGAAGCTTCCTGTCAGCTGTTATAGACATATTTGGGCACATCAACCCCAACTCACATGTCAATGATATTAGGGTTCACCAACCCCAAATATATTTGTTTTATGCCCTAAAGAAACTTAGTCATCGGCATGCCTCATTCTCCAAAAGTTTAATCACAAAATTCATCCAAAAGGTGCCTGAAAGGGATCATTATAGAAAGCCCTGTGTTAGGGTGCGATGCATAGTAGGTACCACACTGTCAAAGTGCTATGCATTACAGTTTGGCCCTCTGTAAGGTGTGATGGGAAAGGTAAGACAAAATTCTGAGAGATTTTTAGAATCATTTGCTCATGGAAACTTCTAGAAACTTCTCCTGTGCCACTTGCCCCTGTGAGTTTGCCCAAGGATAACTAAAGGAATTAGGAAACCACCTCCAATTCCCCTCTTTCCTAGAACCAATTCTTAAAAATAGAATGGCATTCATCATCCTCATTGATGACTCAACCCCTTGCATCCATCTATAAATAGATCCCTCATCCAAGAGATCTAGAGGCAGAATATCTCTAAGTGATAAGGAAGTGCTGATGGTTTTAGTATTGAGTCAAAGTATTGTTGTAATATCAGAATTTCTTGCTGCCGATGAGGTGAAGAAGGTTTGAAGCTAGTAGGATGGCATTGGATCAAACTTATGGGTTGTAATCCTCCTTTCTATTAATAAATCTTTTCAATATTTTTCCCTATGATTGTGTAATGTTTCAATGCAATTATATGTTTATCATACTTATCATACTTTCAACACCGTGATGTTTATGAATTATGGATTATTATGCTTTGACGGGTCTATGTTTCTGTAATTGTGCATGTACTCTCCACGAATTTTAAGTATGGGAAAGAGTAACGAGATCGGCCAAAGGAGAGAGAGAGATCAAGTGAGGAATCAAGTGGAAGTTACAGGTTGGCTCAGAATAATTCAGCCTCTAGATCTCTTGGATGAGGGATCTCTTTATAGATGGATGAAATGGGTTGAGTCAGTAATGAGGATGATAAATTCCATTCTATTTTTAGGAATAGTTCCATGAAAGAGGTGAATTGGAGGTGGTTTCCTAATTCCTTTAGTCATCCTCGGTTGAACTTACAGGGGCAAGTGGCACAGGAGAAGTTTCTAGAAGTTTCCATGAGCAACTGATTCTCAAACTCTCCCAGAATTTTGTCTTACCTTGCCCATCGCACCTTATAGAGGGCCAAACTGCGATGCATAGCACTTTGACAGTGTGGTACCTACTATGCATAGCACCCTAACACAACGCCTTTTGAAATGATTCCTTTCAAGCACTTTTTGGATGAATTTTGTGATGGAACTTTTGGAGAATGAGGCATCCAAAGGACTAAGTTTCTTTAGGGCATAAAAAAACTCTATTAGGGGTTGATGAACCCTAATATCATCAACATGTGAGTTGGGGTTGATGTGCCCAAATATGTCTATAAACGTTTCCCCCTAAAGAATGAGGTCGTAAATATCTATGTCGAGTGAAATGCTTTATCATGAGGATCGAATGTTTAGAACTGGAAGGTGACCTACATCAATTACAATACAATACATCATGATAATATGTTTTTCTCATGAACTATATGAGGGAGGCATTCCCATGCTTAGCTTATAAACATGCATTACATGTATATAGATCAGATAGTCATCTACAAATATAGACTTGTGATTCTACAGATATAGATTTGTGATCCATGATTAGGATGACCATCTGTGTAAAGCCTTTGTACATTTGTCGCTTTTTTGCTCTTGAATATGTCATAGCCTGGATGGATGAAACTAGATTCGAGGTCTTCAAACTTGTTTAATCTTCAATCAATGTACTAGTCTAACCATGTGAAAAGATGTTCTGAGGTCGAACATGGAGGGACACCACCTGATTACCAGGCAATGATGTAAGCTCTTGACAGGCGCAAGAGGGATCACTGATAATGAGGATGATCCTCAAGTTACTACAGTAATTTTCATGTGGTGTGAATAGATGATTTGATGTCAAACACCATGTAAAATATTTGGGTCAAAGGCCATTGATGTCAACCTGTCGCCGGAAGAGAGAAACTTGCCATTGATGTATGCAAGCTTCAAAGCACTAAAAGGGCATCTCTAAGTCAACTTCTTGGATGATGATCTGATGTTGAGAAGAAGAAACTCGTCATAGGAGGGCCTTGGTGTATCGCACATCCATGACACAAAATGAAGAAAATGATCTTTGGAGATGAAAACGAACTGATGACACAAGTTTCAGGAATGGCGGTTATGAAAATGAAGCTTTGTGGTATTGCAACAGATGAGGCTTTAATTGGCTGACTTCTCTTGAACATTTCGGTGACACTGGGATGAATTGGTAGCATTGACCCCAAACAAAAATGATGGATGGTGTGATAGACCAACGGTATGATAACCATCAAATGGAATGTCCCAACCTAGCTTAATCACGAAGATGAAGTGAAAGTGTCATGTTCGAGAGCGACTCGCTACCATAAGTTTTCAAGATTTTTCCCCATTTTCCCCAGTCGTTGCTGACTAGTACCTCCTTATTTTTTATCTAGCTTGAGGAGGATAACATATGATTGTTCTATAATTCACCCTTCAAGAAAACCCATTTCTATTTTATGTTCTAAAGAGTCTAGCGATGATGAAACTCGATATTGCCTAGATGGACAAGTTTGTCACTATTATGATATTTTAACGAGTTTAACGACAAATATAACTCGGTCCTTTCAATGTTTAGAGAGTTTGAAAAGGGACAAAAAGAAAGCTCTATAATTTATTTTTTGTAAAAAATAATCCCTCAAGTCAAAAAAAGAATAAAATGATAAAAGAGAGATGTCGTTTCCAATAATTTAACGAGCCGGAATGGACAAGTGCTTGACAATATTTTCTTATTTAGAGAGTTTGAAAAGAGTTTAAAGAGGACTCTATTTTGAGGAATGAGTGGTGTCTATGGTAGCAACTAGTTCTGGTGATGTTGGAACTTAGAGAAAGATTTCGGCGCATATCACATAGAATTTCATTTGTCGATGCGTTTCGAACCAACTAGTGTGGTTCATCGTCAGGACAAGTTGAAGAAACAGATCTAGCTCCTCATGCTTAAATAGTCCGAGCTGAGCCTCCAACAGCTATCACCTCTAACGGCTAGTTTGACTCAAGTACAGGGGTCAAAAATAATTATAATATTTTAATTCCTTAAAAATATAAATTAAGGACCTAATAAGTTAAATATATGACCCTGAAAAGCCTTAAAATTATAAATAATATTATTTAAAAGTATTAGAAAGAAGCAAGATTTAATAATTAAAAGCTATAGGTTAATGTAAATAATTTTAATTTGAAAGTATCAAAATAAATAATAAAAATCTTAATCTAATTAATACTTATAAGGAAAATTAGTTAATTAAATGACCTAAAAAATAATAATAGGTTAAATGAAGAAAACAAATTCCTATTTAAAAGTATTACTAAAATGTACGTTAGTCAAGGTTAAAACTTTTTTAAGTTAGTTACTAATCCAAAAGGAAAATTAGTAATAGTAAAATTAATTAATTCCATATAAAAGCATTATTAAAAAATTTTATAATTAGGCTCTAAGCTAGATGAATAAACTAATGATAATTAATAAAAGGTAATAAATTAGTAATAGTAATAAATAAATTAATTAATTTCATATAAAAATTTTGAATTAGGCTAAATGAATAAACAAATGATAATTAATAAATAGTCAAATAAAAGCCTCAAAAAATATATAAATAATTTTAATTTGAAAGTATGAGAAATAAAGACAACCAAAAATCCTAATTCAATTAATACTTACAAGGAAAAATTAGTTAATTAAATGACCTAATGAAAAAAGGACCTACAAAACTTTATAAGAAAAATAATAAATGGTTAAATGAAGAAAACAAATTCCTATTTAAAAGTATTACTAAAATGTTCGTTAATCAAGGTTACAAAATTATAATTTAAAAGGAAAATTAGTAATAGTGATAAATTAATTAATTGATTTCATATAAAAGTATTATTAAATTTTAATTAGGCTATAAGCTAAATAAACTAATGATAATTAATAAAAGGTAATAAAGAAAACAAAGGGAAATATGATATATCAGAAATTAGATATAAGGAGAAAAGAATTAGAAATGAAAATTAGTTACGAGGAGGCCCTTAAAAATAAACAATAAGCAGAAAAGGAATTAAAAAGGAAATTAGGCAAAGGACACTGAAATAACAGAAGAAAACAATAATAAGAACCAGAAATGAAAATAAAAATAAAATACATAAATGGATGTTGGAACTTCTCAAAACATGTTGATTTATGTGAAGAGGTTGGCTAATAAGACCAGTTATTGCAACTACTCCTCATAAAAGGTAAAACAACCAAGTGAAAGCGTATGATTGGCCAAAAGGATGGTGGTGATGGAATGAAAACAACCAAGGCTCATCTGAATAAAAAGGCTGATAGAATGGCAATCACGAGGGCTAAAAATGGAAATGGGTTCATTTTTACACAAGCTTGAACCATAGGGAACTATGCTTGGGTTCAGTTTCATGTTTACACAAGCTTGAAACAAAAAAACTATGCTTGGATTTAGTTTCATTTTTATACAAGCTTAAAACAAAGAACTATGCTTGAAACTATTTTCATTTTTACACAAGCTTGAAACAAGGAAAAATTGTGCTTGAAATTGGTTTCATTTTTACAGAAGCTTGAAATGAGCAAAAAATTTGCTTGAAATTGGTTTACATGCCCATAGCATGATGAAAGGGAGAGTCTCATGTAACCAGATGGAAGTCAATGTAGTGAAGCAAGAAGGTTATCCAAAACTTTTTGGCTTCATCCAGATAGGGAGAAAGGTGAATGGGGTGATTCCCTTCACATAACCTATAGGGAAACTTAAATCTACCATTAGGTGCATGCCCCCTAAGCTTCATTACATTCATCTTGGTAGACTACTCAAGGCTATTAGGTGGATGTAATGAAGGTTCTTTTATGATCAAGTGAAAGACTTGACTAGGATTTTATGAGATTTATTCAAAGACTCAACTTGGGACGTTATTTCATTTTTTAATGAGCTTAACACAAGACAAGGAACTTTGCTCATATTCTTTGTTTAATTTTTTAACAAGGTTGACACAAGACTAGGAAGTATCCTCATATTCCTTGTTTCATTTTTTAATGAGGTTAACACAAGACCAAGAACTATCCTCATATTCCTTGTTTCATTTTTTAATGAGGTTGACAGAAGATCATGAATTGTCCTCACGAGAGCTATTTCATTTTTTAATGAGGTTGACACAGTAAAATAACTATCCTCACATTCCTTATTTCATTTTTTAACAAGGTTGACACAAGACAACGAACTATCCTCGGAACCATTGTTTCATTTTTTGACGAGGTTGACATAAGACAACGAATATCCTCAAGCCCCTTGTTTCATTCTTTAATGAGGTTGACACAAGACAACGAACTATTCTTAGAGGACCTGTTTCATTTTTTAATGAGGTTGACATAAGACCGTGAACCATTGTCAAAGAGTTGTTTCATTTTTTAACGAGGTTGACACAGTAAAAGAACTATCCTGAATTACTTGGTTTCTTTTTTTAACGAGGTTGACACAAGACAAGGAACTATCCTCATATTCTTTGTTTCATTTTTTAACGAGGTTGGCATAAGACAAAGAACTATCCTCATACTCCTTGTTTCATTTTTTAACGAGGTTCACACAAGACAATGAACTATCCTCGCTGAGCGATTTCATTTTTTAACGAGGTTGACACAGTGAAAGAACTATCCTCATATTCCTTATTTCATTTTTTAAGAAGGTTGACACAAGACAACGAACTATCCTCGGAAACCTTGTTTCATTTTTTAACAAAGTTGAAGAAGATGGTAAAGTTAAGCTTCCATGTAGGTTATGTGAAGGGAATCACCCCATTCACCTTTGTTTATTTGGATGAGCCAAAGGTGTTGGATAATTGTCCTGCTTCACCGCAGTGACTACCATCTGGTTATAGGAGACTCTACGTTTCATCTTGCAGGGGGTAGGCAAACCATTTTCAAGAATAGTTTTTCAGTTCAAGCTTGTGTAAAAATGAAACTGAATCCAAGCATAGTTTTTTGTTTCAAGCTTGTGTAAACATGAAACTGAATCCAAGCATAGTTCCCTATGGTTCAAGCTTGTCTAAAAATGAACCCATTTCCATTTTAACCCTTATGATTGCCATCTTATCAGCCTATTTTATTAGATGATCCTCCGTTGTTTCATTCCATCACCACCATCTCTTTGGCGGTCATGCGCTCTCACTTGGTTGTTTTACCCTTTTTTTAAGGAACAGTTGCAATGAATGCTCTTATTAGCCAGCCTCTTCACATAAATCAACATGTTTTGAGAAGTTCCAACATCATCGAAACAAGTTTCTACCCTAGATACCACTCGTTCATCGAAATGGAGTTGTCTTTAAACTCTTTTCAAACTCTCTAAATAAGAAAATATTGTCAAGTGCTTGTCTATTCCAGCTCATTAAAGTATTGGAAACGATATCCCTCTTGTATTATTTTATCCTTTTTCGGGCCTGAGGGATTATTTTATGAAAAATTACTTATGGAGTTTTCTTTTTGTCTCTTTTCAAACTATCTAAACATTTACAAGGACAGTTCTTTGTCTTGTGTCAACATCGTTAAAAAATGAAACATTCCCAAGGATAGTTCTTTGTCTTGTGTCAACCTCGTTAAAAAATGAAACATTCCCAAGGGTAGTTCTTTGTCTTGTGTCAACCTTGTTAAAAAATGAAACAAGGATCCGAGGATAGTTCGTTGTCTTGTGTCAACCTCGTTAAAAAATTGAAAAAATGAATATGAGGATAGTTTCTTATCTTGTATCAACCTCGTTAAAAAATGAAACAAGGAGTCCGAGGATAGTTCCTGGTCTTGTGTTGACCTTGTTAAAAAAAAGAAAGAAACAAGGGTCTATGAGGATAGTTATTTTACTGTGTCAACCTCATTAAAAAAAAATGAAACATATCTTATGTGGACAATTCCTTATCTTGCGTCAACCTCATTAAAAAATGAGAAAAGGAGTATGAGCATAGTTCCTTGTCTTGTGTCAAGTAAAGTTCCAAGTTGAGTCTTTGAGTAGATCTCAGAAAATCCCAATCTAGTCTTTGACTTGATCTTGTAAAAGAACCTTCATTCCATCCACTTTATAGCCTTCAGTAATCTACTTAGGTGAATGTAATGAAGCTTGGGGGGCATGCACCTAATGGTAAAGCTAAGCTTCCCTATAGGTTATGTGAAGGGAATCACCCCATTCACCTTTGTTTATCTGGACAAAGATAAAGTGTTGGATAATTGTCCTGCTTCACCGAAGCAACTGCCATTTGGTTACAGGAGACTCTCAGTTTCATCATGCTTGGGGCAAGCAAACCATTTTCAAGCATTGTTTTTCATTTTGAGCTTGGGTAAAAATGACACTGAATCCAAGCATAGTTTTTTGTTTCAAGATTGTGTAAACATGAAACTGAATCCAAGCATAGTTCCCTATGGTTGAAGCTTGTCTAAAAATGAACCCATTTCCATTTCAACCCTTGTGATTGCCATCTTATCAACCTATTTTATCAGATGATCCTTGGTTGTTTCATTCCATCACCACCATGTCTTTGGCTGATCATACACTTTCACTAGGTTGTTTTACCCTTTTTTTGAGGAACAGTTGCAATGAGTGCTTTTATTAGCTAGCCTCTTCACATAAATCAACGTGTTTTGAGAAGTTCCAACATCACCAAAACAAGTTGCCACCCTAGATAGCACTCGTTCCTCAAAACAGAGTCGTCTTTAAACTCTTTTCAGACTCTCTAAATAAGAAAAGATTGTCAAGCGCTTGTCTATTCTAGCTGGTTAAAGTATTTGAAATGACATTACTCTTGTATTATTTTATCCTTTTTCGGGCCTGAGGGATTATGTTATGAAAAATAACTTATGGAGTTTTCTTTTTGTCTCTTTTCAAACTCTATAAACATTTACGAGGACAGTTCTTTGTCTTGTGTCAACCTCGTCAAAAAATGAAACAAAGGTCCGAGGATAGTTCGTTGTCTTGTGTCAACGTTGTTAACAAATTGAAGAAAGGAATATAAGGATAGTTTCTTGTCTTGTATCAACCTCATTAAAAAATGAAACAAGGAGTCCGAGGATAGTTCCTGGTCTTGTGTCGACCTCATTTAAAAGGAAAGAAATAAGTGTCTATGAGGATAGTTCTTTTACTGTGTCAACCTCATTAAAAAAAAATGAAACATCTCTTATGAGGACAATTCCTTGTCTTGTGTCAACCTCGTTAAAAAATGAAACAAGGAATATGAGCATAGTTCCTTGTCTTGTGTCAAGCAAAAAAGTTCAAAGTCGAGTCTTTGAGTAGATCTCGTAAAATCCCAATTGAGTCTTTCACTTGATCTCATAAAAGAACCTTCATTCCATCCACTTGATAGCCTTGAGTAATCTACTTAAGTCAATGTAATGAAGCTTGGGTGGCATGCACCTAATGGTAAAGTTAAGCTTCCTTGTAGGTTATGTGAAGGGAATCACCCCATTCACCTTTGTCTATCTGGACAAATCCAAAGGTGTTGGATAACCATCCTGCTTCACCACAGCGACTACCATCTGGTTATAGGAGACTCTCTATTTCATCATGCAAGGGGTAGGCAAACCATTTTCAAGCATAGTTTTTCATTTTGAGCTTGTGTAAAAATGAAACTAAATCCAAGAATAGTTTTTTGTTTCAAGCTTGTGTAAACATGAAACTGAATCCAAGCATAGTTCCCTATGGTTCAAGCTTGTCTAAAAATGAACCCATTTCCATTTTAACCCTTATGATTGCCATCTTATCAACCTCTTTTATCAGATGATCCTTGGTTGTTTCATTCCATCACCACCATCTCTTTGGCCGATCATATGCTCTCACTTGGTTGTTTTACCCTCTTTTTGCGGAACAGTTGCAATGAGTACTCTTATTAGCCAGCCTCTTCACATAAATCAACATGTTTTGAGAAGTTCCAACATCACCGAAACAAGTTGCTACCCTAGATACCACTCATTCCTCAAAAGGGAGTCGTCTTTAAACTCTTTTCAGACTCTCTAAATAAGAAAAGATTGTCGAGCACTTGTCTATTCCAGCTCATTAAAGTATTAGAAACGACATCCCTCTTGTATTATTTTATCATTTTCTAGACGTGAGGGATTATTTTATGAAAATGAACTTATGGAGTTTTCTTTTCATCTCTTTTCAAACTCTCTAAACATGAAAAGGATCGAGTTATCCTTATCGTTAAACTCGTTAAAATAATAGCAACAAACTTGTCCATCTAGAAAAGATCGAGTTTTAGCATGGCTGGACTCGTTAAAACATCAAATAGCGGTGGGTTTGCCCAAAGGGAGAATTATACAACAAGCATATGTTATCCTCCTCAAGCTTGATAAAAAATAAAGAGGTATTGGTCAGTAATGACAGGGGAAAATTGGGAAAAAAATTGAAAACTTATGGTAGCGAGTCGCTCTTGAACATGACACTTTCACTTCATCTCTGTGATTAAGTTGGGTTGGGACATTCCATTTAATGGTTATCATACTGTTGTTCTATCACACCATCCATCATTTTCGTTTTGGGTCAACACTACCAATTCATCCTAGTGTCACCGGTATGTTCAAGAGAAGTCATCTAGTTAAAGTCTCATCTCTTGCAATACCACAAACCTTCATTTTCATGACTGCCATTCCTGAACCTTGTGTCGTCGGTTTGTTTTCTTCTCCAAGGATCATTTACATCATTTCGTTTCATAGATGGAGGATACATCAAGGCCCTCCTACGATGAGTCACTTCTTGTCGACATCAGCTCATCATCAAAGAAGTTGACTTAGAAACACCCTTTCAGTACTTTGAAGCTTGCATACATCAATGGCAAGTTTTCCTCTTCCGGCGATAGGTTGACATCAATTGCCTTTGACCGAAATATTCTGCGTGGTGTTCGACATTGAATCATCTATTCACACCACGTGAAATGTACTGTTGTACCTTGAGGATCATCTTCATTATCAGTGATCCCTCTTGCGCCTATTAACAACTTACATCATGGGCTGGTAATCAAGCGATGTCTCTCCATGTTCAACCATAAAACATTTTTTCACATGGTTTGACTTGTACATTGAGTGAAGATTGTACAAGTTTGAAGACCCCAGATCTAGTTTCATCCATCTAGGCTGTGATATATTTGGGAATACAAAAGCATAAAATGTACATAGGCTTTACACAGATGGTCATCCTAATCATGGATTACAAGTCTATATCTGCAGACGACTGTCTATTTACATGTAATGCAAGTTTATAAAGCTAAGTATAGGGATGCCTCCCTCAACTAGTTCATGAAAAGTCATATTATCATTTACTGTATTGTAATTGATGCAGGTCAACTTCCAGTTCGAAATCTCTGATATCATGATAAAGAATTTCACCTGACATGAGCATTTATGACCTCATGCTTTAGGGGGCAACTATTATAGACATATTTGGGCACATCAACCCCAACTCACATGTCGATGATATTAGGGTTCATCAACCCCTAATATAGTTGTTTTATGCCCTAAAGAAACTTAGTCATCTGGATGCCTCATTCTCCAAAAGTTCCATCACAAAATTCATCCAAAAAGTGCCTGAAAGGGATCATTGCAGAAAGCCCTATGTTAGGGTGCTATGCATAGCAGGTACCACACTGTCAAAGTGCTATGCATCATAGTTTGGCCCTCTGTAAGGTGCGATGGGTGAGGTAAGACAAAATTCCAGGAGAGTTTGAGAATCAGTTGCTCATGGAAACTTCTAGAAACTTCTCCTGTGCCACTTGCCCCTCTGAGTTCGCCCAAGGATGACTAAAGGAATTAGGAAACCACCTCCAATTCCCCTCTTTCATGGAACCAATTCCTAAAAATAGAATGGCATTCATCATCCTCATTGATGACTCAATCTCTTACATCCATCTATAAATAGATCCCTCATCCAAGAGATCTAGAGGCAGAATATCTCTAAGTGACAAGGAAGTGTTGATGTTTTTAGTATTGAGGAAAAGTATTGTTGTAATCTCAAAATTTCTTGTTTCTCATGAGGTGAAGAAGGATTGAAGCTGGGAGGATGGAATTGGATCGAACTTATGTGTTGTATTCATCCTTTATATTTAATAAAGCTTTTCAATATTTTTCCCTATGATTGTGTAATCTTTCAATGCAATTATATGTTTATCATACTTTTGATTCTGTGATGTTTATGAATTGTGGATCATTATGATTTGACGGGTCTATGTTTCTATAATTGCGCAGGTACTCTCCAAGCGTGTTAAGTACGGGGAGGAGTAATGAGATTGGCCAAAGGAGAGAGAGATCAAGCGAGCAATCAAGCGGAAGTTACAGGTTGGATCTTCATAATCTTTATCTTATCTGTCATTCATAGGAAAAATAGTGAATTGTTTTAACTATTGTTTCTAGGTTAGCTACCAAGCCTAGAGAGTTACCATTTCTTAGAAATACTAATTTTCCCAGAAATACCAGTAGTAGCTGGTGGTCAAATTAGGGAGTTACAGCTCCCTTCCAATAGTAGCTGGAGAACAACTAAAGGATGTAGCCTTCTACAGGTTGGTGTCTGTGTACTGGTACAAATTTATGCCAGTACAAGAACCCAGGGGGTTAGAGCTCCTTTCTTGTAGGAGCTAGAGAATGAACGAAGGTTGTAGCCTTCTGCAGGTGGGTGCCTATATACTAGTATGGACCTACACTAGTACAATATTGTAAAAAAAAAATTCCTTATATTAAAATGAAGACAAAGACGACAACAACAAGTTGTTTTTTCCCACATTGGGTTTCCACCTTAAATCCTGGTGTTCATGTGTGTTGCTTATGTGTGATGTTTATATTATTCTTACAATGCATGGTTACTATTTCTCTAATGTTTAATAAACTTCTAATGCACTGGCTGAAGACCAACATATGATGAATTAACTGAATCATCAGTTTACTAGATGTATTCTAGTTGTCTTAAGAACCATTGCGTACACACGCGGGTTCCTTTCAGTAAAGCTACGTATAGAAATATGAATATTGAATGAAAAAGTTATAGATTTTAAAATACTGATTCACCACCCGTCACAGTATTTTTCCCAACAATTGGTATCAGAGAATGTCCTTTCGCATAAGCTTGATCACTTGAAGGAGATCTATCAAGACAATGGGAAAAAATAGAAAGAAGAAAGAACCTCAAAAGAAGAATATGTCTCAAAGAGACAGTGACAGTGTTAGAGACAATTAGATATTAGGTTGAAGCAAATATTCAGATTTAGAATCGCCTCAAAATGAGGATGAACAAGCAAAAGAATTATTAGGTACTGATTTTTGGTCCTATAGTGGTACCTTGCTTTGTTCATGCAATATTGAATATAATAAATGTGACAATGAAACAACTAAATTTTCTCTTAATCTAATGACCATAGAACTAGAAGTTAAAAGGCTCCCATATAAAATTAGAGATCAACAAGATCTATTTGATAAAATGGAATGTACCTACAAAGACGAGGTTACCAAGTTAAAAACTCAGTTGGAGGAAGGAAACAAAATAAGGGAGCAGTACAAGGAAAAGGAAGATCAATGTCAAAGGCTACAAGATGAAGTAACATCATTGAGAAATCAAGTGAATGAAAATGATACAACAACCAAGGAACATAAAGAAATAACCTGTTACTATGAAGGTCTTGAAGATGAGGTCGTCTCTTTAAAATAAGGTATTGAAAAATCAAATAAGCAGAATGAAGAACTAATTCAAGCATTTGAAGAATAAGAAAATGAGATTCTCCAATTAAAACACCAAGAGGAGGAAGAAAGAAAAGTTGAAGAAAATATGAAGAAGTAATATCTATAAAAGGAAAAGTAATATCAGGTTGAGGCAAATATCCTAAAAGGTAAATTCTAAGAAAAGGATAAACTTTTACAATTTTAAGATAGTACTAAGATTTTGGATAATGTTCTTAGTAGTAAAAGGTCTCCTACCATCAAACCTGGTATTGGTTTTCATGAAATTGTTAAAGGTGAATCTAGCTCACAAGTTGAGCCAAGGAATTACAATGAAAAATCTGAAACATTCAACAAGGAGATAAGAAGCCTACCCCATAAAGAACCAAGGAAAGAAAGTCTTCGAAGAAAATCATTTATTCCTAAATACAGAGTGTTAATCGATTCTTTCCTCTGATAAACAATGTTGAATGTTCTGTATGTCATAATTTTGGACATGTTGTAGCTAGGTGCAGAAGTAGAATCCTTCAATCTAATAACCATCTCACAGAAACATCATCAGCTTCCAGGTACTTTAAGGGATATTGTTTTTTCTTGCAATATGTTTGGTCACAAAGCCATTGATTTCTATAGAAGGAATATGAAACATATATGTTATGCTTGTAACAAGTTTGGGCATGTAGCAAACGAATGCGCGAATGAGCCTATGGATCACCATAGATAATATGGTAAGCAACCAAAGAATAACATTGATATTGGAAAATATGAAAAAGATGGATCCACCAATAAACAAGAAAAGGAAAATTAGATAAGCTTTGGTCTTACTCTCTACTCATTCAAGGACGGAGATGACTGGAACATAGATAGTGGATGTTCTCATCACAGGATAGGAGATAAGATTAAAATGGAGTTTCTGAAGAAGAAACATCGTGGTAATGGTATTTTTGGAACTGATGTTTCAACAAAATTTTAGGACTAGGTACAATCAAAACAGACTTAGGGGGAATTGAAATTATGCAATTTCAGTATTCCACCTTTCATACACTGATCTTATGAATACAAGTCATGTATCTACATGAGTTTGAAACTGTATAGTTGTATATATGTTGGTTTGATGAAGAAACAATGGGACAGACTCAGAAAAAGGGTATGATATGGTTCAATCAATTATCAATTGTCATTTCTATTTTTATGGATGATGATTATAGCCTGTTGATACTAGTTAGAAGTTCTTTTGGCCCTCATAATTTTTTGATGACTTGATGTATAATTGGTTGATGATGATGCCTTGACGATTATTGCTGATATATGCAACGATCAGATCGATAGTGAGCAGTCGGCAAAGGTTCAAGGGCAGCATTTACTATGCCTCTAATAATGCATTATTAGCATTATGTTTTTTTAGAATTCCTTGGTACATAATGATGCTTATCAATGGTGATGATTCTTTAGTTGTTATGCTATGGTCATGGGTAGCCTATATGAAATATGATATATATTTCTTGAGCCACATAGTTGTTTTGATGCTATTGATCAGATTTATGGATGATTCTTTTGATGCATATGGTACATATGTCTTCATAAGTTCAAGGAGAAAAACAAAGATTGAGTACAAAAATTCATTATTTGATGATGATAAGTGTCACTCATTAATTTTATGTTGTTGTCATCATAACTTAAAAGATGCATAAATTTCATATGGTGCAGTTATGAATGAGGATTCCTATAATTCTTGGCTCTCACATGGTATATTGTTTGAGGATTGTTTCTCTTGATGGTATCAAGAAAGTTTGACAAATGACTATGAGCTCATGGTTTTATTTCACATTGATGAGAAGCTAGATACATATTGATACCTCTATGATGGGTAAATTAGAGATAAGGATCACATGGATGATCTTCTTGTATGAAGAAAATTAGCTAAGAGAATAGTGTTATTGCAAGTTTCATGAAGACATAGCTATTTGAAGACACGGCTATTTGGAGACATGGCTTGCTTAGTCACATAATGATGATGAACTCTTACTTTATGATGATAGGCTTGTTTCTCACATATCTTGATTATCATGGCTGATGCTTATCAAATGTGGGATGTTAGAAAACTCCCTAGTGATGATACATGTTTGATATGTTGAGGAAAAAAGATGCAATTCTTACTACAATTATTTGATGATGATGTGTGGTCATGGATGATGACTATGGTGCTTTAACATGTATATGATATGATGTGAATATTTTTGTGAAGAAATATGCATTAATGCTTGGAGATATGGCATATGCTTAGTTGACTCATGAAAGGCTATGTTTTTTATGAACATAGATAAAGGCTTTTTCTACCAAAGAAAAAAAGAGTAAGCTAATCTTGATAAGGTCTAGAGGATGAAGTTGATAGAAGATATATATGAAAATCTATATGCGACATACTTAGTCACATGTTGATGATATTGAAGCTACATTGTCCTTTCTTGCGAATTGATGATGAACATATACATGTTGTTGTTCTTGATGCTACTGACATATGCTTATGGTGCAGACCATATATGGTGTATGATAGTTGTTGATAGCTATCATGTTCTTGTATTTTGTCTTTGTTATAAATATCATGTATATTATTTGATGTAAAGGTCATGTAAAGACCTATGGTGTAATAATTGGAATATTCAGTTATGTATGGAATTTTTAGATTATGCCAAATATTTAATCCCACTTGGTTGGTTGGTTGTCCCAAAAATGTAAGCCCACTTGGTTGGGTGGTTGAGTCAAATATGTATCCCAACTTGGTTGGGTGATTGATATAATTATGAGTCCTTGGTGATAGGAAGACCATACTTAGTTCTTCATTTTACATCCATTAGACATTTTGGCATGTGCTCAAGGGGAGAATGATCAGAGAATTCAGCATGTGGTCAGGGGGAGCTTGGTTAGTATTCATATTCAATAGTTCATATATGGAAGTCTTCATTTAACATTGGTTAGCCCTTTTCCCTTTATGTCAAAGGGGGAGATTTTCTTTATGTTTTAAAAAGCTTGGTTCTTGGCTTGATGTTATTTACAGGTTGTGGTGACCAAACACCAAAGTGGTTGCCATCAAGTCCAAAGGGCGAGATTGATGCAGAAGCATCCAACCACCCTTAATCAAAAGTCAAATTCAAAGCTATGGAGGAGGTGACATGGACAATCATGTAAACCGAGAGAAAATTTCTATTAAAAATGATCTAATTTGATGGAATTGATAAGTCTTGAGAAGAATTAATTTAATGTAACTATCTGCCATGTATGTGTGTGAGAGATTTAGGTGATTTGTGAGAGGAAATCATGGATCTGAGATGATCCATGACTTTGTAATTTCTCTATAAAGAGTTTGTCCATGTGAGAAGAGATAGAGAGGGGAAGGAAACATTTGTATAAACAGAGTGTGGATTCAATGTAGTCGAGAGGAGAATTCATGACTAAGGCTGAAATGACTTAGACTGTAATTATCTTGTGTATAATATAAACTGTGTGTTATGTGGAGTTTGTATGTCTATGTATTTATGTGTTATTGGTTCATTGATCGACCATCGATCACTATAAGGATCGATGGCGATCCAATGATAAAACTTGTTAATTGTGGTATGAGTGTCATGAGTGTTTAAAAGGAGTGCGGCAGAGTTAATCTGGGTGGAAATGTGAAGTCCATCATAAGCGAACAAGTGTATAGGGAGTCATCAGATCGTTAGATCGATGGATATTAATGACGGAAAAGGAATGACGAACAAAGAGATTTGGATCGTCATATTGATAGATCTGTAGAATGACGGTGATCAACAACATCGATGAATAGGAGTGTATGGATGTCTTGATCATGGTTGAAGACCTACACTCATTCCCAACCATTGATTTCATCTTCAACACTTGCGTCACAGTCAACTGGGGGGTTCAACTATTTGGTAATCCACGTACAAGTTAAAGATCCGCAGGCTGTAGATTGATGACTTTGTATATCCAACAAGTATTGGGTCGCCATGTGATCGATCTTTAATCTTAAAGAGACCCAAGAAGTTCATGGATGCGGGTTTATTTCATTTGGAGTATGGTCTTATGCATTCAGGTGGGACCATTGTTTGTTAATGGATTATGTGCTAAAGTGTTGTTGGGTGATTGGTTTGGTTTTGGATGAAATCCACCAATGTAATGCTTCCGAATTGTAAAGGTGGGTGATAACCCAATAGACTCATGTAAGGTTATTATGAAAACCAGGGAAATTGCCTTTAGGTGGTTTTTCCTGCATCACAGATTGTTAGCATTTTGATGCATGTGTTGTCCTTGATGGAAACTCACTTATAACAAAAAAAGTATAAGGTAATCAAATGATTTGACAGGTTAGTTCAAAAGTGACAAATTGATGGAACAAAATACTAGAATGATGGGTCAAAGCTTTACATATCAAAATTAGAAGTTTGATACAGGTAGATTGTTGGCATTATGAATTAGGTGTTGTCCTTGAAGGAAGCCTACCTGATGAGTTATATCTTGATGAAAATATACTTGTTAAAGGTATAAATAGGATGTGTTTACAAATGCGATAGAATGCATGGCATTTCAAAGGAATCAGTTTAGAGGAATGATAAAGTTGGAAGTTCAAGAACTAAACATGGGTTCTCTTAAGCCAAGTCACATATGTACATGAGTTTAGTGAAGAAAAGAAGCGTATGGGTTTTGCACCATGGTATTCTAAATACTAAGAGTCCTTACCATGGTATTGGCTCATAGTAATTGTGGAGCGATAAAAAGGTGTCTTTTTAACTCCTAATTACCTTCACATTAATTATCAACCCAGGGACGACTTTTTATTTCAAGAGTGTACTCAGTCTGAGGTGGCTATTTACTCAAGAGTAATGTTTTGCAGTATAGTGCTTAAAATACAAAAGGAAATGAAAGCTGGAAACAAAATCTAATTGGAACAACAAGAAACTCAAATGCTCTGTAATTAAATCATTCACTCAAACAACCATCAATTGAGGATACAATAGCAATAACTCATTCCTCTAGAGATTGATGCAATTGAAATCAAGCCGGAACAAGACAATCAATCTGGGAACGAGGAAGCAATAACCAATGTTCTCTACAGTTGAGAGTTCTGCTTTAAAGCAATTAAAAGGAAATAGAAATTGAACTAAAGCTGCTATTGAAAGTAAACTAGGAAAACTCTTTAAAAGCACTCTTGCAATGAATCAACAGAAATGAACAGCAAAGCTTCATCTAACAAAAATGATTTATTAATGGAAAGGAATAGCAATGCTAAAATACTAGAATTAAACAACAATCTTAAATGGAACCGAACAACAAAACTAAGTAATTAGAAAGACACAGCAACTATAAATGTAATTGAATCAGTAACCTATCAGCATGAACATTAATCACAGTTATTGAAGCAACAATAATCGTAGTTATAATTGAATAGTAACTTAATTGAACAACCATTGCAATTATAAATGAGCAGCAATTAAATGGACCACAGTCTTAATTAGACAACGTAGTATTAGATCAGAATTATCAGCAGGACATTTCAAGTTATATTTGATAATTCTATCACTGACACAATCCAATTATGATTTCAACGAAATGTTCATAAACAAAAGATTACTGAAAAAAAAATTTAAAGAAATGAAAAGGAAATCAAACCATCACACGGCCACCATAGGCCGGGCCCTTAGCCGCCAGCAGATGCTAGTAGGTTACTTCAGAATGAAAAGAATGAACAGCAACTCCCGAATCAGGTATTAATCATTAAATGGTAAAATCATTACAACAGCAGCGGCTTTGAGACTTACAGCCTGAAACAATCCTTTCTTCCTCCTATCCTATCATGAATTCTTAATTCTAAATCTCTAATTCTAAATCCTCAATTCCATCATTTTTCCATTCTCTTAGCCATCATTTTCCATCTCCTAGCCATCCCCAAATCATTCCCATCTCTGATCTCTGTTTTCATTTAAATAGAGAGAGATCAAAGAGAAGTTACAATAAAGATACGTACAACATAATTTCTATTACAAAATTAGATTGTTTCCAACCAATTGATCAACAAGAAGATATATTTCCATCCAGCTTTCAACAAGAACAAGACGAATTTAGCTTTGCAGCTGAGATTTGGAGGACGGCCGCAACAACAAATCTGAGAAAATCGTGCTCAAAGAACCCTGCGTTTCTCTCAGTACAAACCAAATTTGGGCAAACCATTCTTCAAAAGTTAATTGGGTCCGTTCTGGACAAAACCCATGTTCCAGATTTTCTATATTCTGCTTCATTTTCTTAGAATCTCAACCGCAAAACTGTCACTTCTTATTCCAGTGCATTTCTGAGTTGGCACTTTTAATGATCAAATCTTCAATCTGGAAATTATCTTGAAGGCTAAAAATGGTGAATAATTTTATAACCAATTTATTAAACTTTCATTGATAATATCATGCATAATCATCAATTTATTACAAATAAAGGAGAATAAATAATATTCATTCATAGAAGCATAAATCATTGTAAAATATAATTATATGATAAATGACGTGATGAAGAATGGTAGAAATGGGTGGAATAAGCATTCACAAGTGATAATAATAATGGCATATTAACGACCCAACATACCCCCACACTCAATATGTTGCATGTCCTCATGCAACCCAAAGACAAAATCCATGTGTTAACCAAGCAATAAAAAAATATGTTCATCCCAGCTCATGAAATGGATAGAACAGATGAATTTTTCCTTAATTAATGAATATTCACTTTTAGCATTCTTGATGAAGGCATAACAATTTTTACATTGACGTTCAAGTTATGTGCATATGAAGTTGCAGCAAAATATGATATAAGTGACAGCAACCTTCATTAACCATGTTCCAAAAAACTACAAACCAGATTTTGTTGAAATATATTAATGCTTCTATGATCCAAAAATCAGATCGTTTTGATGCACGGATCATGAGATATAAACAAAATGGCTGTAGGTGAGAGTGCATGATTTCCGAAATTTTATGAACCAATTTATCTTGAAATTATCTGGGTATGTGTATTTTAATAATATGTTTGTGTTTCCCAGAGATCACAAGAATTAGTTCATAGTTTTAAAAATATTATGGAAATCAATTTCTACAATGAAATTGTATGCCTTAAATGAGAAAGAAAATAGAAAACATCCATCATGCGTAGCAATTCCTCCCCCTCTCTGAAAAATTAGCATGCCCTCATGCGATGCTAGAAAACAAATAGAGGTGGTTGCTACCAGCTCTTGAATTTTATGCTTAGTGTAAAACAACATGGAAGAAGGGAGGTGTTGAGAAGGAATAAGAATAGCAATGGATGATAAAGAATATGAATGACATGGTCATAAGAAAGAAATGAATGAAAGCAACACTCCCCCAAACTGAAAGATGATATGCTGCTAAAAAAGGGAAAGTGGTAAAGCTGTGGAATGAAGGATGATAAATAATGCTCAAAATGGATTTCATTAAATTCTCCTAAATTCGTAATAAATCAGAAAATTATGCTATTTTACCTCAAGTTTTACTGCCAAAAATGAAAATGTGGAATGATATATATGTACTGGCAGTTGTTGAAGCTGATGTAGACAAAGTTGGTGCTAAAAGTGATGCAAAAGGTAGAATCCAGGCAAGCACATCATGTCTGAAGAATTGTTCATGTTTGCGAGTTGCTCAAGCCTCTTCTGTTAGTTGCAATAGTGTGGTCATGCTGTGAATAGAGTTTCTCCCCATACTTGTTGTTTTCCTGTAAACAAATCACGATGTTGCATACAATGTTCTTGAATCCATAGTGTTAGTTTTGAATAACAATAGATAAGATGCATGCAATAATTTCAATTAGAAAAACTTTTGTATACATGCAATATTGATATTTTGTCAAATCAACAAGTTATCGCAGAGTGCAGTAATCATATCGCATGCAATCCCATAATGCATACATTCCCCCCTCCAATTGGAAAAGGAATTCCATGACCATGAAGCCTATGAAAGGTTTTATGATGATGGCAAGGCAAGAGAATGAACAATACAACAGTAAATGAAGCAGAGTACACATATCAATGATAGGACAGCGAGAGTTATGGTTATAATGAGAGCAGAGTGTGTAAAGATAGTTATGAATAAGAGATAGGACACTTTGGATTGATGATAAGTGATGCAAAAAAGAAAAAGAACAACAATTTGCCAAAAAGATGCTTTACTGATGGTATTCTAGCTGAAAATGATGTGATTGATCTGAAAACAAGTTCTCATGCGTAAAGGTTCAAAATAGGGAAAAAAATTAAGGAAATAACTTCTTTGATAAAAAGAAAAAAAAAAGAAAAGAGTATTATAGTAATAATTGACGATAAGATATAACTTCAATACCATAAGCAGAGCCTCTGCTACCAGCAGACGTCCATAGCCTCGGCAGGGTTGTTTTTTAACCCATATGAGCCAGGATCCTCAATTTATAAATGGAGAATTACAGTGCTGTTCTACAGAAGAGATCAGTGTGCTGGCATGGTAATCAGATAACCACACTGCCATTCACTGGGATGTAGCAAAAGTGATCAGGCCGGCTCGTGATGAGACCTCCTGTTCCAAGGATAATTTGGCTATCTAATGGATCATAACCCTGGTGTGGTGGCCATAATGGGAATGTCACTCTGTTACAGCCTTATGAACATGGTAGGCTAGCTCGTAATGAGACCCCCTATCCTCCATCTGCGAACAAGATTTTGTTGTTATTACACATTTTTATGATAAAAGGAGGGAGGCTCAGTACTCCTTAAGAGTAGGGATGGTGGAAGAAGTTGAATATGTCAATAGAAAAATATACCCATAATCTCATTTATTACAGACAGAGAAGATTATAAACAGGAAGGGTGGAACCAGCATGGTATTAAGATAATCAATCAACATCATGTTCAGTAGAAAACAATGTAGTAAAGTAGTATATAAATAATTGTGTCCCTTTTGAAAATAATCTATCATCAAGGAGTTGTCCTGTTAAAGATCATAACGTGAATGATATTAACTCGCTTCAATAGAATCCATAATTCTTGTCTTCATAAAAGCGATGTACTTCATGCTATAAAAGGGAATCCGTAAAAGGTGGTGGAGATGAACTAGGAATAATCCCATAAGAGGAAGGAAGGCTTGCTCTCGAAAATAATCCCAAAGTGTTGCTTCTTTGAAGGAACAACAAAAACACTCGAAAAAAGTGTTGTTCCTTGTAGGGAACAACAAAGGAAATGCACACAAAAAAAGAAAAAATACACACAAAAAAGTGTGAAAATGCAAATGTCGTTCCTTTGGAGAAAGGAACAACAAAAACTAAAAGTGTTGTTCCTTTAGAAAAGGAACAACAAAAAGTGTCATTCCTTTGGAAAAGGAACAACAAAAATAAAAAGTGTCGTTCCTTTGGAAATGAACAGCAAAAATGAAAAGTGTTGAAGTGTTGTTCCTTTCGAAAAGGAACAGCAAAACGTGAAAGTGCAGAAGTGTTGTTCCATTCGAAAAGGAACAACAAAATGTGAAAGTGCAGAAGTGCTGTTCCATTTCGAAAAGAAACAACAAAACGTGAAAAAGGAACAGCAAAATGAACCATGAGAAAGGAACAACAAAATGAACCGTGAGAAAGGAACAACAAAATGAACCGTGGAAAAGGAACAGCAAAATGAACCGTGGAAAAGGAACAGAAAAATGAACTGTGGAAAAGGAACAACAAAATGAAAGTGAAAAAGGAACAACAAATTGAACTGCTGACCCAAAAAGTGTTGTTCCTTTGGAAGAGGAACATCAAAATGAAAATGTTGTCCCTTTGGAAAAGGAACAGCAGAAACAACAAAAGTGCACAGAAATGTTGTCCCTTCAGAAAAGGAACAGCAAGCATAAAATGCAAGAACGCAAAGAATGAATTAATTGTTCACTGTATTGATGTTGAGGATGAGTTACAGTTTGAATGAAGCAACACCTGAAACACAAAATATAAGAGAAATTAGAAAAGAAACAACAAAAAACAGTATGTAAATAAATTAATTAAGTTACAACAACTATGATGTTATGTCAAAAAAATGATTTATTTGAAAAATGTTTTGGCAACATTGACAAGATATGAATCTTCAAATGGAAATAAATTCTTCATTTCTTCTATTATGAATCCGTTGGGTAATGAGTTGGTTGAAATTCCTTTGTTTCATTTAAAATTTCTTTCAAAAATCACTCGTCCATAAATTGACCTTCTTTATTTTCCCAAGACCTACAAAAGACGAGTATCTACTTGCAATAAAACATTAAATCATGGAGAAAGAGAGGTGAACGGGCTCACATGATCCAATAATTATGCAAAAAAACTAACAAGTAGTTACTATATAGAACAAATCCACGAAGAAAATAACAAAGTAAAATTTATTTGTTACCTGCGGGAGAGCAGTGGCCAATCATGCTGACCTGCAGTGTTTTAATCACAACTTATTTGTTTTTCGTCCAAATTGAGTGATTCCAAAGCCAAATGAGAGATAATTGAAAGTTTTATCTCCAGTAGAAACAGGTTTTAAAAATTAAATGATATGATATTTTAATTTTAGTTAGAACAACCTGCATAACAGAGTCATTTTCGATTACCCAGCTTAAACCAACAGTTGATCTTTCAAGCATAACTTTTTCGTTTTATGTCAGATTCAAATGATTCAAATTGAAAATGAAAGTAGATTCATTTATTTATCTCCAATAGAAATATATTTTGAACACAAGAAGAATTGATAGGTCAAATACTATAAGGAACAACTCGAAAGACATAGTTTTAAGGGTGCTGATTTACGATAGCCAGTCAGTATTTTGATCATAACTTCTCCATACGATATCAAAAATGAGTGATTCCAATTGCATTGTAAACTAGATTCATAGAAGAATCTACCACAGACACAGGTTTTAAAAATTCATTCATTTAGGCTTCCAAAAACTGACTGTCCCAACTCTGTTCCTGAGCTGTCCGCTAGACACCCTGTCAATGTTTTAGTTCTATATTTTTCATTTCAAATCCAAATTGAGTGATTCAAATTGGGTTGTAAATTAGACATCAAGGTCTACTTAGGATAGAAACAGGTTTTAAAAATATTCCCTTTGGGTCCTTCAAAATATCACTGTCCCGAATGTTTCTCCAGAAATTTCATCAAGCCGGCAAGCCAAAAAAATATGATATTGAAGCATTTTTTAAAATTGGTGATAAAAATGAAAATGAGTGTTTGTAGAACTATTATTTCAATTATAATTCATCTCCATACACAAATGAATTAAAAAATTATCACCAATGTTGATTTGCATAGCATGTTGTAACAAAAAAAACAACTAGTTTTACATAAAAAAAAAAATTGCATTTATTTATGCCCTTATTTATTTTATTTTCTACACTAAGCTATTTTGATTTGAAAAATGAATATGACTACGTATATGAGTACTTCCAGGGGAGCCATATTCGAAATAGGGCATCATGTATGCACATACCAAAATTTGAAAAATGCATATTGATAAAAATTAGGGTATGAGAAGCCAACTTCCCTTGAAATGATGGAGTCAAAAATTGTTGAAGTATGGAGCAATGCTGCAAACAAATGATGGAGTGAAACCAATCTTCAATTTATCTGTTACTTTCTTGATTTCTCATATCCATCAAATCATGAAGTTCTTGAGCTTTTAAAATAGCTTGTTGATACATACTATAAGAAACCTCATTTTCTTCCATAGCTTCTACAATTTTTGAATTTAAAACATTCTGAATCTTATTGTAAGTTTTCTCTAATGGCGCATGTGAGATAGAATGGGTGGGAAGGGTGGGTAAATTTGGCAATTCAACATTGTAAGCATGTTGTACTGGTTTATTATGGTGAGGGTGTGGAATTAGTTGAGTAGGAAAATGTGTAAGGAATGGAGCATTTTGATGATGTGGTTGATTGGGTTGTGTGAATGGTTTTGATGGGCAAGCAAGGTGTTGTGGAAGAGCTGGTAGAGAATATGGAGAATGTGCTTGTGCTACAAGATGAGGGAGAGTAGTTATGCAAGCATGAGATGAACCATGCCAAACTTGAGATTTGTGGGGGTTATATTGAGATGGACATAACTGCCCTTAAACATGAGTATTCGATAATGGATTATGCAAGTAAGAGAATGGAGAAGAAGTGTTTTGAACCATACCTGTAGGCCATGATTTCCATGTTTTTGACCTTGTTGCAGCTTCCTCATCTCTTTGATATGCTACTTCCATCCTAGATAAGGAAGAGTGAGTATCTATGGGATTCTCCTCTTGGTCATGAGTGAAAAACACTTCATCAAATTCTTGATTTTTAGGAACCTGCAAAACATCCAATTTTGCATTTAGAGAGCTAATAAAATCAACTTTAAAATTTTCAAATAAAGCATTGATTTCAGCTCTTATGTCCCCTATTCTTGTAGCAGATTTGGAAAAGAATGAACAAGAATCTCTAGAATTCTTACTAGCCTTGGAGATTCCTCTTGAATACCTTATGCATAATTCACAAACATCATCATATGACAACTGAAAAAAATCACCTTTTCATATCAGATTTAAGAGTTCTAAAAATTTATCTTTGATTCCTTTAAGAATGAGTTTTTTTAAGATCTCTTTCTCTAAATGCTTATATTTTGATTTTTGAAGGTTATAATGAAATCGATCTACATATTCCTCCAAGCTTTCATCTTCCCCTTGTATCATATTAAAAATATCTTCATTGGCCTTGCAATAATCTTGGTACTTCTTCAAGAATATGTTCTTCATGTCCTCCCATGTTTGGATGCAATTCCCACCTAGGCTCATGAACCATCGGAGAGCTGCTCCTTTTAGAGTAAGAGGAAACACTTTCAATCTTTGATCGTTAGTGTAATAATCATATCCTCTACAAAGTATTTCGAACTCAAATAAGAATGTATCTGGATCTTCATTTGTCAAGCCATGAAAATTTGGTAGAGACAATGGGGGAATTATGTGCATTTGTGTCACTCCTCCTAGATCTTTGATAGGAAATTCAAAAGTAAAAATGTGATCCATTTCTTACCATAATAGAAGATGTTCTTCATGTGTTTCTTCGAGGCTCCTTCTTCAAATGTTCCTGTCAATCAGTTAGTGAAATGGGTGGTGCTTACATCACCACTTGAGAGAAATCATGAGATTTGTTTTTCAAAATTTCTATTTTTTTTCTTTTTTTCTTTTAAGTCATTCACACAAAAATTCAAACATCTATTTCTACCCTAGGTTCTTTAACAATCCTGCTGGAAAGCGGGCGGGGGAGCAGGGCTTTTACATGCTCCGTACGCAGGTTCTTACCTTCTGTTTTTAATACCCAATTCTTTCCTAACAGGCACTCATCAGATGCACACGACTCTTTTAAAAATAGCTACACTCTCCCCGGCAACGGCGCCAAAATGTGGAGCGATAAAAAGGTGTCTTTTTAACTCCTAATTACCTGCACATTAATTATCAACCCAGGGACGACTTTTTATTTCAAGAGTGTACTCAGTCTGAGGTGGCTATTTACTCAAGAGTAATGTTTTGCAGTATAGTGCTTAAAATGAAAAAGGAAATGAAAGCTGGAAACAAAATCTAATTGGAACAACAAGAAACTCAAATGCTCTGTAATTAAATCATTCACTCAAACAACCATCAATTGAGGATACACTAGCAATAACTCAATTCCTCTAGAGATTGATGCAATTGAAATCAAACCGGAACAAGACAATCAATCTGGGAATGAGGAAGCAATAACCAATGTTCTCTACAGTTGAGAGTCCTGCTTTAAAGCAATTAAAAGGAAATAGAAATTGAACTAAAGCTGCTATTGAAAGTAAACTAGGAAAACTCTTTAAAAGCACTCTTGCAATGAATCAACAGAAATGAACAAAAAAGCTTCATCTAACAAAAATGATTTATTAATGGAAAGGAATAGCAATGCTAAAATACTAGAATTAAACAGCAATCTTAAATGGAACTGAACAACAAAACTAAGTAATTAGAAAGACACGGCAACTATAAATGTAATTGAATCAGCAACCTATCAGCATGAACATTAATCACAGTTATTGAAGCAACAGTAATCGTAGTTATAATTGAATAGTAACTTAATTGAACAACCATTGCAATTATAAATGAGCAGCAATTAAATGGACCACAGTCTTAATTAGACAGCGTAGTATTAGATCAGAAGTATCAGCAGGACATTTCAAGTTATAATTGATAATTCTATCACTGACGCAATCCAATTATGATTTCAACGAAATGTTCATAAACAAAAGATTACTGAACAAAACAATTTAAAGAAATGAAAAGGAAATCAAACCATCACACGGAAGCAATCGTAAAGATAAAATACAGTAGGAGCATACTCCAGAATGACATATATGTACTGGCAGTTGTTGAAGCTGATGTAGGCAAAGTTGGTGCTAAAAGTGATGCAAAAGGTGGAATCCAGGCAAGCACATCATGTCTGAACAATTGTTCACGTTCGCGAGCCTCTTCTGTTAGTGGAAATAGTGTGGTCATGCTGCGAATAGAGTTTCCCCCCATACTTGTTGTTCTCCTGTAAAAAAATCACTATTTTGCATACAATGTTCTTGAATCCATAATGTAAGCAATAGATAAGATGCATGCAAAAATTTCAATCAGAAAAACTTACGTATACATGCAATACTAATATTTTGGCAAATCAACAAGTGATGGCAGAGTGCAGTAATCATATCACATGCAATCCCATAATGCATACATTCCGCCCTCCAATTGGAAAAGGAATTCCATGACCATAAAGCATATGAGAGGTGTTGTGCTGATGGCAAGGTAAGGGAATGAACAATACAGCAGTAGAGTACACATATCAATGATAGGATGGCGAGAGTTATGGTTATAATGAGAGCAGAGTATATAAAGATAGTTATGAATAAAAGATAGGACGCTTTGGATTGATGATAAGTTATGAAAAAGAAAAAGAATGACAATATGCCAAAAAGATGCTTTACTGATGGTATTCTAGCTAGAAATGATGCGATTGATCTGAAAACAATTTCTCATGCATAAAGGTTCAAAACAGGGAAAAAGTTAGGGAAATAACTTCTCTGATAAAAATAAAAAATAAGAAAAGGGTATTATAGTAATAATTGACGATAAAATATAACTTCAATACCATAAGCAGAGCCTCTGCTGCCAGTAGGCATCCATAGCCTCGGCAGGGTTGCTTTTTAACCCATATGAGCCAGGATCCTCAATTTATAAATGGAGAGTTACAGTGTTGTTCTACAGAAGAGATCAGTGTATAGGCATGGTAACCAGATAACCACACTGCCATTCACTAGGATGTAGCAAAAGTGATCAGGCCGGCTCGTGATGAGACCTCCTGTTCCATGGATAATTTGGCTATCCAATGGATCATAACCCTGGTATGGTGGCCATAATGGGAATGTCACTTTGTTACAACCTTATGAACATGGTAGGCTGCCTCGTAATAAGACCCCCTATCCTCCATCTGCGAACAAAATTTTGTTATTATTACACATTTTTATGATAAAAAGAGGGAGGCTCAGTACTCCTTAAGAGCAGGGAGGGTGGAAGAAGTTGAACATGTCAACAGAAAAAAAATATACCCATAATCTCATTTATTACAGACAGAGAAGATTATAACCAGGAAGGATGGAACCAGCATGGTATTAAGATGATCAATCTATATCATGTTCAACAGAAAACAATGCAGTAAAGTAGTATATAAATAATTGTGTCCCTTTTGAAAATAAGCTATCATCAAGGAGCTGTCCTGTTAAAGATCATAACATGAATGATATTAACTCGCTTCAATAGAATCCATAATTCATGTCCTCATAAAAGTAGTGTACTTCATGCATGAGAGGGAATCAGTAAAATGTGGTTGAGATGAACTAGGAATAATCCCACAAGAGGAAGGAAGGGTTGCTCCCGAAAATAATCTCAAAGTGTTGCTTCTTTTGAAGGAACAACAAAAACACTCAAAAAGTGGTGTTCCGTGTAGGGAACAACAAAGGAAATGCACACAAAAAAGCAAAAATACACACAAAAAGTGTAAAAATGCGAATGTCGTTCCTTTGGAAAAAGGAACAGCAAAAATCAAAAGTGTCGTTCCTTTGGAAAAAGGACAGCAAAAACGCAAGTGTCGTTCCTTTGGAAAAGGAACAGCAAAAATGAAAAGTGCAAAAGTGTTGTTCCATTCGAAAAGGAACAGCAAAACGTGAAAGTGCAGAAGTGTTGTTCCATTCGGAAAGGAACAGCAAAAAGTGAAAAAGGAACAGCAAAATGAGTCGTGGAAAAGGAACGGAAAAATGAACCGTGAAAAAGGAACAACAAAATGAACTATTGACCAAAAAGGTGTTGTTCCTTTGGAAAAGGAATAGCAACAAAGGAACAGCAAAACGAAAATGTTGACCCTTTGAAAAAGGAACTGCAAAATGGACAATAATAAAATGCAAACATGCAAAAAAAAAATTAGTTGTTCACGGTATTGATGCTGAGGATGAGTTACACTTTGAATGAAGCAACACCTGAAACACAAAATATAAGAGAAATTAGAAAAGAAACAACATTTTATTTAAAAACAATATGTAAATTAAGTTACAACAACTATGATATTATGTAAAAAAAATGATCTTTTTGAAAAATGTTTTGGCAGCAGTGACAAGACATGAATCTTCAAATCGAAATCAATTCTTCATTTCTTCTATTATGAATCCGTTGGGTAATGACTTGGATGAAATTCCTTTGTTTCATTAAAATTTCTTTCAAGAATCACTTGTCCATAAATTGACTTTCTTTTTCTCCTAGGACCTGCAAAAAACGAGTGTCTCCCTGCAATAAAACATTAAATCATGGATAAAGAGAGGTGATCGGGCTCCCCTAATCCAATAATTATGCAAAAAATAACAAGTAGTTACTTTGTATAACAAATCCATTGAGAAAACAACAAAGTAAAATTTATTTGTCAGTTGCGGGAGAGCAGTGGTCGACCATACTAACAAACAATGTTTTAATCACAACTTCTTTGTTTTTTGTCCAAATTGAGTGATTCCAAAGTTAGATGAAAGATAATTCAAATATGTATCTCCAATAGAAACATGTTTTTAAAATTCAATGATATGATATGTCAATTTTAGTTAGAACAACCTACATTACAGAGTCATTTTCGATTACCCCACTTAGAACAACAATTAATGTTTTAAGCATAGATTTTTCGTTTGATGTCGGATTCGAATGATTCAAATTGGAAATGAAAATAGATTCATTTATTTATTTCCAATAGAAACAAGATTTGAAGACAAGAAGAATTGATAAGTCAAACACTGTAAGGAACAGCCGGAAAGACAGAGTTTTAAGAGTGCTGATTTACGATAGACAATCAGTATTTGATCGTAACTTCCCCATACGATATCAAAAATGAGTGATTCAAATTGAATTGTAAACTAGATTCATAGGGGAATTTACCATAGAAACAGATTTTAAAAATTCATTCATTTAAGCCTCCAAAAACTAACTGTCCCGACTCTGTTCCTGAGTTGCCCGCTAGACATCCGGTCAATGTTTTGGCTCTAACTTTTTCGTTTCAAATCCAAATTGAGTGATTCAAATTGGGTTAGAAAGTAGACATCAAGGGCTACCTAGGATAGAAACAGGTTTTAAAAATATTGCATTTTGGTCCCTCAAAACATGACTGTCCCGACTGTTTTTTTAGAAATTTCATCAAGCCCGCAAGCCAAAAAAAATTGTGATATTCAAGCATTTTTTCAAATCAGTGATAAAAGTGAATATGAGTGTTTGTAGAACTATTATTTCCATTATAATTCATCTACATACAAAAATGAATTAAAAAAATTATCACCGATGTTTATTTCCATAGCATGTTACAACAAAAACAACTAGCTTTACAAAAATAAAAAAAGATGTGTTTGTTTTATTTGTTTATTTATTTTATTTTCTCCACTATCCTACTCTTCTTTGAGAATCAAATATGTTAATGTATAAGAGTATTTCTAGTGGAACCATTTTAGAATTAAGGCTTTACATATGCACATACCCAAATTTGAAAAATGCATGTTGATAAAAATTAGGGTATGAGAAACCAACTTCCCTTGAAAAGATGGTATCAAAAATTGTTGAAGTATGGAGTGATGATGCAAGCACGTGATGGAGTGAAACCAATCTTCAATATATCTGTTACTTTCTTGATTTCCCATCATACCATGAAATTCTTGATCTTTTAAAATGGTTTGTTGGTGCAACCTAAAAGAAACCTCATTTTCTTCCATAGCTTCTACAATTTTTGAATTTGAAACATTCTGAATCTCATTGTAAATTTTCTCTAATGGCACATGTGAGATAGAATGGGTGGGAAGGGTGGCTAAATTTTGCAGTTCAACATTGTAAGCATGTTGTACTGGTTTATTATGGTGAGGGTGTGGAATTAGTTGAGCAGGAAATTCAAAAGTAAAAATGTTGGGTAGTTTCTTACCATAACAGAAGATGTTCCTCATGTGTTCCTTCGAAGCTCTTTCTTTCAATGTTCTTGTCAATTAGTTAATGAAATGGGTGGTGCTTACATCACCACTTTGAGTGAAATTTTTCAAAATTTCTATTTTTTCCCTAGTCATTCACACAAAAATTCAAACATCTATTTCTACCCAAAAAAATAACAAATCTGCCGGAAAGCGGGTGGGGGAGCAGGGCTTTTACATGCTCCGTACGTAGGTTCTTACCTTCCGTTTTTAATACCCAATTATCTCCTAGCAGGCACTCATCAGATGCACACTACTCTTTAAAAATGGCTACACTCTCCCCGGCAACGGCGCCAAAATGTGGAGCGATAAAAAGGTGTCTTTTTAACTCCTAATTACCTTCACATTAATTATCAACCCAGGGACGAATTTTTATTTCAGGAGTGTACTCAGTCTGAGGTAGCTATTTACTCAAGAGTAATGTTTTGCAGTATAGTGCTCAAAATCCAAAAGTAAATGAAAGCTGGAAATAAAATCTACTTACAGCAAAGCACTTTAAGACTTAAATCATGCATTCGGAAAAATAAGCAATGTATCAGTCAAGGGTCCAGTAACAATAACTAATCCCTTTGGAAACTGATGTAACCAAAAGTAATCAAGGAACAGATCATTAATCTGGGGACTAGACAGCAAATGCCAATGCCCACTATAGTTTCAGATCGTTCTTCACACCAAAGCAAAGATAATGCAAATAACAGGAAATGGAACGACAGATAAGAAATGGAACAACAATTAAGAAATGGAGTAGCAAGAAACTGAAATGTTCTTAAACTAAATAATTCACTCAAACAACCATCAATTGAGGATACAATAGCAATAACTCATTCCTCTAGAGATTGATGCAATTGAAGTCAAACTAGAACAAGACAATCAATCTAGGAACGAGGAAGCAATAACCAATGTTCTCTACAGTTGACAGTCCTACTTTAAAGTAATTAAAAGGAAATAGAAATTAAACTAAAGCTACCATTGAAAGTAAACTAGGAAAACTCTTTAAAAGCAAACTCTTGCAATTAATCAACCAAACTAAATAGCAAAGTAAATGGACAACAAACTTATAATTAAAGGAATTAAACAACGAATCATATTTAATAAATCTGAACAGCAAACTCTAATTAGTGGAATCGAATAACCAACGATCTGAAATGAACAGCGAAGCTTTACATTTGAAATGAACATCATAACAATATAAGTTGAAAAGGATAATAATCTCTGTTATGATGGAAAAGAACAACCACGTGATTCAATCTCAACTTGTGCAATAAAATAATTCCATAAAATATTCTAACAGCACACTATAAAAATATGAAACTGTAAAATAATGCAATTCAAAAGAATAGGAAATAAATCAAACCATCACACAGCAGCAATTGTAAATATATGATACATAGCAGCAGCGTACTCCACCAGAGGCTGGGCCCTTAGCTGCCAGCGGACGCTGCTTGGTTACTTCAGATGAACAGAATGAACAGCAACTCCCAAATCATGTACTAATCAGCAAATTGTGGAATCATTACAACAGCAAAAGCTTGAGAATTATAGCATGCAACAATCCTTTCTTCCTCCTATCCTATCATGAATTCTTAATTCTAAATCCTCAATTCTCCATCATTTTTCCATCTGAAATCATCCCCAAATCATCCCCAAATCATCCCCCTCTCTGATCTTTGTTTTCATTTAAATAGAGAGAGATCAGAGAGAAGTTACAATAAAGATAAGTACAACATGATTTATATTACAAAATTGGTTTGCTTCTAACCATTTGATCAACAAGAACAAGGCAAATTTGGCTTTGCAGCTGAGATTTGGAGGACAGCCGCAACAACAAATCTGAGAAAATCATGCTCAAAGAACCCTACGTGTCTCTCAATACAAGCAGAATTTGGGCAAACCATTCCTCAATAAAGTTAATTGGGTCCGTTCTGGACAAAACCCATGTTCCGGATTTTCCAGATTCTGCTTCATTTGCTTAGAATCTTAGCCGCAAAACTGTCACTTCTTATTCCAACGAATTTCTGAGTTGGCACTTTTAATGATCAAATCTTCAATCTGGAAATTATCTTGGAGGCTAAAAATGGTGAATAATGTTATAACCAATTTATTAAACTTTCATTGATAAAATCATGCATAATCATCAATTTATTAGAAATAAAGGAGAATAAATAATATTCATTCATAAGAGCATAAATCATTATAAAATGGATTTAAATAATAAATTATAATAAATGACATGATAAAGAAGAGTAAAAATGGATGAAATAAGTGTTACAAAGTGGTCATATTCTTTGAGCCATTTAATCTGATTAACCCCGAATGAAATGAATGCTTGCAATTGGATGTCCCCAACAAAAGGGCCAGGATTCAGTTCAGTCTCCTGGTCTAGCACGAGATTGTGCAAATAGAATTCGCACAGCAATCTTTGGACCATTACCCCGTAATGCTTGCAGCAATCTATAAAATCAGTGACAGTATTGATTTATATAGGGGCACCTGCTTTAACAGCTTTTATCTTTAATTGTAAATACCGTTCTAGTAAAAACAAAGCATAGTTTTTAGCAGGGGCCGTATAGGTTAGAATGTCATTGTATAAAGAACACAAAGTGTCCATCTGCTTGACAACAGTATCTAATCTACGAGTTACCTTTGCAACTTTTTCTTGTTCCTTTCGCCAACCTTCAAAGGCCTGGCTTTCGGACTGATTGACATTTCGAAGTTGCTGCTGTAACTCTTCATATTTCTCACGGGGGACCGTTTGCTCTCTAAGTTGTTCAGCTTCTTGCTGGGCTTGCTTCATCATCTTATGCAAGGTTCTTGTCTTCGGATCTCTTTTCCATAGGATAGTGGAGGCCGGGAGTTTTACCTGAACTTTCTTATTACGCTGTTTGGAGTTCAGAACCCTTATTACCCCTGAGGGGGGTGCCTCTGTCTGGATTTCCTTGTTCTCCTTTTCTTTTTTAACACGAACATCAGTTTGCTGCAGTCCCTCTTTTAATGGAACAACAGTCTGTTCTTCAGCATCATTTGGAACGACAGCAGGGTTTTGAACAGCAGGGCGATTGTTGGTCCTTCGCCTTTTTGCCTTGTGGGGTTTTACTGCAGTGGCCCTCTTTTTCTTCCCTGTGGTCTTTCTTACCCTCTGGTTTGCTTTCAGAATTCGAATTTGCTGTCGAAGCTGGGCTATTGTATTCAATAACCTCTACTGTTTCTTTCTCAATTTTTTAATTTCCAAGGTTTCAGCAGATGGCCCGTGACTAGCCCTTGAATCTTTCCCTTGGGGTGTTTCTTCGCTATTCTGCTCTGGCTATTTTGGGGTAGGAATCTTAGCTGGTTCCGTCTCTTCCTGGGCAGCTTCTTTTTCTACTCCTATTCCCTCCGAAATTTCCTCTAGTGTCTTGGGAACAGATTGTTCCCGACCAGTATCTCTTATCTCCTCTTCTTCATGAACAGGCAGATTCCCTTCTTCTGCCTCTACTGCATGTGATTTTTCAGATGTGTTTTCTTCTTGAGGTTCGTCATGGAGGTCTGCTGGACTGGAAGGTTGGCCATACTCACCCATATCAGCCAAGACTGCGGCCAATTCATCTTCTCCCACTGGGTCCTGTGGTGGGCTTCCTTCCTGTTGTCCCATTTCCTCCTCCTGCTTAGATTGCTCAGTTTCTGCCTCAGAGTGCTCAGCTCAGCTCCTTCCTCATTTTCTTCTCTGGACTGCTCGACCTCCTCTTCAGATTGCTCGGCCTTCTCTTCAGATTGTTCTACTTCTACTTCTGAAGGCTCATCCGCAATTTCTATCAGCTGGCTGGTACTTCCCTGGAGCTTTTCTAGCCTTCCTCGTATCCGAGCTAACCGGGCTGATTTTCTGGGCTTCTCTGGCTGTTCGGGTGTATCAGTGGCATGCTTACGCTTTGCTGATTCCTGGTGTGTTTCTGGTCGTTTGGATGTACTAGCAACATGTTTATGTTGGGTCGTTAATATGCCATTATTATTATCACTTTTGAACACTTATTCCACCCATTTCTACTATTCTTCATCATGTTATTTATTATAATTTATTATATAAATCCATTTTATGATGATTTAGGCTTCTATGAATGAATATTATTTATTCTTCTTTATTTCTAATAAATTGGTGATTATGTGTGATTTTATCAATGATAGTTTTAATAAATCAGTTGTAACATTATTCACCATTTTTAGCCTCCAAGATAATTTCCAGATTGAAGATTTGATCATTAAAAGTGCCAACTCAGAAATGCGCTCAAATAAGAAGCGACAGTTTTTCGGTTGAGATCCTGAGCAAATGAAGCAGAATATGGAAAATCCGGAACATTGGTTTTGTCCAGAATGGACCCGATTAACTTTATTAAAGAACGACTTGCCCAAATTCGGCTTGTACTAAGAGAAACGCAGGGTTCTTTGAGCATGATTTTCTCAGATTTGTTGTTACGGCCGCCCTCCAACTCTCAGCTGAAAAGCCAAATTCGTCTTGCTCTTGTTCAAAGATGGATGGAAATATATCTTCTTGTTGATCAATTAGTTGGAAACAATCCAATTTTGTAATAGAAATTATGTTGTAATTATCTTTATTGTAACTTCTCTCTGATCTCTCTCTATTTAAATGAAAACAGAGATCAGAGATGGGGATGATTGGGGGGATGGAAAAAGGATGGCTAAGAGAATGGAGAATTGAGGATTTAGAATTAGAGATTTAGAATTAAGAATTCATGACAGAATAGGAGGAAGAAATGATTGTTTCAGGTTGTAAGTCTCAAAGCTGCTGCTGTTGTAATGATTTTACCATTTAATGATTAATACATGATTCGGGAGTTGCTGTTCATTCTTTTCATTCTGAAGTAACCCAGCAGCGTCCGCTGGCGGCTAAGGGCCCAGCCTCTGGTGGAGTACGCTGCTACTGTGTATCATATCTTTACAATTGCTTCCTTGTGATGGTTTGATTTCATTTTCATTTCTTTAAATTGTTTTGTTCAGTAATCTTTTGTTTATGAACATTTCGTTGAAATCATAATTGGATTGCGTCAGTGATAGAATTATAAATTATAAATTGAAATGTCCTGCTGATAATTCTGATCTAATGCTGCGCTATCTAATTAAGACTATGGTTCATTTAATTGCTGCTCATTTATAATTGCAATGGCTGTTCAATTAAGTTACTATTCAATTATAACTACGATTGTTGTTGCTTCAATAACTGCGATTAATGTTCATGCTGATAGGTTGTTGATTCAGTTACATTTATAGTTGCTGTGTCTTTCTAATTACTTAGTTTTGCTGTTCAGTTCCATTTAAGATTGCTGTTTAATTCTAGTATTTTAGCATTGCTATTCCTTTCCATTAATAAATCATTTTTGTTAGATGAAGTTTTGCTATTCATTTCTGTTGATTCATTGCAAGAGTACTTTTAAAAGAGTTTTCCTAGTTTACTTACAATAGCAGCTTTAGTTCAATTTCGATTTCCTTTTAATAGCTTTAAAGCATGACTCTCAACTGTAGAGAACATTGGTTATTGCTTCTTCGTTCCGAGATTGATTGTATTGTTCCGATTTGATTTCAATTGCATCAATCTCTAGAGGAATGAGTTATTGCTACTGTACTCTCAATTGATGTTTTCTGAGTGAATAGTTGGATTTCAAAGCATTTGAATTTATGTCATTGTTAGATTTCTTTTTCAAGCATTCATTTACTTTTGGATTTTAAGCACTATACTGCAAAACATTACTCTTGAGTAAATAGCTGCCTCAGACTGAGCACACTCTTGAAATAAAAAGTCGTCCCTGGGTTGATAATTAATGTGAAGGTAATTAGGAGTTAAAAAGACACATTTTTATTGCTCGACACTTTGGCGCCGTTGCTGGGGAGAGTGTAGCCATTTTTAAAGAGTAGTGTGCATCTGATGAGTGCCTGCTAGGAGAGAATTGGGTATTAAAAACGGAAGGTAAGAACCTACATACGGAGCATGTAAAAGCCCTGCTGCCCCGCCCGCTTTCCGGAAGATTTGTTATTTTTTTTTGGGTAGAAATAGATGTTTGAATTTTTGTGGGAATGACTAGAAAAAACATAGAAATTTTTAAAAATGAATCACATGATTTCACTCAAGTGGTGATGTAAGCACCACCCATTTCACTAATCAATTGACAGGAACATTTGAAGAAGGAGCCTAAAAAAAACACATGAAGAACATCTTCTATTATGGTAAGAAATGGATCACATTTTTACTTTTGAATTTCGTATCAAAGATCTAGGAGGAGTGACACAAATGCACATAATTCCCCCATTGTCTCTACCAAATTTTCATGGCTTGACAAATGAAGATCCAGATACATTCTTATTTGAGTTCGAAATACTTTGTAGAGGATATGATTATTACACTAACGATCAAAGATTGAAAGTTTTTCCTCTTACTCTAAAAGGAGCAGCTCTTCGATGGTTCATGAGCCTAGGTGGGAATTACATCCAAACATGGGAGGACATGAAGAACATATTCTTGAAGAAGTACCAAGATTATTGCAAGGCCAATGAAGATATTTTCAATATGATACAAGGGGAAGATGAAATCTTGGAGGAATATGTAGATCGATTTCATTATAACCTTGAAAAATCAAAATACAAGCATTTGGAGAAAGAGATCTTAAAAAAACTCATTCTTAAAGGAATCAAAGATAAATTTTTAGAACTCTTAAATCTGATAGGAAAAGGTGATGTTTTTCAGTTGTCATATGATGATGTTTGTGAATTGTGCATAAGGTATTTAAGAGGAATCTCCAAGGCTGGTAAGAATTCTAAAGATGCTTGTTCTTTCTTTTCCAAATCTGCTACAAGAATAGGGGACATAAGAGCTGAAATCAATGCCTTATTTGAAAATTTTAAAGTTGATTTTATTAGCTCTCTAAATGCAAAATTGGATGTTTTGCAGGTTCATAAAAATCAAGAATTGGATGAAGTTTTTTACCGTCATGACCGAAAGGAGCATCTCATAGATACTCACTCTTCCTTATCTAGGATGGAAATAGCATATCAGAGAGATGAGGAAGCTGCAACAAGGTCAAAACCATGGAAATCATGGCCTACAGGTATCATTCAAAACACTTCTTCTCCATTCTCTTACTTTCATAATCCATTATGGAATACTCATGTTCTAGGGCAGCCATGTCAATTTCAATATAACCACCAATCTTATCTACAAGTTTGGTATGGTTCGCCTTATGATTACATGACCACTCTCCCTCATCTTGTAGCACAAGCACATTCTCCATATTCTCCACCAGCTCTTCCACAACATCCTGCTTGCATATCAAATTTATTCACACAACCCAATCAACCACATCATCAAAATGCTCCATTCCATACACAATTCCTTGCTCAACTAATTCCACACCCTCACCATAATAAACCAGTACAACATGCTTACAATGTTGAACTGCCAAATTTACCCACCCTTCCCACCCATTCTATCTCACATGTGTCATTAGAGAAAACTTACAATGAGATTCAGAATGTTTCAAATTCAAAAATTGTAGAAGCTATGGAAGAAAATGAGGTCTCTTTTAGTTTGCATCAACAAGCCATTTTAAAAGCTCAAGAACTTCATGATCTGATGGATATGAGAAATCAAGAAAGTAACGGATACATTGAAGATTGGTATCACTCCATCATTTGTTTGCAATATCACTCTATGCTTCAACAATTTTTGATACCATTTTTTCAAGGGAAGTTGGCTTCTCATACCCTAATTTTTATCAATATGCATTTTTCAAATTTGGGTATGTGCATACATGAAGCCCTATTTCGAAAATGGCTCCACTGGAAGTACTCATATACGTAGTTATATTCGTTTTTCAAATCAAAATAGGTTAGTGTATAAAATAAAATAAATAAGGGAATAAATAAATGGATTTTGTTTTTTTATGTAAAACTAGTTGTTTTTTTGTTGCAACATGCTATGCAAATCAACATTGGTGATAATTTCTTTTAATTCATTTGTGTATGTAGATGAATTATAATGGAAATAATAAGTTCTACAAACACTCATTTTCATTTTTATCACTAATTTGAAAAAATGCTTTAATATCATTTTTTTGGCTTGCGAGTTTGATGAAAATTCTAGAAAACAGTCGGGATAGTCATGTTTTGAGGGAAAAAAAGTGAATATTTTTAAAACCTATTTCTATCATAGGTAGCCCTTGATTTTTACTTTCCAACCCAATTTGAATCACTCAATTTGAATTTGAAATGAAAAAGTTAGAAACAAAACATTGACGGGAACAAAGTTAGGACAGTCAGTTTTTGGACGCCTAAATGAATGAATTTTTAAAACCTGTTACTATGGTAGATTCTCCTATGAATCTAGTTTACAATGCAATTAGAATCACTCATTTTTGATATCGTATGGGGAAGTTATGATCAAAATACTAACTGTCTATCGTAAATCAGCACTCTTAAAACTCTGTCTTTCCGGCTGTTCCTTACAGTATTTGACCTATCAATTCATATTGTCTTCAAAACCTGTTTCTATTGGAGATAAATAAATGAATCTATTTTCATTTTCAATTTTAATCATTCAAATCCAATATCAAACGAAAAAGTTATGCTTGAAATATCAATTGTTGGTCTAAGTTGGGTAATAAAAAATGACTATGTTATGCAGGTTGTTCTAACTAAAATTGACATATCATATCATTGAATTTTTAAAACCTGTTTCTATTGGAGATACACCTTTGAATTATCTTTCATCTGGCTTTGGAATCACTCAATTTGGACGAAAAACAAAGAAGTTGTGATTAAAACACTGCAGGTTAGCATGATTGGCCACTGCTCTCCCGCAGGTGACAAATAAATCTTACTTTGTTATTTTCTCAGTGGATTTGTTATACAGAGTAACTACTTGTTGTTTTTTTGCATAATTCTTGGATTAGGGGAGCTCGATCACCTCTCTTTCTCCATGATTTAATGTTTTATTGCAGGTAGACACTCGTTTTTTGCAGGTCCTAAGAGAAAAAGAAGGTCAATTTATGGACGAATGATTCTTGAAACAAATTTTAATAAAACAAAGGAATTTCATCCAACTCATTACCTAACGGATTCATAATAGAACAAATGAAGAATTGATTTCATTTTGAAGATTCATGTCTTATCATTGCTGCCAAAACATTTTTCAAATAGATCATTTTTTTTTTACATAACATCATAGCTGTTGTAACTTAATTTAGTTATTTACATAATGTTTTTAAATAAAATGTTGTTTCTTTTCTGATATTTCTTATATTTTTTGTTCTAGGTGTTGCTTCATTCAAACTGTGACCCATCCTCAGCATCAATACAGTGAACATCTAATTCATTCTTTGCGTGCTTGCATTTCATGCTTGTGGATTTTGATGTTCCTTTTTTGAAGGGATAGCGTTTGTGTGCACTTTTGTCGTTTTTGATATTCCTTTTTCAAAGGGACATCAATTTCGTTTTACTGTTCCTTTTCCAAAGAAACAACACCTTTTTGTTCAGCAATTCATTTTGATGTTCCTTTTTCATGGTTCATTTTGCCGTTCCTTTTCCACGACTCATTTTGTTGTTCCTTTTTCACTTTTTGTTGTTCCTTTCCGAATGGAACAACACTTCTGCACTTTCACGTTTTGCTGTTCCTTTCTGAATGGAACAACACTTCTGCACTTCCACTTTTTGTTGTTCCTTTCCGAACAGAATAGCACTTCTACACTTTCACGTTTTGTTGTTCCTTTCCGAATGGAACAACACTTCTGCACTTTCACTTTTTTCTGTTCCTTTCTGAATGGAACAACACTTCTGCACTTTTACTTTTTGCTATTCCTTTCCAAATGGAACAACACTTCTGCACTTTCACATTTTTGTTGTTCCTTTCCAAAGGAATAACACTTTCACATTTTTGTTGTTCCTTTTCAAAGGAACAACATTTTCGCATTTTTTTTGTTCCTCTTAAGGAACAACACTTTTTCACATGCATTTTCTTTGCTATTCTCTACACATAACACCACTTTCTTTTTGAGTGTTTTTGCTGTTCCTTATAAAAAAAAACATTTTGGGAATATTTTCGAGAGCAACCCTTCTTTCTTTTTGTGGGATTATTCCTAATCCATCTCAACCACATTTTACTGATTCCCTTTTATGGCATGAAGTACACTATTTTTGTGAAGACAAGAATTATGGATTCTTTTGAAGCGAGTTAATATCATTCATGTATTGATCTTTAACAGGACAGCTCCTTGATGATAGCTTATTTTCAAAAGGGACACAATTATTTATATACTACTTTACTACATTGTTTTCTGTTGTACATGATACTGATTGATCATCTTAATACCATGCTGGTTCCACCCTTCTTGGTTATAATCTTCTCTGTCTATAATAAATGAGATTATGGGTATATTTTTTTCTATTGACATGTTCAACTTTTTCCACCATCCCTACTCTTAAGGAGTACTGAGCCTCCCTCTTTTTATCATAAAAATGTGTAATAACAACAAAATTTTGTTCACAGATGGAGGATAAGGGGTCTCATTACGAGCCAGCCTACCATGTTCATAAGGCTGTAACAAAGTGACATTCCCATTATGGCCACCACACCAGGGTTATGATCCATTGGGTAGCTAAATTATCCTTGGAACAGGAGGTCTCATCACGAGCCGGCCTGATCACTTTTGCTACATCCCAGTGAATGGCAGTGTGGTTATCTGATTACCACGCCAGCACATTGATCTCTTCTGTAGAACAACATCGTAACTCTCCATTTATAAATTGAGTATCCTGGCTCATATGGGTTAAAAAGCAACACTGTCGAGGCTATGGACGCCTGCTGGCAGCAGAGGCTCTACTTATGGTATTGAAGTTATATTTTATCGTCAATTATCATTATAATACCCTTTTCTTATTTTTTCTTTTTATCAGAGAAGTTATTTCCTTAATTTTTTTCCCTGTTTTGAACCTTTATGCATGAGAAATTGTTTTATGATCAATCACATCATTTTCAGCTAGAATACCATCAGTAAAGCATCTTTTTAGCATATTGTCATTATTTTTCTTTTTTCATAACTTATCATCAATCCAAAGTGTCCTATCTCTTATTCATAACTATCTTTACACACTCTGCTCTCCTTATAACCATATCTCTCGCTGTCTTATCATTGATATGTGTACTCTGTTTCATTTACTGTTGTATTGTTCATTCCTTTGCCTTGCCGTCAGCATAACATCTTTCATAGGCTTTATGGTCATGGAATCCCTTTTCCAATTGGAGGGGGGAATGTATGCATTATGGGATTGCATGCAATATGCTTACTGCACTCTGCCATTACTTCTTGATTTGACAACATATTAGTATTGCATGTATACATAAGTTTTTCTGATTGAAATTTTTGCATGCATCTTAATCTGTTGCTATTCAAAACTAACACTATGAATTCAAGAACATTGTATGCAAAATAGTGATTTGTTTACAGGAGAACAAAAAGTATGGGCAAAATTCTATTCACATCATGACCACACTATTGCAATCAATAGAAGAGGCTCAAGCAACTCGCGAACGTGAACAATTCTTTAGACACAATGTGCTTTCCTGGATTCTACCTTTTGCATCACTTTCAGCACCAACTCTGCTTCAACAAATGCCAGTCCATATATGTCATTCCACATTTTTGGAGGTCAAACTTGAGATAAAATCGCATAATTCTCTGATTTATTACAAATTTAGGAGAATTTCATAAAAATTCATTTTGAGCATTATTTATCATCATTTAGTCCACATCTGTACCACTTCCCATTTTTCAACGACATATCATCTTTCAGTTTGGGGGAGTGTTTCTTTCATTCATTTCTTTCATATAACCATGTTATTCACATTCTTTTTCATCCATTGCTATTCTTATTCCTTCTCAACACCTCCCTTATTCCATGTTTTACACCAAGCATAGAATTCAACAACTGGTAGCAACCACCTCTATTTGTTTTCTAGCATCGCATGAGGGCATGCTAATTCTTCAGAGAGGGGGAGGAATTACTACGCATGATGGATGTTTTCTACTTTCTTCCTCATTTAAGGCATACAATTTCATTTTTACACAGTGCAGAAATTGATTTCCATAATATGAACTCAATTCCTGTGATTTCTGGAAAACACGGAGATATTATTAAAATATACAGCCCCAGATAATTTCAAGTTAAATTGGTTCATAAAATTTCAGAAATCATGCACTATCACCTACAGCGATTTTGTTTATATCTCATGATCCGTACATCAAAATGATATAATTTTTGGATCATAAAGGCATTTATATATTACAAATTTACTTGCAACATTTCAACAAACTCTGGTTTGTAGTTTTTGGAAAAATGGTTAATGAAGGTTGATGTCACTTATATCATATTTTGCTGCAACTTCATTGTTATGTCTTCATCAAGATTGATAAAATTGAATATTCATCAATTAAGGAAGCATTCATTTTTTCTATCCATTTCATGAGCTGGGATGAACAAATTTTTTATTGCTTGGTTAACACATGGGTTTTTTCTTGGGGTTGCATGAAGAAATGCAATATATTCAGGTTTTCGTTGCATGAGGACATGCAACATATTGAGTGTGGGGGTATGTTGGGTCGTTAATATGCCATTATTATTATCACTTTTGAACACTTATTCCACCCATTTCTACTATTCTTCATCATGTCATTTATTATAATTGATTATATAAATCCATTTTATGATGATTTATGCTTCTATGAATGAATATTATTTATTCTCCTTTATTTCTAATAAATTGATGATTATGTGTGATTTTATCAATGATAGTTTTAATGAATCACTTGTAACATTATTCACCATTTTTATCCTCCAAGATAATTTCCAGATTGAAGATTTGATCATTAAAAGTGCCAACTCAGAAATGCGCTGGAATAAGAAGTGACAGTTTTTCGGTTGATATTTTGAGCAAATGAAGCAGAATATGGAAAATCTGGAACATGGGTTTTGTCCAGAACGACCCAATTAACTTCATTATAGAACGGCTTGCCCAAATTCGGCTTGTACTGAGATAAACACAGGGTTCTTTGAGCATGATTTTCTCAGATTTGTTATTACGGCTGCCCTCCAAATCTCAGCTGCAAAGCCAAATTTGTCTTGCTCTTGTTGAAAGATGATTGGAAATATATATTCTTGTTGATCAATTGGTTGGAAACAATCTAATTTTGTAATAGAAATTATGTTGTACTTATCTTTCTTGTAACTTCTCTCTGATCTTTCTCTATTTAAATGAAAACAGAGATCAGAGATGGGGATGATTGGGGGGATGGAAAAATGATGACTAAGAGAATGGAGAATTGAGGATTTAGAATTAGAGATTTAGAATTAAGAATTCATGATAGAATAGGAGGAAGAAAGGATTGTTTCAGGCTGTAAGTCTCAAAGCTGCTGCTGTTGTAATGATTTTACCATTTAATAATTAATACCTGATTCGGGAGTTGCTGTTCATTCTTTTCATTCTGAAGTAACCCAACAGCATCCGCTGGTGGCTAAGGGCCCAGCCTCTGGTGGAGTACGCTGCTGCTGTGTATCATATCTTTACAATTACTTCCGTGTGATGGTTTGATTTACTTTTCATTTCTTTAAATTGTTTTGTTCAGCAATCTTTTGTTTATGAACATTTCATTGAAATCATAATTGGATTGCGTCAGTGCTAGAATTATAAATTATAACTTGAAATGTCCTACTGATAATTTTGATCTAATGCTGTGCTATCTAATTAAGACTATGGTTCATTTAATTGCTGCTCATTTATAATTGCAATGGTTGTTCAATTAAGTTACTATTCAATTAAAACTACGATTGTTGTTGCTTCAATAACTGTGATTAATGTTCATGCTGATAGGTTGCTGATTCAATTACATTTATAGTTGTTGTGTCTTTCTAATTACTTAGTTTTGTTGTTCGGTTCCATTTAACATTGTTGTTTAATTCTAGTATTTTAGCATTGTTGTTCCTTTCCATTAATAAATCAGTTTTGTTAGATGAAGCTTTGCTGTTCATTTCTGTTGATTCATTGCAAGAGTACTTTTAAAAGAGTTTTCCTAGTTTACTTTCAATAGCAGCTTTAGTTCAATTTCGATTTCCTTTTAATTGCTTTAAAGCATGACTCTCAACTGTAGAGAACATTGGTTATTGCTTCCTCGTTCCCAGATTGATTGTCTTGTTCCGGTTTGATTTCAATTGCATCAATCTCTAGAGGAATGAGTTATTGCTACTATATCCTCAATTGATGTTTGCTGAGTGAATAGTTGGATTTCAAAGCATTTGAGTTTATGTCATTGTTAGATTTCTTTTTCAAGCATTCACTTACTTTTGGATTTTAAGCACTATACTGCAAAACATTACTCTTGAGTAAATAGCCGCCTCAGACTGAGTACACTCTTGAAATAAAAAGTCGTCCCTGGGTTGATAATTAATGTGAAGGTAATTAGGAGTTAAAAAGACACATTTTTATCGCTCGACATTTTGGCGCCGTTGTTGTTTTACACCAAGCATAGAATTCAAGAGCTGGTAGCAACCACCTCTATTTGTTTTCTAGCATCGCATGAGGGCATGCTAATTTTTCAGAGAGGGGGAGGAATTGCTATGCATGATAGATGTTTTCTATTTTCTTTCTCATTTAAGGCATACAATTTCATTGTAGAAATTGATTTCCATAATATTTTTAAAACTATGAACTTAATTCTTGTGATCTCTGGGAAACACAGACATATTATTAAAATACACATACCCAGATAATTTCAAGATAAATTGGTTCATAAAATTTCGAAAATCATGCACTCTCACCTACAACCATTTTGTTTATATCTCATGATCCGTGCATCAAAACGTCTGATTTTTGGATCATAGAAGCATTAATATATTTCAACAAAATCTAGTTTGTAGTTTTTTGGAACATGGTTAATGAAGGTTGTTGTCACTTATATCATATTTTGCTGCAACTTCATATGCACATAACTTGAATGTCAATGTAAAAATTGTTACGCCTTCATCAAGAGTGCTAAAAGTGAATATTCATTAATTAACGAAAAATTCATTTGTTCTATCCATTTCATGAGCTGGGATGAACATATTTTTTTATTGCTTGGTTAACACATGGATTTTGTCTTTGGGTTGCATGAGGGCATGCAACATATTGAGTGGGGTGGTATGTTGGGTCGTTAATATGCCATTATTATTATCACTTGTGAATGCTTATTCCACCCATTTCTACCATTCTTCATCACGTCATTTATCATATAATTATATTTTACAATGATTTATGCTTCTATGAATGAATATTATTTATTCTCCTTTATTTCTAATAAATTGATGATTATGCATGATATTATCAATGAAAGTTTAATAAATTGGTTATAACATTATTCACCATTTTTAGCCTTCAAGATAATTTCCAGATTGAAGATTTGATCATTAAAAGTGCCAACTCAGAAATGCGCTGGAATAAGAAGTGACAGTTTTACGATTGAGATTCTGAGCAAATGAAGCAGAATATGGAAAATCCGGAACATGGGTTTTGTCCAAAACGGACCCAATTAACTTTATTAAAGAATGGTTTGCCCAAATTCGGCTTGTACTGAGAGAAACGCAGGGTTCTTTGAGCACGATTTTCTCATTACAAGCCGAATTTGGGCAAACCGTTCTTTGTTAAAGTTAATTGGGTCCGTTCTGGACAAAATCCATGTTCCGGATTTTCCATATTCTGCAAGTGATGAAAATATTATGAAGAGTTAGATCAAAAGAAGATATGCATGTTATGGGTTTTTTATGCTTTGCTTGATCTAAACTAAGTATGCACCTGAGAGTTTGATGATGGATGAGATCCAATAGATATGAAATAATTATGTACTAATGAATACAATGATGGATCAAATCATGAGACCTAAAATGAATTTTCATTGTATGATCTACTCATGGATTGACTAGATCTAAGTACTAACACATGTTTTTATCTCTGAATATTATGATCTGGGTCTACGCAATTTTAGGTCAAAATTTTTAGATCTATACGTTAGTTGGCCTCAGGAAAAATGCGTATACACGTACGTTCACTTCTTCAAAGTAGTGTATACAAAGTAAGGGTTTATGTTCATAAATGAATGATCAATGTGATTAGTGCTATTGATTCTTTGTTGTCTATCAATGATGTCCTAATGATTGATCTCAGCTGAGTTATAGTGTCTTAAGTATAACACTGAATGATGAACTTGAATTTGGTTAATTATTGATTGAAGAATGTTAATGTTAGTTGCTAATTGTGATTGAAGACCAGAGACAGTTCTATGATTGGTTCATAATGTTGCAATAGATCTGAGTATGATTGAGTGTTCTTTTTCAGTATTGTAGTGGTCGCATTTTCAATTTTTTGTATATTAAGATCTGTATGTGGTTTTCTCTATAAAAAAGCATGTATGCACGCGAGTTTCATTAAGTGAAGTAGCATATAAATTTTGACAGATGGTTGATCAGGATTTGTAGTAGAAAAATATGGGTTGTTTTATGTGAATTATGATGTTTGATATTCTGGTTACAGTGATCTGACTATTTTAGTTGATTGGTTGAGTTTTGAATAAGTGTTTGTTGCTTGGTTTTTCAGTGAATGATTGATTCAGTTGTGTCAGAGGTTGATGATTGAGTTTCAGTGATTGGTTGATTTAGTTGTGTCAGACATTGATGGTTGGGTTTCAGTGATTGGTTGATTAATTTGTGTCAAAGATTGATGACTGTGTTATAGTGATGAGTTACAGTTTGATTATTGTTATTTGAGCTTAAGTGTTGATAGTGGGTCCAATATGAAAATTTCATGAAAAAGGCCTACAAGTTATGATGTGTCGTAACAGGTGGATCCAATGTGAAAGTTTATGAAACATGGTCCATGGATGTTGGTGAGGGTTGGAGCCTTCAGTGAGGAAGTCTAAGCTTCTTGCCAGTAGTATTTGGTAATCAAATCAGGGGGTTGGAGCTGCCTTCTAGTTGCAACTGGAGAATGAGTGAAGGTTGTAGTATTCTATAGGTTGGTGCCTTTGTACTAGTACAAGTTTACGCTAGTACAAGAACCCAGGGGGCTGGATCTCCCTTCCAGTATGAGTTGGAGAATGAACGGAGGTTTTAGCCTTCTACAATTGGGTGCCTGTGTACTGGTATGAGTGTGCACCAGTACAAGATTGTAAAAATATTTTTCCTTATATTAGAAAGAAGACAGAGACTGTTGAGAAATAAAAAGGGTCTTTTTAACCTCTATTTACCCTACATTAATTATCAATCTAGGTACGATTTGTTGTCTTAAGAGTGTACTCAGTCTGAGGTGGTCACTTGTCAAGAGTAATGCTAGTAGTATAGTGCTTTTATAAAAGTAAACAAATGTTGGAAACAAACTCTAAATGTAATGGCAAGAAACTAAAATGCTTTGTAACTAAATCATTCACTTAAGAAACTACAACGCTCATGAGTCAAGGATGCAATAATGATAACTCTTTCCTTTGTAAACTGATGCAAACGAAAAGCAATCAAAATAGAATATCTCTAATCTGGGAACTAGACAGCAATAGTCAATGTTCGCTACAGTTGTAGATCATTCGGTTCAGACCCAAGCAAATACTTGAAATGAAAATTCAATTGACATAAAGAGGAACAACAACTAACATATTGAATAGATCGAATAACAAAACTTATCCTACATAAATAAATCAAGCAGAAATTGTGATCCAAAGGAATTGAACCATAATCTTTAACTAGTAAATGAACTGAACAACAATCCACGAATGGAACAACAAATCTAAGCAAGTCTATGAAATACTGAACAGCAAACTAAATCAAATGTAAACACACAGTGAATCTAGATTGATGTAGTTAGTAATCTGAGTTTAGCATCAGAAGTATTAACCATGGCTGTAAGGGAACAACAATTTTGATGGTAGTGGAACAGTAATCCGAATGAATAGCAACCACAGTTATAGGTAAACTGTAGCTAAATGAACAACAATACCAATTTGTAAATGAACAATAGTGTTACTCTGCAAATGAACAATACTTATCGATCTGTAAACGAAAAACAATGTTAATATGTAAGTGAATAGCACTGTCTGAATTAGACAACGTGATATGATTTTATTATGAATATCAAAACATGTTCAGTTGCAAATAATAATCTTACTATTCAAATGCGAATTTAATATAATAGAGCAAGTAAATGAAATGTCAAGGAACAACAGATCACTAAATAGAGTAAATATAAGAAATCAAACCACACATGAATTGTAAATGGAAAATAATGATACAGGAAGCAAGTGATCCACTAGGGCTGGGCCCTTAGACACCAGGGACGCACTGTTGTGGTTACTTCAGAATCAAAGACGGAACAACAACGAAGTTTATCTATTAATCATGAAAACAGAGTTACGGTGATCACTCTTTAAAGAAAGTCGATGATCAAAGTTCAAATTGGAACAACAAATTCTATCAATCAACAACAAATCGCCCCTTAAGGTAGCAAAGTTGTCCCTTTTTATAGTGGGAAGGTATAAATACCAAAAATACAGATAGTTTCAAGGTAGCAGTCCCTCAGGATCAAAGTATCTTGAGGGATTCACCATATCATTATTCTTCAGGTATCTCTTTGTCCTCTTGCGCTGATATGGCATTTTTTCTTCCTTTTCCTGGCCCATACAGTCCGATCTTGATTGCCTTGTCTGGATGTGGTTCCCTGTCAAAGGGACAACAGTTGGTTTTGCATTTTCTTTTCCTCTGAAATGGTGATCTTCCATTTTCTTCATTTTCTGCATAGAAAAAGATAATAATTAGAAATATTAAGTTAATCACAAATCTCTTTAACTTTATCATAATCCTTCATCATATGCCCATCTTGGAATTTAAAGAAGTTATGGATTAATGGAAAAGATAAAGAAATAAGTGGCAATTACATACCTTTTCTAATGCTCAACAGAGATGACAGTAGCAAGTGGTTTTTTCCTGCATTGGGTTTCCACCTTAAATGCTAGTGTTCATGTATGTTTCTTATGTGTGATGGTTATTTTGTTCTTACAGCACATGATTATTATTTATCTAATGTTTATTAAAGTTCTGATGCACTGGATGAAGACCAACATATGATGAATTAACTTAATCATAAGTTTATTGGATATATGCAAGCTGTCTTAATAACATGCATGTACACAAGCGTGTTCCTTTTAGTAAAGTTGTGTATATAAATATTAATATGAAATGAAAAAAATATTGATTTGAAAATACTAATTCACCTCCCCTCTCAGTATTTTTTCCAACAAATTCTACACTATTATAGTGTATTAAACTTTAATATCTGTATATTTAACTATAATTACTGCATGCATGTGAATGGAAATTATGTAGAAAAGTAGAGAATGGAAAATTAAGCACACACACAAAAAGATACAAGATATGATCTCTGGGAAAGCCTTTCAAGAGAAAACCCATTTGGAAGGTGAGGCCACTTCACTCTCTTTCTTTGTTTGGAAATATGGATGTAAGTACAAAGAAGTAATGATGTGGCCCATGGCTTGCTACAGTGCATATAACCTCTTTGTGTCCTCTACCTCCTATCTCTCCTAACTATCTTTTCTCATATATGGAGAAAACATATCTTGAAAGAACGGGATGCCTCTTCCTCCTAGTGGCCCGATTATAACACAACTTGATAGGCTACTAGTGGTTAGTTTTGACTACATCAACTCTTAAGTAGAGTTAAAAAATAGACTCTTCTAGAGTCTTTTACATCAGAAACATGTGGCTATCCCCTTTTCCATGAATAATGGGGTCTTACGTGGCATCCTCCTTAACTATAGGTGTGAAAACAGGAAGGTCAACTTCTAAGTGGCGTAACTTTTGCATACCGACTCTGATTGACACACTTCTTGCATTGTTGGAAAGGTCTCTATGTGTAGAATAGCATGAAAGTTTTCTGTGTTAAAGAAACAAATATTTACCCCCAAAAAACGTTATTTTATTCCTAAAAACGCTCTTGGAAGGTTCAGACCCTATTTTTCTACAATGGGTATTATCGGTAAAAATAGTCTCGTGAGATGATTCCTCCACTTTTTCCACTCCAAATGGATCGAGATGGATGAAAAACAATATAATGATCCAATTCATATCACACCTCCAATACTTGGTCACACTTTTATTCTTCAACAAATTTGAATGGAGATCGGCGAAATTCAATGTAAAATTTATGTTCTTATTTCTATTGCAGAAAATTCCAAGTATAGTTCCTTACACGCTAATAGAGGAGCTACTCAATGTAATATTTTAGGCTGGATGCAAGAGAATTTTTCTTGACATCTAGGCACCTGTGAACCATGTGAAATCATGTTGGGCATCCTCTTTACAAAAGAAAACATTCACGAGATTAGGAATAGAGTCACAATGACGTTTTGTACTCCTTGATCGGGGGCATGTCAAACTAGTGCGGAAATAATGCAACAATCAAGTCAGATTGGTGTAAGAGGATAGAGCTACAACAAAGAAACAATGGGTGGGTAGAGGGAGAGCTTTCACAGGTTCCATATGCACATGCACATAAAGGATGCAATCAATGTGTTGTAACGGGAGGAGGAGCATTTTTTCATGTAGAAGAATCCTAAATGCATATGTGAGCAGAGAAGTAGGCACAAGGAAAAAAAGTAGTCAAGAATAATGCTAAGGAAATTCCATGTCTAAGCAGGATAGGACTGACATATAGAGAAAGGCCACAAAAATTGGCTCAAATTTGAGTAGGGGTAGAACTCGCCAGCTCCTATACCATGTTAAACACACACATGGAGAAGACAACGTGTAAGATAAACGTTCATTTCCTTTTATTATTCACAATAAGGTACATTTATACGTTTCCTTATGACCCTTAGTCTTCACATACCAAATGATCTCTTAGACTCTTGTGACTGTTCACATTCCACATGAACCCTTAGTGGATTAAGTGTCCAAGATGGGTTATTTTTTAGAGAAACAGAAAAGGTTTTAGCAACACTGATTAAGAGAAAAGTATCCAAAGATATTTGCTATCATCATTTTCTGCAAGAGGAAAAGTTCTTCCCAATGATGCCATGATTTTTAGAAGGAGGTTGAATTCCTCATTAAATTCATAGGAGGAGGCTGAGATTATTTTCCAAAAGACAGTGCAAGTCCTCCAAAGACTAGACTAAATTTCCCATAAATGTGCAAACTCACTAGAGACTTATGTGAATTTGCTAGAGGCCATTTGAATATTCTAGGAGGTAGATCGAGGTTTTAGAGGGTAGTGCGATTATTCTGGCATATAATGTGAATTTCCAGGAAGAGCTAGTGTGAATTGCTAGAGGCTTGTATGTGTTGTTGGAGGCAATGTGAATTACAAAAAAAGGAAGTTGTGGGGTTTTTCAAATTAGAAAAAGTAAAGAAAATAATTTTTTGTATCTTTACCACTATCAAGCAAGCAATTGTAATTTCTTAGTAGTAGTTATTTGTTGAAGATGTTAATAAAACCCCTCATATTTGAAATTTTTTTTTCCACAAATTGGAGTTCTTCCATAGCGATTTTTTTCCAAATATACTGGTGTGAATTGTGTGATTGTTTTTTCATATATTTCATACAATTTTATTTGTGATTGGTGTTGTCTATGTTATTATTCATTATTTCTTGAAAAATAATTATTTTGTCATAAATAAGTAACAGGAAATAACAATTGGTTAATAGCACCTTCTGAGCAGACAAAAATTCACATGGTATCAGAGCAATGAAGTGATGAGGTTATTCATGATCTAAGCATAGGTGTTTCGAAGGAGAAATAAAAGGATTTATCACACATATTTTCACTTTAAATCTATTCATATGTAATATTCCAAATGGAAAAATTCGGTAAATTCTTAGAATTTAACCCAAAAAAAATGCTCCATATAAAAATTTATGTTCATCTAGCAAAACATTTCCATGTAACATGTCACTAATGGAGTATGACAATTCAATAACCTGATGAACATAAATAAACTTAGCTTTATTTATAATAGATAAGTTGGGGTTTACATGCTAAAATAATTAATATTGTTGAGATGAAAAAATGGCCTCAAGAATCCACTCCAATGTTGCATTGACTCTCCAAAACTGAACTGAACTGCAATTGTTAAGGTCTCCTGTGAATTGTAGATGAATTCATCGAGGGGAGACATGGGTACTCACTCAATCTCACTGAATAAGTTGAAGATTTCCATCTTGGGGCTGCTATTGAAGTTGGGAACTCCTGGCTCTCCAAACTTATCCATAAGAAATAAACTCAACTCCAAGATTTCCCAAATGATCTCCTCGTCATCCTTTGAAAGATCCAATAAATAGATCTCCAATATTTTAGAAGTGTCTTATTTTATTACTATTCTAGAATCTACCTCATAAATCCAAGTGTATTTTTTTATTTTAATTTACTTAAGTAATTTTTATCCTTTTTCCCAAATTAGTCAGTTTTCCCTTTTTATTAAGTGACTAGTTAAATTCAGTTTTAATCTAGAAAAAATCATAAATCACCCATCATACTCTCTCTTTCCACTGGAAATGACTCCTCAACATTTCATCCAATATATTTTCTCATTCTAGTTCCAAGGTGTTCCATCAAATATTCCCTTTATAATTCCACCTTAAGCGTAATTAATTAAGTTGTGCTCGATAATAACAGAAATCACCGTAATGCAATGGAACCAAAATAAACTATATTGAATTGTTCCTGATGGTATAAAATTCAAAACAAACACAATCAAACCCTGTGATACTCCTAAAAACTCTCCTTAGACCCATGATGATGCAATCAATGTTCTCGTGACATAGCCATCTCATATCCTATAAGTACATCCTAGTTGTACTATAGAGGAAAATAAAAATGGGGACTTTAAATCATACTTATTAGAGTCTATTGCTCAAGGGTTTTAGATGTGGCTTCAGTTTGATTAAAAGATAAGGATAGACTTGATGATGCATTAAAATTTGGTTTCTAGAAATCCAAAATCTTATTATTACTAGAATATCAAGGACTAAAGGAGTATGTTATGACCATTGTTTCCATACCAATAATTTTGATGCAATAAGGGACCTACCACAAGGAGGATGCCAAGACTAGGCATATTATCTAGGACAAGGTTAAAGATCAAATCATTGCCCATATATTAGAATAAGATACAACCAAAAAGATAATGGATGCCATCCTAAAGTTGTTCCAAAATGATACTGAAAACATAAATTTGATCCTCAAAGAGAAGCTACGAAACAATAGAATGAACAAGGGAGAAGGCATAGTAAATTTCCTCATCAGGATCAAACTTGTCAAGGACAATTTAGCAACTTTCACAGAGTATAGATGATGATAAGCTCGTGATAACTACCTTAAATGGATTATCAAAGTAGTGGTATGTGTTTGTCTAAGTGATTAATGGACGAGATGGCCTACCCGATTAGGATCATTTGTGGAGCGATTTCACCTAGGAGCCTAGGTTGAATCTTGTTAGTGGTAACAATAATAGAACCCATAAATGTGAGGATGACGAGAATGTTTCTCTAGTAGGAAAGGGAAAAGCCAAGAAGGACTCAAGCAAAAGGCCTAACTCCAAGGGAGAGAAAGATAAAAAGAACTTGAGTAAAATCAAGTGTCTTGGATTCAGTCATCATGGACATTGTGTCATTCAATGTCTAAACAAGAAGAAGGGTGACAAGAAGAAGAAGCAGCAAATATCAAATTGAATGGTATTGAAAAGCTATCTTCAAGAATTGAAGATGAGTTCACTCTCATAGCTTGTTTATCTAGCTCAACCACCACAAGAGTATAGTATATTGATGGTGGGGCATCACGTCACATGCCATGAGTTAGAGAGTATTTATCTTGATACAAAGTAGAACAGATTAACTTCCATATTCAAATGGGTATAATTCCAAGTGAACTTTAGTTGGAGATGGGAAGTTACATTTCAGAGGGAGTCAAGAAAGACTACTCATGTTACATATGCCTTGCATGTAATAGGTTTGGAGATGAACCTAATTTCAATTTCTCCTCTTCAGGATAAGGGGTACGACATATACTTCTAAGGAAATAAGTTGTATATTAAACACTACAATTGGAAGATGGAAAAATAGTTTGGGTGAGAAGCAACAAGTAGTATAGGTTGCATTTGGATGCCCCAAAAGTAGTTGTTAGTATCAAAATTTAATAGATATATGGGAGAATTATGGCATAGTAGGATGGGATATATCCATCATGGAGCACTTAAGTTTTTGAGGGATGTTGGGGAAATTATATGTGTTATAATTCCAACATTAAATTATCAATATGGGACTCATAAGCTTTGAGGCACAAGTGCAGGTAATGCAAGATCAAAGCATCTACTCTAAACTAACATCATGAAATTTGAAATATATTCATAGATTAAGTAAAAATTTCTATTCCTAGTTTGAAACTAATCTATTAATAAACAAAGGAATAACTCCAATCAAATAATGCGTTAATTAAAACTTACTAAGAAATCAAGGAAAATAATGAATGATCTATTCAAATGAGTGCTATTTGATTCAAAACAATTCGACATGTAAAAGATATAATTTATGCCTAAAGCTAATTATTCACACAATGCAATTTATTAACAAACGGGCTTTAATTCCATAAATTGTAAAGTAAACAAGCGATTAACTATGATAATTACTCTAATGAAATCACACAACTCACACTTCCAAACTATATTTTTCTAATTAACTAAATCAGATCAATTCTAAGTAAAACATGCAGCCTAAGTACAGAACACGGCCTAAGTACACAATGCGGTCTGAGTACAGATTGCGGCTAAGCACAAAACGAAGTTGAGTATAGAATGCAGTCAAGTGCAGAATGTGGCCGAGTGCAGAATGTAGTTGAGTACATAATGCGTCTGAGTGCAGAATACGACCGAGTATAGAATGTAGTTGAGTACAGAATGCAGCTGAGTGCAGAATAAAACCAAGTACAAAATTCAGTTGAGTACAGCATGTGGCCGAGTGCATAATGCAACCGAGTACAGAATGTTATTGAGTGCTTACTCCAAGCCCTATAAAGTGAAACCAATAGCAATGCAATCGCTATCCTCTACTCAAATTGCTGCCCTCTACTCAGATCTACAAAACATAAATGAATCTAGAATACAAATTGAAGTGCTGGAATTTTGAAAACTATTTAGCAAACAACATGGAAATGAAATATAAATCTATTGAGAGAAACAAAACACATTTCCCAAAACTATTCCTAGGATCACACCATAAATCAAGACGCAATTACATAATCTAAAATGCGGAAATAAATTGACAAAACAATTAAATCTAATTCAAACCGTTTGCAAGAAATTAAATATAAAAAGAAGATAAACACACTTACATAATCTATGTTAACCCTACAAACACGGTGGGTTCATCCGGCCTTTCCTGACCATGTTTTGCAGGTCTAAACTTAATTCATAAAATGGACACAAAAGCTACAACAACTTCATCATTCTTTACTCATCCAAAAGCAAAGTTTTAATATATAACAACCAACAAATGTAATTGTGCTTCCTCTCCTATGTAACTCTCTATAACTCCTTGTGTAACTCGCTAAATATGAATGAATGACATATATAATATTCTTTTACAATTTGAGATCCCAAGTTCAAGGATCTGATCTTAGCCAAATAATAACAAAATTACAAAAGTGCATTTCAAATGATGTTCTTGGAATTGATTCTGGCAAATTGTCTTGGGAAATCTCATGATCAATGCATAGCATGATTGAGATATAGAATATCTTATTGCAGCTCCACATATCTTGAAAATGAAATGAAATAAATCTTCAACCTAAAATATATGGAACTTTGCCTGATCCAAAATCGTGAAACCCAACAAATATGTACTTAACTCAGAATTTTGGCACCAATTATTTACATAGCTTGCACTGGAATATTCCCCTAACCATAACTTCTTCTCAATGATGAATTTTGCCAAACGATTTATGGGTTACCTAAATGGATGCTCTGAACAAAACTTGTATGTCGGAATTTCAAGATTCTTTTTCGTTTGATCACAAATTGAGATTTTAAGCAACAACCATTTTGTACATAACCTATAGAAACTAGTTTAATTGACTTATGAATAATTTTGGCAATGAATCCTGGCATTAAATAAACTTGGAATAACCATCATTATTAAATCATGAAAAAATCATCTCTAATCACTGAAAAGTCAAGAAAACTAATGATAATCAACCATGAAGTGTAGGATATGAATTAACAACAAAGTGTGGAATTAGAGTGTGAAATGAGTTAAAAACATAGGAATTTAGGGTATGAATAATGGTATTTTTAAGGTGGGAAAATGGGCATATTCAAGGCCCAGCATCCCCCCCATTCCTAAGGGTTTGCATTTCCTCATGCAAACAAATCCGTTACTTATTGACAAATTCTTGACATTGCTTTGCAAATGTTGGCTCTTATGGGACAACATTGCTTGAATATTTGAAGGTGTTGGTTCTTGTGGAGCAACATTGCTTGAATATTTGGACATGTTGGTTCTTGTAGAACAACAATTCTCACATTTAATATATTATACTAATTTACATAGAAGTACTAATTGAGGACAAGAAAAGGATGGATGAAAATGAGATGATGATGGAGATGGTGAATAGATGCTTACATACTCTGTCTTTGTAAGGCTAATGTATATAAGTGGTTACCTTTATCATTTCATGGAAATAATGATTTCATCCTTTGACTTCTTTTCATGGGAGGAGAAGACACTAAAGATACTACTTTTAAACCATAAGGAATCTTGTTTTAACATGGTCGTGTAATCAGATTATAAACGTAGTGAATGGAAGGAAATAAAAGGATAATCGTTTATGAAAGTTGAAATGCATGGAATGAGAAGTGGTGAATCATTAAGTTTATTTAACCTTTCTAATGAATTAGATAATCATAAGCCAAATTATCTCAAGTTTTACCTTGTTGTTGATGTGCTCAGTGCCGCAACATGAAGTGGAGGATGGAATGGCTGGAGCTAATGGGACTGTTGATCTGATCTATTGAATAAGGCTAAAGAATGAATGATGAACTAAAGTGCTGAAGGATGAACTGAAGTGCTGAAGGATGAACTGAAGCTCACCTTCTCCCCCATGCCTGAGGAGTTGTATGTCCCTAAACAACTAAGGAAAGGTGACTGTTGCTACAAATGACAATGGGAATGTTGATGCAAAAATCCAAACTGCTGCAAACCTATGTTAAGATCTCAAAACCATATAGTCTTCAACCACTACACACTTGTGTGAAATCTTGCATATGTGAATAAATGGAGTCAATGTCGAACATAAGCAATAATCATTGAATTATTGACCATTGAGGAAATCGTTAACCAATGCGAGATATGACACCTTTAATATCAATGGGAATCAAGGCACCAAGTACATTCTACTAACCATGAATAGATTTGTTGAAGTGGAATGGACGATAGAATTCATCCACCAAGAAACATTTACATATTTCCTTAGTAGATGACAAGGATACTCACCATTAATGTGTAAAGGCTCGTAGGTACCTTATCTAACCCTAACTTTGGTCTCAGATAATTTGTTGACGTTGATGGGACAAGGTTGGTTGGCAGGTGGGCCTTAAGGGATCCCACATCAACCAACATGAGTACAAGACATAATTATTTGAAAGATACATGATTTGAAGAAATCATACAAATTTACAAACATTATTGGGAATGTTTCCCACCAGTTACCTAGTTTTCAAGAAAAGTCCCTATCGAGTTGCACTAGTAAAGCTGGTTTTCACAAAACGACTTATTTTTCTCTTTACTATTTTCATTTATTTATTTACAATGCTAACTTTCCTACTATACTAGAGAAAAAATGTCCTCCTTCAAGTGAAAGATAACTTCCAATAAAGCCATGTGCAGATCAAGTACAAAGATATACTCATGCTCAGATTTAACATATAAAATCTAGAATGTACATGAGCATGAAAAATTAGCAGCTTTAAATGATGTGATACAAAGAGTGCTTGAAGATGAGAGTGGTACTTTGAATAGATTTTGATTTGGAACCAATGCTCGATGTAATCCTAGTGGTATTGTCCCATTTCTTCATTTGAACCACTTTGAATGCCCTCCTCGGCCATGCAAGGCAAACTTTAATAATTGGTCTTCAAAATGCATATAACACTTGCTATTGGGCATGGTGAAAGTTCTTTGATCTCAGGTTCAACTAGATGCTCCCCATCAGATTTGGTACATGATTACTCAATATCCTTGGTAGATAGGGAAGAGGAATCAAGGGATATTTCTAAATCCTCTACTCGCTGTGCAGAGAGAAATAATTTTTTAAATGTGGTGAAGATGAACTCTTCTTGAGAGGCAGTATCCCAGCTCTTGCTAGGATTTGAGAAAGTACTTCGAGCCTGGACATTCTTCAAGCTCTCGATCATTATTTGAATTTATCCTATTGTTTTATGATCCCTGTCTCGCAACATGGATTAGTACATAGGGGTTATTACAACACCCCAATTTTTTTTATCTTTAAAGAGCTCTAAAATTTTAACCTAAATGAACTAAAAAATGCTAATTGCAATAAAACTCAATAAACTTGCTTATTTGGACAACCAAACTTTGGAGAAACCCCACAATAGTGGATCCATGGCTCTTAACTCACGTCTTATTGTACACTCTTAGCCCTTTGATTGCCCTGCAACTAAGATCACATAAAAAATCTGTGAAAGAAACTAAGCTCTAATCCCTTTAGCACCTCCCCAACAATGACACCAAAATTTTTGGGGAAATTATATGTGTTATGATTCCAAAATTAAATTATCAATCCAGGACTCGTAAGCTTCGAGGCACAAGCATAGGTAACGCAGGATCAGAGAATCTAATCTAAACTAACACCATGAATTTTGAAATATGTTCCTAGATTAAGTAAAAAATTTATATTCCTTGTTTGAAACTAATCTATTGATAAGCAAAGGAATAACTCCAATCAAATAATGAATTAATTAAAACTTACTGAGAATTCAGGGAAAATAATGAATGATTTATTCAAATGAGTGCTACTTGATTCAAAATAACTAGACATGTAAAAGACAAAATTTATGCCTAAAGCTAATTATTCACACAACTCAATTTATTAACAAATGGTCTTTAATTCCATAAATTGCCAAATAAACAAATGATTAACTGTGATAATTACTCTATTGAAATTACACTACTCATGCTTCCAAACTATATTTTTCTAATTAACTAAATCATAGCAATTCTGAGTACAGAACGCATCTAAGTACAAAACGTAGCCTCAGTACAGAACCCGACCTGAGTACAGAACATGACCTTAGTACAAAACACAGTTGATTACATAATGCAGTTGAGTACAAAATGCGACTGAGTGCAAAATGCAACCGAGTATAGAATATAGTTGAGTGCATAATGTATCCGAGTGCATAATGCGGCCGAGTACAGAATGTGATGACTGCTTAATCCAAAACCTGTAAAGTGAAACCAATAGAAATGCACTCGTTTCCCTCTACTCAAATTTATGCCCTCTACTCAAATCTACAAAACATAAATTAATCTAGAATACAAATTGAAGTGCTAGAATTTTGAAAACTATTTAGCAAACAACTTGAAAATGAAATATAAATCTATTGGCAGCAAGAAAAACAAAAAAAACAAAATAAAAAACAAAAAAAAAAAAAAAAAACAAAAACAAATAAACAAATAAACAAACAAAACAAAAAAACAAAAAAAAAAACAAAAAACCACACTTCCTAAAACTATTCCCAAGATCACACCATAAATTAGGAAGAAATTACATAATCTAAAATGAAGAAATGAATTTCAAAAATAAATTGACAAAACAATTAAATCTCATTCAAACCATTTGCAATAAATTAAATATAAAACTAAATAAACACACTTACATAATCTATGTTAACCCTGCAAACACGATGGGTTCATGCGACCTTTCTTGTCCATGTGTTGCAGGTCTAAAATCAATTCATAAAATGGAAACCAAAGTGACAACAACTTCATAATTCTTTATTCATCCAAAAACAAAGTTTTAATATACAAAACCAACAAATGTAATTATGCTTCCTCTCCTATGTAACTCTATGTAACTCCTTGTGTAACTCCCAATCTTTGAATCACTGAAATATATGCTATGTTTTTACAATTTGAGATCACAATCTCAAGGATCTGATCTTAGCCAAATGCTAACAAAATTACAAAAATACATTTCAAATGATATTTTTGAAATTGGTTATGGAAAATTTGTCTTTGGAAATCTCGTGACCCATGCATAGCATGATTGAGATATAGAATATCTGATTGCGGCTCCATATAGCTTGAAAAAGAAATGAAATAAATCTTCAACCCAAAATATATGGAACTTCTTCTGATGCAAAACTATCAGACCCAACGAATCTGTACTTAACTTAGAATTAACTTTCACTGGAATATTCCCCTAAACATAACTTCTTCTCAATGACAATTGTTTCCGAACGCTTGGTGGTTTACATGAATGAGGGCGCTTTGAACAAAACCCATGTGTCAGAATTTCAATATTCTTCTTCATTTGATCACAAAATGAGATTTTAAGCTACAAACATTCTGTACTTAACCTATATAAACTAGTTTAATTGACTTATGAAGAATTTTGGCAATGAATCCCTACAGTAAATAAAATTGGAAAAACAATCATTAGTAAATCATGAAAAAGTCATCTCTAATCACTAAAATTTCAAGAAAACTAATGATAATCAACCATGAAGTGTAGCATATGTATTAACGGCAAAGTGTGGAATTAGAGTATGAAATGAATTAAAAACATAGGAATTTAGGGTACGAATAACGCTATTTTTACGGTGGAAAATGGGCATATTCGAGGCCCAACAAGCGAGATTCTGACAAGAGTATTAGAAGTAACCACAAAACATGATGATGTGTGTAAAGGGTGCGTACTTTGGAAGTTTATAAAGGAAACATTTCCAAGGAGATATATTAGAGCTAAGGGTGTCCTACACTTGATACATTCTAATAATTGTGATCCATTTTCCACAAATTATCTCAGGGGTTATAAGTTTCTTTTCCCTTTATTCATGACTTCTCTAGGAAGACCTAGATTTACTTCTTGAAGACAAGGGACAAAGTCTTCAGTCACTTTCAAGAGTTCAAGGCTCTTGTGGATAACTTGACAAGAAAGAAGATAAAGGTTCTTTAAATAAAAAATGGAGCTGAGTACATCGAGAAAGACTTCAAGGAGTTCTATGTGAAGGAGCGCATTGAGAGAGAATGAAAAACTCCATATAAACCATAGTAGAACCTTCTCACTATCAAGAGGATGCACATCATCAAGTGTGGAAATATGTTATAACGTACAACTCCATCAAGCAGAATAATGTTTGGGAGGTGGTGCTTACACCATTGGATAGGACCACTGGTTGGTTTTTTTGGGTGTGGAGCCTGATTATTTTCCTCATTTAGAGGTATTTTTTTATCATGTTTGGATCCTAGTCCCTGACAAGGGCATGTAGGGGGTCTTTCTCTTCCACTACTGTTGCAGGGGGGTCTGGGGGGTAGAAGATCTGAGAATAATTGTTATGTTAATTTATGCTTTTTTTTTCCCTTGAAGCCAACCCTCAAATTGTATGAGGGGATTGTATTGCGACTAGGCATTATTTGGTGAATAAAAAAAGGGAGAGGAAAATGTGTGAGAACAACGAGGAAGTTATAGTGTATGTGTAGTAGGTTGTATCCTTTCAGTTTGTCAGATAAAATAAAAAGAAATACTGCATTTTTCTCCATGGATGTAGCCTAGATTAGGTGAACCATGTATATCTATGTTTCTCTTGTTTTATGTTTTTCTATATTTCCAATAATTTTGTTTCATTTCTCTGTCATTCAAGTTTAACAAGTTCCTATTGGATCTACAATATCAAGCATGACATAAATGGAAGCGTAGAAAAGTAAAAGGAAATTTTCATGGCCAAGGGTTTCACTTAGAAGGAGGAAATAGAGTATGAGGGGACATTTTATCTAGTGGCCAATAATGTTTCCATCATTGTTGTGATTTCACTTGTAGGATAGATGGGATGGAAGATCCATCAAATGGATGTTAAGATGGATTTTTTGAATGGAGTGATATAAGAGGAGGTGTATATTGAATATAGAGGGATTTGAGATGCATGGGAGGGATACCCATTTATGCAGGTTGGAGATATTGTTATATAGACTCAAGAAATCTCCCATAGCATGGTATGGTTGTATTAACAAATACTTGTAGCAGATGGGCTTCATGAAGAGTCAAGCAGAATCAAACCTCTACTATATGATTCCTCGAGGTAAGCCTCTCATTCTTGGGTTATATTTCAATGATCCATTTTTACTAGGTCAATATGGCTCATAAAGGATTACAAGAGAGACTTAGCAGTTTTTGTTCGAGATGAATAACTTGGGATTGATGCATTATTTTCTAGGTCTATAATTATGGCAGAAAAATGGAGAGATCTTCCCTAGTCAAAGGAGATATCCTCTAAATATATTAAAGAAATTTAGGATTTTGGATTGTAGACCCATGTCTACACCTATGATTACGAAATATAAGAATATTGATGGATATGATCAAGAAGAAATGTACACCACCTTGTATAAACAACTTATTGGATATCTCATATATTTTTTCAATACAAGGAAAGGTATTTTCTTTGTAGTCAACACTCTCATTCAGTTCATGATTGAAGCAAATAGGGTGCATTGGAAAATACTGAAGAATGTGATATGGTATATATGAAGTATAATCAAGTATGGGTTGATATATACTCAAGATGATGGTGTCAAGTTGATGTGATATACAGATGCAGACATGGTAGTGTAGTGGACTAGAAAAACACCTCAAGGTGTTGCTTTAGCATTGGATTAGGGGTTGGCTCTTGGTCTAGAAAAAATTAGAAATCAATTGCATTAAGCTCTACAAAAGTGGAATACATGGTAGTGAGCATGACTACATGTGAGGCCATATGGCTTCAAAAGCTACTAGTGGCACTTCTTGGTTAGAGAATTGAGTCAACTTGTATCTATTGTGATAATCAAATTTGCATCAAGATATTTGAGACTCTAATGTTTCATGATAGGTTAAACCATGTTGACATTAGATACCATTTCATCAAATGTTGTGTACAACATGGATCAGTTCCACTACAATTTGTTTGCATACATTAGCAGGTTGCAGATATTCCGATGACGGCCTTGAGTAAAGCATAGTTTGTTTTCTTTAGGGATAATTTGAGTGTAGTGTTGGCTTTTGTAGCTCAGATAGGTGTTTTATTCGCAATAGGTGTCATTGCAGATAGAAACATGGAGTTAATTACGTCCAAGCCCATGTAATTTTTCATAAGGGAAATATCTTAATTATGTCAATTAGTGACCTTTTATTTTTTTCCTAAGCCTATCTTAGGGAAAGTGAATAATTAATTGATATTAATTAGGATAAGATGGATTTTCCTCTATAAGATTGTATAAATTTTCTAACATGATCTTATTCATCAATTGGATCAAGTTAAATTCTAATTGTGGTAATTCATTTGTGAATGAAATATTATAAAAGAGATCAATGGGTAATAACAATTGAGATATGGATCAGATCAATTAACTGGGTGTTTTTTCAAAGACATCAAGAGGGTTTCAATAGTAATGATTTAGAGAAAATTATCTAATGTTTTTTTCTATCAGTATTTTTTGTAGGAAGTTGAGCTTTTCCTGGTGAGGTCATGAGCATTACGAGGAGGTTAAATTGCTTAGTAAATTCACATGAGGAGGCTGATATTATTTTTTGGAAGGTAGTGCGAGTCTTCCAAAGGAAAAATCAAATTTCGTAGAGGAGGCTTGAGTTCACTAGAGACCTGTATGAATTTGTTGGAGGCCATTTGAATTTTCAAAGAGGTTGATCGAGTTTCTAGAAGGCAATGTGTGTTTACTAGGAGATAGTGCAAATTTCCAAGAAGATTCAATGCAAATTGTTAAAGTCCAATGCATATTGTTGGAGGTAGTCTAAATTACAAAATAGGAATCCATGTGTCGTTTTCAATATTAGCATAAGTAAAAAATACATATACTTTTGGAGATTTTTTAGTGTCAAGAAAGCAATTACAATTTCTCAATAGTAGTTTATTTGCTAAAGATATTAATTAAACCTCTTATATCTAAAAACTGGTGTACCCACATTAGGGTTTTTCCAAGGACATTTCTTTCAAAAATTCTGGAGTAAATTGTGTGATTGGTTTCTCAAGCCTGATTTAATCCTTAGGTGATCTTGATGGCTTAGATGCCCATAGGTCATGATTTCTTAGCCATAGGCTAGTCATGTAGGTCACGAACAAACTAGTGAATAAAATAAGAACAATTGTTCTCCGTCACCATCTCTACCTTTTTCTCCTAATAATGGACCTTAGTTATTGGTTTAAAACACCAAACCTTAAAAAAAATGTGGTAAGTCCAACAATCTCTATTAGCAACATTATTTATAACATAAATCTTCAATAAAAAATTCATGGAATATATTTTTCTTTCATTTTGCATGTAAATAATTTCAACATTTTTGTTTTATTAATTTAATTTTAGTTTCATTGCATCTTTGTATTTCATTGTGTTCCCTTTTTAAAATTGGATCACTTAAACTAAAGAGCATGGCCCAATAAAAAGTTAGAGATAATAAAAAGAAAAGAAATTAATACATGGGCCTTTTGGAGACCAACTTGGGATTATTATGGTCTAGGTTTAACCAATGTAGGTATAAAAAATAATTATTTTAACCTTCATCTACCATACTTTACTAACACATGTGGCCCCTCAAGTAGCATAGAGATTCACTCCATAGGTGCGTCGATATGGCGATATAAATTCTATCTCAGGGACCATAAGAAATTACCACATATAATCACTTAATTATGTTTCCTAGATTATGTCTATTATGGAACCACCTTGCAATTGAACCACTGGAGGGTCAGTGATGAGTTAAGACAACACATATGGGTAGGGAAGCTAAACTCGAAACCTCTAATGGATTGCTCAATGTTAATTGTGTCCCTAAGGGATCCACAAACATGTAGTAATCCAATACAAAAAAGAAATAAATGGAGAGGGGATATTACTTCATGTGTTCCTAATGCTACCTCATGCATGAATATTATGCTAGATAATATTCCTAGAAAGTGATCTTCAAAGATGGATTTTAGTCACTCTCTAGCGATACCTGGTCTTAATGATCTTGGATATTTTCTTTAGTGATATTAGCATAATTGCATAAAAGAGTATGTAAAACCATAAATGAAAAACATTTGAAGAATAAGCAAGATATAAGGATACCATAAAGACAATGCACCCAATGTTTGATAATGGAGATCATCCAATGTGGGCTACATCTCTAGGCCTAGATTTAATAGTGAAGAGGCCTTTTCATTCCTCATTGAAAAAAGAAAGGAAAGTACACGAAAAAATACATCAGTATACCTCCATTTCGGAGGATGAACTAAACATGGGATGCTCAAATCCCAAATTTGAATGCACTGGTGAAATATTTGCAACATTTTGAGTACAATAAGTATAAATTCAGCTATATTTTGCCATCGTCAACTCTGTTCCCCCCAAATAAATTCAAGATTCCCTAGCAGAATTTGTATGGGTATATTCTAATAACATGCCCTATGAATATACCCTTGATCCATGTGTACGCATGAGGTTCCACCTACATTAGGGTTCCACACTACATCGAGTTCCATGACCCATTAGACCTGTCGGTCTCATCATGGTTCCACTTCATTCTCGAGCATTCCCTATTCAAATGAAAATGGAGTTTTAAATACCATTCAGGCAGCAAAATTATCAAAGTCTAAGAGCTTGGCCTCCTAATCGACATATTATATGTAAGACCATTTCTGAAGGAGGTCACAAGTTCAAACCCTACAGACCCCCATTTTATGTATGAAAGCAACCATATATTGTTTGTTGAAACCCTCGACTATTAATGTTAACCAAATGTTATCTCTCTCTCTCTCTCTCTCTCTCTCTCTCTCTCTCTCTCTATATATATATATATATATATATATATATATATATATATATATGATTGAACCATGGATATACCACATGTTAACCATGAATTTTATACAATTCTATATTTTTAAACTATTAAACCACTGAATGTTTTACTAATTCTTGGTTGGTTGCGGCCCATTTCGCCACCAACTAGGGGCCATGTGGCACCATTTGGTTGGGCCACGTGGCACCATGCTATTAGGCCACTAACTTCCTTCAAATATATTAGGGTGCTACAATATTTAGCGGTTCCACCAAATTTTCTCAAATTCCACCAACTTTAGCCACTGGTTTGGTTGAACTGCCAATTTAGTGTTGGTCCAAGTTTGTCTAGTGCTAGCTAAATTATATATTTTTTCCAACTTTTACTAGAAATTTGATTGGGAAAAACCTTCATATATGAACTTAGATTTAGGCTCATTTGCATCACTGGATTCCTTATGATGAGATCTTTGATTTGGTACTAGTTTATTGCGATTCGAGGACTTTGTATTTTAGGCCTTCTAGGGATCCTCCTGGCTCATTCCTCCACACTGAGAATATTTTTGACCTCCAAAAGCATAAAGAGGTACTATAATTTCATGTATTCCCCCTTTTCCCGATTTGCATAAAAAATTTCTTTGATAGGCCACACTTCCTTTCCTTCACCTTTGTACTTTGGAACAAAAATGATGAAGCTGACACCCATATCCATATCCAAATATGTAGCTTCCAATGCATGTGCATCTTGCAAGATTATGAACAAGACCATACTTTCCAAGATTTTATAAATCACTCATGGCAAAGTTTTAAAGAAAACCCCATATCCCTTATTTATCCAATTATATTCCAAAATATCACTATGTTGCATTCACAAGTGATGTTATACATTTCATCACATTTACAATTTTTTTCCCATTTATGGGGTCTTTCAAAATGCAACATATGATTTACAATCGTGGAAATCCTCAACTACTTAAAAGGCTACCTGTCTCTTACCTAACCAAACTAATGGGATTTATTCTTGTAGCTCGCTTCCTTCCTGAAGTGCTTCATCAGTTGATTCCTTCACAGGTGCTTTTGTAATAGCCCTGGTCAAAATTCCATGTAAAAAAATATAAGACCAAGGTCATGGGACACATATTCCAAGTTGACTGGTGGAGAAAACATATTACTGGGCGTTCATTTTGGTTATTATGGCTAAAGGAATTTGGCAAAGGCAATGGAAAAGGATTTGGAAAGGAAAAGTGGCATTATTGGCATTTATTTATGAAAATAATGGAAAATAGGAGAAAAAGAAGGTGAAAGGTCACAGGTTGCATGTGAGGAAGAAAATGAAGGAAACTAATGGAAAATGAAGAAAATATAGGTGTCAATGATAAAAAGGCTTTTGAGGATCAGTGTAGCTTTTTATCAATTTAGTTTTGGAGCTCTCACTCTATTCTCTCTCTCATACTTTTGGACACAGAGTTTTCGTAGAGAACTCTTGGAGGAGTGTGGCATACTTGGAGTTTTGGAGCAAGAAGGAAAAGGAAGAGAAGGAAAGCATAAGAGGACATAATGATCAATAGCTATAGTCAATTTTGCTTGTAGGTACTAACTTACATGTATGTTTTTCTCACTAGTTTTGGCATCAATGGAATATGCATGTGGTTTATTGGTCATAATATGTCATTGGCACGGAGGATTTCCTGGAGTGACAGTGGATTTTCCTAGGATTTCCATTTCCAGGATAGCCATGATTTTTTGGGTTCATTTCTTTATTTTTATGGTTTGTTTTCATGTTTCCCTTAGATGGGTTGAGTTACTAGTTCCTAGAAGTCTTGGTTGGATAAATTCTCTAGAAGCCCTGTAATAGCTTGGGTTGAGTTACTAGTTGTGGAAACCTTGGTTGGAAAAATGCTTTGGAATCCCTTGCTGGGTTGAGTTACTAGTCTTAGAAGCTCTAGTTGGACAAATGCTCTAGAAGCCCGACAACAGTTGTGGGTTGAGTTACTAGTCCTCGAAGCCTTGGTTAGGAAAAATTCTTTGGAGCCCTGGAAGAGTTGGGTAGAGACCAATCTGGGGATGGTTTGTGATGTCCGACTATGAGTTGGAATCACTTTCTGATGGGTTGAGGAGGTTTGGCCTGTAGAAGCCTCGGTTCAGTTTTGATGGATTGTTCCATGAGATCCCACATTCATACTTGCAATATGGTATAGGGGTGACTAGTTGAAGAGAGATTTGGCTCAACAATATCTATGGTTAGGTGATTCATGGAAGTCCCAAAATGGTTTCGCCTTTGCATCATTAATACGAGGTTATTTCTCCTTAGTATCTTATGAGTATTATACTGGTCTATATGTGGATTATATGGTTTTCATTTCCTTGGTATTTGTGTTGTTATTATGTTTTTTATGAACATGTATTATGACAGTGGCTATGTATGGCTATCCTTATCTTTTTACTTGTAAATGAATGAACAATGTATCCATGGCCTAATAAATGAAATTATAGCTAATGTGTTGAGGCATCAATGCTTCTTAGTGATTCTTATATAAGTATGGGACCCCTATGGTCAATTCTACTATTAACACATGCATCTTTCATGTTTGTGACATGTTTGATGAAATGCCTGTCATGTCTAGTAGGGGTCAAGTCTAGTCCTTATTGACGTTTTTGCAAATGCATCTTTGTTCCCCTATGAATGTTCATTTATGAAGGTGTCATTGAGTTTTGGGTAGTGACCTAAGCTCTGGACCTAAAAAAGTGGCACAAACCCTAGGGTCGTAGGCACAAAACTGGGGAAAAAAGTCCCAAGACACTCCCTTGTCATTGTTGTGGGAGCGTCTGCAGCCCCCTGGACACACCATGGTCCATATCTAGGATCATCTAGCAGTTTTATGCACTAAAAATTCAGTTGGTCTCAGGGGTTGGTTACTTGAGTGGTTGGGATGGCTCTTGGGAGTTATGTTACTAATGTGGAAGGTCTGTGTGATGTGTTCTGCCAGTTCCACTTCCTTAACTGACACATAGGGAGTTGAATAATATCATAGTAGCTTCTCATCACGTGTCTACCCTAGTTGGATGGTTACTTGGGTAGATGTGGGAGGAGGGCGTTACAACTTTCATATGCTCTTAATCCTTCTTTGGGCATATCTCTAGATGGAGCTTCAAACATGTAGATTTTTGATGTCCACATTTTTTATAATGGTTACAATTTTTTTCCCCCTTTAGACCTTCTTGAACTTCTTTTGTGTCACCTTTATGGGCAACATATCCTTACTTGAAAAATTGTCTTTGGTGTGGCTCTAGTGAGACGAACTTGACTTAATTATTCCTTTGAAATTCTCACTATTACTAGAAGGTTGTGATGATCTCTAAGCATCCTGCACTAACTCAAAATTGTTTCTTGATGACTCTCCTATCTCCATTTGTTTGGACTTTCATTCTTCAACTTCCTCTTTAACAAAGCCCAATCGTATGGATCGAGGCAGTCCACCACTTGTATGGGATTTATAATTCCCTTGCCACTAATTCTTACGTCCTTTCCTTCATATCCCATCCTCTTCATTAGCTTCGAACCAATGTTGTAGTGTGATACTCAAAAGAAAAAAAATCACCATCATAATGAGAACATGAAACTAAAGAATCACTGCCAATGTTTACCTCAGTCTTTGACTCTAAAGTAGGTTAGGATTGCTTCAATAAGGGTCCATTACACTTCAACTTTTCCAAGACCTCTTATATGGCTTGTAACCAAAGTTGCAAAAATTGCTTCTCCTCTTCTTCTTCTTGTAGAAGTCTTCTAAGTTCAACATTCGCTGCTTGAATGGTCTAGGTGATCTTCTTTACTTCTTGGAGCCATGCATTCTTTGATGTTATGAGCATCATTAGTCCAACACATACAATACCAATAGACATAATCTTCATATCATTTCTTAAATCAAAACCCATGTAATGTTTCACTATAGCAACCCTTTTTTGCTTCACTTTTCCACCACACCTCTTAGGCTTCAAGTCTAGATGTACTATCTAGCAAGGCTTTCCATCATTCCCTTCTTTATCACCATCAGAAAAAGAGGGGTTTTATTCCCTTTTCTTTGTTATTTTTGTCTTCTTTTCATGGTAATCTTGTTCATGCTTTCCCCTTCTTTGAGGGTGAATAGATTTCACACTAGCTTCATTGAGAGCAACAGTATCAAACAAAAACAATGAATGTAAAAACTTATCGTGTAAATTGCCAATATATTTCATCAAAGTATTAAGCGAGTATAGAGGAATATTTAATGCCAATTCTTTCTTCCTAAATCCTCTGTAGAACTTTGAATGTTCTAAGCTTTTCCTTGTCTCAGATTTTTCCATTCCATCATGAATTTCTATTGTTAATCTAAAGGATAAAATTTCCCTCTTAATGCAAAAACAAACTCAAACCAGGAAGAAAGTTTTTTAGCATTGTGTTTTCTACCTTTATGAAGTCTTCTCTCCCACCATACAACTAATTTGTTCCTTCCAGCTGAAGTGATGCTAACTAGATCTTTGAATCATCCTCTTTGATCTATTGTATATGACAATACACATTGATTTGTCTAATCCAATTGTTTAGCTTTTTTGTATTAGATTCTCTATTAAACTTGGGAAAATTAAATTTCACATCTAACTTTAAAAATGGATTTTTATAAGCATCTTTATGTTGTCTATTAGAATGACAAGAAGAAGATGAAGAAGCATAACATTCACTTGAAGATGCAGATGGAGGTTCAAGAGGTTCTCCTCCATCTCCTTAATTTACTAAAGCATTATCCTCTGATTTCTCTTTCTTCTTCTTTTCCTTAAATGATATACTCTTCTCATAATCTGCAAACAATTTATCTACCATGTTTTTCATCATGTATAAAGCTTTATGGAAAGATTTATCATTCTCAATGTGAACATTGTCATTCTCCATTTTCCTTCTTCATGGTTCATGTCCAATATCTGGGTCAAAAGAATTGAGTTTTCCTTCACCCTGTTTGAGTTTGGCCCTATTTATCATTTACATTTACAATTCACGTCAAGATAAGGGCGTTCTGATACCACCATGATCTAGGATCTTTTCTTCAATGATGTTATCATAATTGCATAAAAGAGCATGTAAAACAATAAATGTGAAACACTTAAAGAAGAAGAAAAATATAACGAAACCATAAGGGCAATGAACCCAATGTTTGATGATGGAGTTTGTATAATGTGGACTACATCTCTAGACCTGACATCAATAGTGGAGAGGCCTCTTCATTCATCTCAGGAAAAATAAAGGCAAGAACATGGAAAAATACATCATTATACCTCCATTTCTGAGGATGGATTGAAAATGGGTTGCTCCAATCCCAAATGTAACTGCAACAATGAAATCCTTACTAAATTTTGAGTAAAATGATTATAGAGTCAGTTATATTCCACTGTCATCAACTATGGAATCCCTCAAGAATATTCAAGATTCCATAGTAGAATATCTATGGGAATATTCTAGGAATATTCCAAGATATGTTCACTTAGAATATACCCTTTATATTATGTGTTTGGTTTCTTATGAGTCCCAAAAATACCTTCTTTGTGGCTCGCTTCTTCCTATAAAGAGTACATAAACACATGAGATGTATTAGTGGATAAACATGGCCGAAAAATGCATTGAAAGTAATGGAAACAATGCATGAACGAAACAAACTAAAACTACACTAAATAACACACAAATATGCTTGTGAAACCAAACAAATTAACAAAGGTATAGAAAAAGGATTCTTGTTATTCATTCAATTGGTAGTGGAAGAGTTAGAATAAAAATATCAAAGAAACTTAAAGAGATTTGTTTGAGTGATGGTGCTCAAAAGCTCTCAATAAGGATTTCCATTTCTCAATCTCTTTTGCAATATCTTTCTTCTCTCAAAGAAGCATAAAAAGTCTCTACAATGGTATTATCTTCACAATGGTATACTAGATTGCTTAGGAGAAATTTTTGTAGCATAACAATGCACTACTTATTCTTGTTTTTGGCCCTCCATGAACATTTATTTATAGAATTTTTGGAAATTCCTTCACTCCTTTGGCTCATCAATGTGGATTCTTGCCTCATAAATGAGATGAGAGCTACCATCTTCTTGCCATTAAGGATTCTTGGGGTTCAAGGCTTGAATGGTCAACCCATAATGTCAATATTTTGAATGTTTCTTAATTAAGCTCATGCTCGAAGGTGCTGACTAGGCTTTTCGTGACCCACATGACTATCTAAGAAAAAGTTGCGCAGTCGTTAATTTATAGGCCTACTTATATGGGTTGATTTTTTTAACTAAACCTTAGGAAAGCTTTTGATTTTTTGGTCTTCATGATGCTTTCAACTGAAAATGTAACCTCTATGTGTGTTGATCACTAACTTTGAGTGTCTTCATGTGCATATATATGAGTGTATGATTTTCTCATGATAATATTTCCCCCCCTGATGTGTGATGTTAGGATCAAGCGTATAGCTAAAATGCATCAGATTTTGTTTATTTGAATGAGATTCTTGTTAAATTCTTGAGAGATAGGGGAATTTATTATGGAAATTATTAGGGAAAGATATTTGACTGAGAACTAAAGAAAACCACGCTCTGAAGAGATACTAATACAAAAGTGGCTATACGAGGCAGGCATATCCCATGCTCCTTATGATGACTATGAACAAGTATTACAATCATATAGGACATGGTCTTGTCAAGTCAGTGTTAATGCCACTAAAATGTTGATGGCTACAGAAGATAAATTCCTTCACTCTCAAGGGTGTCTCTAACATATAGGTTGGACTAGGTGCCCCCATGAATCAAATATAAAGCACTATTGAATGAGGTGTTATGGGATGCATGGGTCTTCGACTAGATTAGAGCACTCCAACAATCATACAATATGATACCACTCTGACATGAAAAGCTTATGATGGTGTTGAATGTCAGGGAGGTTGATGATATCAATAGGTGATAATGATTCTCATTATCCCACCTGAGGTTGTCCCTTAAAGGGGGGAGCAACCAAGGTATTTCTTCAATCCTCGAAGATGAGTGTTGATATCGACAAGAAATGAGCATCAACCTCCGGAATAACTGGTCTAGAGAATCTATGTGAAGCTAAAGTAGATGGTTGTAATATGTTAGGTCAAAAAGCCATGATAGCAAGAGCTAATAGTATGAGTGGATATAGAAAATTTCCCAAGGTAGGAGTTGTATTATGAGTAGTAGTAGTCAAAACAACATTTATGGGGTAAATGCCCCTAGATATGGTAGGACATCCAGGGTGGGTATGAGTATGTTGTAATTGTTGTGGTAGGTAATGAGTGAATGATGAGAAATGGTGTGGATAAAAAAAAAAAAGCTACAGCCAAGGGATATTAAGGACTGTTGTTGGGTAATAAACACAAAATATTAGTGATAATCCCTTCCCTAAAAAAATATTTGTACACTTTCCAAAAGAAAGTAAAGGCGTTTTTGGATGTACAAACATGGAGATGGGTGCCCCAAGAAGAAGGTGGCTTGCATGATGATGCAGGTGGATTTTTTGTTGAGGGTGGGGTTCGCATTGGTTTCTCTCAATGCAGTTGATAAAGAAAATTAAGTGACACAGATGTTTTATTTACATATGAATTAATGGTAGGCCAAATGTATAATGTGTGTGTGCATTCAGCTCAATCCAATGATAAGTAATAATGGTGGCCTGAAAGTAGGGTTTGTAAGCAATGACCAAATAAGAAAAGTATGAGGTCAATCTTCTAGACATGCATATGAAATGTCTCTTGGGACTAGGGGAGTGGTCATGGATACCAATAGTGTGAAGGGAACTATGAAATAGGGTAATCCATGTAAGGGAAGTGCTAGAGAAAAACATGGGAATTTACCATGTGCAACTGGAGGGTGGTGGTAAGTGTGGTCGAGAGGGAAATCCATGTGGTTTATTTCAAAGAAATGATGTCAGGACATGCAAAGCTGCTAAGGAAACCTATCATTCAAGTGAAGAATGATAACTTCACTGTTGATTTGCACTGGGGAAATGAGGTTACTAGGAAGATGATAATAACATACAACTTCAAAACAATATGAAAACTGGAGTGTACTGAAAAATATGTATTGAAAAACATGGAGAGGTGCACTTGATGGGTATCTCAAATGTGAAAATGGCCTAAAAATGAATGAGCAAAGGCAAAAGGGCCTCCAGTGAGAGATGTGAACGGCATTGTGTCTAGGCCCTAGATGTTATATCTATGCATCAAGGGAAGCAACCATTATGAGGATGCTCCCCTTTTTTGTAGGTGACCATTTTTTCTAGCAATGGCCAGTTGATGTATCTAAAACTTTTTTTTTTATGATGACACAAGAGATCATGATGTGTCTTCCATATGTGTGATGGTTAAATACATGTTATATACATGCATTTTTAGTGATGTGATGGATTATTATTATTATGCTCTATATGTCTCAATGATGTGTTATGTGCGATGCTTGCCAATCTAGTATTTGATTAGTGATGTGGTAAACAACATGATTTTGACTTCTTGGTATATGTGAAAATGTGATATAGTCAAAACCATATGTCAATTGTTGTGCATGTAGTTATTTTTAGAAAAGGAAAGGATAATGAACATTGAAGCTATGGTTCAAATACAACAAGACAAGTTCGGAATCAAGGAACACATATAGCTGGTTGATGCCTAAGTGACAGGCATAAGCTAATATCCCTATGAAAACATCATACTCAATGTGATTATTAGTTATTGACCCAATGTAGATTCCATTTTGGTGGAGAATCATTTGATCGGGGGATTATATGGCTCAGGTTGCCACAAAAATATTATGTGTCCATTGAGAATCACCGTCAGTGAACCCATGGTGATAGGATGGTAGATAATCCATTTGTGAGATAGGATGAGAGGATAGTTTAGAGGACATCAAATGATGAAGTTTTCACGATAAAAATAAATCATGCTACATAGCATTTTCATCATAAGGAAAAAAATTGTTATGGATGAAAGTGTTTGAGGTATTGAAGGGGTCTTTGAGGCAAGTCCCATGAGGCTCTCCTAACATGTAGGTGGCTTTGAGAAGGAAATGTTTATTGATATATGGCACTTTCCATAAAGTTTCAAAATTTCCTGGTCCTAAAACATCTTTAGCGACATCAAAGCAAAGGAATACATCCCCCTCGGTGAATGAATGGTGGGGTGACATTACAATGAAGGGAGGATTTTAACCTATTTTTTTGGGCTTCATTATGTTGGAGAGACTCTTTTCGACATTCGTCAACATGTTCAAATTGTATTAGCCTCTATTCTAACGGTGAGCTATTTGGGAGAAGGTCAATGGCTGTGTGTAAGGTATGGGTCTCACACTCAATAGGGAGTATGGCCTTGACCCTATATACTAAATGGAAAGGTGTGAACCTTATGGATTCCTTGACCGATGTGAGGTATGCCTACAAGGCTAACAAGACCATATGATGCCAGTTGGTTTTGTGCTTGTTCACCATGCATTGTAGCATTGTTTTAAGGGCTTTATTAACAAATTATACTTGACCATTGACCTCAGGGTAGTATGAAGAACAAACTCATGTGAAAAACCAAGGATTTGAGATAATTACTGAAATATCTCTTTCTAAAAGTGTTTCCCATAATTCAAGACAAGCTCCTTGGGAACATTGAACCTTGTGATAACATGGTTAAATAAAAACCTTCATTGGTATCAATGATGTTTTTATAAGTGGGCATGTCTTTCGCCCACTTGGTAAAGTAGTTGGACACGACCATATATGTATATATATATAGAGGTGGTCAACAGATAATAAGGCACATAGTTACAAAACATTGGCAGACGGGCTTCAAATTTGGAGTTGAAAGCAATATAATATAATAGTTATATAAATAAAGGTGGGTTTGCAGGGTTGGAACCCACAACCATCGCTCATCCCGTGTCTTTTATAAAATGGGCCAACTAGCCCACCAACAAGGAGAAACAATGGCATATTTTCTACCCACTTCATATATGAAGGAACCCATTTCATTTGATGGATAAAGGTAGAATGAAGGAAAAATGAGCAAGTCTGTGCAAAACCTAACATAGCGAGCCACTAATTTTGAGAGAATCTCAGAGGCAATATTCCTTAGAATATTCCAAAGAATTTTCTTTATGGAGAACCGTTGAGGAATCCTGAAGATTCCATGGGGCTCTAATTTTGAAGGTTTCAGAATTATGCTAAGTTTCTACTCAAATGAACCCATTTTTTGCCAAGGGTTTGATGGCGTAGTCCATTTCTTCATCAGACTAGCGGATTTTCAATGTGTCTAGAAAGGAATTTTGTGGGGAATTTAAAAGATTCTCAAGGAGCCCAGAATTGATCGAGATAGAAAGGGATTGATTTTATAATCAAGTTTCATGTTTTTTCACAAAGAACATGATGGCGCAAGTTGTTCTTTCATCTGAGTAGCCTATATTCAGGTCGTCCCTAGACATGGATGTATAAGGTGTATTTTCGCCATGTGTTCATTTGATTTGGTTGAGATGATTACTCGAATTTGAGGTCCATGTATACCATGTTGTTGGAGGCTCATTGTATGGAACATTATTATAGAGATTTTAATTTTTCATATTGAAGGAGAGATTTTATGAGTGAAAGTTCTTATAGAATAATGTCTCTTGGGAGGGGTAAGCCACTCTAGTTAAGGGTGTTCATCCTTGTATTGAAAAAATTGCATCATGCACTCATTGTCTTCTTGCAAAAAATAATGAAGCCACCTCCCCACTCTTGATGTTGAGCCTGAAGACATAGTCCACATTGGACAAACTTTGTTATCATATTGTTAATTCATGGTTGTTCATGATTATTGCTTCTAATTGGTTCCTTGATTCATGTTGATGGTCTCCTAAAGTGTTATTTAAGCATTCACATTTCTCACGATTTCAGATGGAATTATGTATTAGAAAAAGGTCCTATATAATGGCAATTTTTGTTTGAAAGAACTCACAAAAAATTCCTAGATCATTAACAAACAAGAAAATGATTTAGTGATCATTACATTATAACTCAATGAAGTTGACAATGCATGGACTGCATGGGCCTGAAAAGTATTGGGTGTTGCACTTTGCAATGGGTGAAGCGGTCTCAACACTGAAAAATGACGAGAAAATGGCATGAATCGGGTTTCCTATGAATGAGGATATGAACCATATGTGGCCTTGAGTGTCATTCGCACCAAGTGGTGACAGAATTTCCTTGATGGCAACTTAATGATGAGTGGGAGAAGGTTCCTGAGAGGGTGTTGGCATCCTTGAAGCAAGGAATCTTCCTCTCTGGGTGGAGGTTATTCAAAAATGATATGAAGAAGGAATTGTAAGATGCTAAGTTGTCCAAATATTTGCAACATTGGACATTTCTACTAATTATGAAAGATTTTGGTAAAAATGTCATAAGGATGTGATGCATGAATGTAGTGTGTGTTCCAATGTAATAGATGGTATTTGTTATGGTATCTCTTGTAGCCAATGACAATGGTCTTGGTGGTGCACTAGTGGAAGGCACGTGCTGCTGATTGGTCTGAGGTTGAGTACCAATAGAAAAAGGGGTTGAGTATCCCATATCATATTATTGCAAATAGGTACATGGCTAATGGAATCAAGGGAGATGTGGGAAAATCCAAGTATGATGATTTTTCATAAAAATGTGACAAATATTGCATTTTCACCTAGGTTTATTTTTATGGACAAATTGGGGAACCTGGTACCAAATCATAAGTTCTCACAAATGGGGAAAATAGTTAATCAAATGTCCAGGATCATCACATAAGGCACATGTGTGGCTAGGTTTTGGTAGCATCGATGTGGGTTTCCTCCCTATTTTAGCAAATACTGACAAGAGATGAGAGGTAGCATCACAATGTGCACAAGAATCGACGTGAAGATTCTTCCTCAAAGACACAATAAATTGTTTGAGACACATCATCAATAGTTGGGGTAGAAGATAGTGATGGTGTGATATTGTTGGTATGGTGGAGGGCCACCAATGCACCCCAATAACAAGGGAGATCAGAGAAATGGTGAGTGTAGTTACCATATTGTGTTGAAAATGTCACATGGATGGTTGGTCCATAGGCCTTTGGTATGTGATGGAGTATCCTTGTCCCATTATCATGGAGATGGGGCCGATGGCGCATTTGGGGCATGAAGAAGGATTTTTATTTCTTCTAGCGTAAGAAACTGGTGGTTAGGGTGTCCCTCTATATTACATAATCCACATGGGAGAGGTACCCTATGGGGAGTGTTTCTTGAGTTTTCAACCTTCTTTCCCTTTTGTTTCTCCCTTTTTGTGGCACTTACTAGTGTCAAACTAGGTATTACTCCTTATGAGATGATTTCCTAAGGATTAGGCAAAGGAAAGACACATGTGGAGGTAATACCTAAATTTGCTGACATGGACTTGGGGGGGGGTGGGGGCGATACAAAATAGAAATTGTGACAACAATATTGGGCAACGTAAGAGTTCTATGACTTGGTGCGAGACAAAAACCAACTAAGGGATACAAGAAAGGTGTATGAGTTACCACATAGGGTAGCAATGATGACTCATTAGTCGTAGCACTAGGGGTGTTTGAAACTAGTTCTTAATACTGTTGTGTGTTTCATGAAATCATCATGCATACTATTGTTGTGGAATCTAGTGTGGCGATGGGAGGATCTCCTGGATATGTTTCAAGAAGTGATGATTCCTGGAACATCCGGAGACCGACATTGGTTAAGGATGGGACAATGTCTTTGTGATGCCCAACATATGGTAGCATTCCACTAGGGTATGTAGATGCTCATGTCTCGTAATGTGTGAGTTGGTATATGATGACAATCTTCCTATTATGTGGGAACATCATGATGTGAAACAATGATAATTCCACCACTGTCATGGCATACATATAGTTGCAATCCAAGAGGATATTGCAATCTAGTTGGGAATCGAGGACTTTGATATCAATGAGAACCATTTTTCTAGCAAGTTCTACTGATACGTTATGAAAAAGTCCTATGGGGATTGAGGGGTGCCCATCACATGCCCTGAATGTGATGTGTGATGTAGCTAGCTTGAGGGATTCTAGTTTCTTACAAACTAATGTATACATGACACAAGTTGATACCCCCTCATCAAGGATGTAATGATGGATGGTGATATTCTGAATAGTGATCAGAATCTAGAAGATGACTATTGATGGTAGTCGTGGTTGCACATTGTCCAAATTAGAGGTCATCAAATGCAAGTTTGATTGGCTGAGAAAACCTAAAGTGGAAAGGAGCGCTTTCTCTTGCATTGAATAGGTCTGTAAGACCACTTATTCTGACATGTTATAATGTGACTATGCTAAGTCATCAATAATGTTATAGTTGGGATTTTGATCATCTATGGGATTTTTGACATAGTGGCATTTTGATGATTCATGGGATGGTTTTGATAAGTAGTAATGGTAACGTCAAAGGTTTCGTGGTTTTAGTATTAGTTGATGTGGAAGGGGGGGTTCCATAGTCATGGTTCTGAGACTGTAAAAGGACATTGAAGCTTGCCATGTAAATTTCATGGTTTGCTGCATCATTAGAATTCACCCTAGTTTGGCTTTGTTAAGGTGGAGAGGAGACCTCATGTTGTGTGGCCACCACTCCTTGGTGAGAAAAAGGATTTTGAATAATTGCAGGTCACTGGTTTTTTCCTCCATGTCCCTTGGTTTCTCTCATTCTCTTCAATTTAGGGAGTGGATGGAAATGAGGAGTGTAATGTTCATACTATCCACAAATAGCAAAAGCATGATTAATCCTTAGACTATGGTTCTTGTTCTTCTTTTGTGGGTATTGATACCCTGACTTCGATTCTAGTTTTAGCTAGGGGGATTTCCCCTAGCCAGTGCCCATAGAGGTTTTATTCGCTATTTCCCCCTGCCAAGGTTCCCTTTTTTGTTTGCTCTTTCTTTTCTTCTTGTTGCCATTTAAAGGATTTGCTGAGTTCAACTATTCAAATGACTGATTTTGTTGTGGGAAAGAAGGTTCCACAAGATTAACCTTGGTGTTAGGCTGAACCTTAGGGTTACTATGTTGAGTTGCTATAAAAGGTTAGTAATGGTTCCCTTATCCTGGGTTGGTGTAAGTGGCTTGAAAGGTGGACACCACCTCTATTGCACATGGAGGGTATTGGCCACCTACATGGGAATATATTGGTTACCCTAAATATTAGGGTACTAGTTACTCTGCATGGTAGGGATTTGAGAGTGTGTAGATTTATGGGTATAATATCTCATGTTTGTTGGAATTTGAGCTGTGGGTGGACCACCAAATGATTAGAAATGGTTTTTTCCAATGTAGACATTTCCAGGCTGTTGGAAAGTGTTTTCGGTTTGATTTTGGGTGATGGTTCCAATCAAAATGTCTGCAACATTTGATGCTCCTCATTGTCCAAATTATTGTAATGGGGGCGCATAAGGTAGAATGGAGTAAAGATACTATGACTGAGTGTATATGACCTCAAACTATTAAGCTTTGCTAATAGCCTCTTCTTCTGTTTGTGGCTTGGTTGTCATCACATCATTTTCTATTGTTGGCACAAGAGATTTTAGAAAAAAATTTAGGTGGAGGAGTAGGGATCCCAATCAGGCTTGCTCCAATGAAATATGAACCAACCAAGGTGGTTGAATGGTGTCCTCTATGCCGACATGGTGAGAGAGATGCCACACCTCCTCGTAAAGGTGGGAGGTTTAACATGCGATGAGAGAAATAGGTAACCATTAGTTCCCCTATGTTACTTATGTGGTATGGGATGGTTGTTTGAATAAACCAAAGTGAATCACATACATAAAACAAAGTGAAAAATAAGTGGTTAATTCTCACTTCATATGTCTAATGTTTGAAACAATCAACAAAATGGTTTTGTGAGGTTTATTGCATATGATAAATAGCTTTATAGACCTAGCATCCTCTCCATTAAAACCAAGAAGAAATCGGAACCTTGATATTACTACTTAATATGATATTGGGGCCATGTTTTAAAAATGTTGGAAATGTTTCCAGTAAGCCATGATCAACCAACACTAAGAGGAGGTCTTAGTGCTTACCCACACATCAACCTACAAGGAAAGATGCCTTAATATTTGACCACTAAGGTTACCTTCATCCCACGGGGGTGGTCGAGCCTTGAGCTTCTTGGTAGTGAGTCAACAATGCAGAGCCCTCGACGAATGCATCAAATAGCCTCATGGAGAGCCATGCATACTGAGACCTAAGGCTAACCCACTTTGAATTGGGTTTTTGGCACACCTATGTTTTTTAACATGATGTTTTCTACACAATCACGAGACCAATGCATCTTTTTTCTAGAAACTTGTGAGACCCACTCATCTATTTTCCAAAAAGCCATGAGGGCGGAAAAAAGAATGAACAGAGGATTGTTCAGGTTGTGCACACGTCCTGCAAAATTATAGAGAGGTGATATTAGGATAAAAATGATCCATACTTAAGAAGGAATGAAACAAAATATAGATATAAACATAAACATATAAATGTAGTATAAATAAAAATTTATTTCAATAATATCAAAGAACTTAAATGTTCTTACATATAGAATGGAAAATAAACTAGTTGACTCGATGGTAGCTTATCTCTAAGAAGAGATGTGGCGACTACATGAATTTGAAATACGTTACAATGAGGCTCAAGGGCCTTTTATTACTGAATAACAAGATAAAACCCTAAACAACCAAAACCCTAACCCTAAGAGATGAAACACTAAGAGTTTGTGGGCACTGTTAGGGTTAGATGGGCAACCAACTTCCCGAGGTCATAACTTGGTAATATGATGTCTTTTTGGTGCTTACAATACCTTTTTGGAAACATTGCTTTGATTAATACATGATTTACCATAGGCCCATAGGAATTAGCTTGTTTTGGACCTAAAAAAACACCGTCTGGGGGGTCAAAACAACTCCGAAAGTTTAGGACCCAACAAACTTCTAAAAATAGTAAATTCTACTATCATCAAGGAAAAATATGAAACCAACTAGAGGTCTAGGTGGAATAAGTGGGTTGCCACCAATATCCACCTGGATCAGTCCTCCCCTTAGGAAGAAATGGTCCCCATTGCATGCAAAGCTTCCATGAGGTGAGGGAATTTCTGTTGAACCTACTCCCTTGTGAACCACTTACCATGATGAAGGAGTTGGCCTGCTTTGACAACTTGATTAGTTGGATCCTTCATTGGAGAGTGTTATTAATATGTATTTCCATGATCCTGTTAGTTTTCGCCTCCTCAATGCAGCTTAGGTTGAGATTTATTGGTGTTTGCTGCTCCACGACAACGAATGTTTCCAACAATGGAGAAAGTATGGTCGCAACTGGTCCATATTGAACACTGGGTGTAGACTGAGGAATAGTGGAATGGTAAGATTGAAGAAATTGTCCCCAATAGCCTCATTGATGGTGTACGACCCATACCAGAGTTGGTGAAAGTTGAGGTGGGGTCCAAGGAGGTACTCCTTCTACAAATGTAACCAAACATTGTCACCAACCTGCAACTTGTGTGGCACTTGATGTTGATCATGACATTGCTTTTACTTTTCTGTGCCTTTGTCCAATATGTGATGGACCTATTGGTAGTTGTGTTGAATGTGCTCAATGAATTTTTTAGCCCAATTAGCTTCAGACTGGACATGAGATGAACCTTCTTGAGTAGTTTCAAATGGTATGGAAACATCAATGGGATAGTGGTTAGAATCCCAACACCACTTGAAAATGGCTATGGTTAGTAGAGCCATGGAGACCTCTATTGTTGTTGTGTTTGACATAGGGGAGGTTTTCGTCCCATGTGCATGGATGCTTTGAGTTTTACATGCACAAAATGTGCATAATCATCTTGTTGACGACCTCTATTTGGCTATCACTTTGGGGGTGGAAGGTCATGGACTTGGTGAGCTTGGTATCCAACATTGACTAGAGGCTTGACCAAAATGTACTCAATAAATTTCTGTCTTGATCTGGGATAATGGACTGTGGGATTCCAAAATTTACCCATACTTGTTCAAAGAAGAGATTAGTAGTGGCTTTTACTATGATACTCTTCTTGCAAGCTGCCAGAATGGTTATCTTAGAGAATCTTTCAATGACCATGAACAAACAGTCATTTCCATGCTTAGTAGAAGGAAGGTCTGACATGTAATCCATGGAGATGGATTCCCAAGGCTGACTAGGAATAGGTAGAGGAGTATATAGGCCTTTATTCTTGATTTTTGGTCTGGAAATGGCGTAGGCAATGTAGGATCTAATGTACTTCCCAACATCTCATCGAAGGTTTTGCAAATAAAAATACTTTTGTAGCACTGCCACTATTTTCTCTACTCTGAAGTGTCCAATGACTTGAGTGTAGTGTGCCTCCCAAGTAATATTGGCACACTCACTTGTAGGAACACAGAGGTGTCCCATGTGGCATAACAATGTACCTTAGAGGTGAAAATATGGAACTTGCTTACCCTCTAGGAGCATTTGCTAGGTGTTTCCAAATTCTAGATCGCTCTTGTAAAGGTGCGGGCACCCCAAAGTCTCGTGTCCACAAGAGTCAAGAATAGTGGTCAACACCATGACCACTGGTTGCCGAAGATCATCTACAAAATTATTGGTGCTTCCCTTCTTTTACTTGATGTTAAGATGGAACTTTTGCATATATGTGGACCATTTATGATGGCTATCATTATGAAAGTTGTGTTTCTATGAATTGCAGGGGTTAGTGGTTTGTTTGGATGACTGTTTCATTCCCTAAAATGTAATGATTCCATTGTCAATAGGTCTGCACAATAGAATATGTCTCTTTTTCATAAGTGGGATACTTCCAGACTGTATCTGAAAGTGTGTCATAGTGATATTCCATTGGATGCCTCTGCTAGGTAAGAACTACACCAATAGCATAGTTAGAGTTATATGTCTTGATTTCAAATGGTTGTTGTAGGTCTGGTAATGTGAGCACTAGTGCAAAGCAGAGGTGATGCTTCCACTCAAAAAATGCCTTATGTTGGGATTCAATCTAAAATAACTTTTCTTTTTCTCTGCCCTTGGTGACTTGGCTCAAAGGCCAAGTGATATGAGAGAATCCCAACACAAACCCGCGATAAAAATTGGCAAGGCCTAGAAAGTTGTGCAGCTCTATTAGAGCAGTTGGGACTGTCCAATCTCAAATAAATTGTATCTTAGTTGGATCCACATGCACAAACCACTCGTTAATGGTGTACCCCAGCTATTGAACTTGGGTTATACGAAAAGTGTATTTCTCCAAATTGGCACATAATTTGTGTTGTCGTAGGGTTTAGAGGACCTGTCATATATGGTGTATGTGCTCTTCCCAACTCCGATTGAATATCAAGATGTCATCTAGGCAAACTACTGTGAACGAGATAGTAAAGGACCGCAAGATGTCATCCATTAGCCACATGAAGTTTTTGGGGGCATTTGTCAACTCGAAAGGCATGATGAACCATTTGCAGATGCCCTCCTTAGATTTGAAGGCAGTCTTCCACACATCAGAGGGTTCAATTAATACCTATTGATACTCATACTTTAGATAAATCTTGCTGAAATATTTGCACCCATTGAGCTGGTCCATAAGTTCATCAATTTGTGGGAATATATACCTATTCCAAACAATAATATTATTCAACACCTAATATTCGATACAAAGTCTCTAGCTGCTAGCTTTCTTTTGCACCAACATGATCTGGCTTCCATTAGGTTTTGAACATGGCATTATGTGCCCTTTTTGCAGCAAATCCTAAATTTTCCTCTTAATATCACTGCTCTCTAGAAGAGAGTGTCACTAGATCGATGTAGGTTTTCACCCCGTACAGAAATTACCTGCATACAAATTATAAAACACAGAAAATAAACAATAGTGAGAGCATAACACATAAAACAAATATACATAGAGATTTTCCCCTAGATCCCAAAACTAGGACTACCAAATTAATTTTTCATTATATTCGTTTCAATGTTGCAATACATATATATACACGTCGAAGCATCCAATACCATGGACCGAAAACCATCGTGCCCAAAACCATGTGCAAAAACCATGCACAAAACCATAGGTAGGTCCACCTAGCTAACATAGGGTCCAATTTTTTGTCCCTGAGGTGTTGTCCCAGACCCCAAAGATGGGGGCTAACTACCCCCCTCAAACCATCTTGTGATACCCTAGCTACGCAATCAGTACAACGAAAGGTAGCTCCACCCCACCTCTAACCCCCTGGTTTAACTAGGGGAGTTAGTTGTGGAAATAATATAACACAACCCAATATTCTCCCACTTGTTGTTTTCTTTCCAAAGCGGGCCACAGGAGATCTTAGCCATTTATCTAGCCCTGCAATGTCCATTGCTTCTCTACAACAAGAGAACTTATCAAAGCTCACAAATTTTGTCAATGGACCTGCAATATTCTTGAAATTGTCCACCTTTACTAGCAACACCTTTTTGTCTTCTATCATATCCCTCACAAATTGATACTGAACATCAATATGTTTTATCTTTGAATGATAAGTAGTGTTCTTTGTGAAGGAAATTTCACTTTGGTTGTCACAGCCTATCCTTATAGCTCCCTATACTAACCCCATACTTGAACACAATCTCTATAACCAAACTACTTCCTTGCTTGCATGAGTGACTGCCATGTATTCTACATCTGTAGTTTATAGTGCCACTATAGATTGTTTCTTACTCATTCAACTGACTGCACCTCCAAATAGGTTAAACACATACCCACTTGTAGATCTTCTCTGATCCAAATCTCCAGCCCAGTCTACATCAACAAAGCCAAGAATATCCAACACTCTGTCCAATCCTAGTCTTCCTTCGTAACACAAACCATAATCACTGGTGCCACGCAAATACTTGAAAACACACTTCATTGTTTTCTTATGCTCCTTCCCTGGTTTTGACATAAACCTGCTCAATACTCCCACTACATGTGCAATGTTTGGTCTAGTACAAACCATCACATACATTAGGTGTTGGACACAGATTGTCATTGATGTCAATATGGCAATGTTCAAAAGGAGGAGACAGAGCATATCGGAGCTGAGAGGATCAAAAGGAGCCACATATATCAGAGCAAGAGGAGCCATATCGGAGGAGTGTCAGAGCAAGAGAAGCTATCGGAGGAGCTATTGGAGCAAGAGGAGCCACCAGAGGAGCTATCGGAGCATATCTGAGCAAGAGGAGCCATCAGCAAACCAAGTGAAGCAAACAGAGCCATATATGCTTCAGACAACATTATCGGGAGCCTATCGGGAGCCATCGGGATCAAAACCCATATATGCCTTCATTAACACTATCGGGCGTTGTCCTTCATTAATACTATCGGCGGATGCATACAGTTATAACCCGCAACGAGCGATCGGAGGAGTGGCTTGGAACTATCATGTGAAAGCTCTGATATATATCGGAGCCGAAATATTGTTCAGTGCTCCCTATAAAGCGTCGAGTCCATCGTTTTCGAAGGAGGGAGTGTTATTGTCTGTGACGACCGCCGATAAGCAGACCTGCCGAAATATATATAGCGTGGCATCTAAACCTTTTCGGGTCCGAAAGGAACCTCAGTGCGGTTAAGTGACGAACTCTGAAATTTGGAGCTGAAGTATTATATAGAGGATGGTTTAATGGGTCGTCGGGTCCGCAAAATCCGTTAGACTTTGAAACTTCCGGAAGGGAAGTCACCGAAATCCATCGGGACCGAAATCACAATAAAAGGCAGCCTAAAGGTGTGTCGAGTCCGCACCTCGTCGGAGGTCAGACCTTAACAGTTTTGTGGTGATCGCCGAAATCCGGATCCACCGATAATTATAAAGGCGGACGGATAAGAATTGAGATCCGCGTCTGTTGAATGAGAACAGGAATTACGTTATTTTCCTGTGTGTTAAAATATATGTGGCTGCGGGGTTTTTATTGTGTTGGCCATATATTGCATATGATATAAGGCTTCTGATGGTTGATTTAAAGTGCTCGGGTGGTGGCTTCCGATGGTTGATTAAAATGCTCGGGTGGTGGCTTTCGATGGGTGATTAAAAGCTTCCGATAGACATAAAAGCACCGATAAAAAGGTGGCTCTGATTCTAAAGTGTGGAGGCAAAAACACTGTAAGGAATAGTCCTGATAGTGTGGGAGACCAAATCATGGCAATTATGACTGGGATAAGATGTGGCGGTCTGTTAAATGAAGCGGCTCCAGTGTATGCCTGCAATCATGACCAAAACAGGAGTGTTGTTATAACTTTGATATATGTATCCTATGATTATTGGAACGGTTGGATAAACAGAGGTAACTGACAGGGCAAGCAAGCGCTGAAGAAGCCGAAGAGCCTGCAGAGTAAGGAAGCTGAAGAGCCTGTGACAAAAGGAAGTCAAAGAGCCAGTGAGAAAGAAGAAATGAAGGGACAGAGGCATGGAGCATATAAAAAGCAGCAGAAAACAGAGAATTAAAGGAGTTGTTGGTATATGGTATAACCTGAGTATGAGATAGTGGAAGCAGGAGAAGCAAAGGGGGCAGCAGAAGCAGTGGAAGCTAAAAAGAGTGCAGCAACACACTAGTGTATACCAAAGAGGTTGGAGCCTAAGAATTAAACAGGATTGAAGTCCTTGGGAGTTGGTGCTCCTAAGTCCAAGATTGGTGTCTTGGCAAAATAGAGTTGCTGCTCTGGAGGTTGAAGCCTCACCAAAGTCCATGTTCGAGCTTGGCAACTAATTGTGACCATCTATTTATTGTATTTATTTTACTGCACAGTTTTATTAATAAAAGCATTGATTCTTGCTGTTCATTTTGTGCTCTGAATATATATTTGTTAACTAGTAAAACAATAGTGAAATAATAAGAAATACTGATTCACCCCCCTCTCAGTATTTCCAACAATTGGTATCAGAGCCAGGCTTCTTCATACTAGCCTAACAGCTTGAAGAAGGATCAGCAACCATGATGAGAAATCATGAAGCATAAGGAAAACCTCCTCTGTTCGATGGCACTAACTTTGGGTTTTGGAAGAAAAGAATGACTTACTATTTAATGTCCCTTGGACCTGAAGTCTAGGATTTTTGTCAAACTGAATTCCGAGCGACTTCCACTCTTCCAACAGACCAAGACGAGAGGAAAGCCTACATTGCGAATGCAAAAGCCATGAACTTTATCACTAGTGGAATAACTGATTTTGAGTTTACAAAAATCATGCACTATAACTCTGCCAGAGAAATGTGGGAGAAGCTAGTTGGCTTGTACGATGGAGACTCAAAAGTCAAAAAGGCAAAGCTTCAAACTCACAGAAGACAATTTGAAAGTTTGAAGATGGAAGAGGAAGAAGACATTGCAGCATACCTCCTCCGAGTAGCTGAAGTGGTAAATTCCCTGAAAGGATTGGACGAAAAAGTTGAGGAAAGTACCATTGTTCAAAAGGTATTAAGGTCTCTTCCAGACAGATTTGACTCCAAAATAATTGCTATAGAAGAATCAAAGGATCTTGACACCATCAAAATGGATGAACTCCATGGAATTCTCACTACCGATGAAATGAGGAAAGGTGGACCTAGCTCCAAAGATGCAGCATTCAAGGCCTCAAAGTCAAAGAAAGGGAAAGAAAGGAATGACTGTAGTGATGAGTCAGATGTGGAATCCGAATTGGCTCAATATGCACGAAAGCTGAAGAGAGGATCTAAGCTTAAAGGCAAGTATCCTCTTATCTGTTTTAAATGTGGTAAAATAGGTCATTATGCGGCAAAATGTCCTCATAAACATGACAGTGATGATGAAGGAAATCCTAAAAGAATGACACACAAAAAGAAAGGGTTCAATAAGAAAAACCTCCTCTCCAAGCAAGATGAGTCTGATGAGGATGAGTTTATGGTCATCAAAAGGAAATCAGATGAGGAAAGTGATCATGATGAAAGCCAAGAAGCATTATTCATGGCACTCACAGATGATGATGACTCGGGGCTAGAAGGAAATGTGGTTGAACTATTAATAAGTTCCATTGAAGAGAACGAGAAACTACGGAACAAAATCATCTCTCTCAAAGTGGAAAACGAGGAAATAAGAAGGAGAGAAGATCTCTTGGTAACAAAGCTTAAAAAAAAAGAAGAGACCTGTGAAGAACGTGAGACCGAAATAGTATCTCTGAGAAAGGAGTTGGAGCAAATTAAAAAGGGCTGTAAAAGCTCTCAAATACTTGATACTATTTTGAAAAATCAAAAACCTCAACATGATAAGTCTGGAATAGGTTTCAAGGGAGAATCCTCAAGCACTAAGAATAGTGCGAAAAGCTATGCCGATGCACTTTCCTGCAACCCAAAAGATGAAAAAGTATGTTATCAAAAGTGCATCCCAGATTCCAAGAATAAAGAAAGAGTTACTCCAAAGAAGAATGTGGAGTCGAATCATGAACACTACAGCAAATACAAACCTGTACTCCACCAAGGGCCCATCAAAAATCCAAAGGACGAGGGAGGAGTAATTCTCAGGAAGGAAATCGAATTAAATCGTGGTTGCTTCAAAACCATCTTTCTTGGACACTGTTTTCACTGTAAAAACTTCGGTCACCAAGCTAGACACTGTATGGCTCGCAGAAGTGAGAAGAAAACGCAAAAGGACCGAGTGATCAACTCATATGCTCCCAAAAGATAGGGACAAATCAAAATCTTCAATTCATTTGATCCCTTGACTAAATTTGATCTGACTTGCTCTTTTTGCTACAATAATGGACACTATGAACAGGACTACCCACTCAAAGGAAGAAAGACGAGTAGCAAGAACTCTGCAATGGACAAATGCGGCCTGGCTCTATTTGCGCAAAATAATGGAAACCAGTGGTTTGTGGATAGTGGGTGCTCCAGACACATGACAGGAGACAGAAGGAAATTTATCTCACTGAGCAAAAAGGAAGGGAATGTGTCCTTTGGAAGCGGAACTAGCAAAATTGCAGGAAGAGGAACAGTTACTCTGATCAATGGAAAAGGAAAATCTCAAGATGCTCTGCTGGTTGACGGACTCAAACACAACCTTCTGAGTGTCAGCCAAATTTGTGATCAAGGACATAAGGTTATTTTCAGCACCAAAGACTGTGAAATAAGGAACTCTACCTCAGGGAAACTTGTGGCAAAAGGGGTGAGAACACCAGACAATATTTATGTTCTGAACAAGATTTGGGAAAATAAATGCTACTTGAGTCAGACAGATGAGATTTGGCTGTGGCACAAGAGACTTGGACATACCAGCTTCGAAAATCTGATCAATATCAGCAGGATCAAAGTTGTACAAGACATCCCAAGGCTGTTCAAACCAAAGCAAGCAGTGTGTGGTCCATGTCAACATGGAAAACAAACCAAAACCACCCACAAGACAAAGGAACACTGTACATCAAAGCCCTTCGAGATCATCCATGCTGATGTGTGTGGGCCAACTAGAAATCAAGCACTCCAAGGAGAAAGGTACTTTGTGTTATTTGTTGATGATTATACTAGAATGATGTCAATATATTTCATAAAGTATAATTCTGAAACTTTTGAGTGTTTTAAGAATCTAAAAGCCCTTGTAGAAAATGAAAAAGATTCAAAAATTAAGTGTCTCAAAACAGACAGAGGAGGAGAATTCACATCAAATGAGTTCAGAGAGTTCTGCAATATTCATGGAATTAAAAGGGAATACTCGGCTGCCAGAACACCTCAGCAAAATGGGGTAGTTGAAAGACGAAACCGAACTGTCCAAGAAATGGCAAGAACCATGCTGTTAGCAGCAGACCTACAACCTAAATTCTAGAGGGAAGCAGTAGGGACAGCTGTCTATACATTGAATCGGACTCAATTAAGACCAAATTCTAACAAAACTCCTTATGAGCTATGGAAAGGAAGACCTGCTTCGGTGAAGTACTTCAGGATATTTGGAAGCAGGTGCTTCATAAAAATAAATGATGGCTCACCTGGAAAATTTGATTCTCGGGTTGATGAGGGGATATTTCATGGATACTCTCCACGGAGCAAAGCTTACAAGTGCTACAATTTTCGACTGAAGAAAATAGTGGAAAGCATCGATGTAAAGGTTGATGAAGATCTTCCAGAAAAGAAAATTGAAGAACAAGAAGATGACTTTCTCATTGAAGGAGAAGAACCTAAAGAAGAAGAGATAGATGATGAAGAAGAAGAAGAGGAAAGAGAACCATCCCATACCCCATCAAAGATGAAGTATGTAGAAAGATACCATCCAAAAGAACAAATCATTGGCGATAGAGATGAAGGTGTGCAGACCCGAAGAAGCATAACAACCTCACCCAAGAGAAAAGCAGTTGCCCTCTTATCTATGATAGAACCAGAAACATTCACGGAAGCAAGTAAGGATCCTCATTGGGTAAAAGCAATGGAAGAAGAAATGTCCCAAATTGAGAAGAACAAGACATGGGAGCTGGTGCCTCGTCCAAAAGACAAAAACATAATAGGAACCAAATGGCTGTTCAAAAATAAAATGAATGAGGAAGGACAGGTCATCAGAAACGACAAGACTTGTCTGCAAAGGCTATTCACAAATTGAAGGAGTTGACTTTGAAGAGACATTTGCACCCGTGGCTTGTATGGAAGCTATCAGGTTGTTCTTGGCATTTGCTTGCTCAAAAGGATTCAAAATCTATCAAATGGACGTGAAATCAACATTTCTAAATGGGGAACTCAAGAAGGAAGTCTACATGGAGCAGCCAAAAGGCCTTGATATGACAGCAGGAAAGGACCTAGTCTGTAAGTTGAAAAAGGCTTTGTATGGGTTGAAACAAGCTCCTAGAGCTTGGTATGCAAGACTGGATAACTATCTCCAACAACAAGGCTTCAAAAAGGGAGTGGCTAGAAGCAATCTATACATAAAGACAGATCAAGGTACGTTACTAGTTGCTCTTGTTTATGTCGATGATCTGATTTTTGCTAGTAATAATGATGAAATGAGCCATGAATTTTCTCAAAGCATGGAAAAAGAATTTGAGATGTCAATGATAGGAGAACTGTCCCACTTCCTTGGACTTCAAGTATCTCAAACCAGAGCAGGATTGTGTATATTTCAAGCCAAATATCTAAAAGACATGCTCAAAAAATATGGAATGGAGGACTGTGCACCCATGAGCACTCCCATGAACACAAACTGCAAACTGAGCAAAGATGATGACTCCCCTCTAGTAGATGCAACTCACTACAGGTCAATGATTGGATCCCTTCTATACTTAACAGCTACACGACCAGACATAATGCAAGCAGTAGGAATGGTGGGAAGATTTCAATCGGCTCCCAAAAAATCCCATTTATTAGCTGTAAAGAGAATCCTCAGATATCTGAAGGGAACTTCTGATTTCGGTCTTTGGTACCCAAGGAGCTCAACACTGACTATAACTGCATACACCGATGCTGATTGGGCTGGAAATATAGATGATCGGAAAAGTACTAGTGGAAATGCATTCTTCCTAGGAGACTATTTGGTATCCTGGCTCAGCAAAAAACAGTCATTCATATCATTATCCACAACCGAAGCCGAGTATATTGTTGTAGCAGACTGTTGTACTCAGATACTATGGATGAAGGAAGCGCTAAAGGATTTCAACATATGTACAGATCAACCAATTACTGTTTATTGTGACAACACTAGTGCTATCAGTCTCAGCAAAAATCCAGTGATGCACTCAAGAACCAAACATATACCAATCAAGTATCATTTCCTCCGTGAGCAAGTAGCTGAACAAAACATCGCTCTGGAATATATCAGTACTAAGGAGCAGATCGCTGATATTTTCACAAAACCTCTTCCTCGAGAAGCATTCAAACATCTGCGACAAAAGATGGGGGTTATTTCTTTATCATCACTCAAGTTTATTCATAAAGATGCAGCAGGACAGGGGGAGCAGCTTGACAGGGGGAGTTCGTATGCATTCCTTTGCCATTGATGTCAAAGGGGGAGAAAGCAGAAGAATATTGCCATCAATAACAAAGGGGGAGATTGTTGGACACAGATTGTCATTGATGTCAATATGGAAATGTTTAAAAGGAGGAGACAGAGCATATCGGAGCTGAGAGGATCAAAAGGAGCCACATATATCAGAGCAAGAGGAGCCATATCGGAGGAGTGCCAGAGCAATAGAAGCTATCGGAGGAGCTATCGGAGCAAGAGGAGCCACCAGAGGAGCTATCGGAGCATATCTGAGCAAGAGGAGCCATCGGCAGACCAAGTGAAGCAAACAGAGCCATATATGCTTCAGACAACATTATCGGGAGCCTATCGGGAGCCATCGGGATCAAAACCCATATATGCCTTCATTAACACTATCGGGCGTTGTCCTTCATTAATACTATCGGCGGATGCATACAGTTATAACCCACAATGAGCGATCAGAGGAGTGGCTTGGAACTATCATGTGAAAGCTCTGATATATATCGGAGCTGAAATAATGTTCAGCGCTCCCTATAAAGCGTCGGGTCCGTTGTTTTCGGAGGAGGGAGTGTTATTGTCTGTGGCGACCGCCGATAAGCGGACCCGCCGAAATATATATAGCGTGGCATCTAAACCTTTTCGGGTCCGAAAGGAACCTTAGCGCGGTTAAGTGATGAGCTCCGAAATTCGGAGCCGAAGTATTATATAGAGGATGGTTTAATGGGTCGTCGGGTCCGCAAGGTCCGTTAGACTTTGAAATTTCCGGAAGGGAAGTCGCCGAAATCCATCGGGACCGAAATCACAATAAAAGGCAGCCTAAAGGTTTGTCGAGTCCGCACCTCGTCGGAGGTCAGACCTTAATAGTTTTGTGGTGATTACCGAAATTTGGATCCACCGATAATTATAAAGGCGGATGGATAAGAATTGAGATCTGCGTCTGTTGAATGAGAACAGGAATTACGTTATTTTCTTGTGTGTTAAAATATATGTGGCTGCGGGGTTTTTATTGTGTTGGCCATATATTGCATATGATATAAGGCTTCTGATGGTTGATTTAAAGCGCTCGGGTGGTGGCTTCCGATGGTTGATTAAAACGCTCGGGTGGTGGCTTCCAATGGGTGATTAAAAGCTTCTGATAGACATAAAAGCACCGATAAAAAGGTGGCTCTAATTCTAAACTGTGGAGGCAAAAACACTGTAAGGAATAGTCCCGATAGTGCGGGAGACCAAATCATGGCAATTATGACTGGGATAAGATGTGGCGGTCTGTTAAATGAAGCGGCTCCAGTGTATGCCTGCAATCATGAGCAAAACAGGAGTGTTGTTATAATTTTGATATATGTACCCTGTGATTATTGGAACGGTTGGATAAACAGAGGTAACTGATAGGGCGATCAAGCACTGAGGAAGCCGAAGAGCCTGTGGAGTAAGGAAGCCGAAGAGCCTGTGATGAAAGGAAGTCAAAGAGCCAGTGAGATAGAAGAAATGAAGGGACAGAGGCATGGAGCATATAAAAAGCAGCAGAAAACAGAGAATTAAAGGAGTTGTTGGTATATGGTATAACCTGAGTATGAGATAGTGGAAGCAGGAGAAGCAAAGGGGGCAGCAGAAGCAGTGGAAGCTGAAAAGAGTGCAGCAGCACACCAGTGTATACCAAAGAGGTTGGAGCCTCAGAATTAAACAGGATTGAAGTCCTTGGGAGTTGGTGCTCCTAAGTCCAAGATTGGTGTCTTGGAAAAATAGAGTTGGTGCTCTGGAGGTTGGAGCCTCACCAAAGTCCAAGTTAGAGCTTGGCAACTGATTTTGACCATCTATTTATTGTATTTATTTTACTGCACAGTTTTATTAATAAAAGCATTGATTCTTGCTGTTCATTTTGTGCTTTGAATATATATGTGTTAACTAGTAAAACAATAGTGAAATAATAAGAATACTGATTCACCCCCCTCTCAGTATTTCCAACATTAGGCTACTGATTACACTTGCATATGGAACACGGGACATGTCTCCTTCCTCTTCTTGTCTCTTGGGACATTTTTCTGCAGATAACTTCACACCTACAGGAATAGGAACCTTCATTGGTTTAGTACGTTCCATATTAAACCTCTGCAGTATTTTCTCGACATACTTCCTCTAGTTTAACCAGAATTTCCTCTTTGCTCGATCTCTTTCAATTTCTAGACCCAAAATATAGTTTGCAGCACCAAGAACTTTCATGTCAAATTTGGAGGAAAATTGGGTCTTCAAATCCTTGATGATTTCTTTGTCATTTCCAACCAGCAACATATCATCCACATACAAGACCAGATAAATAACATGGTAACCAGTTAATTTAAAATACACATAGTGATCTGCTTTGCTTCTGGTGAAGCCAAGTCCCCTTATCAATGTATCAAATTTTTGATACCACATCCTTGGTGACTGTTTTAACCCATACAAAGACTTTTTTAACTGCATACTAGTTTTTTCTTCCCCTTCACTGCAAAGCCCTCAGGTTGCTTCATGTAGATTTCCTCTTCTATATCTCCATGAAAAAATGATGTCTTCACATCCATTTGTTCTACCTCAAAATCAAAAGCAGCAACAACAAATAAAAGTAATCTAATAGAAGCTACCTTGGCAACACGAGAAAAAATATCACCAAAATCAATTCCTGGCACCTAGGAATAACCTTTTTCTACCAACCAAACTTTGTATTTCTCCACCTTTGCTTCCGCATTTTTCTTCTTCTTGAACACCCATTTGCAACCAATGGGTTTCCCACCAGTCGGAAACTCCACCAGATCCAAGCCCTGTTTTTGTGCAAACATGCTATTTAATCAATCATTGCCTCTTTCCAAAGTTTGGAATCCTCTGGATCTACTACTTCCTTCACAGTTCTAGGATCATAATCAATAATAGATAAAGAAAATTTTAAATAGAAAATAGATGGACTATACCTTTCTGGCTACCTTCTTTCTTGATCTGTTCTTCTCACAACCGGAGTCTATGGATGTTCATCTCCTGATTCATCTTTTGTTGTAGAGTCTAATTCTTCCTCATTTAGCTCAAACTCTTCTCAGGTTCCTTTGGTTGGACTTCATGTTTAATAGCATATTTCACCTAATAACATCTTTCACCTCTCTGAACACCACATATCGACTGTACACAACCTTCTTTGTTACTGGGTTTCAAAGTTTATAACCCTTTAAACCATCCTTATACCCAATAAAAATGCACTTTTTAGATTTACTATCCAACTTTGTTCTTTTCTCCTTTGGAACATGTACATATGGATCAAATCCAAATACCCTCATATGTGAAAGAGAGGGTTTCTTACTAGGCCATACCTTTTGTGGAGTCTTATCCTCCAATGCTAATGAAGGTGGTCTGTTGACTAGGTAACATACAGTCTCCACCGCCTCTGCTTAGAATTCATGTCCTAACCTCACACCACTAAGCATGCTTATTTCCCTTTCCATCAATGTCTTTTTCATTCTTTATGCAACTCCATTTTTCTCAAGTGTGTATGTAGTAGTCTTCTTTTGTGCTATACCACACTTCTTATAAAATTCTTTAAATTCCTTCTCACAAAACTCTCCACCATTATCTGTCCTCAGCACCTTTATCTTCTTCTCTATCTGGTTTTCCACCAGAGCCTTAAATTCTTTAAACTTGTCAAATAATTCATATTTATTCTTAAGGAAACATATCCATGTATTCCTTGAGAAGTCATCTATAAATGATACATAGTAAACAAAATTACCCAGTGATGGAACCTTCATAGTTCTAAACACATCACTATGCACAAGCTCTAATATTTGTTTTTTCCTCTTACCACCAGAGGGGAAACTCACCCGATTCTACTTCCCATATACACAATTTTCACAAAAATCAAAATCCAGAGAGCTATTAGTCATACCTTCTACCATACCTTTACCATGAACTATTTGAAGGCCCTTCTCTCCAATATGTCCAAGCCTTTGATGCCATAGCATGGTCTTTTCTCCAGATACCACTAGATTTTCTACTCCACTTTCAAGAACCACAAAATTGTTGCACCCATAAACAATAGTGCTACCTTGCATCTTGTACATCATGCAAATCCAAACTCCCTGCATCAATACCAGTGATCCCCGAACCATCTTACAGGTATCCTTCTTAAACACTGTTTTTACACCTGCATCATCCAACTTTCGTGTAGAAATCAGATTTCTTGACAATGCAGGAATATGTAGAACACCCGGAAGTGTTTTAATCCTTCCACCTTGCAACTTCAACTTTTCTTTTCCATGACCAAAAATTCTAGCCTTCCTATCCCCCTAAGAAGACATCACCATCATCGTATTCCTCGTACTCACAGAACCACTCTCTATGCAGAGTGAAGTGAAAGGATGCACCTGAGTCAATCAACCATGTCTCATGATCTACTTGTGTACTTGAAGAAGAAGCCAAGTACACATCCCCACCTTCATCTGATGTAATATTCCTAATTAGTTGTTTGGTCAATTTAGTGTGTCCTAAATTGCTATTTAAAATGTCAATCCGAGAATCGTAAACTGATGAAGTGAAGTGTACTGTATATGCAAGATATCCAATTTCTTAGTTCTATGTCGTTTTTGAGTTTTTTTTGGTTTGTTTTTAGGTTTATCTTCTGTTGATTTCCTAATGTAAGATGGCAGAATTGAAAGTCAAGTATGGATGGCAATGGTGATTCCTACAATGAATTTCCAAGCTTTAAGGTTCTCAATGAAAATGTTTCAGACTTGCTGTGATGAAATCACTTCTCAAAAGAAAATAAAAATGTACCAAAACAGTGAACTAGTGACAATGGCCCAGTATCCTTACTGTTGTATAAAAAGAAAATAAAACTAAACTCAAAGTAATTCAAAGACTGTAAGCAAAGCAACTAAATCACACTACTTCAACTCATCTTCTGACCCTTCACCTTTCGACTCGCTCTGGCTATAGGAAGTAATCACAAGCTAACTGAGTAATATGATATCTAAACTGTAGGAAATGAAATTGCATAAAATGAAACTAAGATTTAAACAACCCATTCATATTTCAATCCCTAAAAATGACATAAGTAATTTAATCACTAACTTGCAGGAAAGGAAACTAAATCATACTACATTAAGTAATATTCTGATTCCTCACTATTTGAGTCGCTTGGCTATAGAAAGCAGATCATAAACAAATGAGTAATATGATATCTAGATTGCATAAAAGTAAATAAGCAAAGCAGAATTGAAAGAAATGATAATGATGGAATTAAAACTCAAAAGATAAATCAGCAGAAAGGACAAGATGATCTCATGTCAGTAGTCATAAAAAATATGTAATTTTCCCAAGCTGCCTACAAGAACCTGAGAGAAAAACACACTAATCAGCTAACAATCATAAGAAAGCATAGAAGGAAATATGGACAGCAGTTAACATGAATATCAAAACAATGTAATCTATACAAGCCAATGATTATAAAATCAGTGACATAATGAAAGAAAGTGAGAAACTATACAATAGATACAAATCCTTGGTGTACAGGGGCCCTCTGCAACCTCAGCCAATCAATTCTCAGTCACAAATTGAACTCAAGAATGTTGTCTTCTCATAGATTAAAGTGCAATAAAAACATAAGGATGGAGCACGGCACAGGGGGCTCGTAAACACAGTCAAGATTACATGTAAAAAGCTAACTATCAAGCGTATGATAACGCATTATTTATAACTGAAGGTGCTATAACTGTTTCCTAAACTCTACACTGCCAAACAGACATGTAAATCGCCACGTCCTGAGATCTAGCAGTATGGTAGCCGTGACAAATAAATCTATGGAGTGGTGGTTGTTCGATCTGGTTCACGGATTGATCCACAGGTGTTAGTATACCTCTGGAGATTCAGGAACTTGCCACGCAAAACTTCACGTGGGAAAAATAGAGCCGTGCCACCGCAAAACTCTTGGTTTGACCACTCCTTTAACCGTCTTTGACGATGGCTGTTTGTGAGTGATTTAGCTGAACGAAGGGGACACGCTCCATCTACATGTCATTTGCAGCTTGCCCATGTGTCCAGATTCTCCATTGGACACCTATAACATAGTCTTTAACAAAATGGCTGCGGAAACTTGAGCTGGCTGCGGAAAGTGACAAGTTTCCGCAGCTGATTGAACAAAAAGATCTAAATCAAACAGTAGTCACAAACATAGTTAGGAAACCATTTATAAGCTCTTTTTAAACTAATATGCAATGATTTGTTAGCTTGGTGGGTCAAGTAAATGGAAAAGAAGGCTAAAAAGGTGTATGGGGAAGATGTAAGTTTAGGACTCAACATACCCCCACTGTGAAGGTGTTGCATGTCCTCATGCAACCAAAATTTTAGTCATTCCCCTTTAATCCATGTGTTCTGAAGCCTCTGCTAGGACATCTAGTCCTCTTTTCTTCTTCCTTGGTGTCACCACCATTCTGGGTTTCCTTATCAGACACCTGAATTTGAGATTGATCAATTCTCTGCTCAACTTTCTACACTTTTTCTTTAGTTTCTTGTTTTTCTTTTGCCATAGTCCCAAATGAAGCATAGTATTATCATGAATAATTTTATCCACCTTGCTCTGCTCTTTAAGTGCTTCATTTTCCTGCTTAATATGCCTGTTTAGAACTTCTAATTCAAACACTTCTTGCTTTAAGGATTGAACTTGTGCTTCTGGTTTCATGTGGGGCAGAGTAGTACTCGGACCTGCTGATGTCTTTTCTAAAGATTCAAGGTAATCATATACCTCCTGTTGAGTTGGATCTACTTCTGGAGTTCTTCTTGGACTGACCTAGAAGTCTTGTGGAGGAGGAGGACTACTTTCTAGCTCTGGTCGAGAAGGGATTTCATCAATATGTGGAGGACTAATTTCAATACTTGGCTGAGGACGAGGTGGACTATGGCCAGCTGGAGGCTTCTTGGGTGTTTCCTCACCCAAGTCAATGAAGTGGGGCTGTTTTACTTGTGTTTTACTCCCCCTCCCTCTAAGCCTGGTGCTTCTTCTTAAATATGGTGGACTAGTACTCCCTTCTCCTATGCTTTGTTTTCCTTTTTCCTTTTCCTTTGCTGTAGCAGCCTGTTTTTGAAGATGCTTTAGTCTCTCAGACAATGGTTGATAATATTCCTCTATAGATGGCTCAGGTGATTGATAGACTTCTTCTATGTTTCTTTTGCCTTTCACTTTTCTCTGTTTCTTGTCCTTAGTTCTTTTCTCCTTTTCTTTTTGACCAACTTCTTGAGTTTTGGTAATGGGAGAGTCTTGGACTACGGCACTCTTCTCTTCTCTCCTACTCCTTCTCGGTGTCTTCGGTGTACTTCTTTTAGTTGCCTCAGATGGCTCTTGAAAGTAATTTCTCATTAAGAATTGTTCCCAGGTATCTTTGTTTTTCTTTAGTTGGTCTTCAATGATAATCTTTATAAGTCCATGATGATATAGATGAGGGTCTATATTTCCTATGTGCTTTTGGACTGTGGTACTCATTTTTTTCAAACTCAGCAGTAAGAAATAAGGAAAATTAAGAGTTTGACTCTCTAGGAAGTTCATTAACAATCTAGCATGGTACATGTACATTGAACCAAAGCATCCTTCAAAAGTAATAAACTTTTGGATGACTAACAGTAGGTTGGCCCATTCTTCTTTCAATGCATGAAAAGGAATTCCTCTTGTAAACACAGTGGTGTCCATACCTGGGTTTCGTAGCATAATTCTCCATGCCTGTTCGTCCATGATTTTGTTTTTAAACCATCGCTCACCTTCCTGGGGTAAGCCTGTGGCAGCTGCTACTGTTGCTTCGGTGACAGTGAGCTTTAAGTCTCCAATTTCCACCATTTGGCCATCGAAAGACCGTGCAAAGGCTTTGGTTACCTCTTTGTTATAGCCCTTGAATTTCTGGATGAAGCATAACCATTTTTCTTTCTTCAGCAAATCTTTTATTTGAGGGTAACCTTCTAAATATTTTGGTCCTTCTGGTTCTGCCTTTAGTAATCGTCCCATTCCTTCCTCTATTTTGAAGTTCAGCCAAAAATTCAATTTCATGTGAGGGTTTAGTAGAGGGAAGGTGGCTCGGTTGCAGGGTTTATGGTAAAAATACAGTGGCTGCAGTTGGGAGTGTTTTGGAATTACAAGCAGAACAGAGGATGAGTGGCCGTGGTGAGTTCACAAGATGAAGTGTAGACATATGCGAAGAGGATGGTCTTAACAAAATGGTAAGGAAATGGAGTGAAGTCAGGATTTTGAATTGAACAGCTGCGTACGAAATGTTTACACGTTTAATGAATGGCTGCGGAAAATGTGGTGGAGAGGAGCCATAATGAGATAGGTCACATCTCATGATTACAGGTGGTGTTTGAAAGTGCAGTCGACTATGAGTTTAAACCCGAAAATTAATCATGAGACTGTTAAGGAATAAATGCATGGTGTGCGGAATAATATCGTGGGATGGTAATGGGTAATGGAGCTATCATGACGATCATTGCAAATAGTAGAGTTTTTATGGTTTGACAACTATGCAAAATCGTGACTTGAATTACTATTTGAAAGAGATTTTTGCTCGTACCTTTGGAAACCTTGTCATTTGTTGCTTACTAGCCTTTAACCAATTGCTCTTTATTGATGTCTGGAGCTGCTCCATGTCTTTATAGCACCTGTTCAGTTACACCTGCATTTTCATGATTATTGCACTAACATTTTGACTGTGAACTTGAAAAACAGAGTGGTGGTGGCTGCGGAAACAATTTCTAGCTGTGAAAACTGCTTCTGGCTGCGGAAACTGCTTCTAGCTGCGAAAACTCTTTCTAGCTGCGGAAACTGACACAACACTCACTTGGATTGATAAAAGATAGTTAGAAAATACTAACTGAGTGAAAATGGTCCTGAAAGAGACATTTATTGATGAAATGGAATGAAATGAATGAAATGGAGTGAAATGAAGCAGAGTGAAGTGAGATGAAAAATGGAGATGGAGTGGAATGGCAAATGAAGTGGAGTGAAAATGAAAAAGAATGAGAGAAATTTTTTCTTTTTTCTTTTTGGAAAATATAGAGTGTTAGGTGTCCCTGATTTTCACTCTACATTTTCTGTATAAGACCGCTAATCTATGATTTCTTTTCAGGCTTATACAATTATTATTATATATATATATATATATATATATATATATATATATATATATATATATATATATATATTTTTTTTTTTTTTTTCTTTTGAAGAACTGAAAGAAACAAAGGCTAGGCTGGTGGGGAAGAAGAGTTCTTCTTCACCAGCTTTATTGCAGAATTCTCTTGGAACATTTTGACAAATTCCTCTTTTGAGAGTGGCTTATGATAAATTTTCAATCTGTGGCCATTCACAATAAGAGGAGTTTGAAATTCATCAATGGTCTTGATTCTTACTGCTCCATTGCTAAAGACTTTGTCAATCTCATATGGCCCAAGCCAATGGGTCTGAAATTTACCTTTAAAGTCTTTAAACTTGGAATCAAACAGTAGTGCCCAGTCTCCCTCTTGAAACTTCTTCTCTTTGATGTATCTGTCATGCCACTTAGCTCTTTGGTGTTGAACTAGATCAGTTCTTAATATTGCTTCTTGTCTGATCTCATCTAGCTCATTCAACTGCTCCATTCTGTGCTTTTGGGCTTCTGATGGATTCATCCCCAACTGAACTGCCATCTTGAAAGTATTGACTTGAAACTCGATGGGGAGCAGGACTTCTTTCCCATAAACAAGTTCATAGGGAGAATGTTCTGTTGTATTCCTCCATGTAGTTCTATAGGCCCATAAGGCTTCAGGAAGCCTTTCTGCCCAATCTCTTCTGTGTAGATGGACAGTTTTGGTGATGATGCTCTGAAGAACTTTGTTTGTAGACTCCACTTGGCCATTTGCTTGCGGATGGTAAGGAGTAGATTTTCTGTGCTTGATTTTATATTCTTCCATTAGCTTATCCATCAGGTTAGATGTAAATTGACTTCCTTGATCTGTCACAATTTCTCTTGGGACACCAAAACAAGTAAAAATATCCTCAAAAAGAAAATTAACAACAGAATTTTCAGTGGTGGAAGGCAATGCTTTGGCTTCTACCCATTTAGTGACATAATCAATGCATACCAATATATACTTCTTCGATTTAGATGGAGGATTAATGGGTCCAATGAAATCTAAAGCCTATTTTTCAAAGGGTTCGATGAGTACCTGTGGTTGTAATGGCATTTCACTTGAAAGAGTCGGTCTCCCAACTCTTTGGCAGCTGTCACACCTTCTGACATATTGTTTTGTATCTTTGAAGAGGGAAGGCCAATAATATCCTAAAGGAGAGGATTTTATAGGCCATCCTTTTGTCAAAAAAGTGTCCACCACATGGTTCATCATGACATGCCTTGAGGATGTCAAGCATTTCATCTTCCTGAATACATCTTCTAATCACACAATCTAGCCCTGTTTTGAACAATTCGTTAGAAATCCATGAATAATTTGAACTCTCCTGAATAATTCTTCTTTTTTCACTAGGAAGTAAATGTTGAGGTAGCTTCCCTGTAACCAAATAATTAGCAATATCTGCATACCAAGGAGTCTTAGTAGTTACTGCAAATAAATATTCATCTGGAAACTTATCCTCTACAGGAGAATCTTCATTAGTGTTTTGGATCCTTGACAAGAAATCAGCTACTGTATTTTGTTTCCCTGGTCTATCCAACATAGTAATATTAAATTCTTGTAAAGGTAAGAGCCATCTTGTAACTTTCCCATTAGTAACAGGTTTGTTCATTAGATATCTAATTGTGGAATGATCAGTATGGATGAAAGTTTCATAGCTTGTTATATAATGTCTAAACTTATTGATTGCATGAACAACAGCTAATAACTCTTTTTCAGTCACAGTATAATTCAACTCAGTGGGAGTCAAATTTTTACTGGTGTAGTAAATGGCATAAGGAACTAAGTCCTTTTGACCTAACACAGCTCCTAGAGCTGTATCTAAAGCATCTGTAGAAATATGGAAAGGAAGTTTCCAATTTGGCCCTCTCAAAATGGGTGCTTCAGATACTCTTGTTTTCAAAGCTTCAAATGCAGATTGACAATCAGGATCCCATTTGAATTCAAAGTATTTTGTAAGTAATTTGAAGAGTGGAGATGCTATTTTGGTGAAGTTTTCTATAAATCTTCTATAGTATCCAATGAATCCCAGAAAACTACTAAGATCTTTTTGACAATTTGGAATAGGCAACTTGGAGATGATTTCAACTTTTGATCTATCAACTTTAATCCCATCCCCTGAATTATGATGTCCCAAAACAATCCCTTCAGTAAACATCATAAAGCATTTTTCATGACTTAATGAAAGGTTTGTTTCTTTACAACTTATAAGGACTTTTTCCAAATTCTCTAATGCTTCTTCAAATGAATCACCATAAACTGTAAAATCATCCATATAAACCTCTGCACAATCATGGATTAGATCAGAAAAGATTCCTAGTACTGCCCTTTGAAATGTTGCGGGTGCATTACATAATCCAAAAGGAAGCACTCGGTAAGCAAAAGTTCCCCATGGATAGGTACATGTGGTCTTGTCTTGATCTTCAGGTGCTACCTGAATTTGATTATAGCCACTAAAACCATCCACGAATGAAAAGTACTTTTTTCCTGCTAAAGTGTCTAAGACCTGATCGATAAAGGGTAAAGGAAAGTGATCCTTTAGAGTTGCTTTGTTCAATTCCCTGTAATCAATGCATACTCTCCATTTACCATTCTTTTTAGGTACTATAACCAAAGGAGAAACCCATCGGCTATCTGAAATTGGATAAATGAAGTTTACATTGAGTAGTTTTTGGAGCTCTTCTTTCACTATTTCCCTAAGGTTTGGATTCATCCTTCTCTGAGGTTGTCTGATTGGTGTACTGTTTTCCTCGATGTAGATGTGATGAATGCAAGTCTTAGGGTCAATACCTTTCATATCGGTATATTCCCATGCAAATGCGGTAGAATGTTTTTGCAAGATTTTGGTTAGTTCTTCCTGTTGTGATTTTTCCAAGTTTTTGTTGATATTCAATGTTTTACCTGGAAAGATCTCAATGACAGAACTACCAAACTCTTCCATAGAGAAAAGAGACATTTGTCTAGATGATAGATACTTAATGTCAGTATCTAACTGAAATTGTGTGTGGTCATATTCTGAAGATGTTTCAAAGTTTTCTAATGTGTTCAAAATTTGACTATCTTCACTGATTTCAGAAATGGTAAAGATAGGTTGTATAGTATCCTCATCATCAATCCATTCATTATCTCCTACTTCTGTAATTGCTTTTGTTGGAGGATACAGATTGAATTTCTTTGTCGAATTACCATCAGAAATATACATATCCCCAGATCTACAACCGATAAAAGCATAAGCTGTGGCTAGCCAAGGTCTTCCTAAGATAAGAGGGTGTCCTCCTAGATTACTCTTGGGAGTTAGAATCATGAAATCTACTGGATATTCCCAAGAATCTAAGGATACCAAAATTTCTTCTAATACACCATCTAGTTTGATAATTGATCGATCTGCAAGTTGCAGTAAAGTTGGTGTAAAAAGAAGATTAGGAAGTTTTAGCTGTTCCATAGTCTATCTACTCATAATATTGATAGCAGCCCCTAAATCAATCAAATTATTTGGGATTTCTACCCCATTGATATGTGTTTTGACAATTGGAGTACCGGGATCTACATTTTTCTGCATAGTAATTTTTCCCATCATGATATCTGCAATTTTTCCAACTAGGTGGATTCTTCTTGTATCTCTTGGTTTCCTTCCTCGTCTTTTAAAACTCAACTCCTTTATTTTTTTTGCTAGAATAGGAATCTCTCTAATGGCTTGTAACAGGGGAATCTTGATACAGACATTCTTTAATTCATCTAGAAAATCATAGTTAGGCAACAAGATTTGTTTTTCCACCCCTTTGTCAATTTGTAATCTTTCAGGAAAAGGAGGTGTGGATGAAGATGCAGGTTGCTCAACTATAGGAGTTGTGGGGGTTGACTCCTTTTCTTCCGCTTTTTGAGTACTTGGGTTTTGAAGAGATGCTTCAGAACCTTTATTGGCTTCAAGAGAATCTTCCTCAAAAATACTTTGTTCTTGAGTATCTATAGAAGGTTTATCTAGAACTCTACCATATCTGAGTTGTACATCATTGAGAGGAACAATCATATAGGTAGGAAATTGTTGTCCTTCTACCATGTAAGCATTTTGAGGGTTTTTATTGTTGGGGTTCAGCAATGGCTGGGAAGGTAGTTGATTTGTCTTCTGTTGGAATGGAAGCAAGAGTTGAGAATTTGGATTCTGTTGAGAAGGTTGTTGTTGTTGTGGAAATGGCAATGATAGTTGTGGATTTTGATTTGGAAGTTGTGGAGCTTGTTGATTTTGAAAAGATGGAGGATATTGATAAAATTGAGCAAATCTCCCATAAGGATTTTGCATACCTTGTACCCATGATTGAAAATGATTTTGAGGTTGGGACCAAGGTTGTTGCCAAGGATTCCAATTTGGTGGGGGTTGAAAGTTCATAGAGTTGTTAAACCCTTGATTTTGTTGCCCCTGCCAAGGTCTTCTTGCAACAAAACAGAGAGACTCAATTGAATCTGGATCTTCTTGAAAGACAGCTTTGAGTCCAGGAATTGAAGGACAATCCTTGGTCTTATGGCTTTCTGAACAAATCACACATGTTTCTATAACTTTTGCATCCAAGGGACATTCCCTTAGAGCATGTTTCTTTCTACATCTTGGGTAGAAGATGGCCAAAGATTTAGCTTCTGCTTTCTGCTTGTCTTGTATCTTAAGGGTGTCTAATTGCTCACTAAGACTTCCTAATATATCAGTTTTGAATTCATCAAGCAGGTTGCCAATCTCAACTCTACTTAATGATCCATTTGCAGATTTGTTTGCTCTAACGAAAGAAGGATCTCTAGGCCCTTTTCCAGTTTTAGTTTTTCCCCTTGAGAGATGGACACATAGCTCTGCTATATCATGAAGTGGAAGTTGAGATATATCGCCTTTTCCCATCATGTTCAATATATCTATCCATTCATCTCTAATGACTTTTAATAGAAGGGCTTTCAAAGTTTCCTCATCCAAGTTATTCATTTTTGCTCTTTTCAGGTTGTATTGAAATCTTTCAAGTAAATCCTCCAAGTTTTCATCTTCTCTTTGCACCATTTTGAATACCTCATCCTTATGATTGGTGGGCATACAATAGTCCAGGCATCTATCCAAAAAGGTTTGTTTCATATCATTCCAAGTCCTAATGGATTGAGTGACTAATCCCATGAACCATTTCAAGGCAACTCCTTTTAATGTTGAAGGAAACAATTTGAGTTTCTGAGAGTCTTCCAGATAGTCATAAGTTCGACACACGACTTCAAACTCAAATAGAAATGTTTCAGGATCCTCATTTCTTAACCCATGAAAGTTTGGGAGGACAGATGGTGAAATCTTTTTCATTGTTGCTCGAGAATCCTCATCAACTATAGGAAATCCGAATGAGTTATCTCCATCCCTAGTTCCCCCATTGTTACCTCTACCTCCTCCATTATTTCCTCCTCCTCCTCTACCTCTACCTCTACCAAATCTGTTTACTTCCTCTGTCATGATAATTTCTTCAGAGACTTCAGAGTCTTCTGGTTCCTCTACTAATGGCGAACGAGGAGGAATTTCTCCCTCTTCTTCTTCAGGTGATTCTACTTCTTTGATTACAATGTGTGTTCCTGTAGAAGGAGAGAAAGGGTCTTCTCCTAATTCAGATTTGGTGGATGGTGCGGGAGAGTCTCCTAATTCAACTACTGCCTCTTGAATTCCAGGAATCCTAAGGCTAGGAGTGTGAGTTGGTGATGATGGAGGTGTTTCTTGTCTATTCCTTGAAGTAGTTGGAGTTGTAAAAATCGAACTCTTGGCCCTAGCTAAAAACCTTCCCCTAGAATCTCTTGCTCTATGCATGTCATTTTTATTTTTCTTCAAGTCAGGCTAATAATTCTTTTCTAATCTTCCAGGTCACTCTAGGTGCAAGAAGAGAGCATACTTAAGAAATTATTAAACCAATAACTCTCTTTTCTGATCCTCCAGATCACACTAGGTGCAAGAGGAGAGCATACTTTGAGAAGTTATCAATTTTACCTTCCTTGAATATATATATATATATATATATATATATATTTTTAAGAAATTGGCTACCTAGTTTCACTTCCCCGGCAACGACACCAAAATGTTTGGTCAATTTAGTGTGTCCTAAATTGCTATTTAAAATGTCAATCCGAGAATCGTAAACTGATGAAGTGAAGTGCACTGTATATGAAAGATATCCATTTCTTAGTTCTATGTCGTTTTTGAGTTATTTTGGTTTGTTTTTAGGTTTATCTTCTGTTGATTTCCTAATGTAAGATGGCAGAATTGAAAGTCAAGTATGGATGGCAATGGTGATTGCTACAATGATTTTCCAAGCTTTAAGGTTCTCAATGAAAAATTTTCAAACTTGCTGTGATGAAATCACTTCTCAAAAGAAAATAAAAATGTACCAAAACAGTGAACTAGTGACAATGGCCCAGTATCCTTACTGTTGTATAAAAACAAAATAAGACTGAACTCAAAGTAATTGAAAGACTGTAAGCAAAGAAACTAAATCACACTACTTCAACTCATCTTCTGACCCTTCACCTTTCGACTCGCTCTAGCTATAGGAAGTAATCACAAGCTAATTGAGTAATATGATATCTAAACTGCAGGAAATGAAATTGCATAAAATGAAACTAAGATTTAAACTACCCATTCATATTTCAATCCCTGAAAATGACATAAGTAATTTAATCACTAACTTGCAGGAAAGGAAACTAAATCATACTACATTAAGTAATATTCTGATTCCTCACTATTTCAGTATCTTGGCTATAGAAAGGAGATCATAAACAAATGAGTAATATGATATCTAGATTGCATAAAAGTAAATAAGCAAAGCAGAATTGAAAGAAATGACAATGCTGGAATTAAATCAGCAGAAAGGACAAGATGATCTCATGTCAGTAGTCATAAAAAATATGTAATTTGCCCAGGCTGCCTACAAGAACCTGAGAGAAAAACACATTGATGAGCTAACAATCATAAGAAAGCATAGAAGGAAATATGGACAATAGTTAACATGAATATCAAAACAATGTAATATATACAAGCCAATGATTATAAAAGCAGTGACATAATGAAAGAAAGCGAGAAACTATACAGTAGATACAGAGCCTTGGTGTACAGGGGCCCTCTGCAACCTCAGCCAATCAATTCTCAGTCACAAATTGAACTCAAGAACGTTGTCTTCTCATATATTAAAGTGCAATAAAAACATAAGGATGGAGCATGGCACAGGGGGCTTGTAAACACAGTCAAGATTACATGTAAAAAGCTAACTATCAAGCGTATGATAACGCGTTATTTATAACTGAAGGTGCTATAACTGATTCCTAAATTCTACGCTGCCAAACAGACACGTAAATCTCCACGTCCTGAGATCTAGCAGTATGGTAGCCGTGACAAATAAATCTATGGAGTGGTGGTTGTTCGATCTGGTTCATGGATTGATCCACAGGTGTTAGTATACCTCCGAAGATTGAGGAACTTGCCATGCAAAACTTCACGTGGGAAAAACAGAGCCGTGCCACCACAAAACTCTTGGTTTGACCACTCCTTTGATTGTCTTTGACCATGGCTGTTTGTGAGTGATTCGGCTGAACCAAGGGGACACGCTCCATGTACATGTCATTTGCAGCTTGCCCATGTGGCCGGATTCTCCATTGGACACATATAACATAGTCTTTAACAAAATGGCTGCGGAAACTTGAGCTGGCTGCGGAAAGTGACAAGTTTCCGCAGCTGATTGAACAAAAAGATCTAAATCAAACAGTAGTCACAAACATAGTTAGGAAACCATTTATAAGCTCTTTTTAAACTAATATGCAATGATTTCTCAGCTTGTTGGGTCAAGTAAATGGAAAAGAAGGCTAAAAAGGTGTATGGGGAAGATGTAAGTTTAGGACTCAACAGTAGCCATGGCTAATTGGAATATTTGATTTTGTTCAATTTTTGCCTTCTATAGTTATTTGTAAATAAAAAAGTGAGGATGGGGGACATAATTCACTTTTATAATAAAAATTCACTTCCTAGTAGCACAATGTTGTGATTTAGAGGTGAGCCAATGGGGCCAAAGGGGGACGTAGAAATGGAGCCCATGCAGACACATGGAGGGATTGTGCAAGAAGGAATAAACACGTGGCAAGAGATGAATCACATAGGAGGAGGTAAGCCTTGGGATTGAGAGAGGCAAAGGCTATAAAGGAGAGAGGAGCCCCCTCATTTTGATCATTCTGATTATGAGCATTTGTGATAGTCATTTCGACTTAGAGCACGCTGGTTGTTTAGCTAGTCTGCAACACTGTTTAGTGCATTGAGTGTCTCCGTTCGAAGATCTCACCCTTAGCCTTGAGGGACTTCGAGTGCATACTTGGGCAAGGTATTTCCATTAGCATTCCAACAATAGTTTCATCAGCATTTCAGTAGCAGTTTCATCAGCATCTTTGAGGAACTGCGCAGAACCCCAAGGGGGTGATTTTCAAGGGTCGGCCATTTTAGAAAAGCTTTCTGGGTTTTTCTGGGTTTCTTAAGTAGAGTCCAATTCCATAGTTTCAGCCTTTTCTGAGGAGGGGAACAACCCGAAATCCTCATTCTATTTCCAGCATCAGCAGTACAACAGTTTTCCAACAGCTGGGACACAGATCAGTGTGAGGCCATTCCTTTGTTATTCTAAGTGTATTTCTTCACTTTCCTTGTGCAAGTCAAGGTGCCATCCTTTTGATGACCTCTGTACTCATTCCTTTACTTAGTGTAATAAAATGGCTTAGTATTTCTCGTTGCATTTCGTGTGTATCTGTTTATATTTCATATGTTCATTATTGTTGCTGCACTACTATTATATCTTTATCATTATATCTCTGTGATTTTCTCGGCTACTATACCACTTGTGCATTTTCCTGGTTGAGATTTTGCTGGGGTTTGAGGAATATTCTGTGTTAGGGATATTACAGTGGTATCCGAGCATAGATCTGGCTCAGCCTGTGGAGCTAGCAATCTATGACACCAGGGGAAGAACCGTATATTTTTTATAGAGGTTAGAGATACAGAGACACTGGGCATAGGTTAGAGAACACTTATGGAGAGGGAGACTATGTTTCAGTGGTGGACGTAGAACAGGAGGATCCGATGGTAGACGATGACAGGAAGAGATTTGCAAATATGCTCTTCAAATCCATGCAGGATCTGTCGAGGCAGATTGAGGTGATGCGGTAGAGATTCACAGCAGTAGAGGCCAGACAGCATGAGAGCCCATGGGTTTTTCAAGTTGGTGAGGGATCGGGTGCATCCCACCATTTTCTAGAGCAGCGTGATACTGTGCAACAGGTGGCCTCACATGCCCCTACATTCTCTACCATGCCCACTTTCTTAGGAGCCGACACGGGGGCCATAGCCCAGCAAGAGGCAGAGCCCAGACATATGGGCGATTATTTTGCAGAGTACTAGGCCTATGGGTAGGAGTTCAGGGAAGCCCTCTCATTCAGAGATTTTGTTCAGTTCCAGCGAGATAGTAGACCCCGCGACCATCATAGAGGGTATCGACATTACCATGATGGTGACACCCACCATGCAACGCGTAGATTCCACTTGCCTACATTTGATGGTTCATCAAACAGTTCGACAAAGTCTTGGGTGGAGAAGCTGGACATTTATTTCCAGCTTAACCAGATGTCAGAGATAGAGGCCATCAAGGTGGCAACATTGCATTTGGATGGTGAAGCCCAGGATTGGTGGTTTCATGGGATGGATACACTAGGGCACTCCAAAGTGATGACATATGTTGATTTTACCAGGAGACTGATGGGGAAATTTGATCGGAGGGATCCAGAGCAACATTTTGTTGAGCCGACAAGGCTCAAATAGACATGGAGCCCTGAGACCTACATTGCAGATTTCTTGAGGGTCTCTGTGATGGTGCTAGACCTATCCATGGCACGGAGGGTCTATATGTATGTTGAGGGGTTAGCAGAGCCGCTTCAGGGTTTAGTCCGATCCACTAGACCAGCCACACTCCAGGATGCTATCGGTAGGACCCGAGACTTACAGGATGTCTTACCCAAGACCCGGACACCTTACCCCCGGAGACAGACTTTCCAGTCTAAGGGGAAGGATGTGAGGATTCCACCTCCAAAGGGGAATCCAAGATGAGTACAGCTTGACGACGATGCCAGGAGGGAGCTGAAGAAGAAGCGGTTGTGGTTCACTTGTTAGGAGCCATGGGCACTAGGACATAGATGTGTTACTGGTAAAGCACATTTTATTGAGGTCTTCTCCGAGAGTAGTGGAGAGGAGGATGATGAGGATGATGTGGAGGTAGGAGATAGCCATGCCGTATAGGGTCCTTTGCCACCACCACCACCACCACAAGGTGGTGCATCTTTTGCACCCACCGGAGGGGCCCTTGCAACATTGCGAGGAATTCCCAAGTATCTGACGCTACATATACGAGGGACAATACGTGGCCAGAGAGTATCGGTTTTGGTTGACAGTGGGGTAACCCACAACTTCATCGATGCCCAGATGGTTGAGTGGAGAGGTATACAAACAGAGAGCTTCGATGGGTTTTTAGTCTTGGTCTTAGGAGATCAAACCATGACATGTGCTCGTTATGTTCTAGAGCTTTCAGTGATGATGGGTAGCTACACATTGACTGACCACTTTTTCGTGGTAGATATTCCGGACACTAACATGATACTGGGTGTTCAGTGGCTTATCACTCTAGGGAAGGTCACAACAGATTAGAAGACCCTAGAGATGGAGTGGGATGATGAGAAGATAGCGAAGCATGAGAAGATACAGGGACATCACACATATCTGCCTCAGACTGTTTGGGCTCATCGGATGGAAGCAGTCTTCCGAAAGGGAGACATAGAGTGGGAAGTGGAGCTGTGTGCATCAGGGGCAGGGACTACAGGGCAGACAAAACACCCAGAGATACAATCTATCCTTGATCGGTATGCCATAGTGTTTGGGGAGATTCCACCAGGACAGCCATCATATTGGGGGTTTGAGTACACCATCGAGCCTGAGCAGGGGATATAGGCTGTGATTACCACCCCCTATAAGCACCCCAAGGCCTATCGAGACGAGATTGAGCAGGCTATCCAGAGGTTGCTGGCTCTTGGGCATATCCGACTAAGCACAATTCCATTTGCTTCTTCTGTGGTGTTAGTGAAGATGAAGGATGGTACATTGAGGATGTGCATTGACTACAGGACCCTAAACAAGAAGACCCTGAAGAACAGGTACCCGATACTTAGGATCGATGAGTTGATGGACGAGTTGAGAGGGGCACGTTACTTCTCAAATATTGATTTGAGATATGGGTACCATCAGATTCACGTGAGGGAGTAGGACATTCCCAAGACCGCCTTCAAGTGTCACTATGGGCACTTTGAGTTCTCAGTGATGCTTTTTGGGCGGACCAACGCCCCCGATACATTTCAGTCCTGCATGAATCACATCTTCCATAGTCACTTGAGGAAGTTTGTGTTGGTATTCTTTGATGATATTCTCATTTATACCAGGACTTGGGAGGAGCATCTCCAGCACATTGAGACAGTATTGCATATCTTACAAGAGCAGCAGTTCTATGCCAAACTCTCCAAGTGTGAGTTTTGGTTGACGAAGATGTTGTATCTAGGACACATCATAGGGATGGATGGAGTGAGGGTCCATGAGGAGAAGATCAGGGCCATCAGAGAATGGCCAAAGTCGAGAAACGTGATGGAACTTCAAGGATTCATTGGCATTTGTACTTAGTACTGGAAGTTTACCAAAGGTTTCTCACAACTTACTGCACCCCTGACAGATTTGATGAGGAAGGGGGCTTTCAGTTGGTCAGATGTAGCACAGTGAGCCTTTGGTAGGCTCAAGGAGGTTATGAGCAGCTACCCAGTGCTTGCATTGCTAGATTTCATGCAGCCATTTGTTTTGGAGTGTGATGCGTCGGGAGACGGGATCGACGCAGTATTGATGCAAGGAAGTCACCTGATAGCCTTTAAGAGTTGGAAGCTCATTCCGCAATAGAGGTTGTATTCTATATATGACAAGGATATGTTGGCCATCATACATGCATTGGCTAAATACTGACATTATTTGGTGGGTAATAGTTTCAAGGTGAGGACTGATCACAACAGCCTCAAGTTCTTTTTGGAGCAGAAGCAGCTATAGGAGAGGCAGCAAAAGTGGATCAATAAGGTCCAAGCATATGACTTTGACATTGAGTATGTCAAGGGTAAGAACAACATGGTAGCAGATGCCCTTTCATGTAGACCAGTCACGTTGTCTCTTATGAGCTTGGATACAGACTAGAGGGCTAAACTCTTAGTGGAGTACTCCAAGGACATGTTTTCATGTGAGGTCCTGAATGGGCAGGTGGTAGATGACAGGTACAGGGTGGTAGATGAGGTCATCTACTATAGGAACTGGATCTTCTTGACTGAGGGGTCTCAGCTCAAGAAGAAGATACTCCAGGCATCACACGATTCACCTTTGGCAGGACATCAGGGGTTTACCAAAACCTACAAGGCCATTAGAGAGAGGTTCTCATGGAAGGGCCTCAAGGAGGATGTACTCCAGCACATCCGAGAGTGCGATGTTTGCCAGAGGAACAAGGGAGAGATGAGCCATCCCTCGGGTTTATTGTAGCCTCGTCCCATTTCGAAGGGGAAATGGGAGAGTATTTCGATGGACTTCATCGCAAGGTTGCCCATGGTACAGGGCAAGGATTGTATCTTTGTCGTCATTAATCGACTGACAAAGTACTCACATTTTTTTGCCATATCCACACACTATACAACAGCATAGGTGGCTGAGCTATTCTTTAGAGAGATTTTCAGGCTACATGGTCTTCCTAAGATCATCGTCAATGATAGGGGCAGCCATTTCATAGGTGGGTTTTGGCAAGAGATTTTCTGGTTGTGGTGACGGAGTTAACACCGAGTACCAGTTATTACCCATAGATGGATGGGAAGATAGAGATAGTTGACAAGTGGCTGGAGGGCTACTTGCGTAGCTATGTTAGTGGGTAGTAGCGAGCATGGCTGAAGTGGCTGCATCTGGGGGAGTACTGCTACAATACTTCACATCACATGTCCATTGCTATGTCACCATTCTATGCCTTATATGGGTATCGTTCTTTATCTTTTGCTAACGTGAGGTTTAGTGATAGCAAGGCTCCTAGAGCCAAGATTTGTATCCAAGAGAGTCAGGATATCCTCCGAGCTCTCAAGGATAACATGGCTACAACGCAGAACCAGCAGAAGCTATATGCCGATAGGGGTCGGGTGGAGAGACAATTTGAGGTAGGGGACATGGTCTACTTATGATTACAGCCATACTGATAGTCGTCACTTAAGCAGAAGGGGGCTGAGAAGCTCAAGCCCCGCTTTTATGGGCCATACAGGGTGATACACAGGATTGGACAGGTTGCATATGAGTTGGAGCTACCCCAAGGCACCAAGATTCATAACGTTTTTCATGTATCATGCCTAAAAAATACATTGGGGCAATAGGTGATAGTGACAGATGAGCTATCACCAATGGATGATGAGGGGCATTTGGTATTGCAGCTATAGCCTATCATTCATATCGGGGAGAGGTAGTTGCAGAGTAGGACAGTCCAGGAATTCTTGGTGAGGTGGAAGAATTTGCCAGAGGAGGATGCCACTTGGGAGAGTGAGAAGATCTTGTAGCATCCATCACTTCAGTTGCTTGAGGACAAGCAACATTTTGTCGGGGGAGACCGTAATATTCCTAATTAGCCATGGCTAATTGGAATATTCAATTTTATTCAATTTTCGCCTTCTATAGTTATTTGTAAATAAAAAATTGAGGATGAGGGACATAACTCACTTTTAGAATAAAAAGTCACTTCCTAGTAGCACAACGTTGTGACTTAGAGGGGAGCCAAGGGGGCCAAAGGGGGACGCAGAAATGGAGCCCACACAGACACATGGAGGGACTGCACAGGAGGGAAGAAACATGTGGCAATAGAGGAATCACGCAGGAGGAGGCGAGCCTTGGGATTGAGAAAGGAAAAGGCTATAAAGGAGAGAGGAGCCCCCTCATTTTGATCATTTTGGTTATGAGCATTTGTGATAGTCATTTCGACTTAGAACCCGCTGGCTGTTTAGCTAGTCTGTAGCACTGTTTAGTGCATTACGTATCTCTGTTTGGAGATCTCACCCTAAGCCCCAGGGGACCTTGAGTGCCTGGTTGAGCAAGGTGTTTCCATTAGGATTCCAGCAGTAGTTTCATCAGCATTTCAGCAGTAGTTTCATCAGTGTCTTTGAGGAACTGCGCAGAACCCCAAGGGGGTGATTTTCGGGGGTCAGCTATTTTAGAAAAGCTTTCTGGGTTTTTCTAGGTTTCTTGAGTAGAGTCCAATTCCAAAGTTTCAGCCTTTTCTGAGGAGGGGAGCAACCCCAAATCCTCATTCAATTTCCAGCAGCAGCAGCAGCACGAAATTTTTCCAACAGCTGGGACGCAGATCAGTGTGAGGCCATTCCTTTGTTATTCTGAGTGTATTTCTTCACTTTCCTTGTGCAAGTCAAGGTGCCATCATTCTGATCACCTCTATACTCATTCCTTTACTCAGTATAGTAAAATGGCTTAGCATTTCTCGCTGCATTTCATGTGTATCTATTTATATTTCATATGTTCATTATTGTTGCTGCACTACTATTATATCTCTGTCATTGTATCTCTGTGATTTTCTCGACTACTATACCACTTGTGTGTTTTCCTGGTTGAGATTTTGCTGGGGTTTGAGGAATATTCTGGGTTAGGGATATTACATCTGAGGTGGTTTTTGCTTCTGCAGAAGGAGAATCATCAGAACCCTTTCCTTTATCAGGAGCTTTAGATTTATAATCCCTTTTATAGTGCCCTTCCTTTCTGCATTTCCAACACACCTTTATAGGTTTTCCTGGAGATTTAGATCTCCCTCTAGATTTACATCTCCCACTCAAATGAATTATTTTTTCTTCTGTTCTAGGACCATCCTTATACAGACAAGACATCACCATTCTAGCTCTCCATATTCTTCCTTCTCATCTCCTCCGTCAGCAAGGATGACACTATTTCATCAAAATGCAAGGAAGTTGCATTGCTACCTATTGCAATAACCAGACTATCCCACGAATCTAGTAGAGAACACAAAAAGCTAATGCCCTTATCTTCGTACGAAATTTTTATATCAACAGATAATAACTAAATTACCACAATATTAAGTGCATTCAGATGCTTTGTCACTGCATCTCCATCTTTCATCCTTGGGTTATATAACTTTTTCCGTAGGAACAATTTATTCACCAGAAACTTAGATTGGTACAAAGTCCCTAACGTGTCCCATAAAGCCTTTACCGTAGCTTCCCCTGATACATTCAAAAATATTGAATATGAAACACATAATTATATTATGCTCTTTGCCTTCTGATCCAACTTCTTCCATTCTTCATTGGACACTCATGTTGGTTTAGTACACAGATCTACTGTGATCCACTGATCTTTATCCACCATATTGAGTTTCCACAACTCAAAACTCTGACCATTAGATTTCTCGATCTCTTTCATTCCTCTGCTCACCATCTTCTTTCACCACCAGAATCAATCTTGCAGATATCCCACTGAACAGTTCTACCACAGGCCCGAGAAAAACCCCTTAGCAACAAAAGCATCCCCTTGAAGTCAAAACAACTATGATACTAAATGTAGGTTTTAACCCCATACCGAAATTACCTACACACGAATTCTAAAACTCAAAAAATAAACAATAGCGAGAGCATAACACATAAAACAAATATACATAGAGATTTTCCTCTAAATCTAATAATCGGGACTACCAGATTGATTTTTCATTATATTCGTTTCAATGTTACAATACATATATATACATGCCAAAGCATCTAATACTATGGACAAAAAACCATCGCACCCAAAACCATGTACGAAAATCATACACAAAACCATAGTTAGGTCTGCCTACCTAATATAGGGTCCGAAAAAATTCCCTGGGGCGTTGCCTTGGACCTCGTAGAGGGAGGCTAGCCTTCCCCCTCAAACTCCCAGTGACTCCCCAGCTACACAATCGGCACAACGAAGGAGGGGCTCCGCCCCCCTTCTAACCCCTTGGTTTAACTAGGGGAGCTAGTTGTGGAAAGAAAATAACACAACCCAACAATCAGTTCGTCGGGTAGTGGCACACCCGTGGTCAGATCGATGGAGTGCTTGACCTAATCGTGTAGGGCTACCCCTGTGGGTTAGGTAAATATCTCCCTATACTCTTCCACAACCTTGTCCATCTTCTGCTGTCGTGTGAAGAAGCCTTGTCTGGAGGATATGGATGCGGCCAAAATATTCTCCTTTCCCTAAGGGTGAATCATAAGGAATAAAAATTTCCCAGTTTGGGAAATGACATTACGAAATTCCTTCACAGATATCAAAGAGATTGTAGTAGGTGGTGCTACCTCTAGTATCCTGTATAACTTATTTCCCAAAGAAATAATGACAGTGTGAGGCTTAGACTCATACACCACATGATCCTTCCACAAGTATGGTTGGCCTAATAATACATCCCAAACATCAAGAGGAGAAACATCACATAGTACCTTATCTATGAAAGGATTGATGCTATAGGGAAGGAGACACTATTAGCTAATGCAGAGATCTCGACCTTGGTGAAGGCACCCAATGGTGTACGACTATGGGTGTGGTGTTGTTGGTAGGCCCAATTGCTTCACAACCTCTACTGAAATGAAGTTATTTTGGATTCCTTTGTTGACAATGAACTGCAATTGAGAACCCTTCACCCATATTTGTGAGTGGAAGAGTTGCGCCCCCTCCTATGGATCTTTGGGATCAATCTTTTAGATCTTGGTGGTGGAAACGATGGCATTAGGCTCTTCATCAATAATATTCTTCCCTATTTCATTCCCCTTGTCATTTTTTGACTCAGAGTTAGTACATGTATCTAATTCGGAAGCCTTCAGCTCGACCATTAGTGACTTCTTGGCTTGAAACTCACTTGTGTTTTGAGTGGGGCTCTTGTGAAACTCACACCATTTCCATGTGTCCTTTTTTGCCTTTGTGGTGTTGTTCTTTGCTTGCATCTTCAACAGATTGTCCTCGATCACTGTGCCTTGGCTTTGTCCTTTATTTTGCAATTTGGGGGTGCCTTTCCCTTGCTTTAGATTCGCAGATCCAAAGTCTCTCTTCTTCTGTTTAAATTCCTTCTCGATATTGACAATGTATCGGTAGGCAGCACCAAGAGAGGAGATGTCAAGGAACTCCATCTCGTCCAGGATTTACTTGTGTAGACAGTTACGGTACTTGAGTACCAAATGAGGTCATAATCCTTGATAACTAGCTTTGTGTGAAGGGTATGGAAAATATTCGCGGACTCTAACACATCTTAGTCCCTTCGCTACGAAAACATGGTCGACTTTATGTATTTATCTTCATAGCTCCCGACAGGGTAATATTGTTCCTTGATGTCTTCTGAGAAAATATTCCAAGTGGGTGTGGAAGAAAACAATGAGGATTCCCTCTCATCCTTTTGTTCACAGTAGGTTTCCAACCAATATTTGACATGGAGGGCAACTTTCAAGATTGTAAAAGTAATCTTTTCCCAATAGAAAAATTCATGAACCAGAAAATATCCTTCCAACAGATTTAACCATCTATCTACGAAATCTGCATCTATCTAGACTTCAAATATGGGAATGTTAAAGTTAACATGTACCTTAAAAGGAGTGGTGCGTCTAGAGTGTGGCATCTAGATGAATATGTATCTCCTATTGGTGGACACCAAAGGATCTGGGAAAAGTTATCCATCATCATGTTCCTTTGTCACTTGAGAGCTTCCTTAAGAAATATTTTGAAAGGATCGCCTCCCCCCTTCTCTTTATTTTCTTATGACATGGGAGGCCCTCGAGGTTTGTGAGGATGGTATTGCAAAGGTTCAACCAGTTCGAACCCTAAATCCTTATACCTTGACCTTGTTTGGGACATGCCAAGAAGGACAGTGAAAGAGCAGACCACTTTGATACCTATCCAAGAGGATCTTGTTAGTCTAGTGCATCCAGAGAATTAGTTCTTCTTCAACTTCATCAGGTCGCCAGTATGGTCTTCAGTTTTATTCATGGTGGATGTGGTCAAATTTTTTTATATGGTTTTTTATTATAAAATTTCATAATGTGACAAATTATATGATCTAGAATCGATCATAAACTAAAACTGAAGTAGAATGGATTAATTGCCAACAATGAACTGATCGTTAACCTTAAGTGTTGAATGTGGAAGACAGAAGGAAAGCTGTTGATTTAAGACCTAATCAAGAAATTAAGAAACATAAGTAAGCATGAATTTGCAGCAAAAACAAAGATAGAAGACAACAAACATTGATTACGTAGTTCTTCCCTGATGGACTACGTCTCTGCGTCCACTTTGAAGATGGGCATCTACTTTATTATGATTGATTCAAAGAGGTCTTTTACAGAAAAAAAAATACCATACTAAATGTGCACATAGGCACTTTTGGTCTATGTCAACATAAATCTCTCTCTCCTAGCTTTCCAACACCTAACTCAGTTCCCAATTCTGCCTCCGTATGGCCAAGATACACTGAAAATAACAACTGCCTCTCTGGCTCAACATCTGCATACAAGTCTCAAAATCACTCTGATTTCCGTTATTCGTGATCAAAGGATGAATTTATAGCCCCTTAGGTTCATTCAAGGCCCTGATGGCTAATCTTGGCATGTATGAGTTGCATTAAAGATTTATTGGCCTCGGTCATGTTACAAGAGGACACCTTTGTATTAGGTTACATGGTGGTTGCATTTCTTTAGAACAAAACAACAATAAAAAAAACCCAAATGATTTTCGATAACTCCGAACCTGCTGGCAGTCAGGAAACTATGTGTAGAGGTTTACCATGGCCATGTGAATAGGGCGATCCTACCACTAACTTCCACCTTGCAAGTTAGTTTCCAACAGTTCTGGTTGGTTGGCGATGATGGTGCATATTACAGCACACTCCTCCGATGGTTTTAGTGTAACCAAACAACATTCCCTCCAACTATTCATTTAGCCTATTCGTCCTCCTTTCCCACATCATTGCACACTTCCACCTGTTCACATGGTCTAGGTTCCGCTACGATCTTCTCCCTGTGCGGTTTGTTGTGTATTTGTTTTGTTATTGTTTGCATTTTTGTTATTCCATAGTACAAAAGTGGGTTTTACATTAGGTTTAATATTATGTATTAGGTTTATATGTTAGGTTTAGGACTTATATGCTAGGTTTTAGTGCTAGCACTTAGATTTTAAACCTTTAGCTTAGGTTTTTAGGATCTAACCTTATCTTTAAGTTTTCACACCATAGAACAAAACCCATTACAAATAATTTGTCACATTATGAAATTTAATCATCAAACAACATATTGACAATTTGGACCATGTCCACCATGAATAAAACTGAAGACCATACTGGCGAGCTGACAAAATTGAAGATGAACTAATTCTCTAGATTTACTGGACTGATAATATCCTCCTGGATCAATCCTCTCCACTTGAAAGCTTTTGGACTATTAAATTTTGATTTAAGTAGATATCAGGTGAGGGTATAGTTCCTTCACTCTTCCGATCTCCATCCACCTTGCCTTCCTCATATTCATGCCCTTGAGTCCCACTCAAATATATTCAACATCTGCATGACTTGAAGTTCAAACCTTCTTGTCCATGATGGTATCTTCCTGCAACTCATTCATATACTTAGGTTCCAAATCATCAATGGTCAGAGTGTGTATCTTTGTTATGCTCTTAACCTACAAAATGATACCCAAATACAGAATATGCGAAGAAAAGATACCCAGAACACAGAACAACAATGATTTTATTATTCAGACAGTAATGTTCACTTGCCTCTTCGAGGGGGCAACCTCTAATAGAGAAGAGCTCGATTACAAAATAAGACACGATGCTCTTCGCAGGCAGTCTCTATCCTTTATATATGACTCATACATGCAATACCACGAATCAATACCGTGGGTTTTATTAATACCATCTATCTAATACTACGGCCCATTTGCAACTAACTGTGGTCCCGTCATTAATTGTGATTTAACCACTTACAAATATTAATATGGGCTTTATTGACTCTTGACTATGACGTGATCCCATTACATAAATAAGGGGGTTAGGGTGGGACCCTAACATGCCCTCCCCCTTAAGACTAGCCTTGTCCTCAAGGCTGAAGCTACGGAAACTGCTGAAGAATAGTGGCTGGTTCCCAAGTTGCATCTTCCGGAGAGGTGTCTTTCCATTTGACGAGGACTTCCTTAATCATGTGGTCGCGCAGGTGCTTGTGTCGTGTGTCTAGGACCTGTTCGGGTTGAAGCCAAATTGACCCTTCTTCGTCCAATTCAGGTAGACTAGTCTGAATTCTGCAATTGTTCCCAATCACTTTCTTGAGGCATGAGACATGGAAAACTGGATGGATTTTTGCAGTAGGCGGCAAGGCCAACTTGTAAGCCACTTCTCCAATGCGTTGAAGTACTTGATATGGTCCGTAGAATTTGGGAGATAGTTTCTGACAACCCTTGTCTTTGACTGATGTTTGCTTATATGGTTGCAGCCGTAAAAAGACTTGATCCCCTTCTTGAAATTAGCGCTCTAAGCGATGCTGGTCTACTTGTTGCTTCTTGCGGTTTTGAGCTTGATGAAGATTCTCTCGAAGATGGGCGAGCATGGTGGCGCAGTGTTGTAGGAGTTGATCTACTACTTGTACCTTGGAGCATCCCTTAATATAAGAAGTAGGGGAAGGAGGGAGTTGACCATAGACTTCTTCATAGGGAGTCATTTTGGTGGTGGCATGATAGTTGGTGTTGTACCACCATTCAGCTAGAGGTAACCATTGTACCCAAAGATGTTGCTTTTCTGAAGTGAAACACCTAAGGTAGGTTTCCAGACATTTGTTGATGGCTTCAGTTTGACCATCCATTTGTGGGTGATAGGAAGTACTGAGTTTCAGTTGAGTGCCTTGTAGCCTAAAGAGTTCCTGCCAAAAATTACTTGTGAAGATTGGGTCACGATCGGACACAATAGAAGTGGGCATGCCATGCAATTTGAAGATCTGATCCATGAAAGATTGAGCGACCAAAGTTGGTGTAAATAGGTGGGGTAGGGCGCAAAAATGAGCATACTTCGAAAGTCTGTCCACAACCACCATGATGACTGATTTGTTTCCTGACTTTGGAAGACCTGTAATGAAATCCATAGAAACCTCTGTCCATATTGATGCCGGGATGGGCAACGGTTGTAATGTGCCTGGTGTATTGACTATCTCTCCTTTGTGTCGTTGACAGACATCGCATTCGGCTACGAACTTAAGGATGTCCTTTTTCATACCTGTCCAAAAAAATGATCTTCTGGTGCGAGCCTATGTCTTCTGAAAGCCTGAATGTCCTACAATGGGGGATGAGTGCAATTCTGCCAAAATGAAACTTTTAAGGGTGGATGTTGGTGATATTACGACTCTGTCCCTGTAGCGAAGAATATCATCCTGCCACGAGTAGCCCTTGGTGGAATTTGGATCTACCTGCAATTGAGAAATGAGTTGGGAGAGCCCGGGGTGTGAAAACCATTCCCTGCGAGCCTCCTCAATCCATTCTGGAATGGGGAGGGAAATTGCTAGCAGATTACTTTCCTCCTCAAATTGGCGAGATAATGCATCTGCTACACTATTGCCTTTCCCTTTCTTGTAAATAATCTCATAATCATATCCCAGCATTTTTGCGAGCCATTTATTTTGTTGTGGGGAGGATAGGCGTTGCTCTAAAAAATATTTAAGACTGTGATGATCTGTGTAGATTTGGAAACATCGCCCCAATAAGTAAGGTCGCCAGGTCTTGACTTCATGTAAGATGGCCATCATTTCCTTCTCGTAGGTAGATTGGCCTAGATTCCTCCCACTTAGTTATTGGCTTGTGAAGGCCAAAGGTCGCCCTTCCTGCATTAAGACCGCCCCAATTCCTGTACCTGAAGCATCACATTCAATGACAAAAGTTTTGGTGAAGTCAAGTAGTGCTAAGACTGGAGTGGAACACATGGCATTTTTTAGAGCTGTAAATGCCTGTTGTGCTTCCTCATTCCAGAAGAATGATTTTTTCTTTAGGAGTTGAGTGAGGGGCTTCGCTATGCGACCATAGTTGCGGACAAATTTACGATAATAGCCTGTGAGACCCAAAAATCCTCTCAAGCTCTTCAAGGCCTTAGGTTGAGGCCATTCCTGCATTGCCTGGATCTTTTTGGGGTCCACCTTGACACCTTCACGCCTCACAATGTGGCCCAAATACTCAACTTCTTCCATGCCAAACGAACACTTGGACATCTTGACAAATAGTTTAGACTTGCAGAGAAGTTGCAAGAGTAGATCTACATGCTGAAGATGTGTGGCCGAAGTGCAACTATAGATGAGGATGTTATCGAAGAAGACAAGGACAAATTTCCTGAGATATGGTTCACAAAGCTCTGAAAAGTAGAGGGGGCATTACAAAGACCAAATGGCATGACCAGGAACTCATAATGGCCTTCATGAGTTCTGAAAGAAGTCTTGGGAATGTCGACTTCCTTCATGCGAATTTGGTGGTAGCTTGAGCGAAGATCTAGCTTAGTGAAGAATTGAGCCCCATTGAGTTCATCTAGCAAATCGTCAACCACCGGGATGGGAAATTTATCTTTGACTGTCAACTTATTGAGGGCCCTGAAGTCGGGACACGTCCGCTACTCCCCATCTTTCTTGAGCACCATGACCACTGGGGATGAATAAGGACTAATGTTGGGATGAATGACACCTTCTTCCAAAAGTTCCTTGATTATTTTTTCTATTTCATTCTTTTGGGTGAACGGATATCTATATGGGTGAACATTTGGGGGTTGGGCCCCTGGAACCAAGGTGATGCTATGATCATGTTCCCCTCGCGAGGGTGGAAGCTCATGAGGCTTTTCAAAGACCAGCAGATGGTTATTTAAAATCTGTTGCATCTCAGGATGAATTGGCAGAGACTGGGTTTCGACTGCCTGGATGGCATTAAATTGAGCTACAACTCCATGATTGCCCTTTTTTTCTAATTTTTCCATCCTATGCGAGCTGATGATAGAGGGGGCTCCCACCTGGAGTCCACGGAGGGTATGTGTGTAGTTGTTCTGCTTAAAACTCATATATAACTCCTGGAAATCCATTGTGATTGGCCCAAGAGTGCAGAGCCATTCAACGTCGAGGACAATGTCGCAACCCCCCATGTGTATGGAAAACATGTGGGTTTTCAACTGATAATCCCCATTTGAAGTTTGACATTTTCACAGTGGCCTTCACATTTCATTGTGCCCCCATCCGCAATTTAGACTTGGAAGTTAGAAACTGCTCATACAAAACAATGCACTGCTTCTACGACTTTTTGATGGATGAAATTATGTGTACTTCCACTATCAATCAAGACTATTATTGGGCGATGTTTAATAAAACCTTTGATTTTGAGAGTTTGAGGGGAAGAAATCCCTGCCAAAGCATGCAGTGAAATAACTGGTTCGTCAGAGACATTGTCCTTTTGCTTGTCTTCTTCTAGCGCCTCATGTTCCTCAAGTGGTGGATCTTCCTCTATTGAGCTGTAGTCAGTGGCATCAATTTGAAAAAAATTGGGCTCCTTGCATTTATGACCTGGGGAGTATTTTTCATCACAGTAGTAACATAGTCCTTGCTTTCTTCTTTCAGCCATTTCCGCAGGTGACACCTTTTGGACCTTAAGTGTTTGAGTCATGTTGTGAGCCTGTGGGGGGTGACCTTTAGCAGAGAAATTTGGGCGACTGTATTGGGCTGCTAATGCATGTTCCACGTTACGAGCTACCTTGCAAGCCTCCATCCATGTGGGAGGGTGGTGCAGTAGGACTTGAGCTTTGATGGCTTCTTTAAGACCGCTGATAAAACATTCCGTGTAGAACACATCTGAGAGACCCCAAGTGCAGAAGGCGAAGGCTTCAAAAGTTGTAATATATTCATCCACTGTACCAGTCTGTCGGAGCTTAGTAAGACGACCCAAAAAAGAAGATTCCTGGTCAAAGCGGTCTTGAAGAGCTTTTGTAAATTTGGTCCAAGTCCTAAAAGGTCCATTGCAACGTTGATGCCATTCCCACCATTACCACCTTTCATTGTCCAAGTACATGCTCCCCACCATAAGCTGAGTCGCATCATCTAAGATGTGATTCAGATTAAAATACTGCTCCATTTGTGATATCCATGCCGACGGGTGAGAACCGTCAAATTTATGCATATCCAACTTGGGAGGTCGCTGACTGGGTTGTTGGTGGGTGTTCCAGATGTGAGGAGAGTGGCTAGACTCACCCTCATTGTGTCCATTGCCATTATACGCCTCCTCGTGGGCTTGCTCCTTGCCCTTCGGGATTATGCGCTCGACCAGGCTACTTAGTCGGTCAAGCTGAATGTGGAGGGTTTGCACGGATTCTTCAAGTTTGTCCATCCTTTCATTGGCCATCGCTTGAGCTCTAGTTTCTACCATACACCAACCTGATGTTTAAAAATTGGGACCGCCTAAAAAGAATTTCACTAAGAATTGAATGGTACCACGGTGCTTAGCTCGTCGTCCTGATTCTAATGGTGTAGATCACCAATAAGCGCCCCGGAAGATCTCAGACTTCTTTTTTTTTTTTTTTTTGAAAACTCCTAACCGAGTTTTACTCCTTCCTTATCAGTACTGCAGTCACCAAATCCTCAAAATGTCAATGCAGCCAAAAGTCCTGCGAAAATTATACCCCGGTATAGGAACCCTTCAAAACGACTCCGATCTGGTGGATCTGAGAGATCTGAATGGCGGATCAGATAGCTTTAGGCAGCGGAACAGACTGCTGCTGCGGATCTGATGGATCTAATAGATCTGAATGACTGATCTGCGAACTCGAGACTGCGGTACTGATGTCTGCTGCTGCTGCACCCCTTTGCACCAGCGGATCTGGAAGAGATGATGTGTGATCCCCCGATAGAAAAGGGAACTATGGTCTTGAGGAGTGTCAGGTGCTATAGATCACAATATACATAAGGGTCTAACAGTAGTACTCGGCCCACTATTTCAGGGCTCTAACTAAGGAGGATCGACCATACCCTTAGCCATACAACCCAACTACCTTATCGTACGGGCGAGTAATCTCTCCGAGTGCTGTTCTCGGTGTACTGTAGCCGCAAGACGGCCAACGGTTTATCTATGGCGAGGTTTCAAGGGAGCCTAGTGGGCTTCCGATATACCCAGAGGGTACGTGGAAGACAGTCCGTGCGCGGTTCTGTCTAATGCACTACTACTCGAAGGGGTACCCAAGGGGTTACAAGGGAGTCCAACAGATGTGACCATCTCTTGTATTTCCTGCGTGCATGCCTCCCCAAATCCGCAGGTTTATGCACTCAACGACAGATCCCGTGGTTTAAAGACGCCAGAACACGTCTCTAGCCAAAAAAAAAAATGCTAAGAAATGGAGATCCCACCAGCCCTGGAAAGTGCTCTGATACCACTTGTTATGCTCTTAACCTGCAAAATGATACCCAAATATAGAATATGCGAAGAAAAGATACCCAGAACACAGAACAACAATGATTTTATTATTCAGAGAGTAATGTTCACTTGCCTCTTCGAGGGGGCAACCTCCAATAGAGCAAAGCTCAATTACAAAATAAGACACGATGCTCCTCGCAGGGAGTCTCTATCCTTTATATATGACTCATACATGCAATACCACGAATCAATACTGTGGGTTTTATTAATACCATCTATCTAATACTACGGCCCATTTGCAACTAACTGTGGTCCCGTCATTAATTGTGGTTTAGCCACTTACAAATATTAATATGGGCTTTATTAACTCTTGACTATGACGTGATCCCATTACATAAATAAGGGGGTTAGGGTGGGACCCTAACAATCTTCCTCAGGATCCATGATCATCCGAGGTTCATATAACTTCAGATTTTCCACATTTACAACTGAGTAAATATGCATGTGAGGTAAATCTAATCGAAATTCATTATTTCTAATTTTCTGAACAATCTTGAGAGTACCATACCTAATGGGTTTCATTTTCTTACCTTCACCTTTCAACCTGTATTTATTGATATACAACCATACTTTATCACCAACCTAAAAATGATGATCGACTCGAGGCTTGTCATGGCACATTTTGTACTTGACCTGACTCTTCTCTAACTAATCCCGCACTGCTTCATGTATCTGTTGCATCCCTTGAATGAACTTAACTACTTTGTTTGCATCATCATGTTCAACCACTTTATCCTTTTCACTAAACATGAAATCCATTGGTGATTTTGGTAGATACCCAAAACATGTTTCGAATGGTGATCAATTAATCAAAGAATGTAAGGCATGATTGTAAGCATGTTGCACATAAGGTAAAGATTCATCCCACAACTTAGGATTTTTACTGTAGTAACCTCAGAGAATATGTATTTTTTTGTTGTTCACCACTTCTGTTTGTCCATCAGTATGTGGATGAAAAGTTGTGCTCTTCTTCAACTTTTTGTCCATGAGTCCCCAAAAAGTGGACCAAAACTCTCCTACAAAATGAGTGCCTTGATCAAGAATAATGGAAGTAGGTCACCCAAAATGAACCCATACCTATTTGAAGAACATCTTTATAGTTTGCTTAGTAGTCACTTTCTTTTTGCACAGAACAGGAATGCACATCCTATTGAATCTATCAACCACAACATACATGTAATCATGCCCTCTCCGAGACATAGGAAGTCCTCCTACAAAATCCATGGAAATGATGTCCCATGGTTGAAAAGGAAATGGAAGTGGCATGTACAAACTGCTATTTTGATTGCTTGGCTTGTTGGTCAAAGACATCACACATACTTTAATGTACTTAACAATTGTTTCATACATGCGAGGCCGGTAACAATACCTTTGAATTTGTGCCATTGTTTTGTGTCGTGGCGGAAAAAGTCGTTTGTGCGGACACAACTGACCTCCCTAGGAGTCTAAACTCTCTAGCAACAAACAAGACAAAATGGAGTGATCTTTCTCTAAATATACCTTTTACAACATGAAAACTACAAGTGTTTAGGCTTACCTTATTCCAAAACGCTGTTGTCGTAGTCCGTCCTTGCCGATCCGGATGAGCTCCTCCTTCACATCAATTCCTGCAACCACAAACAATCAAACAATTATCAAGCACTTGCATTTCATATAATAAAACATATATTCAACATGTAGACCAAGGAACACATGAAATAACTCATTAACACAAGCTATTGAGAAAAATAAACCAGTTTGTATTAATAACGAAACAAAGAAACTCTTACAACCTGGCCTTGGTGTTGTGCAAGTTCCTCCCAGGGTCCATCAAGGGTTTTCCTCTACTTTGACAAAGCTCACCCACTTCCAAGTAGAATCAAGCAAAGACAATCTCTCCTCCCAAGGTTCTAAATGGGAGACCTAAATCCTGCAGCATTTACCCAAAGAAAATGTATAGCTCCAACCTCTCCTCCCTCTGGCTCAATGTCTTTATTTATAGTGCTGTAAAGAGGTTATTCAGGTCCACCATCAATGGGATAATCCCCCTCTTTGGGTGGGATAGCTCCCTTATTGATGGGATAAGTTCCCCCTTAATAGAGATACATGAACCAACTGGAGGCGCATCCATTTCATCAAACCGACCTCTAGAAGGTTCTAGAAGTAACCACAAGTAACTTTTTTAAGATGAAACTCGCGCATTTTGCCTTTACAGAAGGACGCACTTGTCCCTTAACATACAGAGCGTCCATGGACGCAACTTTTGTGAACATGGTGAGCGTCCCCGCAGGTAAGGCTAGAGAGAACCTGCGACCCCAGAGATAAACACATTTTTTACAAGACTTTCTCTCTTCTTTGAGTTTGAGATGGATAACAGAGGCATAAGGCTTGCCTAAGAGGGTAGTATGACTGTTGATTTGAGCCATACTAACTGTAAGTAGTCATGGTGACATTTTTTAGTGTAACAGATTGCCCCCTAAAGTGCGAAGCCTGGAATAGATTAGGGTTTGTAATTCTAGGAAGGGTGAAGCGCTTTATCATTTCAAGGATTGTCTTGTGGATGACCTGGTTGGAACTTGCAATTTTCAACAGAAAATACATGTATAAGATTATATCATCACTGAGGTAGGCATTCCCATACTCAGATTCAAAACTTTAACTAATGGACTAACTACTCTGATACAGGAATGATCTTGCAATACATCATTTTTATAGACTTTTGTAGACACAGTATGGACGCAGCCATCTGTTTATGATTAGTCTACATAGATAATGAATACAAAACTCCTCGTAGCCTGGATGGTAGAAACTAGATCCAGGGTCTTCACTTCTACCTCCCGAATTGGTACGATTCTAGCCATGTGATTAAATGATTTGATGTCGAACATGGTAGAAACCACTTGATTACCAGTCGATGATGTAAACTGTTAACAAGCGTGAGAGAGACCACCAGTGATGTCAATGGTTCTCAAAGTACCAAGCACAACCCGTGAAATGTGAATAGATGTTTTGATGTCAAACACTTCACGGAATCCTTTGATCGAAAGTCAATGATGTAAACTGACGTCAAAGGCGAGAAACCTGCCATTGATGCATGCAGACTTCAAGGTACTGTCGATTCCTAAGTCATCTTTCTAGATAATGTGTCGATGTCGATAGAAAGCGACCCGTTGCAGGCGAGCCCACAACACAAAATCATTGTTCAAGTTGAAGAAATGTTGCTGTGAGGACTAACTCAGGGATGGTCAAATGGATGACAAGTATTTTGCAGATGAAATTTTTGCTCGCAGACCTCTTGAACACATAACGACACGACAGATGGCTTGGTGACGAATAACTCAAAGTGAATCCCGAAACCCGGCTAAAGACTTTCAAAGTGGTTTGGTCAACTGTGAGGTAAAAGATTTTCCAACCCAGGTGAATGAAAAGTGTCGTGTTCAAGAGTGGTAATAAAGTTTCTTTTGAGACTAAAGGTGACAAATAGGTTCATTCTTCTCTCTTTTCCCCCACCATTTCTGGCAAGTACCTCTTTATTTTTAACAAGCTTGAGGAGGATAACATATGCTTGATTGTAAGCTCATCCTTCGGACGAGTCCAACCTAGTTTAAATTCGAACTCTAGGAAGGAGTGGTTCGTTCCTGTTTGTAATTGAACAGGTCCTCTACTGTAAAAGTTTAACGAGCCTAGTATAGGAGAAACTCGGCGTTTTTCAATTTTAGAGAGTCTGAAAAAACTAAAGGAGACTCCACGTTGAACTTTTTCGTACATTTGTGTCCCTCAAGCCCGAAAAAGTATAAAATAATACCTGGGGGAACCACTTGATCTTGCGACCAAGGAGTACTTTCATAATTAGTGTCACCGACCTGAAAAGCAAAAAGCGATCAAGGACACGTCGTTTTATTTCCAGTATCGAGTTTGAAACGACAAAAACCCGGCAACCTTTTCCTGTTTTTACGGTCAGAAAAGAGCTATAAGGGGACCGTCTTTTAATTCCGTTTTAACGAGTGTAAAAGAAACGCTCGGCAATCTTTTCATATTTTAGGAGTCAGAAAAGGGCTTAAAAGATGACTCTAAGGTTTCACTTTTTCGTAAGTTTTAACGAGTTCGAAAAAGGAATAAAAATGTACTCATGGTTTTCACTTTTTCGTAAGTTTTAATGAGTTCGAAAAAATGATAAAAAATGTACTCATATGGCCGACTTTCAATTTAATTTACGAGTAGGAAAAGACGAAAAGAACTCGGCATTTTCATTTGTTTTACGAGAATGAAAGATAGCAAAATAATCTCGGTATTTTCATGAGTTTAACGAGTCTTGAAAATAACTGAAATTGACTCGAAATAGGTTTCATTTTTACAAAAGCTTGAAACAGAGAAAAACTATGCTTCAGAGTAGTTTCATTTTTTCACAAGCTTGAAACAGAGATAAAACTGTGCTTGATGCCCCCTAAGCATGATTGCTAGAGCGCATGCCCCCCAGCTTCATTGGATGAAATGAAGGTTCATGAACGAGATCATTTGAAAGACTTGAGCTAAAACTATAAGAAAATTATGCAAAAAACTGAAATAACTAACTTAAATACTTAACATTTATGAGATCTAGTCAAACTATCGATTCAATTAGAGGAGGATTTGTTTCATTTTTTAACGAGCTTGACACAGGAAAAGAACTATGCTCGGATTCGGTTTCATGTTTATGCAAGCTTGAAACGAAAAACTATGCTTGTTATAAGTCTGCATGCCCCCAGCATAATGACGCAAATCAAGGTACATGCCCCCCAAGCTTCATTGCATTCAATAAGGTGGATGGAATGAATCTTTACTTTCAAGATCTGAGAAAGACTCGTGGGAGTTGTTTCATTTTTTAAACGAGCTTGACACAAGATAAGGAACTATGCTCGGAACTACTCTACAATCTACCTAACAAAACTCTACTCTAAAAACCTTGATTCATTTTTTAACGAGCTTGACACAAGACAAGGAACTATGCTCTAAAATCCTTGATTCATTTTTTAATGAGCTTGACACAAGACAAGGAAATATGCTCATAAAATCCTTGATTCATTTTTTAACGAGCTTGACCCAAGACGAGGAACTATGCTCATGACTACTATCTACAATCTACCTACTTAACCTACCCTTGTTTCATTTGTTAACGAGCTTGACACAAGACAATGAACTATGCTCAAAAAGTTCGCATGCCCCCAGCATAATGATGCAAAGCGAGGTACATGCCCCCCAGGCTTCATTGCACTCAACCGGCTGGATGAAATGAAGGTTTACTTTCAATATTTAACTTGAAAAGGGAGTTGTTTCATTTTTAAGGAGGTTGACACAAGAAAAGAACTATCCTCATACCTGATTCATTTTTTAACGAGGTTGACTCAGTAACAGGAACTGTCCTCAAAAACCTATTCTAAAATATACCTACATAACCTAAAATCTACCTGATTCATTTTTTAATGAGGTTGACTCAGTAAAAGAACTATCCTCATGCTAGCCTGTTTCATTTTTTAACGAGGTTGATTTAACGAGGTTGACACAGTAAAAGGAACTTTCCTCGGACTCCTTGTTTCATTTTTTAACGAGGTTGATACAAGAAAAAACTATCCTCGCTACATCCCGTTTCATTTTTTAACGAGGTTGATACAAGAAAAAACTATCCTCGCAACATTCATCATGGCTTCCAACTGGAAGAAAGACATGTCAATGGACACACCTTGATCATGGCTTCCAAAAGGTCTTCATCCGAAGGAAGAACACTTCTCTGGAAGGAACACATGTCAAGGGACTCAAAAGGGATAAGAACATCGTGTTGAAGTAATCCCATAGAGTTTTCCATGTCAATTATCGGATCTAAATCAACAGTGAGAGGCTCACTTACATCGGTAACTGAAAACATGGGACCAGTTGCCACATAATTAACCCGTGGCAGGGTAGATACCACTTTAGAATCAGGAACATTTAGGGTCGTCATATTATTGGTAGTTGAGACAAGACTAGGGAACGAAAGCTGGTCTACAGTCACAATACTGCCATTGTGAGGGAAAGACATCACACGAAAGAGTGTCGATACGACAGCTTTCATAGCATAAACATAGTCTCGCCCAAGGAGTAAATTGAAATCCAAGGGACCTCGAACTACCATAAGATCAATACAGACAGTTTTACCGTCCAAGGTAATAGAAAACTTAGGAAGGATCCCTAAAGGTTCACTAATGGTTCTGTTAAAAGCTTTCAGATTCTGCGTAATAGGCGCAAGCTGAGGGGAACCCAAAGCTTTCCAAATAGTTGAGGATAAAATACTAACAGAAGAACCTTCATCTACCTGAGTACGATGTATGTCCCTACCACCAGCCTTGACAATGATTTGGAAAGGGATGGAGGAAGGAAGACGAGGTTCTGTCAGTCTATTCCAATCAAAGGAAAAGACCTCAGTACTTGGAGGGGGTTCTAGAGAAACAGGTGAAATGCCCCCCGGCATAGAAGAATCTGATGTAACAAGAAGAACATCAGCGGTTTGAAATTGACTCTCGAAAGGGAGAGTGTGATCGACCGAATGTGAAATTGAATCGACCACTTGATCAACTAATGGATCATCAACCTGAGTGACATGAGTTTCACTCTCCAATGGAAGAGTGTGATCAACCGTACTTGAATTTAGATCAATCACTCCGTCAATTGACGGTAGGTTGGGAGAAAGTTTACGATAACCAGTTGGAAATTCTTGCTGTGGAACAGTAAGTTTTTCCAACAATTTTGAGGCTTCATCCATGTGAGGGCAAATGTGAGTTTGATGACTCCCTTTGCATAACTTACAAGGAAACCTAACTTTACCCTTTTTCCCAGGAACCTGACTATCACTGGTTGATGGATCAACGGAAAGTTGATGAGATTTTTTCGACCATACTTCCAAGACCTTTGGTATACCAGGACAATTGACAAGGAAGTGGTCACCCTTACAAAGCCTGCAAGGGTATTTGGGTTTACAGTGCATGTCGGAATTTTCCTCAACACAACTATCACTTACAGCCATGGTTGGTTGGTTGACTTTTTTCTTATCTTGCTTCTTCTTCTTCTTCTTCTTCTTCCCTTTCTTCTTCTTCTTAGCCTCCTGGTTACTAGCATCAAGGCTTTTACCAGGCGAAGAGGAAGAAATGGAGGAAGAAAAATTAGGCGAAGAAGGTAAAGGGTCAACTGAAGGTTGGTGATGTTGAGATGGTGAACTCTGTTGAGGTGAAGCATCTGGTTGAGGTGGAACAATTGGAGTATTTTGGGCCAACGAAGTTGAAAACAACCATATCGGTAAACCTATTGTAAATCCAGGTAATGACAAAGTAGCCATATAAGGAGGACCAACATTTCCAAAGTAAGGAAAAGTACTAGGATTCTCATTAGGAGGGGTTCCTAGGTTGATAAATTCCGGAACATTTGCCATTATATTCAACTTCAGTGAATTTTATTAACAATTTAAAACAAAAATTAACAATTCACAATTCACACTTAACAACTAAAATTCACAATTCACACCTATGGTCTCTAAAAGTAAAAACAAACAAATTAACACGCGCTATCAAATCTAGGAGTCAAACCACATGCAAACAGTAGCCTTCCAGACCGAAAACACTAGTTGGTGATTAAGCCCAACCTCGCAGAATCCAGTACAGAAATAGTGGGTGGAACAGTTACCCCGACAACCTGCTTAATGAATAGACTGGACCAAGTTCCTCCACTTTAACCGTCTCGAGTGAAGTGAACCCCCCAGAAAATCCAAGTGAGTATAGCCGACGTCTGCTCCAGGTACAGTGGGACCTTCCCTCCACCGTCACCTTGGGTAGAAACCTAAAGATTATGGTCACTAAGGTTACCAACGGCCACAAGTACACCTGGGGGAACAGTCTAAACTCCGACAGCACGCAAGGGCAGAGTAGCAAGCTCAATCCCCTTACCGGCTCCTTGACAGTAATCCAAGGTTTACCGATAAGTGACCCCTGGCTCCTCGACAATGGTTAATCCGAGGTTTACCGTTTGTAATACGTACTGTCTGGCATCGTTCCCAGCGAGGGGGGAATGATCCCCTCACTGGTTCGGACACGAGCTCGTGCTTCCCCTTTAAGAGGAGCTTTCCCAGAGTGTAAATGTAACAATTGGATTTGATTCTATCACAAGATCGACTACTTGTTTGGTTTTACTGTCTTGGAGAGTTAAGTACTCACCTACTCCAAGACACTAGCCTAAGCTATGTTGGTGCTTCAGAGCCCTAGAAATGTAAAAATTACTAGATGAATTTTAATTAAGCGCTGTGTTATTAAGGCTATTATTACTCAAATGGGTAAATGGAGATGAAACCAGTGGTGTTATGACCCGACTCAACTGAATGCAATCGAATATTATAATGTAATCTTTTCAATTCGATGAATCCTAATTAAAGTAAGGAGAGAGTTTCCATTCACTTCCAACAATGCAAAAAATTGATCACTAAGAGAAAATATAACAAATTCTCTAATGCACTAATTTTATCAAGAAAAACTAATGCAAATCAATTCCAAACCATTTTTTTATTTTTGTGTAAATTCAAATCAAAGAAAACTGATCTAAATCTACGATTGATTTTTCAGAATGTAAACTATGCAATTTTAATCTATGCACAATTCACTTGAAAAGTATGCAAATGTAATCTATGCACATTTTTCATTCATATTCCAAAAATGAGAATTCTAACTATGCAAATGTGATCTATGCAAGAGAATTCTCAAACACAAGATGATTCTAATGTAATCTAAGAACCAATCCAGTGCAAGTTGAGAAAATTGGGTGAGAGTTCCAAAGATCAAAAAATAAAAACACTCAAAGGCGATTAACACTCATACACAATTTAGCCCCGAAATTTTTTTGCAAAAACAAAAGCAAAAAGATGCAAAACCGTGAAAAGACTGAGACAAACCTCCAAGTAATGACCAAAGGAAATCAAATCAAGAATTTCTCAAAAAAGAGACTCAAAACACCCAATTGATGAAAGATAAAGCAGGAATGCCAATGAAACAAGCTTAGGTGAAGATTTATGGCAAGAGACTAATGAATCTAGGCAGAAAAAATTAAGAAAAAACAAAATCTAAGAGCAAAAAATGCAAAAAATGGAATTTTTTCAAATTTTAGCAGGGGACGCAGGCAACCCGTTAGAACAGGTGCGGGCCCGCACTGTGCACACAGCGACAGTGCGTCCAAGGACGCACTCTGCATCACTCAGAGGGTGCGTCCTACTTAAAAACTCAAGAAAACCAAAAATAAAACTAATCCTAAGCTAACCCACAAAGAGACAAGGTCACAGAGCCAAAACCAGAAAAATAAACCAATTTTCTCAAAGCAAAGTTCATACAAAAGAAAAGACTCTTGTCATCAATGGAATCTATCCCCAGTATGGTCGCCAATTTGTCGTGGCGGAAAAAGTCGTTTGTGCGGACACAACTGACCTCCCTAGGAGTCTAAACTCTCTAGCGACAAACAAGACAAAATGGAGTGATCTTTCTCTAAATATACCTTTTACAACATGACAACTACAAGTGTTTAGGCTTACCTTATTCCAAAACGCTGTTGTTGTAGTCCGTCCTTGCCGATTCGGATGAGCTCCTCCTTCACATCAATTCCTGCAACCACAAACAATCAAACAATTACCAAGCACTTGCATTTCATATAATAAAACATATATTCAACATGTAGACCAAGGAACACATGAAATAACTCATTAACACAAGCTATTGAGAAAAATAAACCAGTTTGTATTAATAACGAAACAAAGAAACTCTTACAACCTGGCCTTGGTGTTGTGCAAGTTCCTCCCAGGGTCCATCAAGGGTTTTCCTCTACTTTGACAAAGCTCACCCACTTCCAAGTAGAATCAAGCAAAGACAATCTCTCCTCACAAGGTTCTAAATGGGAGACCTAAATCCTGCAGCATTTACCCAAAGAAAATGTATAGCTCCAACCTCTCCTCCCTCTGGCTCAATGTCTTTATTTATAGTGCTGTAAAGAGGTTATTCAGGTCCACCATCAATGGGATAATCCCCCTCTTTGGGTGGGATAGCTCCCTTATTGATGGGATAAGTTCCCCCTTAATAGAGATACATGAACCAACTGGAGGCGCATCCATTTCATCAAACCGACCTCTAGAAGGTTCTAAAAGTAACCACACGTAACTTTTTTAAGATGAAACTCGCGCATTTTGCCTTTACAGAAGGACGCACCTGTCCCTTAACATACAGAGCGTCCATGGACGCAACTTTTGTGAACATGGTGAGCGTCCCCGCAGGTAAGGCTAGAGAGAACCTGCGACCCCAGAGATAAACACATTTTTTACAAGACTTTCTCTCTTCTTTGAGTTTGAGATGGATAACAGAGGCATAAGGCTTGCCTAAGAGGGTAGTATGACTGTTGATTTGAGCCATACTAACTGTAAGTAGTCATGGTGACATTTTTTAGTGTAACATTTTGCTTACTCCAAAATGTCTTGAAACGCAAGAACAATGTGCTTCCTGAATAACATGCACTCTTTCTGTGTGTGGTATGCACAACTTACCAAGATGATATAACACCCTATCATGAATATGATAATTGAATTCTTCCACCTGAGAAACATGATTTAATGATTAATAAATCTCTTTGAAATCAACCTCTATACTATATTGTTCTATATAACTTTCATGTTTTAAAGAACTATTCTGCAACACAACTAAATCATTCAAAGATGGTATAGACAACATATCAGCTACATTGTTTGTGACACCTTTCTTGTACTTAATTAGTAAGTGATATTGCTGAGGAAACCCCATCCATCTGTAATTACGATATTGTTGCAACTTTGTTTGAGATTGAAGGCACTAAAGCGACTGATGATTTGTGTGAATCATTGTTTCCTTACCCATTAAATAATGTTTCCATTTCTTAACACTTTCAAATATAGCAAATAGTTCTTTAGCATATGTCAGATAATTCATTACTTCCTTAGAAATGTTTCAGAATGGAAAAAATTGGTTTCCCCTTTTGATGTAAGACTGCACCCATTACATAACCACTAGCATATGTTTCAATTTCGAATGGTTGATGAAGATATGGTAAAGCTAAGATTGGTGCTGTGAAAATTTTCTTCTTAAGTGTATCAAAAGCTCTTTGTTTTTCTCCTCCCCACTGAGAGGAAACTTCAAAATCTATTAAAGCATCTAATGGTGATGCAATCAAAGAAAATTGAGCAATAAATTTCCTCCAATACTAAATTTCACCTATGAAACTTCTAACTTCAGTCACATTCTATGGTCTTGGCCACTTAACAATCACATCAATTTTAGCTGGATCTATTTTCAAACTTCCACCTCCAACTATGTAACCAAGATATTTCAATGAAGTTTTCCCAAACTCACATTTGGAAAGTTTAAGGTACAAATTTTCCTTGTGCAACACTTCAAACACATCCTTAACATGCCTAACATGTTCTTCCATACTTGAAGCGAAAATCAGAATATCATCTAAGTATATTATGACAAATTTATCAATGTATTGGTGGAATACATCATTCATAACCCGCATGAAAGTTGTTGGTGCATTACACAAACCAAAAATAATTACTAACCATTCAAATAGTCCCTTCCTAGTTTCGAATGTAGTTTTCTAGGTGTCATTTTCTACTATGCGAATTTGATGATACCCACTTCTTAAATCTAACATAGTGAAACAAACAACATTCTTTAGTTGATCAAGTAAATCATCTATCATGGGAAGAGGATACCTATTTTCGATTATGATTTTGTTTAAGGCCCTAAAGTCGACACACATTCTCAATGTCTCGTCTTTCTTAGGAACCAAAATTTTAGGTGAACCACATGGAGGAGAATAGGGTTGAATAAAACCTTTTTCAATCAATTCCTAGATTTATTTCTTTTTTTTTTCGTTCTCTATAACTGACATGTGATACGTTCTAATATTAGGAAGAGGGGAATCAGACATCAATTGTATCTCATGTTGTATTTCTCACTAAAGAGGAAGATATTTTGGTTCTTAAATAGACTTAGAAAATATTTTACCACTTTAACCAAACTATCTTTAAACTAAGACTCACAACCTGAAAAAGTATCCTATTGATCCTTATGTTGTTCTTTTACAACCATGAGTACATATTTCTTACATGAACTTATTAATCACTTCATCTGATTAACTGAAACTAAATCCAAGTGTGATTTGAGTTTATGTGACCTAACAATATATTCAATCCCATCTTTCTTAAAGTGATATTTGTGCTTTTACCTATGAAACATTGCATCACGATCATAGAGATACGGACTTCCTAGCACTACTCCACATATGTCTCTTGGAATTACATATAAATCCACTTCATCAATGTAATTAGTTGTGATGGAAAATTTTAACTGGCACTGCTTTGTGACATTAATCTGAATTTCTTTATTTAATCAACCTAATGGGTATGGCCTTGGATGATTATGTGTCTCCAAACCCAATTTCTTAACTAAATATTCAGATATTAAATTTTCCTGTGATCCATCGTCAAATAATGTATCTATTTTCTTGTGCTTAGAACTTATCCTTATATGAAATAATTCAACCCTTTTATCCTCATTCAGATTATTTATGTTTGAAGAAGATGCAGAAGTACTAGAACTTGAACCAGTGTCAGAAATTTTACCTTTCGAAATGTTGGGTTGTGTTATATTCTTTCCATGACTAGACCGCGTAGTTAACTGGGGGGTTAGAAGAGGGACGGAGCCCCCCCACGTTGCGTTGATTGCGTAACGGGGGGAGTCGTAGGGGGTTTGAGGGGTGCAGTAACCCCACTCTATGGGATTTGGGGAAGCGCCCAAAAAATTTTGGTTTTGGACCTTATATTATGTTAGGCAAACCTACCTATATTTTTGTGCATGTTTTTCCCACATAGTTTTGGACGCATGGTTTTCTGTCCATGATTTTGGACGTGATGGTTTTTGGTCCATGGTATTGGATGCTTTGGCATGTATAAATATGTATTGTAACATTGAAAGGAACATAATGAAAAATCAATCTGGTTGTCCCAGTTTTGGGATCCAGGGAAAAATCTCTGTGTATATGTGTTTTATGTGTTATGCTCTCGCATTATTTATTTTATGCGTTTTAGAATTCGTATGTGAGTAATTTATGTATAGGGTTAAAAACTACATTTGGTATCGGAGCTGCTTTGGCTTCAAGGGGACACCTTTATTGTTGATGGGTTTTGCTCGGGCCTGTGGTAGACCCCGTTTAGTGGAGATTTGCGAGAATAATTCTGGTGGTGAAAGAAGATGGTGAGCAGTGGAAAGATAAAGATCGAGAAATTTAATGGTCAGATTTTTTAGTTGTGGAAACTCAAGATGGATGATCTATTGGTGGATAAAGATCAGTGGATCACGGTAGATCTAGGTACTAAACCAATGGGAGTGTCTGATGAAGAATGGAAGAAGTTATATTAGAAGACAAAGACCACAATGCGATTGTGTGTCTCGGATTCAGTATTGCTGAATGTATCAGGGGAAGCTATAGCAAAGGATTTGTGGGATAAGTTAGGGACTTTATACGAATTTAAGTCTCTGGTGAATAAAATGCTCCTATAGAAAAGCTATATAACCTGAGGATGAAAGATAGAGACTTGGCGAAATAGCATCTAAATGTGTTTAATATTGTGGTAAGTAATTTATCATCTGTTGATAGAAAAATTTCAGATGAAGATAAGTGCATTAGTTTGTTGTGTTCTCTACCAGATTCATGGGATAGTCTAGTTATTGCAATAGGTAGCAATGCAACTGCCTTGCAGTTTGATGAAATAGTCTCATCCTTGCTAATGGAGGAGATGAGACGAAAAAATATGGAGAGCCAAAATGGTGATGCCTTGTCTGTACCAGGACGATCCCAAAATAAAAACAAAAATAAGTCAGCGAGTGGGAGATCTAAATCTCCAGGAAAACTTGTAAATGTGGTGTGCTAGAAATGTGGAAAGGAAGGGAACTGCAAAAGGGAATGTAAATATAAAGCTCCTAACAAATGAAGGGGATCTAATGATTCTCCTTCTACAGAGGTGGAAACCACCTCAAATGAAGGTGGGGATGTGTTCTTGGCTTCTTCAAGTACACATGTAGATCATGAGGCATGGTTGATTGACTCAGGTGCATCCTTTCACTTCACGCCCCCTAGAGAGTGGTTCTACGAGTATGAGAAATACAATGGTGGTGATTTCTTCTTAGGGAAATATAGGAAGCTTAGAATCATTGGTCGTGGAAAATTAAAGTTGAAGTTGCAAGTTGGAAGGGTTAGAACATTTATGGGTGTTCTACATATTCCTGCATTGGCTAGAAATCTAATTTATGTAGGCAAGCTGGATGATGCAGGTGTAAAAATAGTGTTTAAGAAGGATACCTGCAAGATGTTTTGGGGAGCACTGGTATTGATATGGGGAGTTTGGATTGGAACTCTGTACAAGCTGCAAGGTAGCACTATTGTTGATGGGTGCAATAGTTCTGTGATTTATGAATGTGGAGAAGAAAATCTAATGGTCTCTAGAGAGAATACCATGCTATGGCATTAAATTCTTGGACATATTGGAGAGAATGGCCCTCGAATACTTCATGGTAAAGGTATGGTAGAAGGTATGGGTAATATCTCTCTAGATTTTGATTTCGATGAAAATTATGTATATGGGAAGCAGAATCGAGTGAGTTTCCCCTCCGGTGGTAAGAGGGTGAAACAGATATTAGCGCTTCTGCATAGTGATGTGTTTGGACTTGTGAAGGTTCCATCACTGGGTAATTTTGTGTACTATCTATCATTTATAGATGAATTCTCAAAGAATACGTGGATATACTTCCTAAAGAAGAAATCTAAAGTCTTTGATAGGTTTAAAGAATTTAAGGCTCTGGTGGAAAACCAAACATAGAAGAAGATGAAGGTGTTGAGGACAAATAATAGTAGAGAGTTTTGCAGTAAGGAATTTGAAGAATTCAGTAAGAAGTGTGGTATAGCACGGAAGAAGACTACTCCATATACACCTTAGCAAAATGGAGTTGCAAAAATAATGAACGAGATGTTGACGGAAAGGGCAAGAAGTATGCTCAGTGCTATTGGGTTAGGATAGGAATTCTGGGTAGAGGATGTGGAGATAGCATGTTAATTGGTCAATAGATCACCTTCATCATCATTGGAGGATAAGACTCGACAAGAGGTATGGACTGGTAAGAAACCCTCTCTCTCAAATCTAAGGGTATTTGGATGTGATGCATATGTACATGTTCTAAAGGAGAAACAAACCAAGTTGGATGGTAAATCTAAAAAATGCATCTTTATTGGGTATAAGGATGGTTTAAAGGATTATAAACTTTAGAACCTAGTAACAATGAAGGTTATATAAAGTCGAGATGTGATGTTCAGAGAGGTGAAAGATGTTATTAAAAATGAAGTCCAACCAAAGGAACCTGAGAAGATAATGTTTGAGCTAAAGGAGGAAGAATCAGACTCTACAACAGAGGAGGAATCAGAAGATGAAGAGCCATAAACTCTGGGTGTGAGAAGATCAATTCGAGAAAGAAGGCAGCCAGAAAGGTATAGTCCATCTACTTTCTCTTCAAAATTTTCATTATTTATACTGATGATGATCCCACAACTGTGAAGGAAACAGTAGATTCAGAGGATGGAAAATGCTGGAATGAGGCCATGGTTGATGAAATGGCATCTTTGCACAAAAATGAGGCTTGGGATCTAGTGGAGTTGCTGGTTGGAAGGAAACCCATTCGTATTGAATGGGTGTTCAAGAAGAAGAAAAATGCAAAAGGAAAGGTGGAGAAATATAAAGCTCGGTTGGTAGCAAAAGGTTATTCCCAGGTGCCGGGAATTGATTTTGGTGATATTTTTTCTCCTACTCCCAAGATAGCTTCTATTAGATTACTTTAATCCGTTGTTGTTGCTTTTGATTTTTAGGTAGAATAGATGGATGTGAAGACAACATTTCTTCATGGGGATCTGGAAGAGGAGATCTACATGAAGCAACCTGAAGGCTTTGTGGTGAAGGGTAAAAAAGAATTGGCGTGTGAGTTAAAGAAGTCTCTGTACAGGTTAAAACGGTCACCAAGGATGTGGTGTCAGAAATTGATACATTTATATGGGGACTTGGCTTCACTAGAAGCAAAGAAAATCACTGTATGTATTTTAAATTAATTGGTGACCATGTTATTTATCTAGTCTTGTATGTGGATGATATGTTGCTGGTTGGAAATGACAAAGAAATTATCTAGGATTTGAAGACCCAAATGTCCTCCAAATTCGACATGAAAGATCTTGGTGCTGCAAACTATATTTTGGTCATGGAAATTAAAAGAGATCAGGCAAATAGGAAGCTCTAGTTAAACCAAAGGGAGTATGTCGAGACAATATTTCAGAGGTTTAATATGCAGGAGAGTAAACCGGTGAGGGTTCCTATTCGAGTAGGTGTAAAGTTATCTGTTGAACGGCGTCCCAAGACACAAGAAGAAGAAGAGGATATGTCACATGTTCCATATGCAAGTACAGTTGATAGCCTGATGTATGTGATGGTCTATACTAGACCAAACATTGCACATGTAGTGGGAGTATTGAGCAGGTTTATGTCAAAGCCAGGGAAGGAGCATTGGACAATAGTGAAGTGGGTTTCCAGTCTTTGTGTGGCACTAGTGATTATGGTTTGTGCTACCAAGGAAGACTAGGATTAGACAGGGTTTTGGATATCTGTGGCTTTGTTGATGTAGCCTTGGCTAAAGATCTGGATCAGAGATGATCTGCAAGTGGGTATGTATTTAACCTATTTGGAGGTTTAGTCAGTTGGATGAATAAGAAATAATCTATAGTGGCACTATCAACTATAGAGGCAGAATACATGGTAGCCACTCATGCAAGCAAGGAAGCAGTTTGGTTGCAGAGATTGTGTTCAAGTATGGGGTTAGTACAGGGAGCTATATGGATAGATTGTGACAGCCAAAGTACAATTTTCTTAGCAAAGAACCCTGCATATCATTCAAAGACAAAGCACATTGATGTTCAGTATCACTTTGTGAGGGATATTGTAGAATACAAAAATGTGTTGCTAATAAAGGTGGACACTTTGAAGAATACTATAGATGCATTAACAAAATCTATGAGCTCTAAGAAGTTCTCTTGGTGTAGAGAAACAATGGCCATTGCAGGGCTGGATAAATGACTAAGCTCTCTTATGGCCCCTTGTCGAAAGAGAAAAACAAGTGGGAGAATGTTGGGTTGTGTTATATTCTTTCCATGACTAGCCCACGTAGTTAACCGGGGGGTTAGAAGGGGGCAGAGCCCCCCCTTCATTGCGCCAATTACATAGCGGGGGGAGTCATAGGGGGTTTGAGGGGTGCAGGTAACCCCACCCTATGGGGTCCAGGGCAGTGCCCCAGAAAATTTTGGTTTTGGACACTATATTAGGTTGGGCAGACCTACCTATGGTTTTGTGCATGTTTTTCACACATGGTTTTGGACATGATGGTTTTCAGTCCATGGTTTTGGACGTGATGGTTTTCGGTCCATGGTATTGGATGCTTCGACATGTATAGATATGTATTGTAACATTAAAATCAACATAATGAAAAAACATTCTGGTAGTCTCGGTTTTGGGATCCAGGGGAAAATCTCTGTGTATATGTATTTTATGTGTTATGCTCTCACATTGTTTATTTTCTGTGTTTTAGAATTTGTATGCAGGTAATTTATGTACGGGGTTAAAACCTACATGAAACCACTGTGGTTATTTTATCTTCATCACCTAAGTCAGAGCCCAAATCTTGTTCGATTGTTGCATTGGCCTTCTTTTCACCTTTCCTCTTCTGGAACTTCTTTAGTATGAGTTCTAGGTGAATTTTCCAACATTTGGATTCATCATGTTTGATCCTTTGGCAATAAGTACAAGTAGGTCTTTCATATTCCTTCTGAGTTGTCTCTAATATCTTTCCCTTCAAATTTCTCTTCTTCTTGTTGTCTTTGGAATCCTTGATTTCCAATTGTCTGGATGGGTTCTGTGAAAACTTGAATGATATGCCACCTGATTCAATATGTATGGCTTGAACACACACTTCATCAAAGTCATCAGGAGTAAACATCAATAATGTGTGTTGTAAATATGAATGTAAACTACCAATGTACTTTAATAAAGTTTCACGTGTATCCAATGGAATACCAAGCACGAAAGCTTTCTTCCTGAACTCCTGAGTAAACTCCTAAACATTTTTCCCTTTGCCTTGACTCAAATTCTACCAATCAATAACAACTTGTGGCATGTGTCCCAAAGGATAGAATTGTTTCCTAAGATATTATTTAGACCATGAAGAGTTGACTTTACCTTTCTTCTTTACATCTATTTGAGTTTTACCTTCCCACCAGATTAAATTTGTTCAACCCATTCTAAGTGTATCTAACTGAATTTTCATTTTATCATCAGAAATGTTCTGAATAAAACAATACACTTCTAACTGCTTACTCCAGTTACCTAACTTTTCAGGATTCATTTCAACATCATATATAGGTAGCTCAAATTTTAAATCAAGTTTTAAAAGAGATGATTTCTTAGGTTTATTTTTTGTTTCAAAATTTGAACTAGAAGAAGAAGAAGACGATGATGATGATGATGGAGATAATGAAGGAGAATGAGGTTTATCAGCCTTGCCTTTTCCTTGTACTTCTTCGATGTCTTTGAAGAATAAGTTGCATCTCTCACCTTCTTATCTTCGTAGAGTTCTCCCAACATCTGTTGCATTCTCAAAAACACTTTCTGAAACTATTCCTCCCTCATCTTCTCTTCAAGATTTTCACCTACATCAATTCCTGTCACTCTCAATTTATGAGTGATTTTTCACTTTCCAATATCTGGATCAAACTCCTCAAGTGTTCCTTCTCCACATCACGACTTAGACCTAGGTAACATTTACCGCAAAAAATTATACAAAAGAAAACCTACTTTGATACCAAATTATATGATCTGAAATATATCATAGACAAAAACTGAAATAGAATGGATTAATTGCCAACAATGAATTGATCGTTAACCTTAAGTGTTGAATGTGGAATACTGAAGCAAAGTAGTTGATTTAAGACTTAATCAAGAACTTAAGAAACATAATTAATCATGAATTTGTAGCAAAAATAGAGATAGAAGACAACAAACATTGACTACGAAGTTCTTCCTTGATGGACTGTGTCTCTAGGTCTACTTTGAAGATGCACATCTGCATTATTAGGATTGATCGAAAGAGGTATTTTACAAAGAAAAAATAGAATATTAAATGTACACATGGGCACTTCTAGTCTCTTTCAATAGAAATCTCTCTCTCCTAGCTTTCCAACATTTGTCTCGATTCACAATCCCGCCTTCGGATGACCAAGATACACTGAAAACAATAATTGCCTCTCTGGCTCAGCATCTGCACACAAGTCTCAAAATCACTCTCATTTCCCTTCTTCACTATCAAAGGATGAATTTATAACCCCTTAGGTTCATTCGAGGCCCTGATGTCTAATCTTGGCATGTATGAGTTGCTTAAATGTTTATTGGCCTCTATCTTGTTAGAAGAGGACACCTTTGTATTAGGTTAAATGGTAGTTGCATTTCTTTAGAACAAAAGAACAATAAAAAAACCCAAAATTAACTTTGGATAACTCTGAACCCACTGGTGGTAAGGAAATTATGCAAAGACGTTGGCCTTGCCCATGTGAATAGGGTGATCCTACCACTAACTTCCACCTTGAAAGTTAGTTGTCGGTCGTTCTAGTTGGTTAGTGGTGACGGTGCATGTGACAATGCACTCCTCTGACGGTTTCAGCACTAACCAAACTACATTCCCTCCGATGGTTTCAGTGCTAACCAAACTACATTCCCTCCAATGGTTCATTCTGCCTGGCAGTCTTCCTTACCTGCGTGGTTGTGCATTTCCGCCTATTCACATGGTCTGGGTTCTACTGTGGTCTTCTCCACACGTGGTTAGCTATTTATTGGTTTTGTTATTGTTTGTATTTGTGTTATTCCATAGTGCGAAAGTGGGTTTTTCATTAGGTTTAGTATTATGTATGAGGTTTATACATTGTTTTTAGGAGTTATATGCTAAGTTTTAGTGCTATCATTTAGATTTTAAACCTTTAGCTTAGGTTTTTAGGATTTAACCTTAGCTTTAGGTTTTTACACCTTAGAACAAAACCCATTACAAATAATTTGTCACATTATGACATTTAATCATCAAACCCATATCGAAAATTTGGACCACATCTACCATGAATAAAACTGAATACCAAACGGGCAAGCTGATGAAACTAAAGATGAACTAATTCTGTGGAAACACTGGACTGACAAGATCCTCCTGGATAAATACCACTGGTCCAAACATATGAAGGAATGTAATAAAATACATATATAAACATAAACAAAAAGATACAATAGAAATAAAAGTTCATTTCATTAATATCAAAGAACCGAAATATGCTTACATACGAAATGGAAAATACACTAACTCTGGTGATGGTAGCTTATCTATGAGGAGAGATGTGGGGGCTACATGCCTTTGAACTACATTGTAATGAGGCTCAAGGAAATTCTTATTGTTAAAAAGCAAGGGAAAACCCTAAACTAGCAAAACCCTAACCCCAAGAGATGAAACGACAAGAGTTTGTGGGACCCGTTAGGGTTAGCAGGCATCCAACTTTCTGGTGTCGTAATGTTAGAAAATTATATATTACAGAGCAATGGAACACATAAAATATTGCAGAAATATAAACATAGAAAACACATAAAACAAGAGATACATAGATATACATGGTTCACCCAATTTGGGCTATGTCCACGGAGACACAACCAGTCCCTCTTTTTATATTATCCAGTAAATTGAAGAGATAAAACCTACAACAGATCCATTGTAACTCCCTCTTCGATCACAATCTCCTCCCTCTTCCTTACTCAAAATATAGATATACACAAACACAATACAATTCCCTCATATATAGTGAGCGGTTGCCTTCTAGGGAAAAAAAAACCCTAAATCAAACAAAATTTCTACCATCATATCATCTGCCTAATAAACAACCCAAATTGACTAGAAATTACTATACTTTTACAAGGCAATTTTAAATCTACTTTTAGCTTTAGGGGCGCTGCCCTCGAACCCCCGCCAGGGGATCACTGGTCCCGGAACCCCGCAACCAGGGGGGATTAGCCCCCGCGGGGGGGGGAATTCCCCCCCCGTGTGGAGGGGCGTACAATATTCCTGGCATATACATCCAATTTAAAACCTTTGAATATAGAAGATAATCAAGCTCCACACCCAACAATCTCCCACTTGGAGACTGATTATAGCAACTCCATCACTACTTCATTTTCTAGAAAATGACTCCACTTTGGACCTGGTTGTTTCTCATCTTCTTCATCATACTTGAAGGCTAATTGAAACTAAGCATATTCTCAGTTTCTCCCTGGTTACAACTTTTGTTAACATATCTGCAGGATTCTGGCTAGTGTGTATCTTTTCCAGCTTCAACTATCCATCTTCCAACGCTGACCATATGAAATGGTACTTGAGCTGTATATGCTTAGTCTTGGAATGAAATGCAGAGTTCTTTGCAAGATGTATGGCACTCTGGCTATCACTGTATAACCTGCCCAACTCCTGCTTCTTACCCAATTCATCCATAAACCTTTGTAACCAAATCATTTCTTTACTAGCCTCTATAGCAGAAACATACTTTGCTTCTGTTGTTGAGAGTGCAGCAACACTTTGCAATCTTGAGACCCAACTGACCATTGTTCCACCTACAGTAAACACATACCCTGTTGTGCTCCTCCTGTTATCTCAATCACCTGCCATATTTGCATCAACATATCCCTGTAGAGCAATGTTTGAACCGCCAAAGCATAATGCTTGATTTGTGGTACCTCTCAAATACTTGAGAATCCACTTCACTGCCATCCAATGATTGTTCATGTACCTGCTTACAACTCCCACTGCATGTGCAATATCAAGCCTTGTGTGGACCATTGCATACATTAAGCTTCCAACTGTTTGAAATGGCTAGCAAAAATTATACTAACTAGTTTTTCATTCTACATATTAAACCTTTTCAATGCATTTTCTATATACTCACTTTGAGACAATGTTAATTTGGAATTCCTCCTGTCTCTAGTTATTCTCATACCAAGGATTTGTTATGCGGCACCCAAATCCTTCGTTGCAAATGAATTTGCCAATTTTCTTTTAAGCACATTTATTTCCTGCATGTTAGAACCTGCAGCAAGCATGTCATATACATACAATAAAAATATAATATAGTTTCCATCATTTTTCCTTTTGATATAAACACAATGATCAGAGTGACATCTATTATATCCTTGTTCAGACATAAACATGTCAAATTTTAGATACCACTACCTCGGAGCCTATTTTAAGCCATACAAGCTCTTCTTCAACCTGCACACTAGTTTCTCCTTCCCTTTTACCTCATATCCTTGTGGTTGCTGCATATATATCTCTTCCTCCAAATCCCCATGAAGAAAGGTTGTCTTTACATCTAATTGCTCAAGATGCAAATATTCAACTACTACTAGACTTAAAAAAGTTCTGATTGAAGTCATTTTAACAACAGAAGAAAATATTTCATCAAAGTCTATACCCTTTTTTGTGCAAACCCTTTCACCACAAGTCTAGCTTTATACCTTTTTCTACCTCCATCTTCATCCTTCAACTTGTAAACACATTTATTCTGCAATTCTATTTTACCTACAGGCAACCTGGCTAAGTCCCAAGTCTGGTTATGTGCTAAGGAGTCCATCTCTTCTTTCATCGCTTGTTCCCACTTCTTCCTGGTTTCTACCTGCACTGCTTCTTCATAACATTCTGGTTCACCAAAATCAGTCAACAATACATAATATAATGAAGGAGAGTATCGTTCAGGGGGTCTACTTATCCTGGTAGATCTTTTAACACCACTTTCAAGTGTTTGAGGTGCTTGTTGCTGTTGTGGTTGTTGTTCTGGCTGTTGATCGTTATGATTTTCAGGCACCTTCACTTTTCCTGTGATCTCGTCAAGCACTATGTATTCTCTATTTTACTTTACCTGATTCTTTTCCTATATCTGATCCTTATACAAAACCTTTTCATTGAATATGGCATCTCTACTCCTAATAATTTTGTGTTTTTCATAATCATAAAAGTGATAACCAAAATCATTAACACCATATCTGATAAAGGTACATTTCTTTGATTTTTCCTCAAGCTTTCTTCTATTTTCTTTATTAATGTGGACAAAGGCTTCACAACCAAAAGTCTTTAAAAAATAGTAGTTTAACTTTTTACCTGTCCATGCCTCCTCTGTAATATGACCATCCAAGAAACTTGAAGCCCTTTGTTTATTAGATAAACAATAGTATCTACAGCATCTTCCAAAAATTGTAAAGGCAATCTTGCATGCAATCTCATGCACCTTGCACACTCCATGATTGTCCTGTTCATCCTTTTTGACACACCATTTTCTTGTGGTGTTCCTGGAACTGTCTTCTCTCTATGGATTCCATTCTTTGAATAGTACCTATCAAACTCTTTGATGCAATATTCACCTCCATTTCCTAATCTGAGACACTTCAACCTTTTTCCTGTCTTATTTTCAACCAAAGCTTTCCTTTTCTTGAAAGGATCAAATACATCAGATTTATTTCGAATACAATAAATCCAGGTTTTTCTGGTTTCATCATCAATAAAAGTAACATAATAACGAGAGCCACCAAGAGATGATACCTGAGAAGGTCCCCATACATCTTATGCACAAGCTCTAATTTTTTGCTCTTCTTTTCTTTCCCAACTTTAAGGAATCTAACTCTCTTCTATTTTCCATAAACACAATTCTCACAGAATTTTAAATCAACATGCTTCAAACCTGGCAACAAATTTCTTGAGTGAAGAATATGCATCCCCTTCTCACTCATGTGCCTGAGCCTATGATGCCACAATTCCATATCTTCTCCTGTAGAGGTTAAAGTATTAACAGAAATAGAAATACCATTGCATAAATACAATGTACCAACCTTTCCTCCTTTTGCTATTACTAGGGATCCTTTTATGACCTTCCAAGGTTTATCTGTGAAAGTAGTTACACAACCTTCACCTCCCAACTACCCTGTTGAAATCAGATTTTTCTTCAGATCTAGAACATGCATTACCTACTTCAATAGCCATTGATTTCCATTTTGTTGTTTTATGAAAACTATATCCATTCCAATGATTTTACAGGGTTTATCATCACCGAGTCGAACCTGTCCAAAATCTCCTTGAACATAATCATAAAAATGTTTCCTATCAGGTGTGGCATGGAATGAGGCCCCTGAATCTACCACCCAAGCATCAATAATATTTTCTAATGAAAGAATCAAAGCATCTTGCAACACATCACCTGTTACATTCGCTTCATGATTAGTTTCTTGTTGCACATCTCCTTCTTTTCCATTTCGAGACTTGCAGTCTTTCTTCAGATGTCCTTTCTTCCCACATTTCCAGCACACTGTCCCCAATCTGGACTTGGATCTTCCTTTTATTGACTTACTGTGATACCTTGGGTTCTTTCCTCTTTCCATTTTTCTTCCCCTAGTCTCTGCAGTCAAAGCATTACCTGATGTCTCACCAGAGATTTTCTGTCGCATTTTCTCGCTAAGGATTGCACCGACAACATCATCAAACTTTAAAGTACTAGATCCAGAGACAGATTTACTGATGGCCATAACAAAACCATTCCAACTTTCTGGCAATGAGCACAGAAATAACAGAGCCCTAACTTCATCATCAAAAGTTACCCCTAGAGAACTTAAATAACTGGTAACTATATTAAATTCATTTAATTGATCAGTAAGAGATCCACCTTCTGACATCTTCATATTAAATAAATGCTTCATAAGAAATACCTTATTTTAGGCAAATGGTTTTTCATATAGTTTGGCCAATGTCAAAATTGAACCCTCTGTTGTTGTTTCCTTTGAAATATTAAATGCTACCAATGCCACTAGGCATAGCCGTATTATTCCAATTGCCTTTCTGTCGAGAATATTCCATTCTGTGTTTGTCATACTCATCGGCTTCTTTGCCTTTCCGCTCAATGGTAGGTACAGATCTCTCTGATATAGATAATCTTCCATTTACATCTTCCAGAGCTAGTAGTTTTAGTTGTTGAATTTTTCGACCCTAAACCTACCATCTTTCGCCATTGCTCCCACTCGAACCAGGAATCCTTCTCTCCTGCGAGTTTATCAGCGAACTAAACCTTCAGCTCTGATACTAGTTGTTAGGAATTATATATTACAGAGCAATGGAACACATAAAATATTGCAAAAATATAAACATAGAAAATGCATAAAACAAGAGAGACATAGATATACGTGATTCACCTAGTTTCCAAGCTACGTCCATAGAGAAACAACCAGTCCTTCCTTTTATATTATCCAACAAACTGAAGAGATACAACCTACCGTAGATCCGCTATAACTCCCTCTTCGCTCTCAATCTCCTCTCTCTTCCTTACTCAAAATACAGATATACATAGACTCAATACAATTCCCTCATATATGGTGAGGGGTTTCCTTCTAGGGAAAAAAACCCTAAATCAAACATAACTTCTACCGTTAGATCATCCACCTAATGAACGGCCCAGATTGACTAGAAATTACTATACTTTTACAAGGAAATTTTACTTCTATTTTGAGCTTCAGGGGCACTTCCCCCGAACCCCTGTTGAGGGATCATTAACCCCTAGACACCCCAGCCGAGGGGGATTAGCCCCCCCGCATGGAGGGTTGTACAATCTTCTTGGGGTATACATCTCGCTGAAAAACCTTTGAATACAGTACATAATCAAGCTCCACATGCACCATGTAACTTGGTCATATGATCTCCATTTGGCGGGTATGGTACCTCGTTGGAAATATCTCTCAAAGTACTATAGAATTTGCTATAGGCCCTATGGGTCTATTGTGGACCTCAAAAAAATGTTGTTTATGGAGTTGAAACAAATTTAGAAGTTCAAGACTCGAAAAACTACAAAAAATAGTAAATGGTGCTATAATCAAGGAAACAGAAGAAACCATTTGGAGGCCTAAGTGGAATAGGCTGGTGGCCACCAATATCCACTTGGATTAAAAAAACAGTGAAATTCCATAGAATAGAGACACGCAAAACAACTAGTTAGATTAGAAAAGGTAAGCAAGTGGATTCATCATTTTGTGTTGTCTGTTTGGTTGCGTATGAGTGCCAAAAAATCCTTCTTTCTAGGTGGTTTCTTCCTACAAAGAGTACACAAACAAATGAGATGTATTAGTGGATAAATATGGAAAAAAAACATTGAAATTAATGGAAACAATGCACGAACAAAACAAAATAGAAACTACACTATATAACACACAGATAAGTTTTTGAAGTAAAATAAATCCACAAAGGTATAGGAAAAGGATCATCTTTATTAATTGTTGGTGGTGGAAGATTTAAAGTAAGTATATCAGAGACACTTGAAGAGAGTTATTTGATAAATCATGCTTGAAATCTCTCAACAAGGATTTCTCGTTCTCAATATCTTTTGCAAGCTCTTTCTCCTCTCAAATAAGCATAGAAAACTCTCTAGAATGTTGGAATTCTCCTAACAATGGTATGCTAGATTACTTGGGAGAATTTTGGTAGCATAACAATGAACTACTTCTTCTTATTTATGGCTCTCCAAGAACTTGAATTTATAGAGTTTTTGGACACTCCTTCCCTCCTTTGGCTCATCTATGTTGTTGTTTGCCTCATAAATGAGATGAGAGCTACCATCTTCTTGCCATTAAGGCTTCTTAGGGCTCAAGGATCGAATGGTAATCCCATCATGTCAAGAGTTGGAGTGTTTGTTAAGCAAGTTGATGACCCGAGGTGCTGAGTGGTGTTAGTCCCCTAATTTGTTTCCTTTTTTCCATTTTCCACTTCTTAAATCATAACCATTTACCATTATTTTACCTCTTATACACCCTCATCTTGCGCTAGTCCAAGAACAGTGCCATATTTCGTATGCACTTTATTTTTCATATTTTTAACTTAACTTAGCATTAATCAATTATTTATTACATGATTTCTTGCTTATAATCACTCGTTGTAACTTATCAATATCTCCAATGTTTATTTGATAGTTAAAGCAATTACTGTGAATGTTGATCCTAATGTAGGATTGGATCTTGCCTCAGTGTCAGCACAACAAATCCTTGCAGCAAATCCAAACCACCTTGATCATCCCCTCATTTTGAGAACCTTTAGCCACAATAGCAAGATCGATCTAAAGGCAGTCGAGCTTTAGCCACGACAGCAAGATTGATCCAAAGGCAGCTAAGATCTAATTTATGAAGAATGAACATCTGGAGATTAACTATACCCATTTTTGTTAAACTGCCTAATTTTGAAGGCCGAAAGCTAAATTCTGCATTTCGTTATGTAATTGGTTAAATGATCTATTTTGGCCTTTGGCCAAAGATCTATATAATGAAGAATGTAAATAGGACGATATAGCTTTTGGATAGAAATTTTGTACAAAATGGAGATACGACCAGAGAGGTGGTAACAGGTTGTTGTATTTTGTTGTTGCCCGAATTTGGGCTGGAATATGTATTCACACATGTATTTTCCTCGGTGAATTAATAAAAAGGGAGCTCCACCTCATGTTTTATAAATTGCATTGCTGTGTTTGAATGTGATGAATTGATTAAAGTACTGAGCAGCGTTTCTATTTGAAAGGGAAACATGCTGGTTGGCTAGGGCCCAGACAAGCTAGCACGTTTACCCTATTTCCTGTTTCTTGTAATTTGAGTTTATATTGTCAAGTGTGAGGCACAAGTTCTCTATACCTCTGAGCTCTTCACTGGGCAGGTAAGAGAGCTTAGAGGGAAGGGCCTTTAAGCTACTATTACCTTGGCACCTGGCATTTTCACATTCTGCGCCCTTCCACCTCAGCCACCTCAGGCTCTCATCCACCACCTTCGCCCTTCCACCTAGAGGTGGTGTGTGTTGTCCATTGATTAGAGTCTTTCCATTACTCACCAATGGCAGGATGAGTAGCTGGTGGCTTGCTGGGTCTTTCTCTTGGATGAACCAATGTGTGTGAATGAATGTAATCTTCCATACAAACATTTCTAAAGAGAATGAGGATACGCAAGCACACTCGACCACCGCCCCCCCACCCAATAAGCATCTCAGGTTAAGGTGGGGTCTAAACTACTAGAAGGGCATGTCTGGGTAATCATAATCCTTAGGGCCACCTTGATGGGGCCCCTCCTTGAGTCGGCCACCTTGATGGGGGCCCATCACCCCACCTTCCAACCAAACATCCACCAAGGCCCACCTTGTTGGGTTATATTTAGTGAGTGGATGACCAGGTGGATGACTTCTTCAAATGTGATTTCCTTCCCTTCCTCCTTCTAGTCAATAAAAAGGTAAACCACCAGTGGAGATTACATAATATCCATGACGACCTGCATAATGAGGTAATGGTAAAATCTATGATGAAATTCCTTCGAGTTGTAATTAGGTTAATGAGTCCATTTATGTTGCTAAGAACAGCTATCCTTCCACCACACCTCTACAAGCTAGTTGCTCTAATCAATGGGCTGGTTACTAGAACCTAGCTTCAACTAGTAGACGTTGCATACTCTACCTAGCCGCTTGCTCAAAAAAATTGGGGGGGCCAAAGAAGGGTGGTTTTGACATTTAAGTTTCAAGCACATGAATTCCTGTCTGAGTGAAAGCAGATCCGTTGTGTGAAGTAGCTAAATTTCCTTTTGCCGCACCTGATTTCAGATTGGTTTTCCCACCTTGTCCAAGTAGGAGAAATAAACTTGCACCAGTGCACGTTGCTATGATATTCCTTTTCTTCAGTTCTATTTGGTTGGTTTTCCTCACCTGGTCCAAGTAGGAATGAACCTACACCAGTGCACGTTGCTATGATATTCCTTTTTTGCAGTTCTGTTTGGTTGGTTTTTCTCACCTGGTCCAAGCAGGAATGAACTTGCACCAATGCACATTGGTGTGATGCAAAAAGCCTTTCTAGTTTACTTCCCACAATTTTCTTACTTTCATTAAATAATTTATGACAGGATAAATGCATATGAATTGTTTCTTTATTTCTGCACTCTATTAAAATCAGAAACATTCATTTTTTATGTGTGCAATTTGATTTAGTAGTATAATAGCACTTGCAGTAACTAAGCACTCATTTTGAGAATTAAATGCTAAGCGTAAGAAGCTCTGATCCGGTGCAAGAACTAGTTTCTTGCCATGGTATCTGAGTGATTTGAACCTGGAAAAGTTCAAGCCCTTGCAGGAAGAAAAATACCTTTACTAAAAACACCATTTATACCTTCTGCATAAATCTCTGTTCCTGCACTAGTGCAAGCAGACTGTGATAGTGCAGGATAGATTAGTGCAAGAAGGAAATCTCTAAAGGAGCAAGTTTAAAGGGTCCATCTGATGAAACTACTAAGTTTCTCTGCTAAAAGAAAAACACACACTCAATAGTTAAACAATAGTTAGCTTGAGTGATTACCCCTTTATTTCTAATTCCTTTTCACAAATGTATCCTTCTTTGCTCTAGCCTTAGATTATTTTGATGGTTCAAGTTGCCTTTTTCTCTTTTTAGTTTGATTTTGCAATCTTTCCTTTAAAGAAAGTAGGGATTTATATTAGAAATATTCATACTCTGCCATTTCCTGTGCTTCGTCTCTAAGTTTATGGATGCCCCAGTTAACAATTTAAGTGTTGAGGAGTTTTCTTAAGAGTAATTCCTGCACCCAACATTTTGGCGTCGTTGCCAGGGAGGTGATTTGATTTGGTAAGAATTTTCTGATTATATAATAGAGGTAATTTTTCCCTTATTTTTGCAGTATTGTTTGGAAATGCTTCATTGAAGGAATCTTACTAGTGTTGATTTATTTCTGACAGCATTTCATATTATTGGACATTGTTTTGTTATTTCTTCTTTATCTTTTGAAATGAATGCCTAGAAAAGGTAAGGGTTCAAAGCCCACTAAGGGCCAAAAGAATTTTGAAAACAATTCTCATATTGGGTCTCCTTCTGTGAGCAGGAAACCCAATCCAATTCAAACCCATCACACAGGAATAATCCACCTAGATTCTGGTGACAACAGCTCAGGTGTGGTTCAATCTGTTGGGAGCAGAAGGGAAACAATGGTAGACCATGAAGATCATGTGGAAGGGACTGGTGAAACCAGGTAAGTAGGGAACAATCCACTTTTCTGTTTCCAATTGTGGACCCTGATACCGTGGCACAAATGAAGAATATTCCACCATCAGCTCTCCCTCATTTCCATGATAAAGTTCATGAAGATCCTAACTCTTTTCTATTCGAGTTTGATATTCTTTGTAGAAGTTATGATAATTCAACTGATGCTCAGAAGCTAAGATATTTCATGTTACTCTCAAGGACTCAGCTCTACACTGGTTTATGGGGTTAGGAGGAAACACTATAGCCTCTTGGGATCAGATGAAGAGAGTGTTTTTATCTAAATATCAAGAATATTGCAAAACTTGCAACATGTAGGATGAGATTTTTACAATCATACAGGATGATGATGAAACTCTTGAATATTACCTAGAAAGATTTCAATATATTTTACAAAGATTGAAACTTAAGCTTGATTCCAGTACTATTAGAACCCTGTTCTTAAGAGGACTTACTGATAATGCTAGAAATAATTTAAATCTGTTAGGACAAGGTGATATTTCTCAACAAACTTTTGAACAAATTTGTGAATTATGCAGGAAATTTTCAAGAAATCAGTATATATCCAGTAGAGGAACTCGAAACAGAAATAGACAGACCAAATCTATTGATGCTATGATTATTGGACTAGAAAATAAAATGGAAAACATGAAAGTTGATATAATGAACACTATTACCAAACAGTTGGACTCTTTAAAATTTCAACAAAAACTCATGAAGGAACAAGAGTCATTAAGTATTTTTTGTCCTAGATGTAGAGACAAGCATCCTCCTAATGAGTGTCCTCTTAATTTGTAAGAAACTAATAAGTGTGCTATTTGTGTAGAAGACCATGTCATAGAAAAATGTCGCTCTATACCAAGACTTAAAGCTTATTTACTGGGGGAGAACCTAAAGCTGAATACTTGTATGCTATGGGAGAAAAAAGAAATTGGCCTCAGGTAGGTGCAGGTATGGCTCCTGAATTTTCTCCACACTATTATGGTTATAATTCACATGCATATTCTTATCCTAACACTAATCATCAGTGCCAGTATGGAAGCCAATATCAGCATGGGCAACCTTCTCAACCATGGCAACAAGGTTGGAGAGGGCCAACTCATTCTCCATATTCTTACCATCCACCAATGCAATCATATCCCTCTACACATACACATTATTCAATGCCTCAACTTTCGAGTCAGTCTACTCCACCATTACCCTTACCTCCACCTTTTCGACCTCCTTGGTTGCCTGCTCAACCTATGCCCAATCCTAACAATAATAAAGCAGTGAAAATGATTTCTGTAACATAACCACCCTTATTCGAGTACCAGTCTATTCCAGTTGGGGTTCATGATATTCAATTAAGATTGAGAAGGACTGTAACATCATAAAATCGGAAGAAACCTAGAGTGATTATTGAAGAGAAAGAATAAGAGGAAACTCTTAATCATTCTCCGAAAGTTGTCACTAAGCAGCCCTTATCCTCTAAATCCTTGCCATCTTCCTCCAACTAGCCTCCCTTCCCAGAGAGACTAGTGATGGAAAGAAGTGAGCCTATTTTTGAGACTAGCTTGACATCAAAGCTTTGGAATATTTTCATTAAGATACCTTTGCTTCAAGCCATCAAAGAGATCCCCATTTGTACCAAGATTATTAAGGAGCTCTGTCTCAAGAAACTCGGGAGGAAGAGATTGGAACCCCAAACCATTCAATTTGTTGGTAGGGTAGCAGAGTTGATGCTGGGATGTGTGTTTATGGAAAAGTATACTAATCCTAGAAACCCTATTGTCTCAGTTCAAATTGGTAATGTCCTTGTATCTAATGCTCTTATAGACCTGCGGGCAGCCATTGATGTCATGACTAAGAAAACCATGGATCAACTTCAGTTATCTCATCTTCGCCTTACTCCCACTGTGCTTGAATTAGTGGATAGATCTAAGATTAAGCTAGAAGGAGTATTGGACAATGTGATCATCTCATTGGATTCTTGGGAATATCCTGTTGATTTCATTGTTCTTCATCCAAAGAATCTGGTAGCAGGACATCCCTTGATCTTGGTTCGACCATGGCTTGCTACAGTTGATGCATATATTGGATGTCACTCCGGTGATATGTATATTTCGCATGGAGATTCTAGGGAGAAAGTTACCTTATAACCCCCCTGCCAGATTAATCCAGGACCTTCAAGATACTTTATGGTTGGATCAAAGTAGTGATGAGGAGACTCACCCCATTTCCCTTATCCATCAGTATACTAGGTCTTCACAAGAAGATGAGATTCAAGATTTCCTGAATAATCTAGACACCATGCCTAATTTTGAGCTATTCAACTAGATTTTCATCCTAGATTTTCAAGATAATCATGATTCTCATTCTTTTGTACCATTGCATTTGACTACCCCCTTGAGTACTCCTGAGCCTGATACTACTCTTATTCAGATTAGCCCCATAAATCCTTGTATATTAGTTCAGATTTGGACTCATCTCAGCAAGAGTAGCCCGTGAATTTGTTGCAAAACCATCTTATTGCCTTTGCATGGGGCTATGAAGATATGAAGGGTATTCCTCCTGAAACTTGTACACATCATATCTATATTCAAGAAGGAACCCAACCTTTCTGATAGCCCCAAAGGTGAATGAATCCAGCTCTAAGAGATATTGTGAAGGAAGAAGTACAGAAAATGTTGGATGTCGGTTTCATCTATCCTATTTCTGACAATAGTGGGTCTCTCCATTAGTGCTAGTACCTAAGAAGGATTGAAGATGGCATATTTGTATTGATTATCAAGAATTAAACAAATCCACTCTCAAAGATTATTTCCCTCTCCCTTTCATTGACTAAGTGCTTGATACCATTGTAGGAAAGAAATATTTTTCCTTTTTGGACAACTTCAGTGGTTATAACCAGATACAGATCGCACCTGAAGATTAGGATAAAAATACTTTTACATGTCCATGGGGTACATTTTCTTATAGAGTGCTTTCCTTTGGTTTATGTAATGCCCTGACTACCTTTCAAAGGGAAGTCCTAGCTATTTTTGTTGATCTAGAATTTGTAGAAATTTATATGGATGACTTTTCTGTATTTGGTGATTCTTTTCACGAAGCTCTCGAAAATCTGGAAAAAGTACTTCTTCATTGTCAAGAAGCCCATCTCACCTTGAGTGACAAGAAATGTAGATTAATTTGCAAAGCAGGAGCGGTACTTGGCCATTTGATTTCTGGTAAAGGTATCCGGGTTGATTGAGCAAAGATCGAAATCACTCTACATCTTCCTGCAACCAAATCTCAAAGGGAAGTAAGAGTTTTCTTAGGACATGCTGGTTATTATAGGAGATTCATTGAAAAATTTTCTAAGATAGCTGCTCCTCCTTTCCGAATTCTAGCTAAGGATAGTGAATTTTCTTGGACCACAACTTGCCACTAGTATTTTGAAACATTAAAGGAAAAGTTAGTGCATGCACTAGTTTTGAGAGGTCCAAATTGGTCCTTGCCTTTTCACATTTCCTCTGATGCTTCAGATTTGGCTATTGGCACAGCTTTAGGACAAGAGGAAAATAAACAATCCTATGATATCTATTATATTAGTAAGAATTTGTCTTCCACTGAATTAAATTATACAATTACAGAGAAAGAGTTTTTAGCTGTAATTTTTGCAATTAATAAGTTCATACACTATATTACAGGATATGAAATATTTGTACACACTGATCATTTCACAATCAAATATTTGATGAACAATCCATTAACTAGTGGTAGAGTGACTAGGTGGTTACTATTGTTGTAGGAATTTACTATTACTATTGTTGATAGAAAAGGAAAATCTAATGTTGTAGCAGATTTTCTTTCTAGATTAGATAATCCTGGTGAAGCAACTCCTGTTAATGATGATTTCCCGGATGAACATCTTTTTGTTATGTCAACAGATTCTCTGTGGTTTGCAAACATTGCTAATTACTTGGTTACTGGGAAAACACCACCCCACTTGTCCGCTCATGAAAAGTGGAGTATTATTCAAAAAACTTCTGCATATTCCTGGATTCAAGGAGATCTCTTTTACACTGGTCTAGATCTGATTATCTGTAGGTCTGTAAGAGAGGATGAAGTGTTTGACATATTGAAATATGCTCATGATGAACCTTGTGGAGGCCACTTCGCTGATAAGCACACTGCATATGTGTTCTGGCTACTTTTGGCCTTCCTTGTTTAAGGATGCCAAACAGTATGCCAGGCATTGTGATAGCTGTCAACGAATGGGCTAGCCTAATCAAACCAATGAAATTCCTTTATGCCCCCAAGTTATGATTAAGCCATTTCAAAAATGGGCTATTGGTTTTATAGGGCCAATAAATAAAACATCATTAAGTAAAAATCATATCTTGGTTTGTACAGATTTTGATACAAAATGGGTAGAAGCTAAAGTTGTTTATTTTGCTACAGAAAAAGTTGTTGTTGATTTTCTTTTTACTTAAATATTTACTAGATTTGGTGTGCCTAGAGAAATTTTTTCTAACAATTGTCTGTAGTTTATTTCTAATCTGGTACAGGGTGTGATGGAGCAATATAAGATCTGGCAAAGGAAGTCCACGCTGTATCACCCGCAAGCAAATGACTAGGTGGAATCCACAAACAAAGTGATCGAGTCCATTCTTACAGAGATAGTAAATATGCATCAGAAAGATTGGGATGGAAGATTACTAGAGGCTTTTTGGGCATACAAAACCACTTGGAGAAATAGCACGGGACATACACCATATGAGCTAGTATATGGCAAACAAGTTTTGTTACCAATTAAATTCCAGATCAAAACTTTTAGAACTGTAGTTCAGTTAGGACTAGATCTCTCTGTGACACAACAATAGCATCTTCTCCAATTAAATGAGTTAGATGAATTTCGTAGGGAAGTTGTTCAACAGAACATACTAATTTAGCAGCAACGCAAAAGGTGGCATGACAAGTCTATCCAGAAAAAGAAATTCCAACCAGGCGATTGGGTGCTCCTTTATGATTCTAGATTTAAAATATTTAAAGGGAAATTCCATGCACGTTGGATGGGACCTTATGAAGCACTCCGAGTATTCGAGAATAGAGTAGTAGAATTTAAAACTATTTATGGATAGAATTCAGCATTCTTGGTAAATTGACACAGGTTAAAGAAGTATTTTCAACCACTTACCAGGAGAGATTTTACATAACAAGTCCAATAGAAATTCGAGACGGTAGTGGTGAATGGTAATACTGACCTTTCTAAAATATGAATTTTTTTTTGCTTAAAAGTAAAAAAATAATAAGAAAAAAAGTGAAGAAAAAAAATGCATTTTCCTATAATTATGAAAATCAGTTCGCTGACATGATTACAGAAGGATCAACCTAAAACTAGCTTGCTAGCAGGAAGATTAAAAATTTCTAATAAAAAGAAAATGTTTCTTGATCTTTAGATATGCTAGCGACCACCAAGTAAAAGCAGGTTCAACAAAACCAACCTTTATACAATTGAGGTAATTAGCATGGATATTTTTATTCAAGTAACACTTAATTTTCATTACAGTTATTTTTTCTTGCACTAGTGCAGGCAGACCTTCCAGAAAATTTTCTTCCTTTCTTCATATTCTACTTCCATAATATTCCCTCAATTTTCTTCTTCAATCCTAGAATGATTAACCTTCCCAGATTCTTCTAAATTTACCCTATCTGCTTTGAAAAAATCCACTTTACCCTTGAATTTTTTTCCCTATCCCACTTCTATTTATTCCCTCTTTTGGTACTATTCCTGGAATCCCTATAACAAAATTCCTTCCCATTCTGAAATTTCCCTTTTCACACTTATTTATTCCCTCATGAATTCATTTCAGGATCTCGCACACAAAGAGCAAAAGGATATGCTTTGAAGCATCAAGAAGGGGGAAGAAAATTTCAAGTATAAGTTGAGGAAGTCATGTGGAAGTCCAGCCTATATTTTATTTAAATTCTTTGTTTTTAGATATTATGCTTGCACTAGTGCAAGCATGTTGTCCTATATGATAACGCAAGCATAATGTTACTAGTAGAATAACATAATTCAAGCAGTGCAAGCAGACCAGCACAAGCATGCACTCTATTAGAAACATAGTACAATTTATTATTTTCATAGCATACGTCATAGGAAAGTGGTCATCATGAAAATTTATATGAAGTCCTTTCACTTAGCCAACGATTACTTGTGTTATCATACTAACTAGGAGAAAATTATTTAAAGTACAAGGTGTTTATAAGTTAACAATCATGATTATTTTTTAATGAATGCTAAGTTCTTTTTTCGAATTATGAAGGAATGAAGAAGTGTTTAACCATTGCTTTGACATAATTGCCCCCTTTTCTCCATAATCCTAGATGTCCTTCACTCATGATTATTACCTCACTAGCCATTAAAACACCGCCGCAAGTACCAATCTAGCCTGATCTCAAAGATGTCATGCATCTATGACAAATGAACAGATGATAAGATGGAAAGGATGGTGGACAGTTGGATCCCTATTTATAAAAACTGATTCTTCTAGTGTTGCATGTACAATTCTCCACTATTCATAGCTGTTAAGCAGTGATGCTGCCTATTCGAAATGAACCCTCGTCTCTCAGTAGGGTAGAACATACTATTGAGTATCGCAATAGTCTTGCACTATTGTGGGACTCAGGCTTTCTTCAGTTCTTGCAGAAGTTTGACAGGCACGATAAAGAAGTGGCTTTATAGTTTGCCAGAAGTTTCAAAAAAGGCCGAGTAAAAATTGGGCCTCTCAAAATTTATAGTCACGGAAGAATTTATAGCAGCAGCGATAGGCTTGGAAAACTCTGGTGAGAAGTGGTTTAAAAATCAGAAACTAGAAAAGAATCGATGGCAGTATTTTTTCGTTGACAAGAAGATGGAGGTAGATTGGAAGGAAGGAGTTTTGCGCAGTGCCCTACCGAGACAGTGGAAAGACCTCCTTTTCATCCTATAGAACTTTGCAACCTGCGAGGGAAGATACTCCCACACTTTTGTATATCAATTTAGGATGTTGCAACGTTGTGAAGCCATCCGGCACATTCGATGGAAGATGAATTGCCCCTATTTTCTATTGAAGAGCTTGGAAAAAATAGCCAAAGGTGAGCAGGAAAAATGGGCAAACCAGGTTGACGCGAAGCTTTATCACCACATCCTGATAAAGACTCTAGTCCTAAAACATCTAGAAGTTAAAGGCATGACATCGGAAGCATTGTTAAAACAACTGCATAAAGAGACAACTATTGGAAAGGAGACAGAGGACCCTACCAGCACAAGTAAGGCACTGAGTAAGAATGAAAAAGGGAGGCCTTCTTGAACCAGTGCAAAAAGGAAACGGTCGGAAAAATCAACAGAAGAAAAGACCCCTTCTTCATATAAGAAGATAGCTAGTGCACCTACTAAAGGGACTCCTTCTACGCCACTAGTATAGGCACAGACCCCCAAAAATGACAACCTGTTAGTCCTTGCGGATGCAGTAAAATTTGCAGAGGTTGAAGATGATGCTCTGTTAGCCAATTTTATTTTATTTTTTCTAGTTAAGAATAACCTAAGTACCCACGGGGATTTGAACTGGTGACCTATCGCAAGGAGTGCCTTGACAGGGTACCCATTCACCATCAATCCAAAACCCCATGGGCTTTAGCTGATTTTATTAAAAGGCCCCAGAAAAAGAATAAAGTGTCTGATGAAAGCAAGGAACCATAGTCCCCATATGGCATTGAATCCCCTCCTACACCAATACAAGAAGAAGCACTAGTACAAGAAGAAGAACCCAAAGGAGAAGAAGAAGGGGCAGGAGAAGAAGAAGAAGCAGAAGAAGAAGAAGAAGAGGCAGGAGAAGAAGAACCCGAAGAAGAAGCAAAAGAAGAAGAGGCAGGAGAAGAAGAACTCGGAGAAGAAGAAGAAGAAGAAGAGGTAGGAGAAAAAGAACCTGAAGAAGAAGAAGTAGAAGAAGAAGAGGCAAGAGAAGAAGAATTTGAAGAAGAAGAAGTAGAAAAAGAAGCAGAAGAAGGAGAGGCAGGAGAAGAAGAACCAAAAGAAGAGGAACCAGAGGAGGAAGAACTAGAAGAAGAGGGACCCAAAGAAGAAGAATTTCTTGATATAACCATGAGGGATATTGAGTTCCTTGAGGAAGACACACCCCCTACCGAAATAAAAAAAGAAAAATATTTGGTAACTCCTGCTGCTCGGGTAGCTGAACTAGAGCTTCAAGTGCAAAACTTAGAACAACTTATAGCTAAAACACAAGAGGATAAAGAATAGAGTAAAGGAGAATTGATTGTGGAGATCTAGAAAAAGAAAAGGGAAGTTAAAGTCTGGAAGTACCAAGCTGCGAATGTTTCAAGCGACTTAAAAAGGTGACAAAGAAACTAAACAACATCATAAAGAAGAAGTATGAAATATTGTAGCCTGATGATAGTATGCCAGAGCAAGATTGAGCTGGAATGCTCAAAGTTTTGAAGCTTTTTTGCAGACGCAAAGAGTTGTGTGAGGACACACAACAATTTAGGGATGGAAGGATGTTAGCCCCCTAATCTATTCTCTTTTTTCCATCTTCCCCTTCCTAAATCATAACCATTTACCATTGTTTTACCTCTCTTATACACCCTCATCTTGGACAAGTCCAAGAATGGTGACATATTTCATATGCACTTTAGTTTTCATTTTTTTAACTTAACTTAGAATTAATTAATTATTTATTACATGATTTCTTGCTTGTAATCACTCGTTGTAACTTATCAATATCTCCAATGTTTATTTGATAATCAAAGTACTTACCGTTATGGTTGATCCTAGTGAAGGATCAAATCTTGCATTGGTGACAACACAACACATCCTTGCAGCAGATATAAACTGCGTTGATCATCTCCTCGTTTTGAGCATCTTCAACCATGATAGCAAGATCGATCTAAATGCATTCGAGCTTCAGCCACAACAGTAAGATCGATCCAAAGACAGTTGAGATTGAATTTATGAAGAACGTATAGCTGGAGATTGGCTACAACTAGTTTTGGTAAACTGTCCAATTTTGAAGGTCGAAAGCTAAATTCTGCATTTGGTTATGTAATTGGTTAAATGATCTATTTTGGCCTTTGGCCAAAGATCTATATAATGAAGAATGTAAATAGGACGAGATAGTTTTTGGATAGAAATTTTGTATAGAACAGAGATACAGCCTGAGAGGCGGTAACAGGTTGTTGTGTTTTGTTATCGCCCGAATCAGGGTTGGACTATGTATTCACACATGTATTTGCCTCAGTGAATTAATAAAAAGGAAGCTTCGCCTCATTTTTATAAATTGCATTTCTGTGTTTGAAGCTGATGAATTGGTTCAAGTTGCCTTTTTCTCTTTTTAGTTTGATTCTGCAATCTTTCTGTAGGAATTTGCAGGGTAAGTTCCTCAGAAAGAACACCAAAAGGACACTGCTCACAACCAGATCTCAAATCAATACACCAGTATTTTGACGTGGTTAAAACCCTCGAAGAGGGAAACAGTCCATGGCCTGTGCCAACGTGGCCACTACAGGCAATTTATTAATCAAAGAATGAAAATTTACATAAGCTTTCTCTCATGCACGGATTACCCGAACAATGACCCTCCATGCGCTTTAAATAGAACTCATGGACCAATAGGGTGTCAAGCCATGGATCAAGTGTCGGTAATACCGAGGAGAGAGTGAACCGTCGGATCACTACATATCGTGACCGTCAGATTGTAAGTTACAAAATGTACAACGGTAATATACAACGGTAAAGAAACACACTTTACCTAACTCTATACTAGACCAAGTTGAACTTAACTATATCCTATGTGTCGGAATATCCTAACATCCCCCCTTAAGAACAACTTGGGATAGGATTGAAGGATTTACAAATATGACACAATAGGAGAAGGAAGGAGGCACTAGAGCCTATCCCCCCTTAGTGACAACTTCCTGAACTCCAAGCATATATCGAAGTTTAGTGAACTTCGCCTCTGTGAGAGCCTCTGTGAAGATGTCTGCAACCTGATCATCTGTTGAACAATATTGCACTTCAAGAACATGGTCATGAATGAGCTTTCTGATGAAGTGCATGTGTAGTTCAATGTGTTTGCTGCGCTGATGCTGGACTGGATCTTTGCATAGCTGAATGGCACTTTGATTATCACACCAAAGTGTAGTCGGATGCTGCTGCTCAAAGCCAAACTCTGATAGGATCTGACGAAGCCACAAGGCTTCCTTACTAGCTTCCACGGCACCACGATACTCTGCTTCTGCTGACAAAAGAGAAATGGCAGCCTGTTTCTTACAAGTCCATGTAATAGGTCCTGAACCAAGAGTGAAGACATAACCGTCAGTAGACTTCCGATCATCAGGGTCACCAGCCCAATCAGAATCAGTGAAACCAACTAATAGAGGAGCTGCTTTGGCACTGTAATGAATCCCAAACTGTACTGTACCTTGAACATAACGAAGTATTCTTTTAGCTGCTTTCCAATGACTTTCATGGGGGTTTTGCATAAACCGAGCAACAAGGCCAACAGCAAAGGAAAGGTCAGGACGAGTATGGGTTAAATACAAGAGTTTTCCTACAAGTTGACAGTATAAGGTAGCATCAACTTCAGGAGAAGTACAAGAGACTGAAAGTTTGACTCCAGACTGAAAGGGAGAAGGGGCTGGCTTACAGTCTTCCATGTGAAAATGACGAAGAATATCACAAGCATACTTGGACTGGGAAAGGGAAATACCCTCCTTAGATTGCAAGACTTGAAGACCGAGAAAATAGTGTAAGTGTCCTAAGTCTGTCATCTCAAATTTCTTTTTAAGGCTGGACTTCACATGGTTTATAAGGTTTGGATCACTACCAGTAAGAATAAGATCATCAACATAAAGAACAAGGATGATAAGAGAGTTGCCCACTTTCTTGGTGTAGACAGTATTGTCAGAATGACACCTAGAAAAGCCAGATTCTAAAAGAAAGCTATCCATTTTGGCATACCAAGCCCGAGGAGCTTGCTTGAGACCATAAAGAGATTTCTTAAGTTGACATACAAGGCTGGAGTCTGTTTGGATGAAACCAATGGGTTGTTCCATATAGATTTCTTCATGCAAGTCCCCATGCAAGAAGGCAGATTTAACATCCATCTGATGGACTTCCCATTTGAAGGAGGCAGCAAGGGAAAGAACAAGGCGGATAGAGTTCATTTTGGCAACTGGGGAGAAGGTTTTAGTGTAGTCAATGCCTTCAACCTATGAAAATCCCTTAGCAACAAGACGAGCTTTATGTTTATCAACTTTGCCATTTGGTCCATACTTGGTTCTGTAAACCCATTTACATCTTACAAGTTTTCGTCCCTTTGGTAGAGGAACAAGATCCCATGTATCATTTGCCAATAATGAATGATATTCTTCATTCATAGCTGCTTCCCAATGTGGATGGCCTGAAGCTTCTGCAAAAGTGTTAGGATCATGATTTACTGGAGCTTGAGCCAGTAAAGAAGAGGCGCGTTCAAACTGAGAACGTGTACGGCGCTGATCTGTAGGATCACTGACAAGATCACCCACTGCATCCCGAGTAGCACGGACCCATCTTGGAAGCTGAGGAGCTGAAGGAGGATCCTGAGAAGGTGGGGGAGGATTTTCATCCTCACTTTCAGCATCTGAAGAAGAAATGTTTTCAAAAGTAGAAGAGATAGGAAGAGGTGGCACATCCGCCGGACTAGGCTCACAGGTCGATCTATTTTCATCAAATTTTACATCTCTTCTAATGATAACATTTTTGGACCTAAATGGAATAAGTCTATAACCTTTTATATCTTCAGAATATCCAACAAAAGTACATTTCTCACTCTTAGGTTCTAAAGCTTTATGCTTTTCATCTGGAATATGGGCCCATGTTTCACTTCCAAAAACACGAAAGTGACTTACATCTGGTTTAATGGAACTCCAAGCTTCTTCTGGAGTGATATTATTTAGAACCTTAGTAGGAGTGCGATTTATTATATAATTAGCACAATTAATTGCTTCGGCCCAAAAACTAAGACTGAGTCCTTTAGATTGCAGCATACAATTAGCCATTTCCTTTAAGGTGCGATTTTTCCTTTCAGCTACACCATTTTGTTGTGGAGTGTATGGAACAGTATGTTGCATTTGAATTCCATTCTCGGTGCAAAAGTTGATGAATGTGTTTTTAACATATTCTCCACCATTATCAATTCTTAACTTAAGAATTTGATGTCCAGATTGTTTTTCAACAAAGGCTTTGAAGGCCAAAAATGTGTTAAATACTTCGCTCTTGAGTTTTAAGAAGTATACCCAAGTGCACCTGGAGAAATCATCAATGAAAGTTAAGAAATACTTGCAGCCAGAGAATGAAGCAACAGGAAGTGGACCACATAAATCACTGTGCACAAGCTGTAAAGGGGTTGTGGCGTGCCAAGAGGCACGTTTTTCAAAACTGTCCCGATGATGTTTTCCGAGTACACATCCGGAACAAACACCATCTCTGCAAGATACCATAGGAAGACCTGTCACCATATTTTCTTTACATAGATGCTGAAGGGAGCGATAGTTTAAGTGACCAAATCGCTCATGCCAAAGTTTGCTCACTTCATCATTATGAGCAACAAATACTGAGGGAAGATTTGATGACCCAAAGTTGTGAAACTTATACAACCTTGTGGAATCATCAGCAATACCAGTAGCTAGAATCTGTTTAGGATCTCTTAGATCCTTGATTACAACATCATGAGGTGAAAATTCAACAATTTTACCTTCACCTGAATGAGTTATCTGATATACAGATAGAAGGTTGCAGGATAAGGTTGGAACACATAATACATCATTAAACTGACCATTGTCTAGATGAACAGTTCCAGTCCCTACAACATTAAGAGATCTATCATCACCAACATATATATTTTTGGTGTTACAATCATTTAAAGAAGAAAACATGGATTTGTTTTTGGCCATGTGATAAGAGGCTCCAGAATCAATGAGCCACTCATGAGAATGAGAAGAAGAAGATACATTTAATGCATAACCAGACTGAGATGATTGACAACGACATGCAGAAAGTGCCATTCCAGAAGATGAAGTTGAAGTTGAAGTTGAAGAATGCTCCACATGGATGTTATGTTTCTTCATTGCGGCTTCCAAGGCTTCCATCTTCTTAAAGCATTTAGATTCTAAGTGGCCATCTCGATTACAAAAGTTACAATGTCTATCAGTCTTCTTCCATTTGTTTTTATTGGTCTTATCATTTTGCTGAAATGATCTTTCATTTTGAGGCTGAGTTTGCTTAGGACCCTTGTTTGGTTTAGGACCATTCTTTTTAGGATATGACTTCTTAGGATTCTTTGAATTTGGTTGTTGCTAGGTGGCTAACGCTTTCTTGGAAGAGTTTCCAAGATTAAGAAGACCAAGGTGTAAGAGTTTTTCTTGTTCTCTTATTAAAGAATCACAAAAAGAGTCAAAGGAAGGGGGCTTGTATAAGTCTTTTCCTTGACAAATGAAAGCTTCCCTTGTAGAATGGAAGGTGGAAACAAATACAGAGTAGGCTGGTCCCAACTTAGTAAGGATGGAATAAATAAGGTTACTATCTTCTTTCTTAACCTTAAAACCTTCTAAGAGATATCTAAGGGTCTTGAATTTGGACAAGAAATCTTCAATGCAAGAAAAATTATTAGGATCCAATGTAAGCAACTCATTTTTAAGTTGATGGGCTCTAATTTCATTTTTAATCCCAAAAACTTTAGTGATGTGTTCCAATTCTTCATGAGGAGTATCAAGTTCTGCAATATGGAATCTAAGATCTGGAGAAATAGACATCCCTATCAAACCACGTGCTTGATCTTGTCTATTTTCCCATTTAGCAGCCTTGTCTTCATCTTTTGGTTTTGTCTCTTGGCCTATGGCTATTCTGTAGAGACCTTTACTTCTAAGTAAATCTTCCATGTAGGATATCCATTGGAAGTAGTTAGTGCTGTCAAGAATGACTTGGCATGGACTTTCCATTTTTTTTTTTAAAAACTAAAGCTGAAGATGCTGAAAGTAAGTATTCCAATGGATAGATCTCGAAAAATTAGGCTGTTTAAAAAAAAACGGCTCTGAAAAAGGCTTCCAGATGAAGAAGTTATGGCCTTTTGAAACAAATTTGTTGAAGTTGCCGGCAAAGTGCGCGGAAGTGCGGGAATGAAAAATCCGCCCAAAAAATGGAGATTGGAACCCGAGACCTCTACTCTCTTAAGATAGCTTTGAACCAATTGAGCTATACAAAAAATTTGAGAGAGAGAGAGAGAGAGAGAGAGGGGGGGCCTTGGGTTGCGTGCTTGCCTTGAGAAAGCTCTTTTTTCCAACAAAACAAAAACACAAAACCCAACACGAATATGCAAAGAAAATGAACCTTACGGTTCAAAGTTAGCTTTAGCCAGAAACTAAATATTTTTCTCAATGCTTCTGATTTTCCAAGATCACACTAAGGTGCAGGGAAAAGAGCATACGCATGATAAAAAAAACTTCCTTTTTGTTTTTGATTTGCCCAGATCGCACAAAGTCGCAGGGAAAAGAGCATACGCAGAAATGAAAGGTATAGATCCGGTAATAAAAAAAGCTAAATAAACAGAAACCGAAATAACCAGAGAGAAAATAACAGTAAACTGCAGATAAACACTATATACCTCCAGATCTTAAAAATGACGTAGTAGGGCTATCGGAAACCTTTTCGAATGAAACGAAAGGGGTTCCTCACTGGAACAGATGCTCTGAACAGAATAGAGCAGTCCTCTCGGCCCGAAAGCAGTCAGAAACAGAAGATCTAGGGAACGACAGCCGCATGCAGTTCTACCGGCTTCAGATTTGGATCACCAACGGACGCGGCCCTCAAATAGCTTTGATACCATGTAGGAATTTGCAGGGTAAGTTCCTCAGAAAGAACACCAAAAGGACACCGCTCACAACCAGATCTCAAATCAATACACCAGTATTTTGACGTGGTTAAAACCCTCAAAGAGGGAAACAGACCACGGCTTGTGCCAACGTGGCCACTACAGGCAATTTATTAATCAAAGAATGAAAATTTACATAAGCTTTCTCTCATGCACGGATTACCCGAACAATGACCCTCCATGCGCTTTAAATAGAACTCATGGACCAATCGGGTGTCAAGCCACGGATCAAGTGTCGGTAATACCGAGGAGAGAGTGAACCGTCGGATCACTACATATCGTGACCGTCGGATTGTAAGTTACAAAATGTACAACGGTAATATACAACGGTAAAGAAACACACTTTACCTAACTCTATACCTAACTCTATACTAGACCAAGTTGAACTTAACTATATCCTATGTGTCGAAATATCCTAACACTTTCCTTTAAAGAAAGTAGGGATTTATATTAGAAATATTCATACCATCTCTGCCATTGCCTATGCTTCATCTCTAATTTTACGGATCCCTCAGGTTGACAATTTAAGTGTTGAGGAGTTTGCTTAAGTGTAATTCCCGCACCCAACAACTGGGCTTTTGTTGAGGAGTTTGCTTAAGTGTAATTCCTGCACCCAACAACTGGGCTTTTTGTAACACGTTCAACTGTCGAAGAAAAAGTCACGTGGTCATTAATTTTCAGCGATGGTGAGCCCACACAGGTCAATTTTTTAACTAAACATTAGGAAATCTTTTTGATATTTTGGTTTCCACGATGATTTCAGCTGAAAATGTAACCTACGTGTGAGTTGATCACTGACTCTAAGTGTCTTCTAATGCATACAGATGAGCGTACGATTTTCTCATGATAACACCCTCGATTCACATGTCTACACGTGGCTCTTCTTATGTTAGGGTTCTACACTGTGTTGAGTTCCATGGTCCGTCAGCCCTGCTAGTCTCCTCTTGGTTCCACTCTACTCTCATTCATTCTCCATTCAAATTGCAATTGAGTTTTAAATAAAAAATGGTCTACAGACTTATCAAAGTCTGGATGATTGGCCTCCTAGTTGACATATGGTATGTAAGACAATTTGCTAGCAGGGTTGATGGGTTAAATCCCCATGGGCACCATTCTATATATGAAAAAAACACTATATTATTTGTTGAAACCATCAAATGTTAACATTACCCAACCATTGTATCTATCTCTCTCTCTCTCCATATATATATATATATAAGTAAGACTAGGCGAACTAATTTGATAGTTTAATAAAGTTTAAAAATATAAAATATTATAGCGACGGAGGTTAACATATGGTTATATATATATATATATATATATATATATATATATATATATATATATATCAAACTATGGATAAACCATATGTTAACCTCTGTCGCTATAAAATTTTATATTTTTAAACTTTATTAAACTATCAAATTAGTTCGCCTAGTCTTACTTGGATGCAACCCATTTGTTCGCCAGCTGAGTGTCTAGTGGCACCATTTGGTTTCCAAATTTGACCAAATTTTACCAATTTTAGCCATCGGCTTGGTTGAACTGCCAGATTAGCATTGATCCAAATTTGTCTGGAACTAGCTAAATTTGGTCTTTTTTCCAGTTTTGACTATAACTTTGACAAGGCATAGATTTCACATATGAACTTGGATTGAGGTGTCATTTGAATTGTTGGATTCCTGGTGATGAGATGGTCAATTTGGTCCTGATTTCGCTAATATTTAGGGACTATTACTTTTATCCCTTTTAGGGATCCTCCTCGATCACTTGATTTTGATGGCCTTAGAGAGTTTAATCCTTAATCATAATAAAAATCCCTACACCTTAGTTTATGGCTGGTTTGGTACAAATGAAAAATGTGTAGAATAATTTTATTAGAACTTGTTTTTAAAGGATCATGTTATGAAAGGGTGTGGATTTAAATCTTGATGATGTTTATAAATCTTGACCAATCCAAAAGTATTCAATTGAAATCACATATGAAATCATTTCAATTCAATTAACACTATCAATGGGAGGGAAAGAGAGGCCTACTCCTCCTTTAAAATAATTTAGAGATCTCACACCCTCTCATTGAACACTCCAAATCATTCAAGTATTTGAAAGATGAATATAATATGCATTTTTATCCTCCAATCCAACATTACCAATGAATTTTGAAAACACAAGGACACAAAATAAAGAACTAAACTTTGTTGTAAATGAAATGTGAAGATTTACTTATCTTGTGAGGAAAAAAAACACACGTACTAGCTAACAAAGAAATTTCAAGGTTATAGAATGGTAACGTTATCCAAGAGTGTAATCCTTCTAATGTCACTACAAACAAACATACCCAAACCAAAAAATGGAACATCTAGCACAAACACTTCATCTTCTTAATGTTTCCTTGAACACATAAGAAAAGAGTATTAATCAGAAAACAATATCAAGCAATAGCGACTAAAGGCTCTATTCAGATCACCTCTTCCCAAACACCTCACTCAAGAACCCAAATCAAAATATACAATTCAACCACACTGTGAAATACCCAAATCAACCAAATATAATGAAATCTAGTGAGAAGAGGGACCTTTATATCTGATCACAAAAAAATCAATTCATCTAGTACCTCTTGAATCTAATGCAAAGCTAAATCACGAAGGAAATAACTAATCTTGGCTTGAAATGGCCTCCTATAGGCATCCTCACTCTATGATATAGTACATTGAGGAATGGGGGGTAAAATACCACTTTATGTAGGGTTGTAATGAGTCATGAAGGTAGTAATATCAATCTATTAGTAAGGGGACAAAGCGATGAAGGTTTTTAGAAAGGTTTTTTTACCAAAACAAAGCTCAAATCAATGGGATTATGGGTGTGTGTAACTCAAAAATGACACAAATAACATAATAAACACTAGAGAATACTCAAGGAATAATTAAAAACGAGTGTTAGCAAGGATTTGTGAATATATGTAAAGGATCACTCTCTAGTTGAGTTGTTAGTTTTGTTAACTATATTTTCCTCCTATGGATAAGAATTTACACTCTATAGATCTTCCCACAATCTATACGTATAGACAAGTCAACCATTCAATACATTTTCACTATATCAAGACTATACTATGTTTTGATAGATTGAGATGCGGGAGAAGTAACATGTGTACCTTTATCTCTAAATTTTGATGAAGATTGTGAATATTGTGATTGTTGAGAATCCCACTCCCACACATATTTATCTTGTCTATGGTACTGTCACCTATATACTCAACACATCAAAAATAAGGAGCCTAAATTTTTTCTCCTACTAGTACAAGGAAAAGACCCTCTAGCGAAGGTTTTTTGCAAAAGCCCCAATAAAAATAACCCAAAAATCCATTTGTAGTGGAGGTCAGTAATGGAGTTGAGAAGGAAAAATTTTAGCGGATGTTTTTTAATAGTACATCTGTAATACACTAACGCACCACTGCATTACTAACTAGAAACATTGGTTTGTAATCAAATATGGTGTATCGTGGCAGAGTTGTTTTTTATTAAAAAAAAATAAAAGTGTGTTAAGTACATAAGGTGCACCAGTGTGTATACTACTCAATAGCACCCAAAAAGGGTTAAATTCAAATTTGTTAGTTGTAAAATTATTTTTTCCTAATCCAATACTATAATCTCATGATGACCCAGTGCTAAACGTGTATAAGAACTCCCTAGTGCATAAACAACATGGTGCACTATTGTGGGGTTTTTAATTTAAAAATAGTGGTGTGTTCTTATATTATACACACTAGTGCCATTAATTTAACTAAAGGCCATGGTGTTTAATAGAAAATAGTGCATCATTACAAGGTTATTTTTTATACAAATAAAAAAAACAAGGCACTACATATATAAGGTGCACTGGTGTGTATATTATTCGATAGCACCAAACAAGGGTTAAATTTTAAAAAAAAAATGTTCGTCATAAAATTCGTTTTCATCATTTCGATGTTATAATCTCATGAAGCCCCGATGCAATAAGCATTTATGAAATCCCCGAGGCATAAACAACATAGTGCACTGTGGCATGGTTTTTAATTTTAGAAATGTTGGTGTGATTCTTATATAATACACACCAGTGCCATTAATACAAATATAGAACTCGATGCTTAATGTACAATCATGCACCATGGAAGGGTTATTTTTTATAAAAGTAAAAAACAATGGTGCTCTAAGTAGAATAGGCACATTAGTATGTACAATACTCTATAGCATCAGACAAGGGTTAAATTTTAAAAAAATATCGGTCGTAAAATTCATTTTCTCCATATGGTTGCTATATTGTCATGAAACACTAGTTCTATCCCTCTTTATGAAAGGCCCAATTTGTAAAAACATGGTGCAATGAAAGAGTTTTTAATTTACAAATGATAGTGAGCTATATATAAGATAAGCATTGGTGTAGTTAATAGAACTATATGCTTGGTGCTTAACAGATAATAGCATTCCTTGGTAGGGTTATTTTTTATAAAAATAAGAAAATGGTGCACTGGTTAAGTCGGGTGACCCAGTGCATATATTAATAGAAAACACTAGACAAGGGTTAAATTTAAAAAAAAAAAAAAATGCTAGTCGTAAAATTCATTTTCACCATTTCGCGGCAATACTCACATAAAGCACCGATGCTTTCCCTTTTTACAAAATCCCTGGTGCATAAAAAATGGTGCACTGTGGCAAGGATTTTAATTTTAAAAACATTAGTGTGCTACTCATATAATAAGAATAGTTTCAATTAAAAGAATAATACATCCCAGTGCCCAATAGACAATGATGCACGATTCGAGGGTTATTTTTTTTAAATAAAAAATAACAGTGCAATAAGTAACTCTAGAGCACTAGTGCATATACTACTCGATAGCACTGTACTAGTGTTACATTTAACAAAATTCCATTCGTCAAATTAATTTTCACCATTCTAGTGCTATACTGCCATAGAGACCTAATGTTATGACCTTTTCCAAAAACATCGATGCATATACAACATCATGCACCATTGCAGGGTTTTTAATTTAAAAATAGTGGTGCACTAAGTGAATCTAGAGCACCAATGCATATACTAATCGATAGAACCAGACAATGGTTAAATTTTAAAAATATGTTGGTCATAAAATTCATTTTCACCATTTCAATGCTATAATCCCACAAATCGCAATGTTATTCCTTTTTTCAAATGATCGGGTGCGTATAACACATGTTGCACCATGGAAAGGTTTTTAGTTTAGAATTAGCAGTGATCTTCCTACGTAGTCAACACCAGTGTTGTTAATAGAATAATACACCCTGGTTCTTAAAAAATAATGTTGCACCATTGGAGATCCTTTAGAAAAATAAAAAATAAATGATGCACTAAGTAAATAGGAACCCTCGGTGTGTATACCACTTGATAGCACTACAAAAGGGTTAAATTTAGAAAAAATATCAGTCGTAAAATTTGTTTTCACCATTTCGGTGTTATACTGCCACAAAGCATTGGTGTTATTCTTGTTTTGAAATGCCTCATTATGTAAATAACATGGTGCACTGTGGCAGGGTTTGTAATTTAGGAAATGGTAGTGTGCTTCATATATAATCCGCACAGGTGTGTTGAGTACTCAAGCAAACCAGAACACTATTAAATAAAAAAAAAACTTACGGGTTGTAAAATTCATTTTTACCATTTGTAGTGTTGTATAGATTTCAAGCAATAGTGCCACATTTGCCTTTGTGAAGCACCTTGCCATCCTCCCTTGTTTTTCATCCTTCCATCCTTTGTTCACTATGTGCCTTTCAAATTTTGTCAAGCGGTGGTCAAATTTGATTTTTTCGATTATGTGGCAACCATGCCTCCCCGACGATCAAATGTTCAGATAATGTCTATGTTTGTCACTAACTTAGATTTTTAGTGGAATAAAATTGAAAATTAAGTTAAAAAAAAAAAAACATTTTTTTTTTGAATTTTGCATGTTGCGTTCTAGAGGTTTGACTTGCATCTTTCATGTTCCACCCTATAAATTTACAAATTGCACCACAATTTAGTGTGTCAAGATAACACACCATAATGTTTTAATATTATGTGATGTGTTTGGTAAATGGAAATGCACCAAGCCATGAAGTTCCACACCACACAACTTTAAAAATTATAGCTTTTATGGTTGTGCATCGGGTAACAGATCGAAAGCACCACTAATTGGTGCACAATATAAACACACTAGGAAGTTACATTCAAGGATGCACCACCATAAAAATTATTATTTGTTTTGTTAGTGAATCTAGTAAAATTAACTTCTTGATGCATTTATCTTTGCCAAATGTACCACATAAGATTAAAAAATTATAGCTTAGTGTGTCTGTTAACCTAAACATTCCAGTGTGGCGTGTCGACTAAAATTAACACACCAGTGTGAAATGTTATGTCAATGCACTGCATTGAAAAATAAAAATAACTAATTTTATGTATGCATGCACACTGAGAGTGATGCATCAAGTCGATGTTTGCACTGCACCTCATTCATTCCTATCTTTTGGTGCACCAAGGTTGAATTTGTTTTTTAATTAAAAGTTATTTGTCCATATTTAAAAATAAAATTTTCATTTAATAAAAAAAATATGTTTTATGTATCAGGCTAATGTATTTTATATGTCAATCATGTAGAGACATCAACAGAGAGAGGAGCAACAACAACAAGAGAAAAGGCTTGACCAATACAATGCAATACGAGAGTGGGAGGCACAGGAGAGGGAGATAAATTTGTACCCTTACCCTATTACGACAATGACACAAGGATTCTTGAGGAATGTAGGCCTCCTTAAGTACTATAAGGAGGCTACATCCCTTAAGGGGCGCACCAAGTTGTTGGTGCAACTGATCCACCAGTAGGATGTCCATCTATAGACTTTCCACATCAGTCTTGACATGTGGTACCAACCCACTAAAGAGGACATTTATTTTATCAATGGCCTATCTAGGAGGGGAGGATTTTCCCCAATTCCATGATGTCCCCATTGGTGTTGCAATAGAGAGTCAACTTATCTACTCTTAGAGATATGTTAGGGATCACATAATTTCTCTAGCAAATTTCTAGGTGTCTAGTGAACAACTAAAATCTCTTCTTTTGGTGCAAAGGAAGTTTGGTGCCTTTCACTATTAGTGAATACCATTTCACCCTCTACTAGTGATTTCTAGCACATTAGTTACCCTATTTTATTTTATGTTGATTCTTTGGTGCAAAGGAAATGATGTATCAAATAGTCAACCATTTTTTTGTGGCATTTTTTTATAGCTTGAGATAGATGTTGTGCTATGATACATGGGATTGAAGGCCGAACTTCCCATTGGCTTTAGCGATGCTTTGTTTATTTTTTCATATTTTTCTAGAGACGAGGCATACTTTTGATCGTTGATCTCCTAGGTCGATGACTTAGGTACGAATGCACATGTGGGGTGATATGATGCCTAAGAGGGGCCAATGGAAGTATCCAGCCAAGATTTCCATGATGCACTGGGGTTGCTAGTTAGTAAGGTCGACCAGATATCCATCATGGTTTTGTGTCCTTACAAGAGGATGGATTGGTGACAATGTCCCCACATCCTCTTCACTCAAGATGAGCTAGTAGATGATATAAGTAATATCATTGTTTTCTTTAAATTAATCTAGTTTCATTTTATTTTCTTAGTTAATTGGAATGATTTTTATTCTAGCACATTCTTTGACTTGTTCTATTAAATTGTTTAATGAAATTGTCTAATTGTTGTTGTGTAGTATATATTTTGTAGATATTGGAAAATTTGTTGGGGACATTACTCCTCCCCCACCAAATGTAGATGTGGAGATGGTCAAGGCCACAATGGGTGAGGTACATCCTTAAATGCAGCTGCCCATGGACATATGACCAAGTAGGCTTAATGTTAGATTCAAAATGGAGTTGGGTGACCAAATCTCTACACTTTTGGTTGAGGAGGGAGTTTGCCTTATGGCAGTTCAATACATTAAGATATATCTTAGAATCCTAGAGATCTGGAGGGACTTTTTATGTGATATGATGAGTCTTATGCATCATATCACTGGAGATAGCAAGCTACTGGAAGTGAGAAGGGATAGCCATGTAAATACACAATATTCACCCATTACTACCCCATCTGATGATAATTAGTGTGGTGATCATTTTGGTAGTACTCCACCTCTTGCTACTTCACCTCACCCACTATTTGTTTCTCCTGAGAGAGTAGATCAACCAATTCCTCCTCCACCTCTTACTTCGACTCTTGAGGCATTTGACTATCCATCGTCTTCTACTACAAACCAAGGCTGAGCTAGTATTGTTGTACTAGATATTCTATAGCAGTTATTTGAATTGTTTTTATATATATATATATATATAGATATAGATATATCGTTTTTTCTTTTCATGTTGATGTACTTAATTTATATGTTGGTGTTGATGTGTTTATTGTCAGGTCATGTTAGATATATTCATTTAATTTGGTTGTAGATAGATGTGTATGTTATAAAAATTATTTGAAATGAGATGTATATTTGAGGATTTGTGTGGTGATGATGTTAAACAATGCTTGTGTTTTGTTAGATGTGATCACGATGATGATGCCCTGTTAGATTATTATATTTGTGTGCTAGCTAATGACATTTATATGTGCTAGAGGTGTATATAACTAGATGATAACGATTTTGAATGTATATTTTAGATGATGTTTATGTTTGGTAAATGGTTATCATCATGATGTTTATTTTTATGAAATACTATTTATTATAGAGTATGTATTGATGAACTTATATCAAAATTTTATTTATGGAATTACATGCAAATCGACTTACTTTAAATAAAAATGCAAAAAAAATTATAGATTACAAAGTTTAAGATTGTTGGAACTATAATTGTAAAATTACCATAAATATTTTTCTATTGCATAGATAGGTCATACATATTCATTCTAAATAAATTCTCATCCAAACAAGGGTTGTGAACAACATAGTCCTTGCCTATAGAAAACATAGAAAATAAAATAAAACTAACATTTGCACCACATGTTGCAAAGGAAATGTCGTAAGGCATAAATTTGAGAAGAATGGCACTTGATATTTCAAATTTGAGGTATATCAAGGCTAGCACTAGTATTTATGTGATGTGAGCTACTCATTCTATGGCCAGCCTGTATTTGAACATTTCTTTTACAACCTCCGGTCTTTGTCTGTTTCTTGCTTACCACAAGGACTGCTATACCCGATCAGATTACTGTGGTGAGCTAATAGCTTTATTTTATGGGGTCATTCTACTGTGTATTAGTTTTCATCATCTGCATCATTATATTTATATTTAGCATTCTCAGTGTTTTCATAACATTAAGATATATATCTATTACAGAAAACAATGTCAGTGATGATCACAGGTCATAAATAATGACAAATAAAACTAATGGATTCATAATAATGGAGTATCTATTATGAATTCCAACAAGAAAACCTATTTAGGAAGCGAACCAAGAATAACTTAATCCCATCATCATAATCAAATATCTTAAATTCCAAGCACATAGAAGCAACATAAAACCATGCAGTCATAAACAAGCTCAAAATTAGGGTATCGATACCAATTAAAATTGTAACAATTTCTTCCAAAGACAAACAATGTTCCTTTTATATTCAACATTGGTCTGTTTCTCAATGTGCTTGAAGGTGAGATATCATTTGATCATGGAAGAAACCTTGAATTAAGCATAAATTATATGACTGGGTAGTGATAGCTGGGGATGAAATCTAATCCTAGTGGGAGGCTATGACAGCCTGTAAAGAGAAGAAACATGATTGCAGGATTTCTACATAATGAGAATGATGAACATGCTATACTATCTTTGTGAAAGAATATCAATGTTCAATGATCAAATTGAAAAACTGGAAAAACATTTCATGTGCCCCGGGCAGGTGAGTTTAATCTTATCTGAAAATCCAATAATTTATCCTATTATTGATCACTTTCTAATCAAGCTCAATGCTTTGAGGGTTCTTGATCTCTCCCATACCCAAATAAATTCACTGCTAACATTGGTCACTCAACTCACATTGCTTGAATTTCTCACATTAAGTTCTATTAACATCAAGGAATTGCCTCCAGTTATATGCAGTCTTTCTAGGCTTCAATTCTTGGATCTTTCAGACTGCAAAGTCTTAACATCATTGCCAAGTGAGATTTCTAAACTCACTTGTTGAAAAGACTACATTTCAGTATCGGTATGGAAAAGGTTTTGAATGATCCCATAACTGTTGTGGCTCTAAAGGACCTCACAAATCTTATAGAGCTCTGTTTAGTCTTATTTTCAAAATTTGATATACTAGCAACCATAATGGGAAATTGGCCATAAATTAGTCATTTATATTGGCATCACATAAATAGGAATAAACTTAAGTATAGTCTTCCCAATGAGATATAGAAGATGAAGAAGTTGCGAAGACTTTTATTGGATGATTACATTGGAGCGAAATTGCCCAAAAGGATGTGTGAATTTCAACAGCTGGAAAGATCAAAATTGGATGGCAGTCACTATGTGAAGGAGCTTCCGCCATTGGAGAGGTTTTCCACTTTGAAATTTCTAAAACTAAGGAATTACTCCAATTTTTTATTTATTTTCCTATCATACCCTCTAACCCTAACACTTTTTTTTTTTTGGGCGTGGTTCACAGACACCTTTAGTCAGTCGGTGGTGCTACATCCACGGGAAAAATCTAGCCTGATGCCCCTTGGCCTACTGCAAGACCTAACCCCAAGAGCTTTCAGGAATTGACCCTCTAACCTCACATTTGGCGAGGCCCCGACTTGACCAATTGAGCTAACCCTTGGGGCTCCTCTAACCCTAACACTTACTAATTATATGAAACAAATTCATGAAAACATTTTTTTAGTAAAACCCAATTCAGAATTACACAACTAAAAAATAGGGCAGTACTAGTTACAGATTAATTCACACAAGGGAATTAGACAAGTAGACTTGCTCCCAGGTTCTCTTCTACCAAATCGATTTGGAACCTTAATGCTTACTAAATATTTTTTTTTTCCAGGATACAGAGCATTGTGCCTACAACTTTTAAATTTTTATTATAATATGAAAATTGTTTTCTGACCTATGGTTCCAACCTTAAGATGGGGTAATAAAGAAAAATTCAAGAAAAAATAGAGACTGCAGTTCAGCTCCGAAAAAGCAAAGAGTTCTTTCAAAATTACTTTTCAAGGGTTTTGAGTGCTAGTATTTAGGGACTACATGCAGAGTAAATCTCAATATGTATATCTACTTATAACAATCCCTAAATTAAAAAGATTGAAAGAGTAATATTCTTTGTAAACATTTTATGATAGCTTTTTCTCAAATACAAGAGCCACTATAGTTAAAACTTGTTTCAAACTATGGTCAAAGTATTCTAAAACTTAGGAATTACTCCAGTTTTTTATTTATTTGCCTATTATACCCTCTAACCCTAACACTTTCTAATTATATGAAACAAATTCACGAAAACATTTTTTTAGTAAAACCAATTCAAAATTACAAAAATAAATGATAGGGTAGTAGTAGTTACAGATTAATTAACATAAGGGAATTAGACAAGTAGACCTACTACCAAATCCATTTGGAGCCTTAATTTTTACTAAATATTTTTTGTTTCCAAGATACAGTGCGTTGTGCCTACAAATTTTAAATTTTTATTATAATATGATTTTTTTTTTACCTATGGTTCCAACCTTAAGATGGGGCAATAAATAAAAATTTAGGACAAAATAGAGACTACAGTTCAACTCAGAAAAAGCAAAATTTCTTTCGAAATGACTTTTCAAGGGTTCCGAGTGCTAGTATTTAGGGACTATATGCAAAGTAAATCTCAATATGTATATCTACTTATAACAATCCCTGAGTTAAAAAGATTCAAAGAGTAGTATTCTTTGTAAACATTTTATGATAGCCTTTTCTCAAATACAAGAGCCACTATAATTACAGCTTGTTTCAGACTATGGTCAGAGTATTGTGAGTGGGTTTCTTTGTAAACATTCTATATCAAGTATCAAACCAAAACCTATTTGGGAGTGACTCTTTCAAACTACTTCATATTAAAACCAAAATTCAAATTTGTGAAGCAGTATGCATTTCTGATCACTAAATGCAACCTTAATATGTAGGTTGTAAATAGAATACAAATCTACGATACCTTAATTTGTAATTTCCAACATTCCCACTTTCTTAGCAATGCACCTTGGTAATAGCATGTACTGTCTTTAAAATCCTCAAGTCCAACATGCACTGATTCTCTATAAAGAGCAGCAATGTGGAACAATACTTTTCGACCTGTAGCGATGACCTATGTTTAGTATGAAGGTGTCTGAGTGGATGTTTTGTATTGTGAAAAGATGTCTTCATTTCGGATTTTGTGTAAATGCTACATGTACCTGTTTAACCTATCAAGATCAATAGTAGTAGAGGCCTTCAAGATCAATGATTCTTGCAGAGGCAGAAACACTGCCCCATCTGGGTTTGCATATCATACACTTTAGTTAGTGTAAATGTGATCTCCAACTTAAGTCAGTTTGTCGTCATCAAGCAACGCAATGAAACCAAGGAAATCCAAAACATTGCTAAAGATGCCATGTCATTTGTCTGGATACAGACACCAGAAGAGATGCAAAAGATGTAGAGTCTTTGTATTGGATGATTACAATGCAATGAAACTAAGGAAATCCAAAACTCTGCTAAACCTACCATGTCATTTGTCTAGATATAGAGTACAGAAAAGATGCAAAAGATGCAGAGTCTTGTATTGGATGATTACATTGGAGTGAAATTTCTCAAATGGATGTGTGACTTTCAATAGCTGGAAAGGTTAGAATTGGATGGTAGTCACTGTGTGAAGGAGCTTCCTCAATTGGAGAGGTTGTCCATTTTGAAATTTGTAAAACTAAGGAATTACTCCAACATGAGAGACTTGGGAATAGATAACTCTAGAGATTCAGGAGGATTTCTGATGTTAGAGACCATGCATTTGTCTAGTGTGACCAAGCTCTGAAGCATCACTGAGGAAGGTGTGTTGAAGACAGGAACACTGCTCAACACTCACCAAATTTCCTTTAAAGTGTGCTTCTGCAACCAGTTAACTTATTTCCCAATCTCAATTGCCTGGATGGAATAAACCATTGAACATGTTGGATATTGAACAAACTAGAAAAACTTTGTGTAACCTCACATCACATTTGGAAGAACTCCTCCCATCCCTATTTTACATCAAATAGGGAACTGTGTTCAACTATGCCATGGAGCACATTTTTCAAATGACTGAAAAAGCATACTTTGAGGGTATCCACTATGATTTGCATGCCATATAAAAAATTGTGCATTATATTATATATTTTTTAATTTTTGATACAAAAGCATTATGTTAGATATTTTTTCCTCTTCTCAAAGAAGTCTTTTTTTGTGATATTTTGATTTAGAGAAATTGGTTTCTTAAGAAATTATGTGAAATTATTGTATAGTGTTTTTTAAAGCCTAAAGGATGTTATCCAGAGTCACAACCAAAATGTAATCATACAGACCTTTTATTATATGAGCACATTAAAAAAAGAGACCTAGAACATGGCCAAGGTATTTTAAGCCATTTCATCAAAGGTATAAAATTAAGTAGAGTTAAAATATCGGGACTCTGCAAAAAAATGCAGCAGAAACTTTATGTAATTAACCGTCTTTTTTCTTATATACTAGACTTTGGTGAAATTGTTAAAAAAAGAAAAAAGACTAAACTAATAAGCCATTCCTGGCATTAACATGTGCAGACCATACAAGGGTCTTATAACCCTAATGCAGTTGAAATTCATAGAAACTCTGGGTAGAAAACCCAAAAAATGCATTGATTCTCTATAAAGAGCAGCGATGTGGAACAATACTTTTCGACCTGTAGCGATGACCTATGTTTAGTATGAAGGCGCCTGAGTGGAGGAAGTAACAATAAAATTTCACGGAATGCACCTGCCATGAAAAAAAAAGAATGAAATTAGATGAAATGAATTGTAACTGTACAAAGCAAATCGATGTTGACAAAAAAATAAGGTAAAAAATAAAAATCCTCACGCATTTACTTGGAAGGGTCATTGGTTCAGCTCCTTCTCAGTCGGGCCAAACCTGTGAAGTATAGCACCAAAAGGGGAGTAACTTGAAAGATAAAAAAATAAAGAGACATTAAAAAGGGTAACTCGCCACAAACTAATTAGGCTCTTAGGTAACCAAACAAAGTATGCTAAGAATTTGAATGATGATGAGGGTTTTACACACAAATAAAGGGGAAGTAGTGAAAGTTTAATCTCTACAATTTAACTAAGAAATACAACTTATCTACATTGCTTGGAATGTAAAACTTGCACTGCAAAAAGAGGTACTAAAACATAGAAAATGTTTTCAGGATTGCGACAAAACCTAGGTCACTGATCTTCAGAACACCATTATTTCCATTCACGAATATATTGTTACAATTCAGATCTCGATGAATTATGTGAGGGTTATGATTATCAAGATAATGCAATCCTTCCAATATCTAACAAGCCCAATTCTTCACCGCCTTCATGGAGACATGCCTGTGCTTTTGGAAGTACTGCCTCAGGGTCCCGAAGGTATAGAATTCTCCTTGCTAAAGCACGAAGATTGTCTCCAACAAGAGCATTATATCTTTCCTGGGATTTATGTTGAGTAGACTTTGCTTCATCAAAACCACTTTGATGGCCTTCTCGGAGTTTTTTAAGCCCTCTCAAAACTAGGAGATTCCCCACAGTAAAAAGAAGATACAAGGGCAATTTCTTCACAAATTGCATAGGCCTCTTGTTCAGCTCTGGCTGGGTAACTCTTATTGGGAAACCTAGTGAGAAATGGAATGGGTCCAAACTCTATTGTTATGGATTTGCCCCTGCGCGTGCACGTGAAGGAGGAAGGGAGTTATATTGTTTTTGTTGTAACTGTCTCAACTGGGAGGAAGAGAGTTATACAGTTTTTTGTTGTAACTATCTCAACTATTAAGTATTAATCTGGCGGTGAACAAAACTTCAATCGTCTAACATTTCATCTGAGGGTGCAAATCAGTACACGGTGGAAGTTGGGCAATTGATTTCAAAAGGGAATGCCATATAGCGTAATTATAAAACATCTCTAAAAAATAGTAATTACACAACAAAATCAATTTTACATGCAATTAAATTGTACAAACCTGTAAACAAAACTACCTTTCTAGTCATAATAAAGTGTAGAAATCAAAAAGTTGTGACCTATACTTATAATACAAGAATTAGAAAATATCTAATTAATCTTTGCAATTTATTTTAAAAGAATATATTGCAACATGTAATCAATAAATAAAAATTTCAAAATATTTACAATAAAATTAAAATGTATAACTGATTGGTGTATAAAATCAACTTTAATGAAAACAATTGTTCATAAAATATTGGATTATAAAAATAATATTACAGTTAATTTGATTTTATAAAGTTAATAAATTATATTATATTTATTAATAATAATTATGAATGAAGAATCATTAAAATATATATTTATTAATTATAATTATTATTTAAAATATATTTTTTAAATTTTCTTCTTGGGGTAGCTCAATTGGGAATGGTCATGGAAAGGGAGTCCCACCAAACCAGAAGTCTTGGGTTCAAATCTTGTGCTATCCCCCCGATTAGGGTAAGAAGTTGAACATGATGAAGATGTAGTCCTATGAAGCTTAATATATATATGTGAGTGTGTCTGTGTGTGTGTGTGTCTGTGTTTTAATTATAATTATAATTATCTTTTTAATTTCTAATGTTTAAATTAATAAATATAAAAATAATCTTTTAAGCTTATTTTTAAAATTCAATCTATTGTTAACTTTAAAAAATTTATTACAGAATTATTTATAATTAATTTAGATTTAATATAACTAAAAAAATTGTATTTCAATAAAATTTAATTTATCACTAATGTTATGAGAGTTTCAACCAATTTAAATTTAATATTTATAACATCTCTTTCCAGTTTAGATATAATTTTAATATCTACCAATTTAAATATAATATCTTACCAATTATATAAAATGACAACAAGACGAATAAAAAATAATATAATTAGCATGGGATCTATTAGCAGGGATATTTTGAGATGTGATCACGATGATGATACCTTGTTAGATTATTATATTTGTGTACTAACTAATTACATTTATATGTGTCAGAGGTGTATATAATTAGATGATGTTAGTGAATTTGAATGTGTATTTTAAATGATGTTTATGTTTGATAGATGTTTATCATCATAATGTTTATTTTTATGAAATGATATATATTTATTATAGATTATATATTGGTGAACTTCTATCAAAATTATATATATGAAATTACATGCAAAAATGTTTACATTAAATAAAAAATGCAAAGGTATTTTTATAGATTATAAAGTTTAATATGGTTGAAACTATAATTGCAAAATTCTTATAAATAGATATATAGATAGTTCATACATATTCATTCTAACTGAATTATTTCTCAAAAAACAAATACATATGAAGAAATGTTATTTTCCATTGTATTATTTACTCTTTTTTAATAGACTCTTTTACCCTAATGTTAATGTTGCGATCAACACCCTCCAAAATTTTTCCCACTTGAATTTTGGAGCCTACTAAGGATCTTACAATCTATCGTTCTATGGTCACTTCATGGTCGATTGATTTTTTGCTAAATTTTCAAGTTTTCTTCTTAGACTTTAAGTGTCAAAGTCACTTTCTCATACATGCTCATGAATTCACAAACATGCGTCTTTCTATGAAAACTTAGATAGGCATTGCACAACTCTTAAAAGAAAGGCCTCCGTAATCACTATTGACTATGAATGTGAGATCCACAAGAAAATTTCTTGTGAAATGTTCAAATCATATCGACAATCATTATGACACACAACTGAATAGTTGATCTCACTTTGGTTGCAATTGTACTACTATTTCGATGAGTTTATCAACTATTACATTTACACATTTTGATTTCATAAGTGATGCTTCGCCCTTTGCGACTATCACTTTTACTTTTTTTCACTTTAATAAGCTGTGTTTTCATGTTATCTTCACTCTGGAATGTGTTATTTCAATTTCTTTAGCATTTCCAAGTGTCATATTCACGTTTTATTACAATTGCAAGTGTTGCATCTAACTATTTTCACTCATGTATGCATCGTACCTTTGCAAATCACTAAAGGAACCCCAGCAAACATTTTTTCATTATATGGTCTTATATATCATAAGAATATGTGCTATACACATTTCTATAGCTTGGCACACTTTCTAGTCATAGTCAACTGTTGTGTCAAAAATTGTGTTATGAGTGTCATAATGTGGTGTTTCAACTATCACACTTAGAAATAAGTGTCTCTTTGTTGTTTTTTCAAGGTTTCATTGTTGTTCATGAGTCTATTGAATTCCCCTAGCTTTTATTGATGATATTCATGTGTGTGATCCATGTTTGAGTTTTGTTCATATGATTTTACCTTTCTTACTCTATTGGTCTCACACTTAGCAATTTTCAAGCTCTTCTTAATCCTACTACTCAATGCGAGTTATGAAAGATTTAATCCTTCACTAGTTCATGAGGAAAACTTATTCATGAGCCTCATTAATGATATCTCTTCCTCTTAGATTTGTGCACTAACCTTATCTTAATGTTAACTCCTTTGATTGGAAGTTGGGAATGTTCAAAACATAATCACCTAACCCTTTTTGCTTATACTAACTCACTACATTGAGTTTTGAGTGGCGCTACCTTGTATAGCACATGGAGAATTTCCAGTGGCCCTCTACAAAATAAAACTACACCATGCAAGGTCTCCTCCCTCTCACAGTGCATTAAACATATATTGGGAAAAGTGGCTTACCTTCTACTGCCTACCTCAGTGAACTACACAATCTCCTCTTAAAAACAACCCTTGCAAGATAAACTACACTAGTGTAGGGTGAAAAGCATACTTCTAGTAGACAATGAGTCACTTCAGAAGTAGATTACATTACCCTTTAAGCCTCCCTTTCCCTCCCATTGCAGGGCACAATTTTAGTCAGTAATGACTCAACTCTTAGCCACTAGACTTTCCAAATGCGTAGAAGATTGATTCAGATCTCTTCCTCCTAGTGCATGGTGCAATTCCAATCAATAGTGGAGATTCCCTTAGGAATAATAAACTAGAACTTAAGACTTCTCTCTCATATCAAGCATGACACAGTTCTAGTCAGCAAGATATCAAACCTTGTCAACTAGACTCCCTCACTACATTGAAGCATGTCCTACCTCTTTCCTTCAGTGCACTATGTATTTCTTGTCCACAATGAGGCCTTTCCTTAGCCATTGTGAAGCTCAATTGCATTATCACTGCTTCCTTATACCTCGATCCTAACACAGAGTGTAGTTCTAGCTAGTAAGCTCATCAACAATGCAATACATAGCATCAAAGAGAAGAACTTGGCATTGCCACATCATCATCAAGTTCCATGTCATCAATGCCAAGTCATGGCTTATACACATGTCATCACCATGTCATATGTGTCTATGTGTATTGCCACATGATTTGGATTGTAATAATGTATTATCAAAAGGAAAATGAAAAAATGTAAAATTTTGGGAGTCCAAGAGTCACATGTGGAATATGAAAAGTCACATGAGTACCAAAGAGTCATATATGTACAAAAGAGTCATTAGGAAAAACCCAAAATTCTTATGAAAGTGAAAGGTCACATTAGTAGCCCAAGAGTCATAGAGGATATCAAAGGTTATTCCTCTTGTTATAAAAGAAAGCTCATAGCTCAAGCAAAGGGATTTGGAGTCTTAGGCTTTGGAGAGATAGATTTGGTTTCTCTAGCTTGACATAGCAAAGAAGATCATTACTTGGAGAAGAAAGAATTGAATTAATGTTCCACTATTGGAAGTATTATATCATCAATGTAATATTGTACTTGGATAATTCACTTAATAATTGAAGCTCAGTGAATTAACACATTTTAATGCATGTATCATGAATGTTGTAAGACTATTCTTAGATGATTTTAGTATATGTCATGTTCATATGTACTAAGGAAATTGAACTACTTCATTCGCATTGGTAATTATCTTGTTGAATGTGTGTTATAATTTCTCTAATGATCATTATGTCCATGTGAACTACTTCACTAGATAACTAACAAATACTTTCTTGCTCTCATATGCCTATATTAGGTTAGATCTATTACTTCCTTCTAGATACTCACTCTTTTCTCCCATCTTGTGAAAGTTTCATTTTACATATTTCAATTGATGTTTCATAGTGTCAACTCCCTTGCTAATTTTAAAGGTTATGTGTGTAATCTCTTATGCTATTCATTGTAGTCAAAGTGAACCTTAGAGTTATGGTGGCTGGACCAATAATCCAGTTGGGCTCCTACTCCAAATGGTGTGAATTCTAATTGGGACTTCACATTGAGGAGACCCCATGCATGTTGGTAGTATCCAGCACTGTCAACATTCTAGCACTAGAAGTGTAGAAATATGACGTAGAATTGCAACTACTCAGGAAATTTTAATCTAAATCAAGAGACACAATTCTACTATACTATTCTATGGACATTAATTCACAATTTAGAACAACAATCTCAAACATGAAGTAAGAAATAACACACTTGCGCAATACTTTTCTAGGGGAAAGAAACCGCTAAAAGCCTCTTTAGCCTGCTTGCATTAATAACAAGAATAGAGATGTATTACAATTACTTGTTCTCTCTGAGCACAAACTGTAAGTGAATAACCTACCTCTCTGCTGAATGAGAAACTCTAACCTAGAATTAGTCAATTTATGCCTCATCTTGAGCCCTTATTTCCTTACACAAAGCCTGAAGAATTAGGTCCCTATTATTTAGGAATTTTTCTCCAATTGACTATGAAATTCCCAAGGTTGGTCATCTGGTTGCATGCAACACCTTCACACTCCATAATAGCCTACAACTGATGTTACACTACCTTGGAATCTCCACCATAGCTAGGGAACTCAAATTATCTGCATCCACTAGATATTTTGGGTTGAATTATAAGGTAACTAGATGATCCCTGATTTAGACTGTTGTCCCACTGCACTACTAGCCTTCCACTATTTTTATTAACAATTAGAACTATTTTTAACTAAACACAACTTGTAATAAATGACCTTGATTGCCAAAAAATAGCAATCACACATTCTTAACTAAACTTCAAACCCTTTAACTCGAATTTACTCTATAAACTAAGTGACACAAGCCATGTCATTACAAGTTCGCTGCATCCAAGTTATTTACTGATGTGGAAATTCAGATTTTCTCAATTTGACCAAAAAAATCAAATTGAGACTTTCTTACTGCACTTGTCAACACTCCCTCTTAGCAAGAAAGGGATTATCAACCACTCCTACTCTACACCTATGGAACTCAAACTTCCCTCTTAACAAGACCTTTGTCAAAATGTCAACGTCTTTTTCCTCTATCGAAATGCCTTGTATCAACATTTTCTGCCTTTGCACATAGTCTTGTAAATGATGATACTAGATATATGTATATATATATATATATATATATATATATATATATATATACTTGGATCAATAATGAAATATAGGATTCTCATAGATCCTAATGAAACTCTTATTATCATAATAGATCAACATTGGATCCATCATCTGACCAAACAGTCCCACAATTATATTTATCATCTGTATCGCCTCACATGCTGCTTGACTTGCAACCATGTATTCTACTTCTTCCTAGCTAAGTGCCACATATATTTTCTTCATGTTGTGACAGCAAACTATTATGGACCCAACACTAAAAATTCCACTTGATGTACTCTTTAAGTCTGGTCAAATCCCTACCCAATATACATCTATGAAACCACACAACTTCACTCCCTCTATCTGTGTGTACCATAATTCATACTAGGTACTGCCTCTAAGGCACGTAAAACATGCTTGGTTTCCTTCGAAAATAATTTGTTTGTCCTAATCATAGCTTGGCTCTCTTGGTTGATTGCACATCACATATCTAGTCATTTGTTCACAACATACATCAATGAACCCACTAGTTGTCGGTAAATGGTAGCATCCACCTCTTCACCTGAGGTGGTAGTCTCCTTCCTCCAATTGGTCACTAGAGATGTCTCCATGGGCTTACAACTCTCCAAGTGGAATATCTACAATATCTCATTTACATACTTGCCTTGAGACAGAAAAATTCCCCATCATATTGCCATACTTCTAGCCCGAGGAAGTAGTGCATGAGACCCATGTATTTCATCTCAAATTCCCTTACAAGAGCTAATCAATTGCTCATCACCAGTTAATATTAAATCATCAAAATATGAAATAATGATAACCAATTTACCTTCTATCAAAATATCATGCAAGTTCACATCCACTTCAATTTTGGTGAAGCCCAAACCAGTGAGATAATTGTCGATCCTAGTGTACCAAGCAGAGGGTTCCTATTTAAGACCGTACAATGCTAGCTTGAGTCTGAACACATTAGACTCCATATCAAATGTATCAAGACCTTCTGATTTCTAAATGTACTCCTCCTCCTCAATAACCCCATTGAGGAATGTTTCCTTACATGCATCTGGTGGATATTTCACCCCATCTATGCAACCAATGCAATAATTGATCTAATGGATGAATACCTTGTTATAGAAGAAAAGATTTCCTCATAGTCAGTACCTCAACTTAAGAGAATCCTTTAGCACAAATTCCAACCTTATACTTCTCTATGCTTCCATCCACTACATGCTTAGACTCGAAGATCCATACTGAACCCACAACTGATTTATCTTTCGATCTTGGGATCACTTCCCCAACACTGTTCTTCGTGATGGATTTGTATTCATCCACCAGTGCATCAACCTAAATAGGTTCTCAACTTCTTCCTGAAAAGAGGATGGCTTAGTCTCTACAAGCTTAGCCATTAAAGCCATTTAGCCAATGTACCTCTCAGGTGACCTCCTTTGCCTGCACATATTTGAAGGAGCTCCCACATTGTCCCTCGCATCCTCAAACAATCTACTAGCTTCCCTGTTTCTTTTTATAACTTCTCTAGATGTTTCTACTTGAGTGGATGTCTCCACTCTCTACTACTCTATTTGTGGTTTCTCCACAACTTCCTGAGGTTCCTCCTTTGGAGATAAAAGCTCCTATTCTTGTGGGATTTGAAGCTCCCTCTCAAGAGAGAACCACATCACTTTTACCTCATCAAAATTTACATCCCTTCAGACAACTATAATTCTTATGTAAGGTAAGTACACATAGTAATTGTGCGGAGTTTTGGTGTAACCCAAAAACACTCCCAACTCTATTATTGGCTCAAGATTATTCCTTGAATCTTTGGAGACATGGTTGTAAACAGAGGCTCCAACAATCTAAAGTGAGACACATCTGACCTTGTGTTATGAAACCAACTCACAAAAAGATAGAAAAGATAGTTGAATGACTTAGAATTCAGCCTCATCGAGGGGTCAACCTCCTTTACATTACACAAATGAACAATTCTTGGATGATACAAATGAAAATGCCTCCTTTCTCTATATAGGAGTCTAAGGGGTCATAATATAATCAGAGCCAAAATAACAATAATAATGTAAGGGCATAATAATAACAATAGTGGGATTCTATGGGGCACAATAGTGACAATATGGGAACTACATGGGTACAACAATATAATAAGGGGGTTGTACTAATAAAAATAAGGGGTTACACTAGTAGTATAGGGGCCTAACATGCCCCTATCCTTCAAAAAGTGTTGTCCTCAACGCTTGAGTAGTTTTTGATGCTTTTGTATAAAAATTTTGTCCTCCCATGTGGAATCTTCAGCAGGTAAGTTCTTCCACCTGATGAGATACTCTGAAATTGATCGATTTCCTAGCTTTTGGGTTCTTGTTTCTATGACTGCTCCAGGTTCCAATATGATTTTTCCTTCGTCTTCAAGTTCTGGAAATATTGTTTGAATTGGGATATTGTGCAACTTTTGAATGAGTGGCCACACTTCTTTGTCCTTCTTCCATTCATCCCTTGCTTTGTTTATCCAATTTGGTTGGATAATAGAAATAGCACAAAACAATGCTTCCACATCCTTTCTTGAGAGTGCATCTGAAACAAAAAAATTCTTCCCTTTTCTGTAGATGATGTCAAAGTCATAACCCAACATATTTGTGACCCATTTTTAATGTTCTTCTAATGATAATATTTATTCTAAAATGTATTTAAGGCTATCATGATCCATTTTTACCTTGAATTGTCTTCCCATTGGGTAAGGTCGCCATTTCTTAGTGCATGTAGTATTGCCAACATTTCCTTCTCATAAATAGCTTACTTGACATGTAACCGTAAAAATACCCAATCACCTACATCAAAACATTTTTCACTGTGATGTTGATCAACTTATTTTTTCATTCGATTCTGCACCAAAGTTGTTGGGTCCCTATAATACTAGTGATTAGCCCATTACTATTGTAGTTATACCCCTTATTAATATTTTTTTGCCCCTATTTCCCCCATATTGTTATTATTGTGCCCCATAGAATCCCTCTATTGTTATTTTTGTGGCTTTATATTATTATTGTTAGGTCGGCTAGATTATATTATGACTCCTTAGACTCCTATATATAGAAAGGAGGTTTTTTCATTTGAATCATCAAAGAATTGTTCATTTATGTAATGTAAAGGAGGTTTCCCCCTCAAAGAGGCTGAATTCTAAGGCGTTGATCTATCTTTTCTATCTTTTCTTAAGCTGGTTTCATAACATTTGGTATCAGAGCTTTGGATTCTAGGGTTTCGCTGCTCCAAACAGGTCATCGTGGCATTTTCACTATAACTTTTTCTCTACAACGTTTCAGAAGTTGAAAAAAAACCATTTGAGAAGAAATCGCACTGAACCTTGGGTCCGAATTTCAAAGCTTTTTGCGCTACATTTGTGGAGATATGGTCTGAGGATTTTGGTCTTTTTGCAGACTCCTAAACTACATTCCAAACAGGTGACCTGGGGAAAATCGTCATAACTTTCTCTCTGGGGATAGGATTGAAATTTTGTAAGAAAGTATAGAAAGAGGATGGACTATAGTTTCTTGTATGCATTTTTTAGATCCAAAGGTCGAAACTATGACTCACGACACATCGTACAAGTTCGCTCTACTGAACTAGTCTATAAGGAAGTCACTATGGGAGATTTCGCATAACTCTTCCTTGGAGAAACCAATTTGGGTTAGACTTGTGGCATTGGAAAGAGAACACAAAGGGCTACTACAGGTCACAAATTTAGAACTAGATGATTGGAAAGGACAGAGATACATCAGAGGAAATATTGAGCTCCTACAAAGTGAAAAAAGGTGTGTAGATTTTCTTAAATTTTTGCTTAAGCTTGGTTTGAAAATTTGTTTTGAAGGAATTCAAAGGGCATAATAGAGAATTATTATCGGTAACTGATGCCCCGAGGAAAGAAAATGCAAACACCTAGTAAGGAACCTGAAAGCTCTAGCATGACTCATGAAGAAGAAGAAGAAATGCTATATGATATATCAAAATTACAAGAACAAGTGCAACAAGTGTCACTTGCACAAAAAGCAACATAATCTAAGATGGATGGTTTAAGGAAAGATGTATAAGCTAAGATGGATGGTTTAAAGGAAGGCGTAGAAGCTAAAATTGATGGCATGGATGATAAGATGGAAGAATTAAAGATAAGTATGAATAAGTTGCTACAAGAAATGGTCAATAAGGGTGAAAGGGTACTAAAGGAAACTCATGATGAGAACAAAAGAAATGTTAATCATGATTCCATAGACTCTAATGTTGGATCGAAGACTCACCATATTCCAAAAATCGATATGAGGAAGTTTGATGGCAAGGATCCCGCCACATGGATATTACAGATGGAGCAATTCTTCGATCTCAATAATGTGCAAAACACACAAAAGGTACGTATGGCAACTTTATATTTGGAACCAAATCAGTTTGTATGGTATCAATGGCTTTGCTCTCGTAAACAATTTATCACTTGGGCAATTTTTACGGAAGAATTGATAGCACATTATGAGGATACAAAAAGCAACACTTTTTTTAGCCAATTGATAAGTCTCAAACAAAAGGGTTCAATAATGGAGCACATTGAGGAGTTCCAAAAATTGAACATAAGGGTAAAAGATATTCCAGAGGAGCATAGGATTGATGTGTTCATAGGGTCTTTAAAGGATAATATCCAACATGATGTTCGCCTTTGGGAACCTGATTCATTAGAGAAGGCATTCAGGTTAGCAAGAAAAATGGAAAGCAAAATTATGGCAACCAGGAAGCATACCACTCACAACTATAAAGACGGAAGTGTTGTTGCCCCTAGTCTTCCACAACCTATAAGGTTGACACCACAACAATTGGAAGAAAAAAGAGCAAAAGGGCTTTGTTACAGTTGTGATAGCAAATACACTAAAGGTCATAAGTGTGCTGAGAAGAAATTATTCTACATAGATTGTGAAGAGGAAGAAGAAAAGGAGCAAGAAAGGTCAAAAGAAGAGGATATACTCCAGGAACAAAGCCTAGATGAAGAACAAATAAATCCGACCATATCTTGTAATGCATTGGCGGGAATTACCACTCCTCAAACCATCAAGATAGAAGGACAAATCAAGAAGAAAAAGGTAATAGTGTTGATTGATTCAGGAAGCACCCACAATTTTATTCATTGTAGGGTAGCAAAAGAATTGAATTGCTTCCTATATCCAGCACCAGAGTGTCAAGTGATGATTGCAAATGGAGGAACAATAAATTGCTCTGGAAAGTGCCATAATATCAAGCTATCCATGGGAGAATATGTATTGACTAGCCCAATGCTTTCCATTCCAATGGGAGGTGTTGATGTTGTACTAGGAGTCCAATGGCTACAATCCTTGGGTACAATAGCTTTTAATTTTCAAGAACTTTTCATCAAATTTTCTACGGAAGGAAAGGAAGTTGAATTAAGGGGTATTGCAGGGAAACCAGGAAAGATAATCAGCTCTAATGGTATGACAAAGCTTCTAAAAAAGGAGCAAAGAGGTGTAATTGCACAATTATGTTCGCTAGATGTTTCCACATCGGAATCATCTATTTCTCCAGATCTCCAAAAAGTCTTGGACAATCATTCCAAGGTATTTGAGACTCCCAAAGGTCTCCCACCTATGCGTGATCATGATCATGCTATTCATCTGATTCCAGGAAGTGTTCCTCCAAACATCAGGCCGTACAGATATCCCTATGTCCAAAAGAGTGAAATTGAACGTATGGTTGCAGAAATGCTAGAGGCTGGTATAATTCAACCGAGTCAAAGTTCTTTCTCTGCTCCAGTAGTATTGGTGCACAAGAAGGATGGATCATGGCGCATGTGTCCGGATTATAGGGAGCTCAACAAGCTCACTATTAAAGATAAGTTCCCCATTCCTGTCATTGATGAATTACTGGATGAATTGCATGGATCAATTTACTTCACCAAGTTGGATCTTCGTTCAGGATATCATCAAATCAGAATGAAGATTGAAGACATTCCAAAAATAGAATTTAGAACTCATGAGGGTCATTATGAATTTTTGGTCATGCCTTTTGGCCTTACCAATGCACCTTCAACATTTCAAGGTTTGATGAATTCAATTTTCAAACCATTCCTTAGAAAATTTGTGTTAGTATTTTTTGATGATATACTAATCTACAGCAAGTCTTGGAAGGATCATGTTGAACATGTTGACAAGGTGCTACAACTATTGGAGGAGAAACAATTATATGCAAAAAGATCCAAATGTTTCTTTGGAGTCCAGGAGGTGGAATATTTGGGTCATATTGTATCTCATGAAGGAGTTAAGGTAGACCCTAGCAAAATTAAAGCCATTAAGGAATGGAAAATCCCCACATCCATAAAGCATCTGCGAGGATTTCTTGGGTTGACAGGGTATTATCGCAAGTTTGTTAAGAATTATGGGAGAATAGCAGCACCTCTAACAACATTATTGAAGAAAGATGCATTTTCATGGACTCCAGAAGCAACAAAGGCCTTTAAACATCTTAAAGAGGCAATGTGCCAAGCACCGGTCTTAGCTACACCGGACTTCACAAAAACCTTTATTGTGGAATGTGATGCTTCAGGAAATGGAATTGGTGCTGTTCTAATGCAAGATGAAAGACCCATTGCTTTTGAAAGTCGTCCAATCAAGGGAAAGTTTTAAGCAAAGCTATTTATGAGAAGGAAATGTTGGCAATACTCCATGCACTTAAGAAATGGCGACCCTACCTAATGGGAAGACACTTCAAGGTAAAAACGGATCATGATAGCCTTAAATACTTTTTAGAACAAAGATTATCCTCTGAAGAGCAACAAAAGTGGGTCACAAAGATGTTGGGTTATGACTTTGAAATCATCTACAAAAAAGGAAAGCAAAATGTGGTGGCAGATGCACTCTCAAGAAAGGATGAGGATGTGGAAGCATTGTTGTGCGCCATTTCTATTATCCAACCAGATTGGATAAACGAAGCAAGGGAGGAATGGAAGAATGACGAAGAAGTGTGGGCACTTATTCGAAAGCTACAACAAGATTCCAGTACATCTGATACATTTAGCTGGAAAAATGATTCGTTATGGTACAAAGATCGCTTATACCTCTGTAAGAATTCCCAGCTAAAACAAAAGATTCTTATGGAATTGCACACTTCTCCCTTAGGAGGGCACTCAGGATTTTTAAAAACTTACCACAGGGTTAAGAAGGATTTTTTTGGGATGGCCTTAAATCAGATATTCAAAAGTTTGTGGCAGAATGTTTGGTTTGCCAACAAAATAAAGTTGAAACAATTAAGACACCGGGTCTATTACAACCTTTATCCATTCCAAGCCAACGTTGGGAGGAGGTTTCAATGGATTTTATCACAGGTTTACCCAAGTCTGAGGGAAAGAGTGTCATCATGGTGGTAGTTGACAGACTTACCAAGTATGCACACTTTTGTGCATTATCACATCCATTTAAAGCCAGTACAGTTTCTACTGCATTTATGGAAACAATTCAAAAGCTACATGGAAACCCAAAGATTATTGTAAGTGACAGAGATCCCATTTTCACTGGAAATTTTTGGACAGAATTATTTTCTTGTCTTGGTACTCAGTTAGCTCATAGCTCATCTTATCATCCTCAATCTGATGGGCAAACTGAGATAGTAAACAAATGTTTGGAAGGATATCTTCGTTGCTTTGTATCTGATAAACAGACACAATGGGTCAAATGGTTGCCTCTGGCTGAATGGTGGTATAACACTTCCTTCCATACAGCAACAAAAATGACCCCATTTATGGCACTTTATGGGTATCAACCACCATCCATCACATCATATTTAAGAGAAAATTCTAAGGTTCAGGCAGTGGAACATCACATCGAACATCAACAACAAGTCCTCCAACTCTTAAAGGATAACCTCGTGTTGGCACAAAATAGAATGAAAAAACAGGCAGATCAACATCGCAGTGAAAGAAGTTTTGATGTAGGTGATTGGGTATTCCTACGGCTACAACCATATAAGCAAATGTCCCTCAAGCAAGCTAAGAAGGATAATAAATTATCACCAAAGTATTATGGTCCGTACAAGGTGTTGTAAAAGATTGGTACTATGGCATACAAATTGGAGCTTCCTGTAGCTTCTCAATTGCACACAGTTTTCCATGTTTCATGTTTAAAGAAGGTTATAGGCAACAAGCTCCCAGTTCAAACAATATTGCCAGAACTTGACGAGGAAGGAAAAATTATATTGGAACCAGAAGCAGTCATAGAAACAAGAACTCAGCAGCTACAAAATCGATCAATTTCAGAGTATCTTATCAAGTGGAAGAACTTATCCGCTGAAGATTCCACATGGGAGGATGAGAATTTTATGCAGAAGTATCCAGAACTACTCAAGCATTGAGGACAACACTTTTTTGAAGGAGAGGGGCATGTTGGGTCCCTATAATACTAGTGATTACCCCATTACTATTGTAGTTATACCCCTTATTAATATTGTTGTGCCCCTATTGCCCCCATATTGTTATTACTATGCCCCATAGAATCCCTCTATTGTTATTTTTGTGGCTTTATATTATTATTGTTAGGTCAGCTGGATTATATTATGACTCCTTAGACTCCTATATATAGAAAGGAGGTTTTTTCATTTGAATCATCAAATAATTGTTCATTTATGTAATGTAAAGGAGGTTTCCCCCTCGAAGAGGCTGAATTCTAGGGCGTTGATCTATCTTTTCTTGAGCTGGTTTCATAACAAAAGTGGCGCTATCCTTTAAAAGTTGGAGAAATTGTTGTTGATGCTCGATGTGATCTTTCACTGCTTGAACCTTTTTCTTCTTGATATTCCCTTCTATCTTGAGAGTTTGAGGAGTGTTAATTTCTTCCAATGCTTTACAAGGTATGGTCGGATTCATTTCTTGATGCTCAATGTGATCTTTCACTTCTTGAACATTTTTCTTCTTGATATGTCCTTCTATCTTGATAGTTTGAGGAGTAGTAATTCCAGCCAATGCATTACAAGATATGGTTGGATTCGTTTCTTCTTTCTCGATGTGATCTTTCACTTCTTAAACCTTTTTTTTCTTCATATGTCCTTCTATCTTGAGAGTTTGAGTGGTAATTCTTGCCAATGCTTTACAAGATATGGTTGAATTCACTTCTTCTTTCTTTGGGGTTGGCTCCTAGCATATATCCTCTTCTTTTGATGTTTCTTTATCCTTTTCTTCCTCCTCTTCATACTCTATGTAAAATAATTTCTTCTCAGCACACTTATGACCTTTAGTGCATTTTCTATCACAATTGTAAGAAAGCCCTTTTTCTCTTTTCTCTTCCAATTGTTGTGGTGTAAGTCTTGTAGGTTGTGGAAGGCTAGGAGAAGAAACACTTGCACAATTATAGTCATGAGTGGTGGGATTCCTTGTTTTCATAATTTCGCTTTCAATTTTTCTTTCCAACTTGAATGCTTCCTCCAATTAATCAAGTTCCCAAAAACGAACCTCATGTTGAACGTTATCCTTTAAAGTCCCTATGAAGACATCAATCCTTTGCTTCTCTCGAATATAATTTACCTTTCTACTCAATTTTTGAAAATCTTCAATGTGCTCTTTCAATGAACCCCTTTGTTTGAGATTTATCAATTGGCTAAAGAAGGAGTTTCTCTTTGTATCCTCATAATGTGCTATCATTCCCTCCGTGAAAATTGACCACGTGACAAGTGGTTTACGAGAACAAAGCCCTTTGTACCATAAAAATTGATTCAGTTCTAAATAATTAGATGCAATACATACCTTTTGTAACAGTGGTACACCATGTAGATCAAAACATTTCTCCATCTGTAGTATCCAATTTACCGGATCCTTGCCATCAAACTTTCTCATCTCGCTTCTTCTTGATTTTAGGAGCTTGATCTTGAAACAACTGTAACTCTACAATTTCAGATCTTCTAGTTCTGAAATCATGGCCTGCAATAGCCCTTTGTGTCTTCTTTCCAACGCCACCAGTATGATCCAAATTGGATTCTCCAAGGAAGAGTTATGTCAAAACTCCCACAGTGACATGATTATAGACTAGTTCAGTAGAGAAAAATTGTATGACATGACACGTGTCACTGTTTAGACCTTTGCATATAAAAAATGTACACAAGAAACTACACTCCATCCTCTTTCTATATATTTTAATGAAATTTCAATCTGATTCTTAGAGAGAAAGTTATGATGATTTTCCCCTAGTCACCTATTTGGAATGTAATTCGGGGATCTACAAAAACCCTAACTTCCTCAAACTATATCTCCAAAAATTTAGCGAGACATGATCTGAAATTTGGAGCCAAAGTTTAGACCAAGTTTTTCTCAAATGGGTTTTTTTATTAGCTTCTGAAACTTTGTAAAGAAATAGTTATAGCGAAAATCCCACGATGACCTGTTTGGAGCAGCGAAACACTAGAATCCACAACACTGATACCAATTGTTATGTAACCAGCTCACAAAAAGATAGAAAAGATAGTTGAACGACTTAGAATTCAGCCTCTTCGAGGTAGAAACCTCCTTTACATTACACAAATGAACAATTCTTGGATGATGCAAATGAAAATACCTCCTTTCTCTATATAGGAGTCTAAGGGGTCATAATTTAATCAGAGCCGACATAACAATAATAATGTAAGGCCATAATAATAACAATAGTGGGCTTCTATGGGGCCCAATAGTAACAATATGGGGACTACATGGGTACAACAATATAATAAAGGGGGTTGTACTAATAAGAATAAGGGGTTACACTAGTAGTATAGGGGCCTAACACTTTGTCCCCGAGAAAACCTCCCCTATGTAATCATACTAAGAATCCAATGAGGACTTCAGTTCTGCACATATATTATTGTGTTACAAACCTCTACCCACAAATGAAGTAGTAGGCATTGGTCATGTAGCATAGGTCTCACAGATCCCACAATTCTCTGATTATTCCTCTTATCCACATCATTTAGTTGTTGGTTGTGGGGTGTTGTCAGTTGTCTTTGGATGTCTTATTTCACATAGAAATCCTTGAAGGCATTAGAAACATACTCACCTCCATTTTCACTCCAGAGAGCCTTTAACTTATTGCTAGTCTCTTTCTTAACTAGTGCCTTGAACTCTACAAAATTTGAGAATGTGTCATCCCTCTTCCACATGAAGAAGATACACCACTTCCTTGAGAAATCATCAATAAAAATAACAAAATACTTATGTTTGGTAGTGGAGGATGTCGAGAAGGGTCCAAAAAAATCAAAGTGGACTCTTTCTAATGTTGCATGTGCTTTATTGTCTCGATCGTGGAATGTGGATTTTACATAATTCCCCAAGGTACAACCATTGTAGACATCCTATTACTCAAGTTCTCCTTTAGGGAGGCCAGAGTTTATTTTTTGCATAATTTTCCGGGCTCCATGATGCAAATGGCCCAATATTTTGTGCCAAAGTTCATCGACATCATGACTCTACACTTTCTCTACCTTACTTCTTAATGCAACACAATCTTCCACAACAAATTTGTACATGTTCTTCACCCAAACACCGATATGCTTCACTTGTCTAGTGGCTATGTGTCCTAGGAAAGCTTTCCCTTTACTAAAGATCACATCATAACCACGATCTTCCAAAACTTCTACAAATATGAGATTTTTCTTTAGGCCTAGAAAAAACATGACATCTTTGAGGAGAGTAGGGGGTCCCGACTCCCTCTAAAAGGTTACTATACCAATCTCGATAGCATTGTACCTTTTTTCATCCCCCATCTCAATATTCATATGGAAACCTTTCTCATTCAGGTCGCTAAAATCTCTCTACTCCCTTTCATGTGGAACGAGGGACCAAAATCTAAGTACCACACACTCCCCATCATATTGCTACCCATACATGTGATAAGGGTGTAGTAAAGCTCGAATTATGAAGCCAACACCTCACCTATTGCTCCTCTCGAGTTATTCTTGCTATCCAAATTATGTGGACACTTCATAGCATAGTACCTAAATTCATGACAATTGAAGCATTTAATTTTTGACAAGTCTTTCTTCCTTCCCCCTTAGTTGAATTCTTGCTTGGTTTGAGATTTATTCCCTTTGACCTTCTTTCTGTTTCCAACCAATGAAAAAGTTTCTTCATCCTAGGATGTGGATGAAGTTCAATCTCGTTTATTTCTCCTAAACTCTTCTTCTACCAATTCAGAAGGTTTAGAAGAGCTCAGCTCACTAGCTCCTCTTCTGAAACAATTACACCTAGCCCTCCAAGATAATCTTAAACTTGTGTAAATTTGGTGAGATACTACAGAATAATATCATTCTTTTCCATTTTAATTTTTTAAGTTTGACTTTGTAGGTGAATTTTCTATGATCACTTTTATTCTTGAACAACTCTGTCAACTCCTTCCACATTGCAAATGTAGTTTCTTTTCCATGGAGATTTGAGACAATGTGGTCTTGAACTCCCTCCAAGATTATTATCATCACATTGGCTACATATTTCTTCCATTGGGCTATGTTATGTGCATCAGATGCCTGTGATTTTGCAATATATGCTTTGACATATTCTAGCAATCTATTGTCATCTAGAACTACCTCCATGTGATCCTTCCATGTAATGAAATTTGAGTTTCCTTCCAATTCATACTCTAATCTCAACCCATTGAATGTCATTTTTCCCAATCTTGAAGAAACCCGGCTACATTGAAGCTACAAATTTGAACCTTCTAAGGGACAACTTTGAAATCCTTGCTCTAATGTGAATCCTACTATGATACCATATAGAAATATGATGTACAATTGCAATTGGTCAAATTATTTTAATCTAAATCAAGAGACACAATTATACTCTATTGTTTAGTAGATATTAATTCACAATTTAGAACAACAAACTCAGACATGCAATATGAAAAACACACGTACACAATATTTTTCTAGGGGAAAACATATGCTAAAAATACCTTGAGCTTGTTTTCATTAAACATATGAATATAGATGTATTACAATTTCTTGCTCGCTTTGAGCACAACCTGAAAGTGAATAAACTATCTCTCTAATCAATGAAAATATCTAACCCAGACTTAGTCAATTTCTACCTTAGCTTGATCACCTATTTCCTTGCTCAAATCCGAAGGAATTGGGACCCTATTATTTAGTGATTTTCTGCCAATTGACTATGCAATTCCTAAGGTTGATCATCTGGTTGCATGCAACACATGTACACTCATAATCATCTACAATTGTTGTTACACTCCCTTGGAATCTCCACCACAACTAGGGAACTCTAATTCTTTGCATGCACTTGGTATTTTGGGCTGATTAATATGTTAACTCGATGATCACTGATTTAGACTATTGTCCCACTACACAACTGCTCTTCTCCTAGTTCTATCAATAGTTAGAACTAGTTTAACTAAAAACAACTTGAAATAACTAGCCTTGATTGCTACAAAATAGCAATCACCCATGCTTAACTGAACTCCAGGTCCTATAACTCGAATTCACTGAGTAAACTAAGTGACACAATCCATGTCACACAAGTTCACTGCATCCAAGTTGTTTGCTGATGTGAAGATTCAATTTTTCTTAATTTGACCAAGGTGAAATAAAATTGAGACTTTATTGTTGCAGTTCTCAACAAGGAGGAGGGCCATATGACAAGTTGTTCCTATTGAGTTTATTTTGAATCTCCTATATCAAATGGATCATTCCCAAGGTATAATGTCAAGATGTTTTTCCAAAGAGATTGATATTACCATCAACACAAAAATTATTCATAACTTGTCTCAATTTAAGTTTGATGGATAGGGTGGATTAAATATGCTTGAACATGTGTTTCATTTTTCTTATTTTTGTCTTTCTAATGGAATATATTGTAAGGATTTTATGGCCAGATTGTTCACCTTCACATTTGAAGGTCAACTTAAGAAATGGTGCCATACATTACCTATTTCTTCTATCCATTCATTTGAGCAACTTGTTAAGGAGCTTCGTGAAGATTTTGACAGATATGATCATCAAGATGTATGTGATAGAATCAATAAGCTTAGAATGAAAGCTGGTGAATCTACAGAGGGTTTTCTTCATTGATATCTTAACCTTTTCTATGAATTTCCCAAGGGGGTGATTGACTTGGATTTCATTATCGAAAATTTTCATAGCTTTATTATGCTCGCCTTGAGATATTTTAAATATAAACCTCTGAATGATCCAACTCTTCCAACTTACATTTATGTGTTCATGTGTGTGTTCAATCATGTCATCTTCATCAGGCTCTCCCCCTCCTATAGCAATTTCTAGGGTATAGATTGGGGAAGCGTAGACTTCATCTTCTTCCTCCTCTTCTATCAATAAAGGTAAGTCATGCTCTAGGGATGGTTGAGAAAGAGGGTACAAGACCAATTGTTTGGATAGATGCCCATTTTTTATGGTCATATTTCCAGCCCTGTAGCTTATGTAGGCATCGAATGTGGCTAACCAAGGACTCCCAAGGATGAGAGGATAACCATTGAATTTGGTCTTAGGCTGGAGAACTAGGAAGTCATCAAGGTATTGCCAAGAATCAATGGATACCATCAAATCCTCAACAATTCCCTCAGGAGCTACTATGGATCAGTCTGTGTTATGAAACCATCTCACAAAAAGATAGAAAAGATAGATAAACTCCTTAGAATTTAGCCTCTTCGAGGGGGAAACCTCCTTTACATTACACAAATGAACAATTCTTGGATGATACAAATGACAAGACATCCTTTCTATATATAGGAGTCAAAGCTGTCATAATATAATTAGAGCCGACATAACAATAATAATGTAAGGGCACAATCATAACAATAGTGGGCTTCTATGGGGCACAATAATACAATATGGTTACTACATGGGCACAACAATATAATAAGGGGGTTGTATTAATAACAATAAGGGGTTACACTAATAGTATAGGGACCTGACATGCCCCTCTCCTTCAAAAAGTGTTTTCCTCAATGCTTGAGTAGTTCTTGATGCTTTTGTATAAATTCTTATCCTCCCATGTGGAATCTTCAGTGGGTAAGTTCTTCCACTTGATGAGATACTCTGAAATTTATATATTTCATTGATTTCAATTTCTCGGTTATGTGAATGCTTCAGGTTCCAATATGATTTTTCCTTCCTTGTCAAGTTCTTGCATTACTATTTGAATTGGGATCTTCTGTAACTTTTGAACGAGTTCCCACTCCTTTGGGCATATGGATATCTGTAAGGCCTGATGTTTGGAGAAACACTTCCTGGAATCAAATGAATAGAATTATCATGATCATGAATAGGTGGGAGGCCTTGGGAGTCTCAAATACCTTGGAATGATTGTCCAAAACATTTTGGAGATTTGGAGAAATACATGATTTCAATGCGGGATCCTCTAGTGAACATAATTGTGCAATTACGCCCCGTTTTTCTTTATTTAGAAGTTTTGTTATGCTGTTAAAGTTGATTATCTTTCTCGGTTTCCCTTCGATATCTCTCAATTCAACTTCCTTTCCTTCCCAAAAAAATTCAAGAAAAGTTCTTGAAAATTAAAATCTCTCAAACCCAAAGATTGTAGCCATTGGACTCCTAGTAAAACATCAACACCACCCATTGGAATGGAAAGCATTGGGCTATTCAATACATATTATACCATGGATAGCTTGATATTATGGCAATTTCCAAAGCAATTTATGGTTCCTCCACTTGCAACCATCAATTGACACTCTGGTGCTGGATATAGGAAGAAATTCAATTCCTTGGCTATCTTACAATGAATAAAATTATCGGTACTACCTGAATCAATCAACACTATTACCTTTTTGTTCAAGATATATCCTTTCGATCTTGATATTTTGAGGAGTGTTAATTTCTTCCAATGCATTACAAGATATGATCAGATTCATTTCTTGATGCTCGATGTGATCTTTCACTTATTAAACATTTTTCTTCTTGATATGACCTTCTATATTGATATTTTGAGGAGTGGTAATTCCAACCAATGCATTACAATATATGGTTAGATTCATTTCTTCTTTCTCAATGTGATCTTTCACTTCTTGAAACCTTTTCTTCTTGATATATCCTTCTATCTTGAGAGTTTGAGGAGTGGTAATTCTTTCCAATTCTTTAAAAGTTATGGTCAGATTCATTTCTTCTTTCTCTCAGGTTGGTTCCTGGTGTATATCCTCTTCTTTTGATGTTTCTTGATCCTTTTCTTCCTCCTCTTCAAAATCTATGTAAAATAATTTCTTCTCAGCACACTTATGACCTTTAATGTATTTTTTATCACAATTGTAACAAATCCCTTTTGCTCCTTTTTCTTCCAATTTTTGTGGTGTCACGCTTGTAGGTTGTGGATGGCTAGGAGAAATAACACTTCCATCTTTATAGTTGTGAGGGGTAGACTTCCTTGTTTCCATAATTTTTCTTTCCACTTTTCTTTCCAACATGAATGCATTCTCCAATGAATCAGGTTCCCAAAGATGAACCTCATGTTGAATGTTACCCTTTAAAGTCCCTATGGAGACATCAATCTGCTACTTCTCTAGAATATCATTTTCCCTAATATTCAATTTTTGAAAGTCCTCAATGTGCTCTACCATTGAACACTTTTGTTTGAAATTTCTCAATTGGCTAAAGAAGGTGTTTCTCTTTCTGTCCTCATATTGTGCTATCATTTCCTTCGTCAAAATTGACCACGTAACAAGTGCTTTACGAGAACAAAGCACTTTATACCATAAAATTTGATCTGGTTCTAAATATGAAGATGCAACACGTACCTTTTGTAACAGTTGCACCTCATGTAGATCAAAATACTACTCCATCTGTAGTATCCAATTTACCGGATCCTTGCCATCAAACTTCCTGATATCGTCTTTTCTTGATTTTAGGAGCTCGATCTTGAAACAATTGTAACTATGTAATTTCGGATCTTCCAGTTCTAAAATCACAACCTGTAGTAGCCCCCTACATCCTCTTTCTAATGCCACCAGTATGATTTAAATTGGATTCTCCAAGAAAGCATTATCCATAATCTCCCAAGACGACCTGATTATATACATTTTCAGAAGAATGAACTTGTATGAAGTGCCATGTGTCAGTATTTTGACCTTCGGATCTAAAAAATATACACAGGAAACTACAGTCCATCCACTTTCTTTAACTTCTTACGAAATTTCAATCTAATTCTTAGAGAGCCAATTATGATGAGTTTCCTTAGGTCACCTATTTAGAATGAAATTCAAGAGTCTGCAAAAACCCTAAATTCCTCATATCATATCTCTGTAAGTGTAGAGGGACAAGCTCTGAACTTCAGACTCGAATTTCAGAATGCTTTCATACCAAATGAGTCTTTTTTGTAGCTTCTAAAACATCACAGAAAAATAGTTATAGCGAAATTGCCACGATGACCTGTTTGGAGCAGTCAAACCCTAGAATCCAAAGCTCTGATACCAAATGTTATGAAACTAGCTCACAAAAATATAGAAAAGATAGATGAATGCCTTATAATTCAGCCTCTTGGAGGGGGAAAACTCCTTTACATTACACAAATGAGCAATTCTTGGATGATACAAATAACAAGACATCCTTTTGATATATATAGGAGTCTAAGGGGTCATAATATAATCAGAGCCAACATAACAATAATAATGTAAGGGCACAATCATAACAATAGTGAGCTTCTATGGGGAACAATAATAAAATAAGGGGACTACATTGGCACAAAAAGATAATAAAGGGGTTGTATTAATAACAATAAGGGGTTACATTAGTAGTATAGGGACCTAACATGCCCCTCTCCTTCAAAAAGTGTTGTCCTCAATGCTTGATTAGTTCTTGATGCTTCTATATAAATTCTTGTCCTCCCATGTGGAATCTTCAGCTGGTAAGTTCTTCCACTTGATGAGATACCCTAAAATTGATCTATTTCGTAGCTGTCAATTCCTCAATTCTGTGACAACTTCAGGTTCCAATATGATTTTTCCTTCTTTGTTAAGTTCTTGCAATATTGTTTGAACTACGATCTTCTACAACTTTTGAATGAGTTCCCACTCCTTTGGGCATATGGATATATGTAAGGCCTGATGTTTGGAGGAACACTTCTTGGAGTCAAATGAATAGCATGATCATGATCATGAATAGGTGGGAGGCCTTTGGGAGTCTCAAATGCCTTGGAATGATTGTCCAAAACATTTTGGAGATCTGGAGAAATACATTATTTCAATGTGGGATCCTCTAGTGAACATAATTGTGAAATTACACCCTGTTGTTCTTTATTTCAAAGCTTTGTCATGCTACTAGAGTTGATTATCTTTCCCAATTTCCATTTGATACCTCTCAATTCAACATCCTTTCCTTCCCAAAAAAAAAATCAAGAAAAGTTCTTGAAAATTAAAAGCTATCATACCCAAAGATTATAGCCATTGGACTCCTAGTAAAACATCGGCACCACCCATTGGAATGGAAAGCATTGCGCTATTCAATACATATTCTCCCATGGGTAGCTTGATATTATGGAACTTTATAGAGCAATTTATGGTTCCTCCACTTGCAACCATCACTTGACACTCTGGTGCTGGATATAGGAAGCAATTCAATTCCTTCGGTATCTTACAATAAATAAAATTATGGGTACTACCCGAATCAATCAACACTATTACATTTTCCTTCTTGATATGTCCTTCTATATTAATAGTTTGAGGAGTGTTAATTTCTTCCAATGCATTACAAGATATGGTCAGATTCATTTCTTGATGCTAAATGTGATATGTCACTTCTTGAACATTTTTCTTCTTGATATGTCCTTCTATATTGATAATTTCAGGAGTGGTAATTTCAGCCAATGCATTACAAGATATGGTTGGATTAATTTCTTCTTTCGCGATTTCATCTTTCTCTTATTGAACCTTTTTCTTCTTGATATGTCCTTCTATCTCGAGATTTTGAGGAGTAGTAATTCTTTCCAATGCTTTACAAGATATGGTCAAATTCATTTCTTCTTTCTCTCAGGTTGGTTCCTGGTGTATATCCTCTTCTTTTGATGTTTCTTGACCCTTTTATTCCTCCTCTTCACAATCTATGTAAAATAATTTCTTCTCAACACACTTATGACCTTTAATGTATTTTTTATCACAATTGTAAGAAATCCCTTTTCCTCTTTTTTCTTCCAATTGTTGTAGTGTCACCCTTGTAGGTTATGGAAGGCTAGGAGAAATAACACTTCCATATTTATAGTTGTGAGGGGTAGACTTCCTTGTTTCCATAATTTTACTTTCCACTTTTATTTCCAACGTGAATGCCTCCTCTAATGAATCAGGTTCCCAAATATGAACCTCATGTTGAATGTTACCGTTTAAAGTCCCTATGGAGACATCAATCCTCTACCTCTATGGAATATCATTTTCCCTAATATTCAATTTTTGAAAGTCCTCAATGTGCTCTGCCATTGAACACTTCTCAATTGGCTAAATAAGGTGTTTCTCTTTGTATCCTCATAATGTGCTATCGTTTCCTCAGTGAAAATGGACCACGTAACAAGTGGTTTATGAGAACAAAGCCCTTTATACCATAACAAATTATCCAGTTCTAAATATTAAGATGCAATACATAACTTTTGTAATAGTTGCACCTCATGTAGATCAAAATATTTCTCCATCTGTAGTATCCAATTTACTGGATCCCTGCCATTAAACTTCCTCATATCACCTTTTCTTGATTTTAGGAGCTCGATCTTGAAACAACTGTAACTCTATAATTTTGGATCTTCCAATTCTGAAATCACAATTTGCAGTAGACCTCTACGTCCTCTTTCTAATGCCGCTAGTCTGATTGAAATTGGATTCTCTAGCAGAGATGGTGCAGAGCTGAGATGTTGGGTCACTTGCATCATGGGGATTTGAAGATCATGCAACAAATTAGCACAATCCTCTACCTCCAGCTTATATATATTCTTAACCCGAATCCCTATCTTCTTTACTTGACCCATGGCTATGTGTTGAAGGAGCACCTTTCCTTTCGAGAAGATCACATCATAGCCTTTATACTCAAGCATGGAAATGGATACTAAGTTCTTCTTCATCTGGGGCACATAAAAAACATTCTTCATGGTGAGTGGAGCCCCATGCTCCCTCTGAAAAGTAACTATGCCCAATCCAATACCACTATACCTACCGTCTTCACCCATCTCGATATGAATCTAGAGATCTTTCTACTCCAGGGCATTGAATAACTCCTTGTCGCCAGTCATGTGGAATGAAGCTCCACTGTCTAAGTACCATACACTTCCCATGATTGATGACACCATGCATGCAATGAGGGAAAAGTCCAATTCAAATTGAAAGGCCAAAGCCTCACCCACCACTCCTTCTGAGGACTTCTTCTTGGACTTATTGAGTGGACAATTTGTAGCAAAATGGCCCAGCTCGTGACAATGAAAGCATCTCACTTTCATCATGTCTTTCTTCTTCCTCCATGACAAGAATCTGATTTGGAATGGGAATATTTCCCTTTCCCCTTCTTTGCCCTAATCAAGCACAGTTCTTTTTATCATTATTATTTGATGAAGAGCCATCCCTGTTGTTCCACCTGATTTCCTCCTTCCTCAAATCCAACCATAGTTGTTCCCAATCTAGCAGCTTCTCCTGACCATTGACAGAGCCTTGATAACTATGCCAACTCTTTGGGAGTTCCAGAAGAGTAAGACTCACCATATCGTCCTCGGAAACCATGATTCCAACACTTCCAAATTCATCACGACATTGGGTGAACTTTGTCAAGTATTTTGGAATAGTCTCGCCTTTCTCCATTTTGATTTTTCACAGTTCATCCTTTAGTGCCAATTTCCTTTGGTCACTTCTATTATGATACAAGTATGTCAATGCTTTCCACATAGCATACAAAGTTTCCTTTCCATGGAGACTCAAGACAATGTGGTCTCGAACTTCCTCAAGGATTATCCGCCTCGCCTTCGCCGCACACTTCTTCCATTCGACAAGATTCTATGCATCTGATGTTGCTAGATTAGGAATGTCTTAATCAATTAATTCCTTCAAGTCATTATCCTCCAGCACAACCTCCATTTTGTCACTCCAGGCTATATAGTTAGAGCTACCTTCCAAGACATACTTGAGCTGCAAACCGTAGAACTCCATCTGCCGATCCTGAAGTATGTATTCCAAATTTGAATTTCACCTGTAACCCAAAACTCAAAACTTTGAAATAAGGGCATAATCATCACAATAGTGGGCTTCTATGGAGAGCAATAATAAAATAAGGGGACCTCATTGGCACAAAAACATAATAAAGGGGTTGTATTAATAACAATAAGGGGTTACACTAGTAGTATAGGGACCTAACATGCCCCTCTCCTTCAAAAAGTGTTGTCCTCAACGCTTGATTAGTTCTTGATGCTTCTATATAAATTCTTGTCCTCCCATGTGGAATCTTCAGTGGGTAAGTTCTTCCACTTGATGAGATACCCTAAAATTCATCTATTTCGTAGCTGTCAATTTCTCAATTCTGTGATTGCTTCAGGTTCCAATATGATTTCTCCTTCCTTGTTAAGTTCTTGCAATACTGTTTGAACTAGGATCTTCTACAACTTTTGAATGAGTTCCCACCCCTTTGGGCATATGGATATATGTAAGGCCTGATGTTTGGAGGAACACTTCTTGGAGTCAAATGAATAGCATGATCATGATCATGAATAGGTGGGAGGCCTTTGGGAGTCTCAAATACCTTGGAATGATTGTCCAAAACGTTTTGGAGATCTGGAGAAATACATGATTTCAATGTGGGATCCTCTAGTGACCATAATTGTGCAATTACACCCCATTTTCTTTATTTCAAAGCTTTGTCATGCTGCTAGAGTTGATTATCTTTCCCAATTTCCCTTTGATACCTCTCAATTCAACATCCTTTCCTTCCCAAAAAAAAATCGAGAAAAGTTCTTGAAAATTAAAAGCTATCGTACCCAAACATTATAGCCATTGGACTCCTAGTAAAACATCAGCACCACCCATTGGAATGGAAAGCATTGAGCTATTCAATACATATTCTCCCATGGGTAGCTTGATATTATGGAATTTTCTAGAGCAATTTATGGTTCCTCCACTTGCAACCATCACTTGACACTCTGGTGCTGGATATAGGAAGCAATTCAATTCCTTCGCTATCTTACAATAAATAAAATTATGGGTACTGCCCGAATCAATCAACACTATTACATTTTCCTTCTTGATATGTCCTTCTATATTAATAGTTTGAGGAGTGTTAATTTCTTCCAATGCATTACAAGATATGGTTAGATTCATTTCTTGATGCTCGATGTGATCTTTCACTTCTTGAACATTTTTCTTCTTGATATGTCCTTCTATATTGATAGTTTGAGGAGTGGTAATTTCAGCCAATGCATTACGAGATATGGTTGGATTAATTTCTTCTTGATGTCGTCTTTCTCTTCTTTAACCTTTTTCTTCTTGATATGTCCTTCTATCTTGAGATTTTGAGGAGTAGTAATTCTTTCCAATGCTTTACAAGATATGGTCAAATTCATTCCTTCTTTCTCTCAGGTTGGTTCCTGGTGTATATCCTCTTCTTTTGATGTTTCTTGATCCTTTTATTCCTCCTCTTCACAATTTATGTAAAATAATTTCTTCTCAACACACTTATGACCTTTAATGTATTTTTTATCACAATTGTAAGAAATCCCTTTTCCTCTTTTTTCTTCCAATTGTTGTAGTGTCACCCTTGTAGGTTGTGGATGGCTAGGAGAAATAACACTTCCATCTTTATAGTTGTGAGGGGCAGACTTCCTTGTTTCCATAATTTTACTTTCCTCTTTTATTTCCAACATGAATGCCTCCTCTAATGAATCAGGTTCCCAAATATGAACCTCATGTTGAATGTTACCGTTTAAAGTCCCTATGGAGACATCAATCCTCTACCTCTATGGAATATCATTTTCCCTAATATTCAATTTTGGAAAGTTCTCAATGTGCTCTGCCATTGAACACTTCTCAATTGGCTAAATAAGGTGTTTCTCTTTGTATCCCCATAATGTGCTATCGTTTCCTTAGCGAAAATGGACCACGTAACAAGTGGGTTATGAGAACAAAGTCCTTTATACCATAAAAAAATATCCGGTTCTAAATATGAAGATGCAATACGTAACTTTTGTAACAGTTGCACCTCATGTAGATCAAAATATTTCTCCATATATAGTATCCAATTTACTGGATCCCTTCCATCAAACTTCCTCATATCACCTTTTCTTGATTTTAGGAGCTCTATCTTGAAACAACTGTAACTCTATAATTTCGGATCTTCTAGTTCTGAAATGACGATTTGCAGTAGAGCTCTACGTCCTATTTCTAATGCCGCCAGTCTGATTGAAATTGGATTCTCTAGCAGAGATGGTGCAGAGCTGAGATGTTGGGTCACTTGCATCATGGGGATTTGAAGATCATGTAACAAAGCAGCACAATCCTCTACCTCCAGCTTATAGAGATTCTTAACCCGAATCCCTATCTTCTTTACTTGACCCATGGCTATGTGTTGAAGGAGCACATTTCCTTTCAAGAAGATCACATCATAGCCTTTATCCTCGAGCATGGAAATGGATACCAAGTTCTTCTTCATCTGGGGCACATAAAAAACATTATTCATGGTGAGTGGAGCCCCATGCTCCCTCTAAAAAGTAACTATGCGCAATCCAATAGCACTATACCTGTCGTCATCACCCATATCGATATGAACCTAGAGATCTTTCTACTCTAGGGCACCGAATAACTCCTTTTCGCCAGTCATGTGGAATGAAGCTCCACTGTCTAAGTACCATACACTTCCCATGATTGATGACACCATGCATGTAATGAGGGAAAATTCCAATTTGAATTGAGAGGCCAAAGCCTCACCCACAACGCCTTCTAAGGACTTCTTCTTGGACTTTTTGAGTGGGAAAATTTGTAACAAAATGGCCCAGCTCGTGACAATGAAAGCATCTCACTTTCATCATGTCTTTCTTCTTGCCTCCATGACAAGAATCTGATTTGGAATGGGAATCTTTCCCTTTCCCCTTCTTCGCCTTAATCAGGCATAGTTCTTTTTATCATTAGTCTTTGATGAAGAGCCATCCCTGCTGTTCCACCTAATTTCCTCCTTCCTCAAATCCAACCATAGTTCTTGCCAATCTAGCAGCTTCTCCTGACCATTGACAGAGCCTTGATAACTATGCCAACTCTTTGGGAGTCCCAGAAGTGTAAGACTCACCATATCATCCTCGGAAACCATGATTCCAACACTTCCAAATTCATCACGACATTGAGTGAACTTTGTCAAGTATTTTGGAATAGTCTCGCCTTTCTCCATTTTTATTTTTCGCAGTTCGTCCTTTAGTGCCAATTTCCTTTGGTCACTTCTATTATGATACAAGTATGTCAATGCTTTCCACATAGCATACAAAGTTTCCTTTCCATGGAGACTCAAGACAATGTGGTCTCAAACTCCCTCAAGGATTATCTGCCTTGCCTTTGCCGCACACTTCTTCCATTCGACAAGATTCTATGCATCTGATGTTGCTAGAATAAGAATGTCTTAATCAATTAATTCCTTCAAGTCATTATCCTCCAGCACAACCTCCATTTTGTCACTCCAGGCTATATAGTTCGAGCTACCTTCCAAGGCATACTTGAGCCGCAAACCGTAGAACTCCATCTGCCGATCCTGAAGTATGTATTCCAAATTTGAATTTCACCTGTAACCCAAAACTTCGAAATATCCTCTAGTATACTGAATTCAACTCCAATACCATGTAGAATTTCTTGTAGATTCACAAGCTCATGCAATTTACTAAAGCACTAGACAAGAATCTCCTTCTAATTTCAACCAACAGGAGCCAATAGATCGATGAAAACAATATGAACAAGAGGAAGTCAAATCAATGGCACATAACATAATAAGTTTTTCTAGGGAAAGCCACTGTTGAAAACCCCGCCTATCTGTATTGCATTAAGCAAAAATATGAGTGAAGATACAAATCTTGTTCTCACAAGAACAATTCTGTACAAATATGCTCAACTCTCTTCCTCACAAGCCCACTCTTAGCCAACACTTAGCCAATTTCCACTACCTGCCAAGCACATATTTCTTTACGCAATTCCTAGGATGAACAACCTGTATTTAAATGGAATTCATGCTTCCAAAACTCAATCCTAATTAGGTCCTCTTCTTGATTTCATGCATGATATTTACAACTTAGTAAATCACGCAACTAATAGTACATTGTCCCTACACTCTAGTCTCAACTGGGTCTTTCTCAGAACTGACATGCATAAGTTTCTTATGAGTGAATCTTCAGTTATCTGGAGTAGCACTTATGAATGCACCAATTAGTGCACTTGTATATCTTATTTACAACATTTGAAATTAAAGTTAGTTAGATGGTTATTAAAAGATGGATAAAATCCTTATATTTTATTTATTTTTTGAAAAAGAATACACATTAAATCAATTGAACCTTTAGTAACTTCATGGCATCACTATGGCAAAACACTGTGTGTACCAGTAGAAACTTTTAGCATTCAGCCTGCCAGAAATATGTGGCAAAACACTGTGTGTACTAGTAGAAACTTTTAGCATTCAGCCTACCAGAAATATGGCACGAGCACACATTTTTCTGTATATTTATTTTTGTGAAACTTTCCAACATCATTTTTTTGGCATTGGTTTCTCTCAGAGAAATTACGAGTCACTTTTATTTTTTACCTGGGATTACAAGACTGAAGATCAGAATAATACAAGAAAAAATAATCTTAAAACAAATAAAGAAAAGGTAGTTATTACAAAAAGTAGTTAAGAAAAGATTTAAATCTAAATATGGAAATATTTTAATCATCTAACATTAAATCAGAAGAAACATAATGAAAAAAGCTAAGACTTGAGTGGAGTTATTTCGAAAGAAAAGGCTTTACATCATAAAATTTGTTATACTGTAATATGAAATATATATAATATATATTTTATAAAATATATAATATATAATCAAATTTTGGAGTAACTAAAAATCTTGGTACTTATTTTATATTTTGTGAAATGTAATGTTGTATTATTTAATTACAAATATCAAATTCCAAAAACAAATATGGAACACCAAACCATGAAGAAGAAGAAATGACGGTAGACTTTCAACTACCAAAATAAATAGCCACATACATTCAAACTGTCCGAATCTATAACCAAAAATTAATGTATAGACAATTAATTTTTTAATTGCGCACTGGATTTTTAATGTACAAATAGACCATGATTGCCCAGTAAACAATTTTCTCCTGGAATGAAATCAATTAAAATAAATAATTCACGGCAATGGGTAAGTGTGGCCTAAATAAGGCAACAAATCTTTAGATTGAAATTTAATGTACATACCTATTGAAGTTTAACGTACATACAAATTGCTGGGTAGTTAAAAAGAGGAATCTAATTATAGAAAAACTTAGGGCGAACACCAATCACGCCTGCTCTAGCTTCACTAAATTTGTACCTGCACGGTCCAATAGATATGCTAAGCCAACTATCAAAACATTTTTCCAAACATTCTTATCCACCCAAAACTTCTGAAATCATAGACTGCTGAGAAGATATGATAGTTGGCTAGATTCGATGTAAGGAAATGTGCATGGTGAATATCTAATTTTCCCTATTCATTATAGAAGTTTAATCAAAATGAAATCAGGTACAGTTCAATAATAGTCTAAGATAATATGATCAATGCAAATATAGCTGAACCATATGCAATTAATTTCAATGAAAGCACTAATACAAGATAATTCATGCTAAAAGTCTGAGATGAATATATACCCCTTATCGATAAGAAAGTTTTTAATTGCAATAGGAAGAGCAGCAATAGGAAGAGCAGCACCCCCATGACTGTGGACTCCAACTCCTGCAAGAGAAAAAAATACAAAGAGATGAACAACTCCTGCAATAGCAAAAATTACAAAGAGATGAACTTACATATAAGGAAGATAAACATTTAACAATTAGAACACAAAACAACAAGCATATACCATATGAAACTATATTTTGCTGTGAGAGGAATCTGCTATCCATAATGAGATGATGCCCATCACTAAATTAGATGGAGTCACATCATACTGGACAATAGGAAACAAAAAATCACAGTTTCATGGATATAATTGTTTTTCCCTTGCATATTTCCAATATAACGACTTGTCCAATTTGCTCTATATTTTTCCTACATTTTCCCTCGTGGAAATATCTTGCAAATAGAGCAGAACCAGTAAAACATATACTGTTTGAAACTGTATTTTTGCTAAGATAGGAATCTACTTTCCATAATCAGAGGATGCCCATCACTAGATTAGACTCAGTCACATCATATTTGACAACCAACAGAATAAGAAAACACATTTTCATGGATATAATTGTTTTTCTCTTGCATATTTGCATATTTCCAATATAAGCACTTATCCAATTGCTCTATATTTTCCCTTGTGGCAATATCTAACAAATAGAGCAGAAAACAACAAAACATATACCATTTGAAACTGTATTTTTGTTGAGATAGGAATCTGCTATTCATAATCAGATGATGGCCATCACACTAGATTGGACTAAGTAACATCATATCGGATAACAGATAGAACAGGAAATCACATTTTCATTGATTCAATTGTTCTTCCCTTGCATATTTCCAATATAAGGACTTATCTAATTGCTCTATATTTTCCTTGTGACAAAATCTTGCAAATATAGCATAAAACAACAAAACATAGTGTTTGAAACTATATATTTGCTGAGATAGGAATTGAATATCCATAATCAAACGATGCCCATCACTAGATTATAGTCAATCATGTCAGATGATGCTCATCACTAGATTATAGTTACTCACATCAAAATTTGACAACATACAAAACAAGAAATCACAGTTTCATTGATATAATTGTTTTTCCCTTGCATATTTCCAATATAAGGACTGGTCCAATTGCTCTATATTTTCCCTTGTGAAAATATCTTGCAAATTTTTAGAACAACCAACAATTGATTTCTTATGAAACACTGAAATAACTTCTTACTTGTTATGACTTGAAGTTCAGATGGCTTCCAAGTTCACAAGGATAATAATCCCAAAGATTGTTGCTCTGTATTGAAATTACTTTGTTGGTTTGTTCCTGGTCCAGATGGGGCAGAAGTATTGTATTCAATCATTTCCAATCCCAATTCCAAGGCCTGCATCGCTTCTGCTGCATGGAGCCCATGTAGATCTAACTTCCAAATGTCCTTATGTTTTTCATTTCTAGTTTGAATAATTTCTGCAGCTGCCTTAGCATTTAGTTTAGTTGTAACAAAATGTTCCTCTTTTGATTTTAGAGAAATATTCTTAGCAGTGCTATGATTGCCTCACAAATAAGCTCTTTCAGCTTCCCTTGAATGTTGATTTGCACCCCTTCTTGAAAACAAGTGATGATAATATATGTTCATGCCTTCCCAATTATCAGTAATGATCACCTTAAAAAAAGTTCAATGGACTTCATGGAAATAGGCTAGCAAAATATACCTGAGCATATGCAATGCTTCCTTTCAATGTTTCAAATATACATCGTCTTCCTCCCATTCTAGCTTAGGGGGAGTAGTTGGCATGTGTCGCCTTGCAACTGTCACATGTAAATTTTCAAAACCCAAAGACTCAAGCAATAAAGGGCCACTTCCTTCAGAGCTCTGATCAGGTAGAGAATTCTCAACAACTTTAGATGCATCAGAGGGATCTAAATTCTCCGGCGACATCAGTACATTCATATTCTCTAGGGAAGGAAAGGCTTATTCAAGCTCATAATTAACAGCCACTAAAACATCCTCTATCAGGCTCTCATCATCCCAACCATAAAAGGCCTTCAGTTTCTCTACTGCAACCTCTTTCCGATTTGCATCATCTGTCATGCCTTGCAACATAGCAGTGCTAGCCAGGGTTGTCTTAGGATAAGGATCAATCAATTTCTCTAGCCTAACAACAACTTTTTCTATCAATTGAGAAAATCCTTTCCAAGGTTTGCCTCTAGAATTTTGAGACATAAAGGAAATATTTTCGTGCCGCACCACAACCAAGACATCATTCTTTTCTTTCAGATAATTCTTGTCCATAACAGAACCCTAACTTGGGTTTCTTTGGAGATGATTAGAAGAGGACGAGGTTGGAGAAAAAGGTGGGAAAGGGTCCACATCAGCCTTAGGAACCCCACCCTGTTGTTGGGCATCAAAGGAAGCCCATCTTGGAACCTTAGCCCTTTTCCACGGTGGTTGGATGGACCTCTTGGGAGCACCATTGGTGCCCATCATGGAGCACTTACTCACCAAGAAAAGTATTGTTGGCTCTGTATAAGGAGATCACTAGATCGAAACCCTTTGGGTTTCCATCCAAAGCAAGATAAAAAAAAGGGGGTCTACTGTTTACTCCTTCGGCTAAAGATAAAGGGAGACAGATCATTCATTAATGAGGATCTTATGCATAGAATTTCAATGCCGTACCTAGCTAAAGAACTCTCAAAGCCACCCATCTATACTTCTAGAGCTCCTGAAACCACACGCAAGATTTTAGAAAAGCAGAGTCGTTGGATTGCTGTTGTCGATTTTGCTTTTGTCTGAAGGATTTGATGTACAAAGATGAAAAAGATGCGTTGAATTTAAATTGAGAATTGGACTGAGAATCCATTAACAAAACATGTGAGCTCTGAGAAATTTTTACCCCCCTCAAGAATTGCAAGTTGAGAACAGACCCAAATCGAATTATGCTCGGCTCTTGCCATGTTGCAATAGAAAAAGGAACGGTTGGATATTTGCGCGAATATATACACAGAGCTATACTAACCTCTAAACCCTATACGGTTAACTAACCTAAAGGTTAGGTGCGCCCGAATTTTGATCAAAGTGATGACAGTTGACTTAGAATCCGTCCAGGGGAATAGTTTATCGACACGTGGAAGGAGGATTAACCATAAAATTTGTCGATTGGTAGTGCTAGGAATGCTTTGGATGTTTTGATTGGAAAATCTCACCATTATTTCCCTTTGAGAATATTTGTTGGAAAAACGGTAGAGATATTTTAGAGGGAAAATAAGTTTATTGATGTTATTATAAAGTATATAATTTTATGGAAATATTTATGGAAACTAATAGCTCAGTGGACGTTAACTATCATCACCATAACATATTAATTTAGATATAGTGTTTTATAAGTGTTGAGAGGGATTAATTTTTTTTTTTGGGGATCAAATTTTTTGAAATATTTTTTTAAAGTGAAAAGAGATTTGATCTCTCTTGGCGCTTGATAGATCTAAAGTTAAGATAGATCTTTGCTAGTTTTTGTATCCACACATATCATATTTAGGTTGGATCTATCTATCCTTCTCTCCTGTCTTTCTCTTCCCTCTTGCTCAACTCTCTCCCTCCCTCCCTCTCTCTCTCTCTTCCCTCTCTCTCCATCTCTCCTTTGTCACTCCTTCTCTATCTACCTCTATATCTATATGTATTTTTTTCCTTTCCTTTCTGCCCCCTCCAACTCCATCTCTCTCCCTCCCTCTCTCCTCTCCCTCCCCTCCTCTCACTCTTCATTCCTCTATCTCTTTTACACTTCCCTCTCTCTCTCTCATCCCCATCACTCTCTCTCTCTACGCCCTCCAGCTTTGTGACTATCTCTCTCCCTCTCTCCCCCAGACCTCTCTCTCTCCCTCCCATCCATCCATATGATGGAAAATTTTCACCCCATGCAATAGATGTTCTCTCTCCCTCTCTCCTTCTCTCCCCCAGCCTCTCTCTCTCCCTCCCATCCATGCATAGGATGGACGATTTTCACTTTATGCAATCAATGCTCCCCATCCATCCATATGATGGACAATTTTCACCCCATGATCCAGATTTAAACAGGAACGCAACAAATTACAGAGATAACCATATACACAAAGATGCAGCGGAAATAATACTTCATTTCATTAATGGAAAATACTGACATATGCTTACAAACAGAAATGGCAATAAACTAGCTAGGGCGATGGTAGCTTATCTCTGAGAAGAGATGTGATGGCTACATGCCTCTGAACTGTTCTGAATTGTATTACAATGAGGCTCGAAGGCCTATTTATTGTTGAGAAACAATGGAAAACCCTTCACATACCGAAACCTAACCCTAGAAGATGAAACGCCAAATTGTGGGCCCCGTTTGGGTAAATTGGTACATCAATTTCCCGGGATCGCCCCAGAATTCCAAAAAAACGTCGTTTAGGGCCTCAAAACGGCTCCGGAAGTTCAGGACCCGAAAAACTGCTAAAAATAGTAAATTGTGCTACAATTAAGGAAACTGAAAATGCTGAGAAAGACAATGGTGGGGGTCCAGGTGGACCTGGTAGGTGGCCACCAATATTCACCTGGATCATTCCTCCCCCCTTAGGAAGCAATGGTCCCCATTGCGTTGAGCTCCTCCATGAGATGAGGAAACCTCTGCTGAACTTGTTCCCTGGTGAGCCACTTGCCCTGCTGAAGGAGTTGGCCTGCTTTGACAACTCGATACAGTTGGATATGCTGTTGGCGAGTGTTCTTGATCTGTGCGTCCATGATCCAATCAGTTGCAACTTGTTCCATGCAATCTGGATTTAATTCTGTGGGTTTGAGCTGTTCTGCAATGTCGGATGTGTCTAGCAATGGTGGAAAGTATGGCCGAAGGCAGTCCACATTGAACACTGGGTGCAGGCCAAGGAATGGGGGAATGCTGAGCTCAAATGCATTGTCTCCCATAGCCTTAGTAATGGTGTAAGGACCATATCGAAGTGGTCTCAATTTCCGATAGGCTCCAGTAAGGCGTTCCTTTTGCAAATGCAACCAGACTTTGTCGCCCACCTGAAACTTGTGTGGCACCCGGTGTTGATCATGTCGCTGCTTGTACTTGGCATTTGATTTCTCAAGAATGTCATGGACCTGCTGGCGAATATGTTGGATGCGCTCAATGAAGCTGGTGGCCTTATCTGTTTCGGACTGGACATGAGCTGAATTCATGTGAGTAGCTGCAAGTGGCATGGCCACATCAATGGGGCATAGTGGCTAGAATCCTAAACCCACCTGAAAAGGGCTATGGCCAGTGGAGCTGTGAAGAACTCGGTTGTATCTGTGCTGAACATAGGGGAGGCTCTCGTCCCATGTGCGTGGATGCTTTGAGTTATACATGCGCAAAATGTGCACAATCATCCTGTTGACAACCTCTGTCTGGCCATCAGTTTGAGGATGGAAGGTTGTGGACTTCGTGAGTTTGGTGTCCAGCATTGACCAAAGACTGGACCAAAATGTGCTGAGAAACCGACTGTCCCGATCTGAGATGATAGACTGTGGGATCCCAAAGTGCACCCACACTCGTTCAAAGAAGAGTTTAGCAGTGGCTTCTGCTGTGATATTCTTCTTGCAGGCCATCATAATGGCCATCTTTGAGAACCTGTCGACGACCACAAAAATACAGTCATTTCCATGCTTAGTGGAAGGAAGGCCTAACATGTAATCCATGGAGATGGATTCCGAAGGTCGACTAGGGGTAGGCAACGGGGTATAGAGGCCTTGCTTCTTAATGGTCGGTTTGGCAATGGCACAGGCAGTACATGATCGGATGTACTTCCCAACATCCTGTCGAAGATTCAGCCAATAGAAATAGTTTTGCAGTACTGCCACTGTTTTCTCGACCCCGAAATGCCCAGCAGCTCGACTGTAGTGTGCTTCCCAAATCATCTTGGCACGCTCGCTTGAAGGAACACAAAGGTGACCGAGGTGGCATAATAGGGCATCCTGGAGGTGAAAATCTGCAACCTGCCGACCCTCCAAGAGTGTCTGGTATGTGTGGCCGAATTCCGGGTCGCTTTTGTAGAGAAGTGGCCAATCAGAAGTCTCGTGCCCGCAAGAGTTGAGCACGGTGGTTAGCGCCATGATCGGTGGTCGACTGAGGCAATCTGCAACATTATTGGTGCTGCCCTTTTTATACTTGATATTCAAGTGAAACTGTTGCAGGTATGTAGACCACTTCTGATGGCGATCATTCTGCAATTTCCCTTGGGTCTGTATGAATTGCAGAGGTCGGTGGTCTGTGTGGATGACCGTTTCCTTCCCCAAAATGTAATGCTTCCATTGTCGGCAGGCCTGTACAATGGAATACATCTCTTTATCATAAGTGGGGTACTTCTGGACTGTGTCTGAAAGTGTTTCACTGTGATATGCCACTGGATGTCCATGTTGAGTAAGGACTGCCCCAATAGCATAGTCAGAGGCATCTGTCTCGACCTCAAATGGTTGTTGTAAATCTGGTAACGCGAGCACTGGTGCCGTGCAGAGGCGATCCTTCAACTCCCTGAATGCCTTCTGTTGAGATTCAGACCAAAAGAATTTTGCTTTCGCCCCGCCCTTGGTGACTTGACTCAAGGGCCAAGAAATATGAGAAAATCCCAACACAAACCTGCGGTAGAAGTTGGCAAGACCTAGAAAGTTGCGGAGCTCTGTTAGAGTGGTTGGAGAGGGCCAATCCCGAATGACTTGGACCTTGGCTGGATCGACATGCACCCCCTGTTCATCAATGATGTATCCCAGATACTGGACCTCGGTCATGCCAAAAGTGCATTTCTCCAAATTGGCACATAGCTTGTGTTGCCGCAGTGTTTGGAGAACCTGTCGGATGTGGTGGAGGTGCTCTTCCCAACTCTGGCTGAAGATCAGAATGTCATCCAAGTATACTACTACAAAGGAGTTGGTGAATGGCCGCAAGATGTCATCCATTAGCCTCATAAAGGTTGCAGGAGCATTCGTCAATCCGAAAGGCATGACCAACCATTCGAAGAGGCCCTCCTTGGATTTGAAGGCAGTCTTCCACACATCTGAGGGTTCAATTGGTACTTGGTGATATCCTGACTTCAGATCGATCTTGCTGAAATATTTCGCCCCCTTTAGTTGGTCTAGGAGGTCATCAATCCGTGGGATCGGGTACCTATTATGGACAGTGATCTTGTTCAGCGCCCGATAGTCAATACAGAGTCTCCACATCCCATCCTTCTTCTGTACCAACACTATCGGGCTCCCACAGGGCGAAGAACTCGGACGGATGTGACCTTTCTGTAGGAGCTCCTGAATCTGCCTCTTGATTTCATTGTTCTCCAAAATGGAGTGCCGATAAATTGGTCCATTGGGTAGCGGCGCACCTGGGGTCAGATCAATGGAGTGCTTGACTTGACAGTGCAGAGGAACCCCTGCCGGGGAGGTGAAGATGTCTTTGTACTCCTCCACAATCTTGTCCATTTGTAGCTGCCGTGCAGAGGGACCTCGTTTGGAGGCCGCGGCCACTGTCTTCCTCTTCCCTTGAGGGCGTATCATCAGGAAAACAAATTTCCTAGTTTTGGAAATGATCTTACTACATTGTTTTGCAGTAATCAAAGAGATGGCGGCAGGTGGTGGTACCTCTGGTATCCTGAACAACTTATTTCCCAATGTAATAATAACAGCACGGGGCCTTGATTCATACATAGCATGTCGCTTCCACAAGTATGGTTGTCCTAGTAATACATCACAAACTTCAAGGGGAGCAATGTCACACAATACCTCATCCGTGAAGGGCTTGATGTTGTATGGAAGGCGACACTGCTGGCTCACGCGAAGATCTCGCCCTTGGTAAAGCCACCCAATGGTGTATGGTTGTGGATGTGCTGTGGTCGGTAAGCCCAACTGCTTCACGACCTCTGCCGAAATGAGGTTCTTTTGACTCCTGCTATCAACAATGAACTGTATCGGGGAGCCCTTGACCCACATCTGGGAGTGGAAGAGACGCTCCTCCTCCTCTGGATCTTCGGGTTCATTTTTCTGGATCTTTGTGGTAGCAACAGTGGTGCTGGGATCCGCATCAATGATCTACTTCCCTTTTTCATACCCCTTATCGGGTTCTGACTTAGAGTCGGAACATGCATCTGATTCTGAAACCTTTAGCTCAGCCACCAGTGACTGTTTGGCCCGACACTCACTTGTGTTGTGAGTGGAGCTCTTATGGAACTCGCACCATTTTCCAGTGTCCTTTCTCGGCTTCATGGCATTGCTCTTTGCTTGTAGCTTTAGCTGGTTGTCTTGGGCTATCACGCCTTGGCTTTGTCCTTTGTTCTGTGGTTTAGGGGCACCTTTCCCCTGCTTTGGATTCGCAGATCCAAAGTCTCGCTTCTTTTGTTTAAACTTCTGCTCGACTTTGACGGCATACCGGTATGCTGCGCTGAGCGAGGGGATGTTTAGGAACTGTATTTCTTCCTGGATGTACTTGTGCAGGCAGCCACGATATTTGAGTATCAAATGTTGCTCCGAATCCTTGATACCCAACTTTGTGCGAAGGGTATGGAAAAGATTGGTGAACTCCGGCACATCTTGGTCTCTTCCCTGCCGCAGCGTGGTCCACTTTATGTATTCATCCTCATAGCTTCCGACAGGGTAGTACTGCTCCTTGATGGCATCCCGGAACGAATCCCAGGTGGGTGCGGCTGAAAATAGTGAGCCAATACTTTCATCCTTCTGCTCGCAGTAGGTTTCCCACCAGTCCTTGACGTGGGGGGCTGCTTTGAGAAGAGCAAAAACAATCTTTTCCCGACTCGAAAATTCATGAACAGAAAAATAACCCTCTAGCAGATTTAACCATTTATCTACGGCATCGGCGTCTATCTGACCCTCGAATATGGGGATTTCAAAATTAACTTGTACCTTAAAGGGTGTGGCGTTTCCAGAGGAGCTGCTGGAAGCCGATGCGCCACTTCTGGGTAGCCGCTGAAGGATCTGCGCAAAGCTGTCCATCATCGCGTTCCGTTGTCGCTCGAGCGCTTCTTCGAGCAAGATTTTGATGGGATCTCCTGCCCCCTCGTCTTTCTTCTCGTCCGCCATGGGAGGCCGTCGGGATTTGCGAGGCTGGTCTTGCAAAGGTTCAACCAGTTCAAGCCCTAACTCCTTATATCCCGACCTTGTTGGGGACATGCAAAGAAAAACAGAGAAAAAGCAGACCGCTCTGATACCACTAATCCAGATTTAAACAGGAACGCAACAAATTACAGAGATAACCATATACACAAAGATGCAGCAGAAATAATACTTCATTTCATTAATGGAAAATACTAACATATGCTTACAAACAGAAATGGCAATAAACTAGCTAGGGCGATGGTAGCTTATCTCTGAGAAGAGATGTGATGGCTACATGCCTCTGAACTGTTCTGAACTGTATTACAATGAGGCTCGAAGGCCTATTTATTGTTGAGAAACAATGGAAAACCCTTCACATACCGAAACCTAACCCTAGAAGATGAAACGCCAAATTGTGGGCCCCGTTTGGGTAAATTGGTACATCAATTTCCCGGGGTCGTAACTTTGGCATACGATCTCCGTTTGACGCGTACGATAGCTCGTTAGAAAGATCTATCCGAGTACTACCACTTTGGGAGGCAATATAGGTCTCGATTGCCCCAGAATTCCAAAAAAACGTCGTTTAGGGCCTCAAAACGGCTCCGGAAGTTCAGGACCCAAAAAACTGCTAAAAATAGTAAACTGTGCTACAATTAAGGAAACTGAAAATGCTGAGAAAGACAATGGTGGGGGTCTAGGTGTACCTGGCAGGTGGCCACCAATATTCACCTGGATCACCCCATGCAATAGATGTTATATGTAATATCTAAAATATTTTCGATTGTAATGTCTATATGGTTTTTATGACGTGTAGTATTAGTAAGCCTTGCTATTGGCTCATGGTATTGTAGCAAAACTTGTTTACAAGTTAATAATGTCTATGGTAAAGTGGGCATGAATATCTATGATTAAGAAATTTGTTATATTGCAAGTTTATTATAAGTATTAATTTTTTATGTGCTTATTAATTAAATTTAAATATGGTTTTGGAATCATAATGAAATATTTGTGTAGTGATTTTTTATTCTGAAGCTTTGTGGGAAAAACATCCAAAAATAAAATCCTTGAAAATCATTTATACTCAAGTAAATAACATATCTACCATCATTTACTTTCCACCATAATTAAAGGAAGCCTTTTGGTAAAAAATGGATAGAAATAAGATGTAAAAAATATATTTACGAATAAGATGTAGAAATATACTTACGGGAGTTACTCCCCACTATTATTTATGTCTTTTAAAATTGGAAGTGTGTAGCCTTACACATGGTTACTACCCTCCAAAATTTATGCAAGTTCTTATGCTTGAGTAGGCAATTTACTTAACCACTTCACATCTCAATTTATTAATTATTGTCAAAGCAAGACTATAGGTAGATCTGTCTATCAATTATTATTAATTTAACATGACCAATGTAACTTATAATTATTTATGGAATTTTTCCAATTGGAGGGGCTAAGGTGCCCTGCAAAAAAAATAGAATATAAGAAATTGAAGCTTATTGTTTCGATTACTTTTAACATTTTATTATTAATTGAACCAAGATTTAAGTTTTTACACTACAACATCTCCATCATAATTAGTTCTACATTACTTTTAACTTTTTATTATTTTTTAATTGAGATGACATATAAATGTTAAATGTTAAACATTTATTAAATTTGTTAAATGTTATCCCACACTGGGTTGTAGAGAGCCGCCCACTCAATAGTTTTTTAATAGTATTTAAATTAATGTAGTTATATAAATTAATTGGTTGATTTTGAGGAAAAAATAAATTAAATGGTTGCTAAATATTGATAAGTATCAATTCATAATAAGCATCAAAATACTTATTTCATAATAAATTTCACATTTATAAAATTTATAAAAGTAACAAACTTATAATTTTATTTTAAATTATTATTATTATTTATTAAAGAATTAATATATGAGTTAAATATATATACATTTTAAAAAATGTGTCACAATATTCTTAATCATGAAGATTCACCTCCACTTTTTGGAAATTTTTAACTTGTAAACAACTCGTTTTACAATATCATGGCTTATCAATACCACATGTCTAATATGACATGTTCTTTAATTAATTAGAGATAGATTAATTAAAAGAGCATAATTAACTTGTAGATAAATCTTAATCTTTAATATGTGAATACTACAACGAATATTCCAACATATTCCACAAAAGCTAAATCTCTACCATCCACCTAATTATATGGATGGACATGTTTCTATTCTCAGTAGTATACATAAATCAAAGGTTGTGATTTGTTTCCAAAGTAGTAATGTTTTTTTGTCTTTTATTTTAAAGTCATTAATTAAAAAATTGTGGTATGAACAAATATCATATCAAATGAGTTGTGATTTTTTGGGCATATTGTATTGATAAGCCATGGTATTAGCCATGATATTGTAAATCCTATAAATCTCCATGGTTAAGAATTTGTTACATGTTTTTTTAAATGTATATATGTATTATTATATATTAATTTGTTTTATCAATAATAATAATAATAATAATGTAACTAACATTGGAAGGAGGAGAGTGCAAACAAGGAAGAGCGAATAGAGTTCAAGGCATGTAGGGGCAGTCAAAAATCCCTATGAAGGGTGGTAGAGGAGGGGGCTCCACTCCCTCCTACAAGGAGGCCATGGCCAACAGGGGCAAGAAGCATTTAGAAAATGCTAGTGAAACAGAGGTGGAAGGAAAAAGAATCACGGAAGAGGGAACAGAAGAACCCATAGAAAAGGATCAACATGGCACAAAAGACAAGGAGGTAGAAGACAAAAACAGGAAACTAAAGACAAGAAACACAAGGGACCCTCCAAACCAAAAACAGATATAACTCCCAGGGTGATTTTAAATTATCCAGAGTTGCAGGCGTACAGGGAACACATGGGGACATATGCCATCATCTGTAAGTTCATGGGACTATGACCCACTGAAAAAGCTCTACAGTCATGGATCAAATACCATTGGGAAACTAAAGGAAGAATACATATCCATCTTGGGTCTAAGGGTTTCTTTATGGTAGTGTTCACAAATATTGAAGACAAGGAAAGAATATTTGAAGGAGGGCCCTACTTCTATGCTGTTGCAGGGCTCTACATGAGACCATGGATAATGAACTTTGTCCCAGAAAAGGAGACTTTTACTTCAGTTCCGGTCTGGGTAAGGCTCTACTCTCTACCTCTTGATTACTGGCAACATAAACTATTAGCGGCCATAGGCACTAAATTAGGTCACTATGTTAAAGCCTCTGAAGCCACTAGAAGGGGAAAATACACTTCCTTTGCTAGAATGTGTGTGGAAATGGATCTATCAGGAGCTCTACTGGAGGAGATAATCTTGGAAGTTTTTTATGAAGAATGGGTGCAAATAGTAGATTATGAGCACATTCCATTCAGATGTCGCAAATGCCATGAACATGGAAATATTTTCAGAGACTGTCCACTCAACAAAGAAATAAAAAAAAGTAAAAGCAATATAGTGAAAGAATCAGATATCTTTGAGAAAGTGGTTAACCGAAGTAAAGGAAATAAAAGAGGACCGAAAAATCAGCAGCGTGAAGGACAATAGTTTAGGCAGAACAATTTTCAGGTGCTTCAAGAAGAGGAAGAGATTACTAAAGAAGATCAAGCAGTGGAAAGGAGTTCTGCAGAAAAGGAGGAAGGGAAAAACCTAGAACAAACACAAAATGATAAGTACCAGAAACAAGCCACTATGAGTGACGTTGAATAGGAAATGGATCAGGAAATGACCCAGAATGATATGGACCCAGAGGACCATGAGCTACTAGAAATTCTTAACAAAGAAAACCTAGACCTAGACGGCTTCTTGAGGCAAGGTAGCACGGGGGGAGTGGATTCTCTACCTCAAGAGGAACTCAACATAATACAACAACTATTTCTATGGAGATCGCAAACTAGGAAGCCAGAACGATGTAACAACATAGACAAGTAGGACAACAGAGGAGTGAAAACGATGAAAACTACACTGGGACTAGTTAATAGAAACCCAGGCAAGAAAAGAGGCAGGAAAAAGCAGAATGAACTCTTGATGGAGTGTGGAAAGCTGATGATTGATTCAGGTAAGATGAAAGATCTAGCCAGCTACTCCTTTACAAATATTTTATAATGAAGTTGACATCTTGGAATATTAGAGGTCTAGGGAGTAAGAGAAAGCAGAGAATGCTTAGCAACAGAATGAAACAAGAAACACCGGATATAATGTTTATCTAAGAAACAAAATGTTCCATTCATCAGGTTAGACAAATCCACAGTAAATGGCTCAACAGCTATGAGTTTCTTGAAGTAAAAGTAGACAATACAGCAGGGGGTTTACTCACTCTATGGAATCCCCACAAAATTGGCATTCTAGATGCTGAGGCATCCAGAAATTACTTATCAATTGTCATTCAACCAGAAGGAGAAAGGGATACCTTTCTGGTCACAAATGTTTATGGCCCTCAAAGAATAGATGACAAACTTAAGTTTCTGGATACCTTAGTGGATCTCAGGAGCAGACATGCAGATCTACCCTGGATCATGGGAGGGGATTTTAACACGATTAAATCCCTTTCAGAGAAGAAAGGAGGAACAAGATCTCTAAGTAAATACTCCATGGCTTTCCAAACTTTTTCTGACAACATAAATCTTGTTGATACTAATTGGAATACTGGCCTATTTACTTGGAATAACAAGAGAGGAGGAGATGCCTTAGTCGCCTCAAAGCTAGACAGATTCTTCATCTTTGAGAAGCTTATGCTAGATGGGAAAGAGGTAACAGCATGAGTTCTTCCCTTTGGAGGCTCAGATCATTGGCCAATCCAATTGGAAATCAAGGGCATAGGTACTCCTAGAAATAAACCCTTCAGATTTGAAAATATCTGGCTGTCACACCCAAACTTCACAAGCAACATTGAGAAATAGTGGTCAGAGGACTTTCAGATTTAGGGAACCAGAATGTATCTTCTTCACAAGAGACTAAAGCACATAAAATTTCGGCTTAAGGAATGGAATAAGAAGGATTTTGGTAATATTTTTGAAGAAAAGAGAGTAGTTGAAAACAAAATGCAGGTTCTCAACCAAGCTCTAATCAAGGAAGGCTTTGATAAAGATATCAGTGAACAAGTGGATAAAAATTATCAAAAATGGGAGGATCTATGTAAACAAGAGGAAATATTTTGGAGACAAAAATCCAGAGTTCAATGGCTAAAATAAGGAGAGAGCAACACTAAGTTCTTTCATAGAACCACCATGGCCAATAGAGTTCACAAAAATATCTCTTCAATCAAGAATGAAATAGGGGAACTTCAGATATCCCATAAAGCTATAGAAGTTGTGTTAATCCACCACTTCCAAGGTGTAACATAGAAGAACATTTCAGATAGAGAGCAAGCCATCAGGGAAATTACTAGAAACATAACGAAACTGGTTTCCAAGGAGGACAACTTCAACCTTAATAGACCAGTTATGGAAGGGGAGCTAAGAGATGTAATCAAAGACATGCAGAATGGCAAAGCACCGGGCCCAGACGGTTTCAATGTGAACATTTTCAAAGCTTGTTGGAATATTGTTAAGCAGGAAATATTCAATGTTGTGGAGGATTCTAGGTCAAATAAAACCATTCTGAAAGCCCTCAATACTTCCTTCATCGCCTTAATCCCCAAACAGGAGATTTCTCTTACACCGGATAAATACAGACCCATAGCCCTATGCAACGTAATCTACAATATTATTTCCAAGGTTGTGGCTAACAGACTCAAACCTTTGCTTCCAGTCCTGGTTTCTGGGGAGCAATCAAGTTATGTGGAAGGCAGACAAATTTTGGATAATATCATTCAAGCGCAAGAATTGGTTTAACTAGCAAGAAGCAGGCAGGTATGATCATGAAATTAGATATTGCCAGGGCTTATGACAAGGTAAACTAGGTCTACCTTAAGAAAATGTTGATTGCATTTGGTTTTGATCATATCTGGGTTAGATGGGTAATGGCACTGGTGACCTCCTCCAGCTTTTCTATTTTGGTCAATGGCTCCCCCTCAGAGATTTTTAATCCTTCAAGAGGCCTCAGAAAAGGGGACCCTCTCTCCCCCTTCCTTTTTATTATCATGATGGAAGGGTTGGGGAGAGATATAAAGCAGGTGCAATCTTCAAGAAAGATTAAAGGCCTACAACTTATTGATAATGGGCAAGCTCTGACTCACCAACAATTTGTAGATGATACCATGCTTAAGGGACTCCCCACAGTCCAAGAAGCTTCAAACTACAAAATAATTCTAAATCTTTTTGCCTCGGCTTCAGGTATGGAAGTTAATCTTTCCAAATCAAAATTTGTTTTCTTCAATACCAATATTGCTATTCAGAAAAACATCTCCAGAATTCTTGGCTTCCAAAGGGATTCCATTCCTTTAAAATATTTAGGAGTCCCTCTAACAGCAAAACCAATGCACAAAAGTATATGGAAACCTTTGATCAACAAGTTGCAGGATAAAGTCAGTAAATGGACCATCAGATCTTTAAACCTTGCTGGCAGACTAGTTCTTACAAAAGCAATGCTTCAAGCAATCCCCATCTTCATATTATCAGCCATCCCAGCTCCAAAAGGGGTCCTTCAACGATTTAGAGATATTCAAAGAAACTTCCTTTGGGGTAGGGAGGAGACTAAGAGGAAATGGCCCTTAGTGTCTTGAGATATAATTTGTAAGCCCAAGAATCATGGAGGGCTTGGATTGGATGATCAAGAGATTCTCAATAAGGCTCTAGGGGGCAAACTTTGGTGGCGCTGGGTCCAGCAACCAGAAACTCAATGAGCAAAGATCTGGAAATAAAAATATGCTAATTCCTGGCAGAACAATGATCTTATAAGAATGTCATGAAATATAAAGGGTTCTTATATTTGGAACAAAGCCTGGGAAAATAGAAGACTAGTACAAGAGAATAGCTTCTGGGAAATCAGAGATGGAAATCTTGCTCTTTTCTGGGAAGAGAAATGGCAGCAAGAATCAATTTTGGTAAAAGAAGACTTCCTAGATCTTAAACAAGAGTCAGATTCCCAAGGTTTAATAAAGGTTAAATATTTTTGGAAACATTCTCATCTTATGGAAAAGTGGAGAATCTAGAGAAACAGAGATTGCAGAAATAATGATCTCCTAAAAACTAAAGCAGAGGAGCTCAGGAAAATAATAGGACAAAGGAATATCTTAGTGGTAGAGGAACAAGACCAACTGATATGGGGAGATAACAAAGAGAGCACCTTTAATCTTAAGGAAGCAAAAAACATTCTCCTTGAGTTGGATCCCCTGGTTCCAGATAAAATCTGACAAAACCTTTGGAAACATCCAGGGTGGATGAAAATCAAACTCTTCATGTGGGTTGTTTATCACAAGAAAATTTTGACTTGGGACAACATAAGGAAGAGAGGTGTATAGGGGCCTTCAAGATTCCTGCTATGTGAAGCTCAAGAAGAAACCTTGGAACATTTACTCAACAATTGCATTTTCACATCTTGGTTATGGGATTTATTTGCTGCTATCTTTCAACAATCTGATAGGGACAGAAGGAACATCATTAGTACCATCATCAATTGGAGGAAAAAAATTTCGGATAATGAAATTCTTAACTCAGTGTGGGCTCTTATACCAAGCCTCATCATATGGAACGTGTGGAAGGAGAGGAACATAAGAATTTTTAAGGGAGAAAAGAAACCCCCTCAACACCGGCTGGAGTTAATCCTGAAACGGCTCAAGGAGACTGTGAGAAACACGATTCACAACTTCCCCAAAAATCCCCCCTCAGATGTAGATTCAAAAATTATCAAGATGCTAGGGTTGCAAAGGCTCACCCTCCTAGGCATTGACAGAAGGATCATTTCGGTAGATACGGAAAAGGAATTTTAGCATCCTCCTCTGGAAGGCTATTTAAAATACAACATTAATGGGGCTTCAAAGGGGAACTCGAGAACAACAGGGTATGGAGGTGTAGTCAGAAATGTAGAGGGAAGTACCGTTAGCATCTTTCATTACCACCTAGGTATAGCCACCAATAACATGGCTGAGCTAATGGCTATGGAACAATGCCTGGATTTTTTGAAGCAAGACAACTGTCAAAATGTCATGATAGAGGTAGATTCAGAGTTAATTATCAACTTAGTGAAAAAAATTCACAATGAAATTGCATTAGATAAAGTCTCTAAACATTGGAAACTAATTCAAATTTTCCAAAGAATTCAAAGCCATCTTCAGGGCCTGCACACTATCAGTTTCCACCACGTTCGTAGAAAGGAAAATAAGCTGGGGGATCTTCTAGCCAACCAGGGGGTCATCTCCACAAGGAAAAATGGGTTGATGAAGTGGCAGGAGTTGAGGCCTAGTAGACTGAGAGCTCTATGCTGCAATCAGGCGGAAGATGATAGGAAGGTGTTTAGACTCAACACCATGGGGAATAGCTCGATTTACTTTTCCCTTGGTTGAGGCTTCTTTTTGGGTAATGTTTGTGGAAGAAAAAGAACCTTTTCCGGTAGCCTGGACTCAAGGTGTAAGAGTGACGCAGATCTTGATGTTTCTCTTAAGTCTTGGCTCGAAGGAACACTTTCTCCCTTGATTTGTCCCAATCCAAGGCGAGGAAATTCTACTTTTTCTAGAGGAACCAGGTCTTTCGGAAACTGGGAGTTTCAGTCTACGGAGTCCAGTTTGCACAACCACTTCCCAGGTGGTTTCAGACTGATCACGCGGACCTCAGAGTGGGAATGGTTTTCACATTTTCATAGCGATCCCATTCATCCTGCAACACGTGGCAGGGTGAGGGGGCAGAGAACTGCCCTCCATTATGGACTAAGTCTCCTCCTTTTTATCTGTCGCAAAATCCTTCTCATCCGTTAGATTCAGGTGTTGTGAATCAATGGTGGTCCAACAAAGTGCAACATGGTGGGGCTGTGCTGGTAAACTTCAGGCTCTTTAGAGATGCCTATTTTTCTAGGCCGTCGATCTACTTGTTTTTATGGGTTGGTTTGCTGGGTAGGGGTTTTCCAGAGGAAGGTCGTGTGGTAGCATGTGAGCTTTCTGTAGGTTGGTCTGGAGTCTTGGCAGTAATGTATTAGGCTTAAATTTTTTTATGTACTGCTGTACGGGGTAGCCCATAGAGGCTTTGGCTTTCATTTCCTTTCTGTCTCTTCATCATCGAGAGGACAGTGGTATATACTGTACATTATTTTTTGAATCAATGATATAGAAGGATCCATACTTGCTTAAGAAAAAAAAGAAATGTAACTAACATTCAAAAATTACTATGGTAGGGTTTCAAGAATGATCAGTGCTGAAGTGTTTGGAAATGTTGGATTTTCAGCAATCTGAAGCTCAAATCTAGAGAGTTTCCTAATCTTGGTGAAACCAATCTCAGGGGAATCCTTGTGTTTGCAAGTTTCTATAGATTTTCATGTAGATTCACAAGCTCGTGCAATTTACTAAAGCACAGGACAAGAATCTACTTCTACTTTCAACCAACGAAAGCCAATAGATCGATGAAAACAATATGAACAAGAGGAATACAAATCAATGACACATAATACAATAAGTTATTTTAGGGAATGCCACTACTCAAAATCCTGCCCATCTGTATTGCCTTAATCAAAAATATCAGTGAAGATACAAAGCTTGTTCTCATAAGAACAATTCCGCACAAGTATGCTCAACTCTCTACCTCCCGAGCTCACTCTAAGCCAACACTTAGCTAAATTCCACTGCCCGCCAAGCCCCTATTTCCTTGCACAATTCCTAGGATGAATAGCCTGTATTCAAAGGGAATTCATGCTTCCAAAATTGTGCAATCCTAATTAGGTCCTCTTATTGATTGCATGCATGATATTTACAAATCAATAAATCACACAACTGATAGTACATTGTCCCTGCACTCTAGTCTCAACTGGGTTTTTCTCAGAACTGGCATGCATGAGTTTCTGATGAGTGAATCTTTAGTTATCTGGAGTAGCACTTGTGGATGCACCAATGCATTGAATGACTGCTAATCCTCTACTAGTTCAACAAACAGTTAGAACTAGTTTAACTAACTATAACTCAGTAAACTGAGTTATCTAATTACAACTCAAATAAACTCATACTGGACCCCTAAAATTTAGGGAGAACACTTACATAACTTCCAAAATAATTCCAACTCGAAATTCCTAATCCAATTAAGTTAATTAAACTTAATTAACTATTTACAAGTTTCTATGAGAATAGAATTCGATTTTAATTCACAGTTTAATTTAAGGACAAACTAAATTGAAATTTCTTGTTGCCATTTCTCAACACTCCCTTTCAACAAGAAAGGGATTATATACTTCCCCGACCCTATCTCTATGAAACTCGAATTTGCATCTTGACAATGCCCAACTTTCTCCTCCATAGGAATGTACTCCAACAACATAATCTACCTCAATACACAATCCCGTAGATGATGATATCAGATATCAATGTGTTTGGACCTATCATGAAAAAATGGATTTTCAAGAGTTTGATACAACTCTGATTATCACAGTAAATCACTATCGGATCCATCTGCTGACCAAACAAACCAACCATGATCTTCCTCATCCATATGGCTTCACATGTTGCCTAACTTCCAGCCATCTACTCTGCCTCTGCTGAACTAAGTGCAACCAATATCTGTTTCTTGTTGTACCAAGAAATTGTCACTGACCCAATACTGAAAATCCCTCCTGATGTGCTTTTTCGATCAGATGGACTCCTTGCCCAATCTACATCCGTTAAGCCTTGAAGCTTCACTCCCTATGTCCATCTATACTATAATATGAACCGAGTAGTGCCCGTAAGGTATCTAAATACATTCTTTTATTGCCTTCCAGTATAGCTTTGTAGGCCTAACCATCACTTGACTAAGTTGGTTAATTGCATAGCATAAATTCGGTTGTGTGTTCACCAAGTACATGAGTTCACCCATAAGCTACATGTAAATAGTAGCTTCAATTACCTCTCCTGAAGTAGCATCCTTCTTCCTCTAGTTACTAGTTAGAGGAGTCTCCATAGGCTTGCAGCTCTCCATACGGAACCTCCAGAGTATCTCATTGGCATACTAGCCTTGAGACACAAACAACTCCCCATCACCCTGCCATACTTCCATGCCCAAAAATTAATGCATGAGCCCCAAGTCCTTCACATCAAACTCTCTTGCAAGGTCCTCCTTGCAATATTTGATCAGTTGATCATCACCTATCAGTATGAGATCATCAACATACACTACAATGATCAACATTTTACCTTCCACCACTATGTAGTACAAGTTCGCATCGACTTCACTCTATGTGAAGCCCAACCCAGTGAAGTAGTTATATATCATAGTGCACCAAGCATGAGGTGCTTGCTTCAGCCCATACAACAGTCTCTTGAGCTGGCAGACATGTGACTCATGGTCGAATGTTTCAAAACCTTCAGGTTTCTCTATGTACACCTCTTCCTCAATCATTCCATTAAGGAAGGTTGTCCTCACATCCATCTGATGTATCTTCCAACCCATTTGCACTAACAGTGAAAACATAGATTTGATCAATGAGTACCTTGCAACAAGAGCAAAGGTCTCATCATAGTCAACCCCCTCTACCCGTGAAAAGCCACGGGCCACAAATCTAGCCTTATGCTTCTCCATACTACCATCTACAACTTGCTTTATCTTGTAAAGACAACAGGAGCTCACCACTTATTTGTCCTCCAGTCTTGGGACCACATCCCAAACATTGTTACAAACTATGGAGTCATACTCCTCCACCATGTCATCAACCCAAGTCAGTTATTTCACTGCTTCCTCAAAGGAAGATGGCTCTATCACAACACATCCACTCATAAGATCCATATATATAGTGTACCTGTTAGGTGACCTCCTCTATCTACACTGTAATGTGGGTGCTCCCACATTCTCTCTAGCATCTGACAATAATCTATCTACCTCTCTAGTGTGCTTTCTCCCATCTCTGGAAGACTCTGCCTAAGTGGATGTCTCCACTCCCGGATCCTATGCATGTGGTTGCTCCACATCAATCTGAGGCTCCTCAACCTCAGGAGCTAAAAGATCCTCAACTCCATGTAGTTGAAGCTCCCTCTCAAGGGAAACTCACATGGCCTTCTCCTCATCGAATATGACATTGCTAGGAACCATTTTCATCATGTTGTCCGACAAGTACACTTGATAGTTGTGAGGTGTATCAGTGTGCCCCACAAATATCCCAAACTCTGTTGTTGGATCCAAATTCTTCTGTGCATATTTTATCACATGGAAATATACCAATGACCCAAAAATCCTAAAGTGACCAACATCTAGCCTGTTATCGATATAATCCTCCTCTAGTTGTTCATCCCAAGTATCCAATGCAAGCTACAGTTTTGAACATAAATCGTTGTGTTTCATGCCTCAGCACACAAGTCTAGTGGTAGGCATTGATCATGCAACATTTCCCTCGCTACCCCTATTATGTTTTTGTTCATATTCTCATACACCCCATTCTACTGAGGGTTATGGGGTATCGTCAACTCCCATTTAATTCCTTCCGTTGCAGGAAGTTCTTAAACTCGTTTGAGACATACTCACCACCGTTGTCACTCCTTTAATATTTAGCCTTCTTTCCTGACTCTTTCTCCACCAATTATTTATAATCACAAAACTTTACAGTGAAGGTTTAATCCTTTTTCTGCATGAAAAATATCCAAGATTTTCTAGAAAAGTCATCAACAAATATAACATAATACATGTGTTTGGTCATGGATGCTGTTGAGAATGGTCTACATACAATTGAATGCACTCACTCTAGAATAGCCTCTGCTCTAATGTCTACGTCATGAAAGAAAGAATTGGTGTATTTACCCAAAGTACACCCCTTGCATGTATCAACTTGCTCTAGTGTACCTTTGGGCAAAACGGTGGAGACTTGTTGCATGATCTTCAAATCCCCATGATGCAAGTGACCCAACATCTCAGCTCTGCGCCATCTTTACTTTCATGCTCAAAGAAACACAATCCAATACCTCCAGCTTATAGAGATTTTTAACCCAAATCCCTATCTTCTTTACTTGACCCGTGGCTATGTGTTGAAGGAACACCTTTCCTTTCGAGAAGATCACATCATAGCCTTTATCCTCAAGCATGGAAATGGATACCAAGTTCTTCTTCATCCGGGGCACATAAAGAACATTCTTCATGGGGAGTGGAGCCCCATGCTCCCTCTAAAAAGTAACTATGCCCAATCCAATAACACAATACCTATCGTTATCACCCATCTCAATATGAATCTAGAGATCTTTCTACTCCAGGGCACTGAATAACTCCTTGTTGCCAGTCATGTGGAATGAAGCTCCACTGTCTAAGTACCATACACTTCCCATGATTAATGACACCATGCATGCAATGAGCGAAAATTCCAATTCGAATTGAGAGGCCAAAGCCTTACCCACCACTCCTTCTGAGGACTTCTTCTTGGACTTATTGAGTGGAAAATTTGTAGCGAAATGGCAGAGCTCATGACAATGAAAGCATCTCACTTTTTTCATGTCATTCTTCTTGCCTCCATGAAAAGAATCTAATTTGGAATGGGAAGCTTTGCCTTTCCCCTTCTTCACTTTAATCGCTAAGGCACAGTTCTTTTTGTCATTAGTCTTTGATGAAGAGCCATCCCTGGTGTTCCTCCTGATTTTCTCCTTCCTCAAATCCAACCATAGTCGTTCCCAATCTAGCAGCTTCTGCTGACTATTGATAGAGCCATGATAACTATGCCAACTCTTTGGGAGTCCCATAAGAGAAAGACTCACCATATTATCCTCGGAAACTGTGATTCCAACACTTCCAAGTTCATCATGACATTGAGTGAATTTGGTCAAGTATTTTGGAATAGTCTTGCCTTTCTCCATTTTGATTTTTCACAGTTTGTCCTTCAGTGCCAATTTCCTTTGGTCACTTCTATTATGATACAAGTATGTCAATGATTTTTACATAGCATACAAAGTTTCCTTTCCATGGAGACTCAAAACAATGTGGTCTCAAACTCCCTCAAGGATTATCTGCCTCGCCTTCGCCGCACACTCTTCCATTTGACAAGATTCTATGCATCTGATGTTGCTAGATTTGGAATGTATTAATCAATTAATTCCTTCAAGTCATTATCCTCCAGCACAACCTCCATTTTTTCACTCCAGGCTATATAGTTTGAGCTTCCTTCCAAGGCATACTCAAGCCGCAAACTGTAGAATTCCATCTGCTGATCCTGAAGTATGTATTGCAAATTCGAATTTCACATGTAACACAAAACTCAAAACTTCAAAATATCCTCTAGTATACTGAATTCAACTCCAATACCATGTAGAATTTCCTGGAGATTCACAAGCTCATGCAATTTACTAAAGCACTAGACAATAATCTCCTTCTAATTTCAACCAGCTGAAGCCAATAGATCAATGAAAACAATATGAACAAAAGGATTTCAAATCAATGGAACATAACATAATAAGTTTTTCTAGGGAAATCCACTACTCAAAGCCCCGACTATCTATATTACATTAATAAGAAATATGAGTGAAGATACAAATCTTGTTCTCACAAGAACAATTTTGTACAAATATGCTCAACTCTCTACCTCACAAGCCCGTTCTTAACCAACACTTAGCCAATTTCCACTACCTGCCAAGCCCATATTTCCTTGCGCAATTCCTAGGATGAATAACCTATATTTAAATGGAATTCATGCTCCCAAAACCAGGCAATCCTAATTAGGTCCTCTTCTTGATTGCATGCATGATATTCACAACTTAGTCAATCACGCAACTGATAGTACATTGTCCCTACACTCTAGTCTCAACTAGGTCTTTCTCAACACTGACATGCATGAGTTTCCGATGAGTGAATCTTCAGTTATCTAGAGTAGCACTTGTGAATGCACCAGTTAGTGCACTTGTATATCTTGTTTTCAACAAACAGTTAGTGCACTTGTATATAGAGAGAGAAGCTCTAAAATTCATACCTAGAGTTCAGAACAATTTCATCTCAAATGGGTTTTTGCTGTAGCTTTTAAAACATTGTAGAAATATAGTTATAGCAAAAATTCCACAATGCCCTGTTTGGAGCAGCAAAATCCTAGAATTCAAAGCTCTGATTCCAAATGTTATGAAACCAGCTCATAAAAATATAGAAAAGATAGATCAATGCCTTAGAATTCAGCCTCTTCGAGAGGGAAACCTCCTTTGCATCACACAAATGAACAATTCTGGATGATACAAATGATAATACATCCTTTCTATATATAGGAGTCTAAGGGGTCATAATATAATTATAGGTGACATAACAATAATAATGTATGGGCACAATCATAACAATAGTGGGCTTCTATGGGGCACAATAATAAAATATGGGGACTACATGGGCACAACAATATAATAAGGATATTGTACTAATAACAATAAGGGGTTACACTAATAGTATAGGGACCTAACATGCCCCTCTCCTTCAAAAAGTGTTGTCCTCAATGCTTGAGTAGTTCTTGATGCTTCTGTATAAATTCTTGTCCTCCCATATGGAATCTTCAACGAGTAAGTTCTTCCACTTGATGAGATACTCTGAAATTGATCTATTTCATTGTTGTCAATTTCTCGGTTCTGTGACTATATCAAGTTCCAATATGATTTTTCCTTCCTTCCCAAGTTCTTGCAATATTGTTTGAACTGGGATCTTTCGCAACTTTTGAATGAGTTCCCACTCCTTTGGGCATATAGACATCTGTAAGGCCTAATGTTTGGAGGAACACTTCCTGGAATCAAATGAAGGGCATGATCATGATCATGAATAGGTGGGAGGCCTTTGGGAGTCTCAAATACCTTGGAATGACTATCCAAATTTTTTGGAGATCTGAAGAAATACATGATTTCGATGTGGGATCCTCTAGTGAGCATAATTGTGGAATGACACCCCATTGTTTATTATTTGAAGCTTTTAATGTTGTTAGAGTTGATTTTCTTTCATGTTTTCCCTTTGATACCTATCAATTCAACTTCCTTTCTTTCCCAAAAAAAATTCAAGAAAAGTTCTTGAATATTAAAAGCTATCGTACCCAAAGATTGTAGCCATTGGACTCCCAGTAAAATATCGGCACCACCCATTGGAATGGAAAGCATTGGGCTATTCAATATATTTTCTCCCATGGATAGCTTGATATTATGGCACTTTTCAGAGCAATTTATGGTTCCTCCACTTGCAACCATCACTTGACACTCTGGTGCTGGATATAGGAAGCAATTCAATTCCTTGGCTATCTTACAATGAATAAAATTATGTGTATTGCCTGAATCAATTAACACTATTACCTTTTTCTTCTTGATATTTGCTTCTATCTTGATATTCTGAGGAGTGTTAATTTCTTCCAATGCATTACAAGATACGGTCGGATTCATTTCTTGATGCTCAATGTGATCTTTCACTTCTTGAACATTTTTCTTCTTGATATGTCCTTCTATATTGATAGTTTTTGGAGTGGTAATTCCAGCGAATGCATTACAAGATATGGTCGGATTCATTTCTTCTTTCTCGTTGTGATCCTTCACTTCTTGAACCTTTTTCTTCTTGATATGTCCTTCTATCTTGAGAGTTTGGGGAGTGTTAATTTTTTCCAATGCTTTACAAGATATGGTCAGATTCATTTCTTCCTTCTCTTGGGTTGGTTCCTATTGTATACCCTCTTCTTTTGATGTTTCTTGATCCTTTTCTTCCTCCTCTTCACAAACTATGTAAAATAATTTCTTCTCAACACACTTATGACCTTTAATGTATTTTTTATCACAATTGTAACAAAGCCCTTTTGCTCATTTTTCTTCCAATTGTTGTGGTGTCACCGTTGTAGGTTATGGAATGGTAGGAGAAATAACACTTCCATACTTATAGTTGTGAGGGGTAGACTTCCTTGTTTCCTTAATTTTGCTTTCCACTTTTCTTTCCAATGTGAATGCCTTCTCCATTGAAACAGGTTCCCAAAGATGAACCTCATGTTGAATGTTACCCTTTAGAGTCCCTATGGAAACATCAATCCTCTGCTTCTCTGGAGTATCATTTTCCCTTATATTCAATTTTTGAAAGTCCCCAATGTTCTCTTCCATTGAAGACTTTTGTTTGAGATTTATCAATTGGCTAAAGAAGGTTTTTCTCTTTGTATCCTCATAATGTGCTATCATTTCCTCTTTGAAAATTGACCACATAACAAGTGGTTTACAAGAACAAATCCCTTTATACCATAAAAATTGATCTGATTCTAAATATGAAGGTGCAATATGTACCTTTTGTAATAGTTGCACCTCATGTAGATGAAAATATTGTTGCATCTGTAGTATCCAATTTATCGGATCATTGCCATCAAACTTCCTCATATCGTCTTTTCTTGATTTTAGGAGCTTTATCTTGAAACAACTATAACCATGTAATTTAAGATCTTCTAGTTCTAAAATCGTGACCTACAGTAGCCCTCTACATCCTCTTTCTAATTCCACCAGTATTATTGAAATTGGATTCTACAAGAAAGCGTTATTCACAATCTCCCAAGATGACCTGATTATATACCTTTTCAGAAGGGAGAACTTGTATGAAGTGCCACGTGTCACTGTTTTGACATTCAGATCTAAAAAATATATACAAGAAATGACAGTCCATCCTCTTTTTGTAGCTCCTTATGAAATTTTAATCTAATGCTTAGAGAGACATTTATGATGATTTTCCCTAGGTTTCCTGTTTAGAATGTAATTCGGGAGTCTACAAAACCCCTAACATCGTCAGATCATATCTACATAAATGTAGTGACATGAGCCTTGAAATTAAGATCTGGAGTTCAGAATGATTTCATCTCAAATGGGATTTTTTTGTAGCTTTTGAAACATTGCAGAAAAACAGTTATAGCGAAAATGCCACAATGACTTGTTTGGAGTAGTGAAACCCTAGAATCGAAAGCTCTAATACCAAATGTTATGAAACCAGCTCACAAAAAGATAGAAAAGATAGATCAATGCCTTAGAATGCAGCCTCTTCGAGGGGAAAACTCCTTTACATTACACAAATGAACAATTCTTGGATGATAAAAATGAAATGACATTCTTTCTATATCTAGGAGTCTAAGGGGTCATAATATAATCAACACCAACATAAAAATAAAAAGGTAAGGGCACAATCATAATAATAATGGGCTTCTATGGGGCACAATAATACAATATGGAGACTATATGGGCACAACAATATAATAAGGGGGTTGTATTAATAACAATAAGGGGTTACACTATTAGTATAGGGACCTAACATGCCCCTCTCCTTCAAAAGGTGTTGTCCTCAACACTTGAGTAGTTCTTGATGCTTCTGTATAAATTCTTGTCCTCCCATGTGGAATATTCAAAGGGTAAGTTCTTCCACTTGATGAGATACTCTGAAATTGATCTATTTCATAGCTTTGGATTTCTCGGTTCTATGATTGATTCAGGTTCCAATATGATTTTTCCTTCCTTTTCAAGTTCTCGCAATAGTGTTTGAACTGGGATCTTCTGCAACTTTTGAATGAATTCCCACTCCTTTTGGCATATGGATATCTGTAAGGCTTGATGTTTGTAGGAACACTTCCTGGAATCAAATGAATAGCATGAATAGGTGGGAGGCCTTTGGGAGTCTCAAATACCTTAGAATGATCATCCAAAATGCTTTGGAGATCTATAGAAATACATGGTTTCGATGTGGGATGCTCTAGTGAACATAATTCTGCAATTACCCCTTGTTGTTCTTTATTTAGAAGCTTTGTCATGTTGTTTGAGTTGATGATCTTTCCTACTTTCCCTTCGATACCTCTCAATTAAACATCCTTTCCTTCCCAAAAAAATTTCAAGAAGCATTCTTTAGAATTAAAAACTATTGTACCCTAAGATTGTAGCCATTGGACTCCTAGTAAAACATCAGCACCACCCATTGCAGTGGAAAGCATTGGGCTATTCAATAAATATTTTCCCATGGATAGCTTGATATTATGGCACTTTCTAGAGCAATTTATGTTTTCTCCACTTGCAACCATCACTTGACACGCTGGTGTTGGATATAGGAAGCAATTCAATTCTGTTGCTATCTTACAATGAATAAAATTATGGGTACTACCCGAATCAATCAACACTATTAGCTTTTTCTTCTTGATATGTCCTTCTATCTTGATAGTTAGAGGAGTGTTAATTTCTTCCAATGCATTACAAGATATGGTCAGATTAATTTCTTGATGCTCGATGTGATCTTTCACTTCTTGAACATTTCTCTTCTTGATATGTCCTTCTATATTGATAGTTTGAGGAGTGGTAATTCCTGCCAATGCATTACAATATATGGTCAAATTCATTTCTTCTTTCTTGATGTGATCTTTCACTTCTTGAAACATTTTATTCTTGATATGTCCTTCTATCTTGAGAGTTTGAGAAGTGGTAATTCTTTCCAATGCTTTACAAGATATAGTTAGATTCATTTCTTCTTTCTCTCAGGTTGGTTCGTGGTGTATATCCTCTTCTTTTGATGTTTCTTGATCCTTTTCTTCCTCCTCTTCACAACCTATGTAAAATAATTTCTTCCCAGCACACTTATGACCTTTAATGTATTTTTTTTCACAATTGCAACAAAGCCCTTTTGCTCTTTTTTTCTTCCAATTGTTGTAGTGTCACCCTTGTAGGTTGTGGAAGGCTAGGAAAAATAACACTTCCATCTTTATAGTTGTGATGGGTATAATTCCTTGTTTCCATAATTTTTCTTTCCACTTTTCTTTCCAACGTGAATGCCTGCTCCAATGAAACAGGTTCCCAAAGATGAACCTCATGTTGAATGTTACCCTTTAAAGTCCCTATGGAGACATCAATCCTCTGCTTCTATGGAATATCAGTTTCCCTTATATTCAATTTTTGAAAGTCCTCAATGTGCTCTGCCATTAAACACTTTTGTTTGAGATTTATCAATTCACTAAAGAAGGTGTTTCTCTTTGTATCCTCATAATCTGCTATCATTTCCTCTATGAAAATTGACCACGTAACAAGTGGTTTACAAGAAAAAAGCCCTTTATACCATAAAAATTGATCCAATTCTAAATATGAAGATGCAATACGTACCTTTTGTAACAGTTTCACCTCATGTAGATCAAAATACTGCTCCATCTGTAGTATCCAATTTATCGTATCCTTGCCATCAAACTTCCTCATATCATCTTTTCCTGATTTTAGGAGCTCAATATTGAAACGACTGTAACTCTGTAATTTCATATCTTCTAGTTCTGAAATCACAACCTACATTATCCCTGTACGTCCTCTTTCTAATGCACCCATCTAATTGAAATTGGATTCTTCAAGAAAGAGTTATCCACAATATGCCAAGATGGCCTGATTATATACCTCTTCAAAAGTGTCGACTTGTATGAAGAGTTACGTGTCACTGTGTTAACCTTGAGATCTAAAAAATATCCACAGGAAACTACAGTCCATCCTATTTTTGTAACTTCTTATGAAATTTCAAGTTGATTCTCAGTGAGACAGTTATGACAATTTTCCCCAAGTCACCTATTTATAATGTAATTCGGGAGTCTGCAAAAATCCTAACTTCCTCATATCATAGCTCTGTAAATGTAGTGAGACATGATCTGAAATTCGAGCTTGAAGTTCAGAACAACTTCATCTCAAATGCTTTTTTTTGTAGCTTCTCAAACATCGCCAAAAAATAGTTATAGCAAAAATTCCACGATGATCCATTTGGAGTAGAAAAACCCTAGAATCCAAAGTTGTAAAACCAATTGTTATGAACCCAGCTCACAAAAAGATAGAAAAGATAGATCAATGCCTTGGAATTCAGCCTCTTCGAGGGGGAAAACTCCCTTACATTACACAAAATGAACAATTATTGAATGATACAAATGACAAGATATCCTTTCTATATATAGGAGTCTAAGGGATCATAATATAATCAGAGCCGACATAACAATAATAATGTAATGGCACAATCATAACAATAGTGGGCTTCTATGGGGCACAATAACAAAATATTGGAAATACATGTGCACAAAAATATAATAATGGGGTTGTACTAATAACAATAAGGGGTTACACTGGTAGTATAGGGACCTAACATGCCATTGTCCTTAAAAAAGTGTTCTCCTCAATGCTTGAGTAGTTCTTGATGCTTCTGTATAAATTTTTGTCCTCCCATGTGGAATCTTCAGCAGGTAAGTTCTTCCACTTGATGTGATACTCTGAAATTGATTTATTTCTTAGCTGTCGATTTCTTGGTTCTGTGATTGCTTCAAGTTCCAATATGATTTTTCCTTCCTTGTCAAGTTCTCGTAATACTCTTTGAACTGGGACCTTCTGCAACTTTTGAATGAGTTCCCCCTCCTTTGGTCATATGGATATCTATAAGACCTGATGTTTGGAGGAACACTTCCTGGAATCAAATGAATAGCATGATCATGATCATGAATAGGTGGGAGGCATTTGGGAGTCTCAAATACATTGGAATGATTGTCCAAAACGTTTTGGAGATCTGGAGAAATATATGATTTCGATGTGGGATCCTCTAGTGAACATAATTTTGCAATTACGCTTCATTGTTATTTATTTAGAAGCTTTATCATGATGTTAGAGTTGATTACCTTTCCCAATTTCCCTTCGATACCTATCAATTCAACTTCCTTTCCTTCCGAAAAAAATTCAAGAAAAGTTCTTGAAAATTAAAAGCTATCGTACCCAAACATTATAGCCATTGGATTCCTAGTAAAACATCAGCAGCACCCATTGGAATGGAAAGCATTGGGCTATTCAATACATGTTCTCCCATGGATAGCTTGATATTATGGCACTTTCCAGAATAAATTATGGTTCCTCCACTTGCAACCGTCACTTGACACTCTGGTGCTGGATATAGGAAGCAATTGAATTCCTTGGTTGTCTTACAATGGATAAAATTATGGGTACAGCTCGAATCAATCAACACTATTACCTTTTTCTTCTTGATATGCCCTTCTATCTTGATAGATTGAGGAGTGTTAATTTCTTCCAATGCATTACAACATATGGTCAGATTCATTTCTTGATGCTCGATGTGATCTTTCACTTCTTAAACATTTTTCTTCTTGATATGTTCTTCTATATCAATAGTTTGAGGAGTGGTAATTCCGTCCAATGCATTACAAGATATGGTTGGATTCATTTCTTCTTTCTCGATGTGATCTTTCACTTCTTGAACCTTTTTCTTCTTGATATGTCCTTCTATCTTGAGATTTTGAGGAGTGGTAATTCTTTCCAATGCTTTACAAGATAAGGTCAGATTCATTTCTTCTTTCTCTCGGGTTGGTTCTTGGTGTATATCATTCTTTTTTGATGTTTCTTGATCCTTTTCTTCCTCCTCTTCACAATCTATGTAAAATAATTTCTTCTTAGCACACTTATGACCTTTATTGTATTTTTTATCACAATTGTAACAAGGCCCTTTTGCTCTTTTTCCTTCCAATTGTTGTGGTGTCACCCTTGTAGGTTGTGGAAGGCTAGGAGAAATAACACTTCCATCTTTATAGTTGTGAGATGTAGACTTCCTTGTTTCCATAATTTTTCTTTCCACTTTTCTTTCCAACGTGAATTCCTTCTCCAATGAATCAGGTTCCCAAAGATGAAATTCATGTTGAATGTTACCCTTTAAATTCCTTATGGAGACATCAATCCTTTGGTTCTTTGGAATATCATTTTCCCTTATATTCAATTTTTGAAAGTCCTCAATGTGCTCTTCCATTGAAAAGTTTTGTTTGAGATTTATCAATTGGCTAAAGAAGGTGTTTCTCTTTGTATCCTCATAATGTGCTATCATTTCCTCCATGAAAATTGACCACGTAACAAGTGTTTTATGAGAAAAAAGCCCTTTATACCATAAAAATTGGTCCAGTTCTAAATATGAAGATGCAATATGTCCCTTTCATAATAGTTGCACCTCATGTAGATCAAAATATTGCTCCAATTGTAGTATCCAATTTACCAAGTCCTTGTCATCAAATTTCCTCATATTGCCTTTTCTTGATTTTAGGAGCTCAATATTGAAACGACTATAACTCTGTAATTTCAGATCTTCCAGTTCTAAAATCACGACCTACAATAACCCTCTATGTCCTCTTTCTAATGCCACCAGTGTAATTGAAATTGAATTCTCCAAGAAAGCATTATCCACAGTCTCCCAAGATGACCTAATTATATACCTTTTTAGAAGAGTGAACTTGTATGAAGTTCCACATGTCACTGTTTTGACCTTCGGATCTGAAAATTATACACAGGAAACTACAATCTGCTCTCTTTTTGTAACTTCTTATGAAATTTCAATCAGATGCTTAAAGAGAGCGATGGATATTTTCCCCAGATCACATGTTTAGAATGTAATTCGGGAGTCTGCAAAAACCCTACCTTCCTTAGATCATATCTCCATCAATGTAGTGAGACAAGCTTTGAAATTCGGACCCAAAGTTCAGAACGATTTTGTCTCATATGGATATTTTATGTAGGTTTTGAAAAATCACTGAAAAATAGTTATAGCGAAAATTCCACGATGACCTATTTGGAGCAGTAAAACCCTAGAATCCAAAGCTCTGATACCAAATGTTATGAAACCAGCTCACAAAAAGATAGAAAATATAGATCAACACCTTAGAATTCAACCTCTTTGAGGGGACAACCTCCTTTACATTACACAAATGAAAATTTCTTAAATGATACAAATGAGATGACATCCTTTCTATATATAGGAGTCTAAGGGGTCATAATATAATGAGAGCTGACATAACAATAATAATGTAAGGGCATAATCATAACAATAGTGGGCTTATATTGGGCACAATAATACAATATGGGGACTACATGCGCACAACAATATAATAACGGGGTTGTACTAATAACAATAAGGGGTTACACTAGTAGTATAGGGACCTAATAGTGTGCAAGATGCAAGACTGTCGTGGTCTTCCTTAATGATCCATTGAGATTCAGCTTGAGCATAGTGTCCTTAGTCATCATATTGATGGCAGGCCCAAGATTGATCAAGGTATGGGGGAAAATGGTGCCATCGATGTGTACATCTACTACAACACTCCCAGGATCTAGATACTTTGGGAAAATTACCTACCCCAACATTAAGTCAGAGAGTTGTCCAATGACATTGATGGTAGAGATGTATTTCTTTCACCTTCTTCGATGTTTGAAACACTTCTCTTTGATCAACTTGTTGTATATGGGAACATCTTTGATATCTTGGAGAAGTGGGATTTTGACACACAGATTTTTTAACTCACCTAGAAGTTCAGTCTCTTCTAGGGTGTACTAGATAGGATGGGTTAACCTTTCAGGAAAGGGGGTGGATTCACTCTAGGTACACTTTCCTCTTTTTGCTCCTCACGCTCCCTAGGTGGAGATAGAGGTTGGTTATCTGGAAGCACTCTCCTAGGTTAATTTCATGAATTTCCATATCATAGACAGGGCAGGATGTTTCTCCACCTATTGTGTTTGTCTATTTCTCAGGTTCAAGTTTGGTTGGGCATGCATCTAAGGCTATTTAGGTGGAGCATGGTGTAGGAGTTGTGGTTGTGATGGAGGTGAAGGAAATAGAGCTGGATCTTGGTTATATGGGGTCCTCCACCCCTAGGGGTGCATTCCACTGAGGTTATGGAGAAGTATATGGATGAAATGGTCAGCTAGCCGATTGGGAATGGTATTGAGGTGCAAAAGGCCAAGGAGAAGGTGTAGACCAGGAAGGATGAGTAGGGGGGCACCGGGGGGAATGGATGTGTTTTTATTAGTGTTGTAATATCAATAGGATGACCCTTGCATGTTCTGCTGGTATGGTCGAGGTCCATGAGGCCTCCTTTGATTTATGTAGCAAAGTTGTTCAGTCACCCCTTCGGTTCCTTGATACACCACTTTTAATCCAGGTAGAGAAAGGCACTTGTCTATGGAGTGGTCTTCCTCACAAACTGTGAATATTTCTATAAGGTTCAGTGGACATTCATTCCTATGGTGCCTCCTTATGCATCTAGGGTAGAAGATGGCTAATGATCTCTCTGCTTCCTCCTGCTTCCTTTTGATCTACATAGTGTCCATTTGTAAAACAAGGGTTTGAAACATTTCACTCTTAAATTCTTCCAACATGTTCCCAATTTCACTTTTTATGGATGTATTGGAAGAGGATGAACAGGCCACTGCTTGACTAGCCTTTCCCTTTCTTCTAGCTTCCCTAGAATGATTTTTCAAAACTCTCTTGATATCATCATAGTGTAATTGGTAGATGTCCCCTCCTGAGAAGGACTAACTTAACTGGTTCAGGATCAATGGTGCACCTGGCCCTTTTGTAGCTGAGTTGGAATCTTTCCTCGTAATCCTCTAAATATCATCATGTCCCAAGGTCATTCTAAAAATTTCCTCTTTGGTATCTTTTGACTTGAAGTAGTCCCTATACTTGTTGTTGAAGGCTTGTTGTATATGAGCCCAAGTGGTGATATTATCCCCAGGTAAACCGATGAACCAACGTAGGGCTTCATCCTTGAGAGTGGATGGGCATAATTTAAACTTTTTATCATCAGAGGTCTAATCATAAGTTCTGCATATGACAAAAACTCAAACAAAAAATTATCTGGATCTTTTGAGATTAGGCCATGGAAGTGACGAAGAGAAGAGGGGCTTATGTTTTTCATATTAGGATCCCCATTAGTTTCTATGATGGGAAAAGCACCCTCAACTATTTCTATGTCTCCCCTTTCATTTCTATTTTCATCCATCGTGTCAGTTAGTGGAATTATTTCTTCTTCTTCCCCTACAAGCTCTTCAAAAATATCTGGTTGTTTGCTTAAGTAGTCCTCTAGATCACTGCCACTGAAGAAGAGGGAAGGTTGGTTGTTTGAAGTGGTGGAGGTATTTGGAAGAAATTTTCCTAAGTTGTCTCTATTCCTACGAGGCATGAAAGGAGTGCTTTTTTTTTAAGTTTTAAGTTGCTCGTAGAATTGAAAGAAAACATAACTAAATTGCAACTTTTTTCTGAATGGAACTAATTGCAGAATGAAAGAGATAAGAAAAGGAAGAAAGAAAGAAGAAATCACATCTACTCAAACACCTCCCTGGCAACGGCACCAAAAGGTGATGAGCACTCGTATTGCGGAATGAAAGAGATAAGAAAAGGAAGAAAGAAAGAAGAAATCACATCTACTCAGACACCTCCCTGGCAATGGCACCAAAAAGTGATGAGCACTAGTATTGTAGCAAGGATGCTACAACTCCTGGGGCTACCCAATTTACTTCATCAACCTAGGGTTCATAAAAATTTGGAGATGACAGTGTTGTATACACAAATAGATGTAATTGGCATACTCTTTTCACTACTTAACTAGGGTGATATACCACTAGGGTTTCTCAAACTAGCATTCTATTGACTAGAAGAAGTCTAATTACTAATTGGAGAGGGGAAATTTACCCTAATTGAGAGAAAAGAAATGTTGCCTAATTGCAAGACTGAAAGACTGAAAAAATGATTGCAAAGTAACATGAAATCCTCTATCTACTTGTTAACACACCTTTCTTGCAAAATAACCTTACTTGTCACATGTGAGGTTTTAACTAATCTAAGCATGAAATATGATCTAGAGAGTACTAACTGTTGTGTGCATGAGTAAATATAAAAGAACTCCTTTTCTTAATATTTTTTCTTTATAAATGTAAATGCTAATATTTCCTTATTCTTTGGCAGGGGAGACGGGTGTGGTGGAAGAGGGGTAAAATGGTTTTGATGGCTTTGAGGTCATGTAGGGGCCTAATCCTAACTTCAGTGATGATTTTTCTCAATCAGGCTCAAAACAAGCTCCTACAAGATGTCTACAGGATGTACTAGTTCTCCTATAGGATCCCCTATTTTACTATAGGAATGGTCCAAAAACTTAGGGAGTGGTATAGAATGTGGGATGGAGCCTGGGGAAGGTGAATAAGGAGGGACTAAGGCATGGGCGTGGCATACACTACTCAGAACTCAAGCAAAGGCTTTAAGATGGTTGGATTTGCTTAATGGAAATGGAAGTTTTTCCTTATAAAACAAGAATTCGAATTGAGACCTTAGTGACTTTTGGAAATCATGGGTAGATATGGAATGGATGAGGCTAATGAGATTAGGTATCCCTGCAATGTAGAAGATCTTGCAACAACACACATCATTTTTTTCAGTTATACATAAATTCATATATAAACAGGAAGGGTTTATTCAATAAAAGAAAATAGAGTTGTTACCAATTATTTGCTAAGTGCATGAATGGAAGTGCTTGAAATCAATACAAAAGTATTTTGAAATCAATAAAAAAACTAAGAGATTATAAATTCAAATTTCAACTTATCCTACGAAACTGAAAGATAATGACCTAATTATCAAGAAACCCTAGATTATGCAGAAAAACAAGAATTCTATTTTTTTCGTTATATAGGAAGTGTTCCTCAAATCACAAACCCTTAAAGGGATAAATAAGGTGGAAACCACTTGCTGACAACCTTTATGGAATATCTTCTTGTCACTACGATGCTATTGTTAGAACTATTCACAAATGGAAAAAAACTAACTAACCCTACCAATACTTGCAAATTAACAACACCAAAATCAGTTCAGCAACTAACTATGAGTATAAGCTAAGCCTACATCTACAAAAAGATGAACCTTTGTTGCTAGGGTTGGGACCTAACCCAAGAGCTTCATCGCTCTCAGTCAACTCAGTTCTGGATCAAGGGAATGCTTCTCATTTTCATTAAAATATCAAAAATACACAAGAGTGCTCAATTACAATGCTTCAACTCGAAAATGTTGCTTAGCTATCTTGAACAAAAAATCTGAATCCTAATGAGGCTCTAGGCCTCTTTATTTATACAACTGAATTTACCAACAACTTCATTAAATTTAGGGAGCCTTGGCTCCCAATCTCAAGATCAACTAGTCTTCAACTGTCACTGGATTGGCTACCAATGATCCTCATGACTCAACTGCTTGAAACTCCGAGCTAATGAGATTTGATTAAGGAATATTTGAGTGAGTGAGGAGTTAAGGAGGGAGATATTATCTCCTAGAATCCCTCTTTCTTGTCTCATTTGATTTCCTACTCTTTAATTAGCCAAAATTTTCTCCAAAACTTGTAATTTATGTACATTAGAACACTAGAAATGACATTTCATCTTTACTCTTCTCCTTAAGAAAAAAATAATCAAAACATGTAAAGAATTATCAGAAAAGTTGATTTTAGTGAGTTGGAGGTGCACTAAGGTCCATATAATTTACCCATTGATAAGTGTCATCAGAGAGATAGGTTATTCACTTGTGAGGTGGTCTTAGTTGAGAAAACAAATCATAATACATCTCTATTCATGAGATTAATGCAAGCAGGAATTGGGGCTTTTAGTAGATTTCTTTCCCTGTAAAAAAATGTTGTGTGCACATGTGTTATTTCTCATTGCATGTTTGTGAGTGATGTTCTAAATTGTGAATTACTTTTAGCAGTCCAGTAGAGTAGTTTTGCTTCTTGTGATTTTTATGAAAACTTCATGAGCAGTAGCAAATCTACATCATAAATTCTACATGGTACAGAGCAGGATTCACAATAGAGCACGAATTTCGAAATTGTTTCTTAGGTGGTTCGAATTGTTATTCAGTGCAATATGATCCCTTTAGAGTTTGGAATATGAGCTTCAATGTATTGAGGCTAGATTATTCCTTAGAAGTCATCTCTAAAATTATCTCATGGAAGGATTGCATGGAGGCAGTATAGAATGAGAATGGATTGCTAGAATAAATCAATATAGATGTTGCAAGACTAGCAGAAGTCAATGTCCAGAACCTACCCCAATGGAAGAAAGATATAGCTAAGGCAAGGAAAATAATATTGGAGGGAGTGCGGGACCACGTTGTCACCAATATCCAAGGGAAATAAACTAATTATGCAATGTGGAAGGCATTGACAGATCTGTTCCAGAATAGTAGCGACCATTATAAATTGGCAGTCAAGGATAAACTTTGAAATATCAAGATGCCAAAGAATGGCATTATTCAGCAGTATCTAAGAAGGTTCACACAACTTCATGATGAGCTTGCAGGAGTTTTTGTTACTATTTCAGACGATGATTTAGTAAGTTGAGCCCTGCTAGGCCTTCTCAAGAGCTAGCATAACTACCAAGATTCGTTGAATGGGAGGGAGAAACTACCAAATTGGGAATGTTTATGGCCTGATTTGGTACAAGAGGAAATAAAGGGGGCAAGCACTTAAGTAGAACCATCCTAAGAAGGCATAAAAAGAACCAGGAAAGCTTAAAGACTTGTGCAAGTTGTGAGGGAGAATGTGGGTGCTCCTTCAAATCAATGTAGGAAGAGAAGGTCACCTGATCAATACACTAGCTACATGGCTCTAATGATTGAGCTTGTAGAGACTGAGCCATCCTCTTTCAAAGAAGTAGTAGAGAAACTTGTATGGGTTGATGAAATGGTGGAGGAATATTAATCCATTGTAAAGAACAATGTTTGAGAAGTGGTCCCGAGACCAGTAGATAAATCAATTGTGGGTTCAAGATGGATCTTCAAGGTTAAGCATGTAGTAGGCAAAAGCATAGAGAAGTATAAGGCCAAATTTATGGCTAGGGGGTACTCTCAAGTTGAGAGAATTGACTATGAGGAGACCTTTTCTCTTGTAGCAAGGTACTCATCCATTAGATCAATTCTTGCATTGGCTACATAGATGGGGTGGAAAACCAACTAGATTGATGTAAAAACAACATTCCTCAATGGGGTTATTGAGGAGGAGGTGTACATAGAGAAACCATAAGGCTTTGAGACATTTGATTGAGAGTCGCATGTGTGCATACTCAAGCAAGCATTGTACAATATCAAACAAGCACCCTATGCTTGGTACACTAGGATCGACATCTATCTCATCGATTTGGGCTTCACCAAAAGTGAAGCAGATACAAATCTCTATCACATCTTGGTAGAAGGTAAATTACTAATTATTGTCTTACATGTTGATGATTTAATTTTAACTAGTTATGAATCATTGATCAAATCTTGCAACGAGGATCTTTCAAGGGAATTTGAAATGAAGGACATGGTTCTCATGCACTACTTCCTCGGGTTGGAAGTATGGAAAGGAGATGGGGAACTATTTGTCTCTCAAGGAAAGTATGCAAATGAGATACTACAAAGATTCTGCATGGATAATTTTAAACCCATGGAGACTCCTCTAGTGACCAACTCGAGGAAGGAGGATGCCACTTCAGATGAATAAGTGGATGCTACCATTTATCTATAACTAGTGGGTTCACTAATGCATCTTGTGAACACATGACCAGATATGTGCTATGTAGTCAACCAGCTAAGTCAAGATATGGTTAGGCCAACCAAATTACCTTGGAAGGAAACTAAGCATGTTTTATAGTACCTCAAAGTCACTACCCAATTTGGAATATGATACAGATGGAAAAAGGGAGTGAAGCTATGTGGCTTCACAGATGCATATTGGGCAGGGAATATATCAAAATGAAATACATCAAGTGGAATTTTTAGTTTTGGGTCCAAATTTGTTTCCTGATACAATAGGAACTAAAGATCTGTCGCACTCAGCCTAGCATAAGCAGAATACATGGCTACAAGTCATGAAACATGTGGGGCGATCTAGATGAGAAAGATATTTGTGGGATTATTTGGTCATATGATGGATCTAACTATGATCTAATGTGATAATCAGAGTTTCATCAAACTCTCTGAGAAGCTTGTATTTCAAAATCGATCCAAGCATATAGATATGTGGTATCACCATCTACAGGACTATGTGCAGAGGAAGATAATGTTGCTAGAACATATTATGATAGAGGAACAAGATGTTGAAATGCTGACAAAGGCCTTGTTAAGAGGGAAGTTTGAATTCCACAAGGGAAGGATAACGGTGGCTGATAATCCCTTTCTTGCTGAGAGGGAGTGTTGAAAATGCAACAAGAAGATCTCAGTTTGAATTTTCCTTGGTCAAACTAGAGAAAATTTGATTTGCCACATCAACAGAAATCTTGGAGGTAGTTAACTGAGGTGACATGGCACTTGTCGCCCAGTTAATTTGAGTTGGAGGCGTTGATTTTAGTTAAGCATGAGTGAATTCTAATTTGTAGCAATCTAATTCAGTTATATTAAGTTGTGTTCAATTAAACTAGTTCTAACTATTGGAGGAACTAGTGGAAGGTCACTTGCATAGTGTGACTTCAGTCTAACTTAGTGATCATCTAGTTAACTGAGCAATCAACCCAAAATTGCTAATGCACATAGAAAATTTGAGTTATTAGTTGTGGTGGAGATTCCAACACAGTGTAACATTGGGTGTAGACTATTCTGGAATGTATAGGTGTTGCATGCAACCTAATGATCAACCTTCGGAATTTCACAATCGATTTTGGAGAATTCCTAAATAATAGGGGCCTAATTTCTCAAGGAATTGCACAAGGAAATAGGGGCTCAAGAAGAGGCATAAATTTACTAAGTATGGGTTAGAGCTTCTCAATGAGCACAAAGATAGGCTATTCACTTGCAGGGTGTGCTCAGTTGAACAAATCAGTTGTGATACATCTTTCTTCATCAGATTAAAGCAAGCAAGCAATGGAGCTTTCAACATGTTTCTTTCCTTGGGAAAAATATTGTGTGCATGTGTGTTATTTCTCATTGGATATTTTTTTATTGATGTTCTAAATTGTGAATTACTTTATGCAGAGCAATAGAGTAGGTTTGTGTCTTGTAATTTTGATTAAAACTTCACGAGAAGTTGCAAATCTACATCATAATTTCTACATATGTTCCATTCCATAAATATGGTTCACCATGGTAAATAACCATTTGCACATGAATATAAGACCTTTCCATACTTCTTTTTAGTTTAAGATTTTTTAGACACACTAAATTTAAATGCTTCATCATGTAGGTTCAAAATTTATGCAGGACCATCATCTTATTATGGAGCACAAGGGTTTACTACCAAAATCTATAGAACAGGATAAAAGGTTTCAGTGCACACATTCTTTAAATATGAAAATATAAATAAATTAGGATTAAATTTGAAAATATTGAAGGCTAAAAAGATGGGATAGGAAATATATGTTCATTGTAGTAAATGGTTGTAAGGATATAAAATCTTAGTTTGATTGTATATTCTGGAATATTTCTAAAATCTAAGGGATATATGAATAATGTCAAATCATTGACTTCCTTCATGTTTTTCATATTTCTATAATATTGTGAAATATGCAATCAATATAAGGATCATCATGCTTAAGACATGTAAAAATTCTCTATTGTTTTTTCCCAATTTAACTCTCTTTAATTTTGTATTTAGCCCTATGCATCTAGAGGCTTTAGTTTGTTTCCATAAATTTTAACATTTTTTGTTACATAAAAAATAAAATACATGGAAATTACATCCATAGCCAAAGCTTTCCGAGATCCTGTAGATAAGAAGAGATTTGCGCTTCTCCTAACATACATAAACTAGAATTTACACTCCCAGAGATCCAGACAAGTGAAAATGCATTAACAAAACTCAAAAACTAGGCATTTCGTAAGACAAGTATAGTATTTTATAAACAATAAAGATCACTAGACATCTTTGAAGCTAAGATGAAAATAGAACTACAGTTCCAACAATGGTTGATCCATCGACCTAATGACCCATATCCAAACTCAACCATAACAGCAACAGTAAAATTCCACGAATATAAGATACAATTGAAACCTTTCAAGCTACATTAGCCACAAAAGGGTTTACCTTGTAAGTTTCACCTGCCATGAAAAAATTGTGTAGCATACCATAAGCTACTCCATTATGCCCAATTTCCAAGACCGAAAAACTAGAAACATCCCGCGATAAAAGAAACAGAGAACTGATATACCAAACCAGTTGTGAAGAACGAAGAACAACTACAAATACTTGAAAAAAGAACTGCAAAATCATACTCACACCAAATCAAGTGTGAACCCAAAAACACCACCAATTCGACCCACAATCTCCACATATCCCTATAGATGAGAGCAATAAAAGAATCAGTTCAAGGCTTTACTTAACTACCTCCTCATTTTCAAATAATATTTTATATCAAAAATTAATTTAGCGATAAAATTTTGAATATTTTATTAATTTCTGACTAAAATTTTTAAATATATTTATTTTTATATCAATTATGCTTACCAAATTTTGAATATTTTATTAATTTGTGACTAAAAATCTTAAACATATTTCTTTTCTATCAATTATATGTACCATATCTGCTTTTTTTTTTTTTTTGAATCGAAAGGAATTGGAAACTAGGTCAGTTAACGCAAGGTCGATTCTAGTTGCTACAGTTATAACTTCTCGGGCCTACAACCTCCCCTCCTCTCCATAGATCAGTTTACGTTCGAGGGAATTGAACCTTTGATATCATGCTCACAAGAATTCATTTTCATGATGATCATCAATTGAACTATGCCATGATTACCTTACCATATTTTTTATTATTATTAAAGTATCATTCTTAATAATTAGTAAGTCATTTTAACTTCTTTCAATTTATTATTGGGTATTGATTAACTACGAAAAAAATTCATTATTTTTCTCTAACAAATCTAATTGGATTAAACTTATCATAACATTTTTTTGTTTTTTTTTTTAAGGAAATCATGCTTTTGATATTTAATATGAAATCAAAAAGTACAATCTCTTGGTTGCATAGTAACACACTCGATAACTTAAAAGAAATTGGTCTAAGAATAAAATTCCGTATATATATATTATGCCTAAACATATCTTGAAACTTAACTAAATTCTATTTGAATATGATTAAACGAGTTAAAGAAAAAAACAAACAACAAATTACCATTAGACATTTTTGAGATGGAAACTAACCCAACATCTAATAGCATGGTTGTGGAGAAATCAAGAATCTAGTATATTAAGGTGGATTTCTCTTTCATGATAATTTCTTATGAATTTTGTTGGCTTCTTATTAGTCTTATTATGTTTGTCTTCATCAAACAGTTACCAAAATGTACATGAAGGTCACAAAGAAATAACAAAACACAAGGTGTAGGTTCCTTGCCATAGAAAACCCAAACAATCCTCCTCTTATAGAATCGTATCAAATGAGATATCCAAAATGAAAATCAATACAACTACCTCCATAAGATCTTCATGTCAACCCTCCATTTTGTCCACTATATGCCATGATTCTAGCCATTATATGCCATGATTCTATCCAACAGAGAATCATCAAAAACAAGAAAAAGATCTCCATTTAAGTTAGTAATGCTCTAGTATCTTCATTAGCCCTCAAGAAACTGACATCATTCCTTGTTCATTATCCTTCAGAAAATTCACATCTTCTTCAGAATTTTAACTTCGAGAAACTCACACCATTTTTCAGAACTTCTAATATTGAAAATTTTCATCCCTTTCAGAACTTCTAATCTTAGGAATCTTGCATCCTCTTCAAGTCTTTAGCCTTGGGAAACTCGCATTTTATTCCCCATAAAGCTCACTTTTCCTACAATAGAGATTGTCACAGAAGATCCTAGAACTCCACTTCCTACAATATAGTTGTTTGTCACTATGAAGGGTCACATCTGTTGAGTAGGCCAACCTGACCATCTAAAAGGCCAACTTGGCCTTATGGAGGAATATTTGACTCTTTTTTAACTGAAAAAATAAAAATAAAAATAAAAAAATAAAAATAAAAATAAAAAATAAAAATAAAATAAAAAATAGAAAATAGAAAATATATAATAATAATAATAATAATAAAATAAATAAATAAATAAAATACAAAAATACAAAAATAAAATAAAAATAAATAAATAAATAAAATCTTTCTACTTCTTACAAATAATCCAAGTGGACTATGACTCAATTAAATTTTTCTTCTTGATTCAAATGACCCAAAGAGAATGAAAAACATGCTCTAACTAGGAAAATAATAACCATAGTAATAAATTTACTTTTCTTAGTTTACATGAAATACAAATTGATACAAGTACAAAGATAATTATGGAGACTGACCCTAATTACTTTTCCAACAAAATCTTCCTTGGATAACATATTCACCATGGCATTATTTTTCCTATACGTATTAATAACTTTAACATCATGATATTTCTCCCATAGCTAGCATAATTTTCTCTGCAATGATTCTCAATGAAGGACCCTTAGGTCAACTATTCCATTGAACCATTCCACGAGGTCTTTTGAATCCCCATACAATCTCAATATTTTTACTTACTTCCAAAGGGAAATCCTCATGGCACACCACATAGAAAGGAGTTTAGATATAAAATTTGTGCCTTGATCAATACTTAGTTTTCATTTAATCATCATATTTATGGAGGAAACAATGACTATACACACACCATAAACATCCTTTTGACTGGTTCCATCAAAGAATCCCCATAATGTTGAAAATGCAGCGAGAAATTCCTAATTTAATTTTTCCCAAATTAATTAGTGGAAAATTCAAATTTCAATTTCATAAAAATACTTGGAGGTAGTTAACTAAGGTGGCATGGCCTTGTCACTCAATTAACTCAGTTAATTCAAGTTGGAGATGCTTGAGTTATCTTCAGAATGATTGATTGCTAATTTCTAGCAATTTATTTCAGTTAATTTGATTTATATGAGTTAAACTAGTTCTAATTGATTGAGGACTAGTGGAAGGGTCCAGTAGTGTGGTGTAATTTCAGTGATCATTCACTTAACTCATCAATCATCCAAGAATAATTGATGCATGTAGATAACTCGAGTTACCCAGTTGAAATTGGAGTTCAAGGGTAGTGTACTATCGGTTGTATAATTTTCTAGGTTGTACAGGTAGTGTATGTAGTCAGAGAAGGGCCTACATGAACTATGCAATTCTAAATGAGAATTTCCCCTAATTAATAGGGGGCTGATTCCTTGGTAAACAACGCAAGGAAATAGGAGTTTGGGTAGGTACGAAATTGGTTAAGTGTTGGCCACGGTCAGTTTGTGAAGTAGTGAGATAGATTATAATAGTGTAGAGGTTGCTTAGGCTTGAGAAAGCATTGTATTTGTTCTCTATTTTCTGATAATTTAATGCACGGATAGGAATGGGTTTTGAGTTGTTGTTTTCCCTTAGATAAATTCCTAAGTATGTGTGTTGAATATTGTCTCATGTTTATGTTGTTATTTCACGGTCAATTAATTTCTTTCTGCTGATGAGTATAGTATATTCAAGTCTTTTGTTTTACAAAATTACATAAACAATTTGAATCTACAAGAAATTTCTACATGGTATCAGAGAAGGAATAACAGTAGAGAAGTGATTTTGAACTTGTTATTGCAGGTGGATCAAATTTGCAAGATAATTCTTTACATCTAGCAGGATGGTTCTCTATAGACTAAGACTCGAGTATGCCGTTGAGGGATGCTCGAATTATGTTGCTCTAAAGGACCATATAGAGGCGGTCCTAGAAGATAATGGGCTAAAGGAATTCATAGATAATCATATCCAAAAACTGCTAGCAACTGATGTCCAATATCTAGCATATTGGAACAAGTGTGTGGCAAAGGCTAGGAAATTAATATTAGAGATATTTTGAGATTGCATTGTCTCAAATCTCTAGGTGATAGAGACTACATATGCAATGTGACAAGCATTGACAGATCTATTTTAGAATAGTAGTGACCACAAGAAGTTCTCACTCAAGAACAAGCTTTAGAATATAAATGTGTAGAAGGGTGACATAATTCCATAGTACCTTAGCAGGTTCACAAAATGTGATGATGAACTTGATCAATGCAGTCATTATAAAAGAATATGAAATGGGAAGCCTAGCACTTCTAGCCCTTCTCAAGAGTTGGCATGGATACCAAGATTTGGTAAATGGGAGGGAGAAGCTACCAAATTGGGAACAACTATAGTCCAACTTGGGTGTAGGATAAGAGAAGTTGGAGCACTAGAGATGTAACCTCATCCAAGGGTGAGGATGAAGTTAATTATGCCTTGGATGGAAAGGAAAAGAAAGGGAAAGGGAAGAAATCCCAATCCAAACAGGATTCTAGTCAAGGCAGAAAGAAGAAAGATTTGTCGAAAATCAAGTGCTTTCACTATCATGAGTTGGGACACTATGCCACAAAGTGTCCACACAAGGAGGTTGGAAAGAAGCCCCCAGGAGAAGTGAAAGGTGAATATTTGGCTTCCCAAATTGAATTGGACTTCTCCCTAATTGCATGCATGGGAAGCACAATGATGGGTAGTGTGTCGTATCTAGATAGTGGGGCTTCATTCCATATAACAGGAAATAAAGAATTTTTTAGTGACTTGGAGGAGAAGGATGCCCAAATACACATCGAGATGGGAGATGATAGAAGGTATAGCTTGACCGGTATCGGTACAGTTACTTTTCAAAGGGAGTCTGGATCCCCTCTCATGCTAAAGTATCCGATGTATGTACCAAGTCTCAAGAAGAATCATGTTTTCGTAGGAGTGTTGAAGGACCATAGTTACAATGTGATATTCAACAAAGGGAAGGCTTTCCTATGACACAACACCATGGGACAAGTGAAGAAGATTTGGTTTCAAGTGAAGAACCTCTACAAATTAAATGTAGGAGATTATGCAGCATTGAGCACAAAAGTAGAGAAAGTGTAGAGTCAAGACATCGATGAATTATGGCATAAAATATTGGGCCATTTTCTCCATGGATCTTTGAATATCATGCAACATATTTCTACAGGGCTTCCCAAAGGTGCACTCAACTAGTGGGATACATATAAAGGGTGTACACTATGGAAGTACACAAAATCCACCTTTAATGATCAGGACAACAAGGTGCATGCAATCCTCGAAAGGATTCACTCAGATGTGTGTGGACCTTTCTCGACAACCTCCACCTCCAAGTACATTTATTATGTGATATTTGTAGATGATTTCTCACGGAGGTGGTGGATTTTCTTCATGTACAAGAAAAACCAGACATTCTCCAATTTTTTTGAATTCAAACCACTTGTTGAGGAATAAATTAGGAGGAAAGTGAAGGCCCTCAAAAGTGATAATGGTGGAGAATATGTGTCGAATGAGTTTAATAACTTTTGTGCAAAAGAAGGAATTCAGCAGGAGTTTAAAGCATCCCATAACCCCCAATAGAATGGGGTGGTTGAGAGGAAGAACATAAGTATTGTGGGAGTTGCAAGGGCAATGTTGCATGACCAAATCCTACCACTACACTTGTGGGCTAAAGCATGCAACACATTTGTTTATTTGAAGAATGGGTGCCCTCGTAGGATTCTTGGAATGAGTACGCCAAAGAAAGATTTTTCATGGAAGAAAATAGATGTGTCACACTTTAGGATCTTTGGATTATTAGTTTACTTTCATGTTTCCAAGGATGCAAGGAAAAATCTAGATCCTACAGTTGAATTGGGTATATTTGTGGGGTACATCGATACACCTCACAACTATTGTGTGTACTTTCCATCTCTGAAGATGATAACGGTCAAAAGAGATATAAAATTTGATGAGGAGGAGGAAATTAGGTGTTCTCTTAAGAGGGAGATTTAGTTGTAGCCTAACCAAGAGATTTTGGCTCCAAAGGAAGAACCTCATGAAGTTGCGGAGCATCCAAAAGCAGAGGAGTAGAGAATGGAAAGAACTACTCAAGCAAAGACATCCGAAGGAGGAAGGAAGAGGAATAGGGAAGTTGATAAATAGTTGCATGATGCAATAGAGAATGTGGGAGCACCCACATTAAAATTTAAGCAGAAGAGGTCATCAGATCGGTACACTAGCTACATGGCTCTCATGAGTGAGATTGTAGAGATTGAGCCATCCTCATTCAAGGAAGCAGTGTAGAAACTAGTATGGTTTGATGCAATGGTAGAGGAATATGATTCCATCTTCAGAAACAATATCTAGGAAGTGGTCCCAAGACCAGCAAAAGACTTAGTGGTGAGTTTGATATGGCTTTACAAGGTAAATTATGCATCAGATGGAAGCATCAAAAAACATAAGCCCATATTTGTGGCCAGGGGTTTCTCTCGGGTGGAGGGAATTGATTATGAGGAAACCTTTGCTCTAGTAGCAATGTACTCATCCATCCATTCAATTCTAGCATTGTCAGTGTAGATGGGGTGGAAGATCCACCAGATGGATATGAATACAACGTTCCTCAATGGAGTGATTGAGGAAGATGTGTACAAGGAGAAATCATAAGGATTTGAGACCTTGGACACAGAGTCGTATATGTGCAGACTCAAGTGAGCGTTGTATGGATTGAGACAAGCACCCTCTGCTTGGTACACTAAGATTGGCAATTATCTTATTGGATTGTACTTTACCAAAAGTGAAGTTGATGCAAACCTTTACCATATTGTTGTTGAAGGTAAATTATTGACCATATTACTAGATGTCGATGATTTAATTCTAACCGATGATGAGAAGTTGATAATTTCTTGCAAAGAGGATCTTGCATGAGAATTTTGGATGAAGGACATGGGGCTCATGCATTATTTCCTAGTTTGGAAGTATGGCAAGGAGATGAGGAACTATTTATCTCTCAAGGCAAGTATTTCAACGAGATACTAGAGAAGTTCCATAAGGAGAAGAGAAAACCCATGGAGACTCATCTAGCATGGAATTAGAGGAAGGAAGATGCTACTTCAAGTGAAGTGGTAGAAGCTACCATTTACATGCACCTTGTGGGTCCACTTATGTACTTGGTGAAAACACAACTGGAAATGTGTTATGCAGTTAAATAGCTTAGTCAAGCAATGGTTAAGCCAACCAAAATGTATTGGAAGGCATCAAAGCACGTGTTAAGATACCTTAGAGGCACCACCCAGTTTGGTCTTTGGTATATATGTACAGAGTGAGTGAAGTTGTAAAGCTTCATAGATGTAGATTGGGCAGAGAGTCCATCAGATAGGAAGAGCACATCAGGCATTTTTATTGTTGGGTCAGCAATGGTTTCTTGGTACAATAGGAAGTAGAGATCTGTTGCACTGAGCTCAGCAAAGGCAAAGTACATGGTTACTAGTCAAGCAACATGTGAGGCTATCTCGATGAGAAAAAAAAAATTGGGTTGTTTGGTAAGAAGATGGATCCTATTATGATTTATTGGGACAATCAAAGTTGTCTCAAACTCTCTGATAATCCAGTATTTCTTGATCGATCCAAGGATATCGACATCTAGTATCACCATTTACGAGATTATGTTCAGAGGCAGATCATGTTGCTAGAAGACATTCCTATAGAGGAACATGATGCAAACATTTTGACAAAGGCATTGTCAAGAGGAAAATTAAAGTTCCATAGAGGCAGGATTAGGGTATCAGATCATCCCTTTATTACTGAGAGGGAGCATTAAAAATGCAACAAGAAATTCCTAATTTAATTTTGACTAGATTAATTAGGAGAAAATTTGAATTTGAATTTCATAAAATTACTTGGAGATAGTTAACTAAGGTTACATGGCCTTGTCACTCAATTAACTCATATAATTCGAGTTAGAAACACTTGACTTATGTTCAATATGATTTATTGTTAATTTCTAGCAATCTATTTCAGTTAATTTGAGTTATTATGAGTTAAACTAGCTCTAATTAATTGAGAAATAGTGGAATTGTCTAGTAGTAGGGTGTAACTTCAGTGATCATTCAGTTAACTCATAAATCAACCCAAAATGAATGATTCATGTAGATACCTCAAGTTACCCAATTTAGATTGTAGTTAAAGGGCAGTGTACTATCATTTGTATAATTTTCCAAGTTGTACAGGTGGTGCATGCAGTCAAAGAAGGGCCTACATGAACTGTGAAATTCTTAATGAGCAATTTCTCTCGTTAATAGGGGGCTCATTCCTTATTGAATAGTGCAAGGAAACAGGAGCTTAGGCAGGTAGAAAATTGCCTAAGTGTTGGCCAAGGTCAGTCTATGAGGTAGTGAGATAGATTATACTAGTCTAAAGGTTGCTCAGACTTGAGAAATCGTTGTATGTCTTCGCTATTTTTTTATTAATGCAATACAGATAGGAAGGGGTTTTAATTTTTTTCTTTCCCCTAGATAAATTCTTGAGTATGTGTGTTGAATCTTGTATCATGTTTATGTTGTGATTCCATGATCGTTAATTGTTTTCGCTTATGAGTAGAATACATTCAAGTCTTTTGTTTTAGAAAATTATATAAGCAGTTTGAATCTACAAGGAATTTCTACACATACTATAGCAGTCAATAGATACATGTATTTTTTGAGCCCTACCCCCTTCTCTTTCAGCAATTTCACTTGCTCAAGATAAGACAATCTGGCATTATTTGCAATGACTTCATAGAAAACCACAGAGCCTTCAAACAAACAACAATTTTGCTCTAGCCAAATTCTTGAAAATACAAGTATCAAAAGGAATTTAAGGGAAGAGAATAATTTTTTGATTTCAAGTCTAGAGACACTCTTCAATTGAGCTTCCATTCCATCAGGCATCAAGATTAAAACAACAGAAAATTTCCTTCCAAATAGAAATTACAAAAGGATAGTGAATAATTAAATGAGAAATGGACTCCTCATTGATTTGACATAGAACATGAAATCTGGGGTTTACCCATCCTCACTTAACAAGAATATCCCAAGTCAAAAAATTTCCTTCCAACAAAAAATAAAGGAACAACATGCATTTAAGGGGGCCTTGTCCTTTCCATACTAATCTGTGCCACTATTTTAAAGAAGTAAGAATATTATTTAAATCAATGCATTCTGCCCAAATATAATTGTTATTATTCCACTTTATTTATTCTTAGACCACTTAAAGATGTCTTCCTCCTCCTAGCTAATTACAATACCATCTTTACCTAAATGCAATACAAAAGAGCCTAAATATTCAACGGAAAACTACTTTTCACTATCTAAAGCTACATCTACCTGCCAAGAAACATTGACGATAGTAGTATAACCTCGAAAGCTTTAGGCAGGCATGTTACTATTGCAGCTATCTGTAGTAAATTTCTAAGGGGTTCATCAAGATTTTAAGAGGCTAATTTATTGAGACAGTGACTACAAGATTAATACTTTTAATCTTAATTTATCAAGACTAATGCTTTTATTTGTTTTTTTTTCCCTGGAAGGGAATCAAGCATTTTATGACTATTTTATGAGCAAAGTAGAGCATTTCAAAGAGCTTGTTGCCTGGAAATGGCAGTTACTGAAGCCCTACAATGATTTGCAATGAAACTCCACTATGCAGAACTTGAAGTAAGAACCTATGACACATGGCACTAGATCGGTGATGTAGGCACACTAACGGTGCAAGGTGTAAGTGTGAACCAAGGAGCTCTAACATGTGGCACTGGATTGATAGCATAGGCAAACGAAGCGAGCATAGTATAAGTGTGAGTGAAGGCGTGTTCTATTCAGGGGTTGCGAAATGATATAGTTACCTGCCAGTTGAGGTGGACATAGTTACTTGTCATCTTCAGGTAACGATAAGCTTAAGTCATAGGTTTTATTGGAGACCTTTATAATAGGATATATACATTTCAGATTAAAAATATTACGTAATTACGATGGGTTTGAGGAATTTTATTTATTTTTTTATGAATAAAAAATGATTTATATGGTTTTGATTTGATATGATTGGAATATTTTTAGTTTAAATTTCAATTTAATGAATTAGATTTAGGTGTTAGATTTTAGACTTTTGTGATCTATATTGTAAATGATAATGTGTTTTTGATTAATTACACCATTTAAGATTTGAAAAATAAAAATTCACAGTTTTAGTTTCAAAAGTAAAAATAACAAATTAAATAAACCACAATAACGATGAACCACATTAGATAATTTGAAACATGTTAGTAAAATAATTTTCTATAAAATTTCGATTAAAAAAATTGTACTTAATTAATTAAATTAAACTATTATTCTTTTGCCATATGTTAAAAGATTACTTGTATTCTCTTATGTCGGTAATCCTTCTCTGTTCTTTTATTTTGTACCATAGTTATTAATGTTTGAACAACCATGATAATAAAAGTGTTCTCATTATCTTCTTTCCTATAATTTTTACTCCCATGTTGAATACAATTATCACTTGCCAACTCTCAACGAAGCTTATACTCCTAGCATTTTCATTTATTCATGTGAGTGCATTTTGGCTAGCAACTCAATATTCCCTTTCACTACAACAAAACCCTGTGATTAGCATCCCTTTTTGCTTCCTTTTTTGCATCTAGAGACCATTTTTGGTGCTATTTGTGTCCATTTATCAAATATGGTGCAAAACTTGATGCAAAGTTTTCACCGAGTTTTGCACCAAGTCTTACATCAAGTTTAGCACCAGGTATTGTAATAGGTTTTGCACCAGATTTTACACCAAGTTTTACGCTAGGTTTTATGCCAAGTTTTGTGCCATCCTTTGCACCATGTTTTGCATCAAGTTTGGCACCTAATTTTGTTTCACCATCTTTTGCATCCTCTACTTCATGTACTTTTTGCGCCTACACTTGCATCAACTTTTGCATCATCTCTTGCATCCTCTTTTGCATAATTTTTTAAATAATTTTTTGCATATTTTTTGCATCCCCTTTGTGCCAAGTTTTGCATCAAGGTTTGTGTCTAGTTTTGCATCTAATTTTGTATCTACTTTTGTTGCATTGACTTTCACATCTTGTTTTGCATCCATATTTACATCCTCTTTTTCATTTGTTATTGTGTCGACTATTGCATCCATTTTTCTTGTGCCATAATTTGCACCTAGTCTGACACCTCCATTTGCACCCTTTTTTGTTTCTAAATTTGTATCCACGATTGCATCCTCATATACATCTAGGTTTTCATCAACTTTTACATCTATTTTTAATCCCTTTTTATATCCACTTCTGCGTCAAGATTTGCATCAGTTTTTGTGTCTCGTATTGCATCTACTTTTGCATAGAATTTTGTTGCATCAAGTGTTGCATCCTATTTTACATCCATTGTTGCATCCATGTTTACTCTCACTTTTACATCCCTTTTTGCATCCTATTTTTCATCTTCATTTGCTTCTTTTTTGGCATCTATGATTACATCCACTTTTGTTGTGACACAATTTGTGCCATGTTTTGTACTTACTGTTGTACCCACATTTGCTTCCAATTTTGCATCCATCTTCACATCCTCTTTTGCATAAAATATTGCATCTATTTTTGCATCCACTTTTGTGTTGGGTTTTGCGTCTCATTTTGTATCTTCTTTTGCATGTACTTCCATTGCATCCATATTTTGCATCTAGTTTTGTTTCTCATGTTGCACCCGTGTTTGCATCCACTTTTACATCCCTTATAACATCTTGTCTTGCATCTAAGTTTGCATCTTTTTTTGTGTCTATTATTACATCCACTTTCTCATCCACTTTTTTTGTGCTATGATTTGTGCCATATCTTATGCCTATCATTGCAACCCACATTTTCTTCCACTATTGCATCCACATTTGCATCCTCTTTTGTGTCCAAGTTTGCATCAAATATTGTTTATGTTTTTTGCATCCCATTTCGAATCTACTTTTACATCCACTTTTGATTCGTCCAATTTTGCAACTAATTTTGTGTCCACTATTGCACCCATGTCTGGCCCATGTTTACATCCCTTTTTTCATCCAAGTTTTCCTCCTTTTTGCATTTAAGTTTGTGCCTTTTTTTTTTTTTAATTCATTGTAGTATCCACATTTGTTTCACCACAATTCATGCTATGTTTTATGCCTACTATTGTGCCCATGTTTTCTTCCACTTTTGCATCAATTTTTCTGTCTTGTTTTGCATCTACTTATGTTGTGTCCACTCTTCATCAAAATTTACGTCTATTTTTACCCCCATTTTTTTGTTCACTTTTGCATCCCTTTTCCAACACACAATCATATTTTTTGCATTGATGATATTTCTTATGACATTGAAAATTATGAATAACTGATGACAATGTCAATAATTATGATGATGATGATAATGAAGATGATGACAATGACATGAATTGCGATTGTTATGATAATGACAATGATGATAAAGATGATGGGAGTTACAATGATAATGATGATGATGATGCTAATGACATTGGCCATTCTTCCCAATTTTTAAATGTTGTCATGGTCATAATCATAATAATTATCTTTGGCATCATCTTCCAAGTCATCATCATCTGATCATCATTATTATTATTTTCATCTTGGTCATCATCAAGAACAATAATGGCATGAATGATGATTATGATGTTCATGATGAAGATGACAACAATTATGAAAAAAAATATATTAGTTATGATGATGGGGATAATGACAATTATAATGACGATGATAATGGTAGTGATGATGATGATCATCGATCATCTCTAAAAAATAAATTTGTTATTTTTCTTTCATATATCATGTGTCCTAACAACCCTTTTCAAGCATTCGTAACATTTTTTAGGTTGATGATATTTCTTATGATACCTATAATTATGAACAATTGACGACAATGTACATAATGATGATGATGATGATGATGATGATGACATGAATGGTGATTATGAAGATAATGAAATGATGACAATAATGATGACAGTGATGGTGGTGATGATGGCAATAATGAAGTTGATGACCCTCCCTCTAAACTAGGGAGATACTCATAATGAGACAAAAAAGTACTCTCAAGTTGAAATATTCATATAAGAAGGGATCTGGATTGATAAGCATCAATGATGATTTACATCATCATAGCCAACATTGTCAAAATAGTAAGGCCTTGACTAACAAGTTTATTTCTCCATTAGATCATAGCACAATGTTGGGAGGCATAAATTTGGACACCATTGCCTCTCTAGGCACTTACCCCACCAGGATGTTCACAAGGTATGTCCTCACATGATCATTTCCTAATCCACTATCATAATATTTGACACCAGGAAATGTCAATCCTCATGACTATTGTTACCTTGGATTAATGTACTTGACTTATGGCGATTAGTCCTAGTCAAAGTCCAAATTCTCAAAGAATATTGGTCCGAGATGTTTATCCAATCCACCATTATCCCTACTAGTGTCTTTACTAGACTTACGACTATTAGTCCTAACCATAGTACATCACACATGGATAATATGGTGTCTACCCTCACTTCCTCTCAACCAGAGAGGAGACATCCATAAGCATAAGATTTTCTCAAGAATACCCATCATTTTCATAGAGAATAACATCATTAATTTGTTTTCATCACATGACACCATTATGATTAAGCATTCATAGATTTGTGGAAAAATATTTCCCCTTTTGTCATTTGTGATGAAATAAAATCAAAAAGTGAAAGACAAAATCATTAAAGATACACTATATTGATTTATCTAAGTCTAAACTCTAAAGTTGAAGTGAAAATTCATGTAAATCTTATATCTATGAGTTGTGCCAAACTTATGAAAACCTTATTCCCTAAGTCCTTTATATAAGAAAATGAAAAAGAAAGAAAAATAAGGCCCAATGAATGGTAACTCATGTCTTCACTCCCTCTTTGGAAAATATATAAATATATACACTCCTAGTCACACTTGATCACATGTTTGTGATGGTTAAATCGTGAATTCCTCTTTTCTCCTTGCATTTTCACTTCATCATTTAAGCACCTAATTGAGGATCTAGGGAATGTTTGTTGCCTAAGGCTTCATGTCTACTCTTGGTTTACTTATGTCACACTACTGTCAATTTATGTGACGGAGTGAAATACATAAGTTTGTGGAGTTATTAGAGCAGTGTATTAAGTTAGTCACCACACACACATGTATTACATCTCATTGATCCACATGGGAGACTCATTGCTTGAGAACTTTAATGGAGACTACTTTATGGCTTTAATGGTATAGCTTACAAAATATCTTGTTTCATCCTTTCTTTTCCTCGAGACACTTGATAATATTGAGGTCACTCCCAATAATCCATGGAGATGGGGAGTATAAATTACTTGTGCTAGAAATAGAATTGAGAAATAGAGGTTTTCCATTTGAGATATTGGAGTCATAGACATTGGATACATGGTAGCAGTCCTCGATGTCAATTAACTAAAATTGTATTGACATAACGCGAAAAGAGGTAAACATATTGGCAACCTTGATGTCTTGATCATTTCAAATAATAACCATTCCACCCAAGTATCTCTAAGCATCAACCACTACTACTTGGAAATTCCTCCCCCATTTTCTAATTATATGAGGTAGAACCTCACTTAATATTTTTGCTTCTTATATCAACATTATTGATGGGTTCTTTGCGTAGTATTTTTCTTTTATGAGTCTTTGTTTTCCTTTATTATTGAGACCCCTCATGTTCCATGAGACTATTTTCATCAATAATTTACATAGAAAGGAAGTATAATGTGACTAAAAAAAAACATGTTTCAATATTTAAGTGCTTGGACAATTCCACTTCATGACTCCTATATTTCCTTAACCTGGGACCGAATGGTGAACTTGATGGCCTTAAGGGAAATTGACCAATGAAAATCTAAAAAATAGGTGACTTTTGACTTTATCACATACAATTTAATATACTAAAAAAAATATCCAAAACAATTTCATCAAGCAATGAATCATTGCATTATAAAATACAATCTATAAACATTTTGGGAACGTTTTTCTAAACCATGCTAAAAAACCAACATATTTAATATTAATATTTAACAATAATATGGACAATAACACATTTTGATAAATTAAATAACATATTATCAAGCCTAAAAAATGTCACTAACAGAAAACTATAAAGCATGCACCTAATGGAAGTGACCACTCAAGGCCACCATAAGACAATTAATCTATTAAGACCAAGATTAATGGGGACAAATATCTACAAAGGACAAAGGAAAACTTATTTTAACTTTATTGTTTTATTAGCCTGGTTCAAGATGAACATTTCAAGATATCATGAAGAACATAATTAGTTTTATCGCATTAAGAAAACCCAAGCACAGTCTATAACTTAGCAAAGAAGAGATGTATAACACCCATCTCAACGACACAACACATGGCATTAAGTTACTTTTTTATATATAATTTAAACTCCTATCATAAAATCACAAATTTAGCATGAATGGAATGTTTAAAATCCATTTTTATAAAAACAAAATATAATTTTTCTTATAGAAAAAGAATACCAAAAACTAAATATATTTTTTTAGAAAATCAAAAAATACTAAAACTAAATATATATTTAAAAAAAAACTAAAACATAAGCAAACTAGAATTTGAATTTGACACTCTTGTTCACTTTTGGAAACTCATATGGTGGAATGTGATCTCTTTATCCTCATCTTTAGCTTTTTCCTAAAAAATAAAAGCATACAAAAGCGAGAAAGAGCCATAAAGCATGGGGAAGCTTTTTCCTAAGCACAAAAGCATCTAAAAAGTGGAAAAGGCCATTTTTATATGAGGAAACATTATTCACCCAAAATATTTTTCCCAAATTGAACTAATGAGGAATTTGGGAAATCTTCATAGCCTTCACTTTCCTATATATTGGAGGCTTGGCCATTGAAAAAATGATGGGAATTCTTGTATTGTCACGCTGCTGAGATCTATCTTGAGAGGGAGAGTTTTGGAGCTATGATTTGGGGGAGGTGATGTTGCAACTACATCTGATTGTTGTAACTTTCCTCCAACTCCTTTATAGATCAGGGGTTCTTCCTTCCATATGTTTCTATTCATTCTTTACTTCTTCTATTTAACTAATGGATGTATGGGATTTTGGTTTATATTTATTTATTCAATAATATTTATATGTTTTTGATAGTTTTGATTATCAAGATATTATGCTGTTAAGGTTGCTTTATTCTCTCTCTTATGTGTAGGACCAAGCTTTGGAGCTAGCTAGGTGCATTTCCTAGCTATACTAAAAACTCCAAGAAGACCTGCATGCGAGGACTCACAAGACTTCCTTCTCTTTTTCTTAATCTATACTCTACATCTTTATCTACTAAGAATCCTAAGCCTTAGAACAACCTTTCTCTTAATTGGTTTGTCCTAGGTTTTCGGGATAAATTGAGAGGGTTTTATTTTCATCTAACCGTGCATCAAATCCTACAGCAAAATGATATTTAGAAACTTTAATATATCTCACTACATGTAAATTAACATAGTAAAATGAACCCATAGAGGGGGTCATAAATGGAAATAAAAGTAAAACTCTAAACAAGAAGCCAAAAGTGGATTTAACCATGGATGCAAAATTGGGAGTAGAATTGGATGTTAAACTAGCCATCAAAACAAGATGCAAACAATGACACAAAAAGGATTTTAAAGTAAAATTAAAAAAGGGTGTAACACTAGACACAAAGAAGGGAACAAAATATGGCATACGAAAGGATACTGAATTGGGCACAAACAAGGATGCAAAAATGGACACCAAAATGAGGATGCAAAGAATGGTGTAAAATTAGGATGCAAAAAGGATGTAAGAAAAGACACAAAACAAGATGCAAAATGGGACTAAAAAAGGGTGAAACCAAGGATGTCAAAAATGATGCATAACTAGATGAAAATTCAAACTAAAATCTAGGTGCAAAATGAGATGCAAATGTGGACACAAAATGTGGCAGAAAAAAGGATGCAAATCTCGAAGCCAAATAGGATGCAAAATTAGATACCAAAAAGGATGCACATTTGGACATAAAAAATGGTGCAAAATTGGACACAAAAGAAGAAAAAATGGTGCAAAAATGGGCATAAAAATGGTTCAAATTTGGATGAAAATTGAGATGCAACATTGGATGTAAAATGAGGTGCAACAAATCATTCAAAACTTGGTGCAAAAACAAATGCAAAAGTAGACGAAAAAAATGGCTCAAAATTGAACATAACAATAGACACAAAATGGGATGCAAAGGTGGATGCAACATATGGTTCAACATAGGATGCAAATTTAGATGCTCAAAAGGATGCAAAATTGGATACAAGAAATGGTGTTAAAAATGATGCTAAATTGGATGCAACAAATGATGCAAAATTAAATGCAAAATATGGTGCAAAATAGGATGCAAAAAAAGGAGACAAATAAAACGCAAAAGTGGATGCAAAAAATGGTGCAAAAATGAATGCAACATTTGGCACTAAATCAGATTCAACATATGGTGCAAAATTGGATGGAAAAAATGGTATAAAAAAAGGCAGAAAAAATGGCACAAAAATAGATGTAAAAATAAGTACAAAATTAGAAGCAAAAAATGGCATAAGACCAGGTGCAAAAATTGGCACAAACTGGATGTAAAAAAAGGCACTAAATCAGATGCCAAAGATGGTGTAAAACTCGATGCAAATTATGACACAAAGCTAGAAGCAAAGAATACCACAAAAGAGGAAGCAAAAAATGATGCAAAAAATGGCACAAAATTAGAAGCAAAACTTGTTGTAAAACCAAATGAAAATCTTGGTTCAAAATATGATGCAAAAAATGATGGAAAAATTGGCGTAAAAAAGATGCAAAATTTGGTGCAAAAAAGGACGCTTTAAAAATTGTACAATAGAGCCAGATTTAGCACCAAGCTGCTTATCCCAATTGAGAATAAAATGCACTAAAATCTGGTGCTAAATCTGGCGTAGATTGCCTATTTTGTTGTAGTGTTTTAATGACTAATTTACCTATATCCCTTATTTCCTCCATTGGCTCAAATTAAATTGTTGAGCCAATTTTATTTGCTACCTGTTGACAAACAATTTAAATCAAATCCAATCATGATTAAACTGTACAATTGGATTAGATGAACTAGTGTGGCATTTAAACGATATCCACACAATTTTATTTGCAAAACTAAACTATAATAAGAGTAGTGGCATTTGGATTTGCAACACTTTCAGAGTTTATTGTTTTTTCTTTCTAGCCTAACATTTTATTTTTGCCTCCATTTTTTAGGGCATCTATTCTATCATTTTATTTGATATGGACTAATTCATAAAAATATCCCTAACATTTTTTATTTAATATTATTTTTTTCCATATCCTATCTTAACATTTTTTGACTAATTGATACTAACTTACCAAAACCGAAAAATGCTACAACATTATCATTGTTATTTTATTGGTTATATGCTGGTTATAAGCATGGTTTATGACAGAATTTGGTTATGGCTCTTAACATGTTTTGATTGGTAAATTAATGGCTATTGAATGCATGTCTTAATATATGTTATTATAGTTGTTATGAGAAGACACTAGATCTTCTTCGAGATTTTCAAATAAGTATCATGTAGAAATTCTCAGTGTAGATTAAACTGATTATGCAATGTACTAAAGCAAAATACTTAATCTACTTCTACAATCAAACTTGCGGAAGCTTAATCGATTTTGAGCAAGATCAAATAGAACACATATAACAGAGAAGAAGATTCAATCACACATGAAACACATAAGAATACTATGGGGAAACCTTCAGCTAAAAACCCTGCTATCTATATTATCATACAAGTGGAAATATCTCAGGATTACACAAAGCTTTAGCTCTCAAGCTATCCAGCTCTCAGTACAATCCTTCATTGCTGCTCATAGACAAAATAGACAACACATATGCCTTCCTTCAGTCCTCCAAGCCTCCTATTTCGTTGCACAGTTTCTCTTGGGTCCTCCAGCTGTAACCTGTGTGATTCTCACCTCACACACTGCTCTGACCTCTGTAGTAACTGGCAATGCTCAAGGAATGAATTCCTTCTGCATGCAAGATATATTCACATGGGAATATTCTAGCAACTGATAGTACTTTGTCCCTGCCTTTAATCTCAACTAGGTCTCTTCCTGAACTGACATGCATGAGTTATTTATGATAGAATATTCAGTTATCTAGAGAACACTAGTTGCATGCATGCATGCATTAACTGATTGAACTCAGAATTAGTTCCACAAACTGTTTGGAAGTAATTTAACTAGACTTAACTCAGTTCACTGAGCTAACTAATTACAACTCAAATGCAACTCATCCTTATCTCTTTAATTAAGGGAAAACTTCCTCAATCAAAGAGATAACGGTTGAATGTCTTCGCAAATACTTCATGTTTGATTTTCACCAACTAATTAACTCAAGATGAATTAATTAATTATTTTTCAAGTAGCTAGTGAGACTAAATTTGAATTTTAATTCTCAATTTTTTTTCAAGGACAAATTAAAATTGGAATATATCCTGAATGCTATTTATAGCAATGCTATTTTTAGTATTTCTTGTTTTTGCTATTTTGAACAGAGTTAGAGTATATCCTGAAATGCTATTTTTATCATTTCTATTTTTATCATTTCTTGTTTCTATTTTCAACGCTCCCTCTCAACAATAAAGGAATTCATCTTAATCTCGATCCTGAACCTTTGGAATGTTCTACATGCAGCACTTCTCTCAAGTGTTGTTACTCCAACAACTCTAAAAACAAAAAAACATACAACCTGAATCATAATGATGCCTCTATCATCAAGGTCTCTGACTACTATTGCCTCTGTCAACTAAAAACTCTACACCTCTGTGCTCTTCAGTATTTGACTACTCTAGCCTCTGTCACTTTGATCTCTAATTGCATAAATCACACTAAGTCCTCCTCTTGCATCCGTGCTATTGTTGGTCATTTCTCCCAGCACTGCATCCGCACTGCACCTCCTCCCATCATGTTGCATCATGCTACCCAATGCTGCACTACAACTCAGTTACTAAGAAGTAAGTAACTGATCTCCCAACTGACCTCCCTATTGGGCTAGAAACACCCTCTGATGCTGAAGCTCCTTCTGTCACTCCATCCGCATCTGTCTGTACCCACTCAACCAGTCTTGCTACTCCTCGTCAGGGCTCCCGTAGCAAGGTCTAATCAAAGATGTTGGGTACCTCAAGGATCCTGCCCCTATTTCAGCCTTCTTGGGACTATCTCTTCACATTGCCCCACCTCACACCTAGAGGTATGGTTGCATGTGATCCCTCTGCCCACTTCTCCAATTGTGGCTCCTCCACAATTGATTGACACTTCTTATGGGACTGCATGTTGAGAGGTAATTTACTCTCCCTCTCAACCACCAAGTCTCTAAGATTTGCCTTGCTCCTCAAGGCCTAGCATGCATCTTAAACCTCAAGAGCATATAGATTCTATATCCGTGAATCGATCTGTTTCACTTGACCTATGGTGATGTGTCTAAGGAAAACCTTTCCCTTACTAAAGACAACATCGTAGCCTTTTTCCTCCACCATCGCGATCGATACCAAGTTTTTCTTCAGTCCAGGCACATACTTTATAGTAGTCAGGGTGAGAGAAGCTCCATGCTCCCTCTAAAAAACAATTTTACCTTCACCTGAAACATGGTACTTTCCATCATCGCCCATCTCTATGTTCATCTGGAGGTCCTTCTCTTCCAAGGTATTGAATAAACTCTTAGCGTTGGTCATCTGGAATGAGACTCCACTGTCAAGAAGCCAACCACAACCCATTATTGATGAAACCATGCATGCGATGAGGGAAAAATCCAATTCGAACTAAGAGGCCAATGCCTCACCTTCAGATCCTTTTGAGGATCCCTTCTTGGATTTCTTCAATGGAAAATTTGTTGCATAATGGCCCGCCTCATGACAATTAAAGCATCACACTTTAGATTTTTCAATCTTCTTCCCTCCATAAGAAGAACTCAATTTGGGATGAGAATCCTTCTCCTTCCCTTTCTTTTCCTTACTCGCTAAGGCTAGATTTTCTTCATCCTCCTTGGATGAAGAACCATCTCTGGTGCTTCTCCTGATCTCCTCATGCATCAAATCTGACCACAGTTGTTCCCAATCTAGCATTTTCTCTCTTCCATTCACTGAGTCGCGGTAGCTATGCCAACTCTTAGGAAGACCAAGGATAGAAATACTCACCATATCATCATTGGCTATCATGATTCCTACACTTCCAAGCTCATCTCTGCAGGTGGTGAGCTTGCTCAGATATGTAGAGATTGTGTCGCCATTTTCACACTTTATTTTCTGAAGCTTGTCCTTCAGCGCCAGCTTCCTCTGGTCACTGTTGTTCTAATATAGGTCCTTAAATGTCTTCCACATTGAAAACGGAGTCTCCTTCCCATGGAGACTCAAGAAATTATGTTCTCGAACTCCCTCTAGAAGAATCCTCCTCACTCTCGCCACACATTTCTTCCATTCCACTAATTCTTAGGCATTAGCTATTGTTGGCTTGGGGACTTCATGATCAATGAAGTCCTTCAAACCATTGTCCTCTAATACGGCTTCCATGCAATACTTCCAGGCTATGTAATTCGAGCTACCATCCAGGGCATACTCGAGTCTCAAGCCATTGGATGCCATTCGTGAACTTTGAGATGTGATAAGAAATCGATTTTGTACCTACAATCAAGAACTTTGAACTTTGAACTTCTCCCTTCTTTGTGTATTGTTCTTTGCTTTGATCACCTTTGCTCTGATATCATGCAGAAATTTCTATAAAGATCAGCTAGCTCTGATACCATGTAGAAATTCTCACTGTAGATTCAACTGATTATGCAATGTACTAAAGAAAAATACATAATTTACTTCTACAATCAAACTTGTGGAAACTTAATTTATTTTGAACAAGATCAAATAGAACACATATAACAGAAGATTAAATCACACATGAAACACAAAAGAATACTCCGGGGAAAGCCTGAGCTAAAAACCCTGCTATCTATATTACCATACAAGTGGAAATATCTCAGGATTACACAAAGCTTTAGCTGTCAAGCTATCTGACTCTCAGTATAATCCCTCACTACTACTCATAGATGGAATAGACAACACATATGCCTTCCTTCAGTCCTCCAAGGCTCCTATTTCCTTGCACAATTTCTCTTGGGTCCTCCAGTTGTAACCTGTGCGATTCTCACCTCACATACTTCTCTAACCAGCAGTAACTACAAAATCCTTAAGGAATGAATTCCTTCTGCATGCAAGAGATATTTACATGGGAGTATTCTAGAAACTAATAGTACACTATCCCTGCCTTTAATCTCAACTGGATTTCTATCTGAACTGACATGCATGAGTTATTTATGAGAGAACATTCAGTTATCTGGAGAACACTAGTTGCATGCATGCATGCATTAACTGACTAACCTCACAATTAGTTCCACAAACTATTTGGAACTAATTTAACTAGACTTAACTTAGTTAACTAAGCTAACTAATTACAACTCAAATACAACTCATCCTTATCTCCTTAATTAAGGGACAACTTCCTCAATCAAAGGAATAACTATTGCATGTCTTCACAAAGACTTCATGTTTGATTTTCACCAACTAATTAACTCAAGATGAATTAATTAATTATTTTTCAAATAGCTGGTAAGACTAAATTTTAATTTTAATTCTCAATTTTAATTCAAGGACAAATTAAAATTGGAATATATCCTGAAATGCTATTTATAGCGATGCTATTTTTAGCATTTCTGTTTTTTTCTATTTTCAACAGAGTTGGAGCATATCCTAAAATGATATTTATAGCATTTCTATTTTTATCATTTCTTATTGCTATTTACAACATATCAGACCCTTATGTTCAGATATGAATTTATAGCTTGTAGATTACATATTCACAATGTGTTCAATGAAATTTCTGTCGTGGTTAAGCTTGGTTAGTCAAGCCCTTGATCAATTTTTATGTTAGAGGCTTTGTCTTGGTGTCATTTGTTGTCTTGGAAAGTCTCATCAAGTTTTGGGCATTGGTTTGGAGACTAGCCCTCGGAAAGTGGCTTAAATCTCACAGTCTCTGGCAGAGAACTGGTTGAAAAAGACTATAGTCTCTCCCTTTCAGGATTGTGGGAGCATCTGGAGGGTTTCAGTCTCATGCAAGCCTTGTCATGGGAGTGAATAGGGGTTTAGTTCAATGAAATGTTATCTTAAATCAGAGGTTGGGCACCTGGAGGGGTGGATTACTTCCCGGGGGTCATGTAGCACCTGAGGGAGGTCTCTAAAGTGTTGGTTCATCAATTCTACTTCCTTAACTAGAATTAGGGAGTTGAATAATATCATAGTAACTCTTCATCGCATGTTTACCTTGGTGGACCGGTTAGCTTGGGTAAATGTGGGAGGAGAGTGTTACAAAGTGGTATCAAAGTAGGTTCCATTATCTTTGGGTGATGTCTGGTTTTTATTCTCTTTGGGTGATATATGATACCACAGAGTGGTATCAGAGCATGGTTCAACATTTGGACTCGATGGGCTAAATGTGTTTTTCATGCATGCATGTAGGTTGTATATGTGCTTGTTATGTATACATGGTGGTAGTCATTGTTACGATTGTGTTGCCATGTAGGTGTTGATGATGTTGTTGTTGGGATGCATTTGTCATGAATGCATGTCGGTTGTATATGCATTTTTTATGCATGTCAGTGTTTATAAGTTGTTATGCATGCATTGTCATGGTGAAGGTTGTCATGCATGAGGTCATTGTATGTAGTTATGTCATCATGATGCTAATGTGTTAGCTAAGATATAATAGGAGGTGCAGATTATTAAAGTGAGGTTGTAGCACTGGACGTTGGGGTAAGAGAAGATTGTCATACATATTTGTATGTTGGGAATGAAAGTATGATGGTTAATGGCTTTTATATGCATTATGGTTATGTATATGCATGTCATCCTATTGTTGTTGTGGTTACATGCATGACAGATGCTAGTTGTTCATTGCGGTCATATATACATGTGTCCCTTAGTCATGCTTGGTAGTTAACTTGTTGTTATATGCATTGTGGTCATACACATGATGATTATGTTCATTGCAGTTAAGATCTTGATGTTATATATATAGTGCTAATCTGGATTGGCCTATGTAGATGGTCATGGTTATGATATTAATGGATGAGTTAATATACTTGTGATATTGTGTCATACTAATCTAGACTGATATCTGCAGATGTGATAGCCTCCCCTTGGATACATTCAGGTATGAGTTTGATTATGTCGTTTATTTTTTCTATCTAATATCATATGTTTACAGGTTCTCTGAACGTTTGATTAATTTCATGATATGGGTATGTGTCCATGAGATCGCATAAAGGAATGATCGTGTTTAATCTAGTTGTACTAACGCATATGTGTAGAGACAACTGATATATACTTTAGTATAAGTAGGTGATAATTGTAGCATTATGTCTAATGACTATGAGTTGATTATGACATGGATGTTAGTCTTGGTAAAGGTCAGTTTCAAATTGATGGACACGATGTAACAAGTGGCTGACATAGGTAATAGTTGATTTTTTTATATAACTAACAGTTGGGTTATGTGATAACACTTAATAAAACTCAATTGCATCAATGAAAAAGGTAAAAGGAAGGAATTGGGAAAGATGCTTGGCATTAGTGTGACAAGGTAATAGTTGATTTGTCTATATAAATAATAGTTGGGTTATGTGACAACACTTAATAAAACTCAATTGCAGCAAGGAAAAAGGTAAAAGGAAGGAATTGGGTGAGAATTCATTTGGCCATATTTGGAAACTGCAAATCCAAATAAATGATTGCTTTGCATGAATATAATAAGTCTTCTTAATGTTGATTTTATTTGACATTATGTGGATATGTGCCATATTCATGAGCATGTATTTTTTAGGTATAATAGTTGGTTTCGGTTATGGCTAGACTCATCAAGGGAATTGGAGTCCCTTGAGAGATGGAGTGGATGTGTTCATTTACAAGGTCATGTGCTTAGCACAATGAGGTAAGGTAACTGGTATATTGTATATTTATTTTTTCACTAACAACTATGTGTTTATGGTGGTATGATGTAGGGATTGCAGGGAAAAAGAGACTGCCATAAAATCTGGAAGAAGGCTCAGGTTTAGCTTTCCCTTAGAAGCTTGGGAACCCTTGGGGATTGAGTCATGGTGTTTGTTGGGATTTTTGTGCTTTTGTTCTTTTGTGATTTGTTTGCACGTGATTTTCAATTTTTTAATGTCTGGTGCATGATCATGCCACTTTATTTGTGATGTCGTATTATTATTCATTTTTCATGGTTTTCTTATTGGTTGCTTCTTGTTCTTGTCTTTTATGTTTTTAGGTTATTGGGAATTAGTTTTGGAAAAAGGAAATTTAATGGAGCTCGAGCAGGCTTGAATGAAACCTGATAGGTAATGTAAGACTCAAATGAAGCCTGATGCATGTATAAGGGAAGTTGAAGGTAAGAGTATGACAGTCACTTGGATTGGTTGGGTCTATTGGGATAAATGGATGGTGGTAGGAAAGTGATGATGAAGGTAAGCAAGAAATGTAAAGTGAATGGATTTGAGGTTTCAAATGCATTTCCTATGTTGGGAACTTTGTTCTCAATATTGTGCATGTGGTGCACAAATAAAAGAAGTTATCTTAACCTTGACCTTTTGATCTTTGGTAATTATGTTGTGATCATGATTATGTTGATGTCTATATATGTATACATGTATATACACATATGTATGTCGTTATCTCACAAGGTTGTTAAGGATCATGATTGTTTTATGCTGATGTATGTATGTATGTATGTATGATCTATGTCATTGTCTGTCAAGATTTTCAGGGATCATTCTTAGGGAGGAATGATTGCTTATCCAAGTGAATGACATGAAGAGGTTCCTAGTTTATGAGGAATCAAATGGGAAGAGTAGCCTTGATAGATTTATGAGATCAATATCATATGGATATGATTTGATATTATGTGATTATACTATGTCTATGTGATGCTATGGAAGGAAATATTGATGGATACATCAACTGAATGAAAGTAGTGTTATCCGCAACATGCTAGGACAAGCATGGATAAGACACTAAAAGAAAGGTTGCTTGGTAAAGACAGTGTGGTCTTAGGATGTGCAGTATTGGTGTTGTGTATATGTAGCATATGCAATATTGTGTACATGTTGCATATATGATGTTGTGTGCATGTTGCATGTATAGTGTTTTGTGCATGTTGAATATGCGGTGTTGGGTATTGATGGTGCTAAGTAAATGTCGTATATGCAATGCTATATATAGATAGTGCTATGTACATGTTGTACATGTTCTATGTACATTTGGTGTAGTGTACATGTTATATATGTGGTGTTGTGTACATATGATGCAGTGTATAGGTTGTACGTGCGGTGTTGTGTACATATGGTGTGGTGTATATGATTGTACATGCGGCGTTGCATGCATGTGGTGCTATGTACATGTGTTGTTGCGTGCATGTGGTGTTGTGTACATGTTGTTCAGATGGTGTTGTGTACACGTCGTGCCATGTAAACTCATGCAACTGGTGTTATTTACATGTGGTTTTGTGTAGACTTTGTGGAGGTAGTGCGGTGTACATGTGGTGTTGTGTACACAATGTGCAGGTGGTGTCATGTATGTGTGGTGTTGTGTACACATTGTGTAGGTGGAGTTGTGTACAAGTGGCATTATGTACATGTTGTACATGTGGTATTGTGTGCATGTTGTACATGTTGTGGTATTTTGTGCGGCTTACATGTTTTTTTGTGTACATGTGGTACTTTGCATGTGCATTGTGTAGTCGTGGTATCGTGACACGTGTATTCGTTGTGTTGTACTCTATGTATGTATATGTATCGTGTTGTACATTGGGTGTAGTTCTATGTATTGTATGGTGTTGTACAATGGGGGTAGGTGTATGTGTTGTGTTGTATGTTGGATATAGGTATATGTGTGGTGTTGGATGTCGGCGGTAGGGTTATATATTGTGATTTACATGTGATGTATGTGTATGTGTTGTGTTGTACACCGGGTGTAGGTGTATGTGTTGTGTTGTACAGCAGGGTAGGTGTATGTATTGTGTTATGGGGTACACTGTGAGTAGGTATATGTGTTGGGTCATACACCATGTGTGGGTGTATGTGTGGATGTACATTGTGTGTATGTGTACGTGGTTGAAGAGAAGAGAAGTATTGGATGCTTGCTGGGTGTGTTAACTGATTCAATGTGTGTCCGAAAAGGACAAAGAACAAAGGTAGAATCAAACAATTGTTTAAAAGATAAGTATTAGTATTTCATTTTAGTTTTATTATGCATGTGATCCATGATTCTATTTTATGATGGTTACATGTGATCTATGACTATGGTTTATGATGATTGCATGTAATTTATGATTCTAATTTATGATGGTTGCGTTTTGAGCTAACCATATGTGATATGTTTATACATGATGATTTGATCAAAGAGTTATTTTGTCTTGTTCTGACAGGAAGTAAAAAAAATTGCAAGTGTACCTTGTTGATGAGCTACCATTGAGGTATGATTATAAATTATTTCAATTTATTTTAAATCTAATGGAATTTATGTGCTTGGTAAAGGAAAGCATGGAAAATGCCCAGTTTGGGTGGTTGAAACTGATTGCAAGAATTAGCAGTGACAATAAGAAGGAATTGGAATAGGAAATAGTATGTTGGTAAAGCACTTCAGGATTAAGGCCATTATGGGAAATTGGTACCCAATAGTGTACATTTTTTTCCATGAGCATGCTATGATCGGTATGATTATTTTAAGGCAGGGACATGCCTTGGTTCTTGTACCTTCTGATGCGAGGAAACCTTGCCAAGGGATGGATCGCCCGAGAAAGGGGATGACGGGAACTTGGAAGGTGAGTGATTGCATGGAAGGGGGTGACCATATTTCCCAAGGGAAAATGTAGAAGAGAAGGGATGTCCAGGGATGGACTTGTTTTTGTCATTAGCATTGCAAGATGGAATTATATGCACATTAGGAGTGTTCCCTCAAACAATGAGCTGATAAATGTTCACTGAGAGGTTAAGTGGCACAAGATTATGGTGCTAGACATTGGATGAAACTTTGATTTTGGTAGTGGATTCTAGAATTCCCGGGAAGGAGTTGAATCATGATACTACTTTTGAGAGTGGAGGTTAGAGCAAATGTGCATATCTGTATATCATTGTAAATATTGTATCAAGATGGATTTATAAAGCTCCATAGATAGTATGGTCATTTGTTGGTTGAAGCAAATTTGAATGAGAGTATATGTGTTTGCTATTGTAAATACCATAATTATTTTTGTTATAAAGCTCCAGCAAACAGTAGGTTTGTCATGTTTTTAGCAGTGGTCATTGTAAATACTATAAATCTCCATGGGAAGTATGTTTTGTTTTCAATAGTTTTTTGGTTTATAGGTGTCATTGAACACCAAGGATGGTGATCTGACAAGGGGGAGGGTTCTATAACATTGGTAAAAAAATCCATGTAATAAAGTTAATAAAGGAAAAATAAGACCAATTTCATGGGACACGTATTCCAAACTAAATGTTGGAAAAACATCCTAGTGGGTGTTCATTTAGTATATTAATGGCTACAAAATTTGGCAAAGGAAGTGAAAAAGGCTCTGGAAAGGAAAAGTGGCATTTATTTATGAAAATCGTGGAAAATTGGAGAAAAGGAATGTGAAAGTTCACAGGTTTCATGTGAGGAGGAAAATGAAGAAAAAATAATGGAAATTGAAGAAAATAGAGGCCTCGTTGATAAAAAGGCTCCTAAGGATCAATTCATGGCTTTTTGATGGTTTTTGTGTGGAGCTCTCCCTCTATTCTCTCTACTCTCTCACACCCTTGCACAGTTAGAGCATTCTTGGAGGACTCTAGTATTGGAGGAAGGAGGGTAAATGAAGGACAAGAAAAGCAAAGAGAAGTAAGGATCAAGCAAGGAAGAGAAAGATCAGGCAACTACAACAAGATTACTTACAGGTATCGAGTTGCATGTATGATTTCCTTGCTATTTTTGCCATGCATGGTACATACATGTGTAAATTTGGTTCTCTTGCTATTGTTGGCATGGGTTTTCGTAGGTGTGACAATGATCTTTAGCCTTGCCTTGCCATTTTCAAATATCCTTGGTGTGATGGTGTTCTCTTACTTGGTTGAGCTGGATTTCCGAATCATTTTTAAACTAAGTGGGGTGATCTCAGGAAAGATCACAAGGCCTAGGAACCCCTTGGTGAGATACACAATAAAGCCTAGTTTTGAATACCCTAGTTGGGCTTAGGAATCCCTTGACCAATAATGGTGTGATACATGGTAGAGCCTAGAGGTTGGAAACCTCGTAGGGCCTATGAATCCATTAACAAGTAATGGTGGGATACAAGGTATAACCTAGAGGTGGAGATGGACAAATTACTCGTAGTTTAGGTGGAGAGATATAGAGGCATGCATGCTTGTTCATGGCCTAGTGATATCTTGACCAATATATGGTAGGATTGTGGTAAATCCTAAAGTGTATGTTTATTAGTTGTGCCTAGGAATCCCTTGGCAGGATACAAAGTAAAACATAGATGTGGAGATAGACAAATTCCTCATGGTGTAGGTGGAGAGATTCGGAGGCATCCATGCTTGTTTAGGGCCTAGTGATCCCTTGACCGATATATGGTGGGATTGTTTTAAAGCCTAAGGAAGCCTTGATTGGTTCTATTGTGATTCCCACATTCATGCTTGGAATATGGCGTGGGGATGATTGGCTGAAAGAAAGATTTGGTTCAACCCAATATATTGTCGGGTGGTACATGGAAGTCCTTGAGTTGTTTGGCTCTTTCATATGTTAATAAGATCTCATTTCCTCTTGTGTTCAATGTGTAAATGCATTTTTTATTATGTGCCTTAATGGTTGTTTTATCATGTTTATTTTGTTGGTTATATGTTGTTTATAAGCATGGTTTATGATAGATTTTGGTTATGGCTCTTAACATGCTTTGATTTGTAAATGAATGGCTATTGAATGTATGTCCTAATAGATTTTATTGCAGCTATTATGAGAAGGCAATAGACCTTCTTGGTGATTTTCAGATAAGTATCAGACCCTTATGTTCAAATATGAATTTATAGCCTATAGATTACATGTTCACAATGTGTTTGGCGAAATGTATTTCATGGTTAGGCTTGGTTAGGTCAAGTCCTTGATCAAGTTTTGTGTTAGAGCCTTTGTCTTGGTTTCATTTATTGTCTTGGAATGTCTCTTCAAGTTTTTGGTAGTCTAGAGACTAGCCCTGAAAAAGTGGCTTAAATCTCACAATCTCTGGTTCCAAACTAGCTCAAAAAGACTAGAGTCTCACCCTTGTAGACTTGTGGGAGTGACTGGAGGGTTTCAATTGCATGGAGGCCTTTTCATGGGAGAGATTGGGGGATTAGTTCAGTGAAATGATAACTTAACTCAAGGGTTTGGCACCTGGAGTGGTCGATTAGCTCCTGGGGGTCCTATAGCACATGAGGGAGGTCTGTAAAGTGTTGTTCCATTAGTTCCACTTCCTTAACCACACTTAGGGAGTTGAATCATATCATAGTAACTCTTTGTCATGTGTTTACCTCAGTGGACTAGCTAGCTTGTGCAAATGTGGAAGGAGGGTGTTACACATCCATTTGCAAAATATGAAAGCAACTACTTGTGGTAGGCTACAACTTGATTGAGGCACAAACCTTGAAAATGTGCAAGAAACTACTTGCTATAGGCTACAACCTAATTGAGACACTAGTCATAGAGATAAGCAAGATTCAACTTCTTGTAGGATTCAACTTGATTCAAGCACCAACATCAATGGAGTCACCCACCACCATCTTCAACTTCTTGTGGACCACCTTTCATAATATTTCAAACTTGATCCACCTGCTCTTCAATGTAGGTCTTCAAAACTAAACATGTTATTTTTATTATTAATGTGGGCCTAGACCTTTTTTTGTTTTGACCATGTGATAGTATTCATGTGGCCTTGAGATTTGTACTTAGCCCCATTTTCTTTTCCATATGACCATGCCATGTGACCCTAACCCTAGGGTTGCATGGTCACTTGCATGATTGATCTGGTTTCTTTCAGCTACCAGAATTATCCAAGATCTTTTACTTCTGTGATGTTGTTAGAATTGCATTTAAAATATCATAAAAGAACCACATGTGCATGCTTAAACAAGAGGAAACATGACAACAATCAACAAATCAAAACACGAGACATTTGATAATGGAGTTCATCCAGTGTGGACTACGTCTTGGGCCCGGTGTCAAGATGGTATCTGTTTCTTCATATAATGCTAGAAATGATGATGATATACATTGACAACACTTTGTCATAGCAAGGTCATATGCCCTCAAACAAGAATGGCTTATCTCTTCACGAGACATTCCTCTTACAGTAATTCTCACTCAAGAAGGCTTCCTTTTAGCATGACAACATAACATGATCTCACATAATGTGGCAATGAGTATCCCTTCAACATAGTTACACAGGGATCTCAACAACAATACATAGAAATACAAGCTAAATACATCTCACATAAGGTGGAAATAATGATCCCGCAACATAACATCAAACATGGATCTCAAACATGATACATCATCTCAGCAAATTATGAAGCAAAACATGACATGATTGATTCATGTACCTTCAAATCTGAAGATGGCTGAAAAATAGAAGGCTCAGCTGAAAAAACTCACTGCGCCACTGACTTTTTGTCGTCAAGAGGTGTAAAATCAACTATCTATTTGTTGAATTCTGACACCATCAAAATATGGGCCTTTGAGAATCTAAATATTCCTTATGATTCTCCAAAGATTATGTTCTCTCGGCTGACTGGAGATCTGGAATTCAGATCACAAATCTGATCTCACCATCATGATCCTTGCAATATTTTGATACTTTTGAGTGTAAACTCAATTTTATGAACTAACTCTGTTGATTTTCAGCCTCCAAGGAATCTAGAAGATTCCCTAGAGATTCTTTAAAGATTATCTTTTGTTGGGAATCTACAAATATGCTTCTCAGATGGTGATTCGGATTTCACCATCGTGTTCCCTATGAAATTCTAGTTAAAATGACTGTAAACTTCATATCATTCTGACAATGTAAAAATTTTCCTCCTATGGAATCTCAAAGATTCCTCACAAGCGTCAAAAGATTTTGAGAATATTTCTTCAAAATATTCTTGTCCCGAAATCCATACCCCATGGTTTTGACATTGGCTCCTGGTTCCACCCTCCTGCAACTGACAGTTCCATAGGCTTGGTGTGCTTCCGTTCTGTCTTCGTTCTGCCACCTTGATCCGCTTTGCACGTGGCTCCATTGGCCTCCCCTTCAAATGTCTGAGCCAGTTTATCCATCATGGGGTTGGAGAATTTAACAAAGTGACACACGTAATGGAACGATTGGCTAAATTTAATTAAATCTTTCTATTTGCAAGGTTCTGGGTTCCAAGCCCACCCCCACCCATTTTAAGAATGCACACATTTATTTTGATCATCATGACTATTTAACCCATTGGCTATTAATGTAATCCATCATTGGGTGGATATTTGAGACCACCCAATGGGGCCCAACCACATGAGCTAGGTGTTTTCGAGCCCTGCTAGTCTTGGCTTTTGTTTGCTTGTTTGGTATGTTAACCTCCAGGTGGCGAGGTTTGACCACCCGCCACCATTGTTTGTTTTCAACCAAAACATATAACACATGTTGGTGTCATGGGGTTCGGTAGGGGTGGTGACCCACCAACCTATTTTGGGTTATAATTTTAGCATGTTGATTGGTGGGGTGGCGAGAGTTATGGCCCACCCCTATTTTTAATTATTTTTTTTGTTTTAATAACCAATAATGTCTATTTTCAAATTTGTTTAAAATAAGGGTTATTAGACAAATTAAGAAGGCCATAATTTCCCCTGCTTGGTGGCTGGATTCCGTGTGTCTAGTTGTTAGGCCCCTATACTACTAGTGTAACCCCTTATTGTTATTAGTACAACCCCCTTATTATATTTTTGTACCCATGTAGTCCCCATATTGTTATTATTGTGCCCTTACATTATTATTGTTATGTCGGCTCTGATTATATTATGACCCCTTAGGCTCCTATATATAAAAAGGAGGTCTTGTCATTTGAATCATCCAAGAATTGTTCATTTGCGTAATGTAAAGGAGGTTTCCCCCTCGAAGAGGCTGAATTCTAAGGCGTTAATCTATATTTTCTATCTTTTAGTGAGCTGGTTTCATAACACGGGTCTTGAAAAAAATTTAGGACCATTAAACCTGCCACTTGTCCAACTTTGACTGGAACTTTTACTAGTTCTATCTTCTTCATACGAACTTAGATTTAAGTCACGTTTGTACCATTGAAATCAAGGTGAACAGCACTTTGATTTGGTCCTAGTTCGATAGCAATATGACCACTTTGAAGTTTGAGCTATTATAAGCCCTCTTTGACCTCTGAGGGTCTCTCGAGCCACCTGGATCATTCCTCCACATTGAGGAGCTTTTGATCACTACCTCCCCAACTCCATGCCTTTGATCTCCTTTTCCTAATTCCTCTCCCCCTTTGACATCAATGGCAAACGGTTAATCCCCCTGAGGAGGTGCCTTCCTCGATTTTCTTACAATATACCTTTCTTTCTCTGACTGTTTCTCTCCCCTTGAAATGTTATTTATTATTTTTCATTGCTCAAACCCTCTACAATTATGTTCATGACTTTGCTTCCCAAACTTGCTACTTTATTATACAAGACTGATTTTTTTGTCCATAATACTGGTTTCTGCTACTTCGTAATGTGAATAACATGCCAATGACGTTGACTATTTCTTCGATGACTGTAGCTTTTATCCCTGTACAAAAATTACTTGCAAACAAGTTCTTAAAACAAAAAAATATACAATGGTGAGAACATAAAACAAATATGCATAGACATTTTCCTTGGATCCCAAAATCAGGACTACTAGATTAGTTTTTCATTATATGTTACAATATGTATATATATGTGTCGAAGGATTCATAAAACCCAATTCATTATCCCTGGATTAGAACATAACTATAATTCCCTTGACTAGATCTACAAGATACCATGGGAAGAAAACGATCATGCCCAAAACCATGTGAAAACCCCATGCACAAAACCATGAGTAGGTCAGCCAAACATCTTTGGGTCCACCCCCCATCTTTGGGTTTGCCCCCCATCCTTAGGCCCACCCAACTATTATTGTATCTGCATAAAAAAATCTTGGGGCATTGCCTCAAACCTCGTGCAAGGAAGCTACCGCCCCCCTTGTGACCCCCTCGCTGCACCTAACATAACATACAACACATGTAACTAGTCATGGAAAGAAACCCAACAACGACTTCTTGTCAAATTTTCGTAGGATGGATCTTCAAATCTGCAGTTGTTGCTACTTAGACTCCCCCTCTTCCACATTCACAAAGAGGGACCAAAATATATTCTTCAGAATAATGTATGTACCAGCTCTTCAATTGGATCATCCTGAACCTTTGCATATTGCATTGCATATTCATCATTGACCTTTTTATTTTACAAAACATTAAATCGTGACTTTAGAGAGTTTTCCATTGACTTGATCTTCTTTCTTTTGTTTTCTTCTCCTGACCTTCCTGTACCTAGTGTTAGGGTTGTCTTTCATCGAATATTTCATCTTGTACTTACAACCACAAGCTATATTCCCATAGCTATGGCATTTGTAACATTCAATGTTGGATCTAAATGATGGAGTAAGTGACATATACTTTCTGCTGGCGAAGTCATTTTGAATCTTTCTTGCAATCTTGCAAACTTGCTTTGAGAGTTTTAATAATGTCTTTGATTATTATCCTGACATACATTCTACAATACCTAGACATATGTCTAAAGTTAGAACATGAAAAACAATAACCATTAAACATTCTAGGGTACCTTGATGAGACATTATTTCTTAAAGGAGGTACAATCCTTTGTTGATGATTTCCCTTCTTTTATCCTTCATTTTGATTTTGCCTTTGAGGGATCTTACTGTCAGGATTCTCATCAATTTTTCTCTGTGGGGGCTTAGAACTTGTGTCTTGCTTGTCTGAAGGTTCACTTATTTAGCCAATACTTTTTTTAATACATGGAGATCTTTGGCAACTGAGAATATTGTCCAAAGTTTGTGTGCTCTTCAACTTTTTTTTCAACTTGTCAACCTCAACCATTAGTGATACGATTTCTTTATCTTATTTCATGCAATCCTCTTCTTTCTTCTAAATTTGACACATATTTTCTTCAATTATTTTTGGCTTCTTCATGTTGGGTCTTCATATAGATGTTCTCTTCTTCTATTCCTCTTACACGATGATTTGTCAATATCTGAGCCTCTCTTCTTTTGGCTTCTTTTTCCTTAATCTCTAAGAAACCAATTTCTTTTTTTTTTCATAAATGACAAGGTCCTTTCATTCAACATCCTACATTTTCACCTAAACATGTTTATTTCTACAATAGATGCATCAAATTCCTTTTTATTTTGACTAGATTGTGTTGAAACTCCCTCTAACTAACTTGTCAAGGTTTTCTCTTTACTTTTAGTTTCTTATACTTGAAGCCTTATAAGGGAATTTTCCTCTTCAAGTACCTAATATAGCTTTCTTTCTTTCTTAAATATGACATAAGGAACCGATCAATTATGCTTCCAAATCTACTAATCGTCCTTTCTCATATGCTTCATCTAAATCACAATCATTATCATCATTTTCATCTTGACCAACATGCTTCTTTGAGTAGAGATCATGGAGCTTTGTCCAAATAATTTTGGTTGATGAGCAGTAATCAACTTTGACTTTTACAAGGTCTATCAAATCACTAAAAATGGCATTCATGGATGTTGTATTGTACCATTTAGATTCGTTGGTAGATGTGTCTCGAGAAATAACAGATTGTCATGCATCATATCCTTGGGCTTGCAAGTGGACTTTCATTCTAGATTCCCATATTTCATATTTGACTTCATCTAATTTAGGAGTTGGTAGACCAACTTGATTCACTTCATTAATTGAAACACTAGAGACTTCCTTTGATTCTTTTGAATGTTTGGTGGATTTCTTCTTTGACTTTTCCATCTTTACACTCTGAGATCTACCTTATAGTTGTTAAGTTATAACTAAAGGAACCTGCTCTAATACCAATCGTGGAAAATAAAACGAGGGTGGTGAATCAATATTTCTTTCCAATTGGTTAATTTTTAATATTAATAGTATTTAATTCACATTAACATTAAATTAATATCACATCACATGAATAGTAAACAACACCATTCAACAATGCACAAACATCAAGACAATTGACAATGGATTTTTAGGTGGAAACCCTATTGGGAGAAAAACCACTGAACACTTCTTAATATTTATCTTCAATGATTTGTGTCAATATGAAGCTCTAATTTCCAAATTTACCAGCTCCAAGTGAAATGATGTTCCAACACCCTACTTACCATCTCTAACTAGAAGGACACTTCAGTGCCCTGGTTTATAGGCTCCATCCAGAAGGAAAATCCAAATCCCTAATTTACTAAATTTGATTGGAAGGATGCTCCAATTCCGTAGTTTATAGGCTCTAGCATGAAGCATTCTCCAACACCATGTTTACTAGCTCCAAGTTGAATGATCCTCCAACACCTTGTGTAGGCAGCAACCTAACCTAGCACCACCATGCTGCCTTGAAGTGTTCTTAGGCTCCAACATGAAGGAGACTCCACTCTCCCACCTTACATCCCCCTACCACCCTACTTAGATAGCTACCATGTTCCTTGAAGTCTCCAACCTTAGCTCACCATGGTGGACCATGTTTCATATATTTTCAAACTAGATCCACCCGTGCTCAATGCTAATATAAAATAACTTGCAAAATAATATATTCTCAAAAAAGTATTCTTCTACTCATCATCAACATGTCATCAAATATCCATCCATATAATCCTTGGTCAAGTAAGCACTAAAAACCCTGACATTCATCAACCATCCATATATTCCAATAGCACTGCTCAATAGTTTCAGTCAAACTCGAAATAAACAGTTATTAATACTTCCATTGTTCAAGCTTGGCATCTAATATCGTTAATGTGTATCAAACATATAGGCCTGTTATAAATGTGCATCAACAAAGACTATGTTCATATTCAATCTATTCCTGCTTGATATATACATCAACCCTACTATCAAAACTCTACTTAAATATAATGCAAACCCTAAAGGTTGTGCATTTGTAAACTGATATGATTCCAGTACTAGTATATCAACATACATTCTTCAATCTTCCAAAATTACATCAACCATTACATAAACTAATGAAATCAAATCGTAGCAACAACAAAATTTTCTACCCAGTCCACACTCATAACTGATACTTCTTCAACTGTCGCATTATAACTTAGAACAATAAACATATTCTCATCAACTAGATGCTGGACATTACTAAATCCTAGCATTCAATCTCCATCACACCCTTTTTTTATCAGGCCCAACTGATCATGTAACCATACTCTGGCTTTCAACATGTATATTAAGATACTAGTTCCAGATGTTAACACATTAGTATATGATCTCTATTGTCAATGTGGCAACATATACACAAATGACTAAAGAAATTAGTGCTACAGGAATCAAGGATCTGATAGTGAATTAGTAATGCATTCTTACTAGAAATAATATCAAAAACTCACACTCATCTGCATGTGATTTACATTTTGCGTGTTAAGCCAATACTCATTTAGTCCAAGATTCAACTATAGGTTTAGGTCTAGTACAAAAGTGCAAAATGTAATTCACAAAGGAGAATTAGAAGCTTCAGTGTTTGTCTACCCACTATTGATCTCATCAAGTATATCAAGAAAAACACCACTTAGATATGTTGATGTAATCAATCCTTTAAGATTTATGATGTCTGGCCTTCCCTTCACTACCTATAACAATGATGATTCTTCCCTTTCTTAATGTTGTAAATGAATTTTCTTCCCTAGACTTTGTGAAAATACGGTTTGGTGATTTTTGTTGTTGCCTTCAAATTGATGATGCCACAAATACACAAGATGTTGTTTTTGCAATTCTAGTCACTACCCTTATATTGTTTCTATAGAATTGTGAGCATGAATATTACACCTTTGCAAGCCCTAGATAGTCATTCCACAAGAAAACATAATGTTGTCCGCTGGTTAGATCAAAGACGAGAAAGTATCTTCCTTTGAAACAAGATAACAAACAATGATGCTTCAACAACTTCAATTCTAATGTCACCAAAATGATCTCCTTTTAAGACATGGATTAGGGGTTACCCCAGAAATTTCACCATGCAATGAGCCACTGATTGGTCATCAAGAGAGAGATCCAAAGGGTTTCAACGTAATTCAGAAAATCCACAGTTTATTTCATATGGATGCTTGATCCTACAACATTTCATATCTATCATAAACAAGTCTTACCAATGGTTATTTCTCATAGAGAAGCTCAAATGAGTGCTCATATTCATTGTTGATGCTCAATCAAACCATCCAATATTCCACAACAAATGGACTTTAATCAATCCAATTCAAGGTAGATAAGTAGCGTTGAAAAAAAACAACAATATGACCTTTGTTCTGTGTATGAATGTGCCCTAATTAATCCTTGAAGAAGGTCAATAATGCTTCAAATAAACATTACTTATACTCATAATTTTTCCCTATTATAACCACCCCTCCCACATATACCCAATCTCACCGGTCTGCAAGGGTAAACGTTGGACATAGAATTACTATGATATGACCCGACTTCCAAGTTTTACTTATGGAAGTGGGGTTGACAAATGAACTTACTAACCACAACATGACATCCTATAGGGCTTACAGGACACTCATGAACCAAAGAACCACCCCACGTGAATCAACCTTGAGATAGAATATTTTTTTCAGTGACCTAAGCCCATAACTACATGCATGACAAGGCCTCCATGTAGTTATAGGCCTCCAACTGCATGCACAATCCTGCAAGGGTGCGGTTATAGCCCGAAACTTCCAATTCAAAGGGTGTGATTTTGGATTCTAAGCCACCATTTTAGGCATGCCACAAGATCACTACCCATAACCCAATAAGACTTTTCAGAATGACATATAACGTGAAAAATCCAACCATACAAAACTTGAACAAGAACTTGACTTAACTAGGCCTAACCATAACAAACTTTTGTCAAACACATGGAAAACCTAAAAGTTATAGGTCATAAAGGCAAATTTGATCATAAAGGTATGATATTCATCTAATAATCACCAAGAAGGCCATATTCCCTCCCCACATAGCTACAAAAACACATATTAGTCCATACATTCATCAACCGATCAATAGCTAAACAATTCATGACAAGAGCCATAGAAGATACACATCATATGAGCAACATATAACCAGAAAATAACCAACATATAGACCATGGAAGCACAACCATAATATCATCAACATATTCCCTACAAGTATACATGAATCATAGTAGAATAATAACCCTTATTAATGAGTGAAAATTCCAACCAAGTCAAGGACTTCCATATACCACCCAACTCTAGATTGGGTTGAACCAAATCTCTCCTTCAACCAATCACCCCCATGGCATATCCCAAGCATGAACGTCAGATCTCATGGAATAAACCAAACAGAACCAAACCAAGGCTTTCAGATGCTAAACCACCTCAACCCTCAACTAGTGATTCCACCTCATGGTCAGACATCACTAACACCAACCAAATCAGGCTCTACCCAAGTTGTCCAGGGCTCCAAGAACTAGTAAATCAACCCATAACCTTCTAAGGCTCTAGAGCGTTTGTCCAATGCGACTCTAGGGACTAGTAATTCAACCCAGCAGGGTCTCTAGAGCATTTTTCAAAACCTAAGATCCAGAATTAGTAACTCAACCCATTTTTTTCCAGGGCTTCTAAAGCATTTGTTCCAACCCACAACCATAAGGAATTATGAGCACCAACTAGAAAATAATCAAGTGGAAAAACCCACACCACCATTGTTATCCAGGAAATGGCAAGTCAATGTTAAAGCCATTATCAATCCAAGAATTCCTCCGTGCCATTAACAACATTTAACCAGAAAACCACATGTATCTACCATGCATCCTTAAATCATTAAGGAAATCACACATGCAACATGTTACCTGCAAAGAAATCCAATTGTAGCTATTGATCCAATTATTCCCTTGCACCTTTTTTATTTCCTTTGCCTTCTTATTCCAATCCAATTTAATACTAAAGTGCTCGAAGGATGCTCCAAGAATGCTCTAATATTTCTATATGTGTGCAAGAGTATAAGAGAATGAAAGAATAGAAAAGAGCTCCAAAATTGAACCGACAAAAGGTTGTGTACTAATCCTCAAAATCCTTTGTATCATTGAGGCCTCTATTTTCTTCTTTTTCCTTCATTTTTCCTTCAATTTAATCTCATGCAAATTTGTGACCTTTCATCTCTCTTTTCTCCTATTTTCCTTTGTTTTCATAAATAAATGCCAATTATTTCCACTTTGCCTTTGCCAGTGACTTCGAAAAATTCCATAGCCATTAATTAATCACAAGTGATCCCCATCGCTATGTTTTTTTGAACAATAATCTTGGAATATATGTCCCATGACCTTGGTCTTATTTTTATTTACATGGGAAATCAACCAGGGGCTATTGCAAACCCCTCCCCCTTGGGGGGAAAACGTCCTCGGTATTAAATAACACCTATAAACCAAAAAAACATAGGCTACCCATGGATATTTATAATAGAACTCGATGCATCATGTACAGATTATCCATCTACCGAAGGCATAACCAATATACCATGAACCCCATATCGCTTATTGGATCTTTATAACACAGCTCAATGCAATATTTACATACATATGCATATATAGACAACCAAAACACAACATAAAACACATATACTAGAGTACAGCCGCTCAACAAGTGAATAGAGAATGATATATAGCTCGCATCTGATCAACCATCTCCCATGTAGCTTCATAAGGCCCAAAATTCTTCCACTCCATTGCTCGACTCCAGAGCATGAGCATATTTCTCTAAAAAATGCACTGAGGTTCCACCTATAATATAGACCATTCAATCGCATTATCAACATCTTTCACATACATCTTAAGCAATGACACATGGAAAACGTCGTGGACTTTCATTGTTGGAGGTAATGAAAGTTAGTAGGCCACTAGTCAAATTCTCTCAAATACCTCAAAAGACCCACAATGTCAAGGTTCCATCTTGGCACATGATCCAATCCTCAAGGATCTCCTCTTGGTATTGATGTGAAAATACACATGTTCCCCAATTTGAAACTCCTTAAATACCCTGCGTTGATCTGCATAACTGTTCTACTTGTCATGTGTTTCTGTCAGATTCTTCTTGATAACATATATTTCTTATTCCATCTCTCCCAACATATCCAGTCCAATCAATACCCTATTCATTAGATCACTCTAACCGATGGGATTATTACAACTCTACCCATAAAGTGCCTTAAACAGACTCATCTTCAAAGATTCTTGATAGTCATTGTTATACGAAAACTCCACCAGTGGAAGATGCTCTTCCCACTTCCATTGGTAATGCATGACATACATCCTTAACATGTACTCAAGAATCGTAGTGGCTCTCTCTGTCAGTCCATTTGTATGCAGATGATAAGTTGTACTGAAGGCCAACTTTGTCCCCATACCTACAAACAAATATTTCCAAAACCTAGAAGTGAACTTAGCATCTCTGTCTAACATAATCTTCCCAAGAATACCATGTAACCTCATTACCTCCCTGATGAAGACCCAAGCTACCTCACTAGCTAAACTCGTCGACTTCATTGGAATGAAGAGAGATACCTTGGTCAAGTTGTCAACCACAACCATAGTGGAATCATGTTGTCTCGATGTCCTCGGAAAAGCTGTAATGAAGTCCATCGAAATGACCTCCCATTTCCATGTTGGAATCAGAATTGGCTACAAAAGACCACCTGGATGATTACACACTTCTTTTACTTGTTGACAATCCAAACACCTCACAACAAACTCTACCACCTCTTTCTTCAAGTTCGACCAATGGTAGAACTTCTTAACCACTATCAATGTCTTATGATATCTCAGGTGACCTGAATATGGCTTGACATGAAATTCCCTCAAGATAAGCTTCTTGAGCTCATTGTTGTCTAGAACATTTACCATGTCCCTAAATATGACCAAACCATATGTTGTGAGGTGATAATCCATATCATGTTCACCTATACCTTGCTATTATAGCTTGTGCTTAAGCTTGTGGTACATGTCATCTTAATGTCCTCCCTGTAAGTATGTCCCATATGAACTTATATCTGCAATGTGCTTTGTCTGTACTCTCCTACTGAGAGAATATGTAGCCCTATTTTTCTTTTGACTAACCTAATCTCGAAGTCAAACTCACTGAATAGCCAACCACCTAGCTTACTTGGCATTCAGATTAAGTTGATCAAACAAGTACCTCAACTCATTATGATCATTCATCAAGATGAACCACCAACAAGAAGATAATTTCTCCACATCTTCAAGGCATGGATGATAGTGTTCAACTCAAGATCATGCATCACGTAGTTTTGCTTGTCCATTCAAACTTCATTCCTTTTCACTGCAAGGATGTAATAGGATAGACAATCTGTGAGAAGTTCCTAATGAACTGCTTGTAATAACTTGCTAATCCCATAAATGATCTGAACTCATCCACATTCCCAGGAGTTTCCCACTCCATGATAGCTCTGATATTTTTTGGGTCCACTACTATACCTTCCTTGGAAACCACATGCCCAAGTAATGAAATTCTTACTGAAACAAACTGCAGTTACTAAGCTTGGCATACAACTGATGTTCTCTCAACATCTTAAAATTGTTGCTAGATGTTCTCCATGCTCTTCCTCATTCTTAGAATATATGAATATGTGATCAATGAATACTATCACAAACTTGTCTAGATAAGGATGCAATGCACTATTCATCAAAAACATGAAAGTAGTTGGAGATTATTCAAACCAAAAGGAACCCCAACAAACTCATAATGCCCATACCTAGTCCAGAATGCCCATACATTTTTTGAACCTTCGTCATTATCCATTCAGCCTCCCTCAATTTTTGGATGGTCCTCCCTCTGTCGATGTTCCTATGCTTTATTCCCATCATATGAACTGGGATTTGGATTCCTTTTATTTTTTCTATTTGAAAGGATTTTCATAATTCTTTCTTGTTCAGATGTCAATGTCTCGTTATCAACCCTCAAATTTTCCATCTTAGTCTACAATTGTTGAACTATTTCAAATAACATTGTTTTTTTGTTATTGTAGGTCTCCTCCACCAACTGCACCCACATTTATGGGTTGGCTCTTGTAAAAAGTAAAGATTCAAACCCTACTGGTATTCTCCCAAGTGGAGTGGTTCCAACTCCTCTCTTCATGCTTCTTCTTCCTATGTGGAACATGAATATTTTGTTATTCCATATTTCCCATTCAAGCAATAGTGTCGAAACCATGATGCTCTGATATCACTTATCACATGTATTAATCATATACAAAAATATAACTAAAACTAAAAATATTTAAATAAGGATTATTAACCATCCAAATTTTCATTTTACCTTTAGCATGTTTACTCAAATAAATACTTGTATTATAGTGACCCCAAATAGGTTATTAAGCATTGATACTTGTACTGATTCGAATACATGGGTATCATTTTAAGGCTCATATGACTCAAACGTATATGTGTAAGGGTTCCATAGTCGCACTACTTAACCTCACTGGGAACCCAAGGTAATCGAGATTTACCCTTGGAACTCTCTCGACTACTTACAGTACAAGTGCAATTACACATGGTCTACCATGTGGGACACATGTCCCTATTTCATCGTCGATCTAGCTACGACCAAATCCAACGAATAGGATTGCAATAGGACAGTTAAGGTAACCAGCCACTCCCTTCGCTGCCCTGACGAGTCATTCTATAGTTTCACCGGAAGCGTTTGAACTCTGCAACTATTCTTGGAGCTAGGGTTTGGACTCAGCGTTGCCTACCCAATGCTTGCAAGTGCAAAAATGGTCCTTTTAGTGTTAAATTCTTCTACAGTTTTCATTCTTAAGCTGTCTTTATATTATTTGGTACTAATTCTCTCTGCTCTTCATAGTCATCGTTAGTCTCAAGCTTAGGCAATAATTATTGGAGGAAAGAACACAATGACGAATCCTCAGATAAGAGAGCCCAACTTCTACCATCTTGTAGTTCCTTTTATGCTTAAGAACTCTCACTTAGCACTTCTTCTTTTTTCGTTTTTAGGAATGAACGACAATAACTACCACCCATAAGGCAAGTAATTTTCCTCTAAGTCCTTAATCCTTTTTTTAACTTGGGTTTCTGCATGTAAGGTTATCACTAAACGCTGTGTTCTCTCTCTTGCAGGTTGGTTCTCTAGAACTGTTCGTGGATGTTCATCACTTACGGTTTGTCAAGTTCCAAATTTTGACTAGCACCTTGCTTCTATGTTTTCCTCCAGGTTTCTTCCATCTTTAAACCCTTTCAACACCAGTTATTTCTCTTGTCTTCCTTACAGATTATGAAAGTATCAACGGGTTAAGGCCCTCTAGGGTTGTTTTTACGAAATCTTGCTTCGATAATTTGTGGGGTTTTTATGTCTCTAGGTACATTGGCATGAGGGTTTAGTAGCTCTAGGATCTTTTTGAACTGATGCATTAAATATAAAATACTAAATATTTGATACATATATATGAACGAAATTCTCATTTCTTTGCTCTCTGGCTGGGAATTTTAATTATTTAATTTTTTGGGTCATGTAGAACTATGCTCGTTCAGGCGTTTCCTAATTCGATTATTATCTGCTTCGGGCTCTTAATGTATAGTGAAATGAGTTTTTAATGTACAACAAGCCTCCGGCTAAACTGACATGATTAATGTATGTCTTACACATCTCGATAGGTGATAGAATGGAAATATTTTCTCTCTGTTTTGTTATCTATTTTCCTTCATTTACGTTCCATATGGAAATATTAGTACTGAGTTGTACTTTATGCTTTCGTTCTTTGTACAGAGGTTTATATGGCCTCCAGGATTGTTTTTCTGAAGCATATTATCAAGCTTGTTTATATGTAGTTATTCACTGTCTTTCCACTAAGAGTTTCTGCTATAGGACACTAAACTATGCTCAAATTCTTTATTTAGTTTCCCATAAGAAGGTCCCGAGTTTTCTTTTTACGTCTTTATTCCTCACCCAGTCATCGTGCCCCGTAGAACGACGAGACCTGATTCCTTTTCGGTTTTGTCCCTACCCTTACGGTACTTGATCTTACACAGACCCGAGTTCTATACCTATCCTCAACATATCTTGGTTTGTTGCTCTAGGGTTTAACCAATTCTCAGCCATTTTGCTCTTATTTTCACAGCTTGAGTTTTCTTAACCAATTTTTTCACGACCCATTACCCTAATCGTTCCTACTACTAATTCTAAGTAAATACTCATGAGTGATTATCTTTAATCACATTCAACAACGAAATGAAATTTGTCAGGAAATTTCTAATATAAGTTGATTCAAATTTCGTATATTCTCATTATCTCAGACACACAAAGAAACAAGAAAATTTAATTTTAATACCAAATTTAGGCGCATGTATATGCCTAGGCATGCAGCAAGATATAACTGATTCATACATTTAGTCTGTATGCACATTCCCTGACAATTAAAAGATTTTCGTAAATTTCCTATTTCGCCCATGAAGATGTTCTCGTTCTACTTTTTGTACTTTTACAGTGAACGTACCTTTTTAAAGAAAAAGAAAGACTAAAGCACTTATCTGTTTGTTAGCTACCTATACCAATAGGTTTCATATTTCATGATTGGCAAGAGAAGTTCCAAATATGCTCTGCTTTGGCTATGCAAAGATCCCATATTTCCTGAAGGAGACAAGGTAGGAAAAGAGCTCAACATGGTTCTAAATTTTGATGGATGATTCAACAGTATAATCTGGATCATGCCATGTTTGAATTTTCTGTTGTAGAATAGAGAAGGAAGTTTGTCCAAACTATCTAATCTTGGCAGACAAAGTAGTTCAGGTAGAGAAAAGAAGGCTCCCAACAGCTTAATCTGGGACCTTGGAAGAAATAAGGGCAGAAGTAGATAGAAAACAAAAGAAAAAAGCCAAAGAAAAGAAAAGGCAAGTAAGGGTCTGCAAGTCCAAATGCACCCTCCAAGAAGGAATAAAAAATGCTAGGCAAATAGATGGGTAGGCAGTTGGAGTTGCAGAAAGGTCATTTCCTACAAGTTGCATGTGTGCTGACTTGGTTGACCAAAGCAAAGTTAATGAAATTTAGATGGAGTTACTCTTCATCAAGTTACAGCAATCAAGAAGCATGTCCAACCTCCCTTCTCCCCCTCTCCATTTCATTACTAACAATCCCTCAACATCTGAGATTCATGGGATAGATTATGGTTTCATAGTGGTTCTTAATCTTTTAGAAGCCACATTTCTTGTCTAAAAATCTTTTCATTTTGATCTACTCTCTAAACTAAGTAAGTTTCAAATAAGTTTAGTGGTTTCCCCTCCATTTACCCCTTCATCCATATTAACTCTAACACTACTATGTAAACCCCCTACATTACCTTTCCCCTACTAGTATTAACACCATGGTGTATAAACCCCAAAATTTGTATAAATATCCCTCCCTTTGGCGTTATAGCCAATAAGTTCTCTGTCAGGAATCAAATAGCATCTAGTCACTTTGATGAACCTAACCCTAACCCCCTCCCCTCCTCTCAATTCATTTGGCCCCTTGGAAAGCTTCATTTGATAAAAGAGCCTCACAAATGACCTGGTTTTTCCTATACCCACTTCATTTACAAAAATAACCCCTAAATACCCACTTCGTTCTCTTATCCAAAGTATTGGGGCTGTCTTATTGTGCATCAGAAAACCTTACAAAACCCCTTTATCCATGAAACCCCTTTGAAACTACCAAAAGAACCCCGAAAAACCCACTTTCCGCTGCTTAACCAAAGTTTGCGCATATATTCAATTTTTCGGAATATATTGAAAAGACATTAAAAAAAATATATTTATTCCTCCGCCCGTGGCCGTATCCACCTATCATGTCATCATCCCGTCCACCGTCGGATCAGATCCAAGAGATCCGACGGTCCTTATGGATATCGGAGCGGTCCCCGTGACAGAGGTTTAGCGCCCGAGAAAGTGACGTTGCATTACGTCAGGGCACGGCCACGCGTCGCCCATTGAGGGCTCTCGGAGCAACCTCTGACAAGTGCGGGGCCGTATCATAACTGCCCCGAGAAACCGCAACTGTTAGGGCTAAACCGTAACCATTAGGTCATTCACCGCCCGGTTTGCGGGTCCAGTGCCATCCCCACGTCATCACTGTGCCTGCCACCTCATTACCCCATGGACCCATAGCAGCTCGCCACATCACCTGATGACGTCAGCTGACGTCATCCGACCTTGACCCCACCAATGACGTCATGCCGACGTCATCCCAAAAAAGGCGCCAAATGGCCAAAGGGTCTATATTTCGGCCAAAAATCACGTTTTACGTTCTTTTCGTTCATTTTCTACTGTTGTTTTATGCATGCTGCTCACGTCCAAATTGCTACCAACCTGCTAAATCGACCAGGAGACCTCCAGAGCACCAATCCTGCCCGCATATACGACCTCTGCTCGCTGTTTATCAGGTATTTCTCATCATCTATCCTCCGTACGCCTGGAATTGTCTGTAAAATTATTCAGAAGGCTTAAGGAACACTGAAACTCACAATTTCACCGGCTATTTCCTTCTGCAACACCTCTATTAACAACTGCAAGGTCGAAAAACACTAGCTGAGCCTTAATTCCCGAGTTCCTATCAAAAAACTGTAAATTGCTCGCGCAATCGTGAGACAGTGGGTTAGTCCATTAAAAAACTGCCACAAGAGACAGAGTGAAACCTGACAATGGTCCTATTCCTAATTCAAACAGTATTTCAATTGCTGTTGGATCAAATCTCCCTCTGCTACCTGAAACTCACTTTCATTGTAAGAAATCATCATTGGGTTGGTCTGCTCACTTCAAACAGTTCAATTACAGTTCAAAAAGCTTAATAGACCATGGAGACACCAATTGCATTGAACATCAAGCCTCTCAATGCCCCTCACCAGGAATTAGAATGCAAAGCCCTGGGAGATATGGATTATCAAATGCTAGACTGGTTTCCATTAGGCTCCAAATATAATATCCAGATGCTGAATGAGTTGAAAGCCCAGCACCTTAGTGGAGCTGATATCTTAGGGATTTGGGATTCAAACTTGCCCATCTACAACCTCCCCCAGGTAAATTCTATGCCAGAGTTGATCTACAGATGCCAGGAGTGCTATGATCCAGGCCAAAGAGCTGTCCTCAGCCCTACAGGCGCAATTCTGTTTCATATCACCCCAGAAAGCATAAATGAGATGCTGCACTTCCACACTGCAAAGCCATTGACCCCCCTCCACATGCAGAACTTGATAAAGAAGGGGAATAAGTTGTCAAATGACCAGACCATCAAAATCAACCAGTTGTTTGTACAGTCAGGCTCTGAAGCCATCAGAACTTCTATTGGATATTATTACTTGAATGAATTGGGCAGAATGCTAGTAGATTTGATCAGCTATGTCCTAGGGTTCAAGGGAATGGAGGATGTGGATGAAATCATAATGGCAATGCTGTCTATATTCTCTCCTGGAAAGCCTCCAGCTATACATTATGACTATGCCACATACATAGCAGACAAGATCCATGAGCAGCTAATGAATCTGCCAAGGGAGAGATTGTTCAGATATACTTCATTCATCTACCATCTATTCTTGTTTAATCAACCAGGCAGCTTCTCCATTCCCCTGAAACAAGTTAATGCCCAGGGGAACCCAAGATCAGTTGTGTTTTGGACCTCTCTCTTTCACTGCACCTCTGTGTCACCATACACATACTGTGAGTTTATAGACTTATTCATACATCCAGCTATGACATTATTGTACGGTGTTCCTCCTCCAAGATTGACTGATGACATGAGGAGAATTCTCCATCTGAACAAAACCTACAGCATTGGTAATTGGTACCTTTACCAAAACCACACAGTCATCAGAGTATATGGCTGTGAGTTGAAGCCTTTTAGGTTGCCAAGGTATGTCCCCATGAGGCTTTTTGCCTTAGAATATTTCAGGCAATTTGGGAATGCCGACTACCTCCACTTTCAAAGCAAAAACAAGAAGGCACAGTTGAAGGTAAGGAGCCAGCTGGGCCCTTTCCTATACAACAGAAAAGAGGAGGGGTGGAAAGAGGCAAATAGTATCCTAGAGGCCCTCAAACTGCAAACTAGCTTTGAATGGATACCCTATGATCCCAATCACTTTGTCTCCCTCAGGAGGATAAGATACAAATTGGGAAGCTATTCACACGTAAGGAATCCTGAGATTGAGTAGTATGCCAATAAATTAAGCTGGGAAGAAGGTACCCTAGAAGAAGAAATTACTAGTGAGGAGCTGCTAGAGAGAGAGGCTAGAAATATTCAAAAGAAAGCTGACTTAGAAACTTGTGGACAGGTTCCCCTCTCATACAAAAAACAACTTGGAGCAGCTGCCTCGTCCTCAACAACGCACCATCAAGCTGCCATGAATCCTCCACAGACAGTCAACAAAGGCAAAGAAAAGCAGGTGGAACAGCCACCTCCTATGACCGAAGAGCAAATGGAAACCCTAATGCAGCAACAAGAAGAGATGGAGCAGCAGGGAGAAGGGCAGCAGCAAGAGGAGCAGAAACAACAACAAGAACAAAGGCAGGAACAGCCTGCCCAGCAAAAGCAAACAGTGGAAGCCCCTAAATCCACTGAACAAACTGAGCCTCCAAGGCAAGAGACTTCAGCCGAGGCATCTAAACTCCAGACTCCACAAAAGGAGGACACAAGCAGGAAAAGGGACAGAGAAACTCCCCTTACAACATCAGCAACTCATGGAGAGAAGAGGCAGAGAATCAATCCTCTTTCAGAGGAAGAGATGCCAATAAGGCAGCCTCTGGGTATGGTCCCACCTAGCAGGGAAACATCAGCAAGTTCCTTTCAACAGGAACAGGATAGAGCAATGGGAGGAGAAGTGAGTTCCTCTAGGCAGCAAAGGGAAGGTGGGCCTAGTATTAAACAACAGTTCATCGATATTAAGATGAGAAATGAGCCCATCAAGAGACAGCTGTACAACCATCTGCTAAACTTGGCTCCCACCAATCAGCAAAGACTCATGTCTGCATATGATGTGCAGGAAGGAAAAATGATCATGAGTCATTTCATGCCAACAGCAGTACAACCCCAATCTGCCTCTGATTATTTGAGGACTAACTTGGAAGTCCTTGCCAAGGATATCCACCCAATGGACAATATAGAACTGCACAAGCAAACGGGTGAGATGGTCTATGCTTCCCTGGCAGACCAAACCTTGGATAACTATAGGCTACAAAATAGCCTTAACAATACAGCCTCTCAACTGGAGTTGGAGAGGGCATCATCCCAGGAAAAGGACAACAGAATAAGGTCCTTGGAAGACATAATCATTGAGATTGGACATGATCCCAAAGATATCAAAGGGATACAAGAGGTATTGAAGTTGAGGGATGCTGACATGGCAGCCTTGAGGAGAAAGATCAAACTCCCTGCCACAATCCACCCTCAAACAGATGAGGTGGCCCAGCAAAGGCATGATCAAGAGGCCACAACCCTGTTGATATCTCTATACAAGGAGCTAATCCGGACTCAAGACAAACTAGGAGAATCAGAGGCTGCAAAGGCAGCACTACAGGCAGCATTGAAGCAAAGAGAAGAGGGTCAAACCTCCCAGCCTCCTCCTGAAATAATCAATCTTGAGGAAGCTCCTCCAACAACTGCCCCTCCTCCTCAGCAAACAGGACCTACAACACCAACTACATCAACAACTGCACCAACAATAGAGCAGACTCATAGTCTGGATATGTAGAAGCTCCAAAATGAAATTCAAGCCCTGGAAGCTCAAATGTTGGAGCTCAATTCAGCCAAAGAATCTTTGGCTAAAGTAAATGAGAGATATGATAAGAGCAAACAGAATGCAGCTGAAAAGGAACGAGAAATAAAAGCTCTAAAGAAGAGGATAACTGAGCTTGAGAAGGAGCTCACACTAGAAAAGGTGACAGCAGAGCTAAAAGCAGTCCTTTGGGCCAATATTGGCCGGTCTATCACCAATCAGTGGCAGTACATTGAGACTATAGATGAACAATCAGTACTCATTGCAAAGGCAAACAGGGAAATACACAGAGCTAGAGCAAGCCTTGGCAACATGCCTGATGCTGCCACCAGAATGATCAATATTTTAAATAACAGGACAAGCTCTCAACTGGCCACCATGGGAATTGCTCACAGGACTGAGACAATCTCAATGGTTAAAAGGGTCCTGACACTACGAAACCTGGTTGGAACATTGGAAAGAAGAACCCAGGATATGTAGACTGAAATCAACAAGTTCATGGACAGATTTCAGGCATGACAGAACAGAGGCCTCCCCAGCATATTAAGCAGTGTAGGAAGACTACTTACACTTGAAAACTACACTAAGAGGGTTGATGCCTATGCTGCAGGACAAATTGCAAGACAGCCCAGCACTTCAGCAGAATCAGGGCCAGCATCAGGGCAAACTTTATACAATAGGGTGGACAACCTATTTTTTATTATGAATGAGATCAATCATCTGTTTGATGTGCCTCCAAATTTTTTTAAGTATACAGAAGCAGATGAAACCATAGAGGCAATTGTGAAGCACCAATTGCCCCCACAGGAAGTCTGGAAGAATTTGACACAGATGATATTATCAAGCCAGAACCTGTAAAATGTTAATTTTTTCCAGTTTATAAGTAAGTCATACACAGGCAGAATTTTGATAGATAAGCATACAGAGCAAAGATGAAAGGCTGAGCCAACTCAGCAGGGCTATTCGGTCACCACAGCAGCAATCACAGTCACAGGTGGCAAACCCGAGAAAATACAGCGCAGCAAACATAAAGACGCGTTCGCCAGCATTAAAGCAGAGCGGCTCAACCGACTCCCTGACCTCCAAAGGTCAAAATTATCCTCTGACAAACTTAAAGAGCACTTATGCTGCATTCAAAGTTGTAATAACTTCTTTTCTACTTTCTGTACGAATTTATGAAGATATTTTCTCTCTCAGATGACTCAATGCCTGAGATATTTTGTAGAAACATTCCTATAAAGTCTCGTTCGCATGAGCTTGCAAAGGTTGTTGTTGATTTCTCCTGAAGAAATTCTTATGTTGTAATCCTTTCAGAAGTTTAATAAAGAAAGTGATGGAATTTCTCGGATTTCTGAGGTGTTGAATGCGTTCTGGTGTCTGTTGATAACTGCTGGATTCCTGTGTATTTCACCATACAATAAGTCTCTGTAACTCTCTCTGTTATTTACTTGTTTTGTTAAAATCCATATATGTTATCTGATTTTCAATACTAAGCAACAAGGAAAAAGAATAACTTTCAGGATTTATTGACTGAGTACCCTGGGTTCAATCTGTGTTGTTAATGAATGTTTTCTTCAGCTGTAATCTAGATAAGTGTAATTCTTAATTGCTGCACTTTCATAATACACCTTTCACAGTGGCCTTTGTCACAGGAATTCAAGTTTTTCTCCTGTGCAATGTGCTACACTTTCACCTCACTAACTTAATAGAAAATTCTTAATTGCTTTCTGTTGGTTGACATATATCACCATTTAAGCTAAATTTGTTTGTCTAAGATACACTATAGGCCCTGCAGTTTGAACACCACCAATCCTGCATGTCTAAGCACTTCACAACTCCAGACTCCATTGCCCAATGATATTTTACTCTCTAAACAGTATATCATTAGACTTGAAAGAAATCCTTCAACCAAAACATAAACCAAACCTGAGCATAATAGCTAGCCTAAAACACCATCATAACAGAGACAAATCATAAAGAGAGAGCCCTCTCTGATTACAGTTTGGCTAGAAACTGTGATCCAAATATTGGTTAGTGGTTACCCCGGCCGTATTCCCTTGGGAGTCATAGGGAAAAACCTGGGTGTTAACATAATTGGCGACTCCACTGGGGACTTTTTAGGATTTTTTAATTGCTATGTATCTTCCATAGCTACCATCAAGCCTGAAATCAGTCAAGAGGCCTTAAAACTGTTTCTGCATCACAGTGACAGCTTTAGGGAAGAGCTTATTTAGGGAATCTTCATCTTAGCTTTGAAATATACATAGCCATTCCAAAATCTTCATCCAGTCCTTTCAGATAATAAAATTTCCTACAAAATCCTAAAAAACAATTAGATGCTGGCTCCTAAGAAAAATCCACGGTATACTAGGGCAAATCCTGACCCCAATCCACCCATCATTGTTGATAATCCAAATTCCATCCCAAGAAACATTAGGAGGCAGCAAAGGCAGGAGCAGCTTGCTGATTTGACCCCTCATACAGTTCATCCAAATCCCATTTCTACTCCAATAAAAGTTCTTTTCCGGTCTACCCCTACTTCCCCTAGTTCACCATCCACTTCTCACAGTCCTCCTCTCACATCATCATCCACTGAATATATTCCCTTGACCAATACTCTTGGTACCGCTTTACCTGTTATCCCTGTGGTACCCATCGTTCCTATTATCCCAGCTGCCCCTGTTAATCCTTTAAACCCTGTAAATATGGCTAATAGATATGCACCCTTGCGGCTACCGGCTAATCCTGCAGCTCTACCCCAGGATTACCAATCCAAAATCTCATATTTTGACTCCACTGGCCCTTACTCTGCTATTCAACATGCTAAGAGGATGCAAGATCTCTTTGAAAACTATGAAATAGATGATGACAGTGTGAGGATGAGAATCTTTGTCCAAAGCCTGACAGGTGAGGTTAGAACCTGGTTCAGGTCGATCGTTGCAAATACTATCACAACCCCTGATGAGCTTTATCAAGCCTTTACTACCAGATGGGAGAAGAAGAAAGATCCCCTGCACATACTTGGTGAATATGAAACAATCAAGAGAGGTCCTCAAGAGACCGTTCTGGAGTATTGTGCTAGATTCAACAATGTGTACAATGCAATACCACAAAACCTAAGACCTCCTCCTGATTTGGCCTTGTACAAATTCCCTGATGGATTTGATCCTGACATGGCATATCAGTTGAAGGAAAGAGAACCTAAAACCCTTGAAGATGCTCAAAAGGCTGCTGTCACAGTAGAAGCAAACCTGATTGCCAAAAGAAACAGGGCAAGGTTAGAAAAGAGAAGCATATACAAAGAAGAACCTACAGCCTTTGATCAAAAACTTGATGCAATACTTAATGGTATGAAGAGATTGGGTGATAGGGTAGAATCAGTTGAGAGAAAAGCATCATGGGAAGCACTACAAAACAATCCTCCTAGGAATCCAAATTTTAGGAGAAATCCAAACCCAAACATTGGCAAGCCCAATGGTGATCCAGAAATCAGACCTCCATTTCAAGAAAACTATGCTGAAACATCTACTTCAAATGAGCAAGAAGATGACACCCACATCAACCTGATGGGTTTGAATGATGGGCAGCAAGTCTTTCTTACTCAAGAGGATCAAAATGATGATGACATTTCACAATTCCAAACCAAATCAGGTGAATCGTTTGATTTCAAACAAGGCTATGACACTGCTGTTTATGAAGTTCATAAACAGTACAAATTAAGGAGCAGAACTGTAAATATAACACAGCCTAAGAAACTAAAGGACAGGCTGCAACCTAAAAGAGCCATAATCACAGAACCAATCAACATAACTGATTCACTTACAAAAGAGGTAACTGTTGAAGAAGTCACTGAACAACTTCCTTCAACACACCAGCCACTAGCTGTGCCTTCTTTACAGCCTAATCTAGGGGACTTTCCTCAAGAGGTGAGTGTGAAAGACAAGCCTCAGGATCAAGGTGAAAACCAGGAAGAAAACATAGTACATAAAGAAACGGTTGTTGTCCACAACACTAAGGTTCAAACTGAAAAACCTTTCGACTTGGAGGCTAAAATTGGCAAACTGAAAGTGGCCATTCCTCTCTCAGAATTAGCCAAACATGAAATTTATAAACAACAGATCACGAAATCCCTTCAACTCACTAGTAACAAAGATGATGTCAATGTGATGGATGACACCCCAGAACTCCTGTTTGGTCCAGAAGTGGATGGAAAAATAGTAGTCACAGGGGTACTGCCTTTCTTTGTCAGTTTACATATTCATGACAAAATATTACATAATTCAATGTTTGACTCAGGTGCCTCTCACAATCTCATGCCAAAAGCAGTCATGGAGAGATTGAATTTAGACATAACAAGACCATATAAGGATCTGTTTTCCTTTGACTCCAGCCAAGTCGAGTGTCTAGGTCTCATAAAGGACTTATGTGTGTCTCTAGTTCAATACCCAAACAAGACAATCCTAATGGATGTGGTAGTTGCTGATATCCCACCTAAGTATGGGATGCTGTTATCAAGATCATGGGGGGTCAAACTCCAAGGTTCCCTACAATTAGACATGTCATATGCCACCATCTCTGTTTTTGGGCAACCAAAAAGACTGTACAGAGAGACACTTATGAAATACATGGTCAGCAGTGAAGAGAAACCTCAGAACTTTCCCATATATGCTGTCCATTCTGACATAGATTCATACATCCTCTTCAATGACAATTCAGGTCTAACAAATAATGATGAAACTAAGACACCAAAACAAGAGCAGGGCTGTAATGCACAAACAGCTGCTCTAGAGGTAAAGATGGTCCAAACAAGGGGTGAAACTGTCCTAAAAGATGAATTAAATAAAAAACCAGAACTCCAACTCATAATCCCAGACCATAGACAAGTTATTAAGACTCCCCTACAACAAGAAATCCTATGGTTCATGGAGTTTGATGGATCAGTCAACAAATTAGGGGCAGGGGCCGGAATTTGGATACACAATAAGAAAAACAATTATACAGAAGGCAGAGCTTATAGATTGAACTTCAGATGCACCAACAACATGGCTGAATATGAGGCTCTCTTATTAGGCCTCAAGCTGATGAAATCCCTACAAGCCATAAATGTCTCAATCCTAGGAGATTCAGACCTAGTTATCCAACAAGTCAAGGGTAATTTTGTCACCAATGACAAAAGGCTGAGATCCTATAGGTCTGCTGCTGCTGAATTATTAAATTCATTCACGGAATTTCAGATTACGAAAATCCCTAGGACCCAGAACCTTCATGCCCATAGCTTGGCCACATTTGCAAGTACCTGCAAGTTACCTTTTGAGCCCCATCATTGTTTTACAGCCGAAGTAAAACACAGACCATCTATCCCAAACAATGTCAATGATTGGCAAGTGTTTGATGATGACAAGCAAATAAACAATTTCTTGACTTTGCAGCAAGAATTCTCGGGACTAAATATTGACAATGACACAACAAGTCAATCACAAATACTTGACAGAGCAAGTCAATCACAAATACTTGACAGAGCAAGTCAATCACAAATACTTGACAAAGCAAGTCAATCACAGATACTTGAGACAGCAAGTCAATCACAAATACCTGATGGAGCAAGTCCATCACAAATACAGTTTCAACAGATTGCTCACCCAATATCACCCAGAACTGCAAAACTAATGCTGAGTCCAACCATTTTCAACAAGGAAAACATTCAGCAAATTCAACAAATCAACTATGAAGAGGTGGCCAATGCTGAAACTGAAATCATAGAGCTGAAAGACAATTTTCTTCCAACGGGCCTAACTCCACTAGAGGACATCTTTGATTCAAATGATATTCCTAGAAAACCAAAAATGCAGCCCTTAAATGCAGCCATTGAAGAATGCAACACTGGTACCATTGACAAGCCTAAAATAATTAAATTATCTACTTCTTTACCTCCTGACCAAAAGCCTAAATACATTGACCTCTTCAAAGAATTCCAGGATGTCTTTGCATGGAGTTATGAGGATCTAAAGTCCTATGATACCTCTGTTATCCAACATACCATCCCTCTCAAGCCTGATCAAAAGCCCTTTAAACAAAAACTGAGGAGAATAAATCCTATGCTCCTCCCAGTGATGGAACAAGAGGTACAAAAAATGTTTAAAGTAGGCATCATAGCACCTATCAGATTCTCTGACTGGATCTCCAACTTAGTCCCTACAAGAAAGAAGACTGGTGAAATTAGGCTGTGTGTGGATTTGAGGAATTTGAACCAAGTATCCCTTAAAGACAACTATCCCTTACCCAAGATGGATCACATTCTTCAAAGAGTGGTAGGGGCCTCAAGGATCTCATTACTGGATGGATTCTCAGGATTCAATCAAATACTAGTGCACCCTGATGACCAAGACAAAACAACATTTACAACCCCATGGGGAACGTTCAAATATGTAAAAATGCCTTTTGGGTTGAAAAATGCAGGGGCAACTTTTCAAAGAGCAATGGACATTGCTTTCTCCAAAGAGATTCATGACTTCTTAGTCATTTACTTGGATGACCTAACACCTTTCTCAAAATCAGACCAAGAACATATAAAACATCTGAGACAGATCTTCCTAAAATGCAGAAAATATGGAATTTCTTTAAATCCCAAGAAATCCTTGTTTGGACTGGAGGAAGGCAAGCTTCTGCGTCACATTATCTCAAAGGATGGTATTAGGATTGATCCAGATAGAATCCAAGCCATCTTACAAATGCCTCACCCAAGAAATGTCAAAGAATTGCAAGGATTCTTGGGAAAAATCAATTTCTTGAGAAGGTTCATCCCAAACTTAGCAGAACTAAGCAGATTATTAAACAACATGCTAAAGAAAGATTCAAAGGTCAAATGGACTGTTGAAGCCAATCAAGCCTTTGAAGGTATAAAACTGGCCCTTACCCAAACCCCAGTGTTGACTAATCCTCAGTTTGACAGAGAATTTATCATTTTCTCTTTTGCCTCCCAGCATACTATTGCTGTCGTTTTATTGCAGAAAGATGATCAAGGAAATGAAAAGCCAATTGCTTTCTTTAGCAGAGCTCTTAGAGATGCACCCCTAAAATATCAAATCATGGAAAAACAGGCCTATGCTTTGGTCAAAGCCATTAAGGACTTTAGGATTTATATCCTTTATTCACATGTTACAGCTTATGTACCAAGTCCTATTGTCAAAGACATTCTCACCCAAGAAAATTTAGAGGGCAGAAGAGGAAAATGGATTGCCAACATTTTGGAATTCGATATTGATATAAAACCTACAAAACTAATAAAGGGACAAGGTTTGGCCAAACTAATGACAGAAGCAAATTTCCAAGCCCTAGACATTAATCAGCTGGACAGTGAACCGGAGCTGGCGACTCCAAAGATCAATGTAGCCTTTGAACAATCCCCTTGGTACTCTGATATATGTTATGTATTGCAAAACCTGTGTGCTCCCCCAGGATTGTCCAGAACTAAATGTAGGTTTTTAAAAATGAAAGCTTCTAAATTTTGTGTCATAGATGGAAATTTATTGTGGAAAAACCATGAAGGAATATTGCTAAACTGCCTAATTGAGAATGAAACTGACAATATCATAAAGGAATTTCATGCAGGAGACTGCGGTGGACACTTGTACTGGAAGTCCACTGTGGATAAAATACTAAGGGCTGGTTACTACTGGGCCACCATGTTCTCTGATGTCAAGAAGTTCATCACCTCATGTCATAAATGTCAAGTGTTTGAGGGAAAGAGACAGCTGCTGCCACTTCCCTTGAGGCCTATTGCAATAGAAAGACCTTTTCAGCAATAGGGCTTGGATTTCATTGGGGAAATTCATCCCTCATCTTCAGGCCAGCACAGATGGATTTTAACAGCCACAGACTACTTCACTAAGTGGATTGAAGCTATTCCATGCAGGCAAGCAAAGGATTCCACTATCATTCAGTTCTTGGAGAACAACATATTGGCTAGATTTGGCTATCCTGACAAGATAATAACAGACAATGCTGCTGCTTTCAAATCCAAGAAAATGGTAAATTTCTGCCACAAATTTCATATTACTTTGGGCCATGCTACTGCATACTATCCCCAAGGAAATGGCCTTGCTGAGTCATCAAATAAAAGTCTGGTAAACATCATAAAGAAAGTGCTAGAAGAGAACAAAAAGAACTGGCACAAGAAACTAGTCAATGCCTTATGGGCAGATAGACTAACAAGCAAAAGATCAATTGGGACCAGCCCTTATGAGTTGGTTTATGGACTAGAAGCCAAATTTCCTTCATCACTAGGGGTGCCTGTTATGAAACTTCTTCAAGAAAGCCAAGCTGAAACAAATGATATGCAGAGAAGAATAAATCAAATCATATGTTTGCAGCAAACTAGAGATCAAGTTTTCAGCAGAGTTCAGGTATTACAAGAAAAACTAAAGAAGGTCTTTGACAGAAGAACCAAAGCAGAAGATTTTAACATTGGTGACAAAGTCCTCAAGTGGGATGCAAGAAGAGAGGAGAAGGGAAAACATGGAAAATTTGATTCCCTTTGGAGAGGACCATTTGCTGTCCAAGCAGTATAAGGAAACAACACTTACTTCCTTAAGAGTCTCAATGAAACTGATTTGGATGAAGGTCCTGTGAATGGCAAGATGCTGAAGCACTATTTTGAATATCACCCATGAGTGCAACCTGATTCTCCCATGTAAATATGCAGATGTATAAATTATTTTCTGTTCAAAATTGTAAAAAATGCAGCTTTCTTACTTTATTGACTGCCAGCGAAAGGTAAATAGAATTAGAGGTCTACCAAGAAGAGAAGCACACAATTTGGCACTTCAAAGCAGCAAACTTCAAGAATGATATGGGCAGCCAAAGAGCAAGGCAATCTGACCTATTGTTCTTGGTCTTTCAAATGAAAAACCATCCCCATGTGGAGCCACTGTTAGCTACCTATACCAATAGGTTTCATATTTCATGATTGGCAAGAGAAGTTCCAAATATGCTCTGCTTTGGCTATGCAAAGATCCCATATTTCCTGAAGGAGACAAGGTAGGAAAAGAGCTCAACATGGTTCTAAATTTTGATGGATGATTCAACAGTATAATCTGGATCATGCCATGTTTGAATTTTCTGTTGTAGAATAGAGAAGGAAGTCTGTCCAAACTGTCTAATCTTGGCAGACAAAGTAGTTCAGGTAGAGAAAAGAAGGCTCCCAACAGCTTAATCTGGGACCTTGGAAGAAATAAGGGCAGAAGTAGATAGAAAACAAAAGAAAAAAGCCAAAGAAAAGAAAAGGCAAGTAAGGGACTGCAAGTCCAAATGCACCCTCCAAGAAGGAATAAAAAATGCTAGGCAAATAGATGGGTAGGCAGTTGGAGTTGCAAAAAGGTCATTTCCTACAAGTTGCATGTGTGCTGACTTGGTTGACCAAAGCAAAGTTAATGAAATTCAGATGGATTTACTCTTCATCAAGTTATAGCAATCAAGAAGCATGTCCAACCTCCGTTCTCCCCCTCTCCATTTCATTACTAACAATCCCTCAACATCTGAGATTCATGGGATAGATTATGGTTTCATAGTGGTTCTTAATCTTTTAGAAGCCACATTTCTTGTCTAAAAATCTTTTCATTTTGATCTACTCTCTAAACTAAGTAAGTTTCAAATAAGCTTAGTGGTTTCCCCTCCATTTACCCCTTCATCCATATTAACTCTAACACTACTATGTAAACCCCCTACATTACCTTTCCCCTACTAGTATTAACACCATGGTGTATAAACCCCAAAATTTGTATAAATATCCCTCCCTTTGGCGTTATAGCCAATAAGTTCTCTGTCAGGAATCAAATGGCATCTGGTCACTTTGATGAACCTAACCCTAACCCCCTCCCCTCCTCTCAATTCATTTGGCCCCTTGGAAAGCTTCATTTGATAAAAGAGCCTCACAAATGACCTGGTTTTGCCTATACCCACTTCATTTACAAAAATAACCCCTAAATACCCACTTCGTTCTCTTATCCAAAGTATTGGGGCTGTCTTATTGCGCATCGGAAAACCTTACAAAACCCCTTTATCCATGAAACCCCTTTGAAACTACCAAAAGAACCCCGAAAAACCCACTTTCCGCTGCTTAACCAAAGTTTGCGCATATATTCAATTTTTCGGAATATATTGAAAAGACATTAAAAATATATATATTTATTCCTCCGCCCGTGGCCGTATCCACCTATCATGTCATCATCCCGTCCACCGTCGGATCAGATCCAAGAGATCCGACGGTCCTTATGGATATCGGAGCGGTCCCCGCGACAAAGGTTTAGCGCCCGAGAAAGTGACGTTGCGTTACGTCAGGGCGCGGCCACGCGTCGCCCATTAAGGGCTCTCGGAGCAACCTCTGACAAGTGCGGGGCCGTATCATAACCGCCCCGAGAAACCGCAACTGTTAGGGCTAAACCGTAACCATTAGGTCATTCACCGCCCGGTTTACGGTTCCAACGCCATCCCCACGTCATCACCGTGCCTGCCACCTCATTACCCCATGGACCCATAGCAGCTCGCCATGTCACCTGATGACGTCAGCTGACGTCATCCGACCTCGACCCAACCAATGACGTCATGCTGACGTCATCCCAAAAAGGGCGCCAAATGGCCAAAGGGTCTATATTTCAGCCAAAAATCACGTTTTACGTTCTTTTCGTTCATTTTCTACTATTGTTTTCTGCATGCTGCTCACGTCCAAATTGCCACCAACCTGCTAAATCGACCAGGAGACCTCTAGAGCACCAATCCTGCCCGCATATACGACCTCTGCTCGCTGTTTATCAGGTATTTCTCATCATCTATCCTCCGTACGCCTGGAATTGTCTGTAAAATTATTCAGAAGGCTTAAGGAACACTGAAACTCACAATTTCACCGGCTATTTCCTTCTGCAACACCTCTATTAACAACTGCAAGGTCGAAAAACACTAGCTGAGCCTTAATTCCCGAGTTCCTATCAAAAAACTGTAAACTGCTCGCGCAATCGTGAGACAGTGGGTTATTCCATTAAAAAACTGCCACAAGAGACAGAGTGAAACCTGACAGTGGTCCTATTCCTAATTCAAACAGTATTTCAATTGCTGTTGGATCAAATCTCCCTCTGCTACCTGAAACTCACTTTCATTGTAAGAAATCATCCCTGGGTTGATCTGCTCACTTCAAACAGTTCAAAAAGCTTAATAGACCATGGAGACACCAATTGCATTGAACATCAAGCCTCTCAATGCCCCTCACCAGGAATTAGAATGGAAAGCCCTGGGAGATATGGATTATCAAATGCTAGACTGGTTTCCATTAGGCTCCAAATATAATATCCAGATGCTGAATGAGTTGAAAGCCCAGCACCTTAGTGGAGCTGATATCCTAGGGATTTGGGATTCAAACTTGCCCATCTACAACCTCCCCCAGGTAAATTCTATGCCAGAGTTGATCTACAGATGCCAGGAGTGCTATGATCCAGGCCAAAGAGCTGTCCTCGGCCCTACAGGCGCAATTCTGTTTCATATCACCCCAGAAAGCATAAATGAGATGCTGCACTTCCACACTGTAAAGCCATTGAACCCCCTCCACATGCAGAACTTGATAAAGAAGGGGAATAAGTTGTCAAATGACCAGACCATCAAAATCAACCAGATGTTTGTACAGTCAGGCTCTGAAGCCATCAGAACTTCTCCTATTGGATATCATTACTTGAATGAATTGGGCAGAATGCTAGTAGATTTGATCAGCTATGTCCTAGGGTTCGAGGGAATGGAGGATGTGGATGAAATCATAATGGCAATGTTGTCTATATTCTCTCCTGGAAAGCCTCCAGCTGTACATTATGACTATGCCACATACATAGCAGACAAGATCCATGAGCAGCTAATGAATCTGCCAAGGGAGAGATTGTTCAGATATACTTCATTCATCTACCATCTATTCTTGTTTAATCAACCAGGCAGCTTCTCCATTCCCCTGAAACAAGTTAATGCCCAGGGGAACCCAAGATCAGTTGTGTTTTGGACCTCTCTCTTTCACTGCACCTCTGTGTCACCATACACATACTGTGAGTTTATAGACTTATTCATACATCCAGCTATGACATTATTGTACGGTGTTCCTCCTCCAAGATTGACTGATGACATGAGGAGAATTCCCCACCTGAACAAAACCTACAGCATTGGTAATTGGTACCTCTACCAAGACCACATAGTCATCAGAGTATATGGCTGTGAGTTGAAGCCTTTTAGGTTGCCAAGGTATGTCCCCATGAGGCTTTTTGCCTTAGAATATTTCAGGCAATTTGGGAATGCCGACTACCTCCACTTTCAAAGCAAAAACAGGAAGGCACAGTTGAAGGTAAGGAGCCAGCTGGGCCCTTTCCTATACAACAGAAAAGAGAAGGGGTGGAAAGAGGCAAACAGTATCCTAGAGGCCCTCAAACTGCAAACTAGCTTTGAATGGATACCCTATGATCCCAATCACTTTGTCTCCCTCAGGAGGATAAGATACAAATTGGGCAGCTATTCATACGTAAGGCAGCCTGAGATTGAGCAGTATGCCAATAAATTAAGCTGGGAAGAAGGTACCCTAGAAGAAGAAATTACTAGTGAGGAGCTGCTAGAGAGAGAGGCTAGAAATATTCAAAAGAAAGCTGACTTAGAAACTTGTGGACAGGTTCCCCTCTCATACAAAAAACAACTTGGAGCAGCTGCCTCGTCCTCAACAACGAACCATGAAGCTGCCATGAATCCTCCACAGACAGTCAACAAAGGCAAAGAAAAACAGGTGGAACAGCCACCTCCTATGACCGAAGAGCAAATGGAAACCCTAATGCAGCAACAAGAAGAGATGGAGCAGCAGGGAGAAGGGCAGCAGCAAGAGGAGCAGCAACAACAACAAGAACAAAGGCAGGAACAGCCTGCCCAGCAAAAGCAAACAGTGGAAGCCCCTAAATCCACTGAACAAACTGAGCCTCCAAGGCAAGAGACTTCAGCTGAAGTATCTACACTCCAGACTCCACAAAAGGAGGACACAAGCAGGAAAAGGGACAGAGAAACTCCCCTTACAACATCAGCAACTCATGGAAAGAAGAGGCAAAGAATCAATCCTCTTTCAGAGGAAGAGATGCCAATAAGGCAGCCTCTGGGTATGGTCCCACCCAGCAGGGAAACATCAGCAAGTTCCTTTCAACAGGAACAGGATAGAGCAATGGGAGGAGAAGTGAGTTCCTCTAGGCAGCAAAGGGAAGGTGGGCCTAGTATTAAACAACAGTTCATCGATATTAAGATGAGAAATGAGCCCATCAAGAGACAGTTGTACAACCATCTGCTAAACTTGGCTCCCACCAATTAGCAAAGACTCATTTCTGCATATGATGTGCAGGAAGGCAAAATGATCATGAGTCATTTTATGCCAACAGCAGTACAGCCCCAATCTGCCTCTGATTATTTGAGGACTAACTTGGAAGTCCTTGCCAAGGATATCCACCCAATGGACAAGATAGAACTGCACAAGCAAACGGGTGAGATGGTCTATGCTTCCCTGGCAGACCAAACCTTGGATAACTATAGGTTACAAAATAGCCTTAACAATACAGCCTCTCAACTGGAGTTGGAGAGGGCATCATCCCAGGCAAAGGACAACAGAATAAGGTCCTTGGAAGACATAATCATTGAGATTGGACATGATCCCAAAGATATCAAAGGGATACAAGAGGTATTGAAGTTGAGGGATGCTAACATGACAGCCTTGAGGAGAAAGATCAAACTCCTTGCCACAATCCACCCTCAAACAAATGAGGTGGCCCAGCAAAGGCATGATCAAGAGGCCACAACCCTGTTGATATCTCTATACAAGGAGCTAATCCGGACTCAAGACAAACTAGGAGAATCAAAGGCTGCAAAGGCAGCACTACATGCAGCATTGAAGCAAAGAGAAGAGGGTCAAACCTCCCAGCCTCCTCCCGAAATAATCAATCTTGAGGAAGCTCCTCCAACAACTGCCCCTCCTCCTCAGCAAACAGGACCTACAGCACCAACTACATCAACAACTGCACCAACAACAGAGCAGACTCATAGTCTGGATATGCAGAAGCTCCAAAATGAAATTCAAGTCCTGGAAGCTCAAATGTTGGAGCTCAATTCAGCCAAAGAATCTTTGGCTAAAGTAAATGAGAGATATGATAAGAGCAAACAGAATGCAGCTGAAAAGGAACGAGAAATAAAAGCTCTAAAGAAGAGGATAACTGAGCTTGAGAAGGAGCTCACACTAGAAAAGGTGACAGCAGAGCTAAAAGAAGTCCTTTGGGCCAATATTGGCCGGTCTATCACCAATCAGTGGCAGTACATTGAGACTATAGATGAACAATCAGTACTCATTGCAAAGGCAAACAGGGAAATACACAGAGCTAGAGCAAGCCTTGGCAACATGCCTGATGCTGCCACCAGAATGATCAATATTTTAAATAACAGGACAAGCTCTCAACTGGCCACCATGGGAATTGCAGACAGGACTGAGACAATCTCAATGGTTAAAAGGGTCCTGACACTACGAAACCTGGTTGGAACATTGGAAAGAAGAACCCAGGATATGCAGACTGAAATCAACAAGTTCATGGACAGATTTCAGGCATTACAGAACAGAGGCCTCCCCAGCATATTAAGCAGTGTAGGAAGACTGCTTACCCTTGAAAACTACACTAAGAGGGTTGATGCCTATGCCGCAGGACAAATTGCAAGACAGCCCAGCACTTCAGCAGAATCAGGGCCAGCATCAGGGCAAACTTTATACAATAGGGTGGACAACCTATTTTTTATTATGAATGAGATCAATCATCTGTTTGATGTGCCTCCAAATTTTTTTAAGTATACAGAAGCAGATGAAACCATAGAGGCAATTATGAAGCACCAATTGCCCCCACAGGAAGTCTGGAATAATTTGACACAGATGATATTATCAAGCCAGAACCTGTAAAATGTTAATTTTTTCCAGTTTATAAGTAAGTCATACACAGGCAGAATTTTGATAGATAAGCATACACAGCAAAGATGAAAGGCTGAGCCAACTCAGCAGGGCTATTCGGTCGCCACAGCAGCAATCACAGTCACAGGTGGCAATCCCGAGAAAATACAGCGCAGCAAACATAAAGACGCGTTCGCCAGCATTAAAGCAGAGCGGCTCAACCGACTCCCTGACCTCCAAAGGTCAAAATTATCCTCTGACAAACTTAAAGAGCACTTATGCTGCATTCAAAGTTGTAATAACTTCTTTTCTACTTTCTGTACGAATTTATGAAGATATTTTCTCTCTCAGATGACTCAATGCCTGAGATATTTTGTAGAAACATTCCTATAAAGTCCCCTTCGCATGAGCTTGCAAGGGTTGTTGTTGATTTCTCCTGAAGAAATTCTTATGCTGTAATCCTTTCAGAAGTTTAATAAAGAAAGTGATGGAATTTCTCGGATTTCTGAGGTGTTGAATGTGTTCTGGTGTTTGTTGATAACTGTTGGATTCCTGTGTATTTCACCATACAATAAGTCTCTGTAACTCTCTCTGTTATTTACTTGTTTTGTTAAAATCCATATATGTTATCTGATTTTCAATACTAAGCAACAAGGAAAAAGAATAACTTTCAGGATTTATTCACTGAGTACCCTGGGTTCAATCTGTGTTGTTAATGAATGTTTTCTTCAGCTGTAATCTAGATAAGTGTAATTCTTAATTGCTGCACTTTCAGAATACACCTTTCACAGTGGCCTTTGTCACAGGAATTCAAGTTTTGCTCCTGTGCAACGTGCTACACTTTCACCTCACCAACTTAATAGAAAATTCTTAATTGCTTTCTGTTGGTTGACATATATCACCATTTAAGCTAAATTTGTTTGTCTAAGATACACTATAGGCCCTGCAGTTTGAACACCACCAATCCTGCATGTCTAAGCACTTCACAACTCCAGACTCCATTGCCCAATGATATTTTACTCTCTAAACAGTATATCATAAGACCTGAAAGAAATCCTTCAACCAAAACATAAACCAAACCTGAGCATAATAGCTAGCCTAAAACACCATCATAACAGAGACAAATCATAAAGAGAGAGCCCTCTCTGATTACAGTTTGGCTAGAAACTGTGATCCAAAGATTGGTTAGTGGTTACCCCGGCCGTATTCCCTTGGGAGTCATAGGGAACAACCTGGGTGTTAACACTGTTATATTACAATCCAGTCCCGAAACTTGACCAGGGAGACTACTCTTCCATGCCAATGAGAATGGCTATTACGTCACGTTCTTCCTCGAGATTCTCAATTTCGGACAGTAAATGTGACAATGGCCTATTACAGCCAGTTCTTAAACATCAAGACCATATCCAACCCAGAACCCACAGACTTTTGTCTGACTTGGAGCTTTCCACTGGCTCAAGTCCAATGAAAAAAATGCTCCTCAAGTAGCGTCCTGCCTCACCCTTCAGGTGTTTTGTTCAAGTTTTCCTTTTTCTCTCTTGGTGCCTTTTCCACACTTTTCCAAAACAGCCCCATTGTTTCCTCTAAGATGAGAGAAGATCAGTGTCTCTAACCGTCCGGAATTTGGAAATTCTTTTTAGGGTCTTTCCCGTGAGTTTCCGATTTTCAATCAAACCAAAAATAATTAATAATCTTTTAAAACATTGAAGTTGTGTTATGCCTTTCACTATGTCCATATGTTATTAAGTTCATAGTCAATAGTCAATTAAGTGATGGTAACAAAAACTATTTACAAAAATATGAAGTGTTATATTAAACAATTTAAATTCAAATTTTTAAAAATATATAGGATTTTGATTAAAATTAATTAGAAAAAAAAAATATCAGAAAAAGAGCCATTCTTTCTATAAGTTAGATTATACCTTATTATTTTCTTGTAAATATTTTTTTTTACTACTAAAAACTCTTTTCAACTTGAAATTTTTATTAATAGAAAAACCACATAATAAAAAACAAATTAATAATAATATATTCAGAAATTAACTATATTTTAAAATAAAATTTATAACATAAAATTTATATGTTTTTATATAGTTTTTGATATATTATCTTTAAATGATTGAGATCACTGAAATAATGAGTAATATAAATGGATAAATAAACAAGATAACTAAAATAATGAGTAATAAATTGATAAATAAACAAAATAAAAGATATTTGCTTATATATATTTAACCACATTTATTGTGCTAATTACTATTTTTGTATCATTCATATTTTTAGTATTTTTTAGCCTAGAAGCTCATTCTACAACCCACTATGATGTGTAAGTATGTCGGCGGTCATCAAAGTTGAAATTTTGTAGCCAAAAAAAATAACTATACAAAACATTTAAATAATGTTTACTCATAAAAAAATTGCAAGTGAAAAAATTGAGAGAGATTTACAAGTGAAAAAAGTGGATCCCTCTACACTCATGTTAGGTCCATATTTAAAATAAATTTATGTCTGTATAATTGAGCCGAAAAACTCATTCTAGTCAAGTTAAATTCATATTTAAAATAGATCTATACCAATACTAACCTAAATCGAAATAAAATCTAAATACAAAATTAACACGAGGCATGTATTGCTCGTCGTCGCTAGTATAGTATATGGTATATGAGATTTCAGCGCACACCCGAGTTTTCCGTCGAAATGGATGGAACCTTCTGCAGCTTTCCAAAGGTGACCACGGAATACTTTCTCACACGCGATCTTGCCCGGAGAGAAGAAATGTTTTCTCACACGTGAACTGGCCGGAGTGGTTCTTTTACGGGTAGTCTAACGAGGTGGAGGAGTTGTTAAGAAAGTTATGGAAATTTTGGTCATATTTAGAGAAAATCCGGCAAGGATTTTTGTAAAATGAAGTTATAGTTCTTAAACTGCAAAATTTTAGGTGTCCTAGACATTTTTGATGGTCTTGAATCCATTTCTGCCATCAAAAACACAATTCAAACACTCCCTCTACAAGATTTTTTGAAATTTTTTTACCCAGATTCTGGCTACTTTTGGTCGTCTGGGCAGTTCCTCCACCTCCACCTCCACCTTGCAATTCCTCCACCTCGTTAGAAGGTACCAAATAACACGGATTCCTTCAATGATTTCCGCCCAATCTCACTTTGCAACTGTATATACCTAATCATTGCCAAAATCATTGCAAACCACCTTCGCCCCATTCTATCCACTCACATCTCATCTGAGCAGTTTTGTTTCCTTTGGGATCGTCAAATACATGAAGCTATCAATACAGCCTAGGAGGTACTGCATTCCATCAAGTCGAAAACGCGAAAAGGTATGATTCTCAAGGTAGATCTGTCAAAAGCATTTGATCGCGCTAGCTGGTTATATATAAGAATACTTTTAAATCATTTAGGTTTTCCTCTCCGGATTTCATCAATTCGATTATGTGTTGTATAACAAAAGTATCTTTTAGTGTTCTCATAACAGGTTCAACTTCACCCCATTTCCACTCAGAAAGGGGACTCAAACAACGTTGCGCTCTCTCCCCACTACTATTTATGCTGATTATGGAGGGTATAAGCAAGCTCATCTTGGAAGAACATAGGCTGGGCTGAATACAGGGAATTAAGATCTCCAACAATTGCATATTGACTCATTTACTATTTGTAGATGATGTCCTGCTCTTCCTTAATGGAGGTATCGGAGATCTGACTGGGCTACAAGCTATCATGACCATCTTCAATATTGCATCGGGCATGGAGATTAACAACAACAAGTCTACCATCACTACTTCGGGTTGCTCTCCTCATGAAATTCAATTTTCACTCCATAGGGTTCCCTTCACTCTACACTCCCTGGATGATGGACTAAAATATCTTGGATATCGACTAAAACCTCACCACTATAGAATTACTGATTGGCTATGGTTGGTTGCCAAGATCAAGTGAAGACTCTACATTTGGCATCACAAATGTCTATCTAGAATAGGTCAACTGGCCCTTATAAAAGCTTTTCTAGTGGCCACACTTGTCTACTGGATGTCCCTAACATGGATCCCTAGGGGCATACTATCTAGAAGACAAAACCTATGCTACAAATTCATTTGGAAAGGTAAACAAAAAGGCAGGATATTTGCTTGGGCCCAATGGGAATTGATAGAACTGTAGAATTTCCTGCAAATTCTCTACAAATTTACCTCTAAGATCTATGTAGAAAATCTGACTGTAGATTAACTTGATAATGCAATATACCAAAGTAAAATACTATAATCTACTTCTACTATCAAACTTGCAGAAGCTTAAAGATTGAGAAAGATCGAGTTGAACACTTATAACCAAAAGAAGAAGAATCAATGCACATGAAACACAGAAAATACTCAGGGGAAAGCCTCAGCTAAAAACCCAATTATTTATATTATCATACAAGGTGGAAATACATCAAAATTATACAAAGCCTTAGCTCTCACAGCTAACCAGCTCTCAGTAAAATCCTCATGGATGCTCACAGGCAATCAAAGCTTCTCACAAGCCTTCTCCTCTGCCCTCCAAGCCTCCTATTTCTTTGCGCAGTTTCTCCTGGGTGATTCTCTTGTTACCAAGTGTAACATTTATCTCTCACATTGATCTCACACCCTGTAAAATTGTTCAATCCTCAAGGAACCTTCCCTTGACTACATGGATGAGTTTCCTTTATAGGAAAACACATGCAACTAATAGTAACCTGTCCTTGACATTTAGCTCAATTGGGTCTTTCTCATAACATACATGCATGAGTTTCAGATGAGGGAATCTTCAGTTATCTGAAGTACACTAGTTGAGTGCATGCATGCATCAACTGACTGATAAATCACAATTAGTTCCTCAAACAGTTTGGAACTAATTTAACTAGACTTAACTCAGTAAACTGCGCTAACTAATTACAACTCAAATATAACTCAATCTTATCTCCTTAATTAAGGGATAATCTCTTTAATTTAATGGATAACTGTTGCATGACTTTAGAAATACTTCTAACTTGAATTTCTCCAACTAATTAATCCATAATGAATTAATTAATTAATTCCAAGCAACTGGTGAGACTAAATTCGAATTTTAATTCAAGGACAAATTAAAATTGGAATATTCTAGTTTTTATTTTTATCATTTCTTATTGCTATTTTCAACACTCCCTCTCAACAAGAAAGGAATTCAACTCGATCCTGATCTTGAACATTCGGAATGTTTTGCATGCAACACTTCTCTTGAGTGTTGTAGCTCTAGCAACTCCAAAAAAAAAAAAAAAACACATCTAGCTTGAATTAGAATAATCCCTTTGTCGACTGAAAACTTTGCAGTTCTGCTAACTCAACCTTTCTGCACTGTTGTCAATCCTTCTTTGCGTTCTTCATTATCTGACTTCTCTAGCCTCTGTCACCTTGATCTCTGAGTGCAACAATCCCACGACTATGTACTTTGAGCTCCCATAGCAAGGTACGATCCATGAGATAAAACCTCTCAATGGACCCTACCTAATTTCAACCTTCTTGAGACTATCACTTCACATCACCCCACCTCACACCTAGAGGTATGGTTGCATGTGATCCCTCTGCTAACTCTAATTGTGGCTCCTCCATAATTGTCTGAGACTTCTTTTGGGACTACATGTTGAGAGGTAATTTACACTCCCTTTCAAGCACCAAGTCTCTAACTTTTTCCTTGCTCCTCAAGGCTTTGCATGCATCTTGAACCTTAAAAGCATACAGGTTCATGACTTTTGAACCGATCTGTTTCACCTTTCTCATGGTGATGTGTCTAAGGAAAACCTTTCCCTTACTAAAGACAACATCGTAGCCTTTGTCCTCCAACATCGCAACTGATACCAAGTTCTTCTTCAGTCCAGGCACATACTTCACATTTGTCAAGGTGATGGGAGCTCCATGCTCTCTCTGAAAAGCAATAGTGCCCACTCTTGAAACACTAAACCTTTTGTCGTCACCCATCTCTATGCGCATCTTGACGTCTTTCTCCTCCAAGGTACTGAATAAACTCTTATCACCGGTCATTTGGAATGAGGCTCCACTATCAAGATACCAACCACAACCCATCATCGATGACACTACGCATGTGATGAGGGTAAATTCCATTTCAAATTGAGAGGCTAATGCCTCACCTTCCGATCCTTCCAAGGATCCCTTCTTGGACTTCTTCGATGGGCAATTAGTCGCATAATGTCCCATCTGGTTTTTTTTTTTTTTTTTTTTTTTTTTTTGTAAATTGAAGTATGATATGAATTCGATTTTCACCTGCAACCCATACTTCAAATTTCGAATTCTCTTCTCAGTATACAAATTCGCAGCTCCGATAAAGTAGGCTCTAATACCATGTAGAATTTCCTGCAAATTCTCTACAAATCTACCTCTGAGATATATGTAGAAAATATGACTGTAGATTAACTTGATAATGCAATATACCAAAGAAAAATACTATAATCTACTTCTACTATCAAATTTGTGGAAGCTTAAAGATTGATCAAGATCGAGCTGAACACATATAACCAGAAGAAGAAGAATCAATGCACATGAAACACAGAAAATACTCAGGGGAAAGCCTCAACTAAAAACCCCACTATCTGTATTATCATACAAGGTGGAAATACATTAGAATTATACAAAGCCTTAGCCCTCATAGCTAGCTAGCTCTCGGTACAATCCTCCTGGATGCTCACAGGGAATCAAAGCTTCTCACAAGCCTCCTCCTCTGCCATCCAAGCCTCCTATTTCCTTGCGTAGTTTCTCTTGGGTGATGCTCCTATTACCGAGTGTACCACTGATCTCTCGCACTGATCTCACACCCTGTAAAACTGCACAATCCTCAAGGAACCTTCCCTTCACTGTATGGATCAGTTTCCTTTATGGGAAAACACATGTAATTGATAGTAACCTGTCCTTGACATTTAGCTCAACCGGGTCTTTCTCAAAACAGATATGCATGAGTTTCTGATGAGGGAATCTTTAGTTATCTGGAGTACACTAGTTGAGTGCATGTATGCATCAACTGACTAATAACTCATAATTAGTTCCTCAAACAGTTTGGAACTAAGTTAACTAGACTTAACTCAGTAAACTGAGCTAACTAATTACAACTCAAATATAACTCAATCTTATCTCCTTAATTAAGGGATAATCTCCTTAATTTAAGGGATAATTGTTGCATGACTTCAGAAATACTTCTAACTTGAATTTCTCCAACTAATTAATCCATAACGAATTAATTAATTAATTCCAAGTAGCTGGTGAGACTAAATTCAAATTTTTATTCACAATTTTAATTCAAGGACAAAATTAAAATTGGAATATTCTGGATTCCAATTTTATCATTTCTTGTTGCTATTTTCAACATAAGCTACCCAAGAAGTGGGGAGGATGGGGAATTAAAATTCTATCACACTTCTCATCTACACTAGCTGCAAAATTGGGGTGGAAAATTATCACCACTTACAGCTTATGGTCGAGGGTTGTCTCCATGAAATACATTCATCCCCTCAACACTCTGGATTGGATTAGACATCTCACAAGGAACAAAACAGGTATATTCAATATTTGGGAAGTAGTCCTCAACTCCCTTCCACACATTCAGGAAGGGATTACCTAGAGAATACATTCTAGATCTTCAGCATGAATTGGCTTGGATCCTTGGATAGATAGTGGTAACTCATATAGGCTCCCTCGTGTATTAATTACGATGCTCACTAACTCTGGCATATGACATTTAGATCACATAGCCAATCCTAAGAACACCACCCTCTTCCAACAAGCTTGGAAATCTGCTCACCGACTAAGCCTACTTGAAATATGGCATCAAAGTTGGGAATCATATATAAATTCCCTCACTGAATCTCATATAAGGATCACCAATGGAGAAGTTGAACTGATCTGGGCACTGGAAAAGCACGGAAAGTATTCTTCTAAGGAAGGATACCTCAACATCTTTGCGGACCATCGACAATCGATTTTGGAGTAGTGGTGGAGTGAGCTATGGAAATTAAAGGCACCACCTAGATCACGATTTTTAATGTGAACCATGCTTAGGAACAAGGCCCCCACCGGGGACAATCTCATGAAACAAACATTCCATGGTCCATCCTGGTGTTGCTTATGAAGGAACAACAAAGAATCCACAGACCACCTTTTTCTACATTGTCTTGTCACTGTGGATCTGTGGCACTCGATCCTCTCTGCCACCCTTGTCCCCATCCGATGGCAAGGCAATTCTGTCTTCGATGCATGGCACTCTTGGTGGGAAATGGCCAATCTAAACAAAGTTAGGAACATACATCCCCTCATCTGCTGGGCCATTTGGTTAGCCTGGAACCAACTCATTTTCTCAAATAATCTATCAAAATGGCAGCTTATCTCTGCCTGAGTTCTGGCAACTTATTATCTTATCCCTGATGAAGATACATCACCTTCTTCTAGGCATGTTATCCCTAAATTCATTAACAAAAACTACCCCTCGGAATATTTCGATGGGTATGAACAAGAAGGAGGTTGTGGGGGAGGAGTTATCCTATACCTATCTGATACTCATTTATTAAAAATTCAAATGGGGCTGGGAATGGGTACAAATAATTTTTCCGAGCTCATTACTCTCAGACATCTACTTCAATTTGCATTAGAAAAGCAGTGTAGAAATATTCAAAAATTTGGGGACTCAAAGATCATAATAAATTGGATCAACAATATTTCTAACTGTCATGCTTACTCACTGAGGCACATAGTGGATGAGGCACAAATACTTATAGCACAATTTCACTCCTTTGTTTTTTGTCATATATATAGGGAACGCAACTAGATTTCTGATCAATTATCCAAGGAAGTTGCGATCCGGCCTAGAGGTACATGGATGATTCAGGAATAGAGGGACGATGAACACTACCAATACTATCATATATCATATATGGACTTCAGAGTATAAGGGACCAATGGGCCTGATTTCATGGTTTATTTTTTGCTTATCTATTAGTACATATTTATTGTTTACTCAATGTATATATTGAAAGAATTGTAACTGTACTCCTTGTGGGAGCATTTTTGTACTCTGATATTTTTTATGGGCAAGTTGCCCCACCTGACAGCATATGCTACACAACATCTACAATATGTAATTTTCCTAATACCAATGAAAATTATAATTTTTCCTTAGGGGGCAAAAAAGAATTATTTAATATTATTTTCATTTTAAATTTATTAAAAATAAATATCAAATAAGTTTGTCTTTTCTACTTTTATTATTTCTCCTCATAATGTTAACTAACAACACCAAATGCCACTCTCCATAGTTCAAAATAGTATAAATTAATAATAATAATAACAATTGTCCCAAAAGTCACAAAGAGAGGCCCATAGAAGTGCTAAATCGGATTAATTGTATTTTGGTTTAAAATAATAAATGTTATAATAAATTTAGGTTGCTTAGTGTATTTCTATTTTTTTCCTTTTAATTTATAATTTGTAATAATATACATCACCTAGTGCCCATATCAAATACATATTATGAAAACAATTTATAATTAAATTTCTTATCAATGGTTGTTAGGTTTGCACAAAATGTGTATGTTGATGAGGCCTTCAATCTCTTCCAAAAAACACCTCAGAAAGATGTGTTCCCATGTATTGAGGTGCTTAGGCGTGCTAAATTGAAAGAATTGTATTTTGGTTTAAAATAATAAATTACATAATAAATTTAGGTTGTTTACTATATTTCTAATTTTTTTCCTTATATTTATAGTTTGGAATCATATACATCAAGAACCAACCTAGTGTCTGTTGGGTCCCTATAATACTAGTGATTACCCCATTACTATTGTAGTTATACCCCTTATTTATATTGATGTACCCATGTAGTGCCCATATTGTTACTATTGTGCCACATAGAAGCCCACTATTGTTATTGTTGTGCCCTACAATATTATTGTTATGTAGGCTTTGATTGTATTAGGACCACTTAGACTCCTATATATAGAAAGGAGGTTTTTTCATTTGTATCATCCAAGAATTGTTCATTTATGTAATGTAAAGGAGGTTTCCCCCTCGAAGAGGCTGAATTCTAAGGCGTGGATCTCTCTTTTCTATCTTTTTGTGAGCTGGTTTCATAACATTTGGTATCAGAGCTTTGGATTCTAGGGTTTCGCTGCTCCAAACAGGTCATCGTGGCATTTTCGCTATAACTTGTTTTCTGTGACGTTTCAGAAGTCGCAAAAAAAACCCATTTGAGAAGAATTGGCGCTGAACCTTGGGTCCAAATTTCAGAGCTTTTCTCGCGATATTTTCGGAGATATGATCTGAGGAAGTTGGTCTTTTTGCAGACTCCTGAATTACATTCAAAACAGGTGACCTGGGGAAAATCGTCATAACTCTCTCTCTGAGGATCGGATTGAAATTTCGTAAAAAGTTACAGAAAGAGGACGGACTGTAGTTTCTTGTGGGTGAGTTTCAGATTCAAAGGTTGAAACAGGACTCGTGGCACGTCGTACAAGTTCGCTCTACTGAACCAGTCTAAAAGCAAGTCACTGTGGGAGATTTCACATAACTCTTCCTTGGAGAATCCAATTTGGCTCAGACTTGTGGCATTGGAAAGAGGACGCAGAAGGCTACTACAGATAGCAATTTCAGAACTGGATGATCCGAAATTACAGAGATACATCAGATTCAATATCAGGCTTCTATAAAGTGAAAAAAGGTGTGTAGTTTTTTTTTTAAATTTTTGTGTAAGCTTGGTTTAACGGAATTCAAAGGGCATAGTAAAGCATTATTATCGGTAACTGATGCCCCGAGGAAAGAAAATGCAAACACCTAGTAAGGAACCTGAAAGCTCTAGCATGACTCATGAAGAAGAGGAAGAAATGCTACATGATATATCAAAATTACAAGAACAAGTGCAACAAATGTCACGCTCACAAAAGCTAACAGAAGCTAAGATAAGTGGCATGGAATCTAAGATAAATGGCGTGGAATCTAAGGTAAATGGCGTGGAATCTAAGATAAAGGGCATGGAAGCTAAGATGGATGGCATGGAAGCTAAGATGGATGGCATGGAAGCTAAGATTGACGCTAAATTTGATGGCATGGATGATAAGATGGATGAATTGAAGAAGTTGCTACAAGAAAGGGTCACTAATGGTGAAAAGGTAGTAAAGGAAACTCATGATGAGAACAAAAGAAATGTTAATCATGATTCCATAGACTCTAATGTTGGATCGAAGACTCACCATGTTCCAAAAATCGATATGAGGAAGTTTGATGGCAAGGATCCCGCCACATGGATATTACAGATGGAGCAATTCTTCGATCTCAATAATGTGCAAAACACACAAAAGGTACGTATGGCAACTTTATATTTGGAACCAAATCAGTTTGTATGGTATCAATGGCTTTGTTCTCGTAAACAATTTATCACTTGGGCAATTTTTACGGAAGAATTGATAGCACATTATGAGGATACAAAAAGCAACACTTTTTTTAGCCAATTGATAAGTCTCAAACAAAAGGGTTCAATAATGGAGCACATTGAGGAGTTCCAAAAATTGAACATAAGGGTAAAAGATATTCCAGAGGAGCATAGGATTGATGTGTTCATAGGGTCTTTAAAGGATAATATCCAACATGATGTTCGCCTTTGGGAACCTGATTCATTAGAGAAGGCATTCAGGTTAGCAAGAAAAATGGAAAGCAAAATTATGGCAACTAGGAAGCATACCATTCACAACTATAAAGATGGAAGTGTTGTTGCCCATAGTCTTCCACAACCTACAAGGTTGACACCACAACAATTGGAAGAAAAAAGAGCAAAAGGGCTTTGTTACAATTGTGATAGCAAATACACAAAAGGTCATAAGTGTGCTGAGAAGAAATTATTCTACATAGATTGTGAAGAGGAAGAAGAAAAGGAGCAAGAAAGGTCAAAAGAAGAGGATATATTCCAGGAACAAAGCCTAGATGAAGAACAAATAAATCCGACCATATCTTGTAATGCATTGGCGGGAATTACCACTCCTCAAACCATCAAGATAGAAGGACAAATCAAGAAGAAAAAGGTAATAGTGTTGATTGATTCAGGAAGCACCCACAATTTTATTCATTGTAGGGTAGCAAAAGAATTGAATTGCTTCCTATATCCAGCACCAGAGTGTCAAGTGATGATTGCAAATGGAGGAACAATAAATTGCTCTGGAAAGTGCCATAATATCAAGCTATCCATGGGAGAATATGTATTGACTAGCCCAATGCTTTCCATTCCAATGGGAGGTGCTGATGTTGTACTAGGAGTCCAATGGCTACAATCCTTGGGTACAATAGCTTTTAATTTTCAAGAACTTTTCATGAAATTTTCTGTGGAAGGAAAGGAAGTTGAATTAAGGGGTATTGCAGGGAAACCAGGAAAGATAATCAGCTCTAATGGTATGACAAAGCTTCTAAAAAAGGAGCAAAGAGGTGTAATTGCACAATTATGTTCGCTAGATGTTTCCACATTGGAATCATCTATTTCTCCAGATCTCCAAAAAGTCCTGGACAATCATTCCAAGGTATTTGAGACTCCCAAAGGTCTCCCACCTATGCGTGATCATGATCATGCTATTCATCTGATTCCAGGAAGTGTTCCTCCAAACATCAGGCCGTACAGATATCCCTATGTCCAAAAAAGTGAAATTGAACGTATGGTTGCAGAAATGCTAGAGGCTGGTATAATTCAACCGAGTCAAAGTTCTTTCTCTGCTCCAGTAGTATTGGTGCACAAGAAGGATGGATCATGGCGCATGTGTCCGGATTATAGGGAGCTCAACAAGCTCACTATTAAAGATAAGTTCCCCATTCCTGTCATTGATGAATTACTGGATGAATTGCATGGATCAATTTACTTCACCAAGTTGGATCTTCGTTCAGGATATCATCAAATCAGAATGAAGATTGAAGACATTCCGAAAACGGCATTTAGAACTCATGAGGGTCATTATGAATTTTTGGTCATGCCTTTTGGCCTTACCAATGCACCTTCAACATTTCAAGGTTTGATGAATTCAATTTTCAAACCATTCCTTAGAAAATTTGTGTTAGTATTTTTTGATGATATACTAATCTACAGCAAGTCTTGGAAGGATCATGTTGAACATGTTGACAGGGTGCTACAACTATTGGAGGAGAAACAATTATATGCAAAAAGATCCAAATGTTTCTTTGGAGTCCAGGAGGTGGAATATTTGGGTCATATTGTATCTCATGAAGGAGTTAAGGTAGACCCTAGCAAAATTAAAGCCATTAAGGAATGGAAAATCCCCACATCCATAAAGCATCTGCGAGGATTTCTTGGGTTGACAGGGTATTATCGCAAGTTTGTTAAGAATTATGGGAGAATAGCAGCACCTCTAACAACATTATTGAAGAAAGATGCATTTTCATGGACTCCGGAAGCAACAAAGGCCTTTGAACATCTTAAAGAGGCAATGTGCCAAGCACCGGTCTTAGCTACACCGGACTTCACAAAAACCTTTATTGTGGAATGTGATGCTTCAGGAAATGGAATTGGTGCTGTTCTAATGCAAGATGAAAGACCCATTGCTTTTGAAAGTCGTCCAATCAAGGGAAAGTTTTTAAGAAAAGCTATTTATGAGAAGGAAATGTTGGCAATACTCCATGCACTTAAGAAATGGCGACCCTACCTAATGGGAAGACACTTCAAGGTAAAAACGGATCATGATAGCCTTAAATACTTTTTAGAACAAAGATTATCCTCTGAAGAGCAACAAAAGTGGGTCACAAAGATGTTGGGTTATGACTTTGAAATCATCTACAAAAAAGGGAAGCAAAATGTGGTGGCAGATGCACTCTCAAGAAAGGATGAGGATGTGGAAGCATTGTTGTGTGCCATTTCTATTATCCAACCAGATTGGATAAATGAAGCAAGGGAGGAATGGAAGAATGACGAAGAAGTGTGGGCACTTATTCGAAAGCTACAACAAGATTCCAGTACGTCTGATACATTTAGCTGGAAAAATGATTCGTTATGGTACAAAGATCGCTTATACCTCTGTAAGAATTCCCAGCTAAAACAAAAGATTCTTATGGAATTGCACACTTCTCCCTTAGGAGGGCACTCAGGATTTTTAAAAACTTACCACAGGGTTAAGAAGGAATTTTTTTGGGATGGCCTTAAATCAGATATTCAAAAGTTTGTGGCAGAATGTTTGGTTTGCCAGCAAAATAAAGTTGAAACAATTAAGACACCGGGTCTATTACAACCTTTATCCATTCCAAGCCAACGTTGGGAGGAGGTTTCAATGGATTTTATCACAGGTTTACCCAAGTCTGAGGGAAAGAGTGTCATCATGGTGGTAGTTGACAGACTTACCAAGTATGCACACTTTTGTGCATTATCACATCCATTTAAAGCCAGTACAGTTTCTACTGCATTTATGGAAACAATTCAAAAGCTACATGGAAACCCAAAGATTATTGTAAGTGACAGAGATCCCATTTTCACTGGAAATTTTTGGACAGAATTATTTTCTTGTCTTGGTACTCAGTTAGCTCATAGCTCATCTTATCATCCTCAATCTGATGGGCAAACTGAGATAGTAAACAAATGTTTGGAAGGATATCTTCGTTGCTTTGTATCTGATAAACAGACACAATGGGTCAAATGGTTGCCTCTGGCTGAATGGTGGTATAACACTTCCTTCCATACAGCAACAAAAATGACCCCATTTATGGCACTTTATGGGTATCAACCACCATCCATCACATCATATTTAAGAGAAAATTCTAAGGTTCAGGCAGTGGAACATCACATCGAACATCAACAACAAGTCCTCCAACTCTTAAAGGATAACCTCGTGTTGGCACAGAATAGAATGAAACAACAGGCAGATCAACATCGCAGTGAAAGAAGTTTTGATGTAGGTGATTGGGTATTCCTACGGCTACAACCATATAAGCAAATGTCCCTCAAGCAAGCTAAGAAGGATAATAAATTATCACCAAAGTATTATGGTCCGTACAAGGTGTTGCAAAAGATTGGTACTATGGCATACAAATTGGAGCTTCCTGCAGCTTCTCGATTGCACCCAGTTTTCCATGTTTCATGCTTAAAGAAGGTTATAGGTGACAAGCTCCCAGTTCAAACAATATTGCCAGAACTTGACGAAGAAGGAAAAATTATATTGGAACCAGAAGCAGTTATAGAAACAAGAACTCGACAGCTACGAAATCGATCAATTTCAGAGTATCTTATCAAGTGGAAGAACTTATCCGCTGAAGATTCCACATGGGAGGATGAGAATTTTATGCAGAAGTATCCTGAACTACTCAAGCGTTGAGGACAACACTTTTTTGAAGGAGAGGGGCATGTTGGGTCCCTATAATACTAGTGATTACCCCATTACTATTGTAGTTATACCCCTTATTTATATTGATGTACCCATGTAGTGCCCATATTGTTACTATTGTGCCACATAGAAGCCCACTATTGTTATTGTTGTGCCCTACAATATTATTGTTATGTAGGCTTTGATTGTATTGGGACCACTTAGACTCCTATATATAGAAAGGAGGTATTTTCATTTGTATCATCCAAGAATTGTTCATTTATGTAATGTAAAGGAGGTTGCCCCCTCGAAGAGGCTGAATTCTAAGTCGTGGATCTCTCTTTTCTATCTTTTTGTGAGCTGGTTTCATAACAGTGTCCATATCAAATAAATATTATGAAAACAATTTACAATTAAAGTTATTATCAATGATTGCTAGGTTTGCACAAAATGGGTATGTTCATGAGGTCTTCAAGCTCTTTCAGAAAACACCTCAGAAGGATGTGTTCCCATGTAATGTGGTGATTGCAAGGTTTGCTGTTGTTTCGAATAGGCCTTGAAGCTATTTCAATACATGCATAGGATAGGCATCAAGCCAGACTCTAACGCATTCACAAGTGGAGGCCTTGAAGATGTTTCAAGATATGCATAAGATAGGCGTCAAGCCAAACTCTGAGACATTCACAAGTGTTCTCTCATCTCGTGAAAGCTTGGCATCCTTGGGTTGTGGGAAACATATCCATGAAGGCATAATTAAAAGTGGATTTGAGCATAATATATTTGTGGCAAGTGCACTTGTAGACATGTATGCCAAATGTGGGGTTATAAATAATGTGCGTAAAGTGTTTGATGAAATGCTTGGCCGGGATGTGGTCTCATGGAATGCAATGATTGTGGGATATGTCATACAAGGGTGTGGGAAGGAGGTTCTATGTCTTTTTGAAAAAAAAAAAGCACTATGGTTTGAAACCAGACCATGTGCCCCTTGTTGGCGTTTTGTCTACATGTTGCCATGTAGGGCTTGTTGACAATGCTTGGAAATACTTTCATAGCATGAACATGAAAATTGAAAAAGTTAAGGTAGAGTTATATATTTACAAATCATTTGAAGACTAGTTCCATATGCATTTGCCGATAGTGAGATCGCCAAGGGAAAAAACATTTTTAGATGATTAAAAACATATTGAGAAGTAATAGTGAAATCCCTAAAAAAAACATTAAATTACGAGTATATGATTTTTGAATTTTAATATATTTACAAATAAATAATAATGCATTTTTTGAAGATAAAAGTTTCAATTCAACAACGAGTAGTGGGACCCATGAGGCGAAAAATATAAAAAAATATGTTGAGATGAGCAGTGGGATTTCTAAATAAAAAAATGTCTTAAACCATGAACAAAAGAATTGCTAAATTACATAGAAACTATATCCAGTATTAAATTAGTGGGACTCATGAGGGGAAAAACATAAAAAAATACGTTGAGGTGAGCAGTGGGATTTATAAATGAAAAAAATGGCCTAAATTTCTAAATTACGTAGAAACTATATCCAGTGTTGACAGGGATCAATGAATGACAAAAAGGATAAAAACCACTTTGAATAAGAATAAAACGCATTATACTTAAAAAAGATGAGTTGTGAAATCACTAAAAGAAAAAAACAAAACAAAGAATAAGAAAACAATACATGTTGGTTTGAATGCATCACAATAACACTCACAACCCTCCACATGTATAAGCCACCATAATGACGACCATAACCATCAAAACAATAACCATGAGCAACACAAGAACCCATACAAATCGTCTAAACAATCAAACCACCAACTCTCTACATTTCTTATTGGATCACGAAACACACTAACAACTACCACCCTTTGCATCAACAAGTCAATGGAGCATCTATGACTAAACAATGTGATAAGATAGAGAAGCCATAACCAAGAGCAAAACAATGCCAAATAGTTTAAAGCAACAGGAAAAACTCAAATAACCATTAACCATGAGTAGAAGCAACTAAAGAACATAGAGAAACCACTACATGACTAGCAACTAAGGAACATAGAGAAACCACTATAGCATGATTCCAATGCAACAATAACCATACAATCCTCTAATTCAAATCAATCACACACATTTACCATTGAGCCACATAACACATTAACATCCATTTAACACCCAATTACACAATAATACAATAATCCCAATTTGCATTAACTTCCACCATTAATATCTCCAATTTTTAATCAAAATTAGATAACAAAAATTGTTAGAATGATGAAGGAAATTAGTCTTCTCATCAATTTTAAACATTCATTAAATTTTTATTAGTCTAACTTAATTTGGAAATTGAAAAGATCTTCTAAAATCTTTACTCCATAAATTTTCGATATATCTAAAATTTATATAAAATTCAACACACACCAAAAAAACCATTAATAAAAAATATTCTAATAGCTTAAAATATATCATTTTATTAAAAGATTTGCCAACACACAATTTACCACAAGATTAAACAATCAAACCTATTGATCATCACAAAATAATAAATATACTCTACTTACCCACAATACCATAAGTATTTACAATTTTTATTTCTTTTTAAATTTTACCAATATAAAAATAAATAATCCCCTTTAAAATAATGTAAAATTCTTAATAATAAAAAACTAAAAATATAAAATTTATTATAAAACTTTAAAAATTCCTATAATTAACCATTTAACAAAAAATCAATTCCGCTAGTAAAAGCATTGTAAAGAATCGAAATACCATAACACAACAATGGATGGAAGCCTCTTTTCTTCTTTTATAAATGGTTTTTTTTTCTTCTATTTAAAATAAACTAACGGAAATATATATTCATGACCTAAAATATAAATTGAAAACGGTCCAGAGTTATTTTAAAAGTTAATCCCCATTTACATGGTATTTAAAATAGTGTAAAATTTTTAATAATAAAAAAATAGAAATATACAAATTATTTTAAAACTTCAAAATTTCTTAATAATTAACCATTTAACAAAAATCCTAATTCCTTTGGTAAAAGTGTTATAAGGAATCATAATACCACAGTATTACCAATGATGAAAGCCTCTTTTCTTCTTTTATAATTTGGCTTATTTTCTTCTATTTAAAATAAAAGAAAGGAAATATATATTCATAATCTAAAATATAAATTGAAAGTCATTAAATGTAACATTCAATGACATAACAACAATTGTTTTTACCAAGTTTTATTTACCATTGTTAATTTTTATTTAGTTTAATTTGAGTTGTTAAAATATTTAGGCTGAAAAGCGCGAACAGAGGTTGTTAAATATTAATTAAAAGATTTTGAATCAGTTTGCAAAAGAATTGGAGAATTAGTTAAATTAACTTTTGAAAAAATAATTGCAGACAGTTCATTCACCCTCTCCCTTGAAAAGGAAAAAGGACAGAACCCCGTGGGGTTGGAAAAAGGAGAGGAAAAACTATATTGTGATTATTTTCTTCCCAGAGCTGAGTAAGTTAGCCAGTGGGAAAGAAATTGTGATAAGAGCTGTGGCATGATACTTGAGGTTGGACATGGTCCTGACGCCCAAGGTACCAGACTGTTTATCATTGACAGAAGTGGAAGAGCTGAGAGGGGGATTCTGGAGGTAATAGCCAGATCTAAGGCTGGGTGGAGGGACCTTCCAAAATAAAAAAGTTACGTGCATAAATCACACTCATATATGAAAACAGATAAGTAATATTACTGTGTCAACAAATTATTGCTAGGAAAAGAATATATTGTCTGGAGAGAACTCATCATGAGCCAAGTACCCAGACTCTATTAAAACCCTAAAACCTCTGAGTTATTAAACCATAAGCTATATTCGAGCAGGACTGAAACGTCTATATATAGAAACAGAGTAATGATGACCATAGTCATATTATCATTCGAATCATTCACTTAATAACCAAAGATGTTCAGTTCACAGAATTAAACCAGTACAAAAATAAATTCAATCTTTCTATATATATATATATATATATCAGAAGCCGAGTTATCATGGCAGTTTAGATACAGTATTTAACATATATTCTGTATGCCAAAATGTACAGTCCGACTTCTCGTAGAAAACTCTTGGAACCAAACCGCTAGCCCAAGCTATCATAATGGTAATGCAAAGGCCGACCAGTTAAAAATTAACTAAATACAATCACTAACAGCAGTAGTATTCTAGCTGCAAGGCTTAAAATCATGTCTAATTACAGTTCTAAAAACCCTTTGTTCGTGGAGGACTATCTCTAAGAGCTCGAATTAAAGGAAATATTCTGAATCCAAACCCACCTGGAAAACGAGAACAGTAAGTTTATTTAGAGCGCTGGCACCACCCAAAAAGCCATGCTGCAAGAAGAGTTCGAATCACTGGAATGTGTACCTACACAAAGAACAACGGGTATGAGGACCAGAATCGATAATAATTTGACAACCGAAATGAATCTTGCAATAAAATGAGGATATTTACCTGGGTTGAGGTTTAGCATTCCTTGGAGCTGCAGACGAAGCCTGTAAGTGCACATAGAGCCTTAACATTAAGATGGAGAGTAAATTTCAACATAAACTTTATAAAAATTGTGAATTACCTTATTCTGCCACGTGGAATCGACCGCTCCACCAGAAATGTAAATCCATTCTGTGGTAGATGCCCCTATGCAAGGGAAACACTAAAAATCCCCATCAGTTGCCCATCAAATACGCATAGATTCATAGTAGAGAAGTCTTTAAACGGAAGGTCATGAGCTATTAGTTCAAGGTTTGCAGATACTTGTAAGGTTGAGGATTCAAGCATGGTGAATCGATGAACCAAGTCGCCCCTTTCGTTGCAGAGCTAAAGAGCCAAACCCCAACAGTCAAATGAACCTCTCATCACCGAAGAAAAACATTATCATATTCTGTCAGCCCTGAATCGTCAAGACCATAGATCAATCTAGATCTGATGGTGGAGAATGTGCCATCTGCATTGGTTTGAGACTCTTCCGAATGGCCAAGGTAAGAATCATTAAAACCAAACTATGTGGCCAACAGGGAGAAGGATAGTTGTGACAAGGGAGGGCCTCGGGGCTCTCTCGCCTAAATGAGGAGGAGGCATCCCCAGGTAAGTCCGCTCAGGCAGCGTTAATGCAGTGTACAACGATGCAAATGACGTGGAGTCCAACGAGGAGGTATATGTTTCCGTGGTGTTAATCAAATATCCACACTAACATTACCTATGATCTATATGGGTAGCATAAACTTTAAAAATCCCTTAAATGTGTTTGGAATTTGACCTAGAGTCGAATAATTTAATATTAACATAATTTCATTAACTGAATAGCTTTCTCTATTAGATTTAAAAAAAAAATTGTTGGGATAAGGATGTTACATTAAGAGTCATTTAAAATTAATAAACATGAGTTGGAAATGTTAGGTAGTTGGATACATGAAAAGCACTTCGTGAGAGCTCATAATATCACACTTGTTACATTCTCCTAATGCTAGTATAGTGAATAAGAGCTTCGTCAAGCTGACAAGCATTCATCGCATTGCCTCTTCAGTAAGACAGCGCATTCATCGCATCACCTTTTCCACAAGATTCCGAGTTCCATTTTTTCCATTTTATTTCTGATAAATCTTCTGGTAAAACCATTGGGTTCAACAAAGTGCAATTAAATTTGGAAAACCTACATAACTTAATTAATTTTAGTAGTACACTGATGTCATTGGCACAACAAAAATGTAGGCGAAAAAGTGAGGTGCAGTGATTCAAAAGGAAGGCTTACTGACCTAATAATAATAACTAGTAATTTCTTCTAGAAGGTACAAAGAGAAGTCGATAGGAGTGCTAAATTGAAAGAATTGTATTTTGGTTTCAAATAATAAATGTTATAATAAATTTAGGTTGTTTATTTTATTTTTGTTCTTTTATTTTTATTTATAATTTTGCAATCATATACATCAAGTACCATCTTAGTGCCCATATCAAATAAATATTATGAAAACAATTTATAATTAAAATCTTATCAATGATTGTTAGGTTTGCACAAAATAGGTATGTTGATGAGGCCTTCAAGCTCTTTAAGAAAACACCTCAAAAGTATGTGTTCACATGTAATGTAGTGATTGCAAGGTTTGCGCGGAATGGTTGTTTCGAAGTGGCCTTGAAGCTATTTCAAGATATGCATAGGATAGGTGTGAAGCCAGAGTTTGATACATTCACAATTGTTCTCTCACCCTGTGAAGGCTTGGAATCCTTGGTTTGTGGGAAACATATCCATGGAGGAATAATTAAAAGTGGATTTGAGCATAATATCTTTGTGGAAAATGCACTTGTAGACATGTATGCCAAATGTGGGGTTATAAATAATGCGCGTAAAGTATTTGATGAAATGCCTGGCCAGGTTGTGGTCTCATGGAATGAAATGATTGTGGGATATGACATACAAGGGTTTGAGAAGGATTCTCTGTGTGCCTTTTTGAACAAATAAAGCACTGTGGCTTGAAGCCCGACCATGTCCCTTGTTAGAATTTTGTCTGCATGTTACCACGCATGCCTAGTTGACAATGCTTGGCAATACTTTCATAGCATGGACATGAAAACTGAAAAAACTAAGGTAGAGTTCTATATTTACAAATCATTTGAAGACTAATTCCATATGTTTTGATGGACAATGAGATTGGTAAGGGAAAAAATGTGTCGCCGTGATTAGTGGGTTCACCAAATGTAAAAAATTATTGGAACAGTGGGCAATGAGTTTTTTATATTAAGTGGAATATTCGGTGCGGACAGGGATCAATGAATTAGAAAACAAAATATTGTAGGGATTTACAAGGCAAGTTCCTTAGATAGAACAACAAAGGACACTGCTCACAAACAGATCACAGATCAGTACACTAGTCTTATTGACATGGTTAAAACTCTCAAAGAGGGAAACAGTCCAGGACCTGAGCCAACATGGTCATTTCAGACAATTTATTAATGTAAAAGAAAGAAAATTTACATAAGCTTCTCTCATGAACGGTCACCTAAAAAATGACCCTCCATGGTCTTTGAATAGAGATCATAGACCAATCAGGTGTTAAGCCAAGGATCAAGTGTCGGTAATACTGAGGAGAGAATGAACCATAGGATCACTTCATGTCTAGAACATATTGTGACCTTCGGATTGTAAGTTACAAAAGGTACATACTAAAGAAACACACTTTACCTAACTATACACTAGACTAAGTTGTACTTAATTATTTCCTATGTGTCAGAATATCCTAACATCCCCCTTTAGGAAAAACTTGGGATAGGATTGAAGGATGTACAAAGATGACACAATAGGAGAAGGAAGGAAGCATTAGAGCCTATCCCCCCTTAGTGATAACTTCTTGAACTCCAACCATAAATCAAAGTTTAGTAAACTTCACCTTTGTGAGAGCCTTTGTAAAGATGTCTACAACTTGATCATCAGTTGAACAATATTTCACTTCAAGAACATGGTCGCGAATGGGCTTTCTGATGAAGTGCATGTGTAGCTCAATGTGTTTGTTGTCCTGATGTTAGATTGGATCTTTGCATAGTTGAATGGCACTTTGATTTTCACACCAAAGTGTGGTCAGATGCTGTTGTTGAAAACAAAACTCTCACAGGATCTGATGAAGCCATAGGGATTCCTTACTAGCTTTAATAATGCCACGATACTTTGCTTCTGCTAAAGAAAGTGAAATGGAATTTTTTTTCTTACAAGCCCATGTAATAGTTCTAGAACCAAGAGTTGGAGTCTGTTTATATAAAGCCAGGAGGTTGTTGCATATATATTTCTTCATGTAAGTCCCCATTCAAGAAGGCGGATTTAACATGCATCTGATGGACTTCCCATTTGAAAGAGGTAGCAAGGGAAAGAACAAGGTGGATAGAGTTCTTTTTGGAAACTGGGGAGAAGGTTTCATTATAGTCAATGCCTTTAACCTGTGAAAAACCCTTAGCAACAAGATGAGCTTTCTGTTTATTAAATTTTCCATCTGGTCCAAAATTGGTTCTATAAACCCATTTGCATATAACAAGTTTTCATCCCTTTGGAAGAGGAACAAGGTCCCATATATCATTTGCCAATAGTGAACGATATTCTTCATTCATAGCTGCATCCTAATTTGGATGGCCTAAAGCTTCTACAAAGGTGTCGGGATCATAATTCTCTGAAGCTTGAGCCAGTAAAGAAGAGGGTCTATCAATCTGATAACATGTATGATGCTAGTCTATAGGATCACTTGTAAGAGAACCTGTTGCATACTGAATAGCACGGATCCATTTTGGAAGCTGGGGAATTGAAAGAGGATCCCAAGAAGGTGGGGGAGGATTGTCATCCTTGATGTCATCATCTGAAGAAGGAATATTTTTAGACGTAGAAGGGATAGAGAGAGGTGGTACATCCTTTAAACTAGGCTCATAAGCCAATATATTTTCACCCAACTTTACATCTCTTCTAATGATAACATTTTTGGATTTAGGTTGAAGAAGTATATATCCTTTAACATCTTTAGGATATCAAACAAAAATACTTTTCACTCTTAGGTTCTAAGGCTTTATGTTTCTCATTTGGAATATGGGACCATGCTTCACTTCCAAAAACACAAAAGTGGTTTACATCTAGTTTAATTGAGCTCCATGCTTCTTCTGCAGTGATATTCTTTAAAACCTTAGTAGGAGTGTGATTTACTATGTAATTTGCACAGTGAATTGCTTCTGCCCAAAAATTAAGACTAAGTCCTTTAGATTAAAGCATAGAATTAGCCATTTCCTTTAAGGTGCAATTCTTCCTTTCAGCTACACCATTTTGCTATGGAGTATATGGAATAGTATGTTGCAATTGAATTCCATGCTTAGTGAAAAAGTTGATGAATTTGTTGTTAACATATTCTCTGCCATTATCAGATCTTACCTTAAGAATTTGATGTCTAGATTGTTTCTCAACAAAGGCCTTAAAGGCCAAGAACATGTTAAAGACTTTACTTTTGAGTTTTAATAATTATACCCAAGTACGTCTGGAGAAATAATTAATAAACGTTAAGAAATACTTGTATCCAGAGAATGAAACAACTGGAAGTGGACCACATAAATCACTATACATAAGCTATAAAGGGGCTGAGGTATGCCAAGAGGTATATTTTTCAAAATTATCCCAATGATGTTTTTCGAGTACACATCCAGAACAAACACCATCTCTGCAAGATACCATAGGAAGACCTATCACCATATTTTCTTTACATAGATTTGTAAGGGAGCAATAGTTTAAGTGATCAAATCACTCATGCCAAAGTTTGTTCACTTCATCATTATGAGCAGCAAATACTGAGGGAAGAGTGGATGAGCCAAAGTTGTTAAACTTATACAACCTTGTAGAATCATCAGCAATGCCAGTAGCTAAAATGTGTCTAGGATCTCTTAGGTCCTTAATTACAACATCATGATGTGAAATTTCAACAGTTTTACTTTCACTTGAATGAGTTATCTGATATACAGATAGAAGGTTGCACGATAAGGTAGGAAAACATAATACATCATTAAATTGGCCATTGTCTAGATGAATAGTTCTAGCCCCTACAATGCTAAGAGATCTATCATCACCAACATCTATATTTTTTTGTGTTACAATCATTTAAAGAAGAAAACATGGCTTTGTTTTTTGTCATGTGATAAGAAGCTCTAGAATCAATGAGACACTCATGAGAATGAGAAGAAGAAGATACATTTAGTGCATAACTAGACGAAGATGCTTGAAAACCACATGTAGAAAGTGCTATTCCTGAAGATGAAGTTGAAGTTGAAGAGTTCTCCAAATGGATATTACGATTCTTCATTGGTTCTTCCAAGGCTTCCATATTCTTAAAGCATTTGGATTCTAAGTGGCCATTACGATTACAAAAGTTGCAATGTCTATCAGTCTTCTTCCCTTTGTTTTTAGTTGCCTTATCATTTTTTTGAGTTGATATTTCGTTGTGAGACAGAAATTGCTTAGGACCCTTGTTTGGTTTAGGACCATTCTTTTTAGGATGCTGCTTCTTAGGATTCTTTGAACTTGGTTGTTGTTGGGGTGCTAAGGATTCCTTAGAATAGTTTCCATTATTAAAAAGACCAAGATGTAAGATTTTTTCCTACTCCCTTGTTAAAGAATCAAAAAATACATCAAAACAGGGGGACTTGTAGTCTTGTTCTTTAGAAATAAAGGCTTCTCTAGTATAATGGAAGGTGGAAACAAACATAGAGTAGGCTGGTCCTAACTTAGTAAGAATGGAATAGATAAGGCTACCATCTTCTTTATTAACCTTAACACCTTCCAATCGAAGTCTAAGGGTCTTGAACTTGGACAAAAAATCTTTAGTGGAAGAAAAATTATTGGGGTCCAACATAAGCAACTCATTTTCGAGTTGATGGGCTCTAATTTCATTTTTAATTCCAAAAACTTTCTTGAGTTGTTTCCTTGCTTCATCGGGGCTATCAATTTATGCGATATGGAATCTAATATCTGAAGATATAGACATCCCTATCAAACCATGTGTTTGATCTTGATTATTTTCCCATTTGGCTTGCTTATCTTCATCTTTAGGTTCAAACTCTTGGCTTGAGGCTGTTTTATAAACACCTTTACTTCTAAGAAAATCCACAGTGTAGGATAGCCATTGGAAGTAGTTGGTGTTGTCAAGAATAACTAGGCATGATCTTTCCATTTTAAAAGAAACTGAAGCAGTATATATTGAAACTAAGTGTTCCAATGGAAACATATCAAAAAGTTAGGCCAATTAAAAAACAACAGCTCTGAAAACGGCTTCCGGATGAAAATGTTATTGCTTTTTGAAGAAACATTGTTGAAGACGCTGACAAACCATATGAATGTTGGGAAGTGAATGATAATGTTATATTTAACACCGCCCCACCCCCTTTCCAAACTTAATCTAATTAGCTCACTTTTAAAAAAATATTACTTTATATGACTCACTTTTATAAATAAGTAAAATTCACTTTTACAATGGTACTTTATGAACTATCCACTAAATGACAACTTAAATAAAATATAAAGTGACTTTAGAATTATAAATGACTCACATTTTATAATGAGTGAGAAATATTTTACATAAAGTAACTTTAAAACATAAGTTACATGTGTTTTTTGAAAAAGTAACTCAAAAAAAATAAAGACTTGAACATATTGACAACGTTGGACTTGCTAACATGTCAGGGAATCTCCCCAGTAAGAAGTCTCAACTATACCTCAGACCATTTGGTGTAGGAGTCCCAATAGTGGGTCGTATGGTATCACCTTGACCTCAGTTGTGCATACAGGTAAGTAAAATTTCCTTGTTGGTAGCAAGGGTGTAACATGCACAACAATACAAGGAAGGTGTATGAACGGTTCTATCACACAAAGAGTGAGGTGAGTGTGCCCTTTGGAAACTTGTGAAAGCACATGGTTAAGAAGGGAACACACGAGAAAGGATGCATCACAAACTGGAAGGCAAGTAAGCTGACAATCTAAAGTGATGATTAAACCAACAACACATTTCAATAAGATTCATACATACATATACAAAAAGAGTCTATACACACATGTAAGCAAACAAATATATATATATATATATATATATATATACATATATGTATATATATATATATAGATGTATGTATATATATATATATACATACATATATATATATATATATATACATACATATATACATACATATATATATATATATATATACATACATATATACATATATATATATATATATATATATATATATATATATATATATATATATATATATATATATATATATATATATATATATATATATATATATATCATTTAGAGTAAACAAGATAGCTGAAATACAATAACGACATATGCATGAAATGTGTTGGCTCTGTTATATTAAGAAGTGAAAGTTCCAATCATACAGTATAAGCATGACTGACCACTAGTCCCGATAGCAGAACGTTACAGTCACTAACACCTGCTCCTCCAAAGAGATGTACTAGCACTACATTGTGGAGAAGCCAAGACTCGTTACAATACTCTCCAAGCTTTCTCTAAGATACTCGTATCAAAAGCTTGGCTGACCAAAGGCCTCTACAATGAGTTATGAGGTACTATATATAGCAAAGGGTGGGATGACCCTTGACATTCCCCCTTGTGACTGTTCGCCTACTCTCATGACTCTTCAACTACTCTATGATTGTTACATTCAACTATCAACACTTGAACTTCCACTTGACAAGATGTTACATACAATCTGAACATGTACCCATGTGAAAAAAAATAGGCTTGGGCAAGCCATGCAAGACATCAGTAACACTCAGACAATTGTGTTAAGACCAACCCTTTGAAATCCTTGCGATGATTGATGGTAGTGAACTAATGCCATGCTTGGTCGTCCTGATGGTGTCTATGCGTTTGAATGGTGACATCCTGCTGAAAGTTAAATCTTGCCTCCGTTACATCCAGGTACACTAATATGTCTCCTCTGTCCAACTCATCTAATAACATGCACATCATCATCTTGAGTGTAGCTGGACCAACAACATACTGATGCATAGTGTTTTTGTTGATCTCCGAGTGTGTGTTAGTGACCATGCACATCAACTTGTCAAAATACATGTTCAGATCCAGTTAGACTTGCTTCTTTTCTTCACCTGGGTGAGTGTGCCAAATGGGTGGGATTGCTTGCTTGTGCACAATGACATCCATGCTCCTGAATACCCTTACATGTAATCAACAACACTACTCACCCTATCTACTCCATGCCAGCTATTGGATGGGTCAATACCTTGTATGGGTGCAATTTCATCAGTCTGTTCATGTTGCATCTCCTGTTGTGCTTGTTCTTGTTCTTCTTTGAGTTGCTGCTTCACCACCTATATCTCCTTCTCTATTTCTCTCTCTGGCTTCGCACGATCCTCTTGTCACGCTATCACCTCATAGCCTCAATCTCCAAAGATGCTTTCATCATAGGTGGATCTGATTGAGCTTGCAACTTTGTTCCACCTCTGCACTACCAACAACCCTCCTTTTGCATTTTTCACATGCAGATGTGATACTGTTGTTGATGGTGTTGATCATTGTGATGCCACTGCCATTTAATCTTGATATCCTTGTCCATGAACAACTTGATGTCTTCATAGATAGGAAATTTCATAAACACTTGATTGACTACATCCCCAGTTGTGCTCTAAACAATGTCATCGACTCTTCTCTCCTGGAACCATTATACCTATGTTACTGAGAGGAAAATGAACACCTGTGATACTTGGAGACATAGAAACACTCATGACAAGCAATCTTCCAGTCGAAAACCAAAACAAACTGGAAGACTAACATGCAACATACCTATGTCACTATCTGTGAAGATTGCATAATTTTCACCGGGAGACTGGGAGACTGATTGTCAAAACTGCGTAAGGCATAGTCTAGGTTGTCGGGAGGCTTACTGACTGCTGGAACTATGAAATGCACAGTCCATCCTAGTCTGTTGAGGATTGAAACTGCATAATGCACAATTTCAGTCATGAGTGACATGCAGACCAAAAAATTGCATTGTGTAGTTTCTAGGGCCAGCAAGGCACTACCTCCTAGAATTGTGTAATGTAGGCATGGATGTCAGTGCTAGGCTAGACTTGCACAATTTCTGCAAGGAAGGAAGAGCCTTCACTTCTAGAAATGCACAATGCTAGTTGGGTAAGGCAAGGTCTGGGCTAAGGTAGCCGAGACCCGCTGATGGGAATTTGAAAACATGAGAAGTCTGAATGCATGGTGATACTAAGTGAATTCAACAATGAATGACCATTCATGCAAACAAAAAGTGAAGGATTCAGAAAATAGGAAAGCATGCATGTGTGTGAAATGGGTCGCCACAATAGCAATCATCGGTGCGAAAACAATGTCATGCATGTGACATCAATGAGATGCAAATGAAAACTGAAACGATGCTTCTACAAGGTAACATACATTGAAATGACAACAAGCGCTCATTAAAATCAAGCAGACAACACTCACACAAAGCAAAACACAAAAAGTGACATAGACATAGTGCAAGACATGTAAAGCATACTTACCTTGAAACAACTAAATTGAAAGTGCCGAAGACTCCTAGATGTGATGTGGGATGTCAGAGATGCAAGGTCGATGTGAGGAATGAGCTATGTATCATTTGGTTGATGAGTTTTGATAAGATTGAGGTTATGACGTGCATGCCACAAATTTAGGAAAAAGCGACACTTGGTGAGAGGTTTCTAAAATGAGATTTTCATGTAACCTCCAGCTGCTAAGAATAGATCCCTAGATCTAGGGATGCCTTTTGCATGCTGCCTTTTGCTATTTTGGGAAGAGCAGCCCATGCATGCAAATCAGTTTTGCTCGGTCTTGGAGGGAACCGATCAACCTGAAGGCACATGTAACAACCTGCTTGAATGAGAGGGATTTCCGGAATTTCTAAGAGGAACTGAGCTAGCTATCTCAGAGGGATTGTACAATTTTTGGGAGGAGTAGGTAACTATTGCACAATTTCTGGGAGGAGCTGGGATGGCTATCCTAGAGGGATTGCATAATTTTTTCGAGGAGCAGGTGACTGCTACATAGAATTGCACAATTTCTAGCTTGAGTTGCAGTGCTAGCTAGATTACACATTTTTTCCAAGGAAGCATGTCTGACTACTCTGCGCAATTTTGGAGCTCAACAGTTTGCCCAACTGATTTCGTAATTTTTGGGCTAAGTTGCAGTGCTAGGCCAGATTGCACAATTTTCCCAAGGAAGACTGTCTGACTACATTACACAATTTCTAAGCCCAGCGGGTTGCCCAATAGAGTTGCGCAATTTCTAGAGGGAAGGATCATTCCCCTCCAGAATTACGCAATTTTCTGAGGGAGCTTCTCAGCCAGCAACTAGCCCAAGTTCGAAATGGAAGCTTGTGAGGGAAGTGAAGAAAACTAACATGCACAGGCTGGCAAGCTGTTGAAAAACCAATGAAACCTATGTACTTGACAGTGCAAGACATGCTGCTATGATGGTTGGTACAGAGGCTCCAAAACGAAGCTAAGAAAAATTTTTAGAGGGTCATTGTAGCCACTGCAACAAAGCCCAAGACCTCTATTCTCGTAAAGTAACTATGGACCAAGTGAGCTAGTTTAAAAGGTTAGTAATTTTTGGAAAAGAGGAAGGGTTTTTTTTTTTCTCACTGAAGCTTTAGAGTGTGTGCTTACTTGAAAAACTCTGTTTTGCCTACAAAAAAAAAAAAACATATAGACCAAAATGAACACGCAAAAATAATCCAAGCCTTATGACTTAAACTAAGATTTAGCCAGAAATTATAAATTTTCCTCACTGTTTCTAGTTTTCTAAGATCACACTAAGGCATGACAGAAAAGAGCATATGCATGAGAAAAATCCTTTCTTTCTGTTTTTGGTTTTCCCAAATCACACAGAGTCATGGGGAAAATAGCATACACATAAATGAAAGGTATATATCTGGTTGAAAAAGGCAGAGAGATAAATAAACTGAAATAAACAAAGAGATAAATAACTAAAACTGCAAATAAAAACTATATACCTCCAGATCTTAAAAATGGCGTAACTAGGGCTACCAAAAACCTTTCCGCATGAAACAAAAGGTGTTCCCCATTAGAACAGATGCTCCTAAAATAATGGAGCATTCCCCTTGGCCCGAAAGCGGTAAGAAATAGTAGATCTAGGAAACTGCAGTCCGATGCAGTTGTACCGACTTCTAATTTGGATGACCAATGGATGCCACCATCGAATAGCTCTGATACCATCTTGGAATTTATAGGATAAGTTCCTTATATATAACACCATAGGACATTACTCACAAACAGATAACAAATCAGTACACCAGTATTCTTGACATGGTTAAAACCCTCAAAGAGAGAAACAGTCCATGGCTTGAGCCAATGCGTCCACTTTAGGAAGTTTATTAATGTAAAAAAAAGAAAATTTACATAATCTTCTCTCATGAATGGTCACCTAACAAATGACCCTCCATGCTCTTTAAATAGAGATCATGGACCAATCGGGTGTTAAACCACAGATCAAGTGTTGGTAATACTGAGGAGAGAATGAATCGTCAGATCACTTCATGTCTAGAACATATCGTGATCGTCGGATTGTAAGTTACAAAAAATACATACTAAAGAAACACACTTTACCTAATTATACACTAGACCAAGTTGTACTTAATTATTTCCTATGTGTCGGAATATCCTGACAAATATATCGAACAAGAAAACATATGTTGAACAATGAAATGTCAAATTGTTTAAGCAACCCCAAAGTCTTTAAAAAAACCTTATTAGATTATTAAAAACATATTGAGAGGTAATTGTTAAATTCCTAAAAAAACAAACAAAACATCAAATTATGAGTAAATGATTTGTGAATTTTAATATATTTACAAATTAATAATAATGCATGATTTAAAATATAAATTGAAAGTGGTTAAGAGTTGTCTACGGGGCTTTAGATTGACGATGAATGAGTGCACTGTTAGGGCACTCCTTGTAGGTCACTGATTCAAATCCCCGTGGATGCTTACCTACCAAAAAAAATGGTTAAGAGTTATTTAAAAAATAAGAGGAACATAAAATTTATAAATTTGCTTTTTTTCTTCTATTTAAAACAAAATAAAGAAAATATATATTCATGATTTAAAATATAAATCGAAAGGGCAACAACTAATAACATAATACGGAGCGGGAGACGATGAGGGTTTCGAGAGAGGGAGTGGATTTGACTGAGGGTGGACGATAGGGTTTCAGAGAGCAGGACCCAGTGGGGCAGAAGCAGCCGACGGCGGAAGTAGGTGACTAGGCGGCCGTAGAGAACTCGGCCGGGAAAGAACAGACGGTTAAGAAAAGAAAGGGGAAGAAAAGAAGGGTGGGACAGACTGAGAGAAGTAATGGGAGAAAGGCAGGGGAGGGGAGAGATCCCCTCCTTTAGGAATGTGGTATTGGGAAATACAGGGAATGAAGATGGGCAACGGAGGGAGCGGGAAGTAAATAGGGAGGTACCAGTCCTGGGAAACAAATGGCAAGCAAGAATGACAAACAGATGTCTTCCTAGGGCACAGAAAAAACCAAGATATGTGATCCCAAGCAATAAACTTGAGAAGTATCGCTGCTACATGAGAGACCGCGCGTTAATCTGCAAGTTTATAGGGTATTGGCCATCAGAAAAGGACCTTGCGAGATGGATTCAGCAGAGATGGAGGCCAAAAGGGCATATAGACCTCAAGTTGGGAGCTAAGGGATTTTTTACAGTCATTTTTGCAAACCTCGAGGATAAGGAAAGAATTTTCGAGGAGGGACCACACTTCATGAACAATGCGGGACTGTTCATGCGTTACTGGGAAGACAGATACAACCCAGCTGAGGAGAAAATAATGGCAGCTCCGATATGGGTTAGATTGTTCGGGTTACCGATAGAATTCTGGGATCCAGAGATATTGGAAGGCATTGGAAATTCGATCGGTACTTTTGTGAAGGTAGCAGAGTCGACGAAAAGAGGGAAATACACTTCCTACGCAAGGATCTGCGTATACATGAACATTGCAGACCCTTTACCGGAATCCATAGAGGTTGAATATCAGGACGAAGTATGGCAGCAGCCCATAGATTACGAGCATATTCCTTTCAGGTGCAGGAGATGCCATGAGTATGGGCATCTAGCAAGGGAATGCCCACAAAATCAAGCAATGGAGGTAGAGAGGTTAAATAGGGAAGAATTCAGAAAAGGAGAAGGATCCGGAAGTGAAGAAAGTGAATTTAGGGAGGTTCAGAGGAGGAGGAAGCCAAATCTGGGGGCAACAAAACCACAATTAAAAGAAACAAAATCACCAATTGAAAGCCAAAACAAGTTCAAAATCCTACAGGAGGAGGAAGATGAGAACGACGGAGAAAACCAGGAAGAAAATGTAAACGAGACAACTCCAATGGAAATTATAAAAGAAGGGAAAAGAAAAAGCATGAGCAAAAGCAAAGAAACAGAAGGGGAAATGGAAGGAAGACAGGAGAATATGGTTGAACAGTCGATGACAGGGCTGGACTATATAAAAGAAACGGGAACAGAGGAAGAAAAGATAATGAAGAAATTACTCAGTGAATGGAAAAAGTTGGACGAAAGATTCACCCCTGAAAAATAGAAACAGTTGTATAAAGAAACTTTTCAAAAATACAAGGAAAAGAAGGGTGGTTCCTTAGAGATAAGATCAGATCAAGCAGGAAACCAGGAGTCCCAAAGTATAGAAGGGGATGGTAATGGCAAGAGTGGAAGAAGAAAAGGGAGACGAACGTTAAGTGAGTCGACCCAAACAGTAGGAGAGATTCTAGTAAACTCAGGGAGGGTGATACCTCTTTCAGAGGTATTTCAACAAACAACTAAAAGTTTCAAATGATCGTTACAAGTTGGAACATTAGGGGATTAAACAGTAAAGGGAAACAGAGATATTTGAAAGAAAGGGTGAAGAAAGATAAACCAAGCATCATGATAATTCAGGAAACAAAAATGGAGTGGCAGCAATTAGTAGAAATTATAAAAAAGTTGAAATTAGGATATGAGGTTATGGCTCTGGATGCTGTAGCAACAGCTGGGGGCTTGGCAATACTGTGGAACCCGGAGGAGGTAATTTTTGAAAGCTGATTTAGTCTCCCCAGAATTCTATCAGGACTATTCAGACTAGTGTGGATGGGGGAAAGAATCCTTATCTCAGGCGTGTGCGGGCCTCATATATACAGAGAAAGGAAAGAATTTTTGAAGAACATTCAAACCATGAGAAGCTTGGCTCCGGAACCTTTATGGATAATAGGAGGGGATTTCAATATGATTCGGGATCTAGGAGAAAAGAGAGGGGGAATAAGGAAAGAGGATCAGAATATGGAGGAGTTTAATGATTTGATTAGGGATCAGAGGCTAGTAGATATCCCTACAACAAATGGGATCCACACATGGAATAACAGAAGAGGAGGTCAGAACCAAATTGCATCTAGATTGGATAGGTTCCTACTATCAGAGCAAATTCTGAATCGTGATGTGTTTATTGAAGCAAAAATCTTACCTAGCCTTGGTTCAGATCATTGGCCTATAAGATTAGATATTGATATCAAAAAGGTTAAGGGGAAGAAACCTTTCAGGTTCGAATCCTTCTGGCTTAGAGATCCTCAGTTCATAAAGAAGCTGGAGGAATGGTGGGCTCAGAGTACTATCAGAGGTAAGGGGAAAATGCATACCATACAATTAAAGCTCAAAGAGATTAAAAAGAGAATAAAAAAATGGAATAGGGAAGAATTTGGGAACATTTTGGAAGCGAAACAGAAATTAGAAGGAGAAATGGAAGAAATCCAGCAAAAAATTATCCTAGAGGGCAGGGATGAAAAGAAGAGTATCGAGGAAGGAAGGATCATTAGCCAGCTGGAAGAGAGAAGGAAATAGGAGGAGATCCTGTGGAGACAAAAATCAAGGATAAAATGGTTAAGGGAAGGGGAAAGGAATACAAAATTCTTTCATCAAGCTATGATCCAAAATAGACAGAGGAATAGGATCTTTCCGATTAAGAATGCAGAAGGAGTAAGAGTTATAGAGCAGGAGGACATAGAAAAGACCCTAGTGGAGTATTACAAAGGGATCCTCACAGAAAACCAGAGGGACAGAGGAGAAGCAATAGATAATATATGCAAGGAAATTCCAAGACTAGTAACAGAGGAGCAAAACAAGGCGTTAATGCGGGCAGTAACCATGGAAGAGTTAAAAGAGGTAGTGATGAGTATGAGCAGGAATAAGGCACCAGGACCGGACGGGTATACAGTCGAATTCTTTCAGGCTAGCTGGCATTTTATAGGGAAGGAGATTCTGGATGCAGTTGAAGAATCAAGAATGAAACAGAGAATATGGCCAGGCATAAACTCTACTTTTTTGACCCTGATTCCCAAAAGTAACAGTTCGGAGGAGCCACAGGGTTTCAGACCGATAGCCCTATGCAATGTTATATATAATATCATATCCACTTTGATAGCGAAAAGATTGAAGCCTCTCCTCCCCAACATAATTGCTCTAGAGCAGACTGGTTTTGTGGAAGGCCGTCAAATTTTGGATGGTATAGTGGTAACTCAAGAAGTGATACATTCCCTGAAGATGAAAAAGCAGAAAGGGATGCTTATGAAGTTGGATTTATCTAAGGCCTATGATAGACTGAATTGGGACTACCTCAGAGCGGTTCTTGGAGCTTATGGTTTTGAAAATAGGTGGATTGAGTGGATATTCAGTATGATCTCCACCCCAAACTTCTCAATCTTGGTCAATGGGATACCAACGGGCACGTTCAATGCTACCAGGGGAATCAGGCAGGGGGGCCCAATTTCACCATTTTTATTCATTCTAGCTGTGGAAGGCTTAGGTAGAAAACTTAAAAAGGAATTAAAAGAAAATAAAATCAGAGGAATCAAGCTGCGGGGGAACAATCTGACCATCACTCATCAACAATTTGTTGATGATGTGATGCTATTTGGAGAAGCTTCGCTCAAGGAGGTGAGAAATTTTAAGAGAGTCTTAGAAGTTTTTATGAGGGCATCAGGCATGGAGATAAACAAAGAAAAATCCTGTACATTCATATTCAATTCGTTAGATTCTATTAAAGCTCACTTAACCAGAATACTAGGTTTTAGACAGGGAGAGCTGCCCACAAAGTATTTGGGTATCCAACTGGATATAAACCCTAACAGGATGAAGAATTGGCAGAGCACGCTGGAGAAAATCAAGAAAAGATTAGCCAGTTGGTCCTTCAGATCAATGAATATTGCAAGCAGAATTGTTCTATTAAAATCGGTCCTAATGGCTATCCCTATATACCCCTTATCCATTATGGCCGCCCCCAAAGGAGTTTTTACCAAAATGAGGGAGATTTTGGGGAAATTCTTATGGGGGGGTCCCAAGCAATAGAGGAAATGGACTCTGGTCTCATGGAAAAATGTAATTAAGAGGAAAGAGGAAGGAGGCCTGGGAGTGAGAGATCCGGAAATCTTGAATAAGGTTTTAGGGGCGAAGTTATGGTGGAGATGGGTCCAGGGGGGAAACGATGTGTGGAAAAAAATATGGAACCAAAAATACGACATGCCAGAGACAATTGAAGGGCGATTGAGAGCAGAGGAAACCCCAAGAGGATCACAAATTTGGGATCTAGCAATGAGAAATAGGGATATAGTTCAGGACTTAGCATTCTGGGAAATTCGAGAGGGAAGCTCAGCGAGATTTTGGGAGGAGGGATGGCAACAGCGTGACAAACTGGAAAGAATCCAAACTCTTCATGAAATTCCTGGAAAAGCGAAAAGGGCCGGACTGGAATATGTAAGGGACTATTGGAGAAGAGAAGAATTAAACGACATATGGAGAGTCTGGAGAAAGCCAGATGAATGGGATGAGAATATAAACTTGGGTGCAGAGCAAGTGTACAACAAAGAAGTAGAATCGAGAAAAATCAAAGTCAGGGAAGGTAAGGACATCCTTAGATGGGGTTAAGTGATGAAAGGCATTTTCACGGTGAAAGAAGCATACTACTGGGTAACGAAAGAGGAAAGGGAGGAGGGATCAACGGAGTGGAAAAAGATTTGGGAAGGAAAATGGTGGCCGAAAATAACAATTTTTGCATGGCGGGTGAGTAGAGGAAGGATCCTGACATGGGACAATATTCAGCGAAGAGGAATGAATGGACCTTCAAGGTGTAGTCTATGCAGCAAGGAAAACGAAACTCAGGAACATCTACTAAACAAATGCTTATATGCTCAGAGCCCGTGGGAGGAAATTAGGGTGCTCTTTGGTAAGACAAAAAGGGATCCAGACAATATCAGGAACACTCTGATACAATGGGGCAAGGGGAATTTCCAAAGCAAAATCATAAGGAGGATATGGAATTTGGCGGTAGGATTTGTAATATGGTCGATATGGAGAGAACGAAATCGAAGAATCTTCAGGGACAAAAGCTGCCAAGAATCGAGAATATGGGATGAAATATGCAGATCAATTAAGGAAACTGTTTTGTCAGAAGTATGGGACGAAGAAGATTGGAAGTTAAATCCGGAAGAGCAGCGAGTAGTCTCAAAATTGAATATAGAATTCAGGATGGTCTACCCCAATACAGAGAGGCGGAAAAGATCTGGCATACAGATCCCCAACCATTTCAGACTTCCCGGAGATCAAAGGATTAAATTAAACTTCAACGGGGCCTCAAAAGGTAACCCGAGACAAGCAGGTATGGGAGGTATCTTCAGGGATAGCAGAGGCAACACAAGATGGGTGTTCGCCGAATGGGGAGGGGAAATGACGAATAACGAAGCAGAGTTGTGGGCGGTGCATCAAGGTCTCCGGATAGCAGTTAGAAATGGTTACATGAGCTTTGAAATAGAAGGCGACTCCCAAATCACAATAGAAATGCTAAGGAAGTTAAGGGATGGTAGAAGATGGGATCAGGTAACGAACAACTGGAGGACAACAGGGATAATACAGGACATCGAGGGGTTGCTGAGTAGGATAGAGTATACAATCATCAACCACGTACTGAGATCAAGGAATCGAGCAGCTGATCTATTGGCCAATTGGGGAAGTGGCGGGTCAAACAGGACAGTGGATGGCAGCTGGACATTATTAAAGGATGATCCAAGCTGGATTGAGTTAAATAACATTCTAAATCAGCACTATAATGAAGCGATCACTCAGGAAAGAAATAATTAGGCACTTCCCGGTCGTGGGAAGGTGGAGAAAGGATAGGTTAATCAATGTTCGAACAGAGCGGTTGCAGGAAGAAGCATACGAAGATCATTTCATTAGAGACGGGATCAAACATACCATGGGAAAGGTGAGTATCCCAAGGAGAGATACGGGAATGGTACCGAGGAAGGGAGGTGGCACTGTCAGAAAGACAAAGATCGTTGGCCCTCATGATAGAGAGAAGCGGACAGCTGGAGAAACTAATGATAGGTGAATTAATGAGGAGAACAGGTAGCAACGACATTTTAAGAAGGAAAGGTGGCAAAACAGGTTTACCAAAGGAGCAGCATGCAATAGAACGACGCAAGGTGAAAAACTAGAAGCGAGCCAAGGTAAAGTGAGGTGGAGAGTCGGGCTTTCGCAGCGAACAAAGGTCAGCCGGGGAAAACAGAGGAGAGTTAGAAGAATGGCCGGAAACCAGGAAAGGGGAGCAGAAAGATGGACGAGGAGCAAAGTGACAGCTCGGGAGGAGAAAGGGAAGAGTATAGCAGAGGAGGCTCCGCAGAAGGTCTTCGTAACAATCCAGGATGAATCGAAGGAAGAATTCGACATTGGGAACTACATTATCGAAGAAGAAGAGCTAGGATGTGAGGCGGCGGGGAAGGAAAGTAAGTTGGAAGGGAATCAGCCGAGAACGAGGAGCCGGGAAGATGAGGAAGACGACCAGGACGAAGGAGAGGAGGAAGAGTATGGTAGAAGAGTAGGGGGCAGAGGAAAGCGAGGTCGAGGAAACCAAAGGAGCAGAGGAATGAGAGGAGGACGAGGCGGAAGAGGGAGCAAGGGCGGAAGAAGGGGACCGGAGAGGGGTGAAGCCAGTGAAATAAGAAGCAGTAAAAGGGGAAAAAAGGATATGAGACAGAAGCTACAGGAAGCAGAGGAGGCACACCACCACGACACTAACCCGAAGATCAGAAGGATTATCGATCATTTAGAGGAAGAGGCGCTGCAGGAACTGTCAGAACCCGAAATGGAGGATTGGGAGAGTCTCCTCCCGGACCCAGGGCATACGAGGGGGAGAATGTCTCTCTACAAACAATCTCTCCATGTCTACTGGGGTATGAAACGATTACTGGCCAAAGCAATGGAGCAGGTGGCCATGGAGATGGCCGAATTGTCCCAAGGAATCCCTACTCTGAAAAAAGAATTGAAGAATATTCAGATAACCCTGCTTATGCAGGACAAGAAAATGGATGAGATTCAGCAAATGCTTCAAGCGGGTGGACTGGGAGTAAAGAAGGAGAAGGAGACAGAACCTGGCCCCATGAACCAGTAGAGGAAGGAGCAGCTCCAAGGAGGTTTTTTTTTTAGAAATCTCCTTTTTGATTTTATTCTGTTACATGTCATTTATATTAAGAAAAAATAGTTGGAATAGAAGTAGAATAGAGGCATATCTAGCTTGGGTAGATAGACTGAAAATATATTGTTTTTGGTTGGCTTTAAAGAACTTCAAATGGTCAAGAAACCCGGTTTCCCTTAAGGGCGGGTTGAGACCTGCTTATCTTTGTACTGGTTTTATTTTTGGATAATGAAAAGAAATGAGTATCGCCTCAGCTTACAAAAAAAAAAATATAAATCGAAGGAGATTAAGAATTATTTTAAAAAATAAAAACCACATAATGACAATGTCACTTGACTTCTGTTTTTGTATAAAATTGAAAAAACATAAAAATTTATTTATTTATTTTTATAAACAATATTTTTGTTGCAAATAAATCAACAGAAAGACTATGGAGCAGAAGATCATAATTGAGGGCCAACAAAGAGAGATTTTGAAACAACTTTGGATAACAATGGGTTACAAAGTCAAAAAAAAAGGTCCAAATTTACAATAAATATAAACTAAAATTTGATAAGAAACCACGAATGTAAATTCTAAAGCAATTGATTTGATTTTTTTACAAAATCTTTATTACAAGAGTTTTCCCGAGAATTTTGGTATTTATTTGCGAGTAGAAGAGTTAAGGTAGTCTTTATTACAAAATCTTCTATTGTATTGTTTATTACAAAAAATTTGGTGAGGAGTACAAGAATTGAAATGACTCAACCTAAACAGTTCGGTGACAACCATTATGAGGCCGAGATTGACATTCATTTGGCTCAAATAATATATATATATATATATATTTTCAAAACATACACAAAGTTTTAGAATACAAAAACCGTTCAGTAGAGGCACGATTCCGACATCCCGTCTATGGCTTCGTTGCACACATTTACGCCTTGCAGCAATAGGTAACTTAAATGTTCACCGCATCTTGAGAACGTTTATACAATGTGTATATGTCGATAGCCTCTGCAGAAGCATTTTTTGTTTTTTATATTTGCAGAAATTTTCTTGCAGATGAATTTTTTGTTCTTTACTTTTGCAGAAATTTTCTTCTTTATAATTTTAAAAATCGATTCTGCAGGTATCTCCGGACTCAAGATATGTGTCATGAATGTATTACAAGTTGCAAGTTTGCAGGCGGAGTTGGTTTTCACGCAAGCACAGCTGGCGAACTGCGTGTCATCCGGATCAGCGTCAGACTCCGCGATTTATCATGTCATGTCTGCTTCATCATACAGTCAGCATCCGCATCAAATCCCTGCACCCTACCATATGATCCCCCAGCCATATAACCCTCGAGTCCTTGGTGTGAAGGAGGAGAACGCCTGTGGTTTCGCTAATTCCATGGACTAAATTTTCCATGCCTCCCAGTGATAATTCGTCGGCACAAATGGAGGTCCTCTAAAGATGCAGAAATCTTGACAAAACTCGAGAAGATAGTGAAGAGTTGGAGGCTCTGGCCCGTGCTCTTCTTCTGAGAGGTTAAGCTTTTCCAAATTTAGCTAATAAAATCAAATTCAATTAGACACTTGAATGTATGATGGAATTCAAATTTGATGTCAATTACAATTGCCTTTCTCGAACCTATTCACGGACTTCCAATTAGAGATCACGAAACTCAAGTAGAAGCGAGATAAGAATTCTCACGCACATTTTTTGAATTTTATTGTTTAGAAATGTAAAAATTTATATTTTATAATAAGTTTATAGGAAATATGGTTCAAGAGACTTTTTGAATTTTGGATTTGAATTTAATAATAGAAATATTTAATTGATACTCATTTTACTACACATTATTTTTTTATATAGAATATGTTTTTTTAGGTATATATCTTACTTTTATAAATATCAAATTTTGTTTTTTCAAATGGTTTAGTAAATATTATTTGTATTACAATAGATTAATTCAATTTCCTCTTCTTTCTTATAAAATGATGTACTGTCTCAATATACTTTGACATATACTGGGTTTTATGCTACTTTGATTGAATTTTGGTTATCATATTTTATAATTATTTGTACTATGTGCTTTGCTCCCAAATCTTCAAGAATTTGCATCAACCAAACTATCTCATAGGTGGCATTTCATAACGCTTTCTACTCAGCTTCAATGGATGACAAAGAAATAATTGTTTCCTTCTTATTTCTCCATGACACAATTTCAGATCCTATTCCAAATGCATAGCCTATGGTTGAATTTCTATCATCAAGATCTCAGATCCTATTCCGAACGCATAGCCTATGGTTGAATTTCTATAATCAAGATCTCCTTCCTAATTTGAATTTGGATGACCTATCTACTCAACTTTAAAATCATAATATCAAAATTAACAATCTATTTCAATTATAGGACTCACTTTTCTACTTTCCAGTGACTAAAATGAGGCTTGGCTATTAATTGACTAAGCGTACTACCCAAATATGCAATATCTGACCTAGTTGTAGTGAGATAATTCATACTTCCCAACAAATATGAATATAAAGTACCATTCACTTCTTTTGTTTCACCATCACTACTGAGATTAACATTTTGTTCTAATGGAATAAACAATTGTTTACATTCACACATATTAAACTTCTTACACTCCATTGTATACTTTCTTTTTGTGATTAGTGTTTTGCCATCTTCTTTCTATACATCAAGGCCTTACTTCCACTTTCTTTTGTTTCGAAGGTGAGTTCTATGAAAAAACCTGCAGTGTAGCCATGGGCTCACCCCTATCCCCTATTGTTGCGAACCTGTTCATGGAGGATTTTGAATCCAGAGCTTTGGCCTCAGCTATTTTTAAACCTAAGCTTGGAAAATATTTGTAGACAATAACTGCTCTATTTAGCAGCATGGTCCGGATAAGTTAGAACCCTTTTTTCAACACCTTAATAATCAATCAAGCTCCATTAAGTTTACCATGGAGAAAGAAATCAATGGTTGCCTCCCTTTCCTTGATGTCCTCATTTCTAAGAAAGAGGATGGCTCGTTTTCCCATCAGGTGTTTCGGAAGAAAACTCATACGGAGCAATATCTTCATGCGAGGTCCCATCATTTCCCTACTCAAAAATTGGGTGTTCTCTGCACTCTAGCTACCCGTGCTATGAGGGTTTCTGATGTTGACCATTTTTCCAAAGAGAAATCCCATCTCTTGAAGGTTTTTGCTAATAATGGTTACAGTAAGAAACAAGGCCTTAAAGCCTTCCTCAAAGCTAGCAAAAGTCCTAAGGTTAAGACAGACCCTAAGGATCGTAGTTCTGGAGTTAACTTCCCTTTCATCCAAGGGACGACTGACAGGATTTCGAGAATCCTAAGAAAGCACAACATTCCCTCGACATTTCGACCCCTTAACACCCTTAAAAGTTCCTTGAAATCGGCAAAAGACCCTGTGGACCCCAAGGATATGAAGGGTGTTTATGTCATCCCATGCTCCTGTGGAACTTCATACATTGGTGAAACAGGTCATTCTATTAATCAAAGGATTAAGGAACACGTTGCTGATATTAAGCATGGAAGGACCCGCTCTTCGGCCTTAGCAGAGCATGCTGAGAAGACCAAGCATCAGATATGCATTGAAGAGGCTAGGGTCATTGCAAACATTTCTCAATTTCATCACCGTAAATTTAGGGAAGCCATTGAAATTGAGAGGAGGCCCAGTAACCTTAATAGAGACGAGGGTTGGAAAATCAGCAGTTGTTGGATTCCAGCCCTTTCCTCTTAGTCCCTTCCCTTTCTTGTCTCTTTTTCCTCTTTTCGGTTTTTCTCCCCCTGAGGTTTGCTTATTTGTTTTTTTTTACAAGAACAAAAGAAATGAAAAATAATTAAAATTAAAATACATTAATTTATTTAATCAAATTACATTTATAACTACTACCTATGAAATAAAAAATAGACAACTATAGAAATAATTAAAATACATTCAAATTTAATTCATAATTAATCATTTTTTTATTTTATTTTATTTTTAACAAATTTCATTTATACCAAGATAATTTATTTATAACTAAATAGTATATCTATTTAACATTATTTGACTTAAATAATTTAATATTATCTCTATTACATTTAATTCATTTGACTTAATTATTATTTTACTTAAATAATAGTTATATTTTTTGACTTATAAGGGTCATGTTGGTTATTTATTTATAATTATAAAATATATATAATTATAAATAAACTTATGACATAAATAAATCTCATTTATACGAAGATTATTAATTTATAACTATATAATATATCTATTTAATATTATTTGACTTAAATAATTTAATATTATTTCTATTTCATTTAGTTCATTTGACTTAATTATTATTTTATTTGAATAACAATTTTTTTTTACTTATAATGGTCATGTTGATGATTTATAATTATATACTATATTTGATTTATTATTTTATCATTAATTAATAATAAATAATAATAATTTGTCCCATTTTCCTATCGAGTAAAAAATAGCCGTTTTTTAGTTGTTTCCATATAGCTGTTAAAAGTTAGCCGTTTTTTAGCTGTTACATGGTCCCGACTCCCTATTTAACTTGGAGCTATGATCTGATTGTTCATCTTCTCTTAATGATGAATCACACTAGTTGGTTCGAAACGTGTCGACCTAATTTTACTAATGTGATTTCTTCTGAAAATGTCTTCGAATAATCAATTATGTTTTTATTTCTTCAATTAACTCATTAGAATTTCCTATTATCATTAGATCATCAACATATAAAGAAATCAAAGTAATATGACTATTTTCATCCTTCTTCATATAAAGGTTTGGATCACCTTTACTTTTAATAAAATCTTTTTGAAAGAAGAAGGTATCAATTTTCATGTATGGCTACTTAGGTTCTTGTTTAAGTTCATATAATTCCTTTTTAAACATACAAATAAGGTGTTCTTGGCCCTACTTTTCATACCTGATACTACACACACAAACCTCTAACAGTGGGTGGTGGGTGGTAGTAAGGTCACGTGACACCCATGTGGCCTCCACATCACCCTGCAATTCATTAAGAAGGGGGATCACCCCCAAGTCTAGGTCATCACTACATATTTAAACAAGGAAAAGAGGTAGTGAGTAGTGTGAGGGCTCCACTTGGCGTGGTACCCATTGGGTTCCTCCGTTCAAGTGAGGCAGGCACTCATGACCCCAATCTTCAGGAAATAGTGGAAAGGGAGGGAATCAACTTGCAAAATATGGTAGAACAATGGAGAAAGAAGGGTATGGATGCAATTCCAGTTGAGCAGGTGGATCAGATCCAATACCCTTACGTAATGCGGGAGGATGCAAAACTTCATGGGCTGAAGCGATCACATGGGAAAATTAGGGAGATGGGTATCAAGGTTTCAAAATCCCAAATCCCCTCATTATCGAAGCAAACAAGAAGGAAACGGGGAAGGAAGTCGAACAATGTGGCCCTTCAGGATCTTGGTGCAATGCTGATAAACTTAGGTAAGATGAGAGCTCTAAGCTCTCCCCCTAATCCCCTTAGTCAAATATGAAAATTATAACCTAGAATGCAAGAGGCATGAATAGCCTCAAGAAACAAATACTGTTGAAGAAGAAGATTAAAATGGAAAACCAGATTTGATGTTCTTACAAGAAATGAAGTGTACAATAGATAAGATTAAGGAAGTCGATAGGAAGTTAGGTAGAAGTCTTAGTTACTTAGATGTTGAAGTTCAAAGTAGTGCAGGAGGACTTGTCACATGGTGGAATCAACAAGTAATGCACCTACTAGTTGTAGAAGCCACTAGATTTTTCCTCTCTTTGGAGATGCCAATAATAGGTGTTCATGGGTCCATTATATTTACAAATTTCTATGTATCGCAGAGGATTAATGACTAACTAGGCTTCATTCAGGCCTTGAAGGACCTTAGGGGAAGAAAGCAGAATCTCTCTTGGATTATAGGGGGGGATTTTAATATGCTCACCTCATTGGCAGAAAAGAAGGGTGGTTTGAGACAAATAGATAGAGGCTCTAAGACCTTTAAGAGTTTCAATGGGGAGGAAATTTTGACAAATATAGAGACAAGTAATGGAATTTTTACCTGGAGTAATAAATGAGGAGGGGGGCATCAAGTAGCCTCTAGATTAGACAAATTCCTAATTTCTGAGGATCTGCTACTGTAAGTGTTGGACATAGAGGCAAATATCCTCCCCTGTAGGGGGTATGACCATTGGTTGTTGGTGTTAACAGTTGAAATGTTAGGAAATCCTAAAAATAGACCATTCAAATTCGAGGCCTTTGGATAGATCATCGGTTCTTTATGGGGAACATAAAGAAATGGTGGAAGGATCCTCCCCCAATCTGGGGCACCAACACGTTTAAAATGAAGGCTAGGCTGATATATATTAAAACCCAACTAAGGCATTGGAATAAAACATATTTCAGTAACATCTTCCAAGCAAAAAAAGAATTGGAGTTTAAGATGGAAGGATTACAAAAATCGTTGATGGAAGAGGGGTATACAGAGGTGAGAAGGAAGGAGGAATTGGAGTTGTCGAATAAATGGGAGGAAAGATGCTTACAAGAGGAAATATTATGGAAACATAAATCGAGAATCTTGTGGCTCCAGGAAGTAGAAAAGAATACCAAATTCTTTCATAGGTATACAATCGAGCACAAAAACTCAAATAGAATTCTCATGATTAGGGATGTATCTGGACAATCTTAAGAAGCTCACCAGGACATCGAGGAGGTGTTGTGCAACACTTCTAGAAGATAACAGAGGAGCCCCTGATTGATAGATCAAAATCCATCCAAAAGATTGTTAGGCATATTCCAAGACTAATTACAAAGGAGCATAATCGAAATCTAAATAAACCTATCTCCATGGAGGAAGTTGCTTAGGATGTCCAAGAGATGCCTAATGGTAAGGCACCTGGCCCAGATGGTTGTACCATTGATTTTTTTAAATCCTTTTGGGAAGTGGTAAACAAGTTGTTTTTGAAGTTGTGGAAGACTACCATGACTCAACCACTATCCTTAAATCTCTAAACTCCAAATTTATCTCTCTAATCCCGAAGGAGGAAAAATATAGTACTCGAGACAAGTTATGACCAATAGCCATATGTAATGTTGTATATAAGATTATATCGAAATTTGTAGCCAACCACATTAAAATGGTTCTTCCTATCCTGATCTCAAAAGAACAGTCTGGCTCTGTTGAAGGCAGGAAAATATTGGATAATGTTATCCATGCCCATGAGATAGCCCATTCACTTAAAATTATGGGGAAGGCAAGAATGATAATACAACTAGACCTATCTAACACATATGATAAGGTTAGTTGGGAGTATATAGAAGTCATTTTAAATGCCTCTAGTTTTGATAATTGGTGGACTAGTTAGATCATGTCCTTGATCACCTTCCCTAGTTTTTCGGTTTTAGTAAATGGAACTCCTGCTAAACCCTTTATTCCTTCTTGAGGAATTCATTAAGGGGACCATGTGTCCCCTTTTTTGTTTCTTATAATAATGGAAGCTCTAGGGAGAGTGATGAAGGTTGCTGCCAATGAAGGGGATATCAAGGGCATATAACCACACGAAGGGTTCCTAGCAACAACACACCAACAGTTTGTATGATCTGAATGGAAAATGGCATCAACCCATGGTATTCATCCACCCATGTTATTCAGCCACCCATGGAACTTACCCATAGTATTGTAAGTGGCATCCACCTATGGTATTTATCCACCTATGGTATTGTAAGTGGCATCCACCCATGGTATTCATTCACCCATGGTATTGTGACATCCACCCTTCGTATTCATTCACCCATGGAATTGATCCATGGTATTGTGACATCCACCCATGGTATTCATTCACCCATGGAATTGACCTGTGGTAGTGTAACTGAAAAATACTATAAGTACCAAGTCACATTTTGTAAAAGGACAGATTGTCCACCACAATGTAACCTTTATCGCTATTACCTGTTTTAATAAAAAATTCTTTGTGGCTTTATTTATTGTGTGTTCTGTCATTTTCTTTCTAACATTGCAGTTCTTCAGATCTTGGGGGCCTCCCCCTAAGATCTGGATCAGTGGTATCGGGGCAGGTTATGATTCCATCGGAATGAGTGTTTCATGCATATTTCAGTTTCAAATTTTTTCAGCAATATTCAACAAACTTCAAGCATGCACTACGACCTCCACAGAGCACTTTCTTAGGCCACAGAGGATGGATTTTCCCTTTTTCATTTTTTTGCAGGAATTGTTTTTTGAGCAGCGAGTTTGCAGATCAGATATGAAACATTTGGTGAAATATTTACAAAAAAATAAAATATCTGGATTCCTTGCGAAAAGATACCAAATTTCAAAAAAAAAAATGGCCGAATCGGAGTCTGGATGAGGGAGATATCGCTCATTTAAAATAAGCTATGTTGTAGAATTTTTTTTCTGATGACAACTAGTGGACGGCGACTCTCCTATCATTTTTTTGAAGTTTTTGTGCATAATTTAAAAAAAAATGATTGTATATTTGAGCTCCTCTTGAAAAATCACCCAATTTAAAAAAAAATGGGTTGCATCGAAGTTCGAATGTAGGAGATATCACTCATTTAAAATCAACTATTTTTTCAGAACTTTTGTGATGGTGGAAAACATCGCAACGTGAATCAAAGATTCTAGGGTGTCTAGCTAAGGATTTCCAACACATGGGAAGATGCAAAATGGTCCTTCTACTTCCAAAAACATGTTATAATAAATATTCTGAGTTATATTGACCGAGTTATGTCCATTTTAATTCTGGAGCAGCATTCGAAGTGGGTTCCCATTGGAGACATGCCCTCCCACCCCACTTTTCTAGGCACCTGCTTCACATTCATCATTTTCAGCATAGCAGCATTCGGCTTGGGTTATTTGGAGACGTGCCCTCCCATCCCAGGCTATGTAGGCACCTGCTACTTCATCAACGATCAACAACACAGTTATGGGTCAAACGCACAAAATCCTTGTCATCAAAGTCCATTTGCTAGGCCGCACACTGTTAGTATCACAGTTGGTCACAAGCATTATAGGGTATCTCTATCCTCAGATCTTCATTTGTCATGGTTATGGGTCATCCACAAACCCAATTTTCATCGAAGTCCATTTGCTAGGCCATGCACTGTCAGTATCACAGTTGGTAACAAGCATTATAGGGTATCTCTATCATTGGATCTTCATTCATCATGGTTATGGGTTAACCACATAAAACCCTTCTCTTCATTGGGTCTTCATATTCAACAAATGCTTCGCAGGAGGGAACTTCACGCAATGGGGACCATTGCTTCTTAAGGATGGAGGAATGATCTGAATGGAAAATGGCATCAACCCATGGTATTGTAAGTGGCATCCACCTATGGCACTTATCCACCCATGGTATTCATTCACCCATGGTATTTTCCCATGGTATTGTGACATCCACCCATGGAATTGACTTGTGGTATTGTGACATCCACCCATGGTATTCATTCACCCATGGAATTGACCCATAGTATTGTGACATCCGCCCATGCTATTCATTCACCCATGGAATTGACCCGTGGTATTGTAACTGAAAAATACTATAAGTAACAAGTTGCATTTGTAAAAGGACAGATTGTTTGCCACAATGTAACCTTTATAGTTATTATCAGTTTTAATAAAAAGTTCTTTGTGGTTTTATTTACTGTGTGTTCTGTCATTTTCTTTTTAGCATTGCAGTTCTTCAAATCTTGGGGGCCTCCCCCTAAGATCCGGATCAGTGGTATCAGAGGGGGGAGGCCCCCATGATCTAAAAGATTGAAAAGGATTTTGGGGGAGAGGCCCTCGAGATATGAAAAATTGAAATGCAAGAAGAAAAATAGGAGAATGCCCTATAAACAAAACCATAAAGAAACATTTTATTAAAACATATAATAACTGTAAGGACTACATTGTGGTGGACAAACTGTCCTTTTACAAAATGTGACTTGTTACTTATAGTATTTTTCAGTTACAATACCACGGGTCAATTCCATGGGTGAATGAATACCATGGGTGGATGTCACAATACCGCTAGTCAATTCCATGGGTGAATGAATACCATGGGTGGATGTCACAATACCACAGGTCAATTCCATGGGTGAATAAATACCATGGGTGGATGTCACAATACCCTGTAATGCTTATGACCAATTGTGATACTAACAGTGTGCGGCCTAGCAAATGGACTTCAATGACAAGGATTTTGTGCGGTTGACCCATAACCATGATGTTGGTTGTTGATGAAGTAGCAGGTGCCTACATAGCCTAGGGTGGGAGGGCATGTCTCCAAATAACCCAAGTCGAATGCTGCTATGTTGAAAATGATGAATGTGAAGCAGGTGGCTACTAAAGTGGGTTGGGAGGGCAAGTCTCCAATGGGAACCCACTTCGAATGCTACTCCTTGATGGAATCCTAGAATGAATCCCAAGTGGGTGTGGCTAAAAATAGTGAGCCTGTACTTTCATCCTTTTGCTCGCAGTAGGTTTCCCACCAGTCTTTGACATGGGGCGCTGCTTTGAGAAGAGCAAAAATAATCTTTCCCGACTCGAAAAATCATGAACAAACAAATAACCCTCTAGCAGATTTATTTATCGACGACATCTACTTCTATCTAACCCTCGAATATGTGGATTTCAAAATTAACTTGTACCTTAAACGATGTGGCGTTTTCAGAGTAGCTATTGGAAGCCGATGCGTCGCCCCTAGGTAGCCGCTGAAGGATCTGCGCAAAGCTATCCATCATCACGTTCCTTTGTTGCTCGAGGGCTTCTTCAAGCAATATTTTAATAGGATCTCATGCCCCCTTGTCTTTCTTTTCATCTTCCATGGGAGGCCATCTGGATTTGCGAGGCTGGTCTTGCAAAGGTTCGACCAACTCAAGCCCTAACTCCTTATATCTCGACCTCGTTGGGGACATGCAAAGAAAAAAGAGAAAAAGCAGACTGGTCTGATACCATTGTTCGACATCTTGGGGAGAGGCCCCCAAGATATAAAATATTGAAATGGATTTTGGGGGAGAGGCCCTCGAGATCTGAAAAATTGAAATGTGAGAAGAAAAATAGGAGAATGCACAATAAACAAAACCATAAAAAAACTTTTTATTAAAACAGATAATAATTGTAAGGACTACATTGTGGTGGACAAACTGTCCTTTTACAAAATGTGACTTGTTACTTATAGTATTTTTCAGTTACAATACCATGGGTCAATTCCATGGGCGAATGAATACCATGGGTGGATGTCACAATACCGTGGGTCAATTTCATGGGTGAATGAATACCATGGGTGGATTTCACAATACCATGGGTGAATAAATACCATGGGTGGATGTCACAATACTATGGGAAAATACCATGGGTGGATGTCACTTATAATACCCTGGGTAGATGGTGCTTACAATACCATGGGTAAATTCCATGCGTGGATGAATAACATGGGTGGATGAATACCATGGATTGATGTCATTTTCCATTCGGTTCATTGTAGACGATACCATGTTACATGGTATTCCTATAGTGAAGAAGTCCAGAACATTCAAGACTATCTTGGGCACTTTCGTTGAAGCCTCAAGTATGGAGATCAACCAATCTAAATCCATGATTTTCTTTTCTAATATGCATATTGCTATACAGAGGAATTTTACAGCCATCTTAGGGTTCCAAAGGAAGAGTCTTCCTTCAAAATATATGGGCATCCCTCTCACAGTCAGGGCTTGAAAGAAATCCAATTGGGAGAAGGTTGTGTCAAATCTGGAAGATAGAGTTAAATGTTGGACCTATAGAGCCTTAAACTTAGCTGGAAGGCTAGTTTTGACTAAAGCGGTATTGCAAGCGATTCCAAGGGATATGTTATCAATACTCCTGGCTCCCAAAGGAGTTTGGAAAAAGATAAGGGTGATCCAAAGGAATTTCTTATGGAGAGGAGACAAAGACAAGAGGAAATGGGAATTTCTTAAAACGTGAAATGCATGAAAAACATGATTGCAATAATGTTTTTTCATGTATTTCACATTTTTTTTGTGTAGTAGGGTCCATCAAAAGTATGCAACATGAGTATTCCTTGGATGTACAATTAAATTATGCATCCAAAGAGTACTCCTCGTCCAAATTTGAGTAAAATCATACGGAGATAAGTTGAAAATACGAGTTGAAAAAATAGTTTTTCTTTTTCCCTCCAAAACTTGATGAGTTAATCTAATCTTATTTTATTATTTCCACTATTATTTTATAATATTCCTATAGGAAGCCCATTTTTTATAAGCCTTTGGAAGATATTAATGTGGATTCTTTCACTTCTATGCTTGAGAGTTGGTTGGTTCAACTGAAAACATCCCCAAACACTCAAGATCTAATTCAAAGAAATGATTTCTACACACCTCCAAAAACATATTGTTAGATCCAAATGGGATTGGATAATACAATGAAAATGAAGACTAGGGGTTCAACCAAAAACCCACTAGTGCTACAATGAAGAGACAAGGGCTCAATTTATAGTAAAATGAGGGAGGCAAGCCTCCAAGTGAAAACAACTAGGCTCATTGAGAAAACGGCTAGATCCAAGGCTTGATCCTTGGATGAACTGCGTAGATTTCTATGAGAGAATTCGTTTGCCTTGAGTGAGGAGATGGATTGACCAAAATTTTGATCCCAGACCACAAAAATATTTTTCTTAATTTTTCCCCTCGAGAATCTCTCATTCAAAATAACAATCATGGACCATCCTTTTAAAGCATTGATTTTGTTAGGTCATGGGCCTTTTTTTCTAGACCATCAAAATTTTCCTTGTGCCATTTCCTCTTAGTAAATAGAATTCCCGCAAATTTTTTACTTGACTTTAATATTTGGGAATTTCCATCTTTTTTTTTTTTATCATTTTCACTTGGGGAGAATTTTATTTTCCTCTCATTTTATTTTCTGGCTAATTTTTGGCTAATTAATTGCCAGTTTTTTGTGAAAAATGGAAAAAATAGAAAATGAGGGGTTAAGACACATATTTTGACCCTCATAGTGATTCTAATAGAAGGTTGAGGTGTTGAGGTCTAATTTTTAGAAATCAATACCCCCTGCAACTTCTATAGACAACTTTTTTTTTTTACATTTTACATCAAATAATTATTAAAAATCTCATATAGTGGAAATTTTTAATAATTAAAAGTCGACACTTTGACATAACCAAATTTTGTGAAACTTTAAACATGATATAGTATGGTATTTTACATTGACTTTATACACTAAGAGTCACCTAAGACTTTACCATCAAGCCTCACTCTATCTTTGGGGGATATTTGTGAGAAAAACTTAACCAATTATTTAATGTTGAGAAACATAAATAATTAGCTAAGGAAAAAAAACTCCCTATAGTGAAATATCTCTAGAAAAATACTAGGCTACATAGGTGTGTTACATGAGTTAATTTTCATCATACTAGAATCATTTTTACAATATCCCTAAAGGTTTGGATAATTTGTACCTTATTTTATTAATGCAATATAGTCTTAGTTTGTGCACAATTATTTTCTGATTTGTTGAGTTTGTGAATGTGTTATAGGAATACTTCTGAGAGAAGGAAACCCCCCTTCATCTTAGAAGTAGTGCCTTAACTTATATATTTTTTGTCGTATATTACATTTAATTTCATTTTGTGTCTTGTAGTTGCCATTGAATTTGATTTACTGTTGCATGTGTGATGTACCAGTAGTTCATTATTGTCATTAATTTTCTTATACTATTTGTGGTTTTATTAGAAATGACTCAATTTATACCCCATGCTGAATAAACCACTAATTTCAATGACCCTCTAAACATAGAACTTTCAGCATTGTGTCTATATGAAATCCCTAGTCTATTGGTTTCATTAATCACTACTTACGGTGAATGATATGTTGAGGATGCTAGTATTTGTAACACCCTCCTCCCACATCTACCCAAGTAATCATCCAACCGAGGTAAACCTGTGACGAAGAGTTTGATATGATTCAAATCCCTATGTATCAGTTAAGGAAGTGGAACTGGCTGAACACAGCCAACCTGACCTTCTACACATGCAACAGAACCCCGAGGAGCCATCCAACCCTTCCAAATGACTAGCCCCTGAGACAACCTGACATTTTACTACATTAAACCCTCATTCTCTCCCATGACATGGGCATGCATGCAACTAGGACTCTCCAGTCGCTCCCACAACAAGGCATGTCTGCGACTGGGGACTTTTCCAAGTAGTTTTGTGCCACTTTTTCAGGGCTAGGACTCAGGCCACTACCCAAAACTCAATGAAACTTTCAAAAATGGAAAGTAACATCAAAACAATGATACAAATGTAAATGCTTGAACAAGGACTTGAATGGACCCCTACTAGCCATGACATACATTTCGTTAAACATGTCAAAAATATGCATTATACAGTTTGAAACAATAGATCTGAGCATAGGGGTCTCACACTTATCTGAGAATCACTAAGAAGCATTGATGCCTCATCACAACAACTAGATTACCATCTATTAATTCATATATTCATTATACATTTATTAATTAATAAAAACATTATGAGAGCCATACATTCTCACTGTCATAAAACTAACTCATAACCAACATATAACTAATAGAAATATCAAGGATATAACAGCCATATAAACCACATATAAACCATTATATTTTCCCATAAAATACCAAGGAGAAAGAGTCCCTATTTATATTTCATAGGTCGACCAGGAATGAGACTTCCACGAACCACCCAACCATACATTGGGTTGGACCAAATCTCTCTTTCAGCCAATCACCCTCGTGCCATATTCCAAGCATGAACATGGCATCTCATAAAAAAAATCAATCAAAACCAAACCAGGTCTTCCATAGGCCAAACCAAATAAACCCCAACCAATGATTCCATCTCATGTTCGAACATCACTCACCATTACCAGATTGGTCTCTACCCAAGTTGCCCAGGGCTCTAAAGAGTTTGTTCCAACCATGGCTTCCAGGACTAGTAACTCAACCCATAGTTGTCGTTGGGCTTCCAGAGCATTTGTCCAACTAGGGATTTGAGGATTAGTAACTCAACCCACCAAGGGCTTCAAGAGCGTTTTTGAAACAAGGGCTTGCAGGACTAGTAACTCAACCTAAGCTGTTACAGGGCTTCAAGAGTGTTTGTCCAACCAAGGCTTTCAAGAACTAATAACTCAACCCACAACCAAAGGAAAATGAAAACCAACCAGAAAACAAAAGTGAAACCCACAACACCATGACTATCCAGGATATGGAAAGGCTAGAAAAAAACACTATCAATCTAGGCAATCCTCCATGTCAATGATGGATCATGACCAAATAACCACATGCATATATCATGCATGCCAAAAGTAGTAAGGAAATCATATATGCAACTCGGTATCTACAAGAAAAACCTGTTGTAGCTACTAATCTCGATGTCCTCTTGCACTTTCCTTCTGTTCCTTTGCCTTCTTACTCCAAATCCCAAGTATGCCACAATCCTCCAAGAGTTATCCAAGAAAAACTCGAAGTGGCTAAGAGCATGAGAGAGAGAGAGAGAGAGAGAGAGAGAGAGAGAGAGAGAGAGAGAGAGAAAATGAGAGCTCAAAAACAGAACTGATCAAAAGCCATGAGCTGATCCTCGGAAGATTTGTTATTAATGAGGCCTCTATTTTCGTCAAATTTTCATTATTTTCTTTCATTTTCCTCCTTACATGCAACTTGTGACCTTTCACCTCCCTTTTCTTCTATTTTCCATTAATTCCATAAATAAAATGCCAATTAATGCCACTTTTCCTTTCTAAATCCATTGCCTTTTCCAATTTCGATAGCCATTAATAAATCGAATGAATACCCACTAGGATGTTTTTCCCAACATCCAGCTTGGAAATCATGTCCTATGACCAAGGTCTTATTTTACCTTTATTAAATTTTACATGGATTGTTTACCAGGGTTGTTACAATATTATTTTGGTGATTTTTGTTTTGATAAAAAGTTTTCAATTTGACAGACAAAGTGGATCCAGTAGAACACTATTGAACGTAATGATACATTCAACTCATATTTTTTTCCTTAGAATATCCACTGTTGGATGAGCAGTTGATTTAAGAATGATTTTATAGTTAATTTGTGTGTGTATCTTTGAGATTTGTCATGCATATATATAGTACATGGTACCTCACAAATATACTAACTTGGATTAACAATAAACATACCAAATTACTATTGTATAATTTTCTTGAAATTTTTTTCATCTGTCACAGTGTCCTGGCATACCACTGTCTCCACCTTGTTCGGCTTACCTCACATGCACTTTCACTATTTTTTTCACTTTCCTTCACCGTTTCTAGGATGAGCGTCAAAGGAAACCACTTCCTTTGACTACATCACATATGATACTAGAGCTTCATGGCATATAGGGGAGAAGTCATTTTCCGAAGAGATAGTTAGGGAGATACCATTATGAGTGGAATTAAAAATAAAATATGCATTAATCACAACATCTCTGATCGAGACTTTTGTAACTGCATTCACATTAGGACCGTTAAATGCATTTCTTTCCTTATTAGAGCCAAAATCCTAAGGTTCATAATGTAAATTTCCAACATAGAACTCCTACACCCAAAAAGACCAATGTTTATGAGGACTAGTGTCATAATCAATGAGCTCGAAATTTGAATCCTCTATCACCACATGCTACAATTTTTAGGACAGGAAAAGGCATCGAGAAAATGAATGACACACCCTCTCTAAGTTTCACTAACCACCTACACACCTGAGAACTACCCCTGTAAAAAGCCTTCTTAAAAAGAAGTGAGCTTAAACCATAGAAGAAAAACCAAACTTATTCTCTTGTGGTCCTTTAATCATCTTATATACATCAATGCATGATTAATTACATTTATAAAAATAAGTTGTATTAATATAATATTTATTACTAGCATAGATCCATCTTAAGTACAGATCTAACATGAGGCTAGAGGGATGAAATTTCTCATGCGCTGAGAGGGATCAAATTTCTTCACATGCAAACTTCTTTAGAGTGAAAAATACAATGTGTAATTTTTCATTGTTTAAATTGTATTTTTGAATAGGACCAAATAATCATTTTAATAAAAAAACCTATTTTTTCATGATATATATATAATTTTTTTTAAAATGATATACAATCTATACATAACTGAAATTAAAATATTTTACATAGCATATACAAAGAGACATTTTATCAAAGAAAATTAGTTAACATAGATCTATTAAATCTCCTATTGAAATATTTTTGAAAAGTATAACGTTTAAACACTTACTCACATTTTTTAAGCACATTTTATTATAATAATTATTATTATAGACCACATTATTTTTCTATTTAGAGAACGTGCCAATTCAACTGGATGGATAGACGAACAAACTTACACATCCCCTCAGAGTGATAGATGAACAAACTTTCACATCCCCTCAGAGTGACAGAAGAACAAACTTACACATTCCCTCATTCAACTAGATGGACAGACAAACAAACTTACACATCCCCTCAGAGTGACAGACGAACACACTTACACATCCCCTCAAAGTGATAGAGGGACAAACTTACACATCCCCTCAGAGTGATAGACAGACAAACTTACACATCCCCTCAGACTGGGTTGTAGAATGAGCCTCTCGGCTCAATAACTTGAAATAGTATAAATATAAGTTTTAAAAAAATAAAGTGCATTGGAAAAAAAAATAAAAAAATACAAGTGAAATTTAAAAAAAAAACATGTTAGCTTTAAAGTAAAATATTTAAATTTATGTTTTACTATTAAAATTGAAAGAAAAAAAAATTATTATATGCCAGTAATAACACTAAAAGGATTTACTTTAAAGAAAATATAAGCCTATTTTAAAATGAAAAAAAATAAAATTTGGATTTAAAGCAAATACAAATTTATCTTCTTGCAGAGAAGTTCAAACTCATGGTATGCCCAAAGGGGAATTAATATTTAAATATCTTGATATTCAAATTATGACAACCTCGCACTTGGATCTTGATCCTTTGTAGTTTATAAGAAGAAAAATAATGAATATTCATCTATGCTCATAATTTATTAATAAAATAAAAAAATAAAAATAAAAATTTAATTAGTTGGTATTGAACAAAAAAATATTAAAGTTTATTGCATTGAGAGGAGCTCTCCATCCAATAGGGAAAAATAAGAATTTTGACTTGTCAAATTACAAAAACAAAAGAAAATAAAAATAATAATTAATAATTAAAATAAAATTGAGGTAAAATAGTCAATTTACTCTTAGGAGTTTTTGGGATCTAGGTTTGACAGCCTATGCTTTTGTTAAACCACTTGAGCCAACCGTTTTATATATATATATATATATATATATATATATATATATATATATATATATATATATATATATATGCTTTTGGCAATACACACATCTATATATTTTAGTAGCCCAGTCCATCTTAATTCCATATTTACCAAGAGGAGCCCACAATCTCGAAGCTTGAAAATTGTAACCTAGATTTCCAAAAATTCATGGTGAATTTTTTCAAAATCATGCAGAGATTTTCATTATTTTTCGGGTGAAATTGTGGCCTCATTAGATTACATCTTTTTTTAATAATATTTAAAAATAAATATTTATTTTTAAAATTAAATATTATAATTTACATTGTTCGATAATACGATTAAATATTATGATGATGATGATGATGATTAACGTCCATTGAGACCAAACTTTGTTCTATTAGACCTAAAGAAACGAATTATTTATTTTGATTTAAGATTTTATTTCTATGCTGAAAAAGCTTGGAGAGAAGACTCCCAAGCTCATTGTAATTTTGACAATGTAAAAGGCTAGGAAGGTCAGTATTGCAACAAAGATTTTGAAACTGAGATCTAATGTGGTTGTATGCGGGGCACTCTAAGAGGAAGTGATTTTCATCCTCGATGTTCGTATTCTCACAAAGATGGCAGAACCTTTCCATCCATGGTGTTTTAGGAACTGCCCAACGACCCGTTTCACTATGGAGCTCATGAGAGTTTGTTCTAATCTTGGCTATATTAATTTTCTTCTTTGAGCTAGTTAAAATAGAGAGATACTTTTGATCTTCTAGGGTGGGGTTGATGACCTCCTTATAATATCTTAATTTTCTTTTAGCTGCTAAATCTTTCTCACACCACATTTTTTCTTTGAACTTAGAAGTAACAATATTTTTAATGTTATTAATGTTTTGCAATGCAACATTCTCGTCGATCTCCCAATGGTTTAACCAGGCCCTGGTGTCTTTATACCAACCTCATTTGAGCCTTAGGTGGTTTTGGCTGGAATTTAAAGTTAGCTTAGGAAGTCTATGGTCTCCTATGTTATTGAGTTTGTGCTTGTACAACAGAAGCCTAGTCATAGCTAGGCTCTTGATAGGGGAAAGACCCACTTCTATAAGGAGAATAGGATAGGGTGTGTTGCTTTTAATTTTGAGGTTATACGTTATAAAACGCTTCTGGATTTGCTCAATCTTTCTCCAGGATTCTCTAGAGATGCTACAACCCCAAACCTCACATCCATATAAGATAACCAGAGTGACTAAAGATTCAAAGAGGAACTGCTTTCTATTCCACATTACGAGGTTTTCCATTTTACAATTATTTTCAAGACCAAAATAATATTTCCATCCCCCATTAATCCTTTTCTCAATGCTATAGTTCCAGTTGAGCTTGTGATGAATATCAATTCCTAGGTACTTGTAGGAAGACACTTCCTCCAAGTTACTATTATCATACATAAAATTAGCGTAAGAGTCCTTCTTGGATTTGATAATCATAACTTTTGTTTTGTTAGTGTTAACAATCATACCCATGGTAGAGCAAAAATCCTTAAGAAGTATAAGTTTCTTATCAAGATCAGATGGGAACCTTGCGAGAAGAACAACATCATCAGCATAGAGAAGAAGGATGATGACTATCCCAGCTAAGATCGTGCCAGCGCATCCTGCTTCCTCTAAACAACCTTCTAGCTTGTCGACGTAAATGCCAAAAAGGGTAGGAGAGAGTGGGCAAACTTGTTTAACTCTGATATTACACTTAATATCTTTCAACCACCCCTCATTTCTCTTTAACTTGGAAATTACATTCTCGTATAACCTTATAGCGAAAACTCTCAAGTCAAAAGGAACCTTTAGCTCTTCTAATCTGTTCCAAAGGTTGTTTCTAGGAATCGTATCGAAAGCCTTTCTAAAGTCCACAAAGCAACAAAAGAGATTGGATTTATCATTGTGGCATTCCTCCACAATGATCCTAAGCGTAACGAGGTGTTTTGTTGTGGAGTGTTGCTTTCTAAAACCCACTTGGCCTTTAGCCTGCTTACCTTCACTTTCAAGCCATATGCTCAACTTCCTTTCCAAAACAATACCATAATTTTCTGATAATTAGAGGGTTTATTTATATCCCCACTCTTAAAAATAGGGATAATGAGGCTTTGAGTCCATGGTTTAGGGAACCCTTGCTTGACCGCTTGATTCAAAATCTTGTGAATGTGGGGGATAAGGACAAGACCTCCAATTTTTAAGATTTCTGCCTGGTATCCTTCAATGTCCTTAGCTTTCCCATTAGCCAAGTGATTAACCCCAAAATCAATGTATTCCAATGAAAAGACTTCTTTCATTGTGAGCGGGTTTCAAAGTTATCCATGACATTTGGAGATTCATAAAGCTTTTTAAGATAGGAATTCTAGTCGTGTAAAGCAATTTTATTATTATCTTTAGTTTTCCTAGTTAGAATTTGCCTCCAGAATTTCTTAGGAGCTGCCTTAGAGAGGTGTAAGAGATTCTCTTGTCTTTTACGAATATACTGCTTTTTTTTCCTTTTAGTTAGGGCTTTGTATATTTTTATCTTGCCAATTTTAAGATATTCATCAACAAATTCCTTAATTGCTCTCCTCGCACTTTTACAATCCTTGTCATTAAATATTATTAAAAATAGATATTTATTTTTTAAAATTTAACACTGTAATTTGTATTTGTCAATTCTAAAGATAAATGTTATAATTTGTCTTGGCAGGGACTAACATTAATTATTAATTTTTTAAATAAGATATTAATTTTAGAAAGTGAAAAATAAATATTTTTATTTTATAAAACAAAATAGAAAAATGTATAATGTCTTTCACACATATAAAATGAAATTTATTATTATTTTTTAATTAATTTAAAAATATAATATAATTTTAATTATGTATTATATTATTAAATTTGATATTTAAAAAATATTAGTTTTTAATAAAGATTCATTTATTTATGATTTTTTAATTACGGTATTATAGTTAATATAAGAAATATTGATGATAATTTCTTTAAACCATCTTAAATAAGGAACTATCATTTAATATATATTTTTCATGTGATCTCCATTTGTTATGACTTTTTAGTGTTTTTTTCTCCGTTTTAAACTTCTAGATTTTCCTGTGTTGCTCTTAATTAATTTTTTTGGAAATTTGAGGGGGTATTATATAACTATACATTATTAATACAGACTTTGTTATTAATAGATTTTTTTTAAATGTTTAGTGTTTTCTTGTTTTTAACTCATATATTTCTTTTCCACTACATGATAAGTCATAATTTTTACTATTTATTTTGAATTTGTTAAAATCTTTATATTATATTAATATTGTTATATGATTACTTTTTTTAATTAATTTTTAAATATTATTTAATTTAAATTAATTAAAATGTTAAACATTACATTACAACAACTATTGGAAAATATTTCTCAACACAATTAAAATTTAATTTATATTGTAATATTATATTAGCTTTTTTAAAAATAATATAAAATACATTTTGTTTTTAAAAATAATATAAAATACATCTTTTTATAAAATTAATTAATATTCATTATTTATAAATCACTATGGCTTCTTTGTAAGGGTCACTTTTTTATTTTTTAAAATTATATACTAAATCGAAATTTCTACAATATTTTTTAAAGTGTTATGTAAATGGTATCTAAAGTGATTATTTGAATTCCAACATTTTTCCATTCTGAATGTATTTAGAAAACATAAATAATATACTACAATTTATGAAAGTGCCGCAATTTTCAAGAAAAATGATAATACAACACGCTTCTTTATTATTATTTGATAGGTTTATAATTTTGATATTGTTAGCACTCCAGGAAACTCTCCTAGGTTGTAAATCAGAGATGCCTGGTAACATGTAATCTTCAATATTGTTCTCTGAACTACTGGAATAAATGATGGTTCGGATCAAGTTGGATAACCATTTCAGGTCCTTTTTTCCTCAAGATATGCATGAACACCCCCAATAACACAAGGCTTTAGACTGCAAATGCTCAATAGTTTGTAGATTTAATGGATAGATGGAGAATACTGATAATAGCAACAGATTGCATACATGAACACATATGAATGGCTAGCTATAGGCAACAAATGAACTTACTGACTATATGGCAGATGCATATATAATAACACATGTAAATGGCTAGCTACAGGCAGCAAAGAAGCTTGCAAATCTAATAAATCAAAGCAGAGATAAGATGTCAGTTATTTGGCCTTAAACACAGAGAAAACTTGAACAAATTTTTCAGGTGCAAGCATAGAACAGAAGAGAAATGGACCTTGAACATATAACGGCAAAAGAAGCTTGTATTACTAAAGAATGCAGATGAGAATCTTGAAGAAACAGAGGAGGAATAATCTCCAATGGTTGAACCCTTGTTACATCTAGTTTTCCACCTTTTATAGGCCGTTTACAATGGTTCTGAGCCTTTTGAGGCTTCAGGTGTCTTAATCTATCCCTCTATCTTGTTTAACCATTTGATTCCCTCAATAGGCCGCATGACTCAGTGGTTTTCCTCTTATGACAAAGGAATAACCATATTCAGATATTTTGGGCAGCTTGCTATGATGCTTGGGAGCTCTATCATGCCAGAGATGCCCATAATGTTTGTTAAGATGGCTGTTGCACTGGCAGGACCGTCGATGCTCCATCATCTCGTTTGACTCAGGTTGCAGCATGCTGTAGCCCCTCTCTTTCCCTTTTCGGGATCTGTCCACCAGCCGCTGTATCCTGGCCGAATCCCTCTTCTGGCATGTAAACATTTCTGCACAATGCTTCTAAGGATGGTTGGTCCCCTGATCTTGCAAATGGGGTGGCTGTTGGGCCTATGAAATCCCTGCAACAGTCCCTTTCAAATGATAATCATGAATGTTTTCTTTTTCATACATAAAACGTTGCAACTGTGTCAATCCCGCCCTTCACTGTTCTTTTCGAACCTCAGAATTCCTTAAACATGGCCTATTCTCTCATCAGTTTCGCCCTTGGGTCGTTGTCATCTATCACAGCCGGCCTAGTCCCCTTGTACCCCTTGTATCTTGAAATACTTAAAAACACGGGAAATACATGAAAATTGGCCTCCCTCCGGACTTCCAATCTTATGGATTTCATTCCCCAAACCTTTTCGGGTCCGAGCCTCATCGCAATCAGCTTTACCATCTATATAGAGGCCCTGCTCCTTTGCAATATTCCGATGCAATCTGATCACAATCGCATATCACTCTAGCCAACGGTCTTCATATAACACAACGTATGTTCTTACCGATTGCGAACTTGCGATGCGATGTGGGCCCCCAGACCCCTGGTAATGTCCCGCTGCGATGTAACGATGTGATGTGATTGCAATCGTTGATCGCTCAACGCCGGGGCTTTATAGATTATGCTCTCCATTGCTGCAACTGCTGATGTGACTTTCCGATTCACTGTCCCTTTAGCTTGGCCGATTGCGATTTAGCCGGTTAGATCTGGGCCGTTGATCAGCCAGATCTAACAGCAGTTGTGCGTTGCTCTATTCGTGCCTGCAATATTATGTTTTTTCATTGTTTTGGAGTATTTTAGCCTCCCGATAGCGTCCTTCCACCCTTCTGAGGGCTTTTGGGATATGATTGTTTTCGGTCTTGGGAGGATCTTAATCCACTCTTGAAGAATTTAGGAGTGTTTTGGGTCCATTTTTTGGCCCAAATGCCAACAAAGCTAACACTAGCTCCTTCTGGGGATGAAATCCTCCCCGTGAGGCTTCAAGGATCTTAGAGCAATGCCTTTCCTGTAAAACAAAATTAAATCTTCCCCTAGTGTTCCATTGGGCATGGAGTCTATTTAGCATAAACATAAAAACTGAAAGAAAAAATATGTACAATAATAAGGTTTTAAGGCCTTAAATGAAATAGAGTTTCAAGAACCGCCCATTTACCGGGCTACCCAAAGTATCTCCTCCCTCCAAATTGTGCAGGATGAATGTATTGTTGTGTTGAACTTGAGCAATGACAAAAGGACCGGTCCATAAGGAGTTGAACTTGCCATGGTTACCTTTCTTTTCCTTCAATGCATCCCATTTGAGCACCTAATCACCAACTTGGAAATTGTCCACTTTTGCCTTCCTGTCAAAGGTTTCTTTTAGTTTCTTCTGATGGACTTGTGACTTCTCAACCAGCTGCTCTCTGATCTGTTGTAATTCAACTAGGTTATTCATTCTACTTACCATATCATTTTCTTCATCTTGTTCTTCTTGCAAGAAATTAGCCACCAGGAGGATCAGATGGATAGGGAAAACAACATCAGCGCCATAGACCAGTTTAAATGGAGAGTTCCCTATGGAGTTTTTGATGGAAACTCTGTCAACCCATAGTGAAAACTTCAACTTGGAATCCTAGCTCTTTTTGTTGTCTTCTAACAGTTTTTTGATTATCCTTACCAAACTCTTGTTAGATGATTCTTCCAGGCCGTTGCCTTGAGGATAATATGGGTAGAATGCACCACTTGAATGCCCATGGATTCAGCCATGTCCATCAATTCTTTTGCCATGAAAGCTGCTGCATTATCAGTGACTAGTTTGGTTGGGCAACCAAATCTAGTGAAAATATTCTCATTCAAGAACTTTATGACAACTTGATGATTGGAATTTTTAGTAGGTATAGCCTCAATCCACTTGGTGAAATAATCAATGGCTACTAATCCATTTGTGTTGGCCACTGGAATGTGGGTTAATCTCACCTATAAAGTCCAAGCCCCACTGTTGGAAGGAACCATTGACATGTATTAGCTTCAAAGGTAGAGATTCTAGTTGTTGTCTCCCTGTAAACCTTTGGCACTTGTCACAGGCTTTTACGAAGAAAAACACATCAGAGAACAACATAGGCCAATAATACCCAGCCCTTAAGATTTTGTGAGCTGTGGTTCTGCAATAATAATGCCCACCACAGATGCTAGAATGGAACTAGTGTATGACCTCTACAGATTGTTCTTTATCTAGACACCTCAAGAGAATTCCTGATGGGTCTTTCTAGTAGAGCAAATTTTTGTCAATGTAGAATTTGGCTGATCTGAGTCTAGTGGTACGAGCTTGACTTGGACTAAGCCCTGGAGGAACTTCCAGCTTCTGCAAGAAATGAACTATCCTGGAATACCATTCGCATGTGGCTAGGTTCTCAGCTAAGGGTTGATTCTACTTTTGCTCTTCTAATGCTCCTTTTGCTTACTCATCATCTGAATTTAGACCTATGCAATTTATGTCTAACAAGCTGCAATTTTCTTCAGCCATGAGCTTAGCCAAGCCCTGGCCTTTAACAAGCTTAGTGGGCTTCACCTCTATGTCAAATTCTATGAATTTTGCAATCCATTTCACCCTCTCTCCATCAATATCTGGCTGAGTTAAGACATCTTTTACTAAGGCTGAGGGCACATATGCAATTACTTTGGAATGCATAATATAAATCCTGAATGCTTTCAAAGATTTTATGACAGCATAAGCTTGCTTCTCAATAAGGTCATACCTTAGTTCAGCATCCCTTAGAGTTTTGCTGAAAAAGGCCACAGGGTGCTCTATGCCTTCATTTTTCTGCAACAAAACTGCTGCCAGTGTATCATAAGAGGCAAATGAGAAGATACAAAACTCCTTAGTGTAATCTGGGTTGATTAGAGTGGGAGCCTCCATGATAGCTTGCTTGATGGCTTCAAAAGAGCTTCTTGAAGTAGCTGTCCATCTTATCTCTGATCCTTTCTTCAGCATGGAAGTGATGTGCTTTACTAACTCTGCAAAGTTTGGAATGAACCTCCTTACAAAGTTTATCTTACCCAGGAAGGATTGGATGCCCCTTTTCGACCTTGGGATGGACAAGGTCTGAATGGCTTGAACCCTTGCTAGATCAATCTTCACACCTTCAACAGAAACAATATGTCCCAGAAGTTTGCCTTCTTTTAGAGCAAACTGTGACTTCTTTGGGTTTATTGAGATTCCGAACTGTCTACACTTTAGGAAGACCTTTTTCAAATGTTGTAAATGGTCTTTGTGGCTGTTGGAAAAGACTGTTATGTCATCAAGATAAATAAGGACAAACTTGTCCTTCTCTCCCACTAAGGCTATGTCCATGGCCCTCTGAAACGTGGCTCCAACATTCATCAGTCCGAAAGGCATCTTGGAGTACATGAAATTACCCCATGGAGTAGTGAAGGCGGTCTTTTCTTGATCTTCAAGATGTACAACAATCTGATTGTAACCTGAAAATCCATCTAAGAAAGACATGAATCTAGCCCCTGAAACCTTTTGCAGCAAGTGTTCCATCTTGGGCAGGGGATAGTTATCTTTTTTAAAGCACTTGTTCAGATTTTGGAAGTCGACACAAAACCTGATTTCTCCACTTTTCTTCCTTACCACCACAAGGTTGGCTATCCACTTCAAATACCTTATGGGAATTATTATTTTGGCATCCAACAACTTCTTGATTTCTTTCTCAATCAAAGGCAGTAAGAGAGGGTTGACAAGTCTTAATTTCTGCTTAAAAGGGGTCGTGTTCTTTTCCAGTGGGATCCTATGTTGGATAATGTCTGGGTCATAGGTTTTAAGATCGTTGTATTCCCAGGCAAAAATATCAGTGAATTGGTTCATGAGGGTGCAATACTCAGAATTCTGAGTAGAAGACAAATGAGTGGACAGATTGATGAATTTCAGATGGGATGGGCTCCCTATATTATGTTTACAGACAATAGATTCATTCTCTGTTTTAGTTGGCTTGTAGGGCACATAATTATGATCGAAAAGCTTCTATAGAGGCACCAATCCCTTTGGTATGTGATTATTGGGCAGCTGGATGATGCTTTCTCGGCCGATTTCACTTTTTAGCTTGGACTAGCCCAATTCTTCCATGTTTTGATTTTCTTGGTCGATGTGCGTTTCAGCAAATTCCTCAACAACTTGTATCTTGAACCTATTAATTTCCTCATCGTATTCAAAAAATATCCAATATTTGACATTGTTTAGCAGGGAGGTCTATATTTAACTTGAAATTCATATGTCAATTTAGGAGGCAAAGGAGGAACAAACGTACTAGCAGAGACAACAAGGGAGTCGGCACGCTGGTTCTTCATTCTTAGGATATAAGAAATGCTAAAATCTTTGAAAGAATCTTTGAGCCTCCACACCTCATCCCTGTATGCTTTCAACCTTGGATGCTTTGCTTGGAACGTTCTATTTACCTGTTGAATGATGAGGTCTGCATCCCCAAACACTTGCAGGCCTTTGATACCCATTTCTTTAGCAGCGCTTAAGCCCAGGATCAAAGCTTCATACTCTGCTATGTTGTTTGTGACCTAAAATGTTAATTTTAAAGACAGATGAATGTATTCCTGTGTTGGAGACACAAGGACTACGCCTGTCCCTGCAGTTTCTTTGGAATAAGCCGCATCAAAGAACATATCCCAAATTTGTGGGCTTCCATCCTCTGCGATCCGGCAAACTGGTTTCTTGAGCTGTGTGGAGGCCAACTGAAATTCTTTGATGTGAAGAATACATGCTCCAAAATCAGTATCCATGGCATAGATGGGATGATTCTTAGGGTTCTTCTCATCACTGATGATATAAGCCAATTGCGCCTCTCTATATAATCTCTTGCTTTCACCTCCAAAAACTGGGACAGTAGCATAAGACAGATCATTTTGTAATGATCCACCTAGTCTCTTGATCCATCCTCTGGAAAGTAACATGCCGAACTTGGGTGGTACATCTGCTACCACAATATCCATCATCATGCTTTTCATGGGCAGCTGAGACAAAGTGATGGCTAGGTCCTTGATTAATCCTAGACACTTCACTTTTCTAGAGTCAAAAGAGAACAGGTCATGATAAGGCTTGGTAATGTCTAGACCCAGCTCATCCATAACAGCCTTAGGCATTAGGTTATGGATAGCTCCAGTGTCCAAAAGGCATTTGTGGAGGATTTTATCATGAATGTTCAGAGAGACATAAAATGATGGGGAGCTGTCCTCACATATTTCAATCATTTGGTTGAGGATAATAGCTGGCTTGTCATCTTGCAAATTTACAAAATCATTTGAGGCTTGGATGGCTTTAGGCTCAAGGGCTTCAAGGATGGATCTTTTGAAGGACTCACTTTTCACTAGTTCAACTAGAGGCATAGGTATTCTTAGCTTTTCAATTTTTGATTGAAAACTGAAAGGGGAAGGAGACTTGTCAAGGCCTCTTACCTCATGAGATGGAGCTTTGAGGATGATAGGATCAACTGCCAGTTGTTTTTGCTTATTAGCTTGTGGTACTGCATGGTCAGCATCTCCTTGGAAAGTAGTTTCCTTGGCATTATTCATCTTCGACCGCAGATTGTATCTGTGTTGATCAACGGCTTGCAGAATAGCTTCATCATCCTATTCCTGGCCGATCTGGTCATTACATAATGGCTTTTCATATGCAGCTGAGGCCAAAAAGGAAGCATTGCCTTTGTCTTCTAGACAATGAATCTCATCATCTTCCTCGAACTGCTCTTCTTCCATGAATGATTTCTGGAAAGGAGCCTTCACCCTTTGGTCTTCATTTGTATTTTTGTTTCTTTGCAAAATTTGCAACTACTCATTAGCCCTTCTATATGGATTTGGATTCCCAGGAGCAAAGGTATTGGGGACTCTCCCTTTCACAGGATGCTGTTCAACCTTTAATTTGGAAATTTCAAAGGCTAATGACTTGATCATTTTGGTCATTTTATCCATCTTAGGATCAGAGGATGACGAAGACTCTCCCCTCTGTCTTCTTTTATCAGCATTTCCCTTAAGTTTTTCTGCAGCCATGATGTTTGATTCTACTTCCAAGGCTGCATCCTACATGTCAGCCAGAGTAGCACATCGCCTCTCTCTCAACAGTAGGCAGAAGTCAGAGTCAAAAGCATTAGCATAGGTGAGTTTAGCAGAGGTAGTAGTGGGTTTTACTTCAGCTGGTATCTTGTTGTACATGCGGTTAAATCTCTTATTAAAATCAGACAACAGTTCACCATTTTCTCTCTTCAAGTTCCCAAACTCAGTGTGGTAGTAGAGGAGATCCTTCTTATCCCCCCAATGTTTTAGGAATGCATCATCTAAAGCTTCAATATCTACTATAGATCTTGGGGCTTGTTCTCTGAACCATTTTCTAGCCTCCCCATCTAGGCTTTGGACAAAGACTCTCATCCACACATCATCTTCACTAATGTCCAGATTATCAGCATAGCTATAAAATGACTCAAGGTGTTCTTCAATAGTAACACCTTCAGTCCCGGTGAACTTAGGCATATACTTTTGATATTCTCCAGTGGGCATAGCATTCAAAGGAGTGGGCAGTATTAGAGGTTCATACCTAGCAACTATGATTCTTTCCATTTTGGTAGGTGCTTGTGGACCTGCCATAGTTGTAGTAGCTAAAAGAGTACTGGCAGTCTGAATGATAGAGGGCTGAGAAGCGACTAACAGGACTAAAGGAGTATGATGGATAGGAGGTGAGGTTTCCTTTGGGCTTAAAGAAAAAGGAGAACCTAAAGAATAAGGAGCTGGTGAGGTATCCTTTGGGCTTAAAGAAAAAGGAGAACCTAAAGAATAAGGAGCTTTATGAATTTCTAAGAGTTTTTCTTCATTGCTAGTATTTGAATATGTACTCTCAACATGTATTTGTTCTATTGCAGGATTTTCTTGAAAAGATATAGAACATTGTTTAGGTTTACCTGAACCTGATGCTCCTTTCTGCAATGTCTTTCTTACTTTGAAGGTCCTTGTAGGGTCAGGTATTGGATCAGCTTGTGATTTCTGAGGATTTCTCCAAGTGTTCCTCACAAACTGAGCCAGAATTATGAAGTGGAGTCGCCAATAGGTTTGGCCTCTAGTAGAGTCGCTAGATAGATGATTACAACGAAAAATGTGCCCAAACATTGTCTATCATCAAAGTTGGGTCTATGTCATTTCCCAGGGAAGTTGAGCTTCAGTTTCCTCTCCCCGACAATGGCGCCAATTAATGTTAGCACTCCATGAAACTCTCCTAGGTTGTAAATTGGAGATGCCTGGTAACATGTAATCTTCAATATTGTTCTCTGACCTATTGGAATAAATGATGGTTCAGATCAAGTTGGATAACCATTTCAGCTCTATTTTTACTCAAGACATGCATGAACACCCCCAATAACACAAGGCTTTAGACTGCAAATGCTCAATAGTTTGTAGATTTAATGGATAGATGGAGAATACTGACAATACCAGCAGATTGCATACATGAACACATATGAATGGCTAGCTATAGGAAACAAATGAACTTACTGACTATACTAGCAGATGCATATATAATAACACATATAAATGGCTTGCTATAGGCAGCAAAGAAGCTTGCAAATCTAATATATCAAAGTAAAGATAAGATGGAAAATATCTGGCCTTAAACATAGAGAAAACCTAAACAAATTGTTCAGGTGCAAGCATAGAACATAAGAGAAATGGACCTTGAACATATAATGGCAAAAGAAGCTTGTATTACTAAAGAATGTAGATGACAAGCTTGAAGAAACAAAGGAGGAATAATCTCCAAAGGTTGAACCCTTGTTACATCTATTTTTCTGCCTTTTATACGCTGTTTACAATGGTCCTGAGCCTTTTGAGGCTTCAAGTGTCTTAATCTATCCCTCTGTCTTGTTTAACCGTTTGATTCCCTCAATAGGCCGCATGACTCGGTGGTTCTCCTCTTCTGCTAGAGGAATAACCATATTCAGTTATTTTGGGTAGCCTGCTGTGATGCCTGGGAGCTCTCTTGTGCTAGAGATGCCCATAATGTTTGTTAAGTGGTTGTTGCACTGGCAAGACCGCCGATGCTCCATGATCTCGTTTGATTTGGGTTGCAGCGTGTTGTAGCCCCTCTCTTTCCCTTTCCGGCATCTGTCTGTCGGTCGATGTATCCCAGCGAAATCCCTCTTCTAGCATGTAAACATTTTTGCACAACACTTCTAAGGATGGCTGGCCCCCTGATCTTGCAAATGGGGTGGCTGTTGGGCTTATGAAATCCCTGCAACAGTCCCTTTCAAATGATAATCATGATTGTTTTCTTTTTCATACATAAAACGCTACAACTGTGTAAATCCCACCCTTTACTGTTCTTTTCGGACCTCAAAATTCCTTAAACATGGCCTATTCTCTCATTAGTTCCGCCCTTGGGTCGCTGTCATTTATCGCAGCTAGCCTAGTCCCCTTGTACCCTTTGTATCTTGAAATACTTCAAAACACGGGAAATACATGAAAATTGGCCTCCCTCCAGACTTCCAATCTTATGGATTTCATTCCCCAAACCTTTTCGGGTTCGGGACTCATCGCAATCGACTTTACCATCTGTATAGAGGCCCTGCTCCTTCGCAATATTCTGATGCGATGTTGCGATGCAATCTGATCACAATCGCATATTGCTCCAACCAATGGTCTTCATATAACACAACGTATGTTCCTGCTGATTGTCAACTTGCGATGCGATGTGGACCCCCTGACACTTGGTAATGTCCCGCTGCGATGTAACGATGCGATCCGATCACAATCGCTGATTGCTCAACGCCGGGGCTTTGTAGATTATGCTCTCCATCTCTGCGACTGCGGATGTGACTTACCGATTCAATGTCCCTTTAGCTTGGCCGATTGCGATTTAGCTAGTTAGATCTGGGCCGTTGATTGGCTAGATCTAACGGCAGTTGTGCGTTGCTCTGTTCACGCCTGCAATATTCTGTTTTTTCACTGTTTTGGAGTATTTTAGCCTCTCGATAGTGTCCTTCTGCCCTTCTAAGGGCTTTTTGGATATGATTGCTTTTGGTCCTGGGAGGATCTTGATCCACTCTTGAAGACTTCAGGAGTGTTTTGGGTCCGTTTTTTGGGCCAAATGCCAACAAGGCTAACAGATACAAGATGCTTCTTTATTATTATTTAATAGGTTTATAATTTTGAATAATATTAGTAGATTTTTAACCAATTTAATTGAAAAATATGCAAAACTTGTAACAAATAAACTACGACAATAATTTCATTCCAATGGGCACAAAGGGAAAAGGATATCGCTCTGAATGTCATTGAAATAGAGGAATAAATAACTATCAAATGCGATAGATACCAGCATGTTAATCTGGTTAAAATATATTACAACATAATGCAGAATTCTATCTCCCGCTCCTCTGATGGTTGGTAGATGGCTTTACATGACGGGATGTTGGAGTCGTGCCTCTGCCTCATACGATACGGTGACAACTGCCTAGGAACGTTCTTTCATGGGAATATGCAGTAAAAACTTGAATACATTGCTAGCTCCTAAGATTTTATGAACTATGGAAAAATGAGCGGGGCATTCTTCAGAGCCAATGTATGGAGCAAACAAGTTCGTAGTGAAGGAATGAGTGGGCCTTCTTCAGAGCTAAAGTACGGAGCAAACAAGTTCGTAGCGAAAGAATAAATAATTTTCTTTCCTTCGGAGAAAGAATGAATTTGTCCAGTGGAGAGTAAACCAGTAAAGCTCATGTCAATGGCCCTCACCGTGAGTGGCAACGTTTCCATTTTCCCACTTATAATCTCTTCAACCATTCCGCTACCCATCTTCTTTCTATCTTCCAATCTCATTCGAAATTGTTTATGGCTCTTGTTTCTTAACCGACATCTGCCTCTAGTTTGACGGGAAAAGTGACTTCTTTTCGTTGGTGTAGAATTAGAAACAAAGCGATCTGTGGCCTCTTGCATGACTTTCATACCAAACTAGTACAGAGGGAGGGACACCCTCCCGGCATCATGATAGCAATTAAAGAAAGAACATTGGCTGACTGGTTATCGTTATAGAAATCAGAATTTTGTTTGGGCGGGATTTTAAATTCAAATTCAAATTCAAATACTATTAAATGAGTACGTTGGAGTCCAAATCTCTGGTGGTGGTGGCGGCGATCAAGGCCGAGACGGAGGCGGCAGAAAATTCCTCGATGCCCATCAATAGTTAGTGCCTTATCCGTATTCGGATGCAAGGCTATTGTCATCGACTAATCTTTGTCATGCCAGTTGGGTTGTTGACATCTTAGATACATACCATGTTTATTTATGGTGGAAGGGACGACGGCGACGTGACATCAGCCAGAGAATCAGTCGGAGAATGGAAATGGGGAACCTCAAAAAGTCGCATTATAAAATATTCCTTTAATAACAATTAAAAAATAAAAATAATTTTTAATATCGTTTTTATTAAATATACCTATCTTTTAAATATGTTTAAATAAAATTGTTGTATTAAAAATATTTCTATATTTGAAATCATAATATATAAAAGAATTTAATTTATTACATTTTTTCATGGAAATTTTGTTAATTGAAATATTAAAATGAATTTTACTTTATTTACTATCATTATGATGATGATGATGATGATGATGATGATGGTGGTTAACGTCCGCTAAGACCAAACATTGGTCTATTGGACCTAAAGAAACAAATTATTTATTTTGATTTAAGATTTTATTCCTATGCTCAAAAAGCTTGGAGAGAAGCCTCCCGAGCTCACTATAATTTTGACATTGTAAAAGGCTAGGAAGGTCAGTATTGTAACAAGGATTGTGAAACTGAGATCTAATGTGGTTGTACATGGGGCACTCTAAGAGGAAGTGGTTTTCATCCTCGATGTTCCTATTCTCACATATAATTACTATATACATCTTAATATTTTTAATATAAAAACAATTAAATAAAAAAATATAATATTTTATATTAATTTTGTTCACTACCCTTTCTTTTTAAATATTAAATACATCACAATATTTTTAACATAAAAATAACTAAATAAAAAAACTATAATATTTTATACCATGTATTTTATATATATAAATAAGAAAAAATTGCTCACTACCCTTTCCTTTTAAATATTAAATACATCACAATATTTTTAACATAAAAATAATTAAATAAAAAAATTATAATATTTTATACCACGTATTTTATATATAAAAGATAAGAAAGAATGTTCCATGGACAATAAGCGATATGGCATGGATGATTCACCATGTTCTCACAGTAAATTTAGCCATCTTTATATTTGTTTATCCAAATTTCGCATTCATTTTATACTTATGCTAGTTATAATTTATGATTCACCATGTTCGCCATATTTATATTTGTTTACCCAAATTTCGCATTCATTTTACATTTTTGCTAGTCATAATTTATGTAAAAGGTTAAGTCGGAAGGCCAAAGTTGGTATTTAAATTATAGTATTTTTTTTATAAGTTTAGTAGATTTTCTTCATTAATTATAAAGCAAATTTACAACACATAGATTAGCTAGGTGGCCTCAACTTGTCCGGTGGGAAATCAAGTCTACTGGTCACCTATCCGCAAGTCTGTTGGTCACCTATCCGCATTGTATGCCATCCAGAAAAAAAACAAAATCAGTGTTTCTAAGCTATATAAGCCTTAGATTCTTGTCCATTCTCTAGAGATCTACATACATATATATATTTGCGTAAGGAAATGTAAAAGCTATCCACATATATAGAAAAACCATAAAAGTAGATTGTATATTCATGCTGCTCAGCAGAAGCGGATTCCACAGGCGCTAGATCTTTGACATTTGGCCCCAGCATCTTAGTTTGGATCAGTATACAAGGCATATGCCTCTCAATTTGACCAAGTCTAACATCATGTTTGTGCCGTTGGAACTGCACCTTCTGGGATTCTTGTTTGTAATTTGGCATGCCTTGGACAGTGACATCCATGCCCACCAAAATATGTTCCATAGCCTTACTCAATAGACTTTTCATCAACCAATATAGGTAGAGAGTTTGTTTGATTTGGGTGATTCTACCCCTCGTGTTTCTAGGGTCCGGCACGAGGGTTCTCCAGTCCTCCATGTCCGTGTCTGTCTCACTCTCTTGTTGTATTTATTCTTCCCAATCATCTAACAGTTTCCAAATTTCCTCATTGGCGCCTTCAAAATAGGAAACTTCCGCTTCACTTATAATCCTTTCAACTGATTTTCTACCTCTGCATCCCTCAGACGTGCCGGTTCCATGTCCTTCATGGTTGCTTGGGCTCTCCTTCCATGACCATGGGTTTTTGTAGGATGGGCCATGGTTTTTCTGACTCCACCTTGTTCATTGAAACAAACCATAAGCCAATTACTATTCAACAAAATACGACAGGGAGCTTTCACACATGTGGTAGGAGTACCTCGCACCAACCCAACTTTCTTAGACACACCCCTGCTAGTTTTAATGCCTGACCTTTCGGGGTCGCAAGTCAGTTCCCCGAAGGGGCCCAACCCACAACCAACACCAGTGGATGCATTTCACTTAAGCCACCTCTTCTCAGCTTCAATTTGGTGTGTTTCTTCCCCTTGGTTCCAGGTTGCTAAACACCACTTCTTACCAACTCTCTGCCAACCTTGGCTACATGGAAAATTTTAGGGGCTAATATTCGCCCATGGGCTAATTTTCTATACTTTTTCCAAAAAGAAGATTTGCTAATTTCCATTTTTTTGTAAAAATTATTTGCCCAAATTTTATAGAATCAAATTATTTTACCCTAAAAATCGCCAAAACATTATATACAGACTATATAAAAGTATTATAAATTTGAATATTTTTACAAAAAATTCTCCAAACAATTTATAGATTTCATATTATGGACTAGTGGGATTCACCAAGGTTTTTCTAAACTTTAAGATAAATTTCCATCCTTAAAATTTTCCCTGCTTGGCTAGCATACCCTTGACCCTCTACTGGGGACGTGAGAGGAGGACCCAACCCAATCTTCCACCTATCCCTAAGCCCCATGACGCTGCTATCGCCAAGTTGCCTACCATAGCCAATTCCATTCCCTTGCCAGACTTCCCACCCATAATTCTCAACCTTCTCCCTCATGTCGGGGTTGCGACCTACCTCTTTGTGACTACGCATGGACCTAAAGCAGAGGCTACCACCCAACATGCAGATGGGTTGACCAACTCTACCCCCAAGGCTCATCTCCCTAGCTTTACCAGCAAGACTCCTACAAACTACAAAACTTGGCCCTTGGCCCAGTGCCAACAGAATTCCCATATGGGAAAGAAAAACTTCAAAGCAAAGCGAAATAGATAGCATGCCAAATGAGTGCGAGAGACAGACATAGAGCCAAACATATGCCACCAGCCCACACCCCCAACACTTCTCAATTTTGCAATTCTCCCCCATACTTCCTCCCCTCGCCCCCATACTAAAACTAGAGAAGGTCAACATTACGAGAGTGGAAATATGTCTGAGTACATACCCATTACCCTTCACGCACAGTCGATAGGCTTGTTGCAGATGGTAGCGCCACAGTCCCCACCCGATGCACCAGTCTCCGCGCTCGCAAACATTCCGAACACCACCAACCTTCCCTCCTTCCTTATTACCAAAACCATCGTTGTCTTTACTCCCTCTGCCACCTTTCCCTTGTACACTGCATGCCATCATGCATAGGGCCACCACACCCATCGCCTCGAGCGTGGGGGACAGTGGTACTATATGCTGTTGTACAAACCATTACTCCCTTGGCTGAGTGGTTAACTGTCGGCTCGCACCCCGATCTGGGTAAATTATAGTATTTATTATTTATATAAATTTTTAAATTAAATTTGAAAAGTTTTGCATCAAATATATAAAATTATTATTATTATTATTATTATAGTAAAATTTAATAAATGATGTTTATATATATTTATATATTAATGAAATTATCTATATTAATTGTAAAATTTATGGTGAGATTAGGAGTTACATTATGAAAATTTTCAATTTTTAGTATCATTTACAAATTTGAATACAACCCATATTAAGCAATATACTGGTCTTTAGAGGTGAAAACCTTACAACAAAATTCTCAAATTAGACAAAACTTACCATATATATACCCTACTTCAAAATATAATCCTTGATCATAACGTATTTTCTCCAAATCCAATAGATTGATACTTGAAAATAGAATTCATGTCTTTTTCTATGCAGAACACCAAAATCATGGGTTACACATTTGGCGGTTTTATATGAATAACATTTCTTTGAAATACATTTTACATTTTTGGCTTTGTTATTGTATGATTAATTATCATTTGTAAAAATAAAAATTCTTGAGTGTATTGGTAGCATCTTTAAAATGTTTTGATGACTAGATAGGTAGACATATAACTCTATCTTAACCCAACATCTAGGTCCATTACACAATCATCAAATTTTTATGAATGAATGTCACTTTAGAAATAAATAAATTCAAATTAAATCTAAATTACTATCATTTCTTGCACTACTATTAAAATTTTATGAATAAATGTGATTTTAGAGATACGTAAATTCAAATTAACTCACAAGTGCAATTTATAATCTTCATGAGACCTCTCCTCTCCTTTGGGTACAACTTTTCCATTGAACAACTTAATAGCTTGATAGTCACGAACAACCTATATACATTAAATAAAATTCATTAACATCAATTCAAATCAAAATAGATGAATCTTTGAGAAAACAAAATCGACCTACAAAAAATCTAAAATAATTGAAAATATTAAAACTCACATATTTTTGTACAAGTGTGTTGTGCTTGACTTGATTGATATATAGAAATCGCTTAAACTTTCATGATGGAGTTTCTTAAGCCTTTTTGCTTTAATTTCGGAGGAGGGTAACTAACAATTTACATGGAAACTTTGGTCAATAATATCAGTCAATGTGAGAACTCTTTCAATATCAAATCTGTTTTATTGCAAGATTAAGGTTTCAGGTTAGTGAAGAAACATGTACCTATAAACTTTGGTCAATAATATCATTCAATGTGAGAACTCTTTCAATATCAAATCTGTTTTATTGGAAGATTAAGGTTTGGGGTTTGGGAAGAAACATGTAGATGTATTATTGGCAAAATGAAACGTTCTCTTAAGTCAAAAGTAAAGACCATGTTTAAGAACAACAGCTAAACAAAATAAAAAATTGCACTTGTGACTTAATATTTAAATTTTTTTAAAAATACACTTAATAACGGTTTATCCAAAACCCCTTAAACATTTCAATATGCAATTATATGTGAATAGTATTTTTAATGAGTTTTATTGTATGATTAATTTTCTTTTGTGTAAATAAAAATAGTTATAATTACCTCTGTATGAGCAAGGCGTTTTATAATTTTTTGATGACGGGATAGGTAGAGATATAACGCTATATTCAACCCCAAGCTTAGTGACATTGGTCTGCTTATGATTTGATAGGTAGAGAACATAAATAGGCATTCTTTCTCGATATGCACCGAAATTTCGATATAAACACCCGCCTGGAAATGAGCAAATTTTCTGTATATCCACCCTGCCTCGTGGCTCCCCTTGGAGGGAGCTGCGCATCTTTGTGTCGTTCAGTGTCTTACTGATTCCTACAAATATGGATCTGTGCGATTTTCGTTTTCCTTGGTCAAGCTATTAGTTTTCTTATTTTCAAATTTTGATTTTGCTTTTACTTTTAATTGGTTAAGTTTTTGTTTTTTATTTGAGCAAATATAGGTTTTTCTCCGAGTATTATGCATTTTTTTTTGCTCTTTCATGTACTTTAAAATACTGAAAACACATTTATTAATGCCATAATTATTAAAAAAATAAAAACCAAAAAAATTACATTCTCTAATATTATTTATATTAGGTCAAAAAACCATATTAAAACACAATGTATAAATAAAACATGCAACAAAATTATTTAAAAATAAATAAAACAATCAACTTTAACTCTCTAATATCCTATTATTTAAAGATGGTAAGCAATCCAAAAACAAATACATAGTAACATTTCTAGATCACATATTTAGCTTTAATTTTTTCAATTCCAAAGCTTTTACAAAAATGCAACAATCAGATTTTACATATACGATAGTTACATACAACCAAATTTTACATATACAATAATTACATCACCCCTAGAGTAGATTAAATATTCCAGAAATGAAATATTCTAAGGTCGTAAGCAACACAATAAAATTACCTTCCTACATATTCTGCATTGCCGGTTAGCGCAAACATGAAAATCAATGACCCTCATAACATAAAATCGTTTTGATTATACATATGCATCAATCTTATAAGCAATAGAGTAAAGGGCGTTGTTGTGTAGGGTTGCATGAATCTCTATTTTATTAAAAATACATTTTTAAAATCAAATATTTTTTATCTATTTAATAAAATAATAAATAAAAAATTCTATGTCTTAATTTTAACATAGATCAAATTTATTGATATATAAAAATATATTTTTATCAATTTTATTTTATCTATTTAATAAAAAATGCAAATTTATGCACCCAATTCCAAATACACTAAACTTATAGACTGACTTATTTTCTCTTTAGTTTTATTTTTTTACTATTTTTAACGACAGATAACATGACCGAAGAAATTGCTATGGTGGGAACATAACCTGACCAGACCACCTGCTATGGTGGCGTTTGGTGTTGCCAGTAAGAGCAGCTAAATAGCATTACCAGGGAAAAAAAGGGAGGAAAGAAAGACATTTTCATTCTAGCTTTGCTTTTTGAACATCTTCCTACACCCTTTTCTTTAGTTTCTGAATTTTTATAGAATAATCTACTTTTTCGATCTCCACTTTTGATAAAATTTAAAATGAAAATAAATATTAAATAAACATTTTTTAATATTAAAAAATAAGAGAAAGTTAATAACAAAATTTTGAGTATTTTTCTTTTCTGCAATTTGAGAAGCTATATTTAGAAAAATATGTAGATAAAGATAACCATTCTTTTAACCATGTTTGCCACCAAGGTCGTAATTTTATAGATTAATGTATAATTTTCTGCAATTTGAGAAGCTATATTTAGAAAAATATGTAGATAAAGATAACCATTCTTTTAACCATGTTTGCCACCAAGGTCGTAATTTTATAGATTAATGTATAATTTTGTATTGTTATGTTTTTAATTTATTTAAATATTTTATATATAATAATTAAAAAAGTTGAAAATAAAAATAAAAAGTATATATTTTAATAAAAATTTATTTCTAATAGTTTGATATTTTTAATTAATAATGGTTTTTTTTCATGAAGTTATAAATGACAAAAAGTAATATCATTTAATATAAATATTAGTTTTTGACATTTTTAATTAATAATGGTTTTTTTCATCAAATTATCAATGACAAAAAGTACTACCATCTAATATAAATAGTTTTAGAGAATGCCATTGAATTGAGATTCAACTAGAGCGGAACAAGATCTTGCAAAGGAACATTCCCATAAAATGTGTTTTCATTGTTTCTAATCCCAAAAAAAAGTCCATCAATAAAACCTCTTTTGATCAATAAAATTTTAAAAGACAAGTCACGATAATATATGTTTTTATTCCCTCTTTATTTTTATTTTTCCAAACTTATATTTTAAAGCTTTTCCAAAAATTGATGATGATTAACCATGTACATTTGTGATAAGCAATTAGAATATCTTTATTGTTTTAAAAGACCTTATATATTTGGCTAAAATAAAGCTACAAGAATTATATAACATAGAAAATTAAATTGTCTCAAGTCTATCTAACATCTTCTTTTAGACCAATTATATAAGATAGAAATTGAATTGTCTCAGATCTAACTAAGATCCTATTTTATCCTTGTTCACCCCGATTGTAATTTTATAAACATTTTACAAAATCTGAAAATATGATTTAACGAGTTGGCCATGAGTATCTGATAAATGAGTGGTGTATAATTTTGTAGCGTCATATATTTTCATGTGTTATCTGAATTAAATAATTTTTGTTTCTTTTAATATATATATAGTTTTAATAGTTTGACATCTTTAACTAATAATGTGTTTTTGTCTTATAAGTTATAAATGACAAAAAATTCACTAACCAATGTAAATAACTTTAGAAAATGTTAATGAATTGAGATTCAATATCCTAACAAAATCTTGCAAATGAACATTTGATGAGATATGCTTCATTCTTTCTAATCTTAGAAATAACATAAACCATCAATAAAACCTCTTTTCATAGATAAAATTTTGAAGAACAGAGCATGATAATCTATGTTTTTATTTTCTCTTTATTCTTATTTTTATTTCATTTTTTAATTATATTTTAAAACTTGGTGATGAAGATTAACTATTTTCATTTGTAATAAGTGATTGGAGCACGTTTATTATTTTAAAAGACCTTATATATGTGGCTAAAATAAATCTACGCCAATTATACAAGATAGAAAATTGAATGTCTCAACTCTAGTTAACATCACTATTCAATAACTATTTGTTCCAACTTAATAGAATTAGTGCTTTAGTTTTCCTTAATTTTTTAGATTTATCAAAGAATAACTTTTACTTATCAATCCTTTAAACCATTGGAAATTGCATTTCCTTAATATATTTTTTCTATGGGACTCTTCCAATAGCCTTGGCTAATTTCACCGAGATTAAGTCATTGGATTTGAGGAGAAATAAATTGATAGGAAACTTCCTTTTTACTTGAATTTTTTTGTTGGCTTGAAATTTTTGAACTTTGGGTACAATAATTTCCATGACGACATTCCTAAATGGGTAAAACATTTTAGCCAATTGTCCATCTTGGATTTATCCAACCATAAATTCAATCAAAGAATTCCATTACATTTTGAAATACTTTTAAGTTTGTAAATAATTCATTACCTCATAGTGATGGAGGTGGAGAAAAGTAAATTAACATCAAATGAAGTGAATATACTCTATCGTATTGTAAAAAAAAACACAATATTTGATTTGTCCAACATTAATCTTATATGACAAATACCTACAAGCTAGGAACATTGAGTAGCTTGTTATTGCTAAATTTATCTGGCAATGAGTTGGAAGGGCCGATACCTACATCTCTCAGTAACATATCTACTTTGGACCAGTTTGACTTAAGCATGAATAATTTGAGTGGACAAATTATTGAAGAGTTCTCTAAACCATATAGTTTGATTGTTCTAGATGTTTCATCTAATAACCTTTGTGGGGCCAATCCCTAGAGGAACACAATTTTCCACTTCAGCCCAACATCATTTCAAAGGAATGAATGCTTGTATGGGTGTCCCTTACATTCGTGTATGGCAAGGAAAACCCAGGGAGAAAAGCTCATAATAATAGAAGCAGTGCCCATATTAAAGTGGGATGGTTAGAACATCTAGATGGAAATATGTCATTAATGGAATTGGAGATTGGATTTGGGGTGGAATTTAGGGAGTAGTTGATGTGTTTATATTTTGAAAGCGTTTCAAACAACTGGTGTTGGGTTTACCACCTAACAAACCACAACTCTTCCATGGAGTGTATCGATTCACTACATAGAAATCCAAACAATAATTGTTTGCTCTATTATGTGGTGAATTAAATTGCCATGTAAATGCTAAGTGATATTTATGGTGTAATATATTCTCACATTTAAAATTTTCAGCATGATCATTATCTATGATTACATTTTCAAATTAGTCTTTAATTTTATTTATCTCTCTTATTCATTTTTTATCGTATTGAATAAATTTCCAATTAAATAACATAAATATTACATTATATAAAATAACATGAATGACAAAAAAATAATAAATATATTTACAAATTAATTATCTATTTTTATTAATATATATTCTCTTAATATTAAAATTTATTATTTTATCATATATTTACGCCTCTCCCAACTACCAGTGTACCCTTATGCACCATTAAATCAAATGTTAAATGATTAAAATACTTTATACGATTAGATCTACAGTCTAACTACCTAACTAACTATTACCTAACTACCTAACTAACTCACTAAACCCTACACCTCTCTTTCACAACGCTATAAAATAGGAACCTCTAACCTTCAGAATGCAAAGTACAATATTAAATCCTTCTCTCATGCAGTGGGACGAAATTTTCGCTGGAATTGTGTTTTTAGCTATCGATTGGGCAATTGCAAATCCATCCGGAGGGTTTCTTGGGAGTCTTAGAAGTTTTGTTTGGTCATTCTACATGCAATTTTGCATCCGGGGTATATTGCTACACTACGAATGGGGTTCAGCATCTGTCGGTTTTTAGGTTCACTACCCTGGAGAATCACCCCCAGTGGGCTGAACGAATCAGATGAAGAAGATGATCATATTGTCGGATTGGCCGAGCAGGTTTCTTATGCTATGCTGGATGATGGCGAGACAAGGAAGACTACAAGCAATAGAGGCCCAGGAAGGGAAAAATAGTGCACCCATGCTAAGCCAGTGAGCCACATCTACTCAGCATGTCCCCCTGGGCAGCAGATTGTTGGTGGTTTGGGAATGAAGGTAGTATTTCTCAGTTCCAACAGACACAGACTGGAACCAGAAGGCACTGGTGTTTTTCTGCCACTGAGGATGGATAATGGTCACGCTATCAAGAAAAACCTATTAGTTTAATTTTCTAACCCCAACATCCCACGTCAGACCATCAGACTTTTTGGTTCTAACTTTAATGGTAGATATTAACTAAAGTAATTCTTGAGTCTTCATTGCAGGTATTGAAGAAAGTAATTTTTGTTTTCTCATTACAACTTGTTACAGTTCTCCTTCCAGGAAGTATAGTACAGGATCTGAACCTTAATGTTCAGGGCTGATAAATATTTCTTTGTTTGCAGTAATTTCATCTGCCCAGTTAATGACAATGTTCAGTGAGTTGTGGTTGTAGGATAATGGAGTCGTATGACCAGACTTCGGATGGTTCAAAACTATGAATTCCCTACGAGTGGGCTTTAACCCTTGCACTCCACTTCAACCTACAAATATGGTACAGTTAAACATTGGGCTATTTTTCTGCAGAAATCCAAGTATTAACTGATTTTTGGACTTCTATCAATGGTTGCATTTCCAGATATATAAAACAATCTATTTTCATGGAAGTGACTGAAAATCATTATGATTTAAACAAAGTTCCCTGAGATTCAAAGCATAAAACACGGGATAGAGAAATAGTTGAAAGAGTATGTAATTATAAATGGCATGTTTAATTCATACCATTTTAACAAGATATTCATTTTCTGTTATTGGAATCGAAGGCCGTCCAAAGGCCCAGAAGCAGAAAAGTGACAGGGCATCAGCTTGTTGTAACATGTATACACACGGGTATGGTCTTAAATCGGAATAGTATAATCTTTCCTTGTTGTAATAATTGTTTTATATCCCTCAACTTCAAACAACAAGGGTTCGATATTCGATTTAGACCAAACATCATCCAAAACCACCAAAGATGGCCTGTATCCTTTTGAACTAAGCTTCTCCTGCAGTTGGTTGCGTCCGTCTTCTATGCTCTAAAAAACAGGTCTTCTTCTGCCACCAATTATCTTATCCCACATAGCTTCCAAAAGACCCTTTACATTTGGGGGCTGGGCAACAATAATGAAAATTGTCGTGGAAGAAATCTGAAAATCTCAAAGACAAAACTCATTACAAACGAAAATGACGCAATAAAATGAAATTGGGATTGAAAATTTAAGAGGAAGAATTAAAACTATTTTGTTTGGTCAAAATCTCATTTTAAGATAAGGAAACAGGGCCAAAGGCATTGACTCATAAGATTAAGAAGAAATCTATGTTAGAAAGCTTATAGAATTTCTCAATTTGAAATCTATGTTAGAAAGTTTATAGAATTTCTCAATTTGACATAATGTAAGTGCTTTATCTTTATCTTCTAGCTTTCAATGGCATATTGTTTACCAATAATTTTTTATATATCAATATTCTTCTTATGTTGGGATTACTAGTTAATAATAATATAATTAAAAAGTAAAAAGAAAACTTTTTAACTATCATTTTTATTAATTAAACCTATCTTCATTATTATGAAATATGTTTAAATAAAATTATTATATTAAAAATATTTTTATATTTAAAATCATCATATATAAAAAATTTAATAATATTTATTATTTATTTTTATTTTTTGGTAGTGGATTTATAATTCTGATTGTTTATGAAATTTACTTTTTCCATTACCGTCATAATTACTGAATATATTATCATATTTTTAACATAAAAATAATTAAATAAAAAAATCAAAACATTTTATACCACACATTTTGTATTTATTTACTTAAAAATATAACAAATATATTAATCCATCATTAAAGAGATATTCTAATGAAAATAAGAGGCATAACCTCGATGATTAGGTGACATTTTAATTGCTCCCAACTTAAAAATATAACGAATATATTTATTCATCATCAAAAGGTGATATTTTACTTGATCCCAACAAAGTTGGAATTAAAATTAGAGTAGTTATTATTTATATAAAAAGATTAACTAAATTCAAAATATTTATCAAATACATGAATATGTTTTTTTTATATAAATTTTATTTTAATATTTTTTAATTGTTATATTAATCCATCATGAAAGAGATATTCTAGTGAAAATAAAAGGCATAACATCTATGATTAGGTGACATTTTAATTGCTCCCAACTTAAAAATATAACGAATATATTTATTCATCATTAAAAAAAATAGTGAAAATAAGACGCATAACATTGATGATTAGGTGATATTTTAATTGCTCCCAACAAAGTTGGAATTAAAATTATAGTAGTCATTATTTATATAAAAAGATTAACTAAATTCAAAAATTTTATCAAATGCATAAACATGTTTTTTTATATAAAATTTATTAAAATATTTTTTTAGTTGTTATATTAATCCATCATTAAAGAGATATTCTAGTGAAAATAAGAGGCATAACATCCATGATTAGGTGACATTTTAATTGCTCCCAACTTAAGAATATTAGGTGACATTTTAATTGCTCCGAACTTAAAAATATAATGAATATATTTATTCATGGTTAAAAAAATATTCTAGTGAATATAAGAGGCATAACATCAATGATTAGGTGATATTTTAATTGCTCCCAACAAAGCTGGAATTAAAATTATAGTAGTTATTATTTATATAAAAATATTAACTAAATTAAATTTTTTTATCAAATCCATAAATATGTTTCTTATATAAATTTTATTAAAATATTTTTTAATGGTTATAGTCATATATTGGGAGTTATATTATATTTTTCTTTCATCTTCAATATTATTTAGGAATTTATTAACTAAAATTATTTTCGGAAAAGATATATGGAAATATGACTTTTTTTTTCCATCTTTCTTTTAAACACATTTTTAATAACAATTTATTTTTTAATTATTTATTTAAAAACAACTTTTCTTTTTTTCCTGTTTTAAACACATTTTTAATAATAATTTATTTTTAAATTATTTATTTAAAAACAATTAAAATATCGTGCTTAGAGGCCTTTTCCATTCATGTAGTCTAAAGAGGCGGAGGAGTTGCCCGAAATTCAGGTCATATTTAGAGAAAATCTGGCAAGGGTTTTTGTAAATCCAAGTTATAGTTGTTAAACTTCAAAATTTTAGGTGTCCTTTATGGAAATTCAAAATCTGGCAAGGGTTTTTGTAAATCCAAGTTATAGTTGCTAAACTTCAAAATTTTAGGTGTCTTAGAAGTTTTTGAAGGTGTTGAATCCATTTCCACCATCAAAAACTTTGAAATTGTTTTGCCCGGATTCCAGCCACTCTTGGTCATCCGGGCAATTTCTCCACCTCGTTAGACAAATCCTTTTCCATGTAGTATGGTAGAGAGGTAATGTAATGTAATGTAATGTAATGTCCTGTAAAAATAAAACTTTACATTGAAATAAAATAAATAAATAAATACAATTATTAATTAAAATAAACTGAGGTAAAATAGTCAAATTACCATTAGTTGTATTTGTGTTATGTAAACTTTTGACTTAGGTGAAATTCCATGGTTTTTCTCATGATATATTTCTATAATGTAGCCTATATAAAGTCATAAAATTCCAATAAATTTTCAACACATAAAAATAACCAAAAGCTAATTTGTTGTGTCAAATTTCAGATTTGAACCTTTTTGTGTGAGAGTTATATATAAACACGAAAGATTAGGAGCTTGATTTATAAATTGAAATCATTTTCCATTTAGTATGGTAGAGAGGTAATGTAATGTAATGTCCTGTAAAAATCAAACTTTACATTGAAATAAAATAAATACAATTATTAATTAAAATAAACTGAGGTAAAATAGTCAAATTACCATTAGTTGTATTTGTGTTATGTAAACTTTTGACTTAGGTGAAATTCCATGGTTTTTCTCATGATATATTTCTATAATGTAGCCTATATAAAGTCATAAAATTCCAATAAATTTTCAACACATAAAAATAACCAAAAGCTAATTTGTTGTGTCAAATTTCAGATTTGAAACTTTTTGTGTGAGAGTTATATATAAACACAAAATATTAGGAGCTTGATTTATAAATTTCAGGCGTAGCTATTATTAGTAAAGATTAGCCTTTTTTTGAAAAACATCAAAATAGTGGTTTATATATTAGGCTATGAATCATAAATGTTTGAAATGAATTTTACATTTATGATTGTATTATTTTACAATTAATTACTAGTAAAGATTAGCCTTTTTTTGGAAAAACATCAAAATAGTGGTTTATATATTAGGCTATTTCATATGAATCATATTTTTGGAAATGAAGTTTACATTTATGATTGTATTATCTTACGATTAATTATATTTTGTATAAATGAAAATTATTATATTAGCAAGGTTTATTTATAATTTTTTGATAACTAGATAAATAAATATATGACCATATATTAACCTAGCATTTATATGTCTAGCCCATATAAATCCATGATCAATAACAACATTAGTGTGAGTGTCAGTGTCTGCCTCTTTCATGGATAGGTAAATATATGACCCTAACAACATTAACATAACATCATTGTCACTGCTTACCACCATGAATCACTTGATAGAGATATGAAATTCAATATCAAGGGCTTTGCAAGAGTGTTTTGGATTGGAATTGGAATATGTTTGTGGCTTCATACATGTGGAAGACCACATGGTAATGAAGGGTAATTTTATCAGCTCAGAGCGCCTTTGACTATTCAACAACCCTAATATTAAATTTAACGTGTTACATTGAAAATGGATATTAATAAGATTAAATGATAATAAAACAAAAAATATTCCCATGACTTCATGATCCCTACATCTCAGTGACAATATATATATATATATATATATATATATATATATATATATATATATATATATATATAAGAACATAAACCTATCATAATTTATATAACATTGACCAAATAAATTTAAATAATTAAATAAGCTTGCTCATTTTCACAAATATAAAATAGCAGAGATATTCAACCAAGCATTGAGATCCATCACATCTCTTGCCACTCTATATACATGATCAATAACGATAGTAATGTGACTCTCACTGCGAATGAAATTCGCTAGAGATAACAAAAATATACATTCTTTCTTATATGCCCTGAAATCTTTATGTAAACACCAATGAGAAAATTTTCTATACATTCACTTTGGAAACAAATTTTATATATATCCACTTTGGCTCGTGCCTCGCCTTATAGGGGATTGTGCATCTTTGTATTGTTTGGTATATTATAGGGGATTGTGCATCTTTGTATTGTTTGGTATATTATAGGGGATTGTGCATCTTTGTATTGTTTGGTATATTATGAGGTCTGAAAAAATAGGACACCAATGAGAAAATTTTCTATATATTCACTTTGGAAACAAATTTTATATATATCCACTTTGGCTCGTGCCTCGCCTTATAGGGGATTGTGCATCTTTGTATTGTTTGGTATATTATGAGGTCTGAAAAAATAGGGATCTAGGCATTTGGGTTGATTTTCATTTTCCTTGGTCAAGTTATTAATTATCTGATTTTAAACTTATTTGGTCAAAGTTATTTGTTCTATATTTTTGCAATTAAGTATAGGTTTTTCTCCTCATTATAACTGAGGCACTCATGTAATTCAAAATAGAAATTAGCATAACCACATTAATAAATGTGCTTGTTATATGTCCATAAAAAAGAACACACACACACACACACATATTATATTCAATTTTCTAATAAAAATAGGTTACATTTTCTAACGATATTCATACTTTGTTGGAGAAAGTCCATATTCAAGCACAATATGTGAATAGAATAGGCAACAACATTATTTATTGGAAAATGGAACAATCAGCTTTAACTTTGTAATGTCCTATTGTTTGAGGATGTGAAGTAATCCAAAAGCAGGCATTGATGGCATATTTAGCTTTAATTTTTTCCATTCCAATGTCTTTAGAAGAATGCTAAATACACCAATAATTAGATTTTACATATATTATAGTTACATCTGCCCTAAAATAGATTAAATATTCTAAGGTCATAAGCAACACAATATAATTACCTTCCTAAGTATGTCTCATTGCCAATTAGTGCAAACATGAAAGCCAATGACCTTGATAACATAAAATTGTTTTGATTATACATTTGCATGAACCTTGTAAGCAATAGTGTAAAGGGCATTGTTGTGTAGGGTTCTAATGTTTGCCAATATAAATTTGCATCTACATGTTTATGATCCTTCCACAAATGTGGACCAATGCAATAACACATAACTTGGTTCATTATATCCAAAGCTACACCAAAAATATGAGTTTCTCAGCAAATAATTTCTACTTCTATTTTGACTATGGTAGTAATTTTTCCAATCTCTATATCTTTGGAAATTTTGACTATGGTAGTAATTTTTCCAATCTCTATATCTTTGGAATGAGTCAAAATCACAAAATAAGAGAGCTTATTTAAAAAAGGTGGGAGCTCTTAGCCATAACAATCTAGTAACTCCTTTAAATCTAAATAGCAAGAAAAATATATATGATTTTTAATTAAATTACCTAAATCGTCAATGTGTTTGAAAAATTAAACTACAATACACACATATTGCAACTTAAAAAAAAGGAGGGAGCTCTTAGCCATAACAATCTAGTGACTCCTTTAAATCTAAATAGCAAGAAAAATAAATATTATTTTTAATTAAATTACCTAAATCGTCAATGTGTTTGAAAAATTAAACTACAATACGTAGATATTGCAACTTAAAAAAACAGAGAGCACTCATAGTATATTAGACAACAAAATTAGAAACCAAACTCAAATGTATATTAAGAATTGATCTCAATGAATTATGTAAATAGTGTACATTATAATAGGAAAACCACTGATTCATTTTCCGGGTTTTCTTGTACTCTAACAACTTATTATCATAACACACACTAACCCAACTTAAATCCTGAGGATTAGGTGTTTAGTATTCTCCCCTTAATCCAAAAGGATGTATCAAAGTCCAAGAATGGGCACTAAAAATGCAAAAAATGCACCTCAGCCAAGAGTTAAATGTCTCTTAGAAATTGTTTTTAAGGATGGCCACAAACCAATGTGGGAGAACTCAAGGTCTCAACCAACACCAACTCTGGAATCTTCATAGCAGTTCGTAGAACACTAAAAAATATGGTTTTAAGGTGACCACTAACTCTGGAACTATTAATGTAGTTCCTCGAACAAATCTAAATCTATAATTTTTCATTAAAAAATAACTCATTCAACAAAAAATGAAGTCTCTATGGCTACAAATTTGGCTCTAATAGGTACAGGTTATGGTTCAAGCTCACATGTGGATCTATGACTCATGCTCGCTTGACAAATCTTCAAACCTGTCAATTCCCCCTTGTCAGATACTGGGTTAGAAGATGAAGTACTCTTTATCACTGCAAGGCTGGTCAATACACTTGAACATATAAATCTTCAAACCTGCCAATTCCCCCTTGTCAGATACCGAGTTAGAGGATGAAGTACTATTTATCACTGCAACGCTGGTCAATACTCTTGAACATATATTGTGGTATGACTTGTAAAACATCTTGGCTATTTTAGACCAAACCCAAGAAGAAATCCACCCAAAATTTAGTTTTTATCTTGCAACAATATTCTTTTTGGAACATCTGTTTAAATGGTGATTTCACTTTCCACAATGCTCACACATGTGAAGAAAAAAATACTTATATTTCACATTTCCAACTCTATCACAATGTTAGCATCGATTAATTTGTTCTTGAACAACACCATGGATAAATCCATCACTACGAAAATTTATAGGTTTAGAAAAATAGGCCACATAAAGAGAAACATATTTATCATATCCATCACCAATTCTTTTTTTGTTATGTGTAGTTTATTCCCAAGGTCTTATATCAGGTTTCACATCAGGACTTTTATCTGCATCCAAATTTTCTTTTGAAATGCCTTCATTACTCTTCAACCACTGTTTGGAATTAAGATCGTCTTTATTTACTTGAGACTCAATTTTGAGAAATGCAACTGTCTCCAATGCATCATGTAAATAGAATATAGTATCAACAAGACTTACTTTGCTTATATTTACCATTTCATCAAGAGTAGAATTAATAAGATTATTAAATATTTCTAATATATTTTTAATTTGACTCATTTTACCCAATCTCAGGTGTTGGGTTTAACAGAAAATTCACCCTTTTACAAATAAATTGACTGGTAAAAGTACAAATCACAACGTGTAACAAACAATTTCGAAAACTTTTGGCCAAAATCTCATGTGCAGGCTCTCGCAATGTTAAATTTAGCAGAAACAAAAATCTAGAGAAGAAATAATCTCCACTGAGAAATATGATCTGAAAATGGAATGTATTTGAAAAATGGTGCAAGGTATCTATTTTCATTTATGTAAATGAGTGCAATCATATTCCAAGTTTAAATATGAAGATGTGAAAACTTCTTATTTCTAATACAGAGATAGATTGTAGGGGCATTTATTTGATATGTCACCTCTAAAGAGACGATGAGATCCAAAAGCTACCTGGCCCTCTACAGACTCTGCCTAAAGAAATAATAGAAGTAAACACTCAGATTTAATTAAAAAAAGACCTTGCTTGAACTTGACGATATGCAGAATCTTAGCTTGAAAGAGGTGTATGTCTTTTCTTCTGTTTATGTGTTTTAACTTGTTTTGTTTCAGCTGATATTAAACTTATATATCAGATATATAAGGAAACAAATAAACATCACACATAACAGCAAAATTAATAAGGAGTTCACCCCAATCTTGTGGGCTACGTTTCCTGTGAGCTCTAGTAAACTAGATTTGGCTCTTTGGGATTATGGCTTGAATTCTTTTACAAGTTCCAGACTCAACTCCAAAAGGTTATTGAATGAACCTATGGGTTTAGGAAAACCATATACATCCATGTCATGGATGTCCTCTTTGTGCAGGCAGATCTATGCTTCCTTGGACTTGATTCCTTTAGTAGGTGCATTAAGCTTCTCTGAGCTTCTTAATGGCACAAAATCCTTTAGAATGCTTCAAATGTCTCTAAAACCTCTGCTAATGTATCCAAAACATATCTAACATAAACAAATGACTATTCATTTTCTCAAAATGAGCATCGCATCCCTGATCTAGGCCTTCCTTCATGGATGGCTCTAAGCTGCCTGAAACTTCCCTTCAGCATCTCGGCCTTTAGAAGTCTTCAAATGGTTCTGAAAAACCTTCATTGGATTAATAAGGTTCATTATAGTAGAAATATGATTTTGTTTCACCTCCAATGGCTGCACACAACCCAGTGCAACGCCAACACTGAACAGGCCCTAGTGGCTCCTGGAACTTCCCTGAAGCAAAAACACCTACAAATGACCTATGTTGACTTTGAAACCTATGCCCATGGCTTAATAAGGTCAAAGATACCCAAAATAAATAAAAAATTCGTCCAAAAAGGACTTTCCTAGCCAAAGTTATGGCTCATTGAAGTCTACTGCCAGTCTTCCCTAGGAAAACTCCAGTTAACTTTAGTTGGGACCAGTTAGTCCTGCCAACTATGGCGGGACCGCCCAAATTTTGTGCTCCGCCAAATTTTCCGCTAGCTAAACCGTGCCTTAACTGTATGATATCCTTAACTGTATGATATTAGGGCACATGTGAATGGAGCATTTAACGGGTAGTTGCATTGGATTGCGCACTGGTGGTTAGTGGACGGGACAGTTTAAACTCATAGTTACCCTGTGTTCTTTGCAATGTGACCACATATCCATGACATAAAATGGTGACTTTTTGTTTGTTATCCGCCAGTGGTTGGTACTTAAGCCCTCGGTTATGGGGCGGCAGTCATATTACGTTGTGGGCTGGCCCCCTTCGGGCCCCGCCCAACCATTTTAAAACACTAAAATAATGTTTATGCTGCCAACATTACAATGACAAAATCTTTTGCCTAATGGTAAAGCGCTTAGTGGAAGCGCGCAAGTCATGTATTCAATTCCAACCTCCGCCCAAAATTTTAAAAATGCACCAACGTAAGGCTGATGTCACCCGAGCCACGTGGCGGCTTCTTATTGGACTACCAAAACAAAATATTCCTTGGAATATTTCAAGGAATATTCTATGGAATAATTCATTTTATTTTTTTTTGAAAATTCACAAATTTAGTGTAATTGGACCAATTTTCTTTTTAGCACAATTTCCTCATATGGAAACCCTTTTTTGAACCATTCACAATGTCATAATCAAGAAGATGAGCTCTATCTGGTCGTTTAGGTTCGAACCAGTTCTGAGCACTTTTATTTTTTAGTATTTTACGACACTTGGTTCTGAGCTCCTGAGCAAAATAATTGCCCCTAAACAAATTAGATTACCCTAAACAAATCAGAGTACAATCATACCATGTTGAAATATGAAATTCAAGTTAAATGTTACGTTTAGCAGAAACAAAAATCTAGAGAAAAAATAATCTCCACTAAGAAATAACTGCCCCAAAACAAATCAGAGTACAATCATACCATGTTGAAATATGAAATTCAAGTTGAACTCGATCGAATAAGAATGAATGAGTTCTTTTTTATAATATCTGATAGCAGAAGAAAATATCGATTGAGGTGGGTCTTTCGAAAAACTAAACTTGGTTATTCTACTTCCCATCTTTTAGAATTGTGTGCCTGCCTATTCAAATAACTTCTATTATTTACAACAAACCAAAAACAACCAACAAGAACTCAAAAAAATGTCAACTAAGTTCATTTTGATGTGAAAATCAAAATGTTTCTCTTACCTGAAAATGGTTTTTTTTTTCCAAACAACTCATACTCCTAGATAGTTAATGGAGTTTTGTACATTATGTGGTAGAATAATTTTCTCTTTTATACATCTGGTTGTGGTTATGGTTCTGTAGGCATATGAAAGGTCTCGTCGGTTCCCTACACTATCAAATTCATCACACGTTGATATGAATGCTTCTCCCAATGCTACATTCCATAGGATTTCAGGCCTCAACCTAGAGACTATCTCCTAAATCAATAATATGCACAACTTTATATCAGATTAGAAATGAAATCATTGTCCATACTTTAAGAGCCACGTCTAATTTTTCTCAATGATCTTGTTCACTCCATCTAATCAAAACCACCATTCAGTTGTTCTTGAAATTAGTTAAAGATATGAAACAAATCTTATGTGGCTGAATGGTGATTATCCAACTTTCTTTTCAATACTGACACACAACTCTTATTACATTACAATGTTGTTGGAAAATCACAATAATTGTTGACATAATTTTCATAACTCCACCAACCATAGTACGGCAACATTTGATGTCATGGGCGGATGTCAGGGAGACGATGTTCTAGATTCATGATTGAGACTTCAAATATTTTGACGCTTCAACGCGTCCTTCGTTCTCAACTGCTCACTTCTACATACACCTCTACGTTCCAACCACCTCCTACCCAATGTCTTTGATGGTCACAAAATTAGTGGCTCATTCTATTTGATATAACAGATTAAACTCTGCTCTGTATCATTGATATAACAAATCAAACTTTGCTATGACAATAAAATTGGAAACCAAACTGAAATGTATATTAAGAATTGATCTCAATGAATGTTGTACATAGTGTACATATTAGCACAACCACATTTACCAATGTGATTGATAAACGTTGATAGGCCTATATGAAACATATATACAACCACATTTTCCAATGCGGTTGATATACTCTGATAGGCTTATATCAATCACATTAATAATTATTATCCGTATTTAAGATTATTAATAACTATATAAATATTCTAATTTTTATAACTAACTAATATGTATATAAGAACTTGGATATCTAACAATTTTAAGTTAATTTATTTTATTATATATTTATAGGTCCCTTTAATTTATATTAAAATTTAATTAACTATTTATAGATCACTCTAATAATAAAAATAAATAAATAATAATAATAATAATAATAATAATAATAATAAATTTAATTTATGGTAATATATTAATTCTAATATATATTTATAAGGGTCCACTTATATTTATAACCATATTAATCTTTTTTAAATAAATAGAGTTTTTACCCCTTATCAAAGTCAAACTAGCCGTTTCCCGGTCAAATCTAGCTGTTGTCATTTTAGCCATTACCTTGTCTAGAAAATTAGGTCATGGGATATTCCACCCTGTCTATTTAATGTGCAAAATGAGATCTGCTCATTCAACTTGTCCTGACCATGAACCACACTGGTTGGTTCGAAACGGGTCGACAAAAGTTCGACAAAAGTTTCTCTATGTGATTTTCGCCAAAGAATTTTCAAAAATTTGATATGGATCACAGAAGCCTTAATTCAAAAATTAATAATTATATTGTATAATAATAATAATAATAATAATAATATGATTACATTATTATAATAATATACAAATATAATTATTATTATAATAATAATATAATCAATATTATTATAATAATAACAATAAAGACCAATTATTTACTATTTATGATAATTAATAACTATGTAAATAATAGCAATTATATTCTTATATTCTTATATATTTATGATTATTATATTAGTATTATTATAATAACATAAATTATTATTATTATTCTTAGGCTTTAGTATTTTTAATATTTATCTTAGGGTTTGTATACATTGGGTTAATTATTATCGGTATTTAGGATTATTAATAATTATATAAATAACTATATAGGATGTGAGGTTTGGGGCTCTAGCATCTCTAGAGAATCCTAGAGAAAGATTGAGAAAATCTAGAAGTGTTTTATAAGGTATAACCTGAAAATTAAAAACAATACACCCTATCCTATTCTTCTTATAGAAATAGGTCTTTCCCCTATCGAGAGCCTAGCTATGACTAGGCTTCTATTGTACAAGCACAAACTCAATAACATAGGAGATCATATACTTCCTAAGATAGCTTTAAATTCCAGCCAAAACCACCTAAGGCTCAAACAGGGGTGGTATAAAGACACGAGGGCCTAGTTAAACCATTGGGAGATCAATGAGAATGATGCTTTGTAAAACATTAATAACATTAAAAATATTCTAAGTTCAAAGGAAAATTGTGGTGTGAGCAAGATTTAGCTGCTACAAGAAAATTAAGTTATTATAAGAAGGTCATCAACCCCACCCCAGAAGATCAAAAGTATCTCTCTGTTTTAACTAGCTCAAAGAAGAAAATTAATATAGTGAAGATTAGAACGAACTCTCTTGAGCTCCATAGTGAAACAGGTCATTACGCAGTTCCTAAAACGCCATGGATGGAAAGGATCTGCCATCTTTGTGAGAATAGGAACATCGAGGATGAAAACCACTTCCTCTTAGAGTTCCCGTGTACAACCACATTAGATCTCAGTTTCATAATCTTTGTCGCAACACTAACCTTCCTAGCCTTTTACGATGTCAAAATTATAATGAACTTGGGAGGCGTCTCTCCAAGTTTTTTGAGCATAGGAATAAAATTTTAAATCAAACTAAATAATTTGTTTCTTTAGGTCTAATAGACCAAAGTTTGTTCTCACTGGACGTTAATCACCACCATCATCATCATCATCAATAACTATATAAATATTAACAACCAGATTATTTATATATATTATTATATTAATATTATAATAATAATATAAACTCTTAATATATATTAATTAATAATAAGAGTAACTCATAATAATAATAATAATAATAATAATATTATAATAATATTATATAATATTATAATAATATACAAGTATAATTATTATTATAATAATAATATAATCAATATTATTATAATATATTATTATAATAATAATAATAAAAACCAATTATTTATGATAATTAATAACTATACAAATAATAGCAACTAAATTCTTATGTGTTAATATATTTATGATTATTAAATGAATATTATTATAATAATATAAACTCATAATAATATTAGTATTATTAATTATTATTATTAATATTTATTTATGGGTTTGTATACATTGGGTTTATAATATTAGTTCCTTTTGTTCATTATTACCTAAGGGTTTAATACTAAAATCCCACCGAATTATGAACGGACGGAATAATATTAAACAAAAAGGACTAATACTATAAACCCACCAACCATAGTATGACAACATTCGACGTCATGGACGGATGTCAGGAAGACGAAGTTCTAGATTCATGATCAAGACTTCAAATATTTTGATGCTTCAACGCGTCCTTCATTCTGGACTACTCACTTCTACATACACCTCTACGTTCCAACTGCGTCTTGCCCAATGCTCTTGATGGTCACAAAATTAGTGTTTCATTCTATTTTATATAACAGATTAAACTCTGCTATGTACCATTGATATAACAAATTAAACTCTACTATGACAATAAAATTGGAAACCAAACTGAAATGTATATTAAAAATTGATCTCAATGAATGTTGTACATAGTGTACATATCAATACAACAAGAAAATCATTGGTAGTCTAGTGATTCGAAGAAAAATAAATTATTTTGTTTAATTGAATAGCTAAGCAATCAATATCTATGCAGAATCAACTTGTTTAGAGATAGATTCCGCACTAGATTAAATGATGGTTTTCAACGTGTACCACAGATATATGCTCAAAAAAAATTCCAAAATCATTAAATTGAAACATGAAAATCCGCTATGAATTTTAGAGACGTTACCTTGCTAAAAAAAGATTTAAGTGCATAGCAGGCCTATTCCTCTGGTGATTTTCCCTATACCAATGTTCACCTCGAAGAAGATCCCTGTATTGCAATCTTGATTTTATTTTTAAAATGTTATTGCAATATTGTTCGAAAAGGTTATTGCGTGGACCATCGGGTGATGTTCAAAAACTGGTGGAAGAGAAGGGAACCGACGGATTAACAGATATAAAAAGAAATAATAATTTTAATTAATTTGTTATTTTTGGGTTTGAAATAAAAATTATTTAAAACTTTTCATGTGATATGTTAGATGGTGTATGTTATTAAAAATATTATTTTAAGATTAAATTTCTTCTAACTATTTAATAAAAAATCAAAATTTGTACACCCCAATTTCAATATAATCTAGACTTATATCCATAACCAGAGTTATTTTTTCCTTATTATAAACTGACCAAATTACTTGCTATGGTGGCATTTGGTGTTGCAAGTTAGAGCAACAAAATAACATTATGAGGGAAAAAAAAGGAAAGAAAGACACTTTCAATCTATCTTGGCTTTTTAACATCTTTACAATACCATTTTTCCAAGTTTTTAAATTTTTTATCGAATAATCTACTTATTTGATTTCTAATTTGAATAAATTTAAAATGAAAATAAATATCATTTTCTTTTTAATTTAATAGTAAGAAAATATTAATAATAAAATTTTGAGTACTTTTGAGAGAAATTTAGAAGGCTTTGCAATTTTGAACTAGGGTTTGGCTTTAGGGTTTTGTTGCTGGTCACCATGGCGGGGTGCAGAGGAGAGAGTTCAACTCCTTCCTACAGTCAAGTGGTTGCAGACAGAAGCAAGGGAGATGGATCACATCGCTTCAATAAATCAACGGAGGTGGTAGCAAAGGCTATGAATAAAGAAAAATTGGAAACCATTGGACTTCAAGAACAGGAATAGAATCATGAGGAAGCTAGTAAGGAGAAGAGAACAGAGGTTAGTAGTCAGAAAGTTGCTCCTCTAAGTACGAAAGGGTCCTATAAACCCAACTCGATCACTATTCCTCAAGTCATTTTAAGTGACCCAGTGCTACAAGTGCACAGAAAACACATGGTGGAATATGCTGTTATCTGTAAATTTACAGAGATTTAGCCAATGGAGAAGGCTTTGCAAAGATGGATAAGGAACCACTGGAAACCAAAGGGGAAAATTGACCTTCACCTTGGGTCCAAGGGCTTCTTTACGGTGGTGTTCACAGGCTTAGAGGATAAAGACAAGGTGTTCGAGGGAGGACCCTATTTTTATGCTTTTGCAGGCCTTTACATGAGACCATGGGTAATGAACTCTGTCCCAAAACAAGAAACTTTCACCTCAGTGCTGGTATGGATAAGGCTCTACTCTCTTCCTTTAGATTATTCACTGTTGGAATCTCTAAAGGCTATAGGTAACAAGCTAGGGCATTTTATAAAGATCTCATATGTTACTCTAAGGGGAAAATACACTTCCTTCGCCGGGATATGTGTGGAAATGGACTTATCTGGGGCACTTTCGGATGCAATCATTTTAGAAGTGTATGACGAGGAATGGGTGCAGGCGGTGGACTATGAACACGTCCCATTTAGGTGCCATAAGTGCCATGAACATGGGCACCTATACAGGGACTGCCCAATGAACAAGCTGGAGAGCAATACGAAAGCCACTACAGGCAAGGATCCCGAAGGTTTTACTAAGGTTGGTGGTAAAGGGAAGGGAGGCAAGTGGTACCAAAAGAAAATTACTGAAGACGGACAACCGAACCACAATAGTTTCAAGATCTTAGAAGAAGAAGTTGGAAACAATGGGACAAACCAGGAATCAGAGAATATTCCCACTGAGAAGGAAAGGGATGCTAATATGGAGGATATACCAGAAAACAACAAACAAATGGACGATTTTCTGAGCATGATGGAGCTTAGCGGGGACCATGAGATGACCCCAAGTGAGGCTGGAACGGAAGACCATGAACTGCAGGAGATTCTAGAGAGGGAGAATTTAGATCTAGAAACGTTTCTGGAGCAGGGAATCACCAAAGGGGTAGACTCTCTACCAAAAGAGGAGTTTGACAGGGTTCAACAACTCTTCCTATGGAGATCATAAATGAAGTGTTCTGGAGTCAAAAGAAACCATGACAGCTAGGAGAATAGGGGAGTGAAAACGATGGAGGATACACCGATGCTTTCTTCCAAGAACCCGAGTAGGAAAAGAGGAAGAAAAAAACAAAATGAGTTACTGTCTGAATGTGGGAAACTTATGATTAAATCAGGTAAGATGAGGGATCTTACCTGTTACTCTTTTACAAACCTTTCTTAATGAAGCTTACAACTTGGAATATTACAGGTCTAGGAAGCAAAAGGAAACAAAGAACTCTTAGCAGTAGAATAAAAGAAGAAAAACCAGATATGGTTTTTATTCAGGAAACAAAATGTTCGATGGACAAGATCAAAGAGATACACAGCAAATAGTCAATCAAGTGTGAGTATCTAGAGGTTAAAGCGGATAACTTGACGAGTGGGATTCTTACTATATTGGATCCTCAAAAACTTGGAATCCTGGATGCTGAAGCTTCTAGGAACTATCTATCGCTGTTGATTCAACCTTTGGGGGGTAAGAGATGTACATGATCACTAATGTCTACGGTCCTCAAAAACTAGAAGACAAACTTAAGCTTCTCACCTCCCTGGAGGAGCTGAGAGAGAGATATCCTGATATGCCCTGGATTTTGGCAGGGGATTTCAATATGATCAAACCTCTTATACAGAAAAAAGGCGGTACTAGAAAACTAGGAAGAGACTCCATTGCCTTCCAGAACTTCTTGAATAACATGGGGCTAGTGGACACCGAAACAGTAAATGGCATTTTTACTTGGAATAACAAGAGGGGAGGGGCTTCTCAAGTTGCCTCTAAATTAGATAGATTCATAATATCAAAGGACCTCCCTATCACAGGACTTGATATGTCAGCTTTAATCCTTCCCTCTGGAGGCTCGGACCACTCACCTGTCTAGCTTGAAGCTACTTCTATGGGTACACCAAGGAACAGACCCTTTAGGTTTGAAAATGTCTGGCTCTCTCACTCGCACTTCACCAGCAATATTGACAAATGGTGGATGGAATATAGGCCTGTTCAAGGCACTATAATGTTCATGCTACAACAGAGACTCAAACACATCAAATAAAGGCTTAAAGATTGGAACAAAACAGAGTTTGTAAGTATTTTTAAAGATAAAAGAGAAGTTGAATAGAAACTCTAGGAGATTAATCAGATCACCATCTCAGAGGGTTTTATCGAGGAACGGAAAATTCAGGCTGACTCTCTACAGAATGAATGGGAAGATCAATGTATACAAGAGGAGCTTTTCTGGAGACAGAAATCGAGAGTGCAGTGGATTAGAGAAGGAGAAAGAAACATGAAATTTTTTCATAGATCAAGCTTGGGTTACAAATTTTATAACAAAATTTCCAAACTTAAAAATTCTCAAGGGAAAGAGCTTGTCTCTCACAAAGAAATGGAATCTATCCTAGTTCAACACTTCCTTAGCATAGTAGAGGAGCCTCTCATCGATAAATCTCAATTCATTAACAAATTCACAAAGTTCATTCCCAAGCTTGTAACCAGGGAAGAAAACCACAATCTTAACAGGCCAGTGTTTGAAGAGGAGGTTAGTGAAGTTATCAATGAGATGCAAAATGGGAAGGCTCTTGGCCCTGATGGTTTCAATATGGATTTCTTCAAAGCATGTTGGAAAATAGTCAAATAAGATATCCTTGATGTGGTGGAAGACTCTAGACGATCCAAAATTGTTCTAAAATTTCTTAATGCCTCTTTCATAGCTTTGATTCCAAAGCAGGAAAAATCTATGACTCCGGAAAGATTCAAACCCATAGCCTTATGTAATGTGGTGTACAAGATCATTTCCAAAGTGATCGCTAACAAACTCAGGCCTCTTCTTCCTGCTCTTGTCTCAGAGGACCAAACTAGTTTTGTGGAAGGAAGACAGATTCTCAACAACATCATACAAGCTCATGAGGTCGTACACTCTCTTAAGATCAACAAGCAAGCTGGTATGATCATGCAACTAGACCTAGCAAAAGCTTATGATAAGCTAAGCTGGTCTTACATGAGGGCAGTGCTAAGAGCTTATGGCTTCGACCACAACTGGATAAGATGGGTGATGGCCCTTGTATCCATGGCTAGCTTCTCCATTCTACTTAACGACTCTCCCTCTAGAACCTTTATGCCCTCTAGGAGTATCAGACAATGGGATCAGCTCTCCCCCTTCCTCTTTGTTCTCATGATGGAAGGGATAGGCAGAGCGATCAAAATGGAAAATACTAAAGCAAGAATCCAGGGTCTAAAACTTACCCTAGATGGTACCGCTTCTACTCATCGACAATTTGTGGATGACACAATGTTGCAAGGCATTCCAATAATCAAGGAAGCCAGAGCTTTCAAACAAATCTTGAACGACTTCGCTTTGGCGCCTGGTACAAAGGTAAGCCTTGACAAATCAAAGGTGTTTTTTTTTCAATACTCACATTGCTATTCAAAGGAACCTCACTAGAATTCCCAGGTTTCAAAGGGATCAATTACCTTCCAAATACCTTGGAACGCCTCTTACTGACAAACCTCTGAGGAAGGGGGTGTGGGAGTCGGTAACTAATAAACTTCAGGATAAATTCAGGAAATGGACCTGCAGGTCTTTGAATTTGGCGAGGCATCTTGCGCTTACAAAGGCTATCCTATAGGCTATACCCATTTTCATGTTTTCTGCTCTTCTTGCTCCCAAAGGAGTTATGCAACAAATTAGGAGTATATAATGAGATTTTATTTGAGGCAAAGGAGAAGAGAAAAAGAAGTGGGATTTGGTAGCTTGGGACTAGCTCTGCAAACCTAAGGCCCATGGTGGTTTGGGGCTTCCTGACCTAGAAATCCTCAGCATAGTATCCGAAGCCAAACTTTGGTGGAGCTGGCTCAAGGAATCGACAACCCCTTGAGCTAAGCTTTAGAAGCAGAAATCTAAAAATAATTGGCAAGAGAGGGATCATATCAGAATGTCAGGGCTCATCAAGGGCTCCCACATTTGGAACCTTGCTTGGGAGAATAGAGCCATTGTCCAGCAGCATAGTTTCTGGGAGATCCGAGCTGGGAACCTTGCACGGTTTTGGGAGGATAACTAGCAGCAGGAACCAAATTTGTTTAGAGAAGAACTAACCGCTCTAAAAAATGACACTGACAACAAAGGTTTACTTATGGTAAGTGACTTCTGGGATCAGGTAAGGGACAATGGTAAATGGAGAATGTGGAAGAATCTTGGTTACAATGAAGAGAGTCCTTTGAGGGCCCAAGCGGATTCCCTTGCTCTTGACTTGGAGTAGAGGAAGATTTTGGTGTCTTCCTTGTCTGAACAACTGAGATGGGGTCAAAACACCAAAGGCACTTTTAACCTCAAAGAAGATAAATGCATGGCCCTAGGTTTTGATTATCTAAACCCTGATCAGGTTTGGAATGACCTTTGGTAGAACTCACAATGGAGGAAAATCAAGTTGTTTATGTGGTTGGTTCACCAAAAGAAAATTCTCACATGGGAGAATCTTCTGTAAAGGGGATTTGTTGGCCCATCCAAATTCCATTTATGTGGCTTACAGGAGGAGACAATGGAACATTTACTAAACCTCTGCCCCTTAACCTCTACATTGTGGGATTGGGCGGCCTTAGTCTTCAGGAAAACTGACAGGGATAGACTCAGCATCACCAACACTTTGAAGAATTGGAGGAAAGACTTCTCAGGTAATGAAATCATTAACAAGGCTTGGAGTCTGGTTCCAGGATTTATTATCTAGGATGTCTGGAAAGAATGCAATGGCAGAATTTTCAAGAACAAAACAGGCTCGACGCAGAATATTGTTGTCCAAACTTTACGAGAGCTCAAAGATACAGTAGGAGCCCTTATGTGGTAAATTCTTGAGGATCCCCCTTCGCCCCAGGATGCTCGCAAACTGCAACAGTTGGATCCCCAAGGCATGGTCAAGGGAGTGAGCAAAACAACTGCTGGTAAAGATATCTAGCAACCTCCTCCTCTCTTTTTTCGAAAATAAATATAGATGGGGCCTCTAAGGGCAACCCAGGGATGGTTGGATTTGGTGTTGTCATAAGATATGAGTAGGGGTGCATAAATGATATCTTCCACTTTCATTTGGGGACTGCCACTAATAACATGGCAGAGCTCATGGCCTTAGAGCAATGCCTAGAAATCCTGATGGAGTGAAATTTACACAACGCCATCATTGAAGCTGACTTTGAATTGGTCATTAAGGCAGCCAAGAAAATGTGTAATGGAATGACACCTAGAAAAGTGTCGAAATAGTGGAGGCTCTCGTAGGTCTTTCAACGTATTCATTCCCACTTGCAAACCCTGAGAACGTCATCTTCATTGATGTGTGAAGAAAAGTGAATATGCTAGCTGATCGTCTCGCGAATGAAGGGGTGCTATGTAAGGAAAGTTATATTCGGTATGAATGGGAGTCTATACCCTTTGGTAAACTGCGTGATGATTGTCAATGACAGGAAGCCAAAGACATGGCAAATATCAAGATCAATGAAGAATGAGCAGGAGGAAGACTAGCGGGAGATGAAGGAATGGAATAAACCCGAAGTGAAGAGAAGGACGAAGAGGTGAGGTAATGATGCTCAGTAGCCATTAGATCATGGAAGATCAACGGACATAAGTGGTGGAAAAGGTTAGCGGGAGTAGGAGAGGACAAGAGTCCTTGAGCCAGGTTGAAGTGCCGCATTAAATCTTGACCTTTGATCTTTGTTTCAATCGCTGACGTCACATGTCATTACAGGGGTTCAAATACTGGTAACCCGCGTGCTAGTTGATTAGCCGCAGATCGTAGGATTTAAATGCCTCGTCATTGATTGGGTATCGGGTTTTAAAGTGGCTGGAAGTTAAGTCTAAAAGCAGACTCGAATTTTTATAGACCATAGTTTCATTTTCTATATTAGGTCCAGGAAGTGATTAAGTGGCGCACAAGTTCCCGATCCGATGGAGTGACAACTGTCGGATCAATAACCAGATCAACAACGGTGATTTAATTGCAATTCGTCATTTGGTAAAAGAGTCTGATTCAGCTATTGGTAACCCGTGTGCTAGTTGATTAGCCACAGATCGTAGGATTTAAATGCCCCGTCATGGATTAGGTATCGTGTTTTAAAGTGGCTGAAAGTTAATTCTAAAAGCGTTCCGATTTTTTATAGACCACAGGTTCATTTTCTATATTAGATCTGGGAAGCAGTTAAGTGTCACACAAGTTCCCGATCTGATGGAACGACAACCATCGGATCAAGAACCAGATCGAAGACGGTGATTTAATTGCAACTTGTCATTCGATAAAAGAGTCTAATCAAAGGGCCGATCGAACGATGGTGGTTTTCTCCCGCATTTCATAGGAATCAACTGTTGGCGCCTTGCAGAAACTATGATGTGCGATAAGCCATGTATGGGATGAAGCGTCTAAATTTGTTTTTGTGCATGATGTTTTGGGTTTTGTTGTCCCTTGTTTTTGTTTTTCATCAACGGGTCTATCTTTTGTTGGTATTTACACTTGTAAAGATGTGTACCATATGTAATCTTGTTTTTCCGGTTAATTGAAGGCTCCACTCTTACTTGACCAAAAAAAAAAATGAGTACTTTTACTTTTTGGAATTATGTTAGAAGCCATATTTAGAAAAATATGTAGATGGACACGATCACTCTTTTAACAAGATTTACTACCAAGATCATAATTTTATAAATATATTAGAAATGAAGATGTGGATTAATGAGATGTCTAATCACTCTTTTCAAACAATTGTCATAGGTATATGGAAAACAAATGGTGCTAGGTTTGTAATATCATGTTTTTTTTAATATTTTTTATATAATAATTATAAAAAATAAAAAAAGAATATATTTTAATAAGGATTTATTTTTAATAGTTTGACATCTTTAGTTAATAGTGTTTTTTTTTGTCTCATCAAGTTATAAATGACAAAAATCACTACGATCCAATGTAAATAACCTTAGACAATTCAACTCAATCTAAGCAAGATCTTGCAAAGCAACATTCCCATAAAATATGTTTCGTTGTTTAATCCCAAAAGTAGCATAATCCATCAATAAAAACTCTTTTGATCAATAAAATTTTGATGGGCAAATGAGGATAATATATGTTTTTATTCCCTCCTTATTTTATTTTTAAATTATATTTTAAATCTTTTCCAAAAAATGGGGACCATTATTAACCATATAAGTTTGCGATAGGTGATTAGAATATCTTTATTATTTTAAAAGACCTTGTGTATTTGGCTAAAATAAATCTACACCATTGAAAAATCCATCAACAACAATTTGTTTTTCAATTGTTAACCATTCACACTCATTAAAATCTTTTAACAACAAAATTGTAATGTGTATCACATAACTGATTGTTAATAAAAAAACATCTTTATACAAATGAGGGTTAGTGATGCTAGTTTTTAATACAACACATATAATATAGCCCTCCCATGGAATAATATACATCCCTTTATCCCTACAGGTGGAACTTTGGTTTGAGTTATACATAGAGGTATCAGTCATATGGTGCACCAGGAAACTAGTGTAAGGTTTTATGCATGACTACCCACTTTGGATAATTCTAGAGCCTGCCACCTATGCACCTGTCACTTATTTTGAGTAATTACGGTGTGGTACACTTGGCTTGCCCTTCGTCATTCAGATCATATGGTTCTATCAAGTGCTCCACATTTCGATGGGATAGTTAAGGGTAACCACCCTCACTTCCTATCTCCCACTAGCATTTTCACTTTTCCTGTTCACCATAATGACTATGCAACAACTCCACTACACTGAGGTCTCCTATTTGGGGTTTTCGGGTGAGTTTTTGCTGGTAAGTAAGGCTACATTTTTCTTTGTCATTTCCACAGTCTACATAGTTATATAATTTTCATGGGTATTTACAGATGCCGCAGGTATCCCATTGGTATAAAGGTTGCCTAGGCCACTGTTTCTCGGTGGGGTGAGTATTTTAGTTTGTGAGGTAAGGCCAAAGTCTAAAAATACTTTCCTCTAGTGTTCGGTGAGAAACTCCTTTCATTCAAAACTTCAGTATCTTCTTGATATAGGGATTCATTATCTCATGAAGTCATTATAGTGTTTCTACCTTCTAGGTACTTAGTTGTTTTTTTTAATTATATATTTCCTATGCTTCTTAATATTTTATGTCCTCAATCAGAGGGTTTCAAGATTCCAAGAATTATTTAACATTTACTTTGTTGGTGGCTTCCATGTAGGTGAGAGGTTTCAAACCCTATTTTGATTTTGTTATTATTTCTGATGGTTCACCTCAAAAATTCTGCAAGTAGATTTTCTTACACATGGTTTATTCCTACTCCAAGTGCATGAATTTTCTAATCTTGTTTCTCAGAGGGTTTCAGATAATTAAGGTCATGATCCTTGCTCTCAGTTTCATTTTCATTCCATATTCATGGTTGTAACACTAGGCTAAACTACATTTTTACATTTTATATAAAAGAACTTGGAGGGTTGGTGCATTGCTCGAGGTTTTGAAAAATAGTCCTATGTATGGACTGGGGTTCCATGGATTCCTGTGAATCCGGATATATAACAATTTTTTCTTTATACAAAAATTTGCATAGTGTTAACCCCAAACTTGGGGTTTGATATCATAACTATAGTAATGTTGATAAATTTTTTATGATACTTTATATATCAAATGATTTATTTTTTTTCTCATTTTTACTTATTATCAACTCAAAAGGTTTCCTCTGATTGCGTATTTTGGGGTTCGACCATGTTCTTTATGTATGTATATATAAATGAGCTTTATTTCTCTGTCTTAAATTAATATTAGTTTTCTCATTGACATGCAATTCTCTTAATTACCATAATTATATAATGGTGTTATGTTAGGGTTTATTCTAGATGTTTCTGGTGAAATTTCTCTTATTTTTATATGTATGTATTTATGGTAATTCTTAATCACTTTCTTTCTGGTTATTTAACAATGAATGTTATGCTTATTCTAGTTATACTTATATTCATAGAACTACTACCCGTACTACAGAGTGGATAAAAACTTACCTTCATTGGGATTTGTCCCATCTAACCCTTGGTACTTTGGGTGATTATTAAGCTTAGGGAGAGGGACTGCTCTTCATTTAGCGAACTTTGTTCCAGAAGGAGACCTAACCTACTTCCACCAAGGAATATTTCACCAACATTGACTTATCTATCTAATATGTTCTTGATCCTGACATTGTTTAAATGCTAACTTCATTTTTTCCAACTACATATCCTCTATTTCCTGAAATATATATAATTATTAAATTCTTATCCAGAGTTCTTACCCTGATTTTGTTGAGTTGTTTGTTCTACAATGATGCATAAACAATTTTTACTAGTAGGGTTGAGGGTTCTTACATTCTGTTGGACCTATAAGCGTTTATCACACTAGTATCAATTCTTTGATTATTGTTCCTCTTTCCTTAGCATAAGTGAGTTATCTAGTTCTGTTCGATAACCTATCATACCATTTTATTTAACACATGAAGAATATATATACTAGTCAACATTCATCCTTTAACAATAACATTTATGTTTCCTCTTAACATAGCAAGATTATACTCCAACATTCTTTCTTTAGAATAGAATGAAGATAAGTTAATAAACACCAACATTATTTTAGAGTAATAATAAGTCACTATGTGACAACATTATTTATTTTAAACAAAATGATAACATATCTTAAATCATAATATATTTATCTGAATAATTTAACATGTCAGAGAATTAGTCCTGAAAGAACACTCCTCCACCCAAATGTGAGATTGGAAATTATGTCCAATCCCCACTCCCCCACCCCCCGAGACTCCTTAATTTCCAGAGTTTCTTTCAGACAATATTTTGTCCTTAGACCTCAGGACTCCCAGTCCAGTCAAGAATATTAAGCTCCAGGGCTTCCATTGGTTCCTTGTCCAGCTCAATAACACTCAGTAGTTTTCAACTTTTCCTTGGCAGCATCCTGCTTAAGGTTTCCTTCTCTCCTCTTTCTTGCCTCAGGTCCCTCTTGTTGGGTTGTGTTATATTCTTTCCACGACTAACCTACGTAGCGAACCAGGGGGTTAGAGGGGGGGCGGAGCCCCCCCCTTCGTTGTGCTGACTGCGCAGCAGGGGGGTTTGAGGGGGCGAACCTACCTATGGTTTTCAGTCCATGGTTTTGGACGCGATGGTTTTTCGGTCCATGGTATTGGATGCTTCGGCATGTATAAATATGTATTGTAACATTGAAAGGAAAATAATGAAAAATCAAGCTAGTAGTCCCAGTTTTGGGATCCAGGGGAAAATCTCTGTGCATATGTGTTTTATGTGTTATGCTCTCGCATTGTTTATTTTCTTTGTTTAAGAATTCGTATGCAGGTAATTTCTATACAGGGTTAAAACCTACATTTGGTATCAGAGAAGTTTGGCTTCAAGGGGATGCCTTTGTTGCTAAGGGGTTTTTTGCTCGGGCCTGTGGTAGACCCTGTTCAGTGGGAGATCTGCAAGATCGATTCTAGTGGTGAAAGAAGATGGTGAGCAGTGGAAAGATAGAGATTGAGAAGTTCAATGGTCAAAGTTTTGAGTTGTGGAAACTCAAGATGGAGGATCTGTTCGTGGATAAAGATCAGTGGATCGCGGTAGATCCGGGTACTAAACCAACGGGAGTGACCGATGAAGAATGGAAGAGGTTGGATCGGAAGGCAAAGAGCACAATACGATTATGTGTCTCAGATTCGGTATTGTTGAATGTATCAGGGGAAGCTACGGCAAAGGCTTTGTGGGACAAGTTAGGGACTTTGTACCAATCTAAGTCTCTGGTGAATAAACTGTTCCTGCGGAAAAAGCTGTATAACCTGAGGATGAAAGATGGAGACTCGGTGACAGAGCATCTGAATGCACTTAATACTGTGGTAAGTCAGTTATCATCTATTGAGATTAAAATTTCAGATGAAGATAAGTGCATCAGTTTGTTGTGTTCTCTACCAGATTCGTGGGATAGTCTGGTTATTGTAATAGGTAGCAATGCAACTGCTTTGCAGTTTGATGAAATAGTCTCAGCCTGGCTGATGGAGGAGATGAGACGAAAAAATATGGAGAGCCAGAATGGTGATGCCTTGTCTGTATGAGGATGGTCCCTGAACAGAAGCAAAAATAAGTCATTGAGTGGGATATCTAAATCTAGAGGGAGATCTAAATCTCCAGGAAAACCTACAAAGGTGGTGTGCTGGAAATGCGGAAAGGAAGGGCACTTTAGAAGGGACTGTAAATCTAAAGCTCCTGATAAAGGAAAGGGATTTGATGATGCTCCTTCTGCAGAGGCAAAAACCACCTCAGATGAAGGTCCTACTTGGCTTCTTCAAGTACACATGTAGATCATGAGGCATGGTTGATTGACTCAGGTGCATCCTTTCACTTCACTCCCCATAGAGAGTGGTTCTGTGAGTATGAGAAATAAGATGGTGGTGATTTCTTCTTAGGAGATGATAGGAAGGCTAGAATCATTGGTCGCGGAAAAGTAAAGTTGAAGTTGCAAGGTGGAAGGGTTAGAACACTTCTGGGTGTTCTGCATATTCTTGCATTGGCTAGAAATCTAATTTCTGTAAGCAAGTTGGATGATGCAGGTGTAAAGACAGTGTTCGAGAAAGATACCTGCAAGATGGTTCGAGGAGCACTGATATTGATGTGGGGAGTTCGGATTGGAACTCTGTACAAGCTGCAAGGTAGCACTGTTGTTGATGGGTGCAATAGTTCTATGGTTCCTGAAAATGGAGTAGAAAATCTGGTGGTCTCTGGAGAGAAGACCATGTTGTGGCATCAAAGGCTTGGACATATTGGAGAGCAGGGCCTTCGAATACTTCATGGTAAAGGTATGGTAGAAGGTATGAATAATAGCTCTCTGGATTTTGATTTTTGTGAAAATTGTGTATATGGGAAGCAGAATAGGGTGAGTTTCCCCTCTAGTGGTAAGAGGACGAAACATATATTAGAGCTTGTGCACAATGATGTGTTTAGACCTATGAAGGTTCCATCGCTAGGTAAGTCTGTGTACTATGTATCATTTATATATGACTTCTCAAGGAATACATGGATACATTTCCTTAAGAAGAAATCTGAAGTCTTTGCCAGGTTTAAAGAATTTAAGGCTTTGGTGGAAAATTAGACAGAGAAGAAGATAAAGGTGCTGAGGACAGATAATGGTGGAGAGTTTTGTAGCAAGGAATTTGAAGAATTTTGTAAGAAGTGTGGTATAGCACGGCATAAGACTACTCCATATACACCTCAGCAAAATGGAGTCGCAGAAAGAATGAAGAAGACATTGATGGAAAGGGCAAGAAGCATGCTCAGTGGTGCCAGGTTAGGACAGGAATTTTGGGCAGAGGCGGTGGATACTGCATGTTACCTGGTCAACAGGTCACCTTCATCAGCGTTGGAGGATAAAACTCCACAAGAAGTATGGACTGGTAAGAAACCCTCTCTTTCACATCTAAGGGTCTTTGGATGTGATGCATATGTACATGTTCCAAAGGAGCAACGAACCAAGTCGGATAGTAAATTTGAAAAGTGCATCTTTATTGGGTATAAAGATGGTTTAAAGGGTTATAAGCTTTGGAACCCTGTCACACGGAAGGTTGTGTACAGTCGAGATGTGGTGTTCAGAGAGGTGAAAGATGTTATTAAACATGAAGTCCAACCAAAGGAACCTGTGAAGATAGAGTTTGAACTAAAGGAGGAAGAATCAGACTCTGTAGCAGAGGAGGAATCAGAAGATGAAGAGCCACAAACTCCGGCTGTGAGAAGATCAGTTCGAGAAAGAAGGCAGCCAGAAAGGTATAGTCCATCTAATTTCTATTCAAATTTTGCTTTGTCTGTTACTGATGATGATCCCAGAACTGTGAAGGAAGCAGTGGATTCAGAGGATGGAAAACTCTGGAAAGAGGCCATGGTTGATGAAATGGCATCTTTGCACAAAAATGAGGCTTGGGATCTGGTGGAGTTGTTGGCTGGAAGGAAACCCATTGGCAGCAAATGGGTGTTCAAGAAGAAGACAAATGTAGAAGGAAAGGTGGAGAAATACAAAGCTCGGTTGGTAGCAAAAGGTTATTCCTAGGTGCCGAGAATTGATTTTGGTGATATTTTTTATCCTATTGCCAAGGTAACTTCTATTAGATTACTTTTATCTGTTGCTGCTGCTTTTGATTTTGAGGTAGAACAGATGGATGTGAAGACAACATTTCTTCACGGGGATTTGGAAGAGGAAATCTACATGAAGCAACCTGAAGGTTTTGTGGTGAAGGGTAAGAAAGAACTGGTATGCAAGTTAAAGAAGTCTCTGTATGGGTTAAAATAGTCACCAAGGATGTGGTATCAGAAATTTGATACATTTATATGGGGACTTGGCTTCACCAGAAGCAAAGCAGATCATTGTGTGTATTTTAAATTAATTGGTGACCGTGTTATTTATCTGGTCTTGTATGTGGATGATATGTTGCTGGTTGGAAATGACAAAGAAATTATCCAGGATTTGAAGACCCAATTGTCCTCCAAATTCGACATGAAAGATCTTGGTGCTGCAAACTATATTTTGGGCATGGAAATTAAAAGAGATCAGGCAAAGTGGAAGCTCTGGTTAAACCAGTGTAAGTATGTCGAGACAATACTGCGGAGGTTTAATATGCAAGATAGTAAACTGGTGAAGGTTCCTATTCTTGTAGGTGTGAGGTTATCTGTTGAACAGTGTCCCAAGACACAAGAAGAGGAAGAGGACATGTCCCATGTTCCATATGCAAGTGAAGTCGGTAGCCTTATGTATGCAATGGTCTATACTAGACCAGACATTGCACATGCAGTGGGAGTATTGAGCAGGTTTATGTCAAAACTTGGGAAGGAGCACTGGACAGCAGTGAAGCAGGTTTTCAGGTATTTGTGTGGCACTAGTGATTATGGTTTGTGCTACCAAGGAAGACCAGGATTGGACAGAGTGTTGGATATTCATGGCTTTGTTGATGCAGACTGGGTTGGAGATCAAGATCAGAGATGATCTACAAGTGGGTATGTGTTTAACCTATTTGGAGGTGCAGTCAGTTGGATGAGTAAGAAACAATCTGTAGTAGCACTATCAACTACAGAGGCTAAATACATGGCAGCCACTCATGCAAGCAAGGAAGCAGTTTGGTTGCAGAGATTGTGTTCAAGTATGGGGTTAGTACAGGGAGCTATAAGAATATATTGTGATAGCCAAAGTGCAATTTTCTTGGCAAAGAACCCTACTTATCATTCAAAGACAAAGCACATTGATGTTCAGTATCACTTTGTGAGGGATATGATAGAAGACAAAAAGGTGTTGCTGGTAAAGGTGGACACTTTGAAGAATACTGCAGATGCATTGACAAAATCTGTGAGCTCTGAGAAGTTCTCTTGGTGTAGAGAAGCAATGGGCATCTCAGGGCTGGAAAAATGACTAAGCTCTCTTGTGGTCCCCTATGGAAAGAAGACAACAAGTGGGAGATTGTTGGGTTGTGTTATATTCTTTCCACGACTAACCTGCGTAGTGAACCGGGGGGTTAGAGGTGGGGCGGAGCCCCCCCTTCGTTACGCCGACTGCGCAGCGGAGGGGTCACAGGGGGGGCGGCAGCCCCCCTTGTCCGGGGGGTTTGAGGGGGGCGAGTAGCCCCCTCTACGGGGTCCGGGGCAGCGGGCCGGGAAAATTTTTTTTGGACTATATATTAGGTTGGGCGAACCTACCTATGGTTTTTGGTCCATGGTTTTGGAAGTGATGGTTTTTCGGTCCATGGTATTGGATGCTTCAGCATGTATAAATATGTATTGTAACATTGAAAGGAAAATAATGAAAAATGAAGCTGGTAGTCTCGGTTTTGGGATCTAGGGGAAAATCTTTGTGCATATGTGTTTTATGTGTTATGCTCTCGCATTGTTTATTTTCTTTGTTTAAGAATTCGTATGCAGGTAATTTCTATACAGGGTTAAAACCTACACCTCTTTCTTTTCCCCTCGATAATATTTCTCCCAAAATAAGATGTTTTAATGTCTAAGGGAAGAGGAAATAACTATCTCAACTACTTGGAAGTTTAAATATTTTCCTTTTAGGATCTTCTCCCATAATTCCATGACTTAGCATAGTAATTTTATATTGATATATGTTTAAAGTAAAACAATCAAAATAATTCTAACATTTGAGATTCCATTTTTCCTTAACTTTACCCAGTTTAGAGGTTACCAAATCTTTCTTAGTAAAAGTAAATGAAAAATCCAATCCAATCCAATCGAAGTGGGGATTTAACACCCACCTAGCCCCCCGCCCCCACACCCCCACCCTTGTGCAAAACACCATCCTCAGATTTCATTCTTACCCTTGGAAGAGGTCAGGGTAGGCTTCCCACATAAAGCTTTCATCCTCCCAAGTGGCCTCTTCTAGGCCAAATTTCCTCCATTGCACTTTAACTTGGGTGATAGCTTGCCTTTGTAATGTTTTTCTCTCTGATTGAGAATATGTAGGGGTTCTACCAGAAACTCTCCATTTGGTTCGACCTATTCCACATCACATAACTATTATTAGTATTTTTTTTAGTATTATTGACAAGAAAAATAAATAATTAAGTCCTTACATGTACAACTTTCTAATTAATTATATGTATTTAGTCATATACATATTTATTTAATAAAGAGACATGAAACACATTATGGACTCGCATATGGCTAGGTAGTGCAAGATAATAGGTGACAGGTCCAATTATTTCTAGGATTTGAAAGGGTCCACAATATCGAGGGGCTAACTTTACACATCCACCCCATCGTAGTGTGCTCCTCTCTAGTTCTACTCAACCATAAACATGGTATTCCTTATAGGTCCTTTTCTTATTTGTGTATGCATTCTGTATATCTTGGGAAGCTTTCAAATTCGGTCAAACCATTTTAAAAATTTACTCCATTTCTCCTAGCATATCAAGTCATACAAGTAGTTTATCTTCAGGGCTATTCCAATTAACATGTTTCCTACACCTTCTCCCATATAAAAATTCAAAAGGGCTCATCGTTAATGATTCATGATAACTATTATTATAAGTGAATTCCACTAGGTGAAGGTACTCCTCCCACTTACTTAGTTGTTGCATTACATACATTCTTAACATATCTTCTAGCACTTGGCTTCCTCGCTCAGTTTCCCCATATGTCTATGGGTGTTATGTGGTTTTGAATTGAACTTGTGTACCTAAACTGATGAAAAGAGTTTTCCAAAATGCGGATGTGAACTTTACATCCCTATTAGAAATCACAACCTTAGGCATCATGTGAAGTCTAAGATTTTCAGCATAAATATGTCTACTATTTGTACAATTTTGTATGTGGATTAAATAGGGATTAAATGAGTTGCCTTGCTAAGTTTATCCACTACTACCATGATTTAGTCATTTTGTCTCTTGCTTTTGGGCAAACTAGTAATAAAGTCTAACATAATAACATCCCATTTCCACTCCAGAATGGGTACTGGGTGGAGAAAACCAATTGGGTGCTAGCGCTTAAACTTAAATTGCTGACACTCTAGACATTTGGCTAAATATTTAGTGATCTCCCTTCTCATCCCTGGCAAAAAATGATATTTTTTTAGCAGGAAATAATTTTTGATATCCAGGGTGAGCTGCATAAGGGCTCCTATGGAATTCATCCAATATTAATTTCTTAAGAATCATTTGATTTGGAACATATACTCGTCCCCTAAAATTCAGTAAATTGTCTTCATTTATGGAAAATTAAATCAAGTTTTTCTAATCATTTGCTTGTTTTTTTTGTTTCCATCAAAACATGTACTCTAGGTCTTTAACCACAACTTCTTTAATTTGATTTGAGAGATTGAATTCTACCCAATTGTATGAGATTTCGTGCATGTAATGTGACTTCCTGCTTAGTGCATCTTCGACATGGTTCTCTCTTCCTATTAGATGTCTAATATCAAAATCAAATTCACTTAAAAAAGGCTCTCCATTTGGCTTGTCATGCATTAAGGTTAAGTTTCTTAATGAAACTTGTTAAACTACTATGGTTAGCCATCAATACACACTTTTTACTCAACAGATAATGTCTCCATACCTTCAAAACATGTACTACTACAATTAACTTCAAATTGTATGCAGAGTATCTTTTTTCATGCTCTTTTAATTTCTGGGATTCGTAGGAAATTACCTTTCCTTCTTGCATTAGTACTCCTCCCACTCCCTCTTGACATGAATCAGTGTAGATGACACACTCTTTTTTTGGGTCTGGAATATTTAGTACCAGGGTTGAGGTCAACAAATGTTTCAATTTTTCAAAGCTACGATGAAATTCAGTGGTCCATTTAAAGGATTTTCCTTTCTTTTGTAGAGAAGTTATAAGATAAGTTATTATGGAGAATCCCTCAATAATGCAACGATAGTATCCTTCCAATCGCATAAAAGCTCAGACATCAATTACATTACTGGGAATAGGCCACTCCATAATAGTTTTTATTTTCTCCGGATCAACAAGTATCACCTCTACAAAATTATGTGTCCTATATATTGTATTTTATCTTTATAAAAGTCGCACTTGTTGTATTGGGCATATAATTGGTGTTCCCACAGCATTTCGAAAACTATTTGCATATGTTTCTTATGTTCTACTATATTCCTAGAGTATATTAGAATATCATCAATAAAAATTAGGACAAATTTATCAATTTAAGGCTGTTAAATACCATTCATAAGACTCATGAAAGTTGTTGGGGCATTAGTAATCCCAAAGGGTAAAACCTCAAAATCGTAATGACCATATCGAGTTCTAAAGGTTGTTTTATGAGTGTCTTCTTCCTTAATCATTATCTAATGACAACCTGATTGTAGATCAATTTTAGAGAATATCATGGCACTATTGACTTGGTCAAACAAGTCATCAATCATTGGGAGTTGATATTTATTTTTAATGGTTAGTTTGTTGAGTTTCCTATAATCAATGCAGAGTCTCATAATACCATCCTTTTTCTTTACAAACAACACAGGGGATCCCCAAGGCGATACACTTGGGTTAATATAGCCTTTGTCAAGCAATTTTTGTAGTTGCATCTTTTATTTGGTTACCTCAGGTATGCTTATTTGATAAGGGGTCTTGGACACAAGTGCAACCCCTGGAATCTACTATATGGTAAATTTTATGTCTCTCTTGGGAGGTAGCCCTAGAATTTCCTCTGGAAACACATATTAATATCATGAAGAACTGGAAAATTCTCTAAGGTGGTTGTGTTATTTTTTGAATTGGTATATCCTACTTGAACAACATATATTTGACATCCCTTCCTAATACCTTTTCCTAACCAAGAGGTAGTAATTGGTTGCAATTTAATAGGTCTTGTAACTCCTTTAATCTCTTGTCTAACACCCTCTTCTGTGAGATAACTAATACTTTTATCTTTGTAGTTTACGAGGGACTAGTGTTCAAGCCAATCCATACCAATTAAGACATCATAAGACCCTAGGGGTAGTACATTAAAATTTATACTGATTTTTTAGCCTGCTATCTCAATAGGACAATTATCTACCTTAGTTGGTACTCTTCATTTTCCCCCAATAGCTAACTGCACCAACCAGGGATTTTTAAATTTATGTGTCTGCAAATGACACTTTTCAACTATCTTAGGACTGATGTAGCTTAATCTTGCTCCTGGACCAATCATAATAAACACAACATGATTATATATATTACCTTCAAATTCAATCATGGTAGGTTGATATTCTGCTTGATGATCCTCCAAAGCAACATTTAGACATTCTTCTAGCTACCTCACCAACTTTGGATGCCTCCTAAATATTGGCAGTCTACTATTCTCTAGTGTTGTGGGGGAAATTTTTATCATAATGAGGTTCCCCACAACCCCAACACTGTAATGGAGGTATTTATGCTTAGCTAACTTCTGGATTACTAGATAATTCCACTTATTTTGGTTCATTTTGAGATCAAAACTTTTGTTGATTCCCAGGAGGTATGTTGTACTGATTCTTATGCAAGCTTCTGACATTTCCATGTTTTTCATTTTTAATACTTTGGGAGGCTTTTCCCCCTTTTTATAAAGACAAATTTTGCTTCCTTCCCCTTTTTGTTTCATATGCTAATAGAAGATTTGTGCTTTCTAAATGGCCTCGTCCATAGTTTTAGGATCATCAAACTCTAAGTGCTATTTCATAAATGCTGGTAGGATGCTCATAAAACACTGCACTTTAGCCTTTTCCTCATGTATGTAAGGTACATATCTCAATAGGGATGCCAAAATTTGTCACAAATCCATCCATAGAAAGTTGTCCCAATTGGAGATTGTGGATATCCTTTTCCTTGCCATAGTAAATCACCCAGTCAAGTACTTTTCTTTGAATTACTTCTGAAATTCTCCCCAAGTCACCTTGTGCTGTCCCTTGAAGTTGGTACACTACTATGTTAGCCTTCAAGTTATCATCATATCTATAAATCTAAAAATATCTGTTCATATTAATCAGGAAGGCTTCAGGAACTTCTTGTATTTCCCTGTCAAAGGTATGGGACTTAATTTCTTAAATCCCTCTTTTAACTCTATTTTATGCTTCTTATTTCTCTTAGGGGCTAAGGAATTATCAAATTATTCCTCATTTTCATCTTTATCCCCTTCCAATCTCTGATTTTGACTCCCCACTAGTATATTTTCACCTCCTTACCTGTGCTCCTCATTTTTTTCTTCATTACTAGGGGTTGGTATAGAGTTCCTATGGTTTTGCTGATCAAATAGGCTTTTCAAAATCTGTTCCTAGTCCCACATCAGTCATTCATGATCAACCTATAGGTGAGCCATCTCAGATCTTAGCTGTTGAATTTTTTTCCATCAGCATAGTAGTGGGATTTTTATTTTCTCCTCCTAGTTGAACCTGCATTTCTAGATTGACTCATTCCATTGGTGTAGGGCCAGATTCTCCTATTGGTATTACTACTTGTATACTCCTCGCTCCTCTTCTCATCATGCTTTCTCTATGAACAAGCCACAACTTTTCAACGTGGCTATGATAACACTTGTAACATCCATCAACCCCAAAACATTTTTTTTAATCCTTAACCCTTCACACTCATTAATATATTTTAACAAAAAAAATCTAATGTGTATCACATAATTGATTGTTAATAAAAGTGCATATTTATACAAATGAAGGTTAACAATGTTAGTTTTTAATATAACACATATAATATACCCCTCTAATGGAATAATATACATCCCTCTATCCATATAGTTGTAAATTTGGTTTGAGGTATACATAGAGGGTTTAGTAGTATGGCGCACCAGGTAACTAGCATAAGGTTTTATGCATGACTACCGACTTTCGATAATTCTAGAGCCTACCACCTATGCACTTGTCACTTCTTTTGAGTAATTATAGTGTGGTACACCTGGCTCGTCCTTCGTTGTTCAAATCCTAGGGTTCTGATTGAGTACTCCACATTTTGATGGGTTAGTTAAGGGTAACCATGCTCGCTTCTAATATCCCATCGGCATTGTCACATTGACTATTCACTGTAGTGACTTTGAAACAACACCACCATGAAAAGGTCTCATATTTGTGGTTTTTTGTTGAGATTTTTCTGGTAAGTAAGGCTAAATTTTTCTCTAAAATTTCCATGGTCTACATAGTTATACAATTCTCATGGGTATTTAAAGATGTTGCAGGTATCCCGTTGGCATAGAGGTTGTATAGGCCACTGCTTCTCGACATGGCATGTTTTTATTCTGTCAAGTAAGGGCAAAGTCTATAAATTGTTTCCTCTAGTGTTAGGTGAGAAACTCCTTTGGTTCATAACTTCCATCTCTTCCTGATAAAACGGTTCACTAACTCACGGTGCCATTACAATGATGCTACCTTCCAGGTACTTATTTTTTTTTCAATTATATATTTCCTCGCTTCTTAATATCTTATGTCCTCAGTTGGAGGCTTTCAATATTCCAAGAAATATTTAACCTTTAATTTTTTGGTGGATTCCATGAAAGTGAGAGGGTTCAAACCCTAGTTTGATTTTTCTATTCTTTCTGATGGTTTTCCTTAGAAATTCCGCAAGCAGATTATCTTACATAGGGTTTATTCCTACTCCAGGTGCACAAATTATTGGCTCTTCTTTATAAGAGGGTTTTAGATAATTAAGTCTACAAACCTTAATCTTATCTTCATTCTATTTACCTATTCATGGTTGTAATGCTAGGCTAGACTATATTTTTACATTTTACATAAAAACCCTTGGAGAGTTAGTGCATTACTTGAGGTTCTTAAAAATATTCCTATGTATAGACTGAGGTTCCAGGGACTCTTGTGAACCTAGATATATAACATTTTTTTCTTTCTATGGAAAATTGCATAGTGGTAACCCCAAACTTGGGGTTTGATATCATAATTGTAGTAATGTTGATAAATATTTTTTGTAACTTTATATATCAATAATGTTTTGTTTCTTTTCTTCATTTTACTTATTATCAGCTTGAAATGTTTCCTTTTTTTGGTGATTTTGGGGTTCAACAATGTTCTTTATGCATGTACATATAAATTATCTATATTTCTTTGTCTTAAATTAAGCATAGCCTTTTGGTTGAGATGAAATGCTATTAATTACCATAATTCTATAACTGGTGTTGTGTTTGGGTTTATGCTAAACATTTCTAGTGAAACTACTTTTATATGTATGTATTTATGGTCATTCTTAAGCTCTTTATTTCTGGTTATTTAACAATGAATTTTATGTTTATTCCAATTATACTTACTTTCATAATACTTCTACCCATACCACAGAGTGGACAAAACCTAGCCCTCATTAGGATTTTTCCCACCTAACATTTGGTAATTTTAGTAATTATTAAGCTTAGGGAGAGGGACTGCTCTCTATTGAGGGCCCTTGGTTCCAGAAGGAGACCTAACCTACTTCCACCAAGGAATATTTCACTAACACTGACATATCTATCCTAGATGTTCTTGATCCTAACATTATTCGAATGATCACTTTGCTTGTTTCCAACTCCATATCCTCTATTTTTAGAAATAAATACGACAATTAAATTATTGCCCAGAGTTCTTTCCCTGATTTGTTGATTTGTTTTTTCTACAATGATGCACAACTTATTTTTACTAGTAGGGTCAAGGATTCCTACATTTTCTTAGACATGTAAGGGTTTATCACTTCGGTATCAATTCTTCGATTATTGTTCCTCTTTCCTTAGCCTAAGGGGGTTATCAACATATGTTTGATAATCTATCATACCATTTTCTTTAACATAAGAAGAATATATATACTAGTCAACATTCATCCTGTAATAATAGCATTTATGTTTCCTCTTAACATAACAATATTATACTCTAGCATTCTTTCTTCAAAACATGATGTCGATAAGTTAATAAACACCAAAATTCTTACAAAGTAATAGTAATTCAATATGCACCAACATTATTTCCTTTAAACATAATGATAACATATTTAAAACCACAATATACTTATCTACATAATTCAATCTATCATGGAATTAGTCATCAAAGAATACTCCTCCACCCAACCATGAGATTGGAAATTACATCCCCCCAAGTTTCTTTAATTTCCAGGGTTTCTTGTAGACAAATATTTTTTTCCTTAGACCTGAGGACTCCCAGTTGAGTCGAGAACATTAAGCTTCAGGGCTTCCACTAGCTCGTTGTCTAGCTCAAGAACACCCTTAGCAATTTTCAACTTTACCTTGGTAATGTCCTAGTCAAGGTTTCCCTTTGTCCTCTTTCTTGCATCAAGTCTCTCTCTCTTGGCCCCCTGGATTTCTCCCAAACTAATATGTTTTAATTTCTAAGGGAAGAGGAAATAACTATTTCAACTTTTTGGAAATTTATATATTTTCTTTTTAGGATCTTCTCCTATAATTCCCTTAGCATAATAATTGTATATTTATATTTCTTTAAAATAAAACAATCAAAATAATATTAACATTTAAGTTTAACTTTTTCCTAAACTTTACCTAGTCTAGAGTTTACCAAATTTTGCATAGAAAAAGTAAATGACAAATATTTACACAGTCTAGGTGGGTGTTACAACCAATTATATAAGATATAAAATTTAATTATCTCAAGTCCAACTAACATCACTATTCAACCTCTTTTATCATTGTTCACCAAGACTGTAATTTTATAAACATCTTACAAAATATGAAAACTTGGCTTAACAAGATGGTGACATAGCCTTTTGAAATTATTGTCATGAGGATATGGCAAATGATTGGTGTATAATTTTGTGGTGTCATATTTATAAATACATGTTTTTTGTTTTTTGTTTTTTTTAAATATTGTATATATAATAATCATAAAAACAAAGGAAAAATAAAAAATATATTTATTTTAATAATAATTTAGTTTTAATAGTTTAACCTCTTTAATCAATAATGCTTTTTTTTTGTATCATCAAGTTATAAATGACAAATATACCATTGACTAATTTGTAATTAGACCTAGAAAATGCCATTGAATTGAGATTCAAACAAAACCGAACAAAATCTTGCAAATGAAGATTCCTATATAATATGCTTCATTGTTTCTAATCCCATAAATTGCATAGTCCATTAATAAAACCTCTTTTAATCAATAAAATTTTGAAGGCCAGAGCATGATAATTTATGTTTTTATTTTCTCTTTATTTTTTATCTTTTAAAATAGTTTTTAAAGCTTTCCAAATATTGGTGATGAATATTAACCATTTGCATTTGAGATAAGTGATTAAAATTCCTTTATTATTTTAATAAACCTTATATAAATGTCTAAAATGAATCCGTGCCAATTATACAAGATAGAAAATTGGATCGTCTCAACTCCAACTAACATCAATATTCAACCACAATTTGTTCCACCATTATTTTTCCAGAAATTGAGACCACCATATTATTTCCAAATAAAGTGAGATTCTTATCCTATTTTGAGGAATAACTATTTATGTAAATGATTAGAAAACACCTAAATATTAAATAAAGTTATTTCAGTGGAGAGGACTCATGGGCAATTTCTTAGTAATATTAGTTTAGATTTCAATGTTTGCATTATGGGCATTCATTTAAGGGTAGATGTTAATTTCTGGTGATGTGTAATGATTTTTGTGTCACAGTGATAACAATATGGGTGATTTGGAAGTTGGGGAGTGTAAAGAACAAAAAATTAATAGGAATGAACAAAAAATATAAGTCAACAAAGAAACATAGAAAAAATGGCAGCTAAGGAATATCAACAAAAACAATCACAATAAATAACAACAAAACAACATCAAAAAAAGATGAAAGAACAAATTGAATGACGAAGAGCATATCAAAGAGAATACCAAATAGAATATCGACAAAAAAGTGTGCAACAAATGACAATAAACAAACAACAAGAAGAGATGAAAGAAAACATTGAGAAACAAAGAGCACATCAAAAAGAAATTAGAAGAATGTTTTGAGAAAGAAAAACACAACAAATGACAATAGAATAATAATTAGAAGAGATAAAAGAAAAAATTTAATGCCAAAAATTACATTGAAGGGAATGTCAAAGAACATATCGAGAAAGAAAAACACAACAAATGACAAAAGAACAAAAACAACAAGAGATGAAATAAAAAATTGAACAATAAAGAGCACATTGAAGAGAATATGAAAGAGCATATCAAGGAAGAAAAGTACTACAAATGAAAATAGAACAACAAAAAGAAGGGATGAAAGAACATTTTGGACAAAAAATAGCACATCAAAGAGAATATCAAAGAGCATATCAATAGAGGATGCCACAACAAGTGACATATAAAGAGTGTGAAGAGAAAAAAATACAAGAAAATGTAGAAGAAAATCCTATAGAAAAGACGTCTTTAAAGGGTGAAGAAGAAAATCCTACAAAAAAAAATGCGTCTAAAGAATTTAGAAGAAAATACTACAAAACAAGGTGTTTAACAAATATCTATGTCCAAGTAAAGTAAAAAAAATCTCATTGATATGGATATTGCACATCAAAAATTTCATGATAGATTTGATTGATAGCTTAAGTTCAAATGTGTTATGTGTGCAAGGATTCATATGCTAGAATTAATATTTTTAAAACAAATACAAGTCCAATATGCATGAGATGTAAAATAGAAGGAACTCATCACAAGTTTCCATCTAATAACCATATGAATCCAAGACAACAACTTAAAGTCCTTAAAGATATTAGATAAGTTCATGAGATGTTGATAGCACGTGTGGAGGCTATGCATTCAATAGGTGGAAAATACAAATATAGAGGACACACCATTAGTTTTCCACAAGAGGTTACAATTTTTCCATGAGTTACCTCGACATATTCAAGACTTAGATACGATGATTGTTGTTAGAAAAGATAAAGTATTGCCTTCATTTAATTATAATATTTAGAATGGTCCATATTATCATGGAGCTCAATTTGATGAGAACACACTTAAAAAAGTAACCAAATGTATGGTGGGTTCGGTAGCATATGAATCTCAAATCCACCTTCCTTGTTGTTGGTTGCTTCATACAAAGTAATATACAAACAATGAATGATGATAGTGATTAAACATGAACTAACAAATCACTATATTAAGTGGAAACAATGCATAAGCAAAAACTAAAACAACTTGAAACAAGCTAATGAAGCAAAACAAATAAAAAAAGGAGTAAGAAAAGGGTCCTCTTTATTGATTGTGGGTAGTAGAAGAGTTACAAATCAATTTCAAGAACACTTGAAGAGAGTTAATTGAGCAACAATTCTCAATACTTTTGTAATCTATTGAATTCTCAAAGAAGCAAAGAAAACTCTCTCAAATTGTGGAATTCTCCTAAAATTGTTGTGCTTAATTGCTTTCAAGCAATTTTGGTAGCATAATAATGCACAAATTCTTCTTTTTTTTCGCTCTCCATGCTTTTGCATTTATAGAATTTTTGAAAACTCTTTCCCTCTTTTGGCCCATTAATGAGGATGGTTGGCTCATAAATGAGAGGAGAGCTACCATCTACTTGCCATTAAGGCTTCTTGGAGCTCAAGACTTGAATGTTCAGCCCATCATGTCAAGAGTTTGAGTGTTTTTCAATCTAGTGCACCTCCCAAGATGTTGACTAGCTTCTTGCGAACCTCGCAACTATAGAAGAAAATGTCGCAAGGGTGAAATTATATGTGTTTAGAGAAACTACGAGGGTTGAATTTTTAATTCAATCTCATAAAAGCCTTTTGACTTTTATTTCCATAATGTTTTTAGCTCAAAATGTGCCCTTTGTACATGCTACTTATGGACTCTGAGTTCCTTATGTTGTATATAAATGAGTGTACCATTTTTTTCTTCCTGATGATGAGTCTTACTTACTTCTTTAGAGAGAGAATCTTGTTGTGGAGATGAGTAGGGGGGAAATGATCTTGATAAGAACTGAATGAAAACCATGCTCTAAATAAATACTGATACAAATGTGTCTATACAAGGTGGGCATGTCCCATGCTCATTATTATGGCTAAAATATCACAAATACATAGTAAAATCCTGTCAAAATGACGTTGAAGTGGATAAGGTATTTTATTTTGCCCTCGGGGGCATAAATGACAAATAGAATGACACCATGCATCAGATATTAAGCACTGTGAAAGGAGGTGGGATCTAGACGCATGGGTCTTCGACTAAATGAGATATTTGCAATGGTCACAAATTATGATACACTGGTCACAAATTATGATACACCTCTAACATGAAAACTTATATTGGTATCAAACATCAGGGGGACCAATGAAAACAATGGGAAATGAGGGTTCCCATTTTTCCATCTAAGATTGTCCCCACAAAAGGTGAGGAACAACCAAGGCACCACTTTTCATTCTAGAAGATCTCTGTTGATGTCAATAGAAAAGAATAACTAGTTTCCCGCAAAAATGATTCCAGGAAATCCCTATGAAGATGAGGTAGGTATTGTAACTAGATGGATCAAGGCCATGATAATAAAGATTTCCAATAGAAGAGGGATATAGGAAACTGCCCAAGGTTGGAACTATAATGCTAGTGGTGGCAATCAAAATGATAATTATGAGGGATAAGCCTCTAGGTTCGAGAGGACGTCCAAGGGAGGTCTATGCATGTTATGATTAGTGGATGGATAGACAAATGGTGATCAATTATGTGGGAATGAGATGACTAAAAAGTGAAGTCCAGCCAAGGGAGACTAGTTACTACTGCCAGGTAATTGACACAAAAATATGGGTGAGGATACTTTTCCAAAAAATAGTTGTACACTTGCCAAAAGAATTTAAAAGTGGTTTTGGATATACAAACATGGAGACATGAATCCTAAGAATATGGTCGCCTACCTAGTGATGTAGGTGGGCATCTACATAGGGTGGGGGCCCCATTCACTGGTAGCAGTGTGAGGTGGTTCAAATGGAGGTGAGAACACAAATGGTATAATGTAATGTTGATGGATAGTAGGCCAAGTGCTGAATGTGGTGGTACATTACTCATAATCTAAAAATAATGGTGGCCAAGGAGGGGAGTGGTAAGCAGGAAAATGAAGAACAAAGATGAGGCTTTTCTTCAAATTGTGCTAATGAAATGGCTCCCAAGCATAAGAAAATGGTCAAGGATACCAATTATATCAAGGGAACTATGAGATGGGGTAATCCATGTTTATCGAGGCTCTTCAAATAGTGTGGATTTTTATCAAGTGCAAGTGTAAGGTGATAGTAAATGTGGTCAAGATGATGGACCTTATGGTTAATTTCAAAGAAATGATGTCAGGACATGAAAAATTTCTAAAGAAGCATATCATGCTAGTGAGGAAGGATACCTTGGCTATCGAGTGCTGCACTAGAGGAGCGAGATCACTTTGAAAGCTGCCAATGAATTGCAATTTAAAAGCCAATACTCTAAGTGAAAGTATATTCATAAAATAAATGTATACATGAAATATCGTAGAAGACGTAACCAATTAGAAAGGAAGGCACACCTGATGGGTACCCTGAATGTAAAATGGGTCGAAAAATGAAAAAAAAAATTATGAATTGAAAGGAGGGTACCATGTTGTAGATGAGAATGTCCTAATCCCAACACCACTGATAGTTTGGTGAAAATACCTCGTGGGCTTTCAAACAATCCTGTAGAATAATGGTAGAAACAAGCGTATATAAGAGGAGTGTGGCTCACATTGCCACCTCATTTATACCTGCTAACGTGGTGCTTGGTGTGGATCCCACATACTACTTATGCATTTGTGACCAATCAACGTCCATTCATTGTCTGAGGATAGCTAGGTTAGTCATCATTATGCCCTCTTTTTTAATTCAGTATCTCTAGGGTAGATAATCAGTAGTTATTGTTGGTTCCTTCTTGGACTAACACACCTGTGATGGTTACCTCCAATGATGAGGGGTAGAGGATGTAGTCCTTGTTATGGTTAAGTGGGCTTATTAATTGCACTTGTGACAACATGTATTTGAAAGCCTTGAATGATTGTTGAGCGTGCTCATCCCTTTTTAATGGGACATCCTGATGGAGGAGGTGGAGAACACCATGAGCACATGTGGCATAATTAGGAACAAAGTGACGTAATACATTTACCTTACCTTGCAAGATTTGTAACTTATTTGAAGTATTGGGTGGCAGAATTTCCTAGATGGCATACAATTTTAGAGGGCTAACCCTGACACCTTACTGGGAATCAATAAATCCCAATAGTCTCCTAGCATTGACATAGAAGACACACTTGAGAGGGTTAAAGTGCAAGTTGTATTGTCGACAACGTTAAAACACAAGACAAAGATCTTCTAGATGGTCTAAGTGCTTTTCTTATCAGATGATGAGGTCATCCAGATAGGCAAGTATCATATGATCTTGATCATGGAAAATGTAGTTCATGTCCCATTGAAAAATTGCTCCAACATTTTTAACTCCAAAGTGAATGATGCGCTATGTGAAAGTACCCCAAGATGCGGTAAAATCAGTCATGTACTGATCTGTGTGGTAATTTTTAATATGATTGTATCCTGAGATGTTTTCCATGAAGGAGGATAAGTCTACGTTCTTAGCACAATCATCGAGGAATTGATTAATAAAGGGTGTGGCATGATTATCCTTAGGGTAGGCTTTATTCAATTAATGTAAATCACTACAAACACGTATGGCACCATGTTTTCTCATGACAGGTATAGGGTTGTAAATCCAGGATGTGTAAGCTATAGGGTAAATAAAACTAGTTTTGTGTAACTTGTCGATTTCAATTTTGATTGCATCAACTTTAGATGGATGTAGCAGGCACTGCTTTTTCCTAAAGAGTAGGAATTGGGCCATGAGTCAATGTGATGCTCTACAATTATAAGACTTAGACTAGGCATTTCAGACTAAGGCCATGCAAAGATGTACTTGAATTCTTGGAAGAGGGTTTTGTATGAGGTAACTTCTTCAGGTGAACAAGTCATCCCATTTGAGATCTCCTTGGCGATGCTGAGTTTGTTTGAGATATCTACCTAGATGGTGGGAAAGGTATTGGACATGTTCCCTTATTAAAATGCATTTTGTGATGGAATTGGATTCTTGAACCAATCTACATGGCCCGTAGGAAAAACATATTTGGTTTCTACTAGACAAATAGTATTCAATGGTGCGTCAGTAGGTGTAAATTAGTTTTCTAGGAGGAAGAAATTAGGGTGTTTCATGGTGTTACATGGAAATCCTAGTTTCATCATGGCATTAAGGATGTCCCTATCAAAATTAAAAAGGCTCCAAAAAAGTGAAAAATTTGATGATAAGTCATGATCCATAGGTTAGTGCATGGAAGTACTAGTTGATAATTAGGGTAATGATTATGTACTTGTTTTCGTAGATCTAAGAGATGTTGATAGTGCATAAACAAGCTGATTCGATGTAGTCATAGGTGGTGAAAAAATTGTAACGAGCAAAGAAATCTTGACACTTTAGAATGATAAGTGGATGAATTTAATCATGGTTTCAATGGAAGAAGAAATGAAGTAAATATGGTGTTGTGTGTCATCAACACTAGGGGTGAGAGTATCTCCTTGATGGTTTCCTAAGGGTGAATGGGAGAAGATTCCTAAAAAGGTGTTGGAATATTGGGAGCCAAAGAGTCATCCTATTTAGGGTTAAGCTCTTTATGATTTTCATGCATAGAGTGTTGCACTATACTAAGCTACTGAAATATCTGAAGAAGAAGATATGTGGATGTGTCATAGAAAGTGCTAGTGTAAATACCATATGGGTGTAACGCACATGATGAAACTTCTAAGGCTATGTAGTAGATAGTCTTCAATGTAGCTTCACTCATAGCTCTCAGTGGTGATTTGGGGGGAAGATCTACAGATGGCATGCCTAAGGGGGGGTGTACCACCTATTAATCGTGTATTTATCAGATGCAGGGAGAAGAACATATGACTCCATGTCAGTATGTGTCAAAGAAACCCACTCCTCTTTGAATCGAGGGAGGTGTGGCTAATGGTGTGTGTGGTGCATATATTGCACTCAAATATGACCGTTATGACACTTGTGTCTTGAGTTGTTCTTCGGAGTAGGCCAATGGGTAGGAAAAGAGCCATGAAGAATATCCAATATTTCTTTCAAGGTTATGCATTGGCTAACTAGGTGTCCCATCGCATTGTAGACGTCGCATGAGGGGGTTGGTTTAAGAGTATCATGTTTTGTCTTCTTCTTCTGTTTCCTGGTGGGGGTCGACGTAGAATGGGTGGAATGATGGAAAAAAGAACATGGGGGTTCTCTCTATGGGGTTTCTTATTCAAAGACAATAAATGTTCTGAAGTGCATCCTCACTAACAAGAGTGACGAGAATGTATGTTGTGACCATACTAGATTGATGAAAGGTGACCAATGCATCTCGATATATAGGGAGATCAGGGAAATGATGAGTGTAATGTTTTTGATATGCACAAATAGTGCATAGATGATTAGTGTGTAATATCATATTATGATAGATGGTGGATTTCTCTCCTATAGGGGAACAAGAATGCAAGGATGCCTTTAGGGTATGAATAAGGGCTTTCAACTCTTCCAATGATGGGTATTAGTTAGTAGGGTGCTCTGTTACATCATATAATGCACATGGGGGAGGTACCCTAAGAGAAGAGGTAGTTGTGGTGTCATTCTCCCTGAATTTTCATTTATCTTTATTGGTGGCATCCTCTGGTGTCGATGCAAGTGATACTACAGGAAGTATGTTTTGGGCATCAATATTATCCTCAACACTTACTTATCAAATGAGTGGGTCATATACTTCAAGATGTAGCACAATAAATGCCAAGAAGGTCTAGAAAACCCTACAAGATCAAACTCTATCTCCAACCAAATATTAAATCTTCTAAGTTATGAAAAGAAAGGAAAGAGAACCCTAGTTTCCTATTCTTGTAATAGTTGTTATGGAAACTCCTAGATCACTCTATTTAATAGCCACTCGAATAAATAAATCTTTAAACTGGCTGAGATTATATAAAAAATAAAAATAATTCAGTTGAACACAAGCTCCAATTGATAAATCCCAAAAATATGCAGTAAAATGACATAGGCTATCAAACCATTCATGCATTGTAAAGAATCATTAATTAATTATGTTCCAATACTACGTATAAATTCTTGATAAATAAATATTCACCACTCTCTTTCACACTATGCACTTGGATTAAAATTCCCTGGTATATTGAATCAATCATGAGACATGTATGGTCAAGGAATCTCACTCTGTTCAAACCACTTAGAAAAAAGTCTAGATCCTAGAATTAATCTATGCTTCAAATGACAATCAAAAGAAGATATTCCCCCTTGTATGCATTCAAAGAAACCAAGTTCAAAAGAGAAAGATAAAATAAATTAACAATCCCACTGTTTCAATCATCCTCTTCTCCACAAAATTATTTAAGAAATCTATCTTACTCATGCAACAACTAGAGTACTCTATTTTCTTTCTTTACTTATCTAGCTATCGTGAGAATATAGGATAATCACATTTAGTTGTACTATGAATTAATTCTCTAAAATTATTCTCCCTTGGTTTGGTTTTACCCAGGATCCAATAAAAATGATTAAATTAATGGAACAATGCTCTTTCCCGTCAAGAGATATAACGAGACTTGTTTCCTGTAGTAAACCCCAGCCCTTAAGATTGCATCCTTTCGAGACCACTACATCTCAAATCATAATCATTTCTTTTACTCCCAACAATACGGGAACCTCAAAAGTGCGACTTATAGTACTAAGTTTGTAATAGAAAAGTAGCCTAAAAAACCTTCAAATATGATAGCTCACTGTATAAAAATAGTTCATTAAGGCTCATAAGGATTCAAAAGACCATTCCAGGGTTTATTTCTTGAATAAGGTATATGATTTTTGGATGAGGTTTCTAAAAGAGTTCTAATATTTATCAAACCTAGTTCTCACAACCTTTTGAATGTAAACAATCTCATCACAAAGAAGAGGTCTAAATATGGAATCAAACTAATTGTTTTCAAAGTATAAGATCCATCTTAACTTTGGATCTATCAAGCGCCGAAAGGGATCAAATATCTCGAGGTGAAAATCTCATTTTTGAGTGCAAAACTTGAGGAAACATTTGCACCTCAAGAGATTTGATCCCTCTCGGTGCTTGTAGACCCAGAGTTAAGATGGATCTAGGTCGATTTCAATCATGTGCAGCCAAAGAAAATATAACTAATTTTATCTAAAATATGTAAAATCATGTGATATTAATATAATCATTTTAAATATGTTAAATATGTCTCAGATTAATATGGTCATTTAAATTTTAAATTTTCTTAGTTACCTTAGTTTGTTGAGTGATAAATATTGTGAATAACTTTAATTATGAAAAATGATAAAATAAAATTTTTGAATATAAAGTGACAATGTAATAGTGTTGAATGATAGAAAATGTGATTAATAAGAATATCATAAATTACAAATAGTCTTCATTATGATTAACCTCAAACTATTTTCTTCTACTATTCTTATTGTTATCCTTGTTAATTTTTTCGTCTTTTCATATCGATAATATGAAAGGACATGTTAAACTGTAAACCATTTAAATCTTTACCTCGAGATATTGTAGTAAACATCATACCTTTTCTTTCTTTCTCTCCAATATTAATAGGTTGAATTACTATAACACAAAAATCAATGTACATTCTTAATAATTTTTTATGCTTATACTAAAATTAATGCACAATATTAATCCAGTCACTTTAAAATTAATGCACCATCACACATCCAATTAAATCAAATTAGAAATCAACATCTATACTCAAATAAATGCATCTAATGCAAGAAATCAAATATGACTGGAAAACAATATTTACACTGAAATCAATGCATCTAATGCAAGAAAACAAATATTATTAGAAATAAACATATACAGTCAAATAAATGCATCTAGTGCAAGTAAGAAAATAGGTTTATAACCCAACATCTACACTGAAATAAATGCATTTAGCGCAAGTAAGAAAATAGGATTATAAACCAACATCTAAACTAAAATCAATGCATCTAGTGCAAGCAATCAAATAGGATTAGAAATCACTATCTACAGTGAAATCAATGCATTTAGTGTAATCAATAAAATAGGATTAGAAATCATCTACATTAAAATCAATGCACCTAGTGCAAGGAATCAAATAATATTAGAAATAAATATCTACATTGAAATTAATGCATCTAGTGCAACCAATAAAATAGGATTAGAAATCACCATCTACACTGAAATCAATGCATTTAGTGAAAGCAATCAAATAGTATTAGAAATCATCTACATTGAAATTAATGCATCTAGTGCAAGAAATCAAATATCCTTAGAAATCAACATCTACACTAAAATCAATGCATCTAGTGAAAGCAATGAAATGGGATTAGAAATAACCATCTAAATTGAAATCAATGCATCTTGTGCAATAAATCTTCTTGTTTATCTCCCCCCTCCATCTATATCTATATATCCCCCCCATATCTCCTTCTTTGTCTCTCTATCTCAACCCCCCCCCAAACACACCCGCTCTCTCACTCCATATCTATCAATCTCTCTATCCCTCCCTCTATGTCTCCATCTCTCTCTTCCTCCATCTCTTCACTTTCCATCTATATCTCTATCTCCCTTTGTCTCTTTATATAACCCCCAAAGCATACACTCTCTTTCTCCAATATATCTATCTATCCCTTCCTCCTCCTCTCCCTCTCTCTCTTTCTCTCTCTTCCCCTTCTCTCCCTATCCACTTCTATCTCTCTTCGCTCTTGTTGTCCTCTATCCTTCTCTCCCCAATTCTCTCCATATCTCCTTCCTTTTCTCTTTATCTCACCCCCAAACATACACACTATATCTCCATTCAACCCTTTTCGTTCCCTCTCTCTCTCCACTTCTCACTCTCTATGTATTTCTTCTTCCATCCCTCTCTCCTCCTCTCTCTTCTCCCATATCTCTCTCCTCTATATTTCTCTCTCTATTTTCCCTCCAATCCTCTCTCTTCCCCCATCACTCTCCTGCTCTCTCGCAGGTCTTGTCTCTCATTCTCTCTCTCTCTCTCTCTCTCTCTCTCTCTCTCTCGTTTCCCTCCAATCCTCTCTCTCTCTCTCACCCTCTCTCTCTCTCTCTCTCGTTTCCCTCCAATCCTCTCTCTCTCTCTCACCCTCTCTCTCTTTTCCCTCCAAGCCTCTCTCTCTCTCTCTCTCTCCCTCTCTCTCTCTCTCCAACTATGTCACAATATCTCTCCCTCTCTCCTTCTGTCTCCTTCTCTCCCCCATTCTTTCTATATCTCTTTCTTTATCTCTTTATCTCACCCCTAAGCATACACACACTCTCTCTATCTCTCCCTTTCAACTCGCTCTCTCTCGACTTCTCACTCTCTATGTATTTCTTCTTCTTCCCCTCTCTCCTCCTCTGTTGCAAGTCCTCTCTCTATATTTCTATCCTACCTCTCTCTCTCTCTCTCTCTCTCTCTCCCCCCCTCTCTCTCTGCCCTCCAATCCTCTCACTATCTCCCTCCCTCTCTCCTTCTCTCTCTCCCCCTCCATATTTGTGTCTCCCTCTCCCTCTATTACCCTTCTCTACCTCTCTCTCTCTCTCCAAATATGTCACTATATCCCTCCCTTTCTCCTTCTCTCTCCTTCTCTACACCCTTCTCACTATCTCTCTCTCTTTGTCTCTTTAAGATTTGACAATCTCGGTGCTTGATAGATCCAGAGTTAAGATGGATCTAGGCCAGTTTCAGTCGTGTGTGGCCAAAGAAAATGTTATCACAAAATCTGACCCTAATAGGTTGCTGATCAAGTAGACTCTGAGTAACTCTTTCAAACCAATATTTTGGTTGAGGCTTAGCCTCCTCAACCTGAGAGGGCTCTCCCAATAGGTTTAAGATTTTTGATTAATGATTAGATGGATAACTCTAGGAATAAAAATGGACAAAAATGTATATTTAGTTGAATCAAAGATTAGAAAACATCTATTGGGCTATGGAGTCAAGATAGTCTTCAAAAAAACATCATGATCAGCAAAACATGGAAGTCAAGGCACTTGGAGTTTAGGTTTACAAGTAAAACAGTAACATAGTGAATCAACACAGTTTATAAGCATGTGAAGGAAGTTAGAGAATTTTCCAATGAATTATAAGTATCAAAAGCTCATACCACTGCAAATAAGTAATTGAAAAGGCCATAAGAACATCAAACACATAAACCCCTTGTGAATCTTGAGTAGTAAAACTGATCTCTATATTAAGTTTGAAAAACACACAGTCTGCTCACATAACACAACTTCTTTTGCTAATACAAATGCCACCCATGAGGAATTCGAACTCATTCTTCATATAGAGTCTTTAAAACCTTGGATTCTATGATCCCTCCTTAGGAGAATTCAAATTCCTAACATTGACACCTATCTATTCATAAAACAAACTCTTAATTACAAGCTGACAACTAACTATCTTTTAGGAGTCCGAATACAAATAGGAGTGAAACTCCTAAAAATGTTTCAAAAACATTAGCTAAGACTTAAATACATTCTTTTACAGCTGATAATCCATGTCTTCGACCTTAATGATGCCTCCAACATTGTTACCAACCCTGCTAATCCGTGACCTAACTGTCCAGAAACTGTCTTTGAACAACATGTGTAAAATTGGAAAATTTTGGTTTATGAAAATATGGCTTCAAAGAGAGCCCCCTTTCTCTCAACTGGTAATACTTTTGAGGAAAGTTAGAGAGGTTATTGTATTTTGAGATTTTATGAAGAGAAACCTCTTTCATAATTCTAAAAGACGTTTGCACTTGGCCAGCAACTAATCATGAAGTGAACTAATAAAACCAAAAAACAGAGTTTTTCTCTGAATGACTTTCAGCAGTTTTGTAGCGCAAGTTCGATCATCAATTTCTCCCACCTCATAATGAATTTAAAGAAACTAAGAGAGGTTTTTGTAGCTAAATATTTTGGGAAGACGAACCTCTTTTTGTTTTCAAAAATGAGTTTTATATTGCTCAGGAACCCCCTTGGAAGTTGACTTCTAAAAACAGGAAAAAGAGCTAAAAGTTCACCTTCAGCAGTTTCGGAGCGTGCTACGAAACTGCTGTGTATGCTCTTTTTCAACACAGTTTTCAAAATGGTTAAAGATATGAGTTTTAAATAGCATGTGAGACTTCTAGTACATGGAACAAGGTTGATTTAACTTTATTTGGATATGAAAATGAGACTCTTAACCTATCACCTACCCATTATCAAGACTAAAATGACCTTTAGACCTCCTTGAAATCATGACCAAAAGCAGAGTTGACACAATGATGTTTTCAGAATTTTTTGGGTGATAATAGTGGCTCCACTAGGCATAGTGTGCCCCAGTGGTACAGTAAGAACCGCTAGCTCCAGTGCTGCTATCCATCCTTTAGAATAAAACTCTGAAATTTTGCCAAGCTTCTCCTCAAGCTTTAATGGCCTTCACCTCGGGCTCAAGCTTGATGATCACTGCAGAAGAAACAAATCTGTATCTACTAAAAAGATGCTCAATCAACTTTGAGATTATTCACACACTCCTACCTACCCTATTAGCTGCAATCTCCATTTGTAGCTCAAGGAACATGAAACTTCCAATGAAGCTAGTCATTGATATGATCTGACACTTGAATCTTTTGACTGTGCTTGAAGAAAAAATAAACATGATACTGAAATAACTGAGGCAACATGAGATGTAACTGATCTTCAAGATGAAAATATAACTGGAAATATGAACATTAAATCTTTTCCATGTAATGAGCTATAGGGTCAAAAAATGCATGATTAGTTTGATGATTCTCATAACATTCTATATCTTCAGACAACTGATTCTCAGCCACACAAGATTCCTTTGATATGCTATCCAACTTCTTTTCTGAATGACTCCTAGAAACAATATAATTTTCCTCACTATTATGATCATTCTTTGATGTAAGCTACTGCAAAGTATGACATAAAAAATCAACCTTTTCCTCTGCTTGAGGGTTATAAAAGTTATCTTCCAGTATTTCTTCTTGGTGCTTGCAATGATTTTCATACTCTTTATGATCAAAAGACTGGCAAGTTTTCTACATCTTTACATTAATCTCAAAGGATGTAACATGGTTTTCATAAGTAAACCCTTGCTGATTTTCGTGTTGCATTTTATGGGATGTTATCCTTTCTTCTTGGTGTTGAAATGTATTGTTATGAAGAGCCTCTAAAGTTTCTTCATCAATGAATTCATCATCATCATAACAATCCTCCAAATATTGAATAAAACTCAAAGAATGTTTACAACAATCTTTAACCAGTAATAAGGAGGGATGACGCTCTTTATACATCTCATAGAATACCTCATGGAAATTAGAAAGAGAATATAATGAACCATTTTCCAAGCCTTTACACCAAGACTATGCGTTTCCTTCTAAAGTGGTCATAAACATCTTCATGAGACAATCTTCAGGGAACTGAACCTTAAGACTCCGTAAATGCATATGGAACCTAACCAAATGAAGAGTAGCATTGTCTTTATTTTCATCTTTGAATATTGGATGATCATCTAACCATTCAACCTTTGGCATAGGATTTGGAAAACCAGGGATATGGGACCGATTCATAGGGGCATACCTGGAATTCATTCTTGCAATGGTACTCATCTTGAAACTTCATCAAGCTACTGATCTTCTAGCAATGGAGTCACCTTCCAAATTGTTATTTGATGTGTGGATTTGCCAAGGTAGATGCAGCCTAGAACAACTTCCTGTGGTCCTGCTACCTTTAGAAGTTCAGCTTCTTCATTTCGGGAATGAGTAATCTTTACGGTCCCGGTAGACGCACCAAAATGTTATCACAAAATCTAACCCTGATAGGCTGCTGATCAAGTAGACTCTTAGTAACCCTTTCAAACCAATCTTTTGGTTGAGGCTTAGCCTTCTCAACCTGAGAGGGCTCTCTCAATAGGTTTAGGATTTTTTATTAATGATTAGATGGCTAACTCTAGGAATAAAAATGGATAGAAATGTATATCTGGTTGAATCAAATATTAGCAAACATCTATTGGGCTATGGAGTCAAGATAGTCTTCAACAAAACATCATGATCAACAAAACATGGAAGTCAAGGCACTTGGAGTTTAGGTTTACAAGTAAAATAGTAACACAGTGAATCAACATAGTTTATAAGCATGTGAAGGAAGTTAGAGAATTTTCCAATGAATTATAAGTATCACAAGCTCATACCACTACAAATAAGTAATTGAAAAGGCCATAAGAACATCAAACACATAAACCCCTTGTGAATCTTGAGTAGTAAAACTGATCTCTGTATTAAGTTTGAAAAACACACAGTCTGCTCACATAACACAACTTCTTTTGCTAATACAAATGCCAACCATGAGGAATTCGACCTCATGCTTCATATAGAGTCTTTAAAACCTTGGATTCTATGATCCCTCCTTAGGAGAATTCAAATTCCTAACATTGACACCTATCTATTCATAAAACAAACTCTTAATTACAAGCTGGCAGCTAACTGTCTTTCAGGAGTCCTAATACAAATCAGAGTGAAACTCCTAAAACTTGTTTCAACAATCTTATCTAAGACTTAAATAAATTCTTTGACAACTAATAATCCATGTCTTCAACCTTAATGATTCCTCCAACATTGTTACCAACCCTGTTGATCCGTGACCTAACTGTCCATAAATTGTCTTTGAACAACATGTGTAAAACTGGAAAATTTTGATTTCTGAAAATATGGCTTCAACAAAAGCCTTGTTTCTCTCTACTGGTAACACTTTTGAGGAAAGTGAGAGAGGTTATTGTATCTAGCTATTATATGAAGAGAAACCTCTTTCATAATTCTAAAATACGTTTTCATTTGGCCACAAATTGATCATGAAGTGAACTACTAAAACTAGAAAACAAAGTTTTTCTCTCAATGACTTTCAGCATTTTGTAGCAAACGTTGGATCATCAATTTCTCCCACCTCATAATTAATTTAAAGAAACTGAGAGAGGTTTTTGTATTTAAGTATGTTGGGAAGAAAAACCACTTTCAGTTTTCAAAAATGAGTTTTAGATTTCTCAAGAACCCCCTTGGAAGTTGACTTATAAAAATAGAAAAAAGAGCTAAAAGTTCACCTTCAGCAGTTCCGTAGCATGCTACGAAACTGTTGTGTATGCTCTTTTTCAACAAAGTTTTCAAAAGGGTTAAATATATTGGTTTTAAACAGCATGTGAGACTTCTAGGACCTGGAACAAGGCTGATTTTACTTTATTTGGATATGAAAATGAGACTCTTAACCTATCACCTACCCATTATCAAGACACAAATGACCTTTAGACCCCTTTGAAATCATGACCAAAAGCAGAGTTGACACAATGATGTTTTGAGAATTTTTGGGGTGATAACAGAGAATATGATTAATTTTATCAAAAATATGTTAAATCATTTGGTATTAATATAATCATTTTAAATATTTTAAATATGTCTCAGATTAATATGGTCATTTTAATTTTAATTTTTCTTAGTTACCTTAGTTTGTTGAGTGATAAATATTGTGAACAAATTTAATTAGGAAAAATGATAAAATAATTTTTTTGAATATAAAGTGATAATGTAATAGTGTTGAATGATAACAAATGTGATTAATAAGAATATCGTAAATTACAAATAGTCTTCATTATGATTAATCTCAAACTATTTTCTTCTACTATTCTTATTGTCGCCCTTGTTACTTTTGTCGTCTTTTCATATCGATTATATGAAAGGACATGTTAAACCGTAAACCATTTAAATCTTTACCTCGATATATTGTAGTAAACACCATACCTCATCTTTCTTTCTCTCCAATATTAATAGGTTGAATTACTATAACACAAAAATCAATGTACATTTTCAATAAATTTTTATGCTTATGCTAAAATCAATGCACAATATTAATCCAATCACTTTAAAATTAATGCACCATCATATATCCAATTACATCAAATCATAAATCAAAATCTACATTAAAATCAATGCATCTAAGGCAAGAAATCAAATAATATTAGAAAGAAACATTTACACTAAAATCAATGCATCTAATGCAAGAAATCAAATATGATTAGAAATCAACATATACACTCAAATAAGTACATTTGGTGCGAGTAATCAAATATGTGTATAAATCAACATCTACATTGAAATCAATGCATCTAGTGCAAGTAAGAAAATAGGATTATAAACCAACATCTAAACTAAAATCAATCCATCTAGTGCAAGAAATCAAATAGGATTAGAAATCACCATCTACATTGAAATCAATTCATTTAGTGCAAGAAATAAAATAGGATTTGAATCATCTACATTGAAATCAATGCATCTAGTGCAAGCAATCAAATATTATTAGAAATTAACCTCTACATTGAAATTAATGCATCTAGTGCAAGCAATCAAATAGGATTAGAAATCACCATCTACACTAAAATCAATGCATTTAGCAAAAGAAATCAAATACGATTAGAAATCATCTACATTTAAATCAATGCATCTAGTGCAAGAAATCAAATATCATTGGAAATCAACATCTAGACTAAAATCAATGCATCTAGTGCAAGCAATGAAATAGGATTATAAATCACCATCTAAACTGAAACCAATGCATCTAGTGCAATAAATCTTCCTCCCTCTCTCCCCCCTCCATTTATATCTATATCTCCCTCAATCTCTCCTTCTTTGTCTATCTATATCAACCCCACAAACACACCCACTCTCTCACTCCATATATGTCAATCTTTCTGTCCCTCCCTATCTCTCTCCATCTATCTCTTCCTCCCTCTCTTCACTTTCCATCTATATCTCTATCTCCCTTTGTCTCTCTATATCACCCCCAAAACATACACTCTCTTTCTCCAATATATCTATCTATCCCTCTCTCTCTCTTTCTTTCTTCCCCTTCTCTCCCTCTCCACTTCTTCTATCTTTCTTCACCCTTGTTGTCCTCTCTCCCTCTCTCTCCATCTTCCTTATCACTCCCTCTTCCTTATCCACCTTTATCTCTCTAATTATTTCTTTCTTTGTCTCTTTATCTCCCTAAACATAAACTCTCCTCCTCTCTCTAAATTCTCGTCTCTCATTCTTCCTCTCTCTCCCTATCTCTCTCTCTCTCTCTCTATCTCCCTTTGCCCTACAATCCTCTCTCTCTCCCCCTCTCTCTCTTTTCCCTCCAAGCCTCTCTCTTTTTTTTTCTCTCTCTCTCTCTCCAACTATGTCACTATATCCCTCCCTCTCTCCTTCTCTCTCCTTCTCTCCCCCCTTCTCTCTATCTCTATTCCTTTGTCTCTTTATCTCACCCATAAACATACACACCCTCTCTCCATCTCTCACTTTAAACTCCCTCTCTCTCCACTTCTCACTCTCTATGTCTTTCTTCTTCCTTCCCTCTCTCCACCTCTCTTGCAAATCCTCTATGTCTTTCACTCCTACCTTCCTCTCTCTTCCTCCATCTCTCTCTCTCTCTCTCTCTCTCCCTCCAACTATGTAACTATATCCCTCCCTCTCTCCTTCTCTCCCCTTCTCTACACCCTTCTCTCTATCTCTTTCTCTTAGTGTCTTTCAAATTTTATCCCTCTCGGCACCTGATAGATCTAGAGTTAAGATGGATCTAGGTCAGTTTTAGTTATGTGCGGCCAAAGAAAATATGATTAATTTTATCAAAATTATGTAAAATCATCTGATATTAATATAATCATTTTAAATATGTTAAATAGGTCTCAGATTAATCTAGTCATTTTAATTTTAAATTTTCTTAGTTAGCTCAATTTGTTGAGTGATAAATATTGTGAATAGCTTTAATTATGAAAAATGTTAAAATAAAATTTTTGAATATAAAGTGACAATGTAATAGTGTTGAATTATAGAAAATGTGATTAATAAAAATATTGTAACTTACAAATAGTCTTCATTGTGATTAATCTCAAACTATTTTCTTCTACTATTTTTATTGTTACTCTTGTTACTTTTGTCATCTTTTCATATGGATTATATGAAACAACATGTTAAATAGTAAACCGTTTAAATATTTACCTCAAGATATTGTAGTAAACATCATATCTTGTCTCTCTTTCTCTCCAATATTAATAGGTTTAACTACTATAACAAAAAAATCAATGTACATTGTTAATAATTTTTATGCTTATACTAAAATTAATGCACAATATTAATCCAATCACTTTAAAATTAATGCACCTTCATACATCCAATTGCATCAAATCAGAAATCAACATCTACACTGAAATCAACGCATCTAATGCAAGAAATCAAATAAGATTAGAAAACAACATTTACACTGAAATCAATGCATTAATGCAAACAATCAAATATGATTAGGAATCAGCATATACACTCAAATAAATGCATCTAGTGCAAGTAAGCAAATAGGTTTATAAAACAAAATCTACACTAAAATCAATGCATCTAGTGCAAGTAAGCAAATAGGTTTATAAACCAACATCTACACTGAAATCAATGCATCTAGTGTAAGGAAGAAAATAGGATTATAAACCAACAACTAAACTAAAATCGATGCATCTAGTGCAAGAAATCAAATAGGATTAGAAATCATCTACGTAGAAATCAATGTATTTAGTGCAAGAAATCAAATATTATTAGTAATCAAAATCTACATTGAAATTAATGCATCTAGTGCAAGCAATCAAATAGGATTAGAAATCACCATCTACAGTGAAATTAATGCATGTAGTGAAATAAAACAAATAGGATTAGAAATCATCTACATTGAAATCAATGCATCTAGTGCAAGCAATCAAATATCCTTAGAAATCAACATCTACACAAAAATCAATGCATCTAATGAAATCAATGAAATGGGATTAGAAATCACCATCTAAATTGAAATCAATGCATCTTGTGCAATAAATCATCTTGTTTATCTCCCCCCTCCATCTATATCTATACATCCCTCCATATATCCTTCTTTGTCTCTCTATCTCAACCCCCCAAACACAATCGCTCTCTCACTTCATATCTATCAATCTCTCTGTCCCTCCCTCTCTCTCTCCATCTCTCTCTTCTTCCCTCTCTTCACTTTCCATCTATATCTCTATCTCCCTTTGTCTCTTTATATAACCCCCAAAACATACACTCTCTTTCTCCAATATATCTATATATCCCTCCCTCCTCCTCTCCCTCTCTCTCTCTCTCTCTCTCCCCCCCTTCTCTTCCTCTCTAATTCTTCTATCTCTCTTTTCCCTTGTTGTACTTTATCCATATCTCTCCATCTTCCTTATCAATCCCTCTCCCTATCCACCTTTATCTCTCTAATTCTTTCTTATTACCTCCCTCTCTCCCCCTCCAACTCCATCTCTCTTTACCTCTCTCTCTCTCTCTCTCTTTCTCTCTCTTCACTCTTGTTGTCCTCTCTCCCTCTCTCTCCATATTCCTTATCACTCCCTCTCCCTATCCACCTTTATCTCTATAATTCTTTCTTCTTACCTCCCTCTTTCCCCCTCCAACTCCATCTCCCTCTACCTCCCTCTCTCCCCTCTCCCCTTCTCTCCCCATTTCTCTCTATATCTCCTTCTTTGTCTCTTTATCCCACCCCAAAACATACACACTCTCTCTCCATATTACCCTTGTTTCTCCCTCTCTCTCTACAATTCTCACTCTCTATGTATTTATTCTTCCATCCCTCTCTCCTCCTCTCTCTTCCCCCATATCTCTCTCCTATCTCTCTCTCCCTTTTCCCTCCAATTCTCTCTCTTCCCCCATCACTCTCCTCCTCTCTCTCAGGCATTGTCTCTCATTCTTCCTTTCTCTCTCTCTCTCTCTCTTCCCTCCAATCCTCTCTCTCTCCCCCTCTCTCTTTTCCCTCCAAGCCTCTCTCTCTCTCTCTCTCTCTCTCTTTTCCCTCCAAGCTTCTCTCTCTCTCTCTTTTCCCTCCAAGCCTCTCTCTCTCTCTCTCTCTCTCTCTCTCTCTCTCTCTCGCGTGCGCTATATCACTATATCCCTCCCTCTCTCCTTCTCTCTCCTTCTCTCCCCCATCTCTCTCTATATCTCTCTTTGACTCTTTATCTCACACCTAAACATACACACTCTCTCTCCATCTCTCCCTTTAAACTCCCTATCTGTCGACTTCTCACTCTCTATGTCTTTCTTCTTCTTTCCCTCTCTCCTCCTCTCTTGCAAGTTCTCTCTCTATATTTCTCTCCCACCTTCCTCTCTCTTCCTACATCTCTCTCTTTCTCTCTCTGCCCTCCAATCCTCTCACTATCTCCCTCCCTCTCTCCTTCTTTCTCTCCCCCCTCCATATTTGTGTCTCCCTCTCCCTCTATTACCCTTCTCTCTCTCTCTCTCTCTCTCTCTCTCTCTTTCTCTCCCTCTCTCCCCAAATATGTCACTATATCCCTCCCTCTCTCCTTCTCTCTCCTTCTCTACACCCTTCTCTATATCTCTCTCTTTTTGTCTCTTTCAGATTTGACCCTCTCTGTGCTTGATAGATCCGGAGTTAAGATGGATCTAGGCCAGTTTCAGTCATGTGCAGCCAAAGAAAATATGATTAATTTTATCAAAAATATGTAAAATCATCTGATATTAATATAATCATTTTAAATATGTTAAATATGTCTCAGATTAATTTGGTAATTTTTATTTTAAATTTTCTTAGTTACCTCAGTTTGTTTAGTGATAAGTATCGTGAATAACTTTAATTATGAAAAATGATAAAATAAAAATTTTGAATATAAAGTGACAATGTAATAGTGTTGAATGATAGAAAATGTGATTAATAAGAATATCATAAATTACAAATAGTCTTCATTGTGATTAATCTCAAACTATTTTCTTCTACTATTCTTATTGTCACCTTTGTTACTTTTGTCATCTTTCCATATCGATTATATGAAGGGACATGTTAAACCATAAGCCATTTAAATCTTTACCTCGAGATATTGTAGTAAACATCATACCTCGTATGTATTTCTCTCCGATATTAATAGGTTGAGTTACTATAAAACAAAAATCAATGTACGTTGTCAATCATTTTTTATTCTTATACTAAAATCAATGCACAATATTAATCTAATCACTTTAAAATTAATGCACCATCATACATCCAAGTACATCAAATCAGAAATCAACATATACACTAAAATCAATGCATCTAATGCAAGAAATCAAATAATATTAGGAAGCAATATTTACAGTGAAATCAATGCATCTAATGCAAGCAATCAAATATGATTAGAAACAAAAATATACACCCAAATAAATGCATCTGGTGCAAGTAAGCAAATGTGTTTACAAAACAACATCTACATTGAAATCAATGCATCTGGTGCAAGTAAGAAAATAGGATTATAAACCAACATCTAAACTAAAATCAATGCATCTAGTGCAAGAAATCAAATAGGATTAGGAATCACCATCTACACTGAAATCAATGCATTTAGTGAGAGAAATAAAGTAGGATTTGAATCATCTATATTGATATTAATGCATCTAGTGCAAGCAATCAAATATTATTAGAAATCAACATTTACATTGAAATTAATGCATCTAGTGCAAGCAATCAAATAGGTTTAAAAATCACCATCTATGCTAAAATCAATGCATTTAATGAAAGAAATCAAATAGGATTAGAGATCATCTACATTGAAATAAATGCATCTAGTGCAAGCAATCAAATATCATTAGAAATCAACATCTACATTAAAATCAATGCATCTAGTGCAAGCAATGAAATAAGATTAGAAATCACCATCTAAACTAAAATCAATGCATCTACTGCAATAAATCTTCTTCCCTCTCTCCCCCCTCCATCTATATCTATATCTCGCGCCATCTCTCCTTCTTTGTCTCTCTATCTCAACCCCCAAAAAACAATTTCTCTCTCACTCCATATCTGTCAATCTCTCTGTCCCTCCCTCTCTCTCTCCATCTCTCTCTTCCTCCCTTTCTTCACTTTCCATATATATCTCTATCTCTTTTTGTCTCTCTATATCACCCCCAAAACATACACTCTCTTTCTCCAATATATCTATCGATCCCTCCCTCCTCCTCCTCTCTCTCTCTCTCTCTCTCTCTCTCTTCCCCTTCTCTCCCTCTCCACTTCTTCTATCTCTCTTCGCTCTTGTTGTCCTCTCTCCCTCTCTCTCCATATTCCTTATCACTCCATCTCCCTATCCACCTTTATCTTTCTAATTCTTTCTTTCTTTGTCTCTTTATTTCACCCCTAAACATACGCTCTCTTCACCCATCACTCTCCTCCTCTCTGTCAAGTCTTATCTCTCGTTCTTCCTCTCTCTCCCTCCCTCTCTCTTTTCCCTCCAAGACTCTCTCTCTCTCTCTCTTCTCTATTTTCCCTCCAAGCCTCTCTCTCTTTCTCTATTTTCCCTCCAAGCCTCTCTCTCTCTCTCTCTCCAACTATGTCACTATATCGTTCCCTCTCTCCTTCTCTCCCCCCCTTATCTCTCCCCCCCTTCTCTCTACCTCTCTTTCTTGGTCACTTTATATCACCCCTAAACATACACACTCTCTCTCCATCTCTCCCTTTAAACTTGCTCTCTCTCCACTTCTCACTCTCTACGTCTTTCTTCTTCCTTCCCTCTCTCCTCCTCTCTTGCAAGTCTTCCCACTATCTTTATCTCCTACCTTCATCTCTCTCTCTCTCTCTCTCACCAATCTTGTCACTATCTCCCTCCCTCTCTCCTTCTCTCTCCTCCCCTCCATATTTGTTTCTCCCAGTCCCTCTAATACCCTTCTCTGTCTCTGTCTCTGTCTCTGTCTCTCTTCCCTCCAATCCTATCACTATCTCCCTCCCTCTCTCCTTCTCTCTCTCCCCCCTCCATATTTGTTTCTCCCTCCCTCTATAACCCTTCTCTCTCTCTCTCTCTCTCTCTCTCTCTCTCTCTCTCTCTTTCCAACTATGTCACTATATCCCTCCCTCTCTCCTTCTCTCTCCTTCTTTACACCCTTATCTCAATCTCTCTCTCTTTGTCTCTTTCACATTTGATCTCTCTCGCTGCTTGATAGATCCAAAGTTAAGATGGATCTAGGCTGGTTTCATTCATGTGTGCCCAAAGAAAATATAATTAATTTTATCAAAAATATGTAAAATCATATGATATTAATATAATCATTTTAAATATGTTAAATATGTCTCAGACTAATTTGGTCATTTTAATTTTAAATTTTCTTAGTTACCTGAGTTTGTTGAGTGATAAATATTGTGAGTAACTTTAATTATGAAAAATGAAAAAAAAAAATTGAATATAAAGTGGCAATGTAATAGTGTTGAATGATAGAAAATGTGATTAATAAGAATATTGTAAATTACAAATAGTCTACATTGTGATTAATCTCAAACTATTTTCTTCTACTATTCTTATTGTCACCTTTGTTACTTTTGTCGTCTTTTCATATCGATTATATGAAATGGAAAGTTAAACCATAAACCATTTAAATCTGTACCTCGAGATATTGTAGTAAACATCATATCTTGTCTCTCTTTCTCTCCAATATTAATATGTTGAATTACTATAACACAAAAATCAATGTACATTGTCAATAATATTTTATGCTTATACTAAAATCAATGCACAACATTAATCCAATCACTTTAAAATTAATGTTAGCCTCACTCTCTTAAAAATCAATAATAAATCCAATTATTAAATTAAATAAATAAAATCATGAGAATTCCTCAAACCAAGGATTCTAGTTTGGATGAGAGATTCTCTCCAACTAGCTCTCCTAAATTAATGTGTAAGTTGAGAAATTGTCTGAACCAAGTGAGTCTAAGATAGATGCACTATCTTAAGACCACTTACTCATGTATTTAAATGTATTATTAAACTATTTGAATTAGAGAGAATTTCATGAGCATGAGAGACCACATAATGGCTCTCTGCCTTTTCTGCTAGTTTAATTGTTTGTGAGTTAATTTGTTGTGCATATGATTATATGGCTTTATGATTCTTCTTCATGTGGTATTAGAGCTAGCAAGGTTTAGATCTATTTATTTTCTCATTTCTTGAGGAATGGTCGAGATTCACCATCATTCGGTAATTGCATGAGTAGCTGCGTGATTTGGATCGACCACCATATTGAAGGCTCTCAAATGGAGGTGTATATTAGGTTGTGGTCTATTTTATTCAACAAAATCGGTGTAGCTTGGCATTGTGTGCTTCTTATTTCAGATAGGCGTAACGCTCAGGAGCAAAAAATAGTGCAATTGTTGCTTGTGAACCTGTAAACAAACCAGTGTAATATGACATCGGCCAGTGTGTTTTTGGTGCAGCAACTTGCTACAAAGGAGCCAAAAAAGAGACTGGCATCGGCCTGCAACATTAAATCATTCCTCTTCTTCAAAGGGCTAAATTGGGACATTGTACCCCACATATCTCGAGCGCCTTACGTTCCCCCACCTGTCTCTCACGAGGATTTGAGTTCATTGAAAATGTTACATATCAAATAATACATTCATAAAGAAGTAAACCCAAAGGTGGATGACGAGGATAATAGGGCTCCAACTTCGCCCAAAGAAGGCAAGACCAATGATTTTGGTTTATTTTAAAAGGGAAAACAAAGGCAACTTGAGGTTCCATATGTTGAAATTCCTTTTAATACCCTGAGGCATGATCATAATTCAAGCAAAGGCGACCCTGATTAGTAATGCATATATATATATATATATAGATATATATGCGAGTTGTCGTTGTAAATGAAGAAACATAAACAGGCTCCTGAGTTTCGTCGATTGTATGTTCACGATCTTCTAGTACATAAATCTTGGATAGAGAAATCGAAAATTGTGCACTCAAACTGGTAATTTTTAGAATGCCAATTTCTCCTACAGATTTTAAAGTTTTTAAGTGGGCATAAATTAGTTAAAGTGCTTTTTGAAGAGATAAGTTGTATACATTTTATGTTTGAGGTCATGGAAGATTCAATGAAATTTTTTAATGGAGAAACAAGATGTGGAGATATAAGGTGAGGAGTGATAAATATAATTTTTTATTTTTATTTTGGAGTAATAAGGTGAAATGATTTTTTGTATTTGGAGTGATAAGTGATTTTTTTTGAGAGAAAGTATTTTTTGTAATCCAAAGTAATTTTTACTTTGAGAGCGATTGAGTCAGTACAGGTAATTTTTGAAGACAAGTTGCTTCAAGAATTTGTGAGCTTGTCATTCTCATTGTTTGATAAATTTCATTCACAATGTTGTGAAGGTGACGGTTGATGTACTCCCATACTTAAATGAAAACATATTTTTTTGGTGGTGATTATGTCCTAGATCTGCACGAAATTTAATAAGGGGATCTTAGGTACACCATGTATATGTTTGTGATGGCACATGCTACTTGATATTGTTATCTTTTTCTTTTTGTCTAGTTTTGACACTAACCTTCATGTGGTATCCTTCTAATATGGTACACATGTAGCACACAACAAATTAGCGAATTGCATGCACATAATCATTTTCATTCAAGATCCTATACTCAATCTTAAGTACACAAGCACAAAGTGTCACATCATCAACTTGATATTTTGCAACAACATTTCACATCATGTAATCAAAGCAATCAAGTTAAGGACGCTACAAAAATCAAACATTTCAAGCCAAGATGACATCAACATCATCAAAAATTTTTGTATCACTTGTAGATAAATATTTTTAACTGAATTGTACGGGTGCATTCTCGGTTGTAACCAACACCCTAATTTGAATTGTTAATGTGAATACATTAAGTTAAGTAAGTCTTCAACTGAGTCATCAAAATTGAACTTGTCATTTGTATCTTGGGTGAATTTTCGACAGTGTTCGACACCCTTTCCTTTTTTTACAAATTGTCACATTTAGTGAGTACATTCAAGAAATCACAAGCGTCAATACTCAATCAAGCAAGTTCAAGTGAGCATCAAAGCCAGCAAGTGTGAAAGCAAGCAAATGTGAAAGCAAGCGAGTGTGCAACAATCAACCAAACATCAAGAGAGCGAGTTCTACAAATCCAACAAGTATTAAAAGCAAGCAAGCGTGAGTTCCAACAAGTTCACATGGTGAAAAGCATTCAGTTATTAAAGATTCTTAACAATTTGATCCTCTCAACTGCTGAAGACACGATGAAAATTAGCAAAACAACTCTTGCTGACATTCATGTAAATATTCAACATGCACATGAAACAATTGAGTTCCTTCAACTGTAGTCACAACTACAGAGAAATGAGTTGCAAGAGAAGCATGTTGCTTCCAAGTCTTTGACCAATCTAGAGAAAGATGATCATTCGACTTCATTCATCCAACCAGCTTCAAGTGTTGAAATTGTTTTAGTTCAACTTTCTTCAAAACCCATCATCAAGCCATGGGAAGAAATTCAAAGTAATCAAAATTGACGAGGATTTAGATATGACAAAAATGAAAACAACTTGCATATCCTCGATTATTCTAAGCCAATCAAGTCCATCAGTTCAGGATTTCCTAATCAAATACAATCAACAAGCCATGAGAAAGTTCAAGACAAACAACAATACATATAAACTCAAGTTGCAGACAAACCAAAATGCCTTCATTGTCAAAGAATCGGTCATCCGGAAGATCAATGTTTTGATCTCCATCCTTGTCACCATTGTGGCAAGCAGAATCATTCATCAGAGAAACGTTGCAAACAAGACCAACCTGCCAGATTAAAGATCTATTATTCATGGATTGATCCATGGGAATGGTCATCCACAACCATAAGATTGTACAAGTTTTCCAATCGGATTCACTCACACATATTGCAACCAAAATGAAGATGGTACTCTTGTGCAGTTGAAGGGGGGAGTACAACAGTGAAACTCTCCTACACTACGGAGGGGAGTTCAGATATAATTTGGAGAATATTGCCTCTCCTTTCAGCTGACAAAGGGGGGAAAATGTCAATGAAATTGACAAGTGGTTTTTAGACTGAAAGTCTCAACAACATCAACGAAGTAGCCAGTGGGCATCTTCATTAGCCAATGGGCGATCATCATCAGCAAATACACCAGTGGGCGTTCATCAAATTGTGTTAGTGGACATTGGATGTTGTTTTCAAGCAAAGGACAGTTGGATCCTTTTGTGGCTTGGCACATGATGGAGTTGTAAAGTGACATTCAGAGATGAATCAGTCATGTAGCTAACTCATGGTCTCTTCATATTGTAGTTTCTTCGACATCTAGCTTTGGCGGTATTTCAGGAAAATGTATTTTGAGGATCAACTTCAGAACTTAGAAGATGGTTCCTTGTGCGTTTTGGATTTATCATTGAGGGGGGGAATGTTAGCCTCACTCTCTTAAAAATCAATAATAAATCCAATTATTAAATTAAATAAATAAAATCATGAGAATTCCTCAAACCAAGGATTCTAGTTTGGACGAGAGATTCTCTCCAACTAGCTCTCCTAAATTAGTGTGTAAGTTGAGAAATTGTCTCAACCAAGTGAGTCTAAGATAGACGCACTGTCTTAAGACCACTTTCTCATGTATTTAAATGTATTATTAAATTATTTGAATAAGAGAGAATTACATGAGCATAAGAAACCACATAATGGCTCTCTTCCTTTTCTGCCAGTTTAATTGTTTGTGAGTTAATTTGTTGTGCATATGATTATATGGCTTTGTGATTCTTCTTCAATTAATGCACCATCATACATCCAATTACATCAAATAATAAATCAACATCTACACTAAAGTCAATGAATCTAATGCAAGAAATAAAATAATATTAGAAAACAACATTTACACTGAAATCAATGCATCTTATGCAAGCAATCAAATATGATTAGAAATAAACATATACGCTCAAAGAAATGAATCTAGTGCAAGTAAGCAAATAGGTTTATAAACCAACATCTACACTAAAATCAATGCATCTAGTGCAAGAAACAAAACAGGATTATAAACCAACATCTAAACTAAAATCAATGCATCTAGTGCAAGCAATCAAATAGGATTAGAAATCACCATCTACATTGAAATCAATGCATTTAATGCAAGAAATAAAATAGGATTAGAAAACATCTACATTGACATCAATGCATCTAGTGCAAGCAATCAAATATTATTAGAAATCAACATCTACATTGAAATTAATGCATCTAGTGCAATCAATCAAATAGGATTAGAAATCACCATCTACACTGAAATCAATGCATTTAGTGAAAGAAATCAAATAGGATTACAAATAATCTACATTGAAATCAATGCATATAGTGCAAGCAATCGAATATCATTAGAAATCAACATCTACACTAAAATCAATACATCTAGTGCAAGCAATGAAATAGGATTAGAAATCACCATCTAAAATGAAATCAATGCATCTAGTGCAATAAATCTTCTTCCCTCTCTCCCCCCTCCATATATATATATATATATATATATATATATATATATATATATATATATATATATATATAGATATATATATATATATATATATATATATATATATATATATATATATATATATAGATATATATATATATATATATATATATATATATATATATATATATATATATATATCCATCCATCTCTCCTTCTTTGTCTCTCTATCTCAACCCCCCAAAAGCACCTCTCTTTCAATCCATATCTAGCAATCTCACTATCCCTCCTTCTCTCTTTCCATCTCTCTCTTCCTCCATTTCTTCACTTTCGATCTATATCTCTATCTCGTTGTGTCTCTCTATGTCACCCCAAAAACATACACTCTCTTTCTCCAATACATCTATCTATCCCTCCCTCCTCGTCTCCCTCTCCCTCTCTCTTTGTTCCCCTTCTCTCCCTCTCTACATCTTCTATCTATGTTCGCTCTTGTTATCCTCTTTCCCTCTCTCTCTCCATCTTCCTTATCACTCCCTCTCCCTATCCATCTTTATCTCTCTAATTATTTCTTCTTACCTCCCTCTCTCCCCCTCCAACTCCATCTCTCTCTCTCTCTCTCTCTCTCTCTCTCTCTTACTATATTCTTCCCTCTCTCCTCTCTCCTTCTCTCCCCAATTCTTTCCATATCTCCTTCTTTGTCTCTTTAACTCACCCTCAAATATACACAATCTCTCCCCATCTCACCCTTGTCACTCCCTCTCTCTCTACGCTTCTCACTGTCTATGTATTTCTTCTTCCCTCCCTCTCTCTTCCTCTCCCTTCCCCCATATCTCTCTCTCTCTCTCTCTCTCTCTCTCTCTCTCCAATCCTCTCTCTTGCCCCATCACTCTCCTCCTCTCTCTCAAGTCTTATCTCTCTCTCTCTCTCTCTCTCTCTCTCTCTCTCTCTCTCTCTCTTTGCCCTCCAATCCTCTCTCTCTTTTCCCTCCAATCCTCTCTCTCTCTCTCTCTCTCTCTCTCTCTCTCTCCAACTATGTCACTATATCCCTCCCTCTCTCCTTCTCTCTCCTTCTCTCACTCCCTTCTCTCTATCTCTCTTTCTTTGTCTCTTTATATCACTCCTAAACATACACTTTCTCTCTCCATCTCTCCCTTTCCACTCCCTCTCTCTCCACTTCTCACTCTCTATGTCTTTATTCTTCCTTACCTCTCTCCTCCTCTCTTGTAAGTCCTCTCTCTGCCTTTCTCTCCTACCTTCCTCTCTTTTCTTCCATATCTACCTCTCTCTCTCTCTCTCTCTCTCTCTCTCTCTCTCTCTCTGCCCTCGAATCCTCTTGCTATCTCCCTCCCTCTCTCCTTCTCTCTCTCCCCCTCCATATTTGTGTCTCCCTCTCCGTCTATTACCCTTCTCTCTCTCTCTCTCCAACTATGTCACTATATCCCTCCCTCTCTCCTTCTCTCTCCTTCTCTACACCCTTCTCTCTCTCTCCCTTTGTCTCTTTTAGATTCGATCCCTCTCAGAGCTTGATAGATCTGGAGTTAAGATGGATCTAGGCTGGTTTCAGTTGTGTGCGACCAAAGAAAATATGATTAGTTTTATCAAAAATATGTAAAATCATCTAATATTAATATAATCATTTTAAATATGTTAAATATGTCTCAGATTAATGTGGTAATTTTAATTTTAAATTTGCTTATTTACCTCAATTTGTTGAGTGATAAATATTGTGAATAACTTTAATTATGAAAAATGATAAAATAAAAATTTAGAATATAAAGAGACAATGTAATGGTGTTGAATGATCGAAAATGTGATTAATAAGAATATCATAAATTAAAAATCGTCTTCATTGTCATTAATCTCAAAATATTTTCTTCTACTATTATTATTGTCACCCTTGTTACTTTTTTCGTCTTTTCATATTGATTATATGAAAGGACATGTTAAACCGTAAACCATTTAAATCTTTACCTCGAGATATTGTAGTAAACAACATACCGTGTCTCTCTTTCTGTCCAATATTAATAGGTTGAATTACTATAACACAAAAATCGATGTACATTGTCAATAATTTTTCATGCTTATACTAAACTCAATGCACAATATTAATCCAATCACTCTAAAATTAATGCACCATCATACATCCAATTACACCAAATCAGAAACCAACATCTACATTGAAATCAATGCTTATAATGCAAGAAATTAATTAAGATTAGAAAACAACATTTACACTAAAATCAATGCATCTAATGCAAACAATCAAATATGATTAGAAACCAATATATACACTCAAATAAATTCATCTGTTACAAGTTAGAAAATAGGCTTATAAACCAACATCTACATCGAAATCAATGAGCTAGTGCAAGTAAGAAAATAGGATTATAAACCAACATCTATACTAAAATCAATTCATCTAGTGCAAGCAATCAAATAGGATTAGAAATCACCATCTACACTGAAATCAATGCATTTAGTGGCAGCAGTAAAATAGAATTAGAAGTCATCTACATTGAAATCAATGCATCTAGTGCAAGAAGTCAAATATTATTAGAAATGAACATCTACACTGAAATTAATGCATCTAGTGCAAACAATCAAATAGGGTTATAAATCCCTATCTACACGGAAATCAATGCATCAAGTGAAAGCAATCAAATATCGTTAGAAATCAACATCTACACTAAAATCAATGATCTAGTGAAAGAAATGAAATAGGTTTAGAAATCACCATCTAAACTGAAATCAATGCATCTACTGCAATAAATCTTCTTCCCTCTCTCCCCCCTTCATCTATATCTATATCTCCCTCCATTTATGCTTCTTTGTCTCTCTATCTCAACCCCCCAAACACACCTGCTCTCTCACTCCATATCTATCAATCCCTCTATGCCTCCCTCTCTCTCTCTCCATATCTCTTTTCCTCCCTCTCTTCACTTTCCATCTATACCTCTATCTCCCCTTGTCTATCTATATCACCCCCAAAACATACACTCTCTTTCTCCAATATATCCATATATCCCTCCCTCCTCCTCCCATCTCTCTCTCTCTCACTTCCCCTTCTCTCCCTCTCCACTTATTCTATATCTCCACTCTTATTGTCCTCTCTCCCTCTATCTCCATATTCCTTATCACTCCCTCTCCCTATCCACCTTTATCTCTGTATTTATTTCTTTTTTTGTCTCTTTATCTCACCCCTAAACATATACTCTCTTCCCCCATCACTCTCCTCCTCTCTATAAAGTCTTGTTTCTCATTCTCTCTCTCTCTCTCTCTCTCTCTCTCTCTCTCTCTCTCTCTTTTCCCTCCAATCCTCTCTCTCTCTCTCCCCCACTCTCTCTATTTGACCTCCAAGCCTCTCTCTCTCTCTCTCTCTCTCTCTCTCTCTAACAGTGCCACTATAACCCTCCCTCTCTCCTTCTCTCCCCCCCTTCTATCTATCTCTCTTTCTTTGTCTCTTTATCTCACCCCTAAAGATACACACTCTCTCTCCATCTCTCCCTTTAAACTCCCTCTCTCTCCACTTCTCACTCTCTATGTCTTTCTTCTTCCTTCCCTCTCTCCTCCTCTCTTGCAAGTCCTCTCTCTCTCTCTCTCTCTTTCTCTCCATGTATGTTACTATATCCCTCCCTCTGTCCTTCTCTCTCCTTCTCTACACCCTTCTCTCTATCTCTCTCTTTGTCTCTTTCAGATTTGATCCCTCTCGGATCTTGATAGATCCAAAGTTAAGATGGATCTAGGAAAGTATCAATCATGTGTGGCCAAAGAAAATATAATTAATTTTATCAAAAATATGTAAAATCATATGATATTAATATAATCATTTTAAATATGTTAAATTATATGTCTCAGATTAATCTGGTCATTTTGATTTTAAATTTTCTTAGTTACCTCACTTTGTTTAGTGATAAATATTGTGAATAACTATAATTATGAAAAATGATCAAATAAAAATTTTGAATATAAAGTGATAATGTAATAGTGTTGAATGATAGAAAATGCGATTAATAAGAACATCGTAAATTAAAAATAGTCCTCATTACGATTACTCTCAAACTATTTTCTTCTACTATTCTTATTGTCACCCTTGTTACTTTTGTTGTCTTTTCATATCGATTATATGAAAGGACATGTTAAACCATAAACCATTTAAATATTTACCTTGGGATATTGTAGTAAACATCATACCTTGTCTCTCTTTCTCTCTAATATTAATAGGTTGAATTACTATAACACGAAAATCAATGTACATTGTCAATAATTTTTATGCTCATACTAAAATCAATGCACAATATTAATCCAATCACTTTAAAATTAATGCACCATCATACATCCAATTACATCAAATCAGAATTCAACATCTACACTAAAATCAATGCATCTAATGCGAGAAATCAAATAATATTAGAAAACAACATTTACACTGAAATCATTACATCTAATGCAAGCAATCAAATATGATTAGAAATCAACATATACACTCAAATAAATGCATCTAGTGCAAGTAATCAAAATGGTTTATAAACCAACATCTACACTGAAATCAATGCATCTAGTGCAAGTAAGAAAATAGGATTATAAACCAACATCTAAACTAAAATCAAGGCATCTAGTGAAAGCAATCAAATAGGATTAGAAATCACCATCTACACTGAAATCAATGCATTTAGTGCAAGCAATAAAATAGGATTAGAAATCATCTGCATTGAAATCAATGCATTTAGTGCAAGCAATCAAATATTCTTAGAAATCAACATCTACATTGAAATTAATACATCTAATGCAAGCAATCAAATAGGATTAGAAATCACCATCTACACTGAAATCAATGCATTTAGTGAAAGCAACCAAATAGGATTAGAAATAATCTACATTGAAATAAATGCATCTAGTGCAAGCAATCAAATATCATTAGAAAACGACATCTACACTAAACTAAATGCATTTGGTGCAAGCAATGAAATATGATTAGAAATCACCATCTAAATTGAAATCAATGCATCTAATGCAATAAATCTCCTTCCCCTCTCCACCCCCCCCCCCCCCCACCACATATATATCTATATCTCCCTGCATCTCTCCTTATTTGTCTCTATATCTTAACCCCCAAAACACACCTTCTCTGTCACTCCATATCTATCAATCTCTCTATCCCTCCCTCTCTCTCTCAATCTCTCTCTTCCTCCCTCTCTTCACTTTCCTTCTATATCTCTATCTCCCTTTGTCTCTCTATATCACCCCCAAAACATATGCTTTATTTCTCCAATATATCTATCTATCCCTCCCTCCTCCTCTCCCTCTCTCTCTCTTCCCCTTCTCTCCCTCTCCGCTTCTTCTATCTCTCTTCGCTCTTGTTATCCTCTCTCCCTCTGTCTCCATCTTACTTTTCACTCCTCTTCCTATCCACCTTAATCTCTCTAATTATTTCTTCTTACCTCCCTCTCTCCACTCTCTCACATGCTCTCTCTCTCTCTCTCTCCATTACTATATTCTTCCCTCTCTCCTCTCTCTTTCTCTCCCCAATTCTCTTCATATCTCCTTCTTTGTCTCTTTATCTCACCCCAAAACATACAGACACTCTCTCCCTCTCACCCTTGTCACTCCCTCTCTCTCTCCACTTCTCACTCTCTATGTATTTCTTCTTCCCTCCCTCTCTCCTCCCCTCTCTTCCCCCATATCTCTGTCTCTGTCTCTATCTCTCTTTTCCCTCCAGTCCTCTCTCATCCCCCATCACTCTCCTCCTCTCTCTCTCTCTCTCTCTCTCTCTCTCTCTCTCTCGCTCTCTCTCCCCTCCAATCATCTCTCTCTCCCCTCCAATCATCTCTCTCTCCCCATGTCTCTCTCATTTCCCTCCAAGCCTCTCTCTCCCTCTCTCTCTCAATCTTTTCCCTCCAAGCTTCTCTCTCTCTCTCTCTCTCTCTCCCTTCCAATCCTCTCTCTTCCCCCATATCCCTCTCTCCAACTATGTCACTATATCCCTCCCTCTCTCCTTCTATATCCTTCTCTCCCCCCTTCTCTCTATCTATCTTTCTCTGTGTCTTTATCTCACCCCTAAACATACAATCTCTCTCTCCATATCTCCCTTGCAACTCGCTCTCTCTTCACTTCTCGCTCTCTATTTCTTTCTTCTTCCTTCCTTCTCTCCTCCTCTCTTGCAAGTCCTCTCTCTATCTTTCTCTCCTACCCTCATCTCTCTTCCTCCATCTCCCTCTCTACCCTCCAATCCTTTCACTATCTCCCTCCCCCTCTCTCTCTCCCCCCTCCATATTTGTGTCTCCCTCTCCCTCTCTTACCCTTCTCTCTCTCTCTCTATCTCTCTCTCTCTCTCTCTGTCTCTCCCCAACTATATTGTTATGAAACTAGCTCACAAAACGATAGAAAAGAGAGATCAACACCTTAGAATTCGGCCTCTTTGAAGGGGCAGCCTCCTTTACATTACAGAAATGAACAATTCTTGGATGATACAAATGAAAATACCTCCTTTCTATATATAGGAGTCTAAGGGGTCATAATATAATAAGAGCCGACATAACAATAATAATGTAAGGGCATAATAATAACAATAGTGGGCTTCTATGGGGCACAATAGTAACAATATGGGCACTACATGGGTACATCAATATAATAAGGGGTTGTACTAATAACAATAAGGGGTTACACTAGTAGTATAAGGGCCTAGCATGCCCCTCTCCTTCAAAAAGTGTTGTCCTCAACACTTGAGTAGTTCTTAATGCTTCTGCATAAAATTATTGTCCTCCCATGTGGAATCTTCAGCGAGTAATTTCTTCCACTTGATGAGATACTCTGAAAATGATCGATTTCGTAGCTGTCGGGTTCTTGTTTGTATGAATGCTCCAGGTTCCAATATGATTTTTTCCTTCCTCTTCAATTTCAGGCAATATTGTTTGAATTGGGATCTTTTGCAACTTTTTAATAAGTGGCCATACTTCTTCATCCTTCTTCCAATCATCCCTTGCTTCGTTTATCCAATCTAGTTGGATAATAGAAATAGCACAAAACAATGCTTCCACATCCTCATCCTTTCTTGAGAGTGCATCTGCAACAAAATTTTTCTTCCATTTTCTATAGATGATGTCAAAGTCATAACCCAACATATTTGGGACACATTTTTTCTGTTCTTCTAAATATAATAGTTGTTCTAAAAAGTATTTAAGACTATCATGATCCATTTTTACCTTGAAGTGTCTTCCCATTCGGTAAGGTTTCCATTTCTTAAGTTCATGTAGTATTGCCAACATTTCCTTCTCATAAATAGCTTGCTTGAGATGTAACAGTAAAAATACCCAAACACCTACATCAAAACATTTTTCACTACAATGTTGATCTAGCTGTTGTTTCATTTGATTTTGCACCATAGTGGCGTTATCCTTTAAAAGTTGGAGAACTTGTTGATGCTCGATATGATATTTCACTGCTTGAACCTTTTTCTTCTTGATATGTCCTTCTATCTTTAGAGTTTTAGGAGTGGTAATTTCTTCCAATCCTTTACAATATATGGTCAGATTCATTTCTTAATGCTCGATTTGATTTTTCACTTCTTGAACATTTTTCTTCTTGATATGCCCTTCTATCTTGATAGTTTGAGGAGTGGTAATTCCGACCAATGAATTACAAGATATGGTTGGATTCATTTCTTCTTTCTCGATGTGATCTTTCACTTCTTGCACCTTTTTCTTCTTGATATGTCCTTCTATCTTGAGAGTTTGAGGAGTGCTAATTCTTGCCAATGCTTTACAAGATATGGTCTGATTCATTTCTTCTTTCTTTGGGGCTGGGTCCTGGCGTATATCCTCTTCTTTTGATGTTTCTTGATCCTTTTCTTCCTCCTCTTCATACTCTATGTAAAATAATTTCTTCTCAGCACACTTATGACCTTTAGTGCATTTGCTATCACAATTGTAACAAAGCCCTTTTTCTCTTTTTTCTTCCAATTGTTGTGGTGTAACCCTTGTAGGTTGTGGAAGTCGAGAAGAAACAATACTTCCATCTTTATAGTTGTGAGGGGTAGACTTTCTTGTTGCCATAATTTTACTTTCCACTATGTAACAAAGCCCTTTTACTCTTTCTAATTGTTTTCGTGTTTCTCTAAAGAAGATGTTTCTCTTTGTATCCTCATAATGTGCTATCATTTCCTCCATGAAAATTGACCACGTAACAAGTTGTTTATGAGAACAAAGCCATTCATACCATAAAAATTGATTCGGTTCTAAATATGAAGATGAAATACATACCTTTTGTAACAGTGGTACACCATGTAGATAAAAATATTGCCCCATCTGAAGTATCCAATTTACTGGATCCTTGCCATCAAACTTCCTTATCTTTCTTTTTCTTGATTTTATGAGCTCGATCTTGAAGCAATTGTAACTTTGTACTTTTGGATCTTTAAGTTCTGAAATTGTGACCTGCAATAGCCCTCTATGTCCTCTTTCCAATGCCACAAGTCTGATCCAAATTGGATTCTCCAAAGACGAGTTATGCAAAATCTCCCACAGTGACCTGATTATAGACTAGTTCAGTAGAGCTAACTTGTATGACGTGCCATGTGTCACATTTTCGACCTTTGGCTCTGAAAAATATATAAAAGAAATTGTCGTCCATCCTATTTCTGTACCTTCTTATGAAATTTAAATTTGATGCTCAGAGAGAAATTTATGATGATTTTCCCCAGGTCACCTTTTTGGAATGTAATTCAGGAGTCTACAAAAGGACCAACTTCCTCAGATCATATCTCCGCAAATATAGTGCAAAAAGCTCTGAAATTCGGACTTGATATTCAGTACGATTTCTTCTCAAATGTGTTTTTTTTTTAGCTTCTGAAACATCATAGAAAAAACGTTATAGCAAAAATTCCACGATGACCTATTTGGAGCAGCGAAACCCTAGAATCCAAAGCTCTGATACCAAATGTTATGAAACCAGCGCACAAAAAGATAGAAAAGAGAGATCAACGCCTTATAATTCAGCCTCTTCGAGGGGGCAACCTCCTTTACATTACACAAATGAACAACTATTGGATGATACAAATGAAAAGACTTCCTTTCTATATATAGGAGTCTAAGGGGTCATAATATAATCAGAACCGACATAACAATAATAATGTAAGGGCACAATAATAAAAATAGTGTGCTTCAATGGGGCACAATAACAACAACATGGGCATTACATGGGTACATCAATATAATAAGGGGGTTGTACTAATAACAATAAGGGGTTACACTAGTAGTATAAGGGCCTAACATATGTTACTATATCCCTCCCTCTCTCTTTCTCTCTCCTTCTCTACACGACTTCTCTCTATCTCTCTCTCTCTTTGTCTCTTTATCTCACCCCTAAACATACACTCTCTCTCCATCTCTCCCTTGAAAATCCCTCTCTCTCCACTTCTCACTCTCTATGTCTTTCTTCCTCCTTCCCCCTCTCCTCCTCTCTTGCAAGTCCTCTCTCTATATTTCTCTCCTACCTTCCTCTCTCTTCCGCCATCTCTCTCTCTATCTCTGCCCTCCAATCCTCTCACTATATCCCTCCCCCTCCCCCCCCCCCTCCATATTTGTGTCTCCCTCTCCCTCTCTTACCCTTCTCTACCTCTCTCTCTCTTCATTCCTCCTCTCCCCAACCTTAAGTTTATCTTCATTTCTCCCTTGCCACTCCCCCTATCTCTCCACCTCTATCAATCTATCTTTGTTCTTCCCCCACATATATATCTAGAGTTAAGATATATCATGGTATATTAATATATATTATAACATAAAAAATTTAATATTGTATTAATCCAAAGTTATTAAATTTAATAATAATAATAATAATAACAACAATAATCTTTTAATATTAATATTAGGGTTAATAATGTTTTTTTGCATGGTATTAATAATAATTTGGCCCATAGGCTTCACCTAAACAAAACCTATTTTTTGAGTGTTAGTAAGTATAAAGAGGTTTATGGAGTAAATATAAAAAGAGGTTTTATTTATTTACCATACACCTTTTTCAGTGTTGGTAAACCTCTTTATATTTTGAATTTATATTGTGTTTATATGTACTAATAATTAGATTATTTTTTTTTATTTACCATACACCTTTTGTTGAAAATAGCAACAAGAAATGCTAAAAATAGAAGTGCTAAAAATAGCACTGCTATAAATAGCAGTTCGGGTACTAGTGTTGGACATAGAAAAAAGGAATGAAAAATGGAAGTGCTAAAAATAGCATTGCTATAAATAGCATTTCGAAATGGATTCCAATTTTAGTCAGTCCCTGGACTAAAATTGAGAAGTAAATTTCGAATTTGATCTTAGCAGCTATTTGTAAAATAATTAATTAATTCATCTTGAGTTAATTAGTTGTAGAAAATCAAACATGAAGTCTATGTGAGGACATGCAATAGTTTCTCCATTGATTGAGGAGTTTATCCATTTGTTAAAGAGATAAGGATGAGTTGTAATTAGTTGGCTCAGTTAACTGAGTAAAGTCCAGTTAGATTATTTCTAACAGTTTGTAGAATTAATTGTGAGTTTAGTTAGTTAATACTTGCATGCATGCAACTATTGCTCTCCAGATAAGTGAATATTCTCTCATAATTAACTCATGCATGTTAGTTCAGTCAGAGATCTAGTTGAGATCAGAGGAAGGGACAATGTACTATTAGTTGGAGGAATTTTCCTATAAAGGAAACTCATCCATGCAGAAGGAATTATCTCCTCTAGGTTTGTGCAGTTATTTCTGAGTTTAGTGAGTAGTGTGAGGTGCGATTTCATGCAGGTGGAAGCACTGGACCCCAGGAAAAATTGCGCAAGGAAATAGGAGGCTAGGAGGGCACAGGAGAAGGTTTGTGAGAAACCTTGGACTGTCTATGAGCAGCAGAGGGATTGTACTAAGAGATGGATAGCTTCCGAGCTAAGGCTTTGTGTAATCTAGACTAATTTCCACTTGTATGATAATAAATATAGCGAGGTTTTTAGCTGAGGCTTTCCCCTGAGTATTCTTCTATGTTCATGTGTGATTGCTTTCTCATTCTCAGTTATATGTGTTCTTATTGATCTTGCTCATATTCAATTAAGCTTCCACAAAGTTTGTTGTATAAGTAGATCTTGTATTTTGCTTTAGTTTATTGCATAATTTGTTGATATACAGTGGGAATTTCTCCATGGTATCAGAGCAAAGGTGATCAAAGGAGAGAATAGTATAGAAGAAGGGAGAAGTTCGAAGTTTGAGGTTCCTGAATATAGAAATCGAGCTCTTATCACATCTCAATTTCACCAATGGCGTTCAACGGTTTAAGAATCAAATATGCTCTTGATGGAAGTTCAAATTATATAGTCTAGAAGGATTGCATGGAAGCAGTATTAGAGGATAACGGTCTAAAGGAATTCATTGATCAAGAAATCCCCAAGCCGACAGCAGCTAATGCTATAGAATTTGCGGAATGGAAGAAATGTGTGGCTAGAGCAAGGAGAATCCTTCTGGAGGGAGTTCAAGACCACATAGTCTCGAGTCTCAATGGGAATGAAACAACATTTTCAATGTGGAAAACATTGAAAGATTTATATCAGAATAGCAACGATCAGAGGAAGCTGGTGCTGAAAGACAAGCTTTAGAAAATCAAGTGTGAAAAGGGCAACATGATCTCTACATATCTGAATAAGCTCACCGCCTGTAGTGATAAGCTTTGAAGTGTAGGGATCATGACAAACAATGATGACATGATGAGTCTTGCACTCCTTGGTCTTCCTAAGAGCTGGCATAGCTACCAAGACTCGGTTAATGGAAGAGAAAAACTGCCATATTGGGAATGACTTTAGTCAGATTTGATGCAGGAGGAGATAAGAAGAAGCACCAAAGATGGTTCTTCATCCAAGGAGGATGAAGAAAATTATGCCTTAGCGAGTAAGGTAAAGAAAGGGAAGGAGAAGGATTCTCATCCCAAATTGAGTTCTTCTCATGGTGGGAAGAAGTTTTACAAATCGAAAGTGTGATGCTTTCATTGTCATGAGGTGGGCCATTTTGCTACAAATTGTCCACTGAAGAAATCCAAGACGGGATCCAAGGAAGGATCTGAAGGTGAGGCATTGGCCTCATAGTTCAAGTTGGATTTCACCCTCTTCGCATGCATGGTTTCATCCATGGTGGGATGTGGTTGGTTTCTTGATAGTGGAGCTTATTTCCACATGATCAGTGACAAGAGTTTGTTTAGTACTTTGGAGGATAAAGATCTCCAGGTACTCATAGCGATGGGTAATGATGAAAAGTATAGTGTCTTAGGTGTAGGCATGATTGTTTTTTAGAGGGAGCATGGAGCTCGCATTACCTTGACCGATGTCAAGTATGTACCAGGGTTGAAGAGAAATTTGGTGTCGATCACAATGCTGGAAGACAAGGGCTATGATGTAGTCTTTAGTAAGGGAAAGGTTTTCCTTCAACACATCACCACGAGAAAGATGAAATAGATTGGTGTGCTAGTCAAGAATCTATATGCTCTTGAGGTTCAAGATGCATGCAAAGCCTTGAGGAGCAAGGCAACTGTTAGAGACTTGGTGGTTGAGAGGGAGAGTAAATTACATCTCAACATGCAGTCATAGGGGAAGTATTAGATGATTATGGAGGAGCCACGATTGGTGAAGTAGCTTCAGGAGGTTGTGGAGCAGCCACAACTGGGGAAATCGAGAGGAGACAGAGTGGAGGCATCCACTCATGCAGAGACCTCTAGTAGGGGGAAATTTCGATCCAGGTGGGCAAAGTGATCACATGCATCCATATCTCCAGGTAGGAGGTGGGGTGATGTGGAGTGATAGTCCCAAGAAGGATGGAATAGGGGCAGGATCATTGAGGTACCCAACCTCCTTGATTAGACCTTGCTATGGGAGCCCTGAAGAGTAGTAGTAGGACTAGCTCAGTGGGTAGAGACAGATGCGGCTGGAGCGACAGAGAGAGCTACAGTGTAGGAGTCCCAAGACTGTGCAGAGCTAGCAGGCTGCAACAATGTGAGAGGCACAAGAGTGTTGCACTAGTGTAGGATGGCACAGAGAGGTGTGCAATGGTGCGAGATGCATGGAGTGTTGCAGCAGCTCAGAGCTCAGAGAGGGAGCACTTATCAGCGGAAGATGGAGCTTTAGCATCAGAGGATGTTTCTAGCCCAATAGAGAGGTCAGTTGGGAGTTTTTTTGTTTCTAGAGTTGTTGAATCAATAACACTTGGGAGAAGCGTTGCATGCAGAACATTCCAAAGGTAAGGATCGGGTTTGAGTTGAATGTCTTTCTTGTTGAGAGGGAGTGTTGAAAATAGTAACAAGAAATGATAAAAATAGAAGTGCTAAAAATAGCACTGCTATAAATAGTAGTTCGGGTACTAGTGTTGGACATAGCAACAAGGAATGAAAAATGGGAGTGCTAAAAATAGCATTGCTATAAATAGAATTTCGGGATGGATTCTAATTTTAGTCAGTCCCTGGACTAAAATTGAGAAGTAAAATTCGAATTTGATCTTAGCAGCTGTTTGTAAAATAATTAATTAATTCATCTTGAGTTAATTAGTTGTAGAAAATCAAACATGAAGTCTATGTGATGACATGCAACAGTTTCTCCATTGATTGAGGAATTTATCCATCTGTTAAAGAGATAAGGATGAGTTGTAATTAGTTGGCTCAGTTAACTGAGTAAAGTCTAGTTAGATTAGTTCTAACAATTTGTAGAATTAATTGTGAGTTCAGTTCGTTAATGCTTGCATGCATGTAACTGTTTCTCTCTAGATAACTGAATATTCTCTCATAAATAACTCATGCATGTCAGTTCAGTCAGAGACCCAGTTGAGATCAAAGGAAGGGACAATGTATCAGTTGGAGGAATTTTCCTATAAAGGAAACTCATCCATGTAGAAAGAATTATCTCCTTTAGGTTTGTGCAATTATTTCTGAGTTTAGTGAGTAGTGTGAGGTGGGATTTCACACAGGTGGAAGCACTGGAACTCGAGAAAAATTGCACAAGAAAATAGGAGTCTTGGAGGGTAGAGGAGAAGGTTTGTGAGAAGCTTTTGACTATCTATGAGCAGCAGAGGGATTGTACTGAGAATCGGATAGCTTCTGAGCTAAGGCTTTGTGTAATCTAGACTATTTTCCACTTGTATGATAATACAAATAGTGGGGTTTTTAGCTAAGGCTTTCCCTTGAGTATTCTTTTGTGTTCATGTGTGATTGCTTTCTCATTCTTAGTTATATGTGTTCTTATTGATCTTGCTAATATTCGATTAAGCTTCTATAAAGTTTGTTGTAGAAGTAGATATTGTATTTTGCTTTAGTATATTGCATAATCTATTGATTTACAGTGGGAATTATACACCTTTTTGAGTGTTGGTAAAGCTCTTAACAATTAAATTTATATTGTGTTTATACATACTAATAATTAGATTGATTTTTAAATAGGGCCGACATTAGATTAGAAATGTTAAATGTGAAGCATTATGTTTACATTTACATTTACGTTTACATGTTTACATTTTTATCTGAGATCTACCCCATAATCATAAACTCTTAAAACTCAAAGTGAAAATAATGATACCATATACGCCTTCAAAAATGCACATGACTATTCCTGGGTCTGGTTTATCACACCATAACAGAGCTTTTAAATCACCTTTACAAGCTTATGTAAGTAATGAAAACCACAATAATATAAATTTTCCAACACATAGTGATATTAAATCCAATGATTACGAGTTGGGTTGGTCCAACTCATTTCAATATAAGAAAAAGAGAATACTACAGGATATTAAAATACATGAAAAAAATCAAATACGCATGAGATTTGAACCTGACATTATAACATTGTATTAGTGGAAAGAAATATTAGTTTAGTACATTTGATACTTGGTGGTCTAGTTCTAGAGAGATCTCGCGATACCTGTCTTAGCTTTAACAATATAAGATTGACAATGGTATCACTATCCTGATGCTTCATATGACTTGACTTATATAGACTTATTACAGAGAATCCATGGCCATAGCGTGCCATTATTTAAAAAAATAAAATACAAATAGTTGACAACAAACTTATATCAATAGGTATTTAGGTCAACTGCCTCTGAATGTTAAGATCTGCTTCTCAAGGAAAAATCTCGAACTAGCTTCATTTGGAGAGAAGTTATGATCTGAGAGTTTCTTGCTGAAGACTAGGAGTAAGGAGTGTGCCATATTCTCCTCAAAATCCACGAATACCTTTAACAACTCATTTGATAACCAATGGTCTGAATGCTAGTGTAGGAATCCCTTTAAACGAGTGCAAGAATCCCAAGGTTGAATAATTGTATCCTATTGTACCATGTTCAGTTCATAACAATATTAATGACATATAAAAGAATAAAAGACTTAGTATAACATTAATATAGCTATTAGCCATCAAAATATTAATCTATTTAACCCTTTTAAAGATAAGCAAAATTCATACATAAATTCACATAAATTCAACAATGAGAACTAGAAAATGTATGCATGAAGGTATTTCAGGTTGTAAAATAGAGAATAAGATGGGGTTTTGTGAGTGAAATCTAAGAAAATTCTGGAGCTTGACATCCCCCCAACCTGATCGTGTTGTGTGTCCTCACACAACTGAATATGCTTACCTTTGCAAAATATAAAAATATTAAGACTCCCCTCCATCACTGCTCAATTTGAATATTAATTCCAATGATTGTACTTTGTGCCTTATTCAATTCTCTTTTAAACCTCGTGACTCGAGTTTGCATGTAAGCAACATGCATTCTCCATTTCTTTTCATGTTCCTTCAACGATGCTACTTTTGCAACTAGTTGCTAATTTCTAGCTATCAATATTGCATTATGGGACTTTACAAATCAAACTAAAACTTCCAAGTGTTTGATCTTTCGTTTCAATATTTGCACTTCTTTTTATTTCTTAGTATTTTTTATGAGGAATGAGAGAGGAACCCAGTCCTCTTGTTCCTATGGATTTTGTTCCTTATTGATGGCAGTAGCTGCCATGTCTACTAAGAGAGAAAAACTCTTCTTACCAACTAAATGCTTTTATCATGAATTGATGCTTTGTTGCTAACATATCCTCTGTCTCCTTTAGTTATGGGAACTTCTTGTGAAGGACTTTGTTCTTTTGGTGGAATTCAATATTCCTTTGGTGAAGTTGACTCCATAATTATATCTACATCACACGAGTTTCCTCCCTCTGGTAACTCCTGGTGAGAAGAGACATGCAAACTCTTCAATAACCGTCTTTTTATCCTCTGGGGTCATTCATGCACCACATTCTTAGATAGCACACTCCTCTTTTCCTTTTTTCTTAAGTTTTCATGTTGATTTTCTTCCTAAGACTGGATAAATCTAGAGCTAGATCCAGAATCTTTAACTTTATGTATTACCTTCTTTAGGTTTTTCTGGAATAATAACTCGTCTCATATCCCCAAACTACTGTAGTGTAAGGAACTCCTCCCAAGTACAACCCCTATTTTTCAATTCTTCACTGATTAATATCTTAATTAATCCACAGTGACAAAGTTTATATTCTACCTAGTTTTCATGACGCTTTTGAACACTCTGAGCCATTTTAGCTAAACTATTCAATAAAAAATATGGGAAATTGATAGATTGTTTGGATTCAAAATGCTTCAAAAGCCATATGTAAAACAAAAAATTTGTTGAATAAATGCCTTCACATGTAAGAAAATTTTGTAGTGTATACAAAAATTCCTCCATTTTTCAATAATTTTGTTTCGGGAACACCTTTCTTCCAATCAACCTAAAACTCTGCTTCCATCAAGAACTTTTTCCAAGCTCTTTTTACTCATGTCATTGTCCCAATAATAATAGTATTTTCATTAAGCCCTTTTGTAAAAGCTTTGGTCACTGTAGAATCAAACTCATTGAATTTTTATAGAAAAGGAAGCCACCTCGCTTCTTGCAAAATAGGAAACTCGATTCATACTCAATGCCTCCTTCAACTTCTTTCACTAAGAAGGGTGATGAGCCCCATAAATGGGTAATTATATAGGCTAATTTTGCCTCCTAAATTAGATTAATCCACCATTCTCATTATTTTATTGCATGTTTTTTATTATATTTATGCTAATAGAGTGAGTTGGGTTGGTCACTATGCCATGAAGTCTAATGTGTTGTTATGCACATTTTTGGTCAATTTTGGAGAAAAAGCAAAGAGTTAATGAAAATTTGGCAGCAAATGTTCGAAGAAGACAAGGGAGAGGATTTATAGGAGAGTGTCCTCCTCATTTATGACTCCATACTTCGAATTCTCCTTCAAAAACCTCGGAGCACAAGCAGCCACGTCAATGCACCAAAGAGGCAGTCGAGCAAGTGGAGGATAACTGTTGTCTATCTCAAGTTTTGGGAGCCAAGCCTCCCTGATTTTAAGGGAGTTGGTGGGAGCTCTAGTTGTATAAGTTGAGAGGCCTAGAGTCTCCTTAGGCAGTTGGATGTTAGTCAAATTTCGCACTTTTGTTGCAGCTTTGCTCTGCTCAACTTCGAGCTTACTTTTGTGGATAGTTTTATGTAATCTTACTGTTATTTTGATAATGAAGATGAGATTTTTATTGAGCTAGCACTAAGTTACCTAAAAGGGTTGAATATCTTGGGTTATGGCCTAATCCAAGCAGCGAAGCTCCTCTTTTCTTGTATTTATATTCTTTGTTTCAATTTTTGAATTAATTGTTGTTAGATAGATTTCTTTCTTAGTTAAAGATAGGTTGCTTTTGGTGATTTAAGAGGTTGTTTCCATTTTAGTTTGTTGTAGTAGTTGAACACTGATAGAGGAAAGGTACAAAAAGGCCATCAATAGAGCCTTGGCCTCCTTTCCTCCCTTTGGGACCATGAGCTGAGGCCAAGGCCCTCTTGCTGCCACAAAAACATAGATTTGCCTTTTCCATAGGATTTCTAGTGTTGCAGTTTGTTAGAAGGTTAATGCTTTGTTGTAGACCCATTTCACCATGCTCATTTCTATCTTTGCAATAAATTTCCTTCCATGCTTTCTTTCCATGTAGCATTTTTCAGCATTTATTTTCCTAGATCAGAATTTAGATTAGCTTGATGCATAGTTCTGTTTTTTTGGTGTAGCTAGTTTCTTTGCTTACTTAATCTGAATGTTTGATTTTCAGTTCTTTTGTAGTACATCTTTGCTCACAATAAGTCAACCAATCAGCCATCACCATCTCTCCTTGATCTATATTCCACAGGTCATCCAAAGTCCCTCATAAATCTACCTAAATTTTCTACACTTTTCTCATGAACTTTTCTCTCTTGCCTTGAACAAGTCCAACCATCGTTCTCTCTCCTAATCATTCATGATGGACCCTAGACACCTTAACACCTCATCCTAGCCTTTAGCTAACCTTTCCACCTGCTTTCCCACCTTCAAAACGTCCAAAAATGCTCTCGGCATCCTCCTGTAGACCTCCTCTAGAGCCCCTATAACCTCCTATAGATTTTCTTGTAGCCTTCTTTTTTGAAGTCCGATTGCTGCAAATGTCTCCAGAAGGCCACCGGGGACCTCCTAGGACCCATCCACACCTTCCTACACCTCTGAAAACCCCAAGGTCACCATCCATCGCCACCTAATCACTGACACATTCACAAACAAATAAAATCACATGAATAACAATTCCACATAAAAGCACATAAAAATCCAAAAAGATGTTTTTTCTCGTTTCCTTCTAGAAACAGCTTGAGTAGATGTTGTTTACTTCCTATATTAAGTGATGGAATTCATTTCATGTTTTTATCTCTCTTTCTGCAAAAGTAGGATTAGTTGGTTAAGTAGGGTTTGCTAGGTTTACTTTACATTTCAGTCTTCTTTTCCTCTCTGCAAGTAGAGTAGCTTCTGTAGAGTAAGTTTTCCTTTCTTCCATCACATATAGAGCTTGTTTTAGAATCCATAAAAGTTGGCTCGAGCTCCTAGTGATCTTGCACCATCTAACCAAGTGATAGCCTGCAGTAAGAACTAGTACTTGTGCACACAACACCGTCACTTCCAAGTTTGTTATGAACTACCAGGTTGATAAAAGTAAAGTAAAAAGCCTAGGAGTTGTAGCATTATTGCTACGATACTTGTGCTCACCATGTTTTGGCAGCGTTGCTAGGGAAGCGTCAGGGTATTTTGTGATTATTGCTTTCTTCTATTTCCTACTACAACATTCTGCTAATTAGTTTATTTCAGCAAAAGTAGAGTAGTTGTTTCTTTCAGTTTCTGCATTTCCTTGATTTCATTTCAATTCTATAATTTCCATTCCAACAAAAGTAGATTAGCCATTTTCTTCCTTTCATTTCAATTCTACAATTTCCATTCCAGCAAAAGTAGATTAGCCATTTTCTTGCTTTCATTTCAATTCTGCAATTTCCATTTTAGCAAAAGTAGATTAGTCATTTCCTTGCTTCCAGTTCTCATTTCATTTCAGCAAGTTCATTTCAGTTAGTTGTAATTTGTTTGTTCAATCAATTTCAATTTTGTAGGTACAAGCAGAAAAGGAAAAAATCGACCAAAATATTTCTTTTCATGCCTCGTACGAACAGAGGTAATTTAGGAAAATTATTGCCCAACACCCCCACTACATCACACAACCAACCGTATCTCTTCTTCGGTGGCAGTGATCAAGAAGAACCTTTAGTTGAACAACCAGAGATACTCAAAGAACCTATAGGGGAAGAAGATGAAGAAAACATCCTTCTTGAGACAATGGCTAAAGACAGAAATGCTAGGGGGAATGGAGAAAGAGTAGAGGGTACCTTTCCCATCCGAGAGACCAATGCGGACACCAAAATGAAAAATATAGGTCCTTCAGCCCTACGTCACTTCCATGGCTTAACTACTGAATACCCTAACAGCTTCTTGTTTGAGTTTGTTGTCATTTGTCGAACCTATGACTATGCAGAAGATGAGAAAAAGATGAAACTATTTCCTTCTACTCTCAAGGATGCAACATTGCGCTGGTTCATGGGGTTACCTGGAAATAGCATCACAACTTGGGCTTAGATGCAACAGGCCTTTAATACCAAATATCGAGACTACTGTAGGTCAAAAGACACAAAAGAAGAAATCTTTCGAATGACCATGGGAGGTGATGAATCCTTGGAAGATTATGAAGTGAGGTTCCAACTTAGTTACAAAAGGGTCAGGTGCACACTTGACCCTGAATTGCTGAAGTTGGTCTTGCTCAAGGGAGTCTCAGAAGACATCCTAGACACCCTGCATCTACTAGTCAGGGGAGACATCTACCAACTATCTTATGAGGACATAAAGACTATCTTTAGAAACCATTCTAGGGTAGCCAGAAAGAGAGGTAGGGGGAGTCAATCCATAGCCAGTACCTCCTCTTCAAATCCCTCCATCAAAGGTGAACTCAGAAACATGCTGGAAGACTTCAAGAGTGAGATAAGGCAGACTCTTGCAATGCAAATGGATACCTTGAATATCAAAAGGAATGTTGGGTAGTGGAGGCCCTGCGCAATGGGTATGGGGCGTGAAGCTTGCACTTTTGAGAAAGACTAGCGTAAAGACTCCGCGAGATGCACAGAGCGCGATGTGTAGTAAGTCAAAGTCAAAAGGGTAGTCCGCCTAAAAATAATGTAAAGAAATGTAAGATTGAATCGGCTCACCTATGATCGCAATCCATGGAAAGGTATCAATAGAGAGAGGCTCTATGGATAGAGTAGCTAAGCTTTTAGTATGATTTTGAAATGGGATATGTAATGGGTGTCTGAGAAGGGCAGTTTGAAGCATTAGTAAGTCTGAGTCAGGGGTTTGGGTAGAGGATAGAGGCTCTGTAGCTATGTGCGCAGAGGCCTGGAAGAGTTCGCAGCTATCTGTGCAGACCCCTATAGCTGAGTGCGTAGGGAAGATCTAGATGTAAGGGTGATAAGTGGAAATAAAGATAAGTTTCTTCCAAATTCTGTGTTAATTCTATCACAATTTTGTTCTTTTATGGTGAATGAAAATATTTTGATCTGCATGCATATTCTTATTGAATACTTGTGAATTAAGTTTAATATTAACTGAATGAAAGTAATAAATGTTTGCTTAAAGACCTCACTAAGTAGATCTGAGTGATAATACTTAATCAAATAAATAAGATCTGTAATCAGCGCGGTAAAGGAAAGCTAAGGTGATCTGAATCTGCGCGGATCTAGTGCAACACGAGGCTGCAGGATGGCACACGAACCCCTCAAACCACATATGGACATCCCAAGGGTGCGAAAACCTTGTTCTGGAACCCTCCCCTGCTACCTCGGGTGAGACCTCAATCTACACTTCGCGGGCTATTACCGAAAGGGCCGATAGCTGTGGGATTTGCTTGGCTAAATAATTCTTTCGAACCTGGGTTAGGCCCCTATAAGCCAACAAATGGTTCCATTGTTGGGACCAGGAGCTGCCTAAGGGGTGTCTAGTGTGTAATGCGGAGAGAAAAACATTGAAGGATCGAAGGGATCAAGGATGATAATTGATCAAGGGTAACTATGGAAAGCACGATTCAGTTGTCGGTATTCAAGGGAGGAGGAGGCAAAGACTCAAAACAATTATGGTTTGTGCTAACATCAGTATGGAATGCACAGCAAATCGTGGATGATAATATCAGGAAAGCTACCTTAGTTAGCACACTACAGGACTGAGTGCTGACATGGTACATGAAGAATTCAAGTAGTAACCCAACAACGGGGGTAGCAGAAATCCAGACCAAATTAACAAATGAATTTAGCTGGCCGAAGTTAGGAAAACATTCAGTCATAGGATTCAAAGAGATTGTAATGATGCTTGGTGAAACTCCGTGGGATTTGGATCAGAGGTTGAAAAGTGTTATCCACAAGGCCAACATGACACTAACAGATGAGCAACACTACGCGTGGTTTGTGGTGTCATTGACACCACACTTGGGGACAGCCCTATCACAACAAATGATCTCAACCCAAGCTGAGGCACTAGAGACAACAATGAGGATACATGAGACCCCAATACCGGACCTAGGGTTGGGAGTTTAGCAAATCCATGCACCAAAACTTGAATTTAGAACTATACAGCTTGAAGCAAGAAAGGGTATCCCGACCGGAGGTACGTACGGAGGTGGGATGTGTTAAATGCAAGAGCCAAGTGCATGACAAGGAACATTGCCCTATCTTTGCGAACTATCTGGCAGGAGGTACAAGTAGTACCGAGTGCCATGCTTGCGCTTCTATGCACGATTTTTCAGGTGGGCGGGAAACACGCAATAGATAACTACCACCTACTACAAAAATATACCCAGATATTGCAATAGTTGTATTGTAACTTCTGCCGATTGGTGGGACACGATGAGCGAACATGTCGAAATTATGACTTAATGATAGAAAGGACCCTAGCTTACCGAATGCAGATTGAAGCGCGAGGAGGATTTCAAGGATGGGGCCGAGGAAGAGGAATGGGGCCCGGGCGGGACCGTGGACTGTTAATCTGTTATAATTGTGACGGACCAGGACACTACGCTCATGACTGCACTAACCTGACCCAAACTTCGTGCCCCTACTGTGAACAATTTGATAATGAAATGGTAGACTGTCCTACCTTAATTCCCTAGCTACACGAAAAGGGAGCACTCAAACCTCCACCAACCCAGAATATTCAGATGATGCAAGTAGAGCCTCGCGAAGAGGATCCCCGTATAAATATGGTACTACGAAGTGGCACAACTATAGGAGGTCATCTGCAAGAAGACCGTCAAGGGTACGATACACCTACAAAGGCACATGACTTTGAGCTGGAATAGGGAGGGACAATCTCGAGGGAAGCTCAGCGGGGCGACAAGGAAGCTTCTACCCCGGGTAGAAGGGATCAAGTGGAGTCAAGGTTGGACCCCTCCATGATTACGACCTTTCTCGAAACCTGCATGAAACTACTGCATGATAGTAAGGCCATTCAAGGATTGCAAGAACTGATCACCAGGTGCACCGGATCCAGCGAACCACAGGTAGTTCGAAAAATAGGGAGGCATGCTCTGTGCACCAGACAGGAAATGAGATTGACAACAAAAATCGGTGAGTATGAAATGGATCAGGTCATCTTGGACTTAGGCTCGGATGCAAATGTATTACCTAAATAGACATGGGAGCACATGGGCAAGCCTACATTGCAATGGTCTCCGATTTAGTTATGAATGGCTAGCCAACAAAAGATCTTACTAATGGGTCGACTGTAAGGAGTGACTATGGATATCGATGGTGTAAGTACACTGACCGATTTTGAAGTTATAGAGATTGTTGATGACAGTAATCCTTAACCTGCATTGCTCGGAATTGATTGGGCAATGGATATGAAGGGGATTATTAACTTAAAGAGGCGGAAAATGATGTTTGAAAAGGTCACTGCAAGTAGTAGTTCCCTTGGACCCAACGAAAGGAGAATGCTACATGGAAGCTGTGTGCGATGAGGACAGTAATGACGAGCTAGATTTCATCTATCAGATAACAGGGTAGGACCAGGATCAGGTGCATACCGTGCATGGTGGAAGAACCTCGTGGGAATGCGATAGAACTTGCACAATGAATTCTAAGGAGGAGACTGAACGATGGCAAAACCGCTTGCAGAAAGTTATGATGCTTAACTGCAATATGATTTGGTCACTGCGCCATGTAACCACCGAGGAGAGAAAATGGCCAGTAGAGAGCACCACCACTGACAAAGTGCAGCTCGTCCAGCATGGCACGATAGACACAACATAGGAACAAAATGATGGGTTGGAAAACGAGTTGTGCGTACCAAGGAGGGGACTGTGGAAGCTAAGATCTAGGAGGCGGTTCCAGGTATGCATTGGAAGAATAGTTGGTTATCCACAGTGGAGGGTCCAAATGCGTATTGGGCAACCATCAACCCAACCAAATTTGCGTGGAATGAAGGTTCACACGATTGGACAGGGAAGTCTCTTGGATACAGCTCACCCTAGTAGTAACACTATCCACAACAGAATTCAGTAGCTCCGGGCAGCCATTTGGCATGGTAAGGTGCAGCTGGGTAAGTTAGAAGAAACAAGGGCCAAACTCTGTGCACAAAGTGCGAAGCTGGATAAAGCTATTACCAAATTGCAGATAGAAGCCGCCTACATGGGTCATGCAAAGGAGCGAATGAAGGAACCAGGCAGGGTTGGCTCTCCTACCCTGCCACAAGCAGCGACCCCGCTAGCATGGTTGCGCTAGCACCTGAAAGGACAAGACCCCACACAATGCAACCCATTAGCAAAATCAAGGGAACGTAGAAGGTGTTCACAGCCCGGGCTAGTCAGGAACCGAAAGATCCACATGAGGGGTTCGGCCACCTAACTATCTGTAGGAGGTCCAGTCCCAGTGCTCTCAGTAGTTGAAAGAGGTCGTGAGACTATAAACCTGGTTGCTGCAAAGTTGCATGATATGACCTCAGCATACACGCAAAAACTGCAATTACGATCCTAGGGTTTTGTGGCTGTGAAGGAAAGGTGGAAAGAGACTGTTGTAGGTACTGTTCATGACATGAAGACCCAATGTAATGAGCTGCTAAATCAGTCAATTGTTGTGATCAATGCCTTTCAGGAGGATCCAACACTTCATCGATCTAAGGAAAGCTAAGGTGATCTGAGTGATAATACTTAATCAAATAAATAAGATCTATAATTAGCGCGGTAAAGGAAAGCTAAGGTGATCTGGATCTATGGAGATCAAGCATAGCATGAGGTTGTAGGATGGCATGTGAACCCCTCAAACCACATCTGGACATCCCAAGGGTGCGGAAACCTGGTTCTAGCACCCTCCCCTACTACCTCAGGTGAGACCTCAGTCTGCGCTTCGTGGGTTGTTGCCAAAAGGGCCATAATTCTTCCGAACTTGGGTTAGGTCCCTATAAGCCAACAAGGAAACAAGAGGAACCTGAGAGGGCTTTGGCCATATTTTGTCCTAGATGCACCATAAGGAATCCTAGGAATGAGTGTCCACTGAACTCTATAGGGGTTTGTTCAGTCTATGACGAAGATCATTCCACAGATAAGTGCCCTTCCTTGCCCGGACTTAAAGCTGTATACCAAGGGGCCAAAGGAGCCACTGAACCACTCTATTTCATGAACCAAAGGAGACCACATGGACCAAGACCACATCAGTAGGGGATGCAAGGGACATCTTAGGCATATTACAACCCCAACCTAGTCACTTCCATACCTTCTTGGGGTCCTCCTGCTCATCCTTCCTGGTCCACACCTCCTCCTTGGTCCTATCCATCTTAATATCATGCCCAATCAGCCGCTCATCCATTTCACTCCTATGCTGAGCCACAACCTCAGTGGAATGCATCTCATTAGGGGTGGAGGCCCCAATACAACTCTCCTCCCACTCTTTTGCCTCCACCACCTAGTCAACCACAACCATTGCCTCTTGCTCCACCAAGGCAACCCCAAATTCCTTCCCAACCGAACTCGAACCCGAACAACAAACATGCCCAACAAGTATATAGTGAGGAACCATCATGCCCAACTTATACTGTGGAGATTCAGAAGATTAACTTGCGATCTAGGAAGGTCCTCCGAGATAGCCAACCTCCCTCTAAGGAGGTTGAGAAAGATAAAGAGGAAAGTGAAGCTAAAGAAACTCCACCCTTTCCTGAGGGATTATCTAGCACAACACAACCCACCCTAGAAGAAACTGTACTTCTGGGAGAGTTGAAACAGTTATGTGTAAAGATACCACTTCTCCAAGCCATAAAGGATGTGCCTATCTACAATAAGATGATCAGAGAGAAGTGCTTCAGGCATCCAGGCAGGCGCAAGAGAGATGCCCCAACCATCAATTTCATAGGACAACTGTCCGACCTGATGCTAGGGCAGGTAATATGTCTAAAATATTTGGACCTTGGAAGCCCAGTAGTTGATGTCCACATCAACGGTACCATAATCCCACATACCTTTATTGATTTGGGAGCTGCCATTAATGTGATAACAAAGGACACCATGCTCAAACTTAACCTCTAGGGCTCCTTGAGGAAGACCACGACAGTACTGCAACTAGCAGACCGCTCCACGATGACCCCTGAAGGGATTGTGGAAGATGTGATGGTCTCCATTGATTCTTGGGAGTAGCCTACTGATTTCTTAGTTCTCCGGTCGAAGGCAAAGCTCACTGGGTATCCTCTCATGTTGGGAAGACCCTGGTTAGTCACTACTGATGCCTACATTAGTTGTCAAGCTGGGAACATGACCATCAAGAATGAGCATATGTCCAAGCAGCTAGACCTATACCCTCCTACCCAACCCTTGTTATAACATGATCTGCCTCTCTGGTTGGAGGAGGAGGATGAGGATGAAGTCTATTCTGCACCACTGTGTGTAGTAGAAATTGTCATGAGGGGGAAATAGTAAAATGAGGATGATATCATTGAAAATTTAATCCAGAATCCACCCCCCAGTCTTTTGCCATTAGAAGGTCTAGTGAAATAAACTCAAGACAGTCCTTTAACTGACCTCTGTGTGGCCGACCTGACCTCTCTTCATGTTAAGAATATAGAGTTCGGCCTAGAAAGAACCTTGAAAATCAATTCATCCCTATCCACTTCCCAGGAGAAGGAGCTGTGCAACTTATTGAGGAAACATTTAAATGCCTTCGCCTGGAGTTATAAGGATATGAAGGGAGTGCAACCTTCCATATGTACTCATCACATATACATTAAGGAAGATTGCAAACCAGTCAGGTAGCCTCAAAGGAGGATGAATCCAGCCCTTAAAGACATTGTTAAGGAGGAATTGCAAAAACTACTAGATGCAGGATTCATCTACCCCATCTCTGACGGTGAATGGGTCTCTCCTTTGGTGCTAGTGCCAAAGAAAAATGGTAAGCGGAGAATCTATGTCGACTATCAGGAACTAAACAAAGCCACTAAAAAGGACCATTTTCCCTTGCCTTTCATAGATCAAGTGTTAGATGGTCTAGCAGGAAAAAAGTTTTTCTCCTTCCTAGATGGGTTTAGCAGGTACAATCATATTCAAATCATCCCGAAAGACCAAGATAATACCACTTTCACTTGTCCTTGGGGTACCTTTGCATACTGGGTCCTTCCTTTTGAATTGTGCAACGCTCCAGCCACTTTCCAAAGAGCAGTATTGAGTATATTTTTTGAACTAGTTCATGATGCAGTGGAAATATATCTGGATGATTTTACTCCTTATGGTTCTAACTTTCAGGAAGCTTTATCTAACCTAGGAAAAGTTTTGGACAAGTGTATTGAAATGAACTTGTCCCTTAGTCTGGAAAAATGTGAATTTTTTATGACTAAAGAGACCGTGCTAGGTCATGCAATATCTCAACAAGGATTGCAGGTGGACCCCAACAAAGTTGTCATCATCCAAAGGGTCCCACCTCGTCAAAAGGTGAGAGATGTCTGAAGTTTCCTAGGCTTAGATGGATATTACAGAATATTCATTAAATATTTCAGTAAGTTAGCCTCTCCATTGTTTGGTATTTTGTGAAAAGATGTCGAGTTCATATGGATTGAAAACTGTCAAGAAGCCCTAGAGACCTTGAAAAGCAAACTTGTGACTGCCCCACTTTTGAGAGGTCCAAACTAGGCCCTACCTTTCCACATTCACATAGATGCCTCGAACAAAGAAATAGGAGTAGCCTTGGGACAAATTTATGAAAAGTTACCTTATGCCATATACTTTATAAGTAAAAATTTGTCAAAGGTGGAGTTAAACTACACGGTAACCGAGAAGGAACTCCTAGCTGTAGTGCATTCCTTAAATAAATTCAAACATTACATCACAGGCTATCAAACCTTTGTACAGACTGATCATGCTGTGATTAGGTACTTAATGAATAAACTAGATGTAAATGCTTGCATTATTAGATGGTTGCTTTTACTGCAACAATTTGATTTAACCATTATTGATAAGCCTGGTAAAGAAAATGTTGTTGTTGAATTTTTTTCTAGAGTAAATTTTCCTGCAGATGAAGAGGGAATGGTGGATGATCAAATGCCAAATGAAAACCTATTTTCTATCTCAGTACTCTCTCCATGGTTTTCTAATATAGCAAATTACTTGGTTTCAGCATAATTCCCACCACACCTATCCTCAAAATAAAAGAGCAAGATTGTGAGGAAAAGTGCCACTTTCACCTAGATTGGGGGAAATCTCTTCAAACTTGGCCCAGATCAGATCTTGAGAAGATGTGTCAAGGAGGAGGAAGTTTTTGACATTCTCTTGACTTGTCATGACGGGCCTTGTGGAGGTCATTTTGCAACAAAGAGGATTGACTTCAAAATATTACAGGCAAGCTACTATTGGCCCACTCTTCAACAAGATGTGAGGAGATATATTAGCCAATGTGATCGGTGCCAAAGGATGGGGAAACCTACTCCAAATGATGAAATGCCCATGCAACCTCAAGTGACCTTTGAGCCATTTGAGAAGTGGGGCATGGAATTTGTGGGTCTTATCAACCCTCCTTCAAAACAGAAGCAATACATCATTCTGTGCACCGATTATTTGACAAAATGGGCAGAAACAAAAGAAATCAAAGCAACAATAGTGGAAAAAGTAGCCGAGTTTCTGAGAGAAAACATGTTCTACAAGTTCAGGTATCCAAGGGAATTGGTCACAGATCAAGGCAGTCAGTTCACTTCCAATGTGATTGAAGACCTGCCCATACATCATAAAATCAAGCACATGACTTCCACCCCTTACCATCCACAAGCCAATGGGCAAGTGGAAGTCACTAATGGAGCTTTGGAAGGAATTCTAACCAAGGTAGTAAGTAGTAGCAGAAATGATTGGGCGGATAGATTAGTTGAGGCCACCTGAGCCTACAACACAACATGGAAGACCACCACAGGGTTCACACCCTATGAACTGGTCTATGGGAAGAAGGCTTTGCTATCAATAGAAATTGAATACAACACACTAAGGATGGCCGCTCAGTTGGACCTAGACTTCAGCCATGCACAGAGGGAAAGACTACTCCAGCTCAATGGATTGGATGAGAAAAGATTGCATGCCCTTCTCCACACAGAGGTAGTTCAGCTTCAGAGGAAGATATGGCATGATAAAAATATCAAGGAGAAGCAATTCCAAGAGGGAGATTGGGCACTTCTCTATGAATCAAGGTATAAATACTTCAAAGGCAAGCTGAGGACAAGATGGCTGGGACCCTAAACTGTGGAAAAATGTAATGACAATGGTTTAGTTCTGATCAGAACCATTGATGAGGAAGCCATCCCCATGCTTGTCAATGGACATAGGTTGAAAATTTACAAGAATACCCTCTCCAAGCAAGAGCTCATTGAAGATCTGAATAAGATAGTGTTGGTAGTGGATCAGGTCTTAGCCTCCACTCCACCCACTCACTGAAGAAGCAAAAAAAAGAAAAACAATAAGAACTGAAGTGAAAACCTCCATGAGGTGCTTGAGTCCCATCATTGGGTTGAAAACCTCTTTTGAGGCGGCTCAATGATGACAAAAAAAAGAAGAGAGAGAATAATATCCTTGGGTGAAAACCTCCCTTGGAGCAGGAAATTAGGGTGAAAACCTCCTTGAGGCGCCCTAGTTGTCTTTCAAAAAGAAGGAAAAGAAGAAAAATTGAGTAAAGAAGGAAAAGAAAATTGACTTTTAATGTGCATTGCAGGTTGCAGGTGGACTACAGGGAGCAAGGAAAATTCCACAGAGCTTCTTTCATCTCATCCACACTCTTCTCCATCATTTCTAACCTTTCTTCCACCTCACTGAGTTTTTTTTCTGAAGATTGTGTATTCTACAGAAGGCCTCGGGTGTTCTATGGGAGGCTCTTGTAGAAATCACAAAGAGCTAGAAATGGATTTTAAAAATATCTTGAGGGGCTGGGAAGTTTTATGTAGAGCATGTAGACCTTCCTATAGCTATCTACCCTCTTGGCCATCCATCCCACACCTGCAACACCTCATCATCATCAATTTCTTTCCTTCCTATCAAAAAGACACAGAAACGAGTTTTTAGAAAAAACAAAAAAATAAAAGGGAAAAGGACCTCCAAATTTCACCTGCAACTTACCAGATACCTCTCGATCCCCATCAGCAGCTCTGGTATCATCCTCACAGCTCCCAGCACAAAAATCAACTAAAAATTTTAAAGGGAGAAGCAGCTACAGGAGCTCCTGTAGGATGTCCTGTAGTAACTGATCCCCTTAAAATCAAGCCACAACAACAAAATAGGTGTAGCCATAGGATTAAAGAGGATGTTTGAAGCCAAATCTAGCCAAAGGGTACCTACACCAAGAAAGTAAGCCACACATCAGGGAATATGAAGCATACAATAGAGGAAATACAGGCATGCAGCAACTGAAATATGAGTATGCAGCAGCAGAGGAACCAAGATGCACTACAACATGAACATTTGACTTGCAAGTAAGTGTCTAACCCTCTCCTTTATTGCATCGGTGTTGTTATCACTCAGGTTTTCCCTTGGCTCCTAAGGGATACGGCCGAGGTAACCACAAACCAATCTTTGGATTGCAGGTTCTAACCTACCTACAATGAGAGAGGGCTTTCTCTTTATAATTTAGCTTTGTTTTGGGGTGATTTTAGGCTAGTTATGATGTACATGGGTTTTGTTTTAAGTTTGGTGGGATGGATGATGCTTTCAGATAGAGTTGGCATGCAAAGTGTGAGAAGTTCAGACCATTGGGCATGGAGTCAATGATTAAGGGCTGCTGGATGTGATTTCTTTGGTAAAGAGAGGAATACAGAGCAGGATAGCTAAACATGGAACAATCTTCAAAGCTGGAAATAAGATGAAATGGAGGTCAGGGAATGAAAGGCAGTTAAGAATCTTTCGTTTAGCTAACAGAGGGAAAGTGAGTGAATGTTATCTAGGAGCAACTAAGGATTCCTAAACAGCATTCATATATGAAAGAACTAGTGCAAACATGAGCAATGAAGGATTCATATTCATAACTAATTCTGAAGAAAACATAGAGAAATCACAGAAATTGAGCACAGAGTACAGCTAAGTAACATCTGAGCTATTCTTCTTTCCTGTAATCTAGATCATGATACATAGATGATATACTAAACATAGAAACTGAGAGACAAGTGAGAAAGACTTATTGATCCATGAAGAAGCATGAGAATTCTGTAATTTGCTCTTCAGCCATCAAATCCACAACCAGCCAGTTCATAAGCATAGCATTCCAGCAATCTTTTTTCATAAAAGTTCTCAAAATATACAGCGCAAGTCTAGAATGTCTTTATCAACCAACCAACCCTTAAAAAATAGTTTGGGGAGGTATTTATAAGCAAAAATATGTACAAACAAGATCTGATATAGATCTCAAAAAATATCTAAGTTAACGTAACTTAATTTGCAAGCAAAGGTAAAAAACATCTATCTTGAGCTGCGCTGGAGGCAGCTTCATCAAAACATGGCTTAAAGGCGTCCTTTTAGCTCTGTGCTATTCATTCTGCAATAACTACTCTTTAATCTTTGATCCGCTGCCCTTAGGTGGCTCAGCTGCTCATTAACTCTGATCTGATTAGCTTTTAATAGCTTTAAACTCTGTACTGATACTCTTTGACTTATTGGATCCTTTTTAAATGTTCATCTGCTTTCAGCTTTAACTGATACTCTTTAACGCTCCACTGATACACTTTAATTCTGCTAAATCGCCCTTGCCTTCTACTTTATGGCAAAAAAGAACTGCTACTGTGCTTTTCGTTGCTTTTTGCGGACTTTAGAAGTGTTTCGGCACTGGCCGATCAAAATATTATCAAAAAAGGAGGAATACTCATAATGGCAGAGGATTTGTAGAATGGTGACTGTGTTGAGGCTGAGCTTCGCTGTTTCGAGCCTTCCTGGACTGAGGCGATTGAAAATAGATGAAGAAATGATCCTGCTCCCTTTGCACTTGGAGCATGCACAGGCACCGAATGGAAATATGAAGAAATAGCCTTTTACCCTTTAAATAGGCAAAAAACACTAAAAGCGGGAGAAATATGACTTTTCAGGGCGGGAGCGATCACTGTAGAGAGGAATAAATCCAGGCCGTTGGATCTGGCGAGGGCATATCCAACGGCTGCGAACAAATCGCAATATCGCATCGGCGGGGGACATGGGGGTAGAGCCTTTTATATATAAGCGATGCAGCGATGAGCGATTGCAAAATCGCATCAGGAGCTCGCATCGGGAGAGGAATGGCAGAAGGCTTTAAACAATAGCGAAAAGTGATAAGCGATGCGATATGGGGCGATGCGATGTAATATGAACCATTGGATGTGGGGGCAGATCAGACGGTGGATGGGGCGATCGCAATATCGCGTCGGCGAGGGACAAGCGATATGCGCCTTTATATATTTGCGATTGCGATAGCGATAATGCATGAATTTGCGATAGCGATGAATTAGCGGTAAAACATGTGTTTTACGGTAAAGCGTGGTTTAGTGATAAAACATGGGATTTACAATAAAATGGGGAAATGTGGTAAACTTAAGATTTGCGGTAAAGCTTAAGGTTTGCGGTAAAACTGAAATATGCGGTGGAACGGGAGAAATGCGATAAAAGGGAGCTTGCGATAGAAATGAATTGCGATAACGATATCGCTTCGGATGCGATAGCAATATCGCATTGGAGGAAGGGATCGGAGAACAGAAATATGGGCATATAACCATTGCGATATGCGATTTGCGAAATCGCATCGGAGGTTTGTCATCGCTTCGGATCAGAGGAAGGTTTAAATGAATGGAGAAGGGTTTCTTTGATCGGAGAAGGATAAACAAGGTCAAAAGAGGGTTTCCATACATCGGAGGGGGGTTTTTATGCATTGCAAGGGGTCCAAATGCATAGGAAGAGTGTTTTATGAAGTGATAGGGGCTCTTACTAAGTTTCAAGTAAACTTAGTAATTCCCAAGAGCAATATTTATGGTTATATTTCAACCTAAGGAGGGGATATGTATATAAAGGGGATTTTTAACATATTTTTAATATGGGGAGGGGGAAATCATGGGATTTATATAATAAAATTAGAAGTTAATATGAATTTTGAGAAGAAAGCGCTAATTATAAGGAACTTAGGCTTTTAAAGGGAAAAATGACTTATACAAGTAATGAGATGAATGATTTAGAGATATCAAGCAGATCTTAACATCTCTTGGGGAAATTAGTGATTGATTTGGGGAAAAAGATGAAGGGGAAGTTAGTCATGCCTCGCTTGAGCTACTCCAAGGGAAAACTGCTTTGCACTTGTGATCTGAAGTAAATTAACACTTTGAAACACAAAATTGATCACAATTCTTCATTCTGCAACCTCAAAACTGCCTACCCAGCCTACTTACCTAACATTTTTTCTTCTTTTTATTTGGGTGCACTTAGACTAGCAAACCCAGCTTTTGTTCTTTTCTTTTGGCTTTCCTCCTATCTAAATCTATCCTTATCTCTTCCAGGGGTTTAGATTAAGCTGTTGAGCACCCTAGCTTCTCTACCTATCTAATAAGCTGCCAAGATTAAACAGTTTGGACAGATCTTTATTCTCTATCTCTAAAACAAGCAATTTAAACCTAGGGAGGCCAAGATTAAGCTGTTTGGCCTTCCCTTAACTGTGAAATTGATCAAAAATGGAATAATTCTTCAAAAATGGAATGTAGTAGTGGCATTTGAGCTAGCACACTTTCCTGGCCTTTGATTGGGGTTCATTTCATTTATTTTTGTCTTGGCCCATTCATTCTTCTTTTTTCCCTTTGATTATTCTTTTAGGGCATACCCTCTTTACATTTTTTAAATTTTCTGAGTTTTCTAGGAAATATGGAACCTTTGCAGCATGAAAAAGATGACATATTTGGCATTTCGACTGTCAATCATGAAATATGAAACCTATTGTATAGTAGGCTAACAGTGGCTCCACTTAGGGATGGCTTTTCCAGATGAAAAGCCAAGAACAGCAGGTCAGAATGCCTTAGTCTTCAACTGTTGCTGTAATCTGAAAACATCTTGACTTGGATGACATTGATCTGGATCTTTGTAAGCTGTATGCATTTCCTTTTTGAGCTGAATGGCAGTGATATCACAGCGCTGCCTTTTGCTGGCTTCTTCTGCGTGCCTTCCAACATATTCATATCTGCCCGAGCACTTCTTTGAGATTAATTCAAAACAGAGATCAAATGGTGCATTCCTTTGGTTCTTCCTTCAAAATTTGCTGCGCTGATTCCTTATCGGACTGCTGTAAAATAAAAATGTTGAGAAATACAAATATTAATGTACAATAGAATATACAGCTGTGTTATATCTCATCAAAAGGGATCAAAGTAGTGTTTAAGCATTCACCCATTGACAGGGCCATCTTCAGCTTCTGTGCCATCCAAACTCTTCAGAAAATATGTATTATTGCCTTGCACAAATTGAATGACAAATGGACCTTTCCACAGGAAGTCGAATTTGCCATGCTTTCCTTTATCTTCCCTCCTTGAATCCCATCTAAGCACTTTGTTGCCTATAAAGAATTCTTCGGCCTTTGTTCTTTTATCAAACATCTTCTTCAGCTTTTCTTGTAAAATCTAATTTCTGTGATACACTTCCTCTCTTGTCTACTGCAGGTGAATGGTTTGATTTATCCTTCTTTGGATATCATTAGGCTCTGCTTGCATTTCTTGTAGTAGCTTGATCACTGGGATTCCCAAAGATGAAGGGAATCTTGCCTCCATGCCATAAACTAACTCATATGGGCTTGTCCCAATGGATCTTTTGGTTGTTAATCTATCAGCCCATAGGGCATTTACTAGCTTCTTGTGCCAATTCTTTTTATTTTCCTCCAGGACTTTCTTGATGATATTGATGAGGCTCTTGTTGGATGATTCGGCCAAACCATTACCTTGAGGGTAATAGGCTATGGAGTGACCTAAGGTAATGTGGTATTTATGGCAAAAACTGATCATTCTCTTGGATTTAAAGGCAGCAGCATTGTCTGTAATAATTTTTTCGGGACAGCCAAATCTAGACAAGATGTTGGTTTCAAGGAATTGCATGATGGTTGAGTCATTAGCCTGCCTACAAGGGATGGCCTCTACCCACTTGGTAAAGTAATCTGTGGCAGTCAAAATCCATTTGTGCTGGCCAGAAGAGGAGGGATGGATCTCACCAATGAAGTCTAAACCCCATTGTTGAAATGGTTTCTCGGTTGAAATGGGTTTAAGGGGTAAGGGCAGCAGCTTTCTTTTGCCTTCAAAGATCTGGCACTTATGGCATGAAACAACAAATTTCTTGACATCGGCAAACAGGGAGGGCCAATAGTAACCAGCCCTTAGTATCTTGTCAGCAGTAGACTTCCAATATAAGTGCCCTCCGCAGTCCCCTGCATGAAACTCCTTCATAACATTATCAGTTTCATTCAATGTTAGACAATTCAATAAAATTCCTTCATGATTTTTCCAAAACAGGGCACTATCTAAAATACAAAACTTTGAAGCCTTCATTTTTAAAAATCTCTTTTTAGTTCTGGACAACCCTGGAGGAGCATGCAGGTTTAACAATATAAAACAAATATCAGCATACCAAGGTGATAGTAAGAAGGCTTGATTGATCTGTGGAGTCGCCAGCTCCTATTCGTTGTCCAGTTCATTAATGTCAAGGGCTTGAAAATTGGTTTCGGTCATTAGTTTGGCTAAACCTTGTACTTTTATCAGTTTAGTAGGCTTGATTTCAATGTCATATTCTAGGATATTGGCAATCCATTTGCCCCTTTTGCCTTTGATTCCTTCTTGAGTTAGGATGTCTTTTACAACAGCATTTGGAACATATGCTATGACATGGGAGTATAAAATGTAAATTCTGAAATCTTTGATGGCTTTAACTAGGGCATATGCCTGTTTTTCCATGATTTGATACTTTAAGGGCGCATCTCTAAGGGCTCTGCTGAAGAAAGCGATGGGATTTTCACATCCTTGATCATCCTTTTGTACTAGGACAACAGCGATTGTATGTTCAGATGCAAAGGAAAAAATGATAAAATGTCTATCAAATTTCAGGCTTGTGAGGACTGGTGTTTGTGTTAAGGCTATTTTTATGCCCTCAAAGGCTTGTTTGGCTTCTAATGTCCATTTGACTTTAGAATCTTTCTTTAGCATGTTGTTTAACAATCTTATCAGCTCGGCCAAGTTAGGAATGAATCTTCTTAGGAAATTGATCTTTCCTAGAAAAGCTTGCAGTTCTTTGATGTTTCTTGGATAAGGGATTTGAAGAATAGCTTGAATCCTGTCCGGGTCGATTCTAATACCATCTTTTGAAATGATGTGACCAAGAAGTTTGCCTTCTTCTAGGCTGAACAGAGACTTCTTAGGATTTAAATATATGCCATATTTCCTACAAGTTAGGAACACTTGCCTTAGATGTTTTAAATGCTCTTGATCAGATTTTGAAAATGGAGTTAGATCATCAAGGTAGACTACTAAGAAATCATGGATTTCTTTGGCAAAGGCTATGTCCATTGCTCTTTGAAAAGTGGCCCCTGCGTTTTTGAGTCCGAAAGGCATTTTTACATATTTAAAGGTTCCCCACGGTGTTGTAAATGTTGTTTTATCCTGATCATCCGGGTGAACTAAGATCTGATTAAAACCTGAAAAGCCATCAAGCAGCGAAATCCTAGAAGACCCCACTACCCTTTGTAGAATATGGTCCATCTTGGGTAAAGGGTAGTGGTCCTTAAGAGAGACTTGGTTCAAATTTCTTAAATCAACACATAATCTAATCTCACCTGTCTTCTTCCTTGTGGGCACTAAGTTGGATATCCATTCTGAAAATCTAATGGGTGCAATAATACCAGCTTCAAACATTCTCTTTACTTCTTTCTCTATCAAGGGGAGAAGCACATGATTGATTCTCCTTAATTTCTGTTTGAAAGGCTTGTCAGGTGGAAAGAGTCGATTGTGCGGACACAACCAACCTCCCTAGGAGCCTAAGACTCTCTAGTGACAAACAAGACAAACAAGATCTATCCTTCTCTAAACATGCATTATAATATGAGATATCAAGTGTTTTGTTCTTACCTTTGTCCAAACGTTGTTATAGAAGTCCAAGCTTTGTTGATCTGGATGAGCTCCTCCTTTTCTCCAAAACCTGTAATCACCAACAGTCAAACAATTAAATAGCACCTGATTATAACATAAAACAAAGCATATTCAACATGTAGACCAAGGAGTACATGAAATAACTCATAAACAACAAGTTATTGAGAAGAATGCACTCATTTGCATTAATAGGTAACAAAAAAACAAATACAACCTGAGCCTTGGTGTTGTGCAAGTCCTTCCCAGGGTCCGTCAAGAGTTCTCCTTTACTTTGACAAAGCACACCCACTTCCAAATAGAACAAACAAAGATGGCAATCTCTCCTCACAAGCTTCTAAATGGGAGTCCTAATTCCTACAGCATTTACCCTTAGAAAATGTATAGCTTCAACCTCTCCTCCTTTTGGCCCAATGCCTGTATTTATAGTGCTCAAGAGGAGGTTAATCAGGTCCACCATCAATGGGATAATCCCCTCTTTGGGTGGGATAGCTCCCTTATTGATGGGATAAGTTCCTCTTTGATAGGAGTGCATGAACCATCTGGAGGCGCCCAATACACGTCGAACAATCTTCTATAATGCTCTAGAAATGACCACAAGTAACTTTTTAAAGATGAAACTTGCGCATTCTAACCTTTACAGGGGGACGCACCTGTCCCTTTACATACAGAGCGTCCAAAGACGCAGTTTTTGTGAACATAGAGAGCGTCCCCACAGGTAAGTTTGAGAGAACCTGCGTCCCCAGAGATAAATACATTTATACAAGACTTTCTCTCTTTTTGGAGTTTGACATGGAGAGCAGAGGCATAAGACTTGCCTAAGAGGGTAGCATGACTGTTGATTGAGCCATACTAACTGTAAATAGTCATGGTGACATTTTTTAGTGTAACAGATTGCCCCCTAAAGTGCGAAGCCTGGAATAGATTAGGGTTTGTAATATCTAGGAAGGGTGAAGTGCTTTATCATTTCAAGGATTATCCCGTGGAGAGCCTGGTCAGAACCTGCAATTTTCAACACAAAATACATGTATAAGATTATATCATCACTGAGGTAGGCATTCCCATACTCAGATCAAAACTTTAACTAACAGACTAACTACTCTGATACAGGAATGATCTTGCAGTACATCACAATCATAGACTTTTGTAGACACAGTATGGACGCAGCCATCTATTTATGATTAGTCTACTTAGATAATGAATACAAAACTCCTCGCAGCCTGGATGGTGGAAACTAGATCCAGGGTCTTCATTTCTACTTCCCGAATTGGTACGATTCTAGCCATGCGAATAAATGAGTTGATGTCGAACATGGTAGAAACCACTTGATTACCAGTCGATGATGTAAACTGTTAACAAGCGTGAGAGAGACCACCAGTAATGTCAATGGTTCTCAAAGTACCCAGTACAATCCATGAGATGTGAATGAATGAGTTAATGTCGAACATTTCACGGAATCCTTCGATCGAAAGTCAATGATGTAAACTGACGTCAAAGGCGAGAAACCTGCCATTGATGCATGCAGACTTCAAGGTACTGACGATTTCTAGGTCATCTCTCTAGATAATGTGCTGATGTCGATAGAAAGCGACCCGTTGCAGGCAAGCCTACAACACAAAATCATTGTTCTAGTTGAAGAAATGTTGCTGTAAGGACTGACTCAGGGATGGTCAAATGGAAGACAAGTATTTTGCAGATGAAAGTTTTGCTTGCAGACCTCTTGAACACATAACGACACGACAGATGGCTTGGTGACGAATAACTCAAAGTTAATCCCGGAACCCGGCTGAAGACTTTCAAAGTGGTTTGATCAACTGTCAGGTAAAAGATTTCCCAACCCAGGTGAATGAAAAGTGTCGTGTTCAAGAGCGGTAATAAAGTTTCTTTTGAGACAAAAGGTAACAAACAGGTTCATTCTTCTCTCTTTTCCCCCACCATTTCTGGCAAGTACCTCTTTATTTTTAACAAGCTTGAGGAGGATAACATATGCTTGATTATAAGCTCATCCTTCGGATGAGTCCAACCTAGTTTTGATTCGAACCCTAGGAAGGAGTGGTTCGTTCCTGTTTGTAATTGAACAAGTCCTTTACTGTGAAATGTTTAACGAGCCCAGTATAGGAGAAACTCGGTGTTTTTCAATTTTAGAGAGTCTGAAAAACTTAAGAAGATTCCAAGTTGAACTTTTTCGTAGATTTGTGTCCCTCAAGCCCGAAAAAGTATAAAATAATACCTGGGGGAACCGCTTGATCTTGCGACCAAGGAGTACTTTCATAATTAGTGCCACTGACCTGAAAAGTAAAAAGCGATCAAGGACACATCGTTTTATTTCCTTATCGAGTTTGAAAAGAAAAAAACCCGGCAATCTTTTCCTGATTTTACGGTCAGAAAAGAGCTATAAGGGGACCGTCTTTTAATTCCGTTTTAACAAGTGTAAAAGAAACACTCGGCAATATTTTCATATTTTAGGAGTCAGAAAAGGGCTTAAAAGATGACTCTGATATTTTGGTTCGTGAAAAATGACAATTTTCCCTCTAAATTCCTTTGTCCTGCACAAAAACAACACATTACTCATACCTGTTTAAGATAGGCAAAAATACATCGAAAAACATCTTTTCATGGTGAAAAATGAACAAATTCATCCAAAAAACCTATAAAAAGACTTTTTACCATGTCATTTTTACCATTTTACTGTTGAGGTTGAACAAAGGGCTTTTGGCAAGAAACTTCCCGTGGTCGCTGCGGAAAATCTGACCGTCAGAATCGAACGCCGTCTCTTCCAGGTATTTTACAACATCCTACTCTTCATTTCTATCCGATTAAAATTGTTTTTTAGGTTTTAGTTTTGTTTTTTGGGAGGGTTTAGGTTTCAAAATGCGCTCCTCGGTGGACGCAGGTGCCCTTCGGGTGACCTGCGTCCCCCGACTTTTTCCTATACAGGAAAATGGTCGGGGGACGCAGCCCACCTTCAGGCCAGCTGCGTCCCGACGCCCTGTGCTCCAAACGCGGGGTGCGTCCTCCGTGGAACGCGGAGTTTGAAACCCCAATCCTCACAAATTACCATTCAAATTTCTCCAAATTAATTCTAATCATTATTTTTTGGTGTGTAGGGTACTCACCATGTTGGATTGGAGAGAAAGAGAGCACGAAGAGGTTGATGAAGCTGCAATAGAACACCAACCTTCCCTGGATGCCCTAAAAGCATGCAGGTTATACAAATACTGGGCCATACCGGGCATGAGGGCTCAGGTAAGATTCTTAGAATGGCTGGTTGAGAGATGGAACGTTCAAGAGAAATGCTTTTACATAGGAGGGCACCAGCTCGAGATAGAGCCCTCGGATGTATACTTTCTTACTGGCTTGCCAAACAGAGGCGAGCAACTCAATCTAGCCGGGACTAGGCCGGGTGGCCAATCCCTTGTTAGTCTCCGGGAAGATTGGTGCACACCTGGGACACACCATTCGAAAGGCGTGGAGATCAAACACATCTCTCTGCGTGAACTCAAAGTGATTGCTTTCACGGTTACCAGAATTTGTGGCGCGGCCGCTTTGCACATTGCTTCTGGGTCCCAAATGCGGATGGCAATTGACTATTACCAAGGCACCATTTTCAACTGGTGTGATGCTGTGTCGGATAATATGAAGAGCCAACTGACTAAGGCAAAGAACGGACGGCTGAAAACTTTTGGATATGGGCCTTTAGTCGTGAGCTTTGCCTTAGAGAGAGTTCCGATGCTGATCCCTCAGCAACTCACTGTTGATATCTTGGGTCCTCGGGAGCCAAAGCTGGTACGATGGGTTGCGGTAATGGCTCGGCATCCTGACGAGGGCGCGATGGTTGTTCGATTCACCGATAGTTATTTTCACTGGTTAGAGGACCAGGTTTTTTCGATCCAGGACTTTCCGTATGCCGGAGTAGATTTTCGACATGATCCGGACATGGTTCTTCCACAGGGAGAACAATGGGATGACAGAGGTACTTTATTTTCCACAAGTTTTCAAATTATGTATTTTTTTTGTTTTTTATATATATCGTCTCAAAACTGACAGTAAAATTTTCAAAATGCAGATGTTGGTCCACAGCGCCCAGCCAACCTCCGGCCTTTTGAGAGGAGACATCCAGTTGCACCGGTACCGGCCCCACAGGACGCGGCTGCAGAAGTACTAGCTGAGTTGGAGCATGATCTAGAGCGTCTGACGGCAGATATGCCTGAGACTACTATGGATGACATTCCTATCAGGCTTCAGCGCTTTGTAGTCGCAGTCCCTGGACCGTTTAGGAGATTTTTGCGTAAGGTAGCCCGTGCAGTGGTGTCGTATAGGGAGCACCACCAGTGATTGACTAGTCACTTTTGTAGACACATATGACATTTTTGGCTTTTTGTACTTATCATTTTTGCCGATCATAAGGTGTTTTTCAACCTATGATCGAAGACGATGTATATTTTTTGACACACTCCTATCTATATATATATCACTATTACCGGCTTATCTTGTTTAACATATGTGATGAAATGTTTTTAAATTTACTTGCATGATTATCGTAAATGTCTGTCCAACATTCGAGAAGCAATTGCATCTGCTAATGTATTTAAGGACCTTGGAATATGCTGATATTCAATGTAATCAAATTCACGTTCCAAGAGACGCACTCTCAAAAACAACCTTAATAACACAGGATTTCTAATGGCATAAATTCTATTAAGCTGTAATACAACAAGTTCAGAATCTAACCTCACTATCAAACGTCGAATTCCAAATGAAATAGATTCGGATAATAATTCAACCACTGCACTGTATTCTGCAATTTTGTTCGTTGTTTGACCGAGGCTTACCCCATGCATAGAAACTAACTCGTCAGAGGGTGAATAGATAACCCAAGCTGCGGAAGAGATATTCCGTGTACTACGACAAGCACCATCAGCAAATCCAATGTATGTTTGGAGAGGCGTCGACATCTGCAATATCAAGAGTAAAACCAAGATAAGCCAGAATAACGACGAAAAACACACTCTCTAAGCTAAGCACACTGACTAAACTAACAAACACACTAGCTAGAAAGAAAATCTAACCTATCTAAAAATTTCTCCATACCCACCATTTAAGCATAATACCTCTTTAGGTAAAGTCCATTTCTGGGTTTACCCAAAGAGTCCCCATCAAAATCAACCAGCTCATAAGCCCCTTTTGCTAGCTTTCGCTTTACAATATAGGGTCCATGCCACATAGGAACGAATTTTCCAGCACCTAGCTTATCGTTAGCTTGATCATATAATAGCACTAGGTCTCCCTCCGAAAAACTTCGAGGTGTTACATTTCTATCATACTGAGCTTTCATTCGCTTCGCGTGAGTCTCGATTGCCAATGTAGCGTCACGTCGAGTCTCATCTAATTTAGCCAAGTACAATAAACGTTTCTCCTCTTCGGAAGTAGCTGGGAGTAATTCGACAGCCATTTGAAGTGATGGGATTTCGCATTCAATGGGTAACACAGCTTCCAAGCCATAAACTAGCTGGAAAGGAGTGAACCCTGTTGAATTTTTCACTGAGGTTCGGTATGCCCATAGCGCTGAAAATAACATGTTGTGCCAATTCGACCGATGAACACCAATGGTTCGTCGGATCATGATAACTAGAACTTTGTTGATAGACTCAACCAAACCGTTGGCTTGCGGATAATAAGGAGTAGAGCTATCGTGGCGCAAACCAAGCTGGCTTGTAAGCTCAGTCATCATGATGTTTCGAAAATGGCTCCCATGGTCAGTAATGATTGCTTGTGGGACACCAAACCTAGTTATGATATGATTGAATACGAAAACTGCAGCTGTTTTGCCGCTTGCGTCGAATGTAGGCATCGCCTCGGCCCATTTAGTAAAATAATCAACCGCGAGGATGATATACGCATGCCCCCGGGCCAAGTGAGGGTTACAAGTAATAAAGTCGATACCCCATTTGGCGAATGGACCAACGAAAATTATAGGGTGGAGAGGAGCAGGTGGAGCGCGCATCTTGCGATCAAACACTTGACAGTTGTGGCACTTCCTGACTGCAATGATACAATCTTTAAACATAGACGGCCAGAAATAGCCAGCGCGCAACACCTTCTGAGCTGTGGCATACCCAGACATATGACCGCCACATGCTCCAGAGTGACAATCATTCAAAACCCTCTCAGCCTCTTCGTGAGTTAAACAACGTCGAAAAACTAAGTCTGCCCCCCGGCGATAAAGTGTATCTCCAATAATTTTGTATTGCTGGGATTGAAACCGAATTTTTCGACGTTCTGCCTTGGAAGCTTCAGGCCGAAAGGTTTGGGTTTGGAGATAGATGATTATATCTCCGTACCACGGATCTAAAGTACTGATAAGAAACAAAGATTCGTCCGCAATGGACTCCTCTGCCACAGTCTCTGTGTCAGCACCCGGGAAATCACACATCAATTCCGCAAAAACTAAGGATTTCTTAGACTTGGACTTCTCGAACTCCAAGTCGAACTCTTGCAGGATAACGATCCATTTAGAGTACTTGCCCCCTAGCAATTGTTTTGTCAAAATATAAATCATAGGGTTGCAATCCGAAATAACTGTAGTTTTACGGAGAAGAATGTAGTGACGGAAACGCTGGACAGCTTGAACGGCTGCCAGGGCCAATTTCTCCACATGCGAATATTTTAACTCAGTGGGATTTAAGGTCCTACTAAGATAATATATCACATGTTCCGCTCCAAATTCATCTTCTTGAACTAACACCATTCCAATGGTGGAATGCGAAGCTGCGAGGTATAAGAAGTAGTCCTGGTTGTAGTTGGGAGGATGCAACAACGGTGCATGGGTCAACGCGTGTTTAAGTGCATCAAAAGATTGTTGAGCAATCTCGTCCCAAAAGAATTGTGCGTTCTGTTTCAACAACCGTGTAAAACCTTTAGTGACCTCGGCGTAGTTTGGGATGAATCGGCGTAAAAAGTTCGCTTTCCCTTGCAAACTTTGGAGTTGGCGCAAACTCGAAGGAGGAGGCAATTTGATGATAGCTTCGACTTTCGAGGGATCGACGCGAATGCCGGTTTTTGAAACAACAAATCCCAGCAATCGACCTGTTTCTATACAGAAAACACACTTGTGGGGATTCAACCGAATTCGATAATGCCTACACCTCATAAAGATTGCTCGTAGGTGGACAAGGTGATCAGCTCGATGTAAAGAATGAGCAGGCAAATCATCGAGATACGGTTGCACAATGTGCTTGATGTCATGAAATGCATAAGACATCGCCCGTTGAAAAGTGGCCCCGGCATTCTTAAGCCCAAAAGGTAATTTGCAATAAGCAAATGTCCCCCATGGACAAATGAATGCCGTTTTTGGTTGGTCGGCAGGTAGAATATTGATTTGATTATAGCCCGAAAAACCATCCATAAAGGAAAACATTTCACTTCCGGCACAATCATCAATAATTTGATCGATATAAGGCGTAGGATAGTTGTCTTTTGGACAAGCTCGATTTATATCCCTATAGTCGATACAGATTCTTATTGTTCCTTGTTTCTTGTTAACCGGAACAATATTCGATACCCAATCCGTTAACGGGATCGGATATATGAAACCTGCTTTCAACAGCTTTTCGACTTCTGCTTTAATCGCAGCCGCTTTTCGAGGGTGAATCTGACGCAACCGTTGCCGGACGGGTTTAGCATCCGGGTAGGTCTTTATTTCATGAACAACAATGGCAGGATCGATTCCCGGCATTTCCTCGTAAGACCAGGCAAACACATCGCGGAATTCTTGGAATAGGGCCTTGTAAGTTTGGATTTCATCTTCTGTACAAGCGGCACCTATATGAATGTTTTCCTCGATTCCGGGCTTCACTGAAATATCAATGGGAATAGTACGAGAAATATTCCCTAAATTCAACTCTGAATCAGAATGTTTCGTTGGATCCTGAGCGTCTTTGACATATTCAGCGGTAAAGATAGATGAAAAATCATTTTCAAATGCATCATCCTTAGGTAAAAACGAAGATCTGTGATGGAGATCCTCCCATGGTAGATCGTCTACACTTAGGATTTCGCGAAGTTGTTCGTCAGATGACACGACTTCGGGAAACGCTATCCGTTCTAAGGTTGAGGTGAAAAGTGATTCTTCACTGACCACATTCATTTGGTCGATTTCGGTTGAACGCGAGTCGGTAAAAGACATGACAGCTTCATAAGCAATCTCATATGGACTCAAAGGCATAGCATTACCGAATGAGTCTATCTCAGAGTCAGATGGGACGATCCAAGGATCATCATAAATAATGTTTTCTGATGTAATCATATGAATTGTTGCAAATGAAGGGTCTACGCTGAGTGGAGGGAGAGGAAAAGTTCCCAGTAAACCGGAATCCTTAACTAAACCTACGCCAACGTCCCTATAAGGGATTGTCGTCTTACCGACATGCTGGATACTCTCTGAAGAGGCTGGGTCGGATGAAAAGTATGTCAGCTGATCAATAGTCACGATCTTACCGTTATATGGAAACTTAATTACTCTGAAGACCGATGAAACGACCGCTGTCATAGCATATGACCAACTTCGACCCAAAAGAAGGTTGTAGTCTAGAGGGGCATCAACCACTTCCACATCCAGACTAACGGTTTTACCTTCTACCCCTATAGGCAATTCTTGTAGAATACCAAATGGACGGAACCCACGGCCATCAAAGGCCTTAAGGATGGTGGGGGATTGGTTCAACGAAGGAGAACCAAGGGATCTCCAACATTGAATTGACATAATACACGTAGAAGCTCCCTCATCAATCACAGTCCGATGAATAGGCCTGTTTTTGACTATCACTGGAATTTGGAAAGCCATTTGATGGGGGAGACGCGGTGTACTATTTTCTAGATCAAAGATCATCAGGTTCGGGTCCTGAACATCAACAGCTCCGATAGCCGACAAAAGTAATTTTCGTTGTGCTGGGCATGATTGCAGCACTTCTAACGCCGACATTGCTGAGGGTGAAACAGCTAAGTCCTCAACAATGTTGTAATTCTGGGCAGCTCTCGCATGTGGATTGAAAGCAGACCTTCGAAGTACACCCTTGGCGGGCGGTTTAATTACTAAGTCCGGGTTAGGTTTTTCGATCTGTAGTGGATCGGAACCGGGAGCTGAGGTTGATGGGTTAGAATGAGAAGATTCTGCTTCCTTACCATCAACAGGAGCCTTACTACCATAATCTTGCGATCGAGTCGCAATCCTCACATGAGACATCATCAAAATGGGTTCTTCACTGGCATTCGAAGAAGAACCTATCATCTTATTCTCCTGCTCCGGAAATGGATTTTTTAACACAGCAGGAGTGGGAGGACCTTTGACTATTTTCACAACCTCGGCCCGATGAGGGCAATCTCTCGTAAAATGATCCTCTTCACAAATAAGACAAGGATATCGAGGTTTTCGCTTTTCGTCATTGGTTTCCGACTTTTCAGTTTTCTCCTTTGGAGCCTTGTCTGCTTTAGCCTTCTTCTTTCCTTTCTTCTTCCCACCGTTTTTTGATTTGGCCGTAGATGACTCTACAGTGTGAATATCGGCGGTAAGTTCAGGAGAAGACTCTCCTGTCGGAGAATCAGGCAAAGTGATAATTGGAGTAGTTGAAGCCTTGGAAGACTTCTTCTTGCTCTTTGTATTCACGATACCAATCATACCATCAGCGGCATGAGATCCCGAAGGAGCAGCAGCGATTTGATTCGACTTTGGAAGATCCGGAATCTTCTCATGTAACGTACCCGACTGAGTGTAAACTAAGTCAAGGTATTGCGCCTGAGCAATGACTTGCTCCTCAGTAACTACTCCGGCCTTAGCTACATCTTCAGTAATCTTCGGTAATAATGATTTGACAAACCATTCAGCTAAGATTTGGTCCGGGATAAAAACTTTCACTAGTCTTCTTCGACGTCTCCACTCATGAATGTGATCAGAAATATACGTGGACGTTGATTGTTTTAGTGAAGTTAATAACTCCGTGCCGTTATCGTATCTGACCGGCAACTGAAAGTGAGTTAAGAACGAGGTAGCTAACTGGCTAAAATTGTAAAAAGAGGCCCGTGGTAACTCAATGTACCACTTGGCCGCGAGACCAATGAGTGTACGCTGGAAAAGACATAAGCAGATCGAATCATCCGAGATAGAATTTGAAGCACACCAGAGGTGGTAAGTCATCACGTGATTGGACGGATCCTCTCCAGACTTACCTTCGAACTTGGGTATATCACTGGGCAACTTATTTGGCATTGGCGGCCAGAACTGAAGATATTGAATTGGATCATTCGTTAGGTGCGTCAAGTCTGGTAAATCCAAAGTTGCGATAAACGGTAACTGCCAGTTAGGATCTCTAAAACTCTGGGTCACAATACCAGCCCCAGGAGGAGGATATCCAGGATAACTAGGAACAGGAGTCGCATTTGGGATATTATATCCTCCTGGAAAACCAGGATTAACCGGACCGTACTGGGGTTGTTGAGGTTGTTGATAAGTGTACCCAGGATACGGTTGATACTGGTAAACCGGTTGTTGGACAGCTTGCCCATGTTGGTACTGTCCCTGGTACGGAGGTTGAACAAATTGAGGTTGAGTAGTGACCACCGTACTTATACCAGGCTGACCTACAGGCATCTGGACCATGGTTTGAATTGTAGATCCAGACAACGGTAAAGATGTCTGAGGTGTGGTAACAGGGACAGTAGAAACTGGAGCCGTCGATACTGCAGAAGTAAGTATGGTAGATGTAGCGGTAGTTGCAGCAGCCGTTTGAGATGGAGTACTAGGTGCAATTGGCGGCTGAGTAACTACCGAAGTTACAGAAGTTTGAACATTTGACTGGACAGGTTGCGGTTGCTGGGTTGGACCAGAAACCACGGGTTGTCCAGCTTGAGGAACCATCTGTATACTTGGCTGCAACACCTGTTGACCCTGTGATGGATCCCATACTAACATTCCAAGGTATTGACCCGTAACAGGTTGAGGATACTGAGATCCATAACCGGATTGAGGGTAGGATTGATAATTGTAAGGTGCAGTTACCATACTTGGAACATATGACTGACCTTGAGGTGGTTGATAACCTTGACTCGAGTATTGACCTTGGGGTTGATAACCTTGAGGTAAATACTGATACTGGGGTTGACCTTAACCTTGAGGTTGGTACCCTTGAGGTTGATAACCTTGGGGTTGATACCCTTGAGGTTGCCATCCTTGAGGTTGATATTGATACTGAGGTTGACCTTGGGGTACATATTGAGGCTGGGGTTGACCTTGAGGCACGTATTGCACCATAGGTACATACTGACTTTGAGGTTGCCCCCCAGCCACGATTTGTGTACCTTGAGGTTGCCCCCCAGGCGTTAACTGCGGTTGCCCCCCAGGCGGTAATTGGCCACCTTGAGGTTGGGAAACGGGAACTGAACCTGACATCATGTAAATTTCTCCTACACCCAATGGTATATTACCACTATTTCCAGCAAATAACCCATGATCAACAGGTTGAGGAGATGCCCCCGCAAAGGTACCAGAAAGTGATTGATACCCAGTGGGAACAGAAGGACCGCCGTGTAAGAAAGATTCAGGACTTTGAGTAAACACGGACGACTGACCAGACATATTTACAGGAGTATAAATACCTCCAGGTGGAAAAGGGGTACGAGGTGTAGAAAAACCTACTGAGTTGTCTAAAAAATTGGTTAACGCAAGGTACCAAGAAGTACTTCTAGGAGGACTGTAAAAGATGGATTCACGCTCCCTTAGATCAATAGTAAGTTGACCTTCAAGGTTAGAGACACCTATATCCTCTTCTGGAGCAAGTTCTTCTATAGCAATCAAACCAGAAGGAAGATTTTCGGTGATAATTCTTTCTATTCTCGGTGAATCTGGAACACTAGAAGTTGGAGTAACAGGTTCAGATATTTCAGGTTCTTCGCCTGTATCACTAGCAGACGAAAAACTACCAACAAGTTCAGAAACTGAAACAGCTTCAAGATTATAACCTGTCTCTAAACTTTGGTAATCTGGATGGACTACCAAGGAAGATTCTCCTTCTTCAGGTGAACCTACTCTACTGTCACTAGGAGGAGTTACAAGGACCTTTAACCCTTCGTACTGACCCGGAATGTCTTCAGGAGATTCACCCCGCGATTTACGGAGTTTTCTTAACAAATCTATTCCGGTGACAATCTCAGGAGACTTGCCCCGAAGTCTACGGGACTGTCTCGGTAATTCCGCCACAGCTAAAAACTTTTAACTACTACACACGAAAACAAAGTAAAAATTTCAAATCAAACCACCTAAAGTCGCTAAAGAACCAAACAAATTTTGATGCACACGCCTAAAGAATCTAGGGCGTCAAACCACACACAAACAGTAGCCTTCCGGACCGAAAACACTAGTTGGAGATGAAACCCAACATCGTCGAATTCAGTACAGAAGTGGAGGGTGGAACAGTTACCCCGGCAACCTGCTTAATGAATAGACCGGCACAAGTTCCTCCACTTTAACCGTCTCGAAGTGAAGCGAACCCCCCGGAAAATCCAAGTGAGTATAACCGACGTTTGCTCCAGGTACAGTGGGATCTTCCCTCCACCGTCACCTTGGGTAGAATCCTAGAGATTACGGTCACTAAGGTTACCAACGGCCACAAGTACACCTAGGGGAACAGTCTAAACTCCGACAGCATGCAAGGGCAGAGTAACAAGCTCAATCCCCTTACTGGCTCCTTGACAATAATCCAAGGTTTACCGATAAGTGACCCCTGGCTCCTCGACAATGGTTAATCCGAGGTTTACCGTTTGTAATACGTACTGTCTGGCGTCGTTCCCAACGAGGGAGGATTGATCCCCTCACTGGTTCGGACACGAGCTCGTGCTTCTCCTTTAAGAGGAGCTTTCCTAGAGTGTAAATGTAACAATTGGATTTGATTCTAACTCAAGATCAGCTACTTGTTTGGTTTTACTGTCTTGGAGAGTTAAGTACTCACCTACTCCAAGACACTAGCCTAAGCTAAGTTGGTGCTTCAGAGCCCTAGTAAAAGAAAAGTTACTATGTAAATTTTACTTTAAGTGTGAATTTTATGGTTTTTCTTTAACTCAAAAGGTGGCGGAGATGAAACCAGTGGTGTGTAGACTCGACTCAAACCACTAGAAAAATGCACCTAAGATGATTTACTCTACTTTCTCTTTTTCAATGAAATTCTTAGCTAAGAAAGTTTAGAGAATGCAAATTTATAAAAAACAACTCTCTTTTGTAATGAAAATCAAAGAAATAAAGCTCTTAATCTTTCCAAGCATACAAACATGACCATTTAATACTTCACGAAAAAAACTCCTTTCTCTTTCAAAAATCAAAAAGCTACTTGAAACAAGACTTTTAAAGAAGATTTTTTTGTATTTTTCTTTTAATAAAGCAAATAAATCTAATTTAACAAAAATCAATCTTAACAACTATTAAAATCTACGAAAATTCACTCACAAGCAAACTAAAAGGTAAATTTACTCTAAGCAAACTTAACGAGGCCAAAACCTACAAGGATGTTTCTAGGTTGTTTTACTTGACCAAAATCAAATCAAGGACCAGCTATTGCAGAATCAAGAGCTGATCAAAACAAAACTCAAATCTTTTTGTTCTTTTTGTAAAATGGAAATCAAGACTTAATCAACAAGCACTTTGAAATTTGACCAAAGAGACAACTCAACAGGTTGGTTGCTCACACGGGTAGACTTACGACAGATCCGACTCTTAAGAAGGTTGACCAAACCAGAGAGATCTAAGGCTTGATAACTTCCACCATTAAAGTCACTACAGGATCTACTCAAAAATCAAACCCTAGGCTTAAATTTCAATGAAATCCACTAAAACACTTAATGCTACGAAAACCAATTCAGGTGAAGGATCTTTGACAGGATACTAATGGATTTGGGCAGCAAAATCTATAAAAAAGCAAAATTTAAGAGGAAAAAATATGAAAAATGGAATTTTCTCAAATTTTAGCAGGGGACACAGGCGACCCGTTAGAACAGGTGTGTACCCGCTCTGTGCGCACAGCAACAGTGCGTCCATGGACGCACTGTGCAATACTAAGAGGGTGCGTCCGACTGTAAAAATCAAGAAAAACTAAATCTATTTTACTGCTAAGCTAATCCACCCAAACACAAATTCACACAGTCAAAAAACCAGAAAAAGAAATCAATTTTCTCAGAGCAAAGTTCATTCAAAGGAAAAATCTTTTTCATTCATGGAGTCCCCAACGGAGTCGTCAATTTGTCAGGCGGAAAGAGTCGATTGTGCGGACACAACCAACCTCCCTAGGAGCCTAAGACTCTCTAGTGACAAACAAGACAAACAAGATCTATCCTTCTCTAAACATGCATTATAATATGAGATATCAAGTGTTTTGTTCTTACCTTTGTCCAAACGCTGTTGTAGAAGTCCAAGCTTTGTTGATCTGGATGAGCTCCTCCTTTTCTCCAAAACCTGTAATCACCAACAGTCAAACAATTAAATAGCACCTGATTATAACATAAAACAAAGCATATTCAACATGTAGACCAAGGAGTACATGAAATAACTCATAAACAACAAGTTATTGAGAAGAATGGACTCATTTGCATTAATAGGTAACAAAATAACAAATACAACCTGAGCCTTGGTGTTGTGCAAGTCCTTCCCAGGGTCCGTCAAGAGTTCTCCTTTACTTTGACAAAGCACACCCACTTCCAAATAGAACAAGCAAAGATGGAAATCTCTCCTCACAAGCTTCTAAATGGGAGTCCTAATTCCTGCAGCATTTACCCTTAGAAAATGTATAGCTTCAACCTCTCCTCCTTTTGGCCCAATGCCTGTATTTATAGTGCTCAAGAGGAGGTTAATCAGGTCCACCATCAATGGGATAATCCCCTCTTTGGGTGGGATAACTCCCTTATTGATGGGATAAGTTCCTCTTTGATAGGAGTGCATGAACCATCTGGAGGTGCCCAATACACGTCGAACAATCTTCTAGAATGCTCTAGAAATGACCACAAGTAACTTTTTAAAGATGAAACTTGCGCATTCTAACCTTTACAGGGGGACGCACCTGTCCCTTTACATACAGAGTGTCCAAAGACGCAGTTTTTGTGAACATAGAGAGCGTCCCCGTAGGTAAGTTTGAGAGAACCTGCGTCCCCAGAGATAAATACATTTATACAAGACTTTCTCTCTTTTTGGAGTTTGACATGGAGAGCAGAGGCATAAGACTTGCCTAAGAGGGTAGCATGACTGTTGATTGAGCCATACTAACTGTAAATAGTCATGGTGACATTTTTTAGTGTAACAAGGCTTTTGATTTGGTTTCAAAAGAATGGTATGTTGAATGACTGAAGTATCATAGGACTTGAGGTCCTCATAACTCTAGGCAAAAACATCTTGGAACTCTTTAAACAAGTCAACATATTTTGGCTTTTGATCAGCAGGCAAAGATTTGGACAGTTTTATCATTTTGGGGCTTTCTTGCGTTCCAATATTGCAGTCTTCAATCGCAGCATTTAATGGCTGCATCTTTGGCTTTTTAGGGATATCATTTGAATTGAAAATATCTTCCAATGGAGTCAGACCTGTGGGCAGAAAGTTGTCTTTTAATTCAATAATTTCAGCCTCTGCTTCAGCTATTTCATCCAAATTCATTTGTTTGATCTCTTGTATATTATTGTTATCAAAAGTAGTTAGGTGCAAAATTTGATGTGCTACCTCAGCTGATATAATCTGCTGATCTTTGCTCATTAGCTATTGTGGGTCATCAATGGCATCGGAATCAATTTTTAAACTTGAAAATTATTGCTGTAAGGTAAAGAAATTATTGATTTGTGCATCATTTTCAAAGACTTGCCAATCTTTGACATTGTTTGGGACTACAAACCTGTGTTTGATTTCAGCGGTGAAATGGTGATTGGGTTCGAATGGCAGCTTGCAAGTGCTGGCAGAAGTTGCTAGGCTGTGCGCATGTAAGTTATGGCTTCTTGAAATTTTGGTAAGCTGGGAATCTATGAAGGTATTGAGTATGTCAATGGCAGCTTTTCTATAAGCTCTCAACCTATTATCATTTGCAACAAAATTTCCCTTTACTTGCTGTATAATCAGATCTGAATTTCCTAGAATTGAAACTTTTGTAGCTCTTAGATGTCTGATCAGTTTGAGACCTAAGAGGAGGGCTTCATACTCTGCCATATTGTTATTACATCTAAAATTTAATCTGTAGGCATGACCTTCAGCATGGTTGTTTTGTGTGTTGTGGATCCATACTCCTGCCCCTGCTCCTAGTTTATTCACTGAGCCATCAAACTCTAAATACCAAAGGATTTCATGGTCCTGACTAGCATTGGGAGTTGTAATCATTTTTGGAGTGGGCAGATTTGAATTTTTTGTTTCATGTAGTTTGCCTTGTATGCTGGTTGCATCAGTTATTTCAACAGCTTCTTGGTTTTGGGCAACCAATTCTTCATTTGTGCATATTTCTTGCTCTAAAGCCAAAGTTTTATCATTAGTCAGAGGACAGTTATCCGCATTATACAAGATAAAAGAATCCATATCGGAATGGATAGAATAGATAGGAAAGTTTTGGGGCTTTTCTTCACTGCTTACCACATATTTCATTAGTGTTTCCCGATACAATCTCTTTGGTTGCCCAAAGACTGAAATAGTGGCATAGGAGAGGTCTAATTGCAAAGATCCTTGGAGTTTGGCTCCCCAAGATCTTGATAACAGCATACCATATTTGGGTGGAATATCAGTTACCACCACGTCCATTAGGATTGTTTTGGTTGGGTATTGAACTAAAGACACACACAAGTCTTTGATTAGGCCTAAACACTTGACTTGACTGGAATCAAATGAGAACAAGTCTTTGTATGGTCTAGTGATATCCAGGTTTAGTTTCTCCATTACAACTTTGGGCATTAGGTTGTGTGAAGCTCCTGAATAAAACATTGCATTATGCAACACTTGTCATGGATGTGTAAACTGACATAAAATGGTAGAACACCTCCATTTTCTGTTTTACCATCGACTTCAGGACCGAAAAGCAGCTTGCTGTCTATATACATCATGTTTTGCAAGCTCAGAGAGAGGAATAGATATCTTTAATTTACCAATTTCCGCTTCTAAATCAAAGGGCTTCTCTGATTGAGTTTTTGTATTGTGACTAGCAGATTTCCGTTTTTCAATTACACTTTCAGTGATTTGCTCTTGGTAATCAGTGTTATCTTGAAGTATTTCTGCTTTGGAAGTATTCTGAGGGGCGCTGTTTGAATTCTCTTTTGAGGAAGAGGATACAAATGGCTGACTCTTAAAGGCCTGTACATCTGTTACATCCTCCACTGTGACTTCTTTTAGGTTTGGGTCTGTTTTATCAGAGGGTCCTGTGAGAACAACTTTGTCTTTTATCTTCTTTGGCTGTTTGGTATCCTTTGGCTTGATAGGTTCAGGCACATCTATGGTTCTGGTTCTCAATTTGTATTGCTTGTGGACCTCATATACTGCTGCATCATAGCCTTCTCTAAAGTCAAATGACTCTCCAGACTTAGTTTGAAATTGATTAATATCATGATCATCTTGGTCTTCTTGGGTTAGAAAAACTTGTTGTTCACTCTTCAAACCCATCAAGTTGATATGAGTGTCCTCGGTTGGCTCATTAGATGTTGATGCTTCAGCATAGACTTCTTGAAAAGGAGGTCTGATATCCTGGTCGGGGCTAGCCCTTCCAACATTTGGGTTTTGGTTTTTTCTAAAATTTGGGTTTCTGATAGTATTACCTTGTTGTCCATCCCATGATGTTTTTCTTTCAACAGTTCCCACTCTATCTCCAAGACTGTGCATGCTATTGATGATTGCATCCAGTTTTTGTTCAATTGCTGAAGGCTCTTCTTTAAAAGTAGTTCTTCTCTCAGCTCTTGCTCTATTTCGCTTGGCAATTAGGTTTGCCTCCACACTAACAGCTACATTCTGCATGTCTGCTAGGCTTTGAGGGGCTCTTTCCCTCAATTGATATTCCATGTCGGAATCAAATCCATCAGCAAATTTGTATAAAGCTAGATCAGGTGGAGGTCTAAGGTTTTGTGGAATAGCATTGTAAACATTATTAAATCTTGCGCAATAGTCTAAGACAGCTTCTTGAGGGCCTCTTTTGATAGTGTCATATTCGGATAATATGTGCAGAGGATCTTTCTTCTTTTCCCATCTATTGATAAATGTTTGGTAAAGGGCATCTGGGTCAGCTATGGAATTTGTAGGGAGAGCTCTAAACCTGGGCCTTACATCACCTGTTAGACTTTGGACAAAAATCTTCATTCTTACACCATCATCATCTATCTCATAGTTCTCGAAATAGTCTTGCATTTTCTTGGTATGTTGCAGGGCTGTGTAAGAACCAGTACCATCAAAATAAGTGATTTTAGTTTGATAATCCTGAGGCATAGCCCCTGGATTTGCAGGTAGCTGTAAAGGGGCATATCTGTTAGCCATATTTACAGGGATAAATGGAACAGCAGGAAGAAATGGAACGGCTGGAACAGTAGTAACAATAGTGGTAATAGTAGGAGTATGTGCAGTGAATGGAGGAGTGGAAAAGGTGCTTTGAGAGGTGGATGAAGAACTAGGAGAAGATGGAACAGCGTGAAGTGAAACTTTAACAGGGGTTGGAATATAGCTTTGGGGAATTGCTTCAGGACTTGAATCAGCAATATCCTCTTTTCCTTCTTGTTTCCCAAGGATTTTTGGGATTAAATTGGGATTTTCAAAAGCAGCTGGGGGATTTGGGTCTGGGTTTGACCTGGTATAGCGAGATTTCTTCTTCGGAGCCAGCTTCTACCTTGTTTTTTGGAATTTTCTAAGGATTCTCCCCAGCGGAGTTGCCAATGATGTTATCACTCAGGTTGTCCCTTGGCTCCTAAGGGATACGGCCGAGGTAACCACAAACCAATCTTTGGATTGCAGGTCCTAGCCTACCTGCAATCAGAGAGGGCTCTCTCTTTATAATTTAGCTTTGTTTTGGGGTGATTTTAGGCTAGTTATGATGTACATGGGTTTTGTTTTAAGTTTGGTGGGATGGATGATGCTTTCAGACAGAGTTGGCATGCAAAGTGTGAGAAGTTCAGACCATTGGGCATGGAGTTGATGATTAAGGGCTACTGGATGTGATTTCTTTGGTAAAGAGAGGAATACAGAGCAGGATAGCTAAACATGGAACAATCTTCAAAGCTGGAAATAAGATGAAATGGAGGTCAGGGAATGAAAGGCAGTTAAGAATTTTTCGTTCAGCTAACAGAGGGAAAGTGAGTGAATGTTATCTAGGAGCAACTAAGGATTCCTAAACAACATTCATATATGAAAGAACTAGTGCATACATGAGCAATGAAGGATTCATATTCATAGCTAATTCTGAAGAAAACATAGAGAAACCACAAAAATTGAGTACAGAGTACAGCTAAGTAACATCTGAGCTATTCTTCTTTCCTGCAATCTAGATCATGATACATAGATGATATACTAAACATAGAAACTGAAAGACAAGTGAGAAAGACTTATTGATCCATGAAGAAGCACGAGAATTCTGTAATTTGCTCTTCAGCCATCAAATCCACAACCAGCCAGTTCATAAGCATAGCATTCCAGCAATCTTTGTTCATAAAAGTTCTCAAAATATACAGCGCAAGTCTAGAATGACTTTATCAACCAACCAACCCTTAAAACATAGTTTAGGGAGGTATTTATAAGCAAAACTATGTACAAATAAGATCTGATAGAGATCTCAGAAAATATCTAAGTTAACCTAACTTAATCTGCAAGCAAAGGTAAAAAATATCTATCTTGAGCTGCGCTGGAGGCAGCTTCATCAAAACATGGCTTAAAAGCGTCCTTTTAGCTCTGTGCTATTCATTCTACAATAACTACTCTTTAATCTTTGATCCACTGCCCTTAGGTGGCTCAGCTGCTCATTAACTCTGATCTGATTAGCTTTTAATAGCTTTAAACTCTGTACTGATACTCTTTGACTTATTGGATCCTTTTTAAATGTTCATCTGCTTTCGGCTTTAACTGATACTCTTTAACGCTCCATTGATACACTTTAATTCTGCTAAATCGCCCTTGCCTTCCACTTTATGGCAAAAAAGAACTGTTACTGTGCTTTTCGTTGCTTTCTGCGGACTTTAGAAGTGTTTTGGCACTGGCCGATCAAAATATTATCAAAAAAGGAGGAATACTCATAATGGCAGAGGATTTGTAGAATGGTGACTGTGCTGAGGCTGAGCTTCGCTGTCTGGAGCCTTCCTGGACTGAGGCGATTGAAAATAGATGAAGAAATGATCCTGCTCCCTTTGTACTTGGAGTGTGCACAAGCGTCGAATGGAAATATGAAGAAATAGCCTTTTACCCTTTAAATAGGCAAAAAACACTAAAAGCGGGAGAAATATGACTTTTCAGGGCGGGAGCAATCACTGTAGAGAGGAATAAATCCGGGCCGTTGGATCTGGTGAGGGTAGATCCAACGGCTACGAACAAATCGTAGTATCGCATCAGCGGGGGACATGGGGGTGGAGCCTTTTATATATAAGCGATGCAGCGATGAGCGATTGCAAAATCGCATCGGGAGCTCGCATCAGGAGAGGAATGGCAGAAGGCTTTAAACAATAGCGAAAAGCGAAAAGCGATGCGATATGGGGCGATGCGATGTAATATGAACCATTGGATGTGGGGGCAGATCAGACGGTGGATGGGGTGATCGCAATATCGCGTCGGCGAGGGACAGGTGATATGCTCCTTTATATATTTGTGATTGCGATAGCGATAATGCATGAATTTGCGATAGCGATGAATTAGCGGTAAAACATGTGTTTTGCGGTAAAGCGTGGTTTAGCGATAAAACATGGGATTTACAATAAAATGGGGAAATGCGGTAAACTTAAAATTTGCGGTAAAACTGAAATATGTGGTGAAACGGGAGAAATGCGATAAAAGGGAGCTTGTGATAGAAATGAATTGCGATAGCGATATCGCTTCGAATGTGATAGCAATATCACATTGGAGGAAGGGATCGGAGAACAGAAATATGGGAATATAACCATTGCAATATGCGATTTGCGAAATTGCATCGGAGGTTTGTCATTGGGGAAACCATAGAAGGGGGCCAACACTTGGCTGCTTCCTCCGACTGCGATATTGCGTCGGAGGGGATCCAATCGGATTGGAGGAAGGTTTAAATGAATGGAGAAGGGTTTCTTTGATCGGAGAAGGATAAACAAGGTCAAAAGAGGGTTTCCATACATCGGAGGGGGGTTTTTATGCATTGGAAGGGGTCCAAATGCATAGGAAGAGGGTTTTATGAAGTGATAGGGGCTCTTACTAAGTTTCAAGTAAACTTAGTAATTCCCAAGAGCAATATTTATGGTTATATTTCAACCTAAGGAGGGGATATGTATATAAAGGGGATTTTTAACATATTTTTAATATGGGGAGGGGGAAATCATGGGATTTATATAATAAAGTTAGAAGTTAATATGAATTTTGAGAAGAAAGTGCTAAGTATAAGAAACTTAGGCTTTTAAAGGGAAAAATGACTTATACAAGGAATGAGATGAATGATTTAGAGATATCAAGCAGATCTTAACATCTCTGGGGGAAATTAGTGATTATTTTGGGGAAAAGGATGAAGGGGAAGTTAGTCATGCCTCGCTTGAGCTGCTCCAAGGGAAAACTGCTTTGCACTTGTGATCTGAAGTAAATTAACACTTTGAAACACAAAATTGATCACAATTCTTCATTCTGCAACCTCAAAACTGCCTACCCAGCCTACTTACCTAACATTTTTTCTTCTTTTTATTTGGGTGCAGTTAGACTAGCAAACCCAAATTTTCTTCTTTTCTTTTGGCTTTCCTCCTATCTAAATCTATCCTTATCTCTTCTAGGGGCCCAGATTAAGCTGTTGAGCACCCTAGCTTCTCTACCTATCTAATAATCTGCCAAGATTAAACAGTTTGGACAGATCTTTATTCTCTATCTCTAAAACAAGCAATTTAAACCTAGGGAGGCCAAGATTAAGCTGTTTGGCCTTCCCTTAACTGTGAAATTGATCAAAAATGGAATGTAGTAGTGGCATTTGAGCTAGCACACTTTCCTGGCCTTTGATTGGGGTTCATTTCATTTATTTTTGTCTTGGCCTATTCATTCTTCTTTTTTCCCTTTGATTATTCTTTTAGGGCATACCCTCTTTACATTTTTTAAATTTTCTGAGTTTTCTAGGAAATATGGAACCTTTGCAGCATGAAAAAGATGACATATTTGGCATTTCAACTGTCAATCATGAAATATGAAACCTATTGTATAGGAGGCTAACAGGTGTAATTCAAAAATATGCATAAGTGAATGAGATGGTTCAGATTGAACGAGAAAGGGTGGACAATGAATTGGCCACCCTCATCCAGTTGACTGCACTTGTCCGAAGATACCACCACACGTGTGCCTAGTCAACTCACAGAAAATCCAAAGGATAGGTAGTGGAAGGTATACAAACTCCAATGCAATGATGGGTAGTGATTGTGGGAAGGAGTAATAAGGAGTCATGATGACAAGGCAGTGGGGACCAACTGTCCAAATATGGCAACGTACCTTTTTTCCAGCTAACCCCATCACTGGAAATATCTCAAAGAATATATAAGTACTCCTCCTCGCAACTCCTTCACCACGTTTTCTTCCATTTCATCCTCGTCCACTTAGCTGCAGTAAGCTCTATACCACGTGCATAACCTCGAAACCATTGTTGTCTGTCATTTCCAGCCATCCTTTTGTTATCAGCATTCTACAGGAGTAGTAACAGGTTCTACAGGAGCACCTACAACCAGTTCTACAGGAGGGGTAGTAAGCAGTTTTTAAGGAGGAAACACGGAGTTTTTGCTCAAATTTTGGCTTGAAGAGGTAGGTTCTGTATAGACCCACCTTTCTTATTACTATGTGCAAGAAATGATACAATTTTAAGGAGGAATTGAGCCTGTAGAAGGAGAGAAATTCCATAAAAACATTTCTGCTTGTTTTCTTAAAGAAAAACACAGTTTTTCTTTGTTTCCTGTTTCTTCAAAAAAATTTGTCTCCATCTCTACCCGGGGTTTTCCAAAGGGCTATAAGCAAAATGACAGGGGGATTCATGAGTAAGGAACCCACAAATTCAGTCAGGCTCCATGAACATCCCAATGTGGTAGCCATTTTCACCAGAACAAATTGGATGCCATTCTTCAAAAAAATTCAAGGGTTTGATGAAGAAGTGGCTCAGGAGTTTTCCCTTGCTTTAGTACCTTACTCAAAGACCCATGCCACTATTACTTTCAAGGTCTCACCATGGAAATCACCCCAGAAATTATCAGTAAGGTTACCATCCTTCCCCTTGGATTACCTTGGAGCAAAGATGAAAAGCCAATGGGACAAGTTGCCAAGAAAACCTTCTTCCAACCAAATGAACATTCTGTAGAAGACAAAAATGGCATTAGAAGAACAAGCATACCTCCCCCTTGGGATGAGGTTAGTTACCAAATCATCAACTATATCTCCTGTGAAGGGAGGTATAACATAGTTTATGGCTACCATTTTAGACTCCTACATGAGTTGAGATATGGCATGGACACTCCCACACCCAAAAAACTCAGCATCCCCCATTTTCTCCTGTAGTCCCTTATAGAATCCATCATTAAGTTGAAGGCAGGAGGTCCAAATCAGTTGGCTCACCATGGGTTAATTAAACTATTAGTGGAAGAAGCCTTCCAGACCTTCACAATCCCCATAGCATGGAAAATCTTCAAAAATATGACAAGAGAAGATGATATAAAGGCCCTCACATATGACCACAATCCTTCTAAAAGTGAGGGGGAAGAACAATAAGGGGAAGAAGGGGAGGAAACTGAGAAGCAAACAGAGGAGGAAGACACCAAAACAGAGAAGGAGGAAACTAAACAGAGGAGAAAGAAACCAAAGCAGAGCTAGAGAAAACAAAACCAGCAGAGGCAGAGAAGACAGAAGAAGAGAAAAAAGGGGTAAAGAAGACAGAAGTGTCTCCTAAGACCCTAGAAAGTGAGGCAGAAGTTGTTCTTGCTACCCTCAGCACCCCAGTCAAACCCAAACAAAAGAGGAAGAGGTGGACATCAATATATTTTAGGGCTCGGAAAAGCACAAGGATAAAAATAGGAAAACCACAACCATCTTCAACAGTGCCTATTATAATTGAATATTCACTCATTGTCAAAGGGGAAGAATATCCCTCTAAAACTCCCATCACATATGAAAGAGGAAGTCCCAGATCTTCCAACGGGAAGGAAAGAGTGCAACTACAGGACTCAAAAACTGCTCTACAGGAGGCACAGACTGTTCTATAGGAGACCCTGATGAAGCTACAGGAGACCGAAAACCTAGAGAAAAGGGTGGGAGAATAGCCAAAAGGGAAAGAGGAAACAACAGAGGCACAAGAACCTGACCCCCAGCTTGATCTTGGCTCTTACTACAATCTTCTTGAAGGGGGGAGAATCATCCCACAGAAATTTGCAGTCCCACTATTCTTTGAGTTGGAAAAAGAAAGAATAAGGAGCTATAGGTGGATGAAAATAGCAAAATCCAAGGGAGTAGAGGATATTGGCTACATGGAGAACAAACTTATAGAAATGGGCAGGGAGTTAAGTGCTGTAAGACATAGAGAGGCAATCACAAGAACACACTTGGAAACAGAAAATGAGTCGCTAAGAAGACAACTGCAAGAAAAGGAAACACAATTGGCATGCATGGCCTGCTGGTCTATGGAGGCACTATAGTGTAGAACACCAGCAAAATCATATGGAGTATACCTCAAAGACCAGTGGCTACAGTTTCAGATCAAGACTTTGGCACAGGGAGGTAAAATGCCTTTTCACGATTACAAACATTTCATGGACCTATGTGACCAAAATTTAGCAGAAGACAAGGCAAATATAGTAGAGTTATATTTGCATAACATGGCCCTCACTGATATGAACCTATGTGACCCCAGTGCTAGGCTAGGGGACTTGCAACTGATGGCCATGGCATCATGGACGAATCATGAGGGGAAAAGGGCAAAAGAAATAAAAAAGTTGATGGGAAAAGAGAAAAATGAACCCTTAATGATCAGAGCTGAGCCATCAGACCCCATGACTCTCATGAGCACACAGCAGCTGCTTGCAAATGATCCTCAAAGAGCCCCTAAGTATATCAATGATCAGGCTCAGGCCATTGCACATTTTGAGGACATGGAAAGATTACCTGGATTTGACTGCATTCATGCTTGTGTGAGGAGGTGGAATACACTGCCACAAAACTTGCAGATAAGGGAGTATCACTCCCCAACAAGGATGAGAGAAGCATTAAGGAGAGTGCCACTGTACAAGCACTCTATACAAAGTTTGAAGTTCAATTGGATTGGCCTCAAACTAAGTCCCCCACTACTGCTAGGACTGCTAGAGGGCAGAAAAGAAGAATAACAACAACAGAAGTGGGAAGAAGTGGACAAAAAGGTAGGCTTCGATGATAAAGAAGAGGATCTCACATTAGAAGCATGGGATGTTAGGGAGGCCATTAGGTCCATCAAAGATGAGGAGATGGACTAATTGCTTAGAGGATGAGAAACACATTCAGTAGGGGGGTGATGAACCCCATAAATGGGCAATTATATGGGCTCATTTTGCCTTCTAAATTAGATTAATCCACCATTCTGACTAGTTTATTGCATGTTTCTGATTATATTTATGCTAATAGAGTGAGTTGGGTTGGTCATTATGCCATGAAGTCTAATGTGTGCTTATGCAAATTTTTGGTCAATTTTGGAGACAAAGTCAAATATTTAATGAACATTTGGTAGAAAATATTTGAAGAAGACAAGGGATAGGATTTATAGGAGGGTGTCCCCCTCATTTATGACTCCCTACTTCGAGTTCTCCTTCAGAAAGCTCGGAGCACAAGAAGCCACATCAATGCACCAAAGAGGTAGCCGAGCAAGTGGAGGATAACTGCTATCTATCTCAAGTTTTGGGAGCCAAGCCCCCCTGATTTTAAGGGAGTTGTTTGGAGCTTTAGTTGTATAAGTAGAGAGGCCTAGAGCCTCATTAGGTAGTTGGATGTTAGTCAAATTTTCACACTTTTTTTGTAGCTTTGCTCTGCTCAACTTCGAGTTTACTTTTGTGGACAGTTTTATGTAATCTTACTGTTGTTTTGATAATGAAGATGAGATTGTTCTTGAGCTAGCATTGAGTTACCTCAGAGGGCTGAAGCTCTTGGGTTAGGGCCCAATCCAAGTAGCCAAGCTCCTCTTTTCTTGTATTTATATGCTTTGTCTCAGTTTATGAATTAATTGTTGTTAGATATATTTCTTTCTTAGTTAAGGATAGGTTGCTTTTGGTGATTTAAAGGTTGTTTCCATTTTAGTTTGTTGTAGTAGCTTGAGCAGTGATAGGGAAAAGATACAAAAAGGCCATCAACAAAGACTTGGCCTCCTTTCCTCCCTTTGGGACCATGCACTAAGGCCAAGACCCTCTTGCTGCCATAAAAACATAGATTTGCCTTTTTCCATAGGATTTCTAGTGTTGCAGCTTGTTAGAAGGTTAATACTTTGCTGTAGACCCATTTCACCATGCTCATTTTTGTCTTTGCAATAAATTTCCTTCCATGCTTTCTTTCCATGTAACATTTTTCAACATTTATTTTGCTAGATCAGAATTTAGATTAGCTTGATGCATAGTTCTGTTTTTTTGGTGTAGCTAGTTTCTTTGCTTACTTAATCTTAGTGTTTGAATTTCAGTTCTCTTGTAGTACATCTTTTCTCACAATAAGTCAACCAATCAGCCATCACCATCTCTCCTTGATTTATATTCTACAGGTCATCCAAAGTCCCTCATAAATCTGCCTAAATTTTCTGCACTTTTCTCATGAACTATTCTCTCTTGCCTTGAACAAGTCCAAGAATGTTTCTCTCCTAATGGCATTCATTTCATGTTTTTATCTATATTTCTGCAAAAGTAGGATTAGTTGGTTAAGTAGGGTTTGCTAGGTTTACTTTACATTTCAGTCTTCTTTTCCTTTCTGTAATTAGAGTAGCTTCTATAGAGTAAGATTTGCTTTCTTCTATCACATATAGAGCTTCTTCTGGAATCCATAGAAGTTGGCTTGAGCTCCTAGTGATCTTGCGCCAGCTGACCAAGTGACAACCTACAGTAAGAACTAGTACTTGTGCATACATCACCATTGCTTCCAAGTTTGTTACGAACTACGGGTTGATAAAAGTAAAGTAGGAAGCCCAGGAGTTGCAGCATTATTGCTGCAATACTGGTGCTCACCAAAGGGATCCATTATTATTGGTGCCATAATGTATGTATACAATTTGAAATGCAAAGGCACAATTCTATAATCAAAATTCTAAATTCTCAATCCTTTGTTTTCTAGAGGTTGAAGGGTGCAAGAAGGGTCCTTCTTACTATAATATGTAGTGCATGCATCCAATTGAAACCTATAATTATTCTGATTTGATACCTACATCGCCAACTTGAACTTTGAGTCTTCATTAACATTTATGGCAATCATGATCTAGTAAATATGAAATTCGGTTAGGAGTAATGAGACCAGGTAAGGTTTATGAGTCAGAGGAAGGAGTAATAACTAAAAAATCATGCATAAATATCAAGGAATAACGATCATGTCATGTTATCATATTGAGACTTTTGGGTTCCAAATGATAATGGAAACATATGTCATAATAATAATAAGGAATGGGTAGGGATTGGACCTTCACGATCATAATCTAGCCTTACTAATTACATAACAAGAACTAGGAGTATGATTTTTATGATAAAGGCTATATATATTATAAAATATGACATGTTCAACATTAAAGTAACACTAACTCATTTTTCTCCTTTTATTAGTAGTGAAGCCAATAGTTCATATACGTAACTGCCCAAGTGTCACAAAATTTACTGGTTCAACTATACAGAGTAAATATTCAGACAGGTAGGAACCAAATATGATTCCTGTATTAAAAAAATGTTCCTATACCTAGGAACATTCCTTCACTTCAAATACTATTCCGACATTAAACAAACATAATATTTCATGCTTAGATAGGCCGACTGATTAGTTCAAGGAGAAAAAAATTTCTCAGGCTGGACCAACAATATTATAGAACAAAGTTTTTTGATGTTATAAAATACTCAATTCCAGGGATCCAAATTTCCATAATTCAACTATCTTCTCTGAATCATATAGAGTTCTTTAACTTTTTTTATCAGAGCTCAGAAATAAGAGGGGGGGGGGGAATAGGTGGGATATGAGTATTGTAAAAAGAATGGGAGGGATATTAATAGGGACATTTAGAAATAAAAAAGAGTAGTCAATATATAGAGGGAAACAAGAAAAGGGACAGGGAAAAAAATCTAAGGGAATAAGAGGGAAAACATAAGTGGGAAGTAAGGAATTATCTGGAAGAAAGGGTTGGATATATATATATATATATATATATATATATATATATATATATATATATATATATATATATATATAGATATATATATATACTTATAGAATTAGTGAAGAATGGAGAGGGAGTATAGGAGAGGGAAAGTAAGAATGACAAACTACTCTATTATAATGTTATAATGTCTCTGTAAAAAATAAATTTTGTAACCTATGTGAGAAAATTAAGTTGCGTCAGAATTTTTATGCCACCTGCATATAATTTAACATGCCAGTTGCCATAAATTTTGGTAAAGGCTATGTTTCTATTAATCCTTTTTTGTTGCCACCAGAAGTCACTACAAAAACTTGCTTCTTCTCAAGGGTAGGTTAGGCATGTATACAAATTCAAGTACATTGCATTTTATTAAAAGGAAAGATTTTTCTACCAGTGACCAAGTTTTCAAGCAGGTCCTTAGACAAGAACACCAACAAGCTGATTTTCACACTTAAGATTTTTTTTTTTTTTTTTATATTTAATTTAATTTTCTAATTTTTTTCTTTTACTTTATCATTCCATAAAAAGAGCAACTCAAAAAGTACTCACAGTAGGCTCGAGATTTCCTTTGCGTACCAGTCTCCAGTCTGACTATTGTTGAACTTGTTGCATGAAGTCTTCCTTGGTGCTAGGCTGAAGATATATACTGTGTCTATGTCTATTCACCAAGAATATAGTACCTTGTTCATCAATGGGTTTTATCTGAGCTTCCCCATTCTCAAAACCTATAATCACCTTGTAAGGTCCTAGCCAACATGTGTGAATCTTCTCTTTAAAATTATTGAACTTTGAGTCATAGAGGAGCACCCAATTTCTTGATTGGAACTAATTTTTCCTAATTAACTTATCATGCCATTTACTACATTGTTGTTGACTAAAAACTATTTGTTGTAGAACATCCGTTCTAATCTCATCCAATTCACTTAACTACAAAAGGTGTTGGTGTTGTTCCTTCGAGAGATCTAATCCCAACTGGAATTCAACCCTAAAAGTTTTAATATGGAATTCAATTTGAAGCAATACCTATTTCTCATACATCAGCTTGTAAGGTGTGTGACCCATACTATTTCTCCAAGTAGTTTTGTATGACCACAATGCTTTTGGTAACCTACTTTCCCAATCCTTCTTATGGATATTTACTATTTTTGTGAGGATGGACTCAATCACTTTATTTGTGGACTCTAGCTCACCATTTGCTTGTAGGTGGTACAGTGTAGATTTCTAATGTTGAATCTTGTACTGATCTACAATTCCTTTCACCAGATTAGAAACAAATTGTGGTCCATTGTAAGTAACAATTTCTTACGATACACAAAATCTTGTAAAAAAATCAGTAAACAAGAAATCAACAACAACTTTTTTAATGGTATAAGGAACAACCCTATCCACTACTCATTTTGTCACAAAATATGTAAAAACTAAGATATATTTTTTGTTTAAATATTTTGGGGCTATAGGTCCCACAAAGTTAATGGGCCATTTTTCAAAGGGCTCTAACATGACTTGTGGGCATAAAGGCATCTCATCGTCTTGACCAAGTTGGCCCATCTTCTAACAACCATCACAACACCTAACATATTGTTTGGCATCCATTAAAAAAGGAACTTGGCCAAAAGTAGCCAACGTGGAGGATTTTAGATGTTGTCCTTATATCTACGAAATGAGCTCCACAAGGCCCATCATGGGCGGCTTTTAAAATTTCAAACACATCTTCTTCTCTTACACATCTACGAATAATAAGATCAAGTCCTGTGTAAAATAGATGTCCTTGAGTCCAGGAGTATGAAGTAGTATTATGAATGATTCACTACCTCTCCCTAGCAAATAGGTGTGATGGTGTTTTTTCTGTGACAAGATAATTTGCTATATTAATAATCCAAGGGGAGTTTTTTGAAACAACAAAAAGATGTTCATCGGGAATGAATCATCTACAAGAATTACTTGACCGAGATTATTTAATTTAGAAATAAAATTAGCTACCACATTTGACTTTCCTAGCCTATCAATTATAGTTATATTGACTTCCTGCAATAAAATCAACCACCTAGTTATCCTTCCACTAGTTAAAGGTTTGTTCATCAAATATTTTATAACAGAGTGATCTATATGTATAAATACTTTATTTCTTGTAATATAACAACTGAAATTATTGATAGCAAAAACCACATCTAGGAACTCTTTCTCTATCATTGTATAGTTAAGCTCGGTGAGTGATAAGTTTTTACTAATGAAGTATATGGCATAAGATTAGTAATTTTATTCTTGTCCCAATGTTGTACCAATAGAAGTATCTGAGGCATCCGAGGAGATATGGAATGGAAGGGACCAATTAGGTCCCCCCAGAAGTGGTCCCTATACTAATCTCTCCTTCATATTCTCAAAAGATCATTAACAAGCTTCGGTCCAAGACAAATCACTATCCTTAACCAATAGTCGAAAAAGAGGGGTAGTTATCCTAGAAAAAGTCTCAATGAATCTTCGATACTAACCCACATGACCTAGGAATCTTCTCACTTCCCTTTGTGTTTTTGTTACAGGCAGGTGTATGATGACATCTATCTTAGCTGGATCTACTAGGATACCTTATCAGAAATGAGATGGTTGAGGACCACCCCTGCTCTACACATCAATCTACATTTTTTGTCACTCAAAGCAAGGTGGGCCTCTTGGAATCTATCTAGTACTTTCTCTAAACTCTAGAGAGATTCTTGAAAATAATTACCAAATACCAAAAAATCATCCAGTAAACCTCTACACACTCAATGTTAGAAAAAATAGCCAAGACTTCCCTTTGAAATGTGGCGGGAGAATTACAAAGTTCGAAGGGAAGCACTTGGTAGGTGAATGTTCACGAGGGACAAGTAAATGTAGTCTTGTCTCAATCCTTGGGTGCGATTTGTATCTGGTTGTAACCACTGAAGCCATCCAAGAATGAGAATTACTTTTTACCCTCAAGGGTATCTAGTGCTTGATCAATAAAGGGAAGGGGAAAGTAATCCTTGAGAGTGGATTTATTTAATTCTCTATAATCAACATAAATTTGCCATCTCCCGTCTTTCTTTGGGACCATTACCAATGGGGAGACCGAGTGGCTATCGAATATAGGATAGATAAAACTAACATCTAATATTTTTTGAAGTTCTTCTATAACAACATATCTAAGTGTAGGGTTCATTTGCAGTTGGGGTTGTTGGATAGGTCAGGCACCCTCATGAATATAAATATGATGGGTACAAGTTTCAGCAGGGGTGCCTCTCATGTCCTCATAACTCCATGAAAAGGCATCAAGATGTTATTGCAACAAACTCACAAGCTCGTCATACTAGGATGGGTCCAGGTTTATGCCAATATATAAGGATTTGTCTAGACTTACCTCAATAAGAGCAGTATCTGACTCATGAATACTTGTGGTGGCTACCAAATTCTGCAATGATGATGAGGATTGTGGATCACAATTTTCCTGGAAATCTGGGCTAAAATTTGCATGAAGTAGGTCAAAGTCTTGTATAGTATCTAAGCTACCAAGGAAATCGTGGATCACACTCTCCTAGGTACACTCAGTATACTGATGACTCATGGAAAGAGACTAATTCTCCTCATCACTACTATAATAATCCTACCAAAAGGTATCACGAAGCTCCTAGATATATCTAACAAGTGGGTATAAGGTGACCTTCTTCCTAACATCCCAATGGAAAATATACATGTCACTAAAGCGACAACCTATATAGGCATCTTTTGTAGCAAGCCATGGTCATCCCAAAATCAAAGGGTGTCCTCCAATAGGATTCTTTGGTTGTAAGACAATAAAATATGTGGGGTACTCCCATGAGTCTATTGAGATAATCCCATCATATAACACACCCTCTGGCTTGATTTTAGATTTGTTAACAAGTTCAAGAATTATGGGGGTAGGATGAATATGAGTACGCCAAAGTTGCTCCATAGTTTGCCTGGTCATAACATTAATAGCCACTCCAAGGTCTATCACCATGTTGGGAATGAACGCATCACCTATCTTAACAAAGACGATTGGATTTCCAAGATCAATATATTTCTTAACTTGAGCACATCTTGTCATTAATTTAGCCACTCTCCCAACAAACTGGATAGTGCGGGGTTCAAATCACTTCCTTTCTATCTAAGATAGAGTTCCCATACAATTTTAGTGCATATAGGAATTTATTTTATAACATGCAATAGAGGAACCTTTATGCAAAGGTTTCTCAACTCGGAAGCTATGTCAAATTCAGGGGTGGGGTCAATTTTCTCCACAACCAACCTCTCTGAAAAGGGAGTTTGGTTCGAATAATAAGGTAAGGACTCCAAGTGCATAGGAATAGGTTGTGAGGTAACATTGTTGTTTGAAAGCTTAGGAGTTTCCTCCTTAGTTTTCTCCACAATGATTACCACAAGTTGTTTTTATTTTGGTTTTTGTTTTTATGAATTTATTACCTGTCCTAATATCAACTGGAGGTCATTGACCCCAACTAGCATGGTTTGATAAGTGGGGAAGGGATAAGTCCAATAGAATGAATAATTTGTACTCCTTTATTATTTGGGTTGGGCACAGGTTGTGCTGGCCACTAAGGTGGCCAAAATGGTGGTGGAAATAGTAATGGTGGTAGCATAGGTTGTCTCAGTTGAGGCAAAGAAGTCGAAAATGTGGGTTGTGCCATAGGATAAGGTGCATACAATGTAGGATATGGTTGGGTAGGCATGGGGTAGGGAAAATGAGAGTGTGGCCATCCTCTCCATCCCTATTGCTAAGGAGGAAGAGACTTCCCAAACTAAGAATGATACCCATGCTCCCAAGACTGAGGATAGTTCATGTTTTGAAAAGAATATTGTGGTGCATTATAATTAGGATAATATGGTCAACAATTCTACTTGTACTTTCCCGTGGCCATGATTTTTGTACTCTCATAGCATGCAATGGATCATGTATCGAATTCTCCTCTTCAAATTGTGCCTTCAATACGAGTGTAGATGGGCATTCCTCAGTAGGATGTTTATCTACACATATCACACAACTATTAAAAAACTTGATATATGTAGGACAATCACGTAAAACATGTTTTTTTCTACATTTTGGACAATAAATGGACAATGTCTCTTACTCTTCTACTAGTTTTGCTAAAATTTTCAAGAATTTATCTGCTTACTCAAAATATCCATAATTTCAGTTTTCATGTTATCCATTTTATTTTCCAAAACAATAATCATAATATCTGTGGTCTAAATCTATTATTTCTAGAATTGCCTCTAATTTCCTTACCATATCTGGATTGATTTTGTGAAACTTCCTGTACAAGTCATAAATTTGGTCAAAAGGAAGTTAAGAAATTTACCCCTGTCCTAAAGATGCAAGTTATTAGTAGAATCATCTATAATTACTCAAAAAATAAGGTTCTGACAGCACCTGCATCAAATTTGTGTTTAGACCTTTCAAGGATATAATACTCTAAATTCTCATCATCATGTTGTGTGATAGTAAATTTTTTTTCCTAAATTTCTCATGTCTTACAATATTCCTAATATTTATTCAGGAAAATCCTCTTCATTTCTCCCAAATGGTAATAGTATTTCCTCCCAACCCCATAAACTAGCATAAACTTGAGCCTTTAAGGGTTGCAATGAAATGTTTTAATTTTTGGGAATCCAATGAATAATCATAGCTCCTATAAAGTATGTCAAACTCAAAAAGAAAATAATTGAGATCCTCATGTACCTTACCATGGATATGTGGAAGAACTAAAGGCGCGATGGTTTTCATTTATACATTTGGTTTAGGATCCACTATTCAGAATCCAAAAGTGGATTGTTCCTTCTATGGCTAGTTTTCATCAACCCCTTCACCATGAGAATATTCATAATTTTACATATTTTTTACTCCAAACATATTTCCTCTTGTAGACTGTGAAGGTTGACTGTGTTTCAGATTCAATTTTTCAGTTCCAACAATCTCCTCCTTTCCTACCAATGGTTGTGACACCTTTGAGCTAGTGTCTCTAGAATCCAGGTGTACAATACTAGCCTGGTTGGATTATGTCTACTTGGAGTTCTTGCCTACAGTAGAAGGCCCACTGTGAGAAAAAATGATTTATCAGGATTTCCTTTGCCCTTCTTGGGATTCGTACCCCTACCTCTCCTAGTCATGCATTTTAAAAAGAAAACCATGTTGGTTTGTGTTATATTCTTTCCACGACTAACCCATACAGTCAACTGGAGGGTTTGAGGGGTGCAGGTAACCCCACTTTATGGGTTCCGGGGTAGCACCCCAGAAAATTTTGGTTTTGGAACCTATGTTAGGTTGGGCGGACCCACTTATGGTTTTGTGCATGATTTTCGCACATGTTTTTTGGACGCGATGGTTTTAGGTCCATGGTTTTGGATTCGATGGTTTTCAGTCCATGGTATTGGATGCTTCAACATGTATAAATATGTATTATAACATTGAAAGGAATATAATGAAAAATCAATTTGCTAGTCTTGGTTTTGGGATCTAGGGGAAAATCTCTATGTATATGTGTTTTATGTGTTATGCTCTCGCATTGTTTGTTTTATGTGTTTTAGAATTCGTATGTAGGTAATTTCTGTACGTGGTTAAAATCTACATTTGGTATCAGAACTGTTTTGGCTTCAAGGGGATGCGTTTGTTGCTAAGGGGTTTCGCTTGGGCCTGTGGAAGACCCTTTTCAGTGGGAGATCTGTGAGATCGATTCTGGTGGTGAAAGAAGATGGCAAGCAGTGGAAAGATAGAGATGGAGAAATTTAATGGTCAAAGTTTTGAGTTGTGGAAAATCAAGATGGATGATCTATTGGTGGATAAAGATCAGTGGATCATAGTAGATCTGGGTACTAAACCAATGGGAGTGTCCGATGAAGAATGGAAGAAGTTGGATCGGAAGGCAAAGAGCACAATATGCTTGTGTGCCTTAGATTCAGTATTACTGAATGTATCAAGGGAAGCTAGGATGAAGGCTTTGTGGAAAAAGTTAGAGACTTTGTACCAATCTAAGTCTCTGGTGAATAAAATGTTCTTGCAGAAAAATTTGTATAACCTAAGGATGAAAGATGGAGACTCGGTGATAGAGCATCTGAATGCATTTAATATTGTGGTAAGTCAGTTAGCATCTATTGATATTAAAATATCAAATGAAGATATGTGCATCAGTTTGTTGTTTTCTCTACCAGATTCGTGGGATAGTCTAGTTATTGTAATAGGTGGCAATGCAACTACCTTGTAGTTTGATGAAATAGTCTCATCCTTGCTGACGGAGGAGATGAGACGGAAAAATATGGAGAGCCAGAATGGTGATGCATTGTTTGTACAAGGATGGTCCTAGAACATAAACAAAAATAAGTCATCGAGTGGGAGATATAAATCTCCAGGAAAACCTGTGAAGGTGGTGTGATGGAAATGTTGAAAGGAGGGGCACTACAAAAGGGACTTTAAATCTAAATCTCCTGATAAGGAAACGGATCTGATGATGCTCCTTCTGCAGAGGCGAAAACCACCTCAGATGAAGGTGGGGATGTGTACTTGGCTTCTTCAAGTACACATGTAGATCATGAGGCATGGTTGATTGACTTAGGTGCATCCTTTCACTTCACTCCCCATAGAGAGTGGTTTTGCGAGTATGAGAAATACGATGGTGGTGATTTCTTCTTGGGGATGACAGGAAGGATAGAATCATTGGTCGCGAAAAAGTAAAGTTGAAGATGCAAGGTGGAAGGGTTAGAACACTTCCGGGTGTTCTGCATATTCCTGCATTAGCCAGAAATCTTATTTTTGTAAGCAAGTTGGATGATTCAAGTGTAAAAATAGTGTTCAAGAAGGATACTTGCAAGATGGTTTGGGGAGCACTGGTATTGATGTGGGGAGTTCATATTAGAACTCTGTACAAGCTGTAAGGTAGCACAATTGTTGATGGGTGTAGCAGTTCTATGGTTCTTGAAAGTGGAGCAGAAAATTTAGTGGTCTCTGGAGAGAAGACCACGTTGTGGAATCAAAGGCTTGGACATATTGGAGAGAAGGGCCTTCGAATACTTCATGGTGAAGGTATGGTAGAAGGTATGAGTGTTAAAATTCGAAACCAGGGCAAAACTTCATGTGGGTCATCTTATTCATGGCCGATAATATTTTTATTAGATTCCTCTCATCGAGAGGTGTAGTATTGATATAAAGATCATCCGGTTCTGATAAGTATTCATGGAGATATGAATTTATTTTGATTATGGAATTATTATCAAGCCGACCTACAACTCATGTAGGCTCAGAAGCTCAACAGTCGCATCTATTCACCCACCAACGTTGTGTATAAATAGAAGAGGAATTTTCCTCATTTGGACTCACTCATCTCATCACATACCTTTCTCTCTACTGCGCAGAAATGAGTCTCTTCTCTATTGCGCAGAAATGGGTCTCTCTCTCACACATGTGAAGCCGGAGGCTGTTGAATTTGAAGCTGCAACTGCAGAAGTAAAGAATGACTTGCATGGCCTAGAAGATCTCCTCTTTTGAATTGTGCTATAGGTTCATCTAAACCTCCTCTGAAAGCCACAACTTTTGGTGGTGGAATGAAGTCAATCCGATGAACGGTTTGCAAGATATCGACTGCCCTAGTTTGAAGCCGAAAACTGCTGAAACAGAAGCTACAACTGCAGAAGTAAAGATTGACTTGCGTGGCCTAAAATATCTCCTCATCTGAACTATGTTTTAGGGTCATATAAACCTCCTCTGGAAGCCGAAAATTTTGGTGGTGGAATGAAGTCAATCCGACGGTCGGTTTGTGAGATATCATCTACCCTAGTTTGATAATGAAGCCGTTAATGTTGATGCTGCTGATCTAGGGTTTGCTATTGCTGATATGAATCATATTTATTGTACTATTTCTCTTTGCTGAATTATTGAAGATAAAAGAATATTTGTTCAAAGGGTTTCCCCACACATTGTGGGGTTTGTCCCTGGCTAGCCACCACATCTTGTTTCTCTTGTCTTGGCTTGTTTTCTGTCGATCGTTTAATGTTCTATCTACACTTTACTTTATGTATATGTGATTGCTAATCTGTGGAATATAATAAGAAAAAGAAGTAAACTGTTATAAGCATAGAACATACCATAACTTAACATGGAATCAGAGCTGAGGTGAAGACAAAGCTCGAGCAAGAGCAAAAGCAATCATCGAAGAGAAGATTGGCAAGGCTATCCTAAAAGAACTATGGGGTCCTCAACACTCTTTCCTGCCAAAGATAAGCTCCGTGAGAAAGCTGACTATCACGGATGGAAGATGTCTATCGATCTAACCCTTGAGAATCAAGGAGTGTTGGATCATGTGAGAGGCAATATTATTGAGCCTCCATCAAATGCATCCGCTGCTGCCTGGAACAAATGGAAAAATGGAGAAGTAAAAACAATAGAAGATCATTCGGGACTCTATCATCAAGCACTTGGTGGCCTACATCTCTAAATTGGACACCTCCAAGAAAATCTACGATAGACTGGACTACTCTTCTAAACTATAATGTAATTCCTGGTTTCGAGGAATTAATGGCTAGATGCATTAAAGAAGAAACAAGGGAAGAAGTGCAAGAAATGCCCATGCCTAAAGGTCCTCCTACTGCCTTTTCTTCTCATGCAAAGAGAAGAAAGGACTCACACCGGGACAATGATGAAAATCCCTCTGATGGCAAATCAAAGGAATGACAAATTCAATAGCAAAGGTAAGAGGAGAGCTGGGAATCAAGGAAGAGGACAAGCATTCAAGAAGACTAGAAATTCCAGGATGTATTAAATGCACCTGACCTAAAAAAGAACCTAGTGTCCTTCTCGGCAACGGAAGACAAAGGCTACAAGGTAACCTTCAGCGATGGCAAGGTACGTATATGGAAAAATAATGTTAAAGATGCCTTTACTCTTGGGTTTAGTATTGATTCATTTTATTAGGTCGATGGAATGTCTTGTGACACAACTCTTCAGTCCGAACTTTGGCATCAGAGGTTTGCCCACCTTCATTATAAAGCTCTACTCGATGTAAGACAGATGGTAACAGGGATGCCCAAATTCTAGGTAGAGAAAGAAGGTGTATGTCCATGATGTGTTGAAGGATAGCTCAAAAGGGGACCATTCCCCTCAAGCCAAAGCAAGACCTCCGATATATTATAGTTTGTTCACTTAGGCACATCTGAGGCTAGCATTAAGAGGGAGACTACTACACCACGTACTCCTGAGCAAAATGGTGTGGAAGGAAGGAAGAACCACACGATTATGGAATGATTAAAGACTTCTAAAGTTTCTATGGGCTGAAACTACAAAAACTACCGTATATGTACAAAATTGATGCCCTCATCAAGCATTGGGTTCCAAGTCTCCTGAAGAAATTTTCACCACCGGTCAAAGGGAAGTCATGATTAGTCATGATGTCACCTTTGAAAAATATATGGCTCTCAGTAAGGTGGACAATCTGTTGACTTTGAGTAGCTCTCAAGAAGCCAACACCAGGGAACCGAAGGAAAAGGATGATGAATCAATGGCTGATGTAGAAGAACCCATGGATCCGATTGATCCTCATCCACATGAGCCTTCCTCTTCTAGGAAGAGGCCTTCATGGCTTAGGGGGATACTTGATGATGCTGAAGGACATGCTGCACCCTGAGGAACCTTCCGTCAAAGTAAGAAACTTAACAGGTATCAGGGATACCTGACCATCATGAGCACGATCATACAAAATGAGCCTTCATCATTCTCAGATGTTGTCAAGCATTAACTATGGAAGGGTGCTATGACCATAGAATATGAGTCTATTATGAAGAATGATGTCTGGGAAGTAGTTCCCAGACCCTGGGCAAGATAGTTGTTACATCCAAATGGCTTTACAAAATAAATCATGCAACAAATGGAAGTATGGAAAAGTATAAGGTTCATTTTGTTGCTCGTGGTTTATCTTAGAAGGATGGTATAGACTATGATGTGATATTTGCACTTGTTGCCAGATAGACAACCATCTACTTGATCATAGCCCTTGTTGCTTCACAAGGATGGAACCTACATTAGATGGATGTCAAGACTGCGTTCTTGCAAGGTTTGATCAAAGAAGAGGTCTACGTGGAGAAACTCGAAGGATCTGAGATTTATGATTGAAAATCTCATGTATGCAGGTTGAAGAAGGCTCTTTATGGGCTAAAGCAAGCACCACGAGCATGGTATGAGAGGATCGATAGCTACTTGATGAAGTTGGGATTCACTAGGAGTGAAGCCGATCCTACCCTTTACTTTAAGGTTGAAGATGACAAGCCTATCATACTAGTGTTGCATGTGGATGACCTCTTTCTAACAGGTGCAAACCCTCTCATTCACAAATGTAAGAGGCAGATGGCTTCTGAATTTGAAATGAAGGACCAAGGACTTGAAGTGTGGCAGAAACCAAGGGAAATTTTCCTATCTCAAGGAAAATATGTGGTAAAGATATTGGAAAGATTCGGTATGATGGACTGCAAGCCTATGACTACCTCGAGGATCTTAACTTTTACAAGTTATATGGTAGTGATGTCGGACCAGACTTGGGAAATGCCTCTGAGTTTCAAAAACTCATTCGCATTGATGTTCTTGGTGAACCTCCGTCTGAACATAAGTTTTACAGTTAGCATTGTGAGCTCATATTTGGTTGAGCCTCACTGGAATGATGCTAGGAATCTTCTGAGATGTCTTCAGGACACAATCTCTCATAGATTAAGATACACTGCCGGAGATGTGAGACTACTTGGATATACTGATGTTGATTGGGCAGGCAGTGTGGTGGACCGTAAGAGCACTTCCAGGTGCTGTTTCACCTTGGGATCTGCTTTGATATCCTGGATGAGTAGGAAGCAAAAGTCGGTGGCTTTGAGCACTGCCGAAGCAGGATATATTGTTGCTAGCATAACCTTTTGTGAGGCAGTTTGGTTACGAAAGCTCTTCAGTGAGCTGTTTGGATTTACATTGGATACCACTGTGATTCTCTATAACAACCAGAGGTGGGATTCGATTATTGAGGAATCCCGTATTCATCGATTGCTCCAGCATATAGACATCATCTGGGATATGGTAAGTTGATGAGCAAGGAGGCTCCATCACATTAAGATGATGTACAGGTTGATACGCCTTGTCAAAGCCCCGAGGAAAGATCTAATCTGTGATTTTCCCAAACGACTTGGAGTCAGCAAGAAACGCTTGTACAAGGGTCCTGCATGTTGCATACATTGAGCTTTGGGAGCTCTGAGGGCTTGTGGTTCCTACTGGAGCAACATATGACCATAGGGTGACTCACCCTCCCCTAGTGGTGCACACTGGAACAAGATGATTCGCTCTCTTGTGGGACAAGATGATTCACTCTCTTGTGGAATAGGATGATTCGCTCTCCTATGTAGCAGGATGATTAGTTCTCCTGTGAGGCCTGGATTGATGTGTTCTCCATGGAAGCCTGGATTGATGTGTTCTCCTATGAGGACAAGATTGATTAGTTCTCCTATCGAGGCATCCTACCCATGTAGTCTGGGACTCATGGGAAGTACCTCTCATCTGATCAATGACCAAGGAAATGAAGTTAGGGACCATAGTAGTATCGATGGACGCATCGTTGTATCTACCATACTCCCTATGCTAGGATGACCTCCATTGATATGGGACCAGTGGTACATACTCCGAGACTGACTTCGTGTCAGTGCAGTACTGGTCTGGGACCAGAGAGAGTGGTACATACTATGATGCTGACTTCGAGTCGGTTGAGACTGGTCTGGGACCAGTGGTACACTCTCTGAGACTGCGATACTGGTCTGGGACCAGTGGTAGGAGTTGTACCATACTATGAAGCTGACTTCGGGTCGGTTGAGAGTGGTCTGGGACTAGTGGTACATATTTCGAGACTAACTTCATGCCAGTGCAGTACTGGTCTAGGACCAGTGAGAGTGGTACATACTATGACGTTGACTTCGGGTCAGTTGAGACTGGTCTGGGACCAGTGGTACACTCTCTGAGACTGCGATACTAGTCTGGGACCAGTGGTAGGAGTGGTACTTACTATGAAGCTAACTTCAGGTCGGTTGAGATTGGTCTGGGACCAGTGGTACACACTCTGAGACTGACTTTGAGTTAGTGGAGGATGATATTGGTCTAGGACCAATGGAGTTGTACTCACTATGACACTGACTTCGGGTTGGTTGAGACTGGTTTGGGACTAGTGGTACATACTCTAACACTGACTTTGAGTCAGTACGATACATCCTCGATCATTTCTTCTTCTTCATAATTCGGACAAAAGTAGAGCAGAACAAGAACAATGCAAGAGAAGAGCAGAACAGAGCAAAATAGTACGAATCAGTACAGGGCAGAACAAGACAAAGTAGAACAGGCAGAATAGAGTAGAGCAGGGCAACGGTTAGGCTATACAGGGCAGTGCATTTGATGGATGAATAGTAACGACCGATAGATAGATTGCAGGTGAAGTTCTCCCTGGTTGAGAGTGAGTGTTAAAATTGGAAACCAGGGAAAAACTTCATGTGGGTCATCTTATTCATGGCTGAAAATATTTTTATTAGATTCCTCTTGTCGAGAGGTGTAGGATTGATATAAATATCATCCAATTCCGATAAGTATTCATGGAGATATGAATTTATTTTGATTATGGAATTATTATCAAGCCGACCTACAACTCATGTAGGCTCAGAAGCTCAATAGTCGCATCTATTCACCCACCAACATTGTGTATAAATAGAAGAGGACTTTTCCTCAATTGGATTCACTCATCTCATCACATCTCTCTCTCTCTACTACGCAGAAATGAGTCTCTTCTCTACTGCGCAGAAATGGGTCTCTCTCTCACACATGTGAAGCCGGAAGCTGTTGAATTTGAAGCTGCAATTGCAGAAGTAAAGAATGACTTGCGTGGCCTAGAAGATCTCCTCTTTGGAACTGCGTTGTAGGTTCATCTGAACCTCCTCTGAAAGCCACAACTTTTGGTGGTGGAATGAAGTCAATCCGATGAACGGTTTGCAAGATATCGACTGCCCTAGTTTGAAGCCGGAAACTGTTGAAACTAAAGCTGCAACTGTAGAAGTAAAGATTGACCTACGTGGCCTAGAAGATCTCCTCATCTGAACTATGTTGTAGGTCCATCTGAACCTCCTCTAGAAGCTAAAACTTTTGGTGGTGGAATGAAGTCAATTCGACGGTCGGTTTGTGAGATATCGTTTGCCCTAGTTTGATAATGAAGTTGCTAATGCTGATGCTACTGATCTAGGGTTTGCTACTGCTGATATGAATCAGATTTATTGTACTATTTCTCTTTGCTGAATTATTGAAGATAAAAGAAGATTTGATCAAAAGGTTTCCCCACACATTGTGGGGTTTGGCCCTGGCTAGCCGCCACATCTTGTGTCTCTTGTCTTGGCTTGTTTTCTGTCAATCGTTTAATGTTCTATCTGCACTTTACTTTATGTACATGTGATTGCTAATCTGTGGAATATAATAAGAAAAAGAAGTAAACTGTTATAAGCACAAAACATACGAAAAAGGGAAATGCGGAAAGGATGGGCACTACAAAAGGGACTGTAAATCTAAATCTCTTGATAAGGAAACGGATCTAATGATGCTCCTTCTGCAGAGGCGAAAACCACCTCAACTGAAGGTGGGGATGTGTACTTGGCTTCTTCAAGTACACATGTAGATCATGAGGCATGGTTGATTGACTCAGGTGCATCCTTTCACTTCACTCCCCATAGAGAGTGGTTTTGCGAGTATGAGAAATACTATGGTGGTGATTTCTTCTTGGGATGATAGGAAGGCTAGAATCATTGGTCGCGAAAAAGTAAAGTTGAAGATGCAAGGTGGAAGGGTTAGAACACTTCCAGGTGTTCTGCATATTCTTGCATTGGCCAGAAATCTGATTTCTGTAAGCAAGTTGGATGATGCAAGTGTAAAAATAGTGTTCAAGAAGGATACCTGCAAGATGGTTTGGGTAACACTGGTATTGATGTGGGGAGTTCATATTAGAACTCTGTACAAGCTGTAAGGTAGCACGATTGTTGATGGGTGCGGCAGTTCTGTGGTTCTTGAAAGTGGAGTAGAAAATTTAGTGGTCTCTGGAGAGAAGACCATGTTGTGGAATCAAAGGCTTGGACATATTGGAGAGAAGGGCCTTCGAATACTTCATGGTAAAGGTATGGTAGAAGGTATGAGTAATAGGTCTTTGGATTTTGATTTTTCTGAAAATTGTGTATATGGGAAACCGAATTGGGTGAGTTTTCCCTCTGGTAGTAAAAGGGAAAAACAGATATTAGAGCTTGTGCACAATGATGTTTTTGGACCTGTGAAGGTTCCATCACTAGGTAAGTCTGTGGACTATGTATCATTTATAGATGACTTCTCAAGGAATACATGGATATATTTCCTTAAGAAGAAATCTGAATTCTTTGACAAGCTTAAAGAATTTAAGGCTCATGTGGAAAATCAGACAAAGAAGAAGATAAAGGTGATGAGGACAGATAATGGTGGAGAGTTTTGTAGCAACGAATTTGAGGAATTCTGTAAGAAGTGTGGTATAGCACGATAGAATACTACTCTATATATACCTTAGCGAAATGGAGTTGCAAAAAGAATGAACAAGACATTGATGGAAAGGGCAAGAAGCATGCTCAATGGTGTCAGGTTAGGACAAGAATTCTAGGCAGAGGTGGTGGATATTGCATGTTACCTGGTCAACAGGTCAGCTTCATCAACATTGGAGGATAAGACTCCACAAGAGGTATGGACTGGTAAGAAACCCTCTCTTTCACATTTGAGGGTATTTGGATGTAATGCATATGTACATGTTCCAAAGGAGAAACAAACCAAGTTGGATATTAAATCTGAAAAGTGCATCTTTATTGGGTATAAGGATGGTTTAAAGGGTTATCAGCTTTGGAACCCAGTATTAAGGAAGGTTGTGTACAACCAAGATGTGGTGTTCAGAGAGGTAAAAGATGTTATTAAACATGAAGTCCAACCAAAGGAACCTAAGAAGATAGAGTTTGAGCTAAAGGAGGAAGAATCAGACTCTACAGTAGAGGAGGAATCAAAAGATGAAGATCCACAAACTCTGGGCGTGAGAAGATTAGTTTGAGAAAGAAGGCAGCCAGAAAGGTATAGTCCATCTGCTTTCTGTTTAAATTTTTCTTTATATATTACTGATGATGATCCCATAACTGTGAAGGAAGCAGTAGATTCAGAGGATGGAAAACTCTGTAAAGAGGCCATGGATGATGAAATGGTATCTTTGCACAAAAATGAGGCTTGGGATCTAGTGGAGTTGCCAATTGGAAGGAAACCCATTAGCAGAAAATGGGTGTTCAAGAAGAAGACAAATGCAAAAGGAAAGGTGGAGAAATACAAAGCTCGGTTGGTAGAAAAAGGTTATTCCCAGGTGCTGAGAATTGATTTTGGAGATATTTTTCTCTGGTTGCCAAGGTAACTTCTATTATATTACTTAATTTGTTGCTACTGCTTTTGATTTTGAGGTAGAACAGATGGATGTAAAGACATCATTTCTTCATGGGGATCTGGAAGAGGAAATCTACATGAAGCAACCTGAAGGCTTTGCGGTGAAGGTTAAGAAATAACTGGTATGAAAGTTAAAGAAGTCTCTGTATGGGTTAAAAAAGTCAACAAGGATGTGATATCAGAAATTTGATACATTTATACGAGGACCTAGCTTCACCAGAAGAAAAGCAGATCACTGTGTGTATTTTAAATTAATTGGTGACTGCGTTATTTATTTGGTCTTGTATGTGGATGATATGTTGTTGGTTGGAAATGACAAAGAAATTATCCAGGATTTGAAGACCCAATTGTCCTCCAAATTTGACATGAAAGATCTTGGTGCTAAAAACTACATTTTGGGCATGGAAATTAAATGAGACCAGGAAAAGAAGAAACTCTGGTTAAACCAGAGGAAGTATGTCGAAACAATATTGCATAGGTTTAATATGCAAGATATTAAACCAGTGAAGGTTCCTATTCCTGTAGGTGTGAGGTTATCTGCTAAACAATGTCCTAAGACACAAGAAGAGGAAGAGGACATGTCCTGTGTTCCATATTCAAGTGCAGTCGGAAGATTGATGTATGTGATGGTCTGTACTAGACTAGACATTGTAGATGCGATGGGAGTATTGAGCAGGTTTATGTCAAAACTAGGGAAGGAGCACTAGACAACAGTGAATCGGGTTTTCAGGTATTTGTGTGGCACTAGTGATTATGGTTTGTGCTACCAAGGAAGACTAGGATTGGACAGAGTGTTGGATATTAGTGGCTTTGTTGATGCAGACTGGGCTGGAGATCTAGATCAAAGAAGATCTACAAGTGGGTATGTTAACCTATTTGGAGGTGCAGTCAGTTGGATGAGTAAGAAACAATCTGTAGTGGCACTATCAACTACAGAGGCAGAATACATGGCAGCCACTCATGCAAGCAAGGAAGTAGTTTGGTTGCAAATATTGTGTTCAAGTATGGGGTTAGTACAAGGAGCTATAAGGATAGACTGTGACAGCCAAAGTACAATTTTCTTGGCAAATAACCCTGCATATCATTCAAAGACAAAGCACATTGATGTTCAATATCACTTTGTGAGGGATATGATAGAAGACAAAAAGGTGTTGCTAGTAAAGGTGGACACTTTGAAGAATACTGCAGATGCATTGACACAATTTGTGAGCTCTGAGAAGTTCTTTTGGTGTAGAGAAACAATGGGTGTTGCAGGGTTGGATAAATGACTAATCTTTGATGTGGCCCCCTGTGGAAAGGAAACAACAAGTGGGAGAATGTTGGGTTGTGTTATATTCCTTCCATGACTAGCCCACATAATTAACTAGGGGGTTTGAGGGGTGTAGGTAACCCCACTTTATGGGTTCCCGGGCAATGCCCTAGAAAATTTTGGTTTTGGAATCTATGTTAGGTTGGGCGGACCCAGCTATGGTTTTGTGCATGATTTTCGCACATGTTTTTTGGATGCAATGGTTTTCAGTGCATGTTTTTGGATGTGGTGGTTTTCAGTCCATGGTTTTGGATGCGATGGTTTTCAGTCCATGGTATTGGATGATTCGGCATGTATAAATATGTATTATAACATTGAAAGGAATACAATGAAAAATCAAGCTGGTAGTCCCGGTTTTGGGATCCAGGGGAAAATCTCTGTGTATATGTGTTTTATGTGTTATGCTCTCGCATTGTTTGTTCTATGTGTTTTAGAATTCGTATGCAGGTATTTTCTGTACGGGGTTAAAACCTACAAACCAAATAAAAAAATTGTAAAGACACTTACTCTAAACAAATAAATTCAAATCCAAATGCTGCAACTATATCAGAAAATGTACCTATAACAATAAATAAAAAATTACCCCTCCTTAAATGCTCACCAACAAAAGCACACACTTGCTTAACAAAAACAATGTAGTTTTTATCTTTATTGCATAAAAAGTTAGAATTTACCAGAACCTCTCCAGACGTCTCCCCAACAATGAGGCCAGAATATGGGGTGTCAAGATTGTCCTCAACACTTACTTGTAAAATTAGGGGGTCGTATACTTCGAGGCACAACATAGTCAATTCCAAGAAGGTGTAGCAAAACCTGCAAAATCAAACTCTCTCTCCAACTAGATACTAAATCTCCTAGTTTGGAAAGAAAAGAAAGAGAACCCTAGTTTCCTATTCTTGCACTAGCTATTATGGAAAATCCTAGATCACTCTCTTTACTAGCCACTCCAATCACGAACTCTTCAAACTTACTGATATTATGTACCAAATAAAAATCATTCAGTTGAACACAAGCTGTAATTAATAAATCCCAAAAATATGCAGTAAAATCACATAGGAAATCAAACCATTCATGCATTGTAAAGACTTGTTAATTAATTATTTTCCTGTACTACATACAAATTCATGCTAAATAAATCTTCACCACTCTCTTTCACACTAATATTTTTGGATTAAAATTCCCTGGAATATTGAATCAATCATAAGACATGTATGTTCAAGGAAACTCACTCTATTCAAACCAGTTAGAAAACATTCTAGATCCTCAAATTAATCTACACTTCAGATGAAAATAAAAAGAAGAGCTTTCCACTCGTATGCATTAAAAGAAACCAATTTTAAAAGAGAAATATAACATAAAGTAACAATCTCACACTTCCAATCACTCTCTTCTCCATAAAAGTATTGAAGAAATCTATCTTACTCATGCAACAACTAGAGCACTCTTCTTTCTTTCTTTCTTTACTTATCTAGTTATAGTGAGAACATAAGATAATCACATTAAATTTTAATATGAATTAAATCTCTAAAATTATTCTCCCTTGGTTTGGTTTTACCCTGGATCCAATAAAAAGGATTAAATAAATGGACCTATTCTCTTTCCAGTCAGGAGATATACCAAGACCTGGTTCATATACTAAACCTTAATCCTTCAGATTATAGCCTTTAGAGACCACTACATCTCACAACATAATCGTTGCTTTTAGTCCAAACAATATGGGAACCTCAAAAGGGTGAATTTTAGTACTCAGTTTGTAACATAAGACTAGTCTTAAAAACCTTCAAAGTTGAAATCCCACTATATCGAAATAGTTCATTAAGGTTCATAAGGATTCATAAGACCATTCCAAGGTTTATTTCTTGAATAAGGTATACGAGTGTTGGATGAGGTTTCTAAACGAGTTATAATATTAAACCTAGTTCTCACAAACTTTTGAATATAAACAATCTCATCACAAAGAAGAGGCCTAAATCTGGCATCAAACCCACTGTTTTCAAAGTAATATAATCATAAACTCTTCAAACTCAAAGTAAAATAAGTGATATCATATAGGACTTCAAAAACACACACAACTATTTGCAGATCCGGATTATCACACTATAACAGAGATTTTAAATCACCTTTACAATCTTATGTAAATATTGAAAACCAAAATCATATAAACATCCCAACACACAATGCTATTAAATCAAAGGATTCCTTTTCTCTTCCTTGGATTTACAAATCTAAATTCTTGCTTCTTCTGTTTAAATTTATACTCGACCTTAAAAGCATATAGGTATGTTGCGCAAAGTGAGGAGATGCCCAAGAACTCCATTTTAGCCTGGATGTATTTTTGTTGGTACCAATGGTACTTGAGAACTATATGTTTCTCAGAGTCCTTGATATCCACATTTTTTCGTAGGGTATGAAAGATATTCATGAACTCTGGTACTCCTTCATCCCTTTCCTACCGTAGTTTGGTCCATTTTATGTACTTCTATTCATAACTCCGAACAGGGTAATATTTTTCCTTAACAACATCTTGGAAAGAGTCCCAAGAGGGTGTGGCTAAAAAGAGTGAGGATTCCTCCTCATCCTTCTACTCACAGTATGATTCCCACCAATCCTTGAAATGGGGGGTAGCCTTAAGGAGTGCAAAATTAATATTTTCTCCATTTGAAAAGTTATGGACCAAAAGATATCCTTCCAACAGATTAAGCCATATATCTAGAGCAACTGTGTCTATCTAGCCTTCAAATATAAGAACAAAAAAATTAACTTGTACCTTAAAGGGGGAACACCTTCGAAGTGACTATTGGATGAAGAAGCTTCACCCATTGGCATTCTTTGAAGGATATGGGAAATATTATGCATCCTCTCATTCCTTTGTCACTCAAGGGCTACTTCGATCAACATTGTGAAAGGATATCCTACTCCCTCATATTTCTTTTCTTCTACCATGGGAGTTCGTCAGGTTTGGTGAGGATGATCTTGCAAAGTTTCAACTATTTCTAGTCCCAACTCCTTCTGCCCCAACCTCATTGGGGACATGTACAAGAAAATATAGAAAGAGAAGACCACTCTGATACCACCAATTTGGATTTGTGAGGGAATTAAATGAAATATATATTTAAGAAAAAAACACATAGATACACTGAAACAAAAATTCAATTAATAAATGGAAATTGTTGGAATTGTTTTACATGCAGAATGCAAACAAACTAGCTCAGGTGATGGTATCTTATCTCTGAGAAGATATGTTATGGCTACCTAGATCTAAACTGTGTTATAATGAGGTTCAAAGGACTTTTTATCATGAATAAATAATGAGAAACCATAAACATCCAAAAAAAACTAACCTTATGAGATGAAGCACCAAAAGGTGCGGGCCTCAATGGGGTTAGTTGGAACATCAACTTCCAGAGGTTGTAATATTAGCATACGATCTTCATTTGGCATGCACGATAGACCATTAGAAATGTATTTCTAGGGACAAGAACTTTCAACTACAACATGAGACAAAGTCTCATGTTTTCTCGTTTCCCAAAAAAACATTGTTGAGGACGTCAAAATGGCTCTGAAAGTTCAACACCCAAAAACTTCCCAAAAAAGAAAATTGCCAAAATAGTAAACTTGGCTACAAAATAGGAAACTAATAGAAAACAGTGTTGGGGGACCATGTGGAATAGACGGGTGGCCACCAATATCTACATAGATCAAAATTCTCTAGGATCTCAAAGTGAATTTTGATTATCCCATTCTAATATTTTCTGACAACACTGGCGCCATATGTCTCTCCAAGCATCCTCTAATGCATTAAAAAATAAAACACATTCCTATCAAGGTAGAGGAAATTTGGACAAAGGATAAAATAAATGATATATTCACCAAATCATTACCTTGAGAGACCTTTGAACATCTTCAACAGAAGCTTGAGATTATCCTAGGTTCACATTGATATGTATTCCATCAAGCCAAGTAGACATGGGGAGAAAGGCATGTTGTAGGAAGATAGAGGAAGATATTTTGTCAGGGGGATTCACCTTTTCCCATTGGTTTCAAAGGAAAAGAGAAATCAGTAGAGGAAGATTAGAATCATGGAGTCAGGCAAAGCATGGAGTTAGGCAGAGCAATAGTCATAGGAGGAGTAAGTGTGTTAGGACTTATGCCAAAATGGGAGATTGTTGGAATTTAGTTATCATTGATGTCAACCCAAGAAAAAACTAGAAGAAGCCCTACTTTTGATGAAGAAAATTATAAGAAATATATTTTTTTGCAGGAAATATCATCAATATTTGACTTTCCTCATCGCATCGATTGCAGTGGTAGGTGGCATGCCACATAACTCCTCATGGTTGACAAGATATGCCTTATCAAAATTGGAGTCCCAAATGTGTGGTTATGGTCCCCTAATTACAGATTGATGGTTGGTCAAATTTGGGATTAAATATGGCATTAATATTAAGAAATGTTTCTGATATTTTTATGGGTTTTGAGTTGCCCTAGTCCGAGCTTTGTTAAGTAAACAAAAAAAAAAAACACTCTGAGTATGCCTCAAAGAGTGTTTAATATTTCGCTCCACAGTTTTTAATTTTGAAAATTAAAATTTTTCTTTTTTTTACGTCTACTCAAGCCCTAAGGTCATGTCATCGCCCCTCTAGAAGCCCCTTCCATCACTATATATAGAACTTAGATCTTTCAATAAGGGAATAAAAAAAATTCAATCACTCATCAATCTTTTGCTATGATTTCAACATGCCAAGAGTAGTCATGTTGATCTGTGGAAGAGGCTAAGTTTCTTCTTGAGATATTGAGATTGATTTGAGAAAGTTATGGATTCATCTAAGGAATATTTTTTATGCACCCTATGGGTTTTTGCAGCCTGTTCTAAGGCCTAGTCTAATCACCCCTGAGGTCTAATTTCAGCCTTAAGGTACGAGCATATTCATGCAAGCTAAGGGTTATTCTTTTGTGGCTTATTTTCCATTAGAGAAATTGTGAGGTCTAAAATGGGCCTCCTAAGGAATATATAAAATAATAGTGGAAATAATAAAATAAGATTAGATTACATTTTCAGAGTTTGTAGGGAAAAATGAAAAAAACTAATTTTTCAAGTCATATTTTCAACTTATCTTCGTATGGTTTTACTCAAATTTGAGTGGGAGCACCCATTGGATGCATCCAAGGAATCCAAGGAGTACCCATTTCGCATATTTTCGATGGACCATGCTACATGAAAAATGAGAAATACATGAAAAAAGCGTTATTGCAATCCTATTTTTTATGTATTTTTCATTTTTTTGTGTAACAAGGTCCATCGAAAGTATGCAACATGAGTATTCCTTAGATGAAGAATTAAATTTTGCATCCAACGTGTGCTCCCCCTCGAAATTTGAGTAAAAACATAGGGAGATAAGTTTAAAATACGAGTTGAAAAAGTAGTTTTATTTTTTATTTTTTATGTTTTAATATTTTTACTATTTTACTCCAAAAATGGTGAATCATCCCCCATGGTTGAAATCATCATACTGAATCCTATTGGTCCTTATAAAGTTGATTTTGGTTGTACATTTTTGTTTTGAGGCCCATTTTTTAGCTCAAATTTCTCTAATGACTATTCTAAGATTTTTTTATGGTTGAACTTGCTGGTATAAACAATTATCTATTAGGGAATCATCTTTAATCTTATGTTGGTGTTCCTCATTATTTTATGATATGTGTTAAAGTGGATTTTTTGGGCTAATCTTGGAAAAATATTTGTGGCCTAAATTATAAGGCTATTCATGGATTTAAGGTCTATTTAATGGTGTTGTGTGATAGAATCTTCGCCCTTCCCAAGGCCTTCCTTTGCACTTGTGGTAGGGCTTCCTGAGATGAGGTTCTTTGGCCCCTTTTGAGGCTCATTTTTGACAATTTCTGAGGCAATCTCTTGGACCTTTTAAGGAAAATATTCTAAAGTGTTTTGAGGTGGTATTAAGGGCTCTTATCTTGGTTAAATGGCACGTCTAGAATCATATCTTTGAAGCCCTTCCACCCTCTTTTCAAAACACCTTGAGGCAATATTATTGAAGAATCTAGACCAAACCTTAGCATTATATATGATCCCTCCTTTTGATGCATATTCAACCATTATCTAAGGCAACTTTAGGGCTTATCTAGTCAAAAGGAAATATTGTTTTGAAATTCTATTCAATATTGTTCTCTTAAGTTACTGCAAATAAGCTAGGGAAGGGATGTCATAAGGATGAGTTAGGTTATAGTTAGATAAATTCTTGTGGTTTGCATATACTTCAATTTTTTGGAACGAATTGGCTAAGAAGGCTCAATTGGAAATAGATTCATTTGAAGTATAATGTGACAAAGTTAAGGGTTATTCAAGGCATCTCCAAGGTTAGATAACTTAGCTATATCTGAAGAAAACAAGTTGTAGAAAAGGTATAGGTTTTATTCAAGGTAGAAGACATGTTTTTATTCAATATTGATTTTAAAGTTGAAGAAAGTTTTGAATAGATCCAAGAAGTAATCTTGAAGTTTCATATCAGTTTAACAGTTTGAGAATAATTCAATTGCATATATATATATCAACAAGATCAATAATAAGGGTATAATTGAACATCATTTTAAGTTGATCATTTTCCCTAGTATGGGAGCCCATAATTTTCCCTTTATTTTTTTATATATTTTGAGGGTGGTGGGGTGGTGCTAAGGCATGTTGGAGCTTGAGGGTGTTGGAGCATTTTTTCATTTGGAATTGATAAAATTAGTGTGTTGGAGCATCGTTCTAGTTGGAGCTAGTAAACCAGGGCATTGGAGCATCCATTTAGGAGTTGAAGCTTCCTAATAAATAAAATGTTTTTTAGAGTACTAGGAATTTGGAACTTCCCATTTAGTTGGAGACGAGGAACATTGTACTTATACATTATTAGAAGAGAGTTTGGTCATTTTTCTCCTAGAAATTGTTCCACCTAATTTTTTTGTGTATTTCTTTTACGATGTGTTGTTGATCTACGTTTTGATTTGAAGTTAATGCTCGGAAAATTTAATAATTAACTAGTTGAATTGAAATATTGATTCAGCCCCTCTTAGTATTTCCAAAATTTTCATTGGATATCCAATAAACGTCGGGCCTTTTTAAAAAAATACAAGAAATGCAAGTAAAATTTGACAGTATGGCCAAACTGTCAGAGTAAGACATTATATTTTTTTCCCATATGTACTAGTGAGCGTAGATCCATCTTAACTTTATATTTATCAATAATCAAGAGGGATCAAATATCTCAAGGTGAACACCTATTTTTTGAGTGCAGAAATTGAGGAAAGGTTTGCACCTAGAGAGATTTGATCTCTCTTAGTGCTTCATAGATATGGAGTTAAGATGGATCTATGTTGGTTTACAATATATATATATATATATATATATATATATATATATATATATATATATATATATATATATATATATATATATATATATATATATATATATATATATATATATATATATATATATGTATATAGATATATATATGTATATAGATATATATATATATAGATATATATATAGACACACACACACACACAGACAAAGGAGTCTTCACACCTTTAGATAGGCTATATTACATAAGGATACCATTAGAAAAATAATGGGTGTCAAAAAGCTATAGCCAAAAAACAACCAATGGTAAATTGACTCTATGACCTCAATTTTACCTATACTACCATTAACGATATTTATAAGAATTAGTTTGTTAAATTTTAATTTTAATTTTAATAAGTTGTTAGAATATATATCATAAGAATAAATTACAAATAAGATCATAAGCTTATATAGCATATGAATACAAATTGCGAGTACACTTTGTGAATTGAAAATAGTTTACATTGTGATCACTCTTAAACCCTATTATTATGCTTTTATCATAGTCACACCTACTACTTTTGCCATCTTTTCATGTCATTGATATGAAAAGGGAGGTTGAAATTGTAGACCATTGATATCTTTAACTCAACGTATCACAATAAGCATCATACCCTGTCTCTCTTTCCTCCCAATATTAATTGTAGCTTTCTCCAAAGCCAATCCTTGTGACTAATGGATTATTAATCCTAAAAAAAGTTTTGAAAGGAAGTTTTTTTATTTTACTTCTTTCAATACGTGTAATAGCAGCTTTTTGAGGTGATGATTCATCCCATAGTACTCCCATATTATTATCAAATCTTACTAAAACACATGTGGATGGTTCTGTGGGTGAAACTCCAGGGTTATACACTTTTTTTTCTACAATTCGAGGGGAACCATTTATGAGTCATGTATTAGTCCATATGTTTGATGTAAGAATCATTTAGCTTCAACCGCAATAAGTAATTTAAGCTCCATTTCTTACTCTTCTATTTCCATGTATTTGTTTTTTCCTTTTGTAGCAACATTAACTACAATGGGACATTTTAGATTTGTTAAACAAAATTTATTATGGTTGTGTACATCATTAATTTTCACAAAAAAATGTAGTTCCTTATCGAGGACTCTATTGTGGAAGCATCCAAGGATGTACTTGTATGAGTCATAATTAATTTTCAGTGTTCCATAGTTGGTATTGCATTCCTTACATTCATCAACCAATGATGAAATTATATTTGTTGATTTCTTTGTTCATCTTGTCAAAACATGGTATCAAGTGTCACGATGTTTGTGAATGAGTTCCATAATTATATTACAACATAATCACATGCACATATAGGTTTATCCATAATGGGTGGTAATTGTCTCAAATCACCAACTGATATAATTCGCTCCCCACCAAAAGGAATGTTACCATTTTCTGGGAAATCATGTCGAAGTCTTGAATTGATGCTTCTTAATAAATTTCTTCCAATGAAATTCATTTCATATATTAAAATATATTTCACATGCCTCATCTCTTCCTGTAATGTAATTAAACATGATCCTTGTCGAGTTATTATGTATTTGATCGACATTTTAAGTGTAGAATAAATTGTTGTTGCAGATATATTCAATGCTACAACCCCTATGAGAGATAAAAGAATTAATGGACTCTTCTAAGGAAAGGACTTGGTTTTAAGTTCAATTTTAATAGTTCCAGTAAAATAATACTTTGTTTTACCGATATATCCTTGGATTATTATGCATAGTGGATCAACCGTTGATCTATAATGGTAAAGGATAATATCAAGTTCTTGTCTCTACACTATCTAGGTGGCTCTAAGAAACCTCACAATTCAGTTTGCTCAAAATACGATGGGAAAATCACCAAGTTATAGTGGCGCATACAAAACTCAAGCTTGAGTCTATAAGACCAACTTATTGCAGTGGAAGTTCACAAGTTAATGTAAGAAAGTGGGGCCCATAAAGCATACATGGAAACTGAGTGGCCAATTATCCAATGCCACATGGCACTCCATCATTGGCTCTTGCCCCTGCAGAAAAGACAGAAAGAATAATATTAAAATACCATAAGAAAACAAAATCATAAAATATGGTTATTTTAATAAACATATAACAAAAATCATATAATATATATCAAAACAAACACATATGTAAATGGTCAAAAAAAGGATCGTTAATGTTTATTGTATGAAATTGTAATACCATATGGTGCCAACAAATATTTAAAATAAAGGGTTTGTTATGGTTACAAAATCATATATTTATAAAGATGAAAAAACAATGAGGTGGAAAACCATATATATGGTTTATTCAAAACCATATTGTAATGACCAAAAAATCTCAGTGACATATGACAGTCAAATAGTGGTGGAATATGAATTAAATAGTCAAAAGGTTTGTTAAATATCAACTGACGGTAAAATACCAAAGTTTTGATATATATATATATATATTTTTAATTTGTTGTTTTATATTAAAACAAAAAAAGCACAAATTTGGGGTCGATGGGGTTAGAACCCATGACCAACCAAGCCTTTATTTATTTATGCACCAATAAACATGCTAGAGGGTCACTTTGTAATTAATGCCGACCGACTTGTATTTTAACTCAATCTCTTCCATTTGACGACGAGCCATGAGAGGAGGTGGAATGTTGCATAGAAGGAACAAGGAGTTTGACCAGGCAGAATCGGTTAAAGTGGAACCATGACGTTTGGTGGAACCTTGATGTAGTAGAAAAGGTGGAACCCTAAGTAGAGGAATCTTTTAGATTCATTGGAGGCCTGAATTCAACAGTATGAGAATGAGGTCAACTTTATACTTAGATTGCTCCGAATTTTCAAGGATCATGATGGCATAGTTCCTTTATGCATTTGAGCAGTCGATTTTCCAAAGGCAGAACCTTCAACATGGAACCTTGAGGATGGAATCTTAACACAGGAATCAATGAGGAATACTTTAGATTCTTTGTAGGCCAAGAATTGACAGTTTCAAAATGGGGTTAATTTTATACTCATTTGAGCCAATTTTTCACAAGGAATGCAATAACACACTCTATTTTGGCATTTGAGTGGTCAATTTTCAAGGCATTGCTAAACTATGAGGTATAGTGATGCATTTTAGCCACTTTTCGTGTTTTTATTTTAACAAAAGGATGGATGTATGTTGCAAGTTCTGGTGATCTCTATATGTTGTAGTAGGACAATGAGAACTAAATTTTTGTAGGAAATTCATCATTTTAATTATTACATGAAAACCAAGATGATGCAGTGATGAAAGAGGGCCATGTTCACACATCATCATAAATTATTCATGTTTATAGTCATTGGTCTCAGAATTACAAGATGATTATGATGATGATGAGTATGATTTCACTATGACCAATGGATTCAAGAGACCATTTTGTGCCACTTTATATGAGAGGTTCATTTTATGGTACCTTGTGTGAGATGACCATTTTATGCCACTCATATGTGAGAGTCCATTTATGCCACTTTGGTGAGAGATGATTCCTTTTTCATGTTGGAGGAGATCGTCTTGTGAGTTGGAGTTCTTTGTAGGAGAACATTGTAACAGCCTTGGTTAAAAATTCATGTAAAAATATATAAGACCACAGTCATGGACCATGGGACACATATTCCAAGATAAATGGTGGGAAAAACATCCTAGTGGGTGTTCATTAAGTTATTATGGCTAAAGGAAATTGGAAAAGGAAATGGAAAAGGATTTGGAAAAGCATGAGGCATTTACTGGCATTCTATTTATGAAAATAATGGAAATTAGGAGAAAAGGAAGGTGAAAGGTCAATGGTTGCATGTGAGGAGGAAGATGAAGGGAAATAATGGAAATTGAAGAAAATAGAGACCTCATTAATAAAAATGCTTATGAGGATCAATGTGTAGGCTTGGTTAGTGTAAGATTTTGACAAGTTTTGGTGGAGCTCTCTTCTATTCTCTCTCTCTCATACTCTTGGACACTTGAGTTTTCTTGGATCACTCTTGGAGAGTGTGGCATACTTGTAGTTTTGGATCAAGAAATAAAATGAAAATAAGGAAAGCACAAGATGACATTGGGATCAACAACTACAGTGGGTTTTTCTTTTAGGTATTGAGTTGCAAGTATGTTTTCTTAACTAGTTTTGGTATGCATGGCACATGCATGTGGTTTCCTAGTCATGATATGTCATTGGCATGGAGGATTTCCTAGATTTTCAGTGGATTTGCCTAGCCTTTCCATTTCCTAGATAGCCATGGTGTTGTGGGTTCATTTCTATGTTTTTTGGTTGGTTTTCATGTTTCCTTTAGCTGGGGTTGAGTTATTAGTTCTTGGAACCTTGGTTGGACAAACACTCTAGAAGCCCTATAATGACTTGGGTTGAGTTACTAGTCTTGGAGCCTTGGTTGGAAAAGTGCTATGGAGCCTTGAGATAGCTTGGGTTGAGTTATTAGTCCTAGAGCCTTGGTTGAACAAACACTCTGGAGCCCTTTGTGGGTTGAGTTACTAGTCCTAGAGCCTTGGTTGGACAAACGCTCTTGAGCCCGGCAATAGTTGTGGATTGCATTACGAGTGCTAGAGCCTTGTTTGGACAAATGCTCTGGAGCCTTGGAAGGATTGGGTAGAGACCAATCTGATGATGGTTTTGTGGTGTCTGACCATGAAGTGGAATCATCTTTTGATGGGTTGAGGTGGTTTGGCCTCTGGAAGCCCTAGATGGTTTTGATTGATGTGTTTTATGAGATCCCACATTCATGCTTGGAATATGGCACGAGGGTGAATGGTTGAAGAGATATTTGGCTCAACCATTCTATGATCAGGTGGAACATGGTGGTCCCATATTGGGTTGTATTTTGCATCATTAATATGAGGTTATTTCTCCTTGTTATCTCATAAGTATTATAATGGTTTATATGTGGATTATATGACTATTATTTCCTTAGTATTTATGTTATTATTCTTTTGGTTATGAAGATGTATTATGACAGTGGCTATGTATGGTTCCCATCATGTCTTTACTTATATATGAATGAACAATGTTATATGGCCTAATGGATGAAACTGCAACTAAAGTAATAAGGAAACAATGCCTCATAAGGAATCTTAGATAAGTATGAGACTCCTATGCTTAGATCTGTCATTTACACTTGTAGATTGCATTCATGCCAAGTGTTTGACAAAATGTCAATCCCAGTTAGGGATAGTCAGGCCTACTCCTAGATTTAGTTTTTGGTCTATTATACTTGTCATCATGTGTTTAATGGATTCTGGAAGTTACAATGAGTTATGGGCGGTGGCTAGAATTCTAGGCTTGAAAAGTACCTTCAATTCCCCGGAGTCTGGCACAAGTCTACTAGAAATAGTCTTTGGATGTAGGCATGCGATATTGTGGGGGAATCTAGAGCTCTCTGGACGCTGGCATGCCCATAACATGGGAGAATCTATAGTTTTAATTGTTTAAAGACTTAGTGGGAGCCATGGGTTGGTTAGTAGAAAGGTTGGGATGCTTCCTAGGGGACATGTTGTTGATGTTGAAGGTTTGTATGGTGTGTTTCCATCGGTTCCACTTCCTTAACATGACTTAGGAGTTCAAATTATATCATAGCAACTACCCTTCAAATGTTTACCTCGGTTCACTAGTTACTTGAGAAGATATGGGAGAAGGGTGTTACAGAGTGGTATCAGAGCATGGTTCACCCCTTGGACTGGATGGGAAGTGTGTTGGTCATGCATTCATGCTAGATGCATATGTGTTTCTTATGCTTGTATTCCATGTGCTTGTTCTATTTTCATGGTGTGGATCATGGTTGTAGTGATGTCACCATGTGAAGGTTCATGGTTATGGTGTGTGATGTGTCACCATGAGTGTATAGTAGTGTATGTATTTGTTATGCATGTTAGTGTCTATAAGTTGTTATGCATGCATTATCATGGTGAAGGTTGTTGTGCATGAGGTCATTGTATGCAATTAGGTCATCATGATGCTATTGGTATGTTATGATGCTAATGTGTTGGTTGAGATAGAGCAGGAGATGTAGATCATCAAAGTGAAGTTGCAACTTTGGACCTCGAGGCAAGAGCATGTCATCATACAAGTTTATACATTGGGCATGCATGTATGTAGGTTAAGGATTGTTAGATGCATTATGGTTATGATGTCTTTCATTCTATTGATGTTATGGTTACATTCACGATAAATCTTAGTTGATTAGTGTAGTCATATGCACATAGTCAGTTAATCATGAATGATAGTAACTTGTTGTTATATGCATTGTTGATTTTGTTGTTTTCTATTAGTTAACTTGATGATTATGTTATATGTCATTTATGAATATGTTATATTTTAACTTGTAGTTAGCTCAATGATTATGCTATATGTTAACTTATTGTTTTTATATGTTAGTTAACATGATGATTAGGGTTATGGCATTAATATCTTTATGTTATATGTATCATGCTAAACTGGATTTTCATATGCAGATGGTTAGGGTTACGAAATTCAGGTATGAGTCAAATTATTTGTGACATTGTATTGTGATGAGCACCATTATTGCAGCAAGAATGTTGTAACTCTTGGGGCTACCAACTTTACCTTATCAACCCGGGGTTCGTACAAACTTGGAGGTGATAGTGTTGTATACACAAGTATAAGTGATGGTTCTTCCCTTTATCACTGTTCAACTAGCGATAGACCACTAGGGTTTTTCAAGCCAGACTTATATGGATTTAGAAAAAGTTTGATTACTAATGAGGAAAAGAGAAATCTACTCTAAGAGAAAGCTTATCTATTGCTGCAAGGAAAAAGACTGAAATCAAATGCTAAAATCACACCATTTTCTAACTAACTGCTAAGAGACTATGGTTCAAAAAGAATGCTAAGTGAACATGTATGCAATCGTATTGTCCTAAGAATGTAAACTCAAAACATAAAACATTCTACTGCTATGTATGTAAATGACTAAAATAAATCTATTTTTTTCTTTCTGTATTTTTTTTATGGAAAAATGTGAAAGCTAATGTCTTTTGGTGATTTCGCAAGTCACTTAGGGATGTTGGTGGATGGTTAGAAGGTTGGGGAGACCATTAGGTGACTATTTCTGGCTTCCTAGAGGTTTTTCCCTCAATTCAGCCTCAAAACATGCCACTACAGGAAAACCTACACGATGTCCTAAAAGCATACAGGATACCCTGTATTTCTACAAGATACAGCTGAGAGCAAAATGATGGGTGTGGAAGGTGATGGAAGGCTTAGGGAAGGCGGTTGGGGAACGTAATGAGGCAAGGAAATACCTAGGATCACTCATAACTCAAAACCAAGGTTGGAAATGGTTGGATTTGCTCAAAAAGCTTGGAGAAGTTTCCTTGTAAAATGATGAAATTGGTGAGGGTCTTAGTGAAAGAAAGGAATAATCATGGATGGATGAAGTTGGAAGGAGGTTGCTGACTTTGAGATTTCTCTGTACTTCTGAAACACTTGCACTACATCAAACATTGACATTTTGTCAAAAATCATGTAAACAAGAAGAATTTCAATGAGCTAGGAAAACAAAGTTTTAATGAGCTAGTTGTCTACCTCATGCATGAGGAAACCTTGCAGAAAAATGGAATAATTGATGAGATCTAATGCAAGACCGAAGATGAAAAAAATGAGAACTAAATCCTACTCTTGCAAACTGATCAAATGCTGGCCTAAGTACAGAAAACCCTAAATTCTATGAGAAAGTAGAATTCTATCTTTTTAGGGTTGCATAGGAGTTATTTCCTCAAATCATGATCCCTGAAGGAAGAAGTGAGGCCAAAACACCTATTGAAAGATATTTGATGTTCCTTTATCTCTTCTAAACTACTGCTGAAGTAAAGCACAAATGGAAGAAAACTAATCATATCTACACTATTTCCAATGAAATATTTCTAAGGACAATTCAACCATGAATCTATGAAATCTATCTAAGAATACAGATACAAGAAGAGGAGCCTTTGCTGCTAGGGTTGTGTAGGTTTTAACCCCATACATACATTAACTGCATACAAATTCTAAAACACATAAAATAAACAATGCGAGAGCATAACACGTAAAACACATATACACAGAGATTTTCCCCTGAATCCCAAAACTAGGACTACCAGCTTGATTTTTCATTATGTTTCTTTCAATGTTACAATACATATTTATACATGCTGAAGCATCCAATACCATGGAACAAAAAGCATCACGTCCAAAACCATGGACCAAAAACCATCGCATCCAAAACCATGTGCGAAATCCAAGCACAAAACCATAGTTAGGACCGCCCAACCTAATATAAGGTCCAAAAATAAATTTCTTGGGGCGCTGCCCTGGACCACATACAGGGGGGCTACCCATCCCCCTCAAACCCCCTGCTACACAATCGGTGCAATGAAGGGGGGCTCTGGCCCCCCTCTAACCCCCTGGTTAACTATGTAGGCTAGCCGTGGAAAGAATATAACACAACCCAACATTCTCCCACTTGTTGTTTTCTTTCCACAATGAGCCATAGGAGAGCTTAGTCATTTATCCAACCCTGAAATGGCCATTGTTTCTCTACACCAAGAGAACTTCTCAGATCTCACAGATTTTTTCAATGCATCTGCAATATTCTTCAAAGTGTCCACCTTTACCAACAACATCTTTTTGTCTTCTATCATATCCCTCACAAAGTGATACTGAACATCAATGTGCTTTGTCTTTGAATGGTAAGAAAGGTTCTTTACCAAGAAAATTCCACTTTGGCTATCAAAGTCTAACATTATAACTCCTTGTACTAACCCCATACTTGAATACAATCTCTGCAACCAAACTGTTTCCTTGCTTGCATGAGTGGCTGTCATGTATTATACTTCTGTAGTTGATAGTGCCACTACAGATTGTTTCTTACTCATCCAACTGACTACACCTCCAAATAGGTTAAACGCATACCCACTTTTAGATCTTCTTTGATCCAGATCTCTAGCCCATTCTACATCAACAAAGCCACGAATATCCAAGACTCTATCCAATCTTGGTCCTCCTTGGTAGCAAAAACCATAATCACTAGTGCCACAGAAATACTTGAAAACTTGTTTCACTACTATCCAATGCTCCTTCCCTTGTTTTGACATAAACTTGCTCAATACTCCCACTGCATGTACTTGTATGAGTCATAAGTACTTTTCAGTCTTCCATAGTTGGTATTGCATTCCTTACATTCATCAACCAATGATGAAATTATATTTGTTGATTTGTTTGTTCATCTTTTCAAGACATGGTATCAAGTGTCACGATGTTTGTGAATGAGTTCCATAATTATATTGAAACATCATCACATGCACATATAGGTTTATCTGTAATGGGTGGTAATTGTCTCAAATCACCAACCGATATAATTCGCTCCCCATCAAAAGGAATGTTACCATTTTCTGGGAAATCATGTCGAAGTCTTGAATCGATGCTTCTTAATAAATTTCTTCCAATGAAATTCATTTCATATATTAAAAGATATTTCACATGCCTCATCTCTTCCTATAATGTAATTAAACATGATCCTTGTCGAGTTATTATGTCTTTGATCGACATTTGAAGTGTAGAATAAATTGTTGTTGTAGACATATTCAAAGCTACAACCCCTATGAGAGATAAAAGAATTAGTGGACTCTTCTAAGGAAAGGACTTGGTTTTAAGTTCATTTTTAATAGTTCCAATAAAATAATACTTTGTTTTACTGATATCTCCTTGGACTATTATGCATAGTGGATCAACTCTTGATCTATAATGGTAAAGGATAATATCAAGTTCTTGTCTCTACACTATCTAGGTGGTTCTAAAAAAACCTAACAGATCAATTTTCTCAAAATACAATGGGAAAATCACCAAGTTATAGTGTCTATCATTACAATTCCACTGGCACATATGAAACTCAAGCTCGAGTCTATATGACCAACTTATTGCAGTTAGAAGTTCACAAGTTAAAGTAAGAAAGTGGGACCCATAAGGCATATGTGGAAACTGAGTGGCCAATTATCCAATGACACATCGCATTCCATCATTAGATCTTTCCCCTGCAGAAAAGACAAAAAGAATAATATTAAAATACCATAAAAAAATAAAATCATAAAATATGGTTATTTTAATAAACATATAACAAAAATCATATAATATATATCAAAAAAACCCATATGTAAATGGTCAAAAAAAGGGGTCGTTAATGTTTATTGTATGAAATTATAATAACATATGGTGCCAAAACATATTTAAAATAAAGGGTTTGTTATGGTTACAAAATCATATATTTATAAATATGAAAAACAAATGAGGTGGAAAACCATATATATGGTTTATTCAAAACCATATTGTAATGACCAAAAAATCTCGGTGGCATATAATAGTCAAACAATGGTGGAATATGAATTAAATAGTCAAAAGGTTTGTTAAATATCAAGTGACTGTAAAAAACCAAAGTTATGACTTTTTTTTTTTATAATTCGTTGTTTTATATTAAAACAAAAAAAACACCAATTTGGGGTCGATGGGGTTAGAACCCATGACCAACCAAGCCTTTATTTAGTTATACACCAATAGACATACTAGAGGTGCACGTTGTAATTAATGTTGACCGACTTGTATTTTAACTCAATCTCTTCCATTCGACGACGAGCCATGGGAGGAGGTGGAATGTTGCATAGAAGGAACAAGGAGGTTGACCAGGCGGAATCAGGTAAAGTGGAACCATGACATTAGGTGGAACCTTGATGGAGTAAAAATGGGGAACCCTAAGCAAAGGAATATTTGAGGAATCTTTTAGATTCATTGGAGGCTTGAATTCAACAGTATGAGAATGAGGTCAACTTTATACTCAGATTGCTCCGAATTTTCAAGGATCATGATGGCACATTTCTTTTATGCATTTGAGCAGTCAATTTTCCAGACGCAGAACCTTCAACATGGAACCTTGAGGGTGGAATCTTAATAGAAGAATCAATGAGGAATAATTTAGATTCCTTGTAGGCCAAGAATTGACAGTTTCAAAATGGGGTTAATTTTATACTCATCTGAACCAATTTTTCACAAGGAATGCAATAATGTAGTCTATTTTGGCATTTGAGTAGTCAATTTTCAAGCCATTGCTAAACTATGAGGTATAATGATGCATTTTAGCCACTTTTCTTGTTTTTATTTTAGCAAAAGGATGGATGTATGTTGCAAGTTCTGGTGATCTCTGTATGTTGTAGTAGGACAATGGGAACTGAATTTTTCTAGGAAATTCATCTTTTTAACTGTTACATGAAAACCAAGATGATGCAGTGATGAAAGAGGGCCATGTTCACACATCATCAGAAATTATTCATGTTTATAGTCATTGGTTTAGAATTACAAGATAATTATGATGATGATGAGTATGATTTCACTATGATCAATGGATTCAAGAGACCATTTTGTGCCACTTTATATGAGAGGTTCATTTTATGGAACCTTGTGTGAGATGATCATTTTATGCCACTCATATATGAGAGTCCATTTATGCCCCTTTGGTGAGAGATGATTCCTTTTTCATGTTGGAGGACATTGTTTAGTGAGTGAGAGTTCTTTGTAGGAGAACATTGTAACAACCTTGGTTAAAAATTCATGTAAAAATATATAAGACCACAGTCATGGCCCATGGGACACATATTCCAAGCTGAATGGGGGAAAAACATCCTAGTGGGTGTTCATTAAGTTATTATGGCTAAAGGAAATTGGAAAAGGAAATGGAAGAGTATTTGGAAAAGCATGAGGCATTTAATGGCATTCTATTTATGAAAATAATGGAAATTAGGAGAAAAGGAAGGTGAAAGGTCAACGGTTGCATGTGAGAAGGAAGATGAAGGGAAATAATGGAAATTGAAGAAAATAGAGGCCTCATTAATAAAAATGCTTATGAGGATCAGTGTGTAGGCCTGGCCAATGTAAGATTTTGATAAGTTTTGGTGGAGCTCTCTTCTATTCTCCCTCTCTCATACTCTTGGAGACTTGATTTTTCTTGGATCACTCTTGGAGAGTGTGGCATACTTGGAGTTTTGGATCAAGAAAGAAAATGAAAATAAGGAAAGCACAAGATGACATTGGGATCAACAACTAGATTGGGTTTTTCTTTCAGGTATTGAGTTGCATGTATGTTTTCTTCACTAGTTTTGCTATGCATGGCACATGCATGTGGTTTCCTGGCCATGATATGTCATTGGCATGGAGGATTGCCTAGATTTTCGGTGGATTTCCCTAGCCTTTCCATTTCCTAGATAGCCATGGTGCTGTGGGTTCATTTCTTTGTTTGCTTGTTGGTTTTCATGTTTCCTTTAGCTTGGGTTGAGTTATTAGTTCCTGGAACCTTGGTTGGAAAAATGCTCTGGAGGCCCTATAATGACTTGGGTTGAGTTACTAGTCTTGAAGCCTTGGTTGGAAAAGTGTTCTGGAGCCCTGAAATTGCTTGGGTTGAGTTATTAGTACTAGAGCCTTGGCTGGACAAACACTCTGGAGCTCTTTGTGGGTTGAGTTACTAGTCTTGGAGCCTTGTTTGGACAAACGCTCTAGAGCCCGGCAATAGCTGTGGATAGCATTACGAGTCCTGGAGCCTTGTTTGGACAAATTCTCTGGAGCCCTAGAAGTATTGGGTAGAGACCAATCTAATGATGGTTTTGTGATGTTCGACCGTGAGGTGGAATCATTGTTTGATGGGTTGAGGTGGTTTGGCCTCTAGAAGCCCTAGATGGTTTTGATTGATGTGTTTTATGAGATCCCACTTTCATGCTTGGAATATGGCACGAGGGTGAATGCTTGAAGATATATTTGGCTCATCCATTCTACGATCGGGTGGAACGTGGTGGTCCCATACTATGTTGGATTTTGCATCATTAATATAAGGTTATTTTTCCTTGTTATCTCATAAGTATTATAATGGTTTATATGTGGATTATATGACTATTGTTTCCTTATTATTTATGTTATTATTCTATTGGTTATGAAGATGTATTATGATAGTGGCTATGTATGGCTCCCATCATGTTTTTACTTATATATGAATGAACAATGTTATATGGCCTAATGGATGAAACTGCAACTAATGTAATAAGGAAACAATGCCTAATAACGAATATTAGATAAGTATGAGACTCCTATGCTTAGATCTGTCATTTACACCTATAGATTTCATTCATGCCAAGTGTTTGACAGAATGTCAATCCCAGTTAGGGATCATCAGGGCTACTCTTGGATTTATTTTGTTGTCTATTATACTTGTCATCATGTGTTTAACGGATTCTAGAAGTTACAACAAGTTATGGGAGTTGGCTAAAATTCTAGGCTTGAAAAGTGCCTTAAATTCCCCGGAGTCTGGCACAAGTCTACTGGAAATAGTCTTTGGATGTAGGCATGAAAGTTTGTGGGAGCATCCAAAGGTTTAATGGGTTAAAGACTCAGTGGGATCTAGGGGCTGGTTAGAAGAAATGTTGGGATGCTTCCTAGGGGACATGTTGTTGATGTTGAAGGTTTTTATGGTGTATTTCCAATGGTTCCACTTCCTTAACGTGACTTAGGTGTTTGAATTATATCATATCAACTACTCGTCAAATGTTTACCTTGGTTCACTAGTTACTTGGGTAGATATGGAAGGAGGGTGTTACAGAGTGGTATCAGAGCATGGTTCACCCCTTGGACTGGATGGGAAGTGTGTTGGTCATGCATTCATGCAAGTTGCATATGTGTTTCTTATGCTTGTATTCCATGTGCTTGTTGTATTTTCATGGTGTGGATCATGGTTGTAGTGATGTCACCATGTGAAGGTTCATGGTTATGGTGTGGGATGTGTCGTCATGAGTGTATGGTAGTGTATGTATTTGTTATGCATGTTAGTGTTTATAAGTTGTTATGCATGCATTGTCATGGTGAATGTTGTTGTGCATGAGGGCATTGTATGCAATTAGGTCATCATGATGCTATTGGTATGTTATGATGCTAATGCGTTGGTTGAGATAAAGAAGGAGATGCAGATCATCAAAGTGAAGTTGCAACTTTGGACCTCGAGGCAAGAGCATGTCGTCATACAAGTTTATACATTGGGCGTGCATCTATGTATGTTAAGGATTGTTAGATGCATTATGGTTATGATGTCTTTCATTCTATTGATGTTATGGTTACATTCATGATAAATATTATTTGATTAGTGTAGTCATATGCACATAGTGAGTTAATCATGAATGATAGTAACTTGTTGTTATATGCATTGTTGTTTTTATTGTTTTCTATTAGTTGACTTGCTGATTATGTTATATGTCATTTATGAATATGTTATATTTTAACTTGTAGTTAGCTCGATGATTATGTTATATGTTAACTTATTGTTTTTCTATGTTAGTTAACATGATGATTAGGGTTATGGCATTAATATCTTTATGTTATATGTATCATGCTAAATTGGATTTTCCTATGCAGATGGTTAGGGTTACAAAATTCAGGTATGAGTCAAATTATTTGTGACATTGTATTGTGATGAGTACCATTATTGCAGCAAGAATGTTGCAACTCCTAGGGCTACCAACTTTACCTTATCAACCTCGGGTTCGTACAAACTTGGATGTGATAGTGTTGTATACACAAGAAAAGGTGATGGTTCTTCCCTTTGTCATTGTTTAGCTAGCGATAAACCACTAGGGTTTTTCAAGCTACACTTCTATGTATTTAGAAGAAGCTTGATTACTAATGAGGAAAAGAGAAATATACTTTGAGAGAAAGCTAGTCTACTGCCGCAAGGAAAAAGACTGAAATCAAATGCTAAAATCACACCATTTTATAACTAGCTACTAAGAGACTATGGTTCAAAAAGAATTCTAAGTGAACATGTATGAAATCCTATTGTCCTAAGAATGTAAACTCAAAACATCAAACATTCTACTACTATGCATGTAAATGACTAAAATAAATCTGTTTTTTTCTTTTTGTATTTCTTTTATGGAAAAATGTGAAAGCTAATCTCTTTTGGTGATGTTGCAAGTGGCTTAGGGATGCTGGTGGATGGTTAGAAGGTTTGTGAGACCATTAGGTGACTGTTTTTGGCTTCCTAGAGGTTCTTCCCTCAATTCGGCCTCAAAACATGCCACTATAGGAAAACCTACAGGATGTATTAAAAACCTATAGGATTCCATGTATTTCTACAAGATATAGCCGAGAGAAAAATGATGGGTGTGGATGGTGATGGAAGGATTAGGGAAGGTGGCTAGGGAATGAAATGAGGTAAGGAAATACCTAGGATCACTCATAACTCAAAAACTAGGTTGGAAGATGTTGGATTTGCTCAACAAGCTTGGAGAAGTTTCCTTGTAAAATGATGAAATTGGTGTGGGTCCTCGTGAAAGAAAGGAATAATCATGGATTGATGAAGTTGGAAGGAGGTTGCTGACTTTGAGATTTCTTTGTACTTTTGAAACACTTGCACTACATCAACATTGACATTTTCCCAAAAATCATGTAAATAAGAAGAATTTCAATGAGCTAGGAAAACAAAGTTTAAATGAGCTAGTTCTCTACCTCATGCATGAGGAAAACTTGTAGAAAAATGGAATAATTGATGAGATCTAATGCAAGACTGAAGATGAAAAAAATGAGAACTAAATCCTACTCTTTCAAATTGATCAAATGATGGCCTAGGTACAAAAAACCCTAAATTCTATGAGAAAGTAGAATTTTGTCTTCTTAGGGCTGCATAGGAGTTATTTCCTCAAATCATGATCCCTGAAGGAAGAAGTGAGGCCAAAACACCTATTCAAAGATTTTGATGTTCCTTTATCTCTTCTAAACTAATGCTGAAGTAAAACACAAATGGAAGAAAACTAATCAAATATGCGATACTTGCAATGAAATATTTCTAAGGACAATTCAACCATGAATCTATGAAATCAATCTAAGAATACAGATATAAGAGGATGAGCCTTTGCTGCTAGGGTTGTGTAGATTTTAACCCCGTACAAAAATTCTGCATACGAATTCTAAAACACATAAAATAAACAATGCGAGAGCATAACACATATGCACAGGGATTTTTCCCTGGATCCGAAAACTAGGACTACTAGCCTGATTTTTAATTATGTTCCTTTCAATGTTACAATACATATTTACACATGCCGAAGCATCCAATACCATGGACCGCAAACTATCACGTCCAAAACCATGGACCGAAAACCATCACGTCCAAAACCATGTGTGAAATCCATGCACAAAACCATAGGTAGGTCTGCCCAACCTAATATAGGGTCTAAAAAGATATTTCCTAGGGCACTACTCTGGACCCTATATAGGGGGACTACCTGCGCCCCTCAAGCCCCCTATTGTGCAATCGATGCAACAAAGGGGGGGCACTATCCCCCGTCTAAACCCTCGGTTAACTACGTAGGCTAGTGGTGGAAGAATATAACACAACCCAACATTCTCCCATTTGTTTTTTTCTTTCCACAGGGGGCCACGGGAGAGCTTAGTCATTTATCTAGCCCTAAAATGCTGATTGTTTCTCTACACCAAGAGAACTTCTCAGAGCTCACAGATTTTGTCAATGCATCTGCAGTATTCTTCAAAGTGTCCACCTTTACTAGCAACACCTTTTTGTCTTCTATCATATCCGTCACAAAGTGATACTAAATATCAATGTGCTTTGTCTTTGAATGGTAAGCAAGGTTCTTTGCCAAGAAAATTGCACTTTGACTATCAAATTGTATCCTTATAGCTCCCTGTACTAGCCCCATACTTGAACACAACGTCTACAACCAAATAGCTTCCTTGCTTGCATGAGTGGCTGCCATGTATTCTGCTTCTGTAGTTGATAATGGCACTACAGATTGTTTCTTACTCATCCAACTGACTGCACCTCCAAATAGGTTAAACACATACCCACTTGTAGATCTTCTCTAATCTAGATCTCCAGCCTAGTCTACATCAACAAAGCCATGAATATCCAACACTCTGTCCAATCCTAGTCTTCCTTGGTAGCACAAACCATAATCACTAGTGCAACGGAAATACCTAAAAACCTACTTCACTGCTGTTCAATGCTCCTTCAATTATTTTGACATAATCCTGCTCAATACTCCCACTGCATGTGTAATGTCTGGTCTAGTACAGACCATTGCATACATAAGGCTACTGACTGTACTTTCATATGGAACACGGGACATGTCCTCTTCCTCTTCTTGTGTCTTGGGACATTGTTCACCAGATAACTTTACACCTACAGGAATAGCTACCTTCACCGGTTTAGTATCATGCATATTAAACCTCTACAGTATTGTCTCGACATACTTCCTTTGGTTTAACCAGAGCTTCCTCTTTGCCCGATCTCTTTTAATTTCCATGCCCAAAATATAGTTTGTAGCACCAAGATCCTTCATGTCGAATTTGGAGGACAATTGGGTCTTCAAATCCTGGATAATTTATTTGTCATTTCCAACCAGCAACATATCATCCACATACAAGACCAGATAGATAACACGGTCACCAATTAATTTAAAATACACACAATGATTTGCTTTGCTTCTGGTGAAGCCAAGTCCGCATATAAATGTATCAAATTTCTGATACCACATCCTTGGTGACTGTTTTAACCCATACAGAGACTACTTTAACTTGCATACCAGTGCTTTCTTAGCCTTCACCACAAAGCCTTCAAGTTGCTTCATGTAGATCTCCTCTTCTAGATCCCCATGAAGAAATGTTGTCTTCACATCCATCTATTCTACCTCAAAATCAAAAGCAGCAACAATAGATAACAATAATCTAATAGAAGCTATCTTGGCAACAAGAGAAAAAATATCACGAAAATAAACTCCCAACGCCTGGGAATAACCTTTTGCTAATAACTGAGCTTTTTATTTCTCCACCTTTCCTTCTGCATTTGTCTTCTTCTTGAACACACATTTGCTGCCAATGGGTTTCCTTCCAGCTGGAAACTCCACCAGATCCCAAGCCTCATTTTTGTGCAAATATGTCATTTCATCAACCATGGCCTCTTTCTAGAGTTTTCCATCCTTTGAATCTACTGCTTCCTTCACAGTTCTGGGATCATCATGAGTAATAGATAAAGAAAATTTTGAATATAAAGTAGATGGATTATACCTTTATCGCTTCATTCTTTCTCGAACTGATCTTCTCACACTCGGAGTTTGTGGCTCTTCATCTTCTGATTCCTCTTCTGATGTAGAGTCAGATTCTTCCTCCTTAAGATCAAACTCTATCTTCTTAGGTTCCTTTGGTTGTAATTCATGTTTAATAACATCTTTCACCTCTCTGAACACCACATCTCAGCTGTACACAACCTTCCTTATTACTGGGTTCCAAAGCTTATAACCCTTTAAACCATCCTTTTACCCAATAAAGATGCACTTTTTAGATTTACTATCCAACTTGTTTATTTTCTCCTTTGGAGCATGTACATACGCATCATATCTAAATACCCTCAGATGTGAAAGAGACGGTTTATTACCAATCCATACCTCTTATGGAGTCTTATCCTCCAATGCTGATGAAGGTGATCTATTGACCAGGTAACATGTTGTCTCCACCGCCTCTGCCTAGAATTCCTGTCCTAACCCGACACCACTGAGCATGATTCTTTCCCTTTCCATGAACATCTTGTTCATTCTTTCTACAACTCCATTTTGCTTAGGTGTATATGGAGTAGTCTTCTGTCATGCTATACCACAATTCTTACAGGATTCTTCAAATTCCTTGCTGCAAAACTCTCCACCGTTATCTAACCTCAGCACCTTTATCTTCTTCTCTATCTAGTTTTCCACCAGAGCATTAAATTCTTTAAACCTATCAAAGACTTCAGATTTCTTCTTAAGGAAATATATCCATCTATTCCTTGAGAATTCATTTATAAATGATACATAGTACACAGACTTACCCAGTGATGGAACCTTCACAGGTCCAAACAAATCATTGTGCACAAGCTCTAATATTTGTTTTGTCCTCTCACCATCAGAGGGGAAACTCACCCTATTCTACTTCCCATATACACAATTTTCACAGAAATCAAAATCTAGAGAGTTATTACTCATACCGTCTACCATACCTTTACCATGAAGTATTCGAAGGCCCTTCTCTCCAATATGTCCAAGCCTTTGATGGCATAGCATGGACTTCTCTCCAGAGACCACTAGATTTTCTACTCCATTTTCAGGAACCACAGAACTATTGCACCCATCAACAACAGTGCTACCTTGCATCTTGTACAAAGTTCCAAACTGAACTCCTTGCATCAATACCAATGCTCCCCGAACCATCTTGCAGGTATCCTTCTCGAACAATGTTTTTACTCTTGCATCATCTAGTTTGCTTACAGAAATTAGATTTCTGGCCAATGCAGGAATATGCAGAACACCCAGAAGTGTTCTAACCCTTCCACCTTGCAACTTCAACTTCACTTTTCCACGACCAATGATTCTAGCCTTCATATCATCCCCCAAGAACACATCCCCATCATCATATTTATGATACTCGCAGAACCACTCGCTATGGGGAGTGAAGTGAAAGGATGCACCTGAGTCAATCGACCATGCCTCATGATCTACATGTGTACTTGAAGAAGCCAGGTACACATCCCCACCTTCATCTAAGGTGGTTTTCGCCTCTGCAGAAGGAGCATCATCAGATCCCTTTTCTTTTTCAGGAGCTTTAGATTTACAATCCCTTTTGTAGTGCTCTTCCTTTCCGCATTTCCAGCACACCACCTTTACAGGTTTTCCTGGAGATTTAGATCTCCCACTCGATGAATTATTTTTGTTTCTATTCTGGGACAATCCTCATACAGACAAGGCATCACCTTTCTGGCTCTCCATATTCTTCCATCTCATCTCCTCCGTCAGCAACGATGAGACTATTTCAACAAACTACAAGGCAGTTGCATTGCTACCTATTGCAATAACTAGACTATCGCACTAATCTGGTAGAGAACACAACAAACTGATGCACTTATCTTCATATGAAATTTTAATATCAACAGATAATAACTGACTTACCACAATATTAAATGCATTCAGATTCTTTGTCACCGAGTCTCCATCTTTCATCCTCAGGTTATACAACTTTTTCCATAGGAACAATTTATTCATCAGACTTAGATTGGTACAAATTCCCTAACTTGTCACACAAAGCCTTAGCCATAGCTTCCCCTGATACATTCAACAATACTGAATCTGAGACACAATCATATTGTGCTCTTTGCCTTCCGATCCAATTTCTTCCATTCTTCATCCGACACTCTCATTGGTTTAGTACCCAAATCTACCATGATCCACTAATCTTTATCCACCAACAGATCCTCCATCTTGAGTTTCCATAACTCAAAACTCTGACCATTAAATTTCTCGATCTCTATCTTTCCACTGCTCACCATCTTCTTTCACCACTAGAATCGATCCAACATATCTCCCACTTAACACGGTCTACCACGGGCTCGAGCAAAACCCCTCAATAACAAAGGCGACCCCTTGAAGCCAAAAGAGCTCTAATACCAAATGTACGTTTTAAACCCGTACAGAAATTATTTGCATACGAATTCAAAAACACATAAAATAAACAATGTGAGAACATAACACATAAAACAAATATACACAGATATTTTTCCCTGGATCCCAAAACTAGGACTACCTGCTTGATTTTTCATTATGTTCCTTTCAATGTTACAATACATATTTATACATGTCGAAGCATCCAATACCATGGATTGAAAACCATCACGTCCAATACCATGGACTGAAAACCATTGCGTCCAAAACCATGGAACGAAAACCTTCGCGTCGAAAACCTTGTGTGAAAACCATGCATAAAACCATAGGTAGGTCCGCCCAACCTAATATAGGGTCCAAAAAAAAATTTCCTGGGGCACTGTCCCGGACCTTGTATGGGGGGCTACCTTCCCGCCTCTAACCCCCCAGTTAACTACATAGGCTAGTCATGGAAAGAATATAACACAACCCAACAGGTTGGGCCCTAACCTAAGAGCTTCAACCCTCTAAGTTAAATCAGTGCTGGATCAAGGAAAAGCTTATTCTCATTATCAAAACAGAAAATTACAAAGCAATGTCTTCCACAAGTCTTGAGGTTGAAAATCACTAGTGTTTTTGCAACAAAAATTTGAATCCTAATGAAGCTCTAGGCCTCTTTATTTATACAACTGAAGTCTCTAATGAATTCCTTAAATCTAGGGAGGTTCAGCTCCCAAACTCGAGATAAACTAACTCTTTAACTGTCAGTTGCTTGGCTGCCTTTTGATATTCATGACTTGACTGCTTGTACTCTGAGCTAGTGTGATTGATGGAGGAATATTCAAATGATGGAGGAGTAAATGAGGAGGATTTACCTCCTACAATCTCTCTTCCTTATCCCATTCGAGTTTCAGCCCTTAATTTAGCCAAAATTCCCTGATTTTCTCTCACAAACCTACATTCAATGCACATTATTCCACTAGGCATAATATCTCACTTTAACTCATCTCATTAAACAAAATATAATCAAAATCTGTAATAAATTGTGAGAAGAGTTGATTTGACTAAGCTAGGAGGTGAATTAAGGTCCATTTAGTTACCCAACGATGAGGCTCATCATCACCCCCTACTAAAAGTGTTTCTCATCCTTTGAGAAACTTAATCAATATCCATGTCTTTCATAGCTCTAGTGGCCTCCCTGACATCCCATGCTTCTGCTATGGTTTCCTCTTCTTGTGCATAGAATCCTACCTTCCTTTCTATCTCCTCCCACTACTTTCTTTCTTCTTCTTCCTTCCTTCCTTCTAACATCCTCAAGAGCAGTGGTGGATTGAGTCTCAAGCCAATCCAATTGAATTTGAGTCTTTGGAGGGTTTGCTTGTACATGGGTGTGTTGTTCAGTGCTTCTCTCATTCTTTGAGGAGAATGGTACTCTCTAATTTTCAAACTGTTTGGAAAAGTATTCCATCTCCTTTGGCAAGATTGCATGTTTTTATCCCCTAACAGCTTGAAAATATCCTCAAAATGTGTAATTTCTTGCTCTTGGGTAGCAAGATACCTGCGTTATAGTTGAGGGTCATTTGAAATTAAGTTATGTGTGCTGATTACAACCATTGGATTTGACTGCTCGACTCTTATCATGAGAGGCTCTACTTATTCTGTTGCCAATATATTCTTAATTTTTGCAACCCTTGCTTCCTCATGGTTCAACCATGATGCCAAAGCCATCAACTATAAATCCCCTAGTTTCGCATTGGGGTCCCATACATTCAAATCTGTGAAGGCTAAATTATATAAAATTCAAACATCTTAGCCCTATTCTCCAATGTGTTTTGGTCACAAAGATCAATGAACTGTCTATAATCCTAGAATGGCATAGTGCCTCTCTATGCTAGGGTCTTGATTTGGAACTGCAGCCACTGTTCCTTAAGGTATAATGCATAGGACTTAGCTGGAATCCTATAGTAGATTGCCTCTAAGGATAGATTGGCCATGGATGCCAATTGATTATCTCTTTCTTGTAGTTGTCCTTTCAACCATGCGTTTTTTTCCTTCAACTGAGCTTTCATTATGGCCTCTTTGTTCCTTAGGCTGCTTAGTTCTCTGCCCATCTCTTTGATCTTTTCCTCCGTGTGACCTATGTCCTTTACTCCCTTGGACTTGGCAATTTGCATCCATCTATGTGTTCTTTCTCTTTCTTTCTCAAGCTAAAAGAATAATGGGATGGAAAATTTTTGTGGAATGACCCTATCCCCTTTAATAAATCTGTAGTAGGAGTCAAGGTTAGGTTGAGGGCTAGGTTCCCTTAGCTCTAGATCCTCCTTCTTTGTTTCTTGCTGCATATTCCCTTCCTTATCTAATTTCTAACTTTCTTGTAGGTTTAGCAAAGTTTCATGTAGGATTGCCTCTACTTCTTGTAGGTCCTACTGTTTATCCTATAGGATGCCTTTTCCCTTGGATGAGGCAGATCTAGTCACAGGCCTTCTCATATAAGTGATAGGAGACTTAGGGGAGGTTTGTCCTGAGGATCCTTCTCCTTGAGTTTTCATAAGAGGAGTCATCTTCTCCTATTGTTTAGGTGAGTCTTCAATAACAATAGGAACCTTGGTGGGAGTTTGAGTTTTTCCCTACCTTATTCTTGTACTTTTTCTTGTTCTAAAGTACAATGGAGTTTGTCTCTGCCTTTTGCCTTTCTGTTTGATAGGGGTGCTAATGGCAGTGAGGGCAACTGCTACCTCTTTCTCAGTGGGTTCTGGAGACACCCTGGGGGACTCCTCTTTTTCTTCTGCCTCCTCTTTTCCATTCCCCTTTTCATCTTTGTCTTTCTCCTCTTTTTCTCCCTCTGGTTCCTCACTATGTTCATCAGTTTCCTCCTTGACATCTTCTTTTGTTTCTTCACCACTTTCCTTCTCTTTCTCTTCCTCTTCTTCCTCATCTATTTGTTCTTCATCCCTCTCTGCTTTTTCTTCATCTGTTTCAGTTTCTTCTTCTTCCCTTTCACTGGTAGTAGGGCTATTGTCATATTCAAGGGCTTTTATATCCTCCTCTATTTGCATGTCTCTAAAAATTGCCCATGTGATAGGAATTCTAAGGTTTTGGAGGGCATATTCTATGATGAGTCTAATTAACCTATCACGGGCTAGCTGTTGATAGTCTCCTTCCTGCACCTTCATGCTCATATCTATTAGTGATTCAAGAAGGAATTAGGGTATGTTGAGTCTGTGGTGAGGAGGTGTATCTACTCCAAACCTCAATTCTTCAAGAAGCCTAAAGTGGTATCCATATACCACACTGTACTTACCTTCACATGAGATATATTTTATAAGGTGGTAGTTTATTTCATTCTAGGGGTATTATAGGATTTCTCTTCTAACTCCATTTTTGTCTTCCATGGCCTCCTCTCCCTCTAAAAAGAATTTCTTCTTTGTAGCTTGGCTATTTCCCTTGTCCTCCTTTCTCCAAGGAACTCCTAAGGGAAGTGTGGTAATTATGCCTATGAGTTCAGGGATGAGTTATATTGAGAGGCCTCTAATCACAACAATGGCATGGGTCCTAGTTAGTCGAATGAGGGAGAGAAAAAAATCTTTGGCTACTTCATCATCATACCCCTTCAATTTCTCAAAGAAACCGATCCAATTATGCCTTGTGAATATCTATAGCACAGGAGGGTGTTGATGGGATCCCTTCTATTAAACCCCTCTATCATTTTGTCTGATGGATGGATGAGTATATATGTCTGATACAAAATTTTAATGAAGGAGGAAATTTAATTGAAATTTTTGTGGAAGCAATTCCCTTATACTACAAAAATTTCAAAAAACTAGAAGATTTGTTATGTTCCTTTCACTTGGAAAAATGTGGGGAAATGTAGAGCCTACCTCCTTACAATGCTTGATGTAGCCAACCCCTATTTTTCTCCCTCTGAAACTCCTCACTACCAATCATGTAGACTGCATGAATGTATCCTGTAGGATTCCTATGCGATCCTATAGGATTTCCTGTAGGATCCTGTAGGTGGTCCTCCACAGGAAAAAAATGATTTTTTTCTCTCATGTAGACTGCTTGAGGGCTGAGAGTGACTTTGCTAGTGTGAGCCTCAAGAATGTGAATGCATATATGCATGTGGATCAACATTTATTTCTTCTTATGGTTGACTTGAGTGAGGTGGTGTGCTAGTAGCTGAGGTACGAATATCTATTTTTGGACCGTTGGTCCCACTACCACATCATCATTCTCCTCACCTTGTAATCAACTCCCACTTTGAGCATCGTAGCTTAAATGATTTCGACCTCAGCTTCCTTTTCTTTGAACTGACTACTGCCAGGTGTGTGAGGACTAGTTGTTTTGTCCTCATTGACTGAATGAAGGTGGCCAAGTTAACTGGTCACCTTTCACTTATAAACCAACTTGTTCACAACTTTTACATATTTTGATAACATTATGCTAATGAGAGAGTGGAAGCAAGATACTTACCTATGGTAATGATGCCTTGATGGAGTTTGTTTGAAGAAATAAAGTCTTTGCTATGTGTGTTGGTTGCATGTGCTTTTTCTCCTTTTCTCCATTGTCCTTTGATGATCATATTTGATGTGTAGGTACCTGGTGTTGATGATGATGATAATGCTGATGTTGCTGCTAGGATCTAGAGGAGCTTCTTCTACCATTGGATTTCCATGCTTGAAACTTACTGTAACCTATGATTTCTGTTTTGTGGGATAGGCTACTATAGGATTTCCTACAGGATGTCCTATAGTTGCTTCTCCCTCAAAAATTTTAATCATTTTATACTGCTGGAACCTGAGGATGATTATGATGGGTAGAGAAGGGGTCTATGGATTTGTGCATGAGGAAAAATATCCTTTAGGTGCTGTCCCTTTCCTCTCTGTCTTCATCTTTTTTTTTTTTGAAAACTATAATTTTTTGGAAACTAATTTTTTTTATGAATGCAAGGGTGATCATGGTGGAGAGAGGCATGGTAATGAGATGGTGATGTAGAAATTTATTTATTTGACATTGGAAAGTCATTTCCTTTCTATAGGGTTACTTCCTTTAGGATTCCCAACCCACTATAATTCCTATAGGATAATCCTGTAGGTTTTCAAGGGATCCTGTAGGTTTATAGGGAATCCTGTAGAAAACACATAACCCTTGCAAACTGAGGCAAATGAGTGGAAAAATGGAAGGAATGGTGGAATGGTGAAGGAAAATAAATGGAGAAATAAAAAATATGAGCTGAATAGGTCCCTTTTAAATTCTCTATTGTTGCTCTGATCGTCCTCCTACTGACCTGCAAACAATATTTTCATAATTTTTTATTTTCTCTCTTTTTTCATTTTTTTTATCGAAAACAACTAGTCTACTTCCATGAGGTTTTCATCCTAGTTGCTTGCCCTAGGTGCCTCAAGAGAGGTTTTCACCTAGGGATCTTTTTATTTCTCTTTTTTTTTGTTTTGACACCATTGGGCCACCTAAAAAGGTTTTCAACCCAACAGTGGGACACAGGCACCTCATGGAGGTTTTCACCTAAGTCTCCTTATTTTTCTATTTTTCTTTTTCTCAGTGACTTGATGAGGTTGGAGCTGAGACTTTCTCCACCACCATCACTATTTTGTTGATACCATCAATGAACTCTTATTTTGATAATGGCCTCTTGGAAACTTTCAATCTGTGCCCATTAACAAGTAAAGGAATGGCCTCTGCATCTATGGTTCTAATCTGAACTGAACCATTATCATGACATTTCTCTATGACGTAAGGCCCTAACCATCTAGTCCTTAACTTGCCCTTGAAGTCTTTATATCTGGAATCATATAACAAAGCCCAATCACCTTCTTGAAATTTCTTGTCCTTGATGTTCCTGTCATGCCAGATCTTCCTCTGAATTTGAGTCACCTCTGTGTGTAGGAGGGCTTGCATTCTAAACACATATAACCCATTCAACTAGAGTAATCTCTTTTTTTTGCACTTCTGAGATCTATATCTAGTTGGGCTGCCATCCTCAATGTATTGTGCTCAAATTCAATGGACAACAGGGCCTTATTCCCATAGACCAACTCATAGGGTGTGAATTCAATGGTGGTATTATAGGTGGTATTGTAGGCCCAAGTGGCCTCAACTAATCTATCTGCCCAATATTTTCTACTGTTACTAAACACTTTGGTCAACATGCCCTCTAGCGCTCTATTGATCACCTCCACTTGCCCATTAGCTTGTGGGTGATAGGGAGTGGAGGTTCTATGCTTGATATTGTGCTAGCTTAACAAGTCTTCAATCATGTTGGATGTAAACTTGCTGCCTTGATCAGTGACTAGTTCTCTAGGGTACCCAAACTTGTAAAATATATTTTCCCTTAAGAACTTAGCCACCTTCTTGTCTATTGCTACCTTGATTTCCTTGGTTTCAGCTCACTTAGTTAGATAGTTAGTGCACACAATGATACACTGCTTTTGCTTGGAAGGAGGGTTAATAGGTCCAATGAAATCCATGCCCCACTTGTCAAATGGCTCGAAAGTCACATGAGGTTGTAGAGGCATTTCATCCCTTGGAGTAGGCTTTCCCATCCTTTGGCACTAATCACACTGACTAGTATATCTTCTCACATCCTGATGAAGAGTGGACCAATAGTAACCAGCTTGTCACACCTTGAATGGTATCCTCTTTGCTGCAAAGTGACCTCCACAAGGCCCATCATGACAAGTCAGAAGGATGTCAAAGACTTCCTCCTCCCTGACACATCTTCTCAGAATTTGATCTGAGCCTAGTTTGAAGAGGTTGCCCCCATCCAAGTGAATGGGGCACTCTTCCTCACAATCTTTCTTTTCTCTTTGGAGGACAAATTCGGTGGGAACTGTGCAGACACCAAGTAGTTTTCTATGTCAACAAACCATGGAGAGAGAACTAAAATGGAAAATAAGTGTTCATCTGGTAACTGATCATCAACCATTCCTTGCTCACATACAGGTAGAGTTAATTTGGACAAAAAATCTGCAACAACATTTCCCTTGCCAAGATTATCAACAATAGTTAGATCAAACTGTGATAATAAAAGTAACCATCTGATAATCAAGCATTCACATCAGGTTTATTCATTAAATATTTGATTGCAGCATGGTCAATATGCAGAAATGTTTGATAACCTGTAATGTAATGCCTCAACTTGTTCAATGAATGCACAACATCGAGGAGCTCCTTTTCGGTCACTGTGTAGTTCAGTTCGGCCTTTGACAAATTCTTACTAATAAAGTAAATGGCATAAGGAAATTTTTCATCTATCTGGCCTAGAGTTGCTCATATGGCTTTGTGTGAGGCATCAACATGTATATGAAAAGGAAGGCCCCAATTTGGGCCTCGGAGAATCAGTGCAGTGATCAACTTTTCCTTCAGGGTGTCCAAGGCCCCTTGACAGCTTTTTGACCATACAAACTTAGAGTCTTTTGCCAACAACCCAAATAAAGGAGAAGCTAACTTTTTGAAGTCTTTTATAAACCTCAGATAGTATCCAGATAACCCTAGGAAACTTCTGACATCTCTCTGCTTTTACAGAGGTGGGACCCTTTGGATGATAGCTATTTTGTTTGGGTCCACCTGCAGTCCTTGTTGGAATATTGAATGACGTAGCACAGTCCCTGTAGTCATCAAGAACTCACATTTTTCGGGACTAAGAGACATGTTCATTTCAATGCATTTTTTCATCACTTTACCTAAGTTGGAGAGAGGCTCCTAGAAATCACACCCTAAGGTGTAAAATCATCCATATAAATATCTATTGCATCATGGACGAGCTTGGTAAAGATGCTCAAGACTGCTCTCTGGAAAGTGGCACGAGCATTGCATAGGCCAAAAGGAAGGACCCTATAGGTGAAAGTACCCCAAGGACAAGTGAAGGTGGTTTTATCCTGGTCTTCCTGGATGATCTGGATTTGATTGCACCCATTGAATCCATCTAGGAAAGAGAAAAACTTTTTCCCTTCCAGGCCATCTAGCACTTGGTCGATGAAAGGTAGAGGGAAATGGTCCTTCTTTGTCACCTTGTTTAATTCTCTGTAATTGACACAAATCCTCCACTTGCCATTTTTCTTTGGAACCAACACTAAAGAAGAGACCCACTCACTATTTGAGATAGGGTAAATGAATCTTGTATATAACAGCTTCTGCAATTCTTCTTTGACTATATCCTTGAGAGGTGGATTCATCCTCCTTTGGGGTTGCCGGACTGGTTTGCAACGTTCTTTGACATAAATGTGGTGAGTACACACCGAGGGGTGCACTCCATTCATTTCTTTGTAACTCCAAGAAAAGGCATCCGGATGTTCCTTTAGCACGTTGCACAACTTTTCTTCTTGGTGAAAAAAAAGAGATGGGTTGATTTTCAAAGTTTCCTTGGGACAATTTCTATGGTTTTGACATGGGTAGGTTTGGAATCGGCTAAGAATAGATCAATTTGATGGTTGTTCTCACTTTCCTTTTTTTCTTCTTCTAAGGACAATATACTGGGAGTTGGACATTGGAGTATGTGTTCAATCAAATCATCTTCATCCGGTTGCCCCCCTCCCATGGTTGTTTCTAAGGTATAGAGTTGGGTGGAATAAACTTCATCTTCTTCCTCCTCTTCCAGCCATAAAGGCAAGTCATGTTCTAGAGATGGCTGAGCAGGAGGGTATAAGACTAACTTCTTGGACATATGCTGATTTTTGATAGCGATATTTCTAGCCATACAGTTAATGTAGGCATCGACAATGGCTAGTCAGGGCCTCCCAAGGATGAGATGGTAACCAGTAAGCTTGGCCTTAGGCTAGAGAACTAGGAAATCTATAGGGTATTTCGAAGAGTCAATGGAAACCATCACTGTCGGTTTTAACCTCGTAAAAAAATTACCTACATACAGAGATTTTCCCCTGGATCCAAAAACTGGGACTACCAACTTGATTTTTCATTATGTTCCTTTCAATGTTACAATACATATTTATACATGTTGAAGCATCCAATACCATGGACTGAAAACCATCGCGTCCAAAACCATGGACCAAAAACCATCGCGTCCAAACCCATGTGCAAAAATCATGCACAAAACCATAGGTAGGTCTGTCGAACCTAATATAGGGTCCAAAACCAAAATTTTCTGGGGCGCTATCCCGGACCCCATAGAGGGGGGATACCTGCACCCCTCAAACCCCTGTGACCCCCTCGCTACACAATCAGGACAACGAAGGGTGGGGCTCCGCCCCCCCTCTAACCCACTGGTTAACTACTTGGGCTAGTCGTGGAAAGAATATAAGATAACCCAACATTCTCCCACTTGTTATTTTCTTTCCCCAGGGGGCCACAAGAGAGCTTAGTCATTTATCTAGCCCTGAAACGTCCATTGTTTCTCTATACCAAGAGAACTTCTCAGAGCTCACAGATTTTGTCACTGCATATGCAATATTCTTCAAAGTGTCCGCCTTTACCAGCAACACCTTTTTGTCTTCTATCATATACCTCACAAAGTGATACTGAACATCAATGTGCTTTGTATTTGAATGATATGTAGGGTTCTTTACCAAGAAAATTGCACTTTGGCTGTCACAGTCTATCCTTATAGCTCCCTGTACTAACCCCATACTTTAACACAATCTCTGCAACCAAACTTCTTCCTTGCTTGCATGAGTGGCTGCCATGTATTCTACCGCTATAGTTGATAGTGCCACTACAGATTATTTCTTACTCACCCAACTGACTGCACCTCCAAATAGGTTAAACACATACCCACTTGTAGATCATCTCTGATCTAGATCTCCAGCACAGTCTACATCAACAAAGCCATGAATATCCAACACTCTGTCCAATTCTGGTCTTCCTTGGTAGCACAAACCATAATCACTAGTTCCACGAAATACCTGAAAACCCACTTCACTATTGTCTAGTGCTCCTTCCTTGGTTTTGACATAAACCTGCTCAATACTCCCATTGCATGTGCAATGTCTGGTCTAGTATAGACCATTGCATACATCAGGCTACCGACTACACTTGCATATGGAACACGAGAAATGTCCTCTTCCTCTTCTTGTGTCTTGGGACACTGTTTAGCAGATAACCTCACACCAACAGGAATAGGAACCTTCACCAGTTTACTATCCTACATATTAAACCTCTGTAGTATTGTCTCGACATACTTCCTCTGGTTTAAACAGAGATTCCTCTTTGCCTGATCTCTTTTAATTTCCATGCCCAAAATATAGTTTGCAGAACCAAGATCCTTCATGTTGAGTTTGGAGGATAATTGGGTCTTCAAATCCTAGATAATTTCTTTGTTATTTCCAACCAGCAACATATCATCCACATATAAGACCAAATAAATAACACGGTCACCAATTAATTTAAAATACACACAGTGATATGCTTTGCTTTTGGTGAAGCCAAATCCCCGTATAAATGTATAAAATTTCTTATACCACATCCTTGGTGACTGTTTTAATCCATACAGAGACTTCTTTAACTTGAATACCATTTTTTTCTTACCCTTCATCGCAAAACCTTCGGGTTGCTTTATGTAGATCTCCTCTTCCAGATCCCCTAAAGAAATGTTGTCTTCACATCCATCTATTCTACCTCCAAATCAAAAGAAGAAACAACAAATAAAAGTAATCTAATAGAAGCTACCTTGGCAACAGGAGAAAAAATATCATTAAAATCAATTCCCGACACCTAGGAATAACCTTTTATTACCAACCGAACTTTGTATTTCTCCACATTTCCTTCTGCATTTGTCTTATTTTTTAACACCCATTTGTTGCCAATGGGTTTTGTTTCAGCTGTCAACTCCACCAGATCCCAAGCCTCATTTTTGTGCAAAGATGCCATTTCATCAACCATGGCCTCTTTCCAGAGTTTTCCATCCTCTAAATCTACTACTTCCTTCACATTTTTGGGATCATCATCAGTAACAGATAAACCAAAATTTGAACAGAAAGCAGATGGACTATACATTTCCAGCTGCCTTCTTTCTCGAACTGATATTCTCACACCCGGAGTTTGTGGCTCTTTATCTTCTGTAGAGTCTGATTCTTCCTCCTTAAGCTCAAACTCTATCTTCTCAGGTTCCTTTGGTTGGAATTCATCTTTAATAACGTCTTTCACTTCTCTGAACACCACATCTCGGCTGCTCACAACCTTCCTTGTTACTAAGTTCAAAAGATTATAACCCTTTAAACCATCCTTATACCCAATAAAGATGCATTTTTCAGATTTACTATCCAACTTGGTTCTTTTCTCCTTCAGAACATGTACATATGCATCACATCCAAATACCCTTAGATGTGAAAGAGAGACCATTCTATACCTCTTATGGAATATTATCCTCCAATGCTGATGAAGATGATCTATTGACCAGGTAACATGTTGTCTCCACCACCTCTGCCCATAATTCTTGTCCTAACTCGGCACCATTGAGCATGCTTCTTGCCCTTTCCATCAACATCTTGTTCATTCTTTTTGCAACTCCATTTTGCTCAAGTGTGTATGGAGTAGTTTTCTGTCGTGCTATACAAAACTTCTTATAGAATTCTTCAAATTCCTTGCTGCAAAACTCTCCATCGTTATCTATCCTCAACACCTTTATCTTCTTCTTTGTCTGGTTTTCCACTGGTGCCTTAAATTATTTAAACCTGACAAATACTTTAGATTTCTTCTTAAGGAAATATATCCATGTATTCCTTGAGAAGTCATCTATAAATGATACATAGTACACAGACTTACGCAGTGATGGAACCTTCACAAGTCCAAACACATCATTGTGCACAATTTCTAATATATGTTTCACCCTCTTACCACCAGAGGGGAAACTCACCCAATTATGCTTCCCATATACACAATTTTCACAGAAATCAAAATCTATAGAGCTATTATTGATACCTTCTACCATACCTTTACCATGAAGTATTCGAAGGCCCTTCTCTCCAATATTTCCAAGCCTTTGATGCCACAACATCATCTTCTCTCCAAGGAACACTATATTTTTTGCTCCACTTTCAGGAGTCACATAACTATTGCACCCATCAATAATAGTGCTACCTTGCAGCTTGTACAGAGTTCCAATTTGAAATCCCCACATCAATACTAGTGCTCCCCGAACCATTTTGCAGGTATCCTTCTTGAACACTATTTTTACACCTACATCATCCAACTTGCTTATAGAAATCAGATTTCTGGCCAATGCAGGAATATGCAGAACACCTGAAAGTGTTCTACCCCTTCTACCTTGCAACTTCAACTTTACTTTTCTACGACCAACGATTCTAGCCTTCCTATCATCCTCTAGGAAGACATCATCACAATCATATTTCTCATACTTGCAGAACCACTCTCTATGGGGAGTGAAGTGAAAGGATGCACCTAAGTCTATCAACCATGCCTCATGATCTACATGTGTACTTGAAGAAGCCAAGTACACATCCCCACCTTCATCTGAGGTGGTTTTCACCTCTGCAAAAGGAGCATCATCAAATCCCTTTCCTTTGTTAGGAGCTTTATATTTACAATCCCTTTTGTAGTGCCCTTCCTTTCCGCATTTCCAGCACACCACCTTTACAGGTTTTCCTGGAGTTTTAGATCTCCCTCTACATTTAGATCTCCCACTCGATGACTTATTTTTGTTTCTGTTCTGGGACTGTCCTCATACAAACAAGGCATCACCATTCTATATCTCCATATTTTTCCATCTCATCTCCTCCATCAACAAGGATGAGACTATTTCATCAAACTGCAAGGTAGTTGCATTGCTACCTATTGCAATAACCAGACTATCCCACGAATTGTGTAGAGAACACAGCAAATTGATGCACTTATCTTCATCTGAAATTTTAATATCAACAGATAATAACTGACTTACCACAATATTAAATGCATTCAGATGTTCTGTCACCGAGTCTCCATCTTTCATCCTCAGGTTATACAATTTTTTCCATAGGAATAGTTTATTCACCAGAGACTTAGATTGGTACAACCTCCCTAACTTGTCCCACAAAGCCTTCGCCGTAGCTTCCTGTGATACATTCAGCAATATTGAATCTGAGACACACAATCGTATTGTGCTCTTATCCTTTCGATCCAACTTCTTCCATTCTTCATCGAACACTCCCGTTGGTTTAGTACCTGGATCTACCGTGACCCACTGATATTTATCCACCAACAGATCCTCCATCTTGAGTTTCCATAACTCAAAACCCTGACCATTAAATTTCTCGATCTCTATCTTTCCACTACTCACCATCTTCTTTCACCACTAGAATCGATCCCACAGATCTCCCACATAACAGGGTCTACCATAGGCCCGAGCGAAACCCCTCAGCAACAAAGGCATCCCCTTGAAGCCAAAATAGCTTTGATACCAAATGTAGGTTTTAACCCTGTATAGAAATTACCTGCATACGAATTCTAAAACACAGAAAAATAAAAAAATGTAAGAGCATAACGCATAAAACACATATACACAGAGATCTTCCCCTAGATCCCAAAACCAGGACTACCAGCCTGATTTTTCATTATGTTCCTTTCAATGTTACAATACATATTTATACATGCCGAAGCATCCAATACCATGGACCGAAAAGCATCACATCCAAAATCATGTGCGAAAATCATGCACAAAACCATAGGTAGGTCTGCCCAACCTAATATAGGGTCCAAAAACAAAATTTTCTGAGGCACTACGATGGACCTCATAGAGGGGGGGCTACCTGCACCCCTCAAACCCCCTGTAACCCCCCCGCTACACAATTAGCGCAACGAAGGGGGAGGCTCTACCCCCCCTCTAACCCCCCGGTTAACTACGTGGGCTCGTCGTGGAAAGAATATAACACAACCCAACATTCTCCCACTTGTTTTTTTTCTTTCCACAAGGGGCCACAAGGGAGCTTAGTCATTTATCTAGCCTTGCAATTCCCATTGTTTCTCTACACCAAGAGAAATTATGAGAGCTCACAGATTTTGTCAATGCATCTGTAGTATTCTTCAGAGTATCCACCTTTACAAGCAACACCTTTTTGTCTTCTATCATATCCCTCACAAAGTGATACTAAACATCAATGTGCTTTGTCTTTGAATAATATGCAGGGTTCTTTGCAAAGAAAATTGCACTTTGGTAGTCATAGTCTATCCTTATAGCTCCTTGTACTAACCCCATACTTGAACACAATCTCTACAACCAAACTGCCTCCTTTCTTGCATGAGTGGCTGCCATGTATTTTGCCTCTATAGTTGATAGTGCCACTACAAATTGTTTCTTACTCATCCAACTGATTGCACCTGCAAATAGGTTAAACACATACCCACTTGTAGATCTTCTCTGATCCAGATCTCCATCCCATTCTGCATCAACAAGGCCACGAATATCCAACACTCTGTCCAATCTTGCTCTTCCTTGGTAGCACAAACCATAATCACTAGTGCCACACAAATACCTGAAAACCTACTTCACTGTTGTCCAATGCTCCTTCCTCGGTTTTGACATAAACCTACTCAATACTCCGCATGTGCAATGTCTGGTCTAGTATAGACCATTGCATACATCAGGCTACCGACTGCACTTTCATATGGAACATTGAGACATGTCCTCTTTCTCTTCTTGTGTCTTGGGACACTTTTTAGCAGATAACCTCACACTTACAGGAATAGGAACCATCACTGGTTTACTATCCTACATATTAAACCTCTACAGTATTGTCCCAACATGCTTCCTCTAGTTTAGCCAGAGCTTCCTCTTTTCCCAGTCTCTTTTAATTTCCATGCCCAAAATATAGTTCGTAGCACCAAGATCTTTCATGTTGAATTTGGAGGACAATTGGGTCTTTAAATCCTTGATAATTTCTTTGTCATTTCAAACCAGTAACATATCATCCACATACAAAACCAGATAAATAACACGGTCACCAATATATGTTTCACCCTCTTACCATTAGAGGGGAAACTCACCCGATTCTGCTTCCCATAAACACTATTTTCACAGAAATCAAAATCCAGAGAGCTATTATTGATACCTTCTACCATACCTTTACCATGAAGTATTCGAAGGCCCTTCTCTCCAATATGTCCAAGCCTTTGATGCCACAACATCGTATTCTCTCCAAGGACCACTAGATTCTCTGCTCCACTTTCAGGAGCCACATAACTATTACACCCGTCAATAACAGTGCTACCTTGCAGCTTGCACAGAGTTCCATTTTGAAATCCCCACATCAATACTAGTGCTCCTCGAACCATTTTGCAGGTATCCTTCTCGAACACTGTTTTTACACCTACATCATCCAAATTGCTTACAAAAATCAAATTTCTGGTCAATGCAGGAATATGCAGAATACCCGAAAGTGTTCTAACCCTTCCACCTTGCAACTTCAACTTTACTTTTCCATGACCAATGATTTTAGCCTTCCTGTCATCCCCTAAGAAGACATCACTACAATCATATTTCTCATACTTGCAGAACCACTCTCTATGGGGAGTGAAGTGAAAGGATGCACCTGAGTCAATCAACCATGCCTTATGATCTACATGTGTACTTGAAGAAGCCAAGTACACATCCCCACATTCATCTGAGGTGGTTTCCGCCTCTGCAGAAGGAGCATCATCAGATCCCTTTCCTTTGTTAGGAGCTTTAGATTTATGGTCTCTTTTGTAGTGCCCTTCCTTTCCGCATTTCGAGCACACCACCTTTATAGGTTTTCCTGGATGTTTAGATCTCCCTCTAGACTTAGATCTCCCACTCGATGACTTATTTTTGTTTCTGTTCTGGGACCATCCTCATATAGACAAGGAATCACCATTCTGGATCTCCATATTTTTCCATCTCATCTCCTCCATCAACAAGGATGAGACTATTCCATCAAATTGCAAGGTAGTTGTGTTGCTACCTATTACAATAACTAGACTATCCCATGAATCTGGTAGAGAACACAACAAACTGATGCACTTATCTTCATCTGAAATTTTAATATCAACAGATAATAATTGACTTACCACAATATTAAATGCATTCAGATGTTCTATCACCAAATCTCCATCTTTCATCCTTAGTTTATACAACTTTTTCTGTAGGAATAGTTTATTCACTAGAGACTTAGATTGGTACAATGTCCCTAACTTGTCCCACAAAGCCTTCGCTGTAGCTTCCCCTAATACATTCAACAATACTGAATCTGAGACAAACAATCGTATTGTTCTGTTTTCCTTCTGATCCAACTTCTTCCATTCTTCATCGGACACTCCCGTTGGTTTAATACCTGGACCTACCATGACCCACTAATCTTTATCCACCAACATATCCTCCATCTTGAGTTTCCATAACTCAAAACTCTAACCATTAAATTTCTCAATCTCTATCTTTCCACTTCTCACCATCTTCTTTCACCACCAGAATCAATCCTGCAGATCTCCCACTGAACAGGGTCTACCACAGGCCCAAGCGAAACCCCTCAGCAGCAAAGGCATCCCCTTGAAGCCAAAATAGATCTGATACCAATTGTAGGTTTTAACATCATACAAAATTACCTGCATACGAATTCTAAATCACATAAAAATAAAAAATGTAAGAGCATAACACATAAAACACATATACACAGAGATTTTCCCCTAGATCTGAAAACCAGGACTACCAGCTTGATTTTTCATTATGTTCCTTTCAATGTTACAATACATATTTATACATGTTGAAGCATCCAATACCATGGACCGAAAACCATCGCGTCCAAAATCATGTGTGAAAATCATGCACAAAACCATAGGTAGGTCTGCCCAACCTAAGATAGGGTTCAAAAACAAAATTTTCCGAGACGCTACCCTAAACCCCATGGGGGGGGGGGGGGGCTACCTACACCTCTCAAAACCCCTATGACCCCCCCACTACTCAATCAACACAACGAAGGGGGAGGCTTCGCCTCCCCTCTAACCCCCCGGTTAACTACGTTGGATAGTCGTGGAAAGAATATAACACAACCCAACATTCTCCCACTTGTTGTTTTCATTCCACAAGGGGCCACAAGAAAGCTTAGTCATTTATCCAGCCTTGCAATGCCCATTGTTTCTCTACACCAAGGGAAATTCTTAGAGCTCACAGATTTTGTCAATGCATCTGCAGTATTATTTAAAGTGTCCACCTTTACTAGTAACACCTTTTTGTCTTCTATCATATCCCTAAAAAAGTGATACTGAACATCAATGTGCTTTGTCTTTGAATAATATGTAGGGTTCTTTGCCAAGAAAATTGCACTTTGGCTATCACAGTCTATCCTTATAGCTCCTTGTACTAACCCCATACTTGAAAACAATCTCTACAACCAAACTACTTCCTTTCTTGCATGTGTGGCTACCATGTATTCTGCCTCTGTAGTTGATAGTGCCACCACAGATTGTTTCTTACTCATCCAACTGACTGCACCTCCAAATAGGTTAAACACATACCCACTTGTAGATATTCTCTGATCCAGATCTCCATCCCAGTCTGCATCAACAAATCCACGAATATCCAACACTTTGTCCAATATTTCTCTTCCTTGGTAGCACAAACCATAATCACTAGTGCCACACAAAGACCTAAAAAGCCACTTCACTATTGTCCAGTGCTCCTTCCCTAGTTTTGACATAAACCTGCTCAATACTCCCATTGTATGTGTAATGTCTGGTCTAGTATAGACCACTGCATACATAGCGCTACCGACTGCACTTGCATATGGAACACGAGACATGTCCTCTTCCTCTTCTTGTGTCTTGGGACACTGTTTAGCAGATAACCTCACACCTACAAGAATAGGAACCTTCACTGGTTTACTATCCTACATATTAAACATCTGCAGTATTGTCTCGACATGCTTCCTCTGGTTTAACCAGAGCTTCCTCTTTTCCCGATCTATTTTAATTTTCATGCACAAAATATAGTTTGTAGCAACAAGATCTTTCATGTCGTGTTTGGAGGAAAATTGGGTCTTTAAATCTTGGATAATTTCTTTGTCATTTCCAACTAGGAACATATCATCCACATACAAGACCAGATAAATAACATGGTCACCAAGTAATTTGAAACACACATAGTGATCTGCTTTGCTTGTGGTGAAGCCAAGTCCCCGTATAAATGTATCAAATTTTTGATACCACATCCTTGGTGATTGTTTTAACCCATACAAAGACTTCTTTAACTTGCATACCATTTCTTTCTTACCCTTATCTTCTTCCTCCTCTTCTAGCCATAAAGGCAAGTCATGTTCTAGAGATGGCTGAGTAGGAGGTATAATACTAACTTCTTGGACATATTTTTTTATAGCCATATTTCCAGCCCTGCAGCTAATGTAGGCATCGACAGTGGCTAGTCAAGGCCTCCCAAGGATGAGATGGTAACTAGTAAGCTTGGTCTTATGATGCAGAGCTAGGCAATCTGAAGGGTATTCCAAAGAGTCAATGGAAACCATCACATCCTCCACAATCCCCTCGGGGGTCACTGTGGAGCGGTCTGCAAGTTGCAGGATTGTTGTGGTCTTTCTCAATGAACCCTGAAGGTTGAGCTTGAGCATGGTGTCCTTGGTCATCACATTAATGGCAACCCCAAGATCAATCAAAGTATGGGGGACAATGGTGCCATTGATGTGCACATCTACTACAGGGCTTCCAGGGTCCAAATACTTTGGACAGATTGCTTGCCCCAACATTAAGTTGGACAATTGTCCAATGACATTAGTGGTAGGGGCATCTCTTCTTCGCCTCCCTAGATGCTTGAAGAACTTCTCCTTAATCAACTTGTTGTAAATAAGTACATCTTTTATAGCTTGGAGAAGTGGAATTTTGACACAGATTTTTCAATTCTCCCAGAAGTTCAGTGTCTTCTGGGGTAGGCTGGAGTGGTTGGGTTAATTTCTCTGGAAAGGGTGGTGGATTTAATTTAGGCAAGCTTTCCTCTCTTTCTTTCTCAACCTCCCTAGGTGGAGGTAGAGTTTGGTTTTCTAGGAGTACTCTCCCAAATATCAGGTTGATTTCTTAAATTTCCATAGCATAAGCAAGACATGATGTCTCTCCACTGTATACTTGTTGTGCCTATCTGTTGTTCAGGTTCGAGTTTGGCTGGACATGCATCTAGGGTATTTAAGGTGGAGCAGGGTGTAAAAGTTTTTGTTGATCAGGTGGTGGAGGCAATAAAGCTGCATCATTGTTGTATGGGGGCCTCCACCCTTGGGGCGGAGCATTCCACTGAGGCTGTGGCAGAGCATTTGGTTGAAATGACTCGCTGGTTGGTTGGGAATGATATTGAGGTGCAAAGGACCAAGGAGTAGGTGTAGACTAGGAAGGTTGAGTAGGGGGGCCCTAAGAGGGAATGAATGTGGTCTGGTTGGGGTTGTAATATATGTGGTATGACCCTTGCATGCCCTGCTGGTATGGTCTAGGCCCATGGGGTCTCCTTTGATTTATGTAGTAAAGCTGTTCAGTCATCCCTTCAGCTCCTTGACATACAACTTTTAGTCCAGGTAAAGAAGTCCACCTATCTGTGGAGTGGTTTTCTTCACAGACTGAGCATATTTCAATTGAATTCAATGGACATTCATTCCTAAGGTGACTCCTTGTGCATCTAGGGCAGAAAATGGCCAAGGCTCTAACTGCTTCCTCATGTTTTCCCTTAATGTGCATAGTGTCCATCTGCAGTGCAAGGGTTTGCAGCATCTCACTCTTGAAATCCTCCAACACGTTTCGAATTTCACCCTTGATGAATGTATTGGAAGAGGATGGGCTGGCCATAAGTTGACTACCCCTTCCCTTTTACCTAGCTGCCCTAGAGTGGTTTCTAAAGACAATCTTGATATCCTCATAGGGTAATTGGTAGATGTCCCCTCCTACTAACAAGTTTAGGGTATCTAAAAGATCTTCCCTTACTCCTCTAAGTAGGACTAGCTTCAATGAATGTGCACTTGGCCCTTTTGTAGCTAAGATGGAATCTTTCTTCATAATCCTCTAGGGATTCATCATGCCTTAAGGTAATCCTAAAAAATTCTATTTAGTGTCTTTAGACCTACAATAGTCTCGATACTCGTTTTTGAATGATTTCTACATATAAGCCCAAGTTTTGATGCTATCCTGAGGTAAACCCATGAACCAACGCAAAGCTACATCCTTGAGAGTAGATGGGAATAGTTTCAACTTCTGCTAATCATTGGTGTAGTCATAGGTTCTGTATATGACAAAAAGTGCAAACAAGAAAGTGTCTGGATCTTTTGAGGTCAGATCATGGAAATGAGGAAGGGCAGAGGGGCTTATATTATTCATCTTAGTATCCCCATTGGTTTCCCTGATGGTGAAGCTACCCTCAACTCTTTCTCTATTTCCTCTGTCATTTCTATTTTCAGCCATTGGGTCAGTAGGAATGGGTTCTTCTTCTTCTTCTTTCCCTGTAGGCTCTTCAAATATTTCTGGTTGCTCACCTAAGGGTTCCTCTAGTTCATAGCCACTGAAGAAGAGGGAAGGTTGGTTGTTTGAAGCAGTGGGGGTGTTTGGAAAAAATTTCCCTAAGTTATCCCTATTCCTACGAGGCATGAAAAAAAATGTTTTCTTTTGTTTTGTGTTGTGCTTTTTTTCAAACTTTTAAAATGATTGCAGAATCAAAATTGCAGACTAAATGAAAACTAACTGGTTGAATGAAAATTAACTACTTGAATGAGATCTTACTTGTAGAATGGAAAGGAAAGAAAAGAATGCATAATGGAAAAGAAGGCAAACTAAATTACTCTTGCAGAAATGAAACTAATAGCAGAATATCAGAAACAAGAAACACAAGAAAGAAAGTAGTAATCACATATTACTCAAACACCTCCCTGGCAATGGCGCCAAAAAGTGATGAGCACTAGTATTGCAGCAATAATGTTGCAACTCCTGGGGCTACCAACTTTACTTTATCAACCCGGGGTTCGTACAAACTTTGAGGTGACAGTGTTGTGTATACAAGTAAAAGTGATGGTTCTACCCTTTGTCACTATTCAGATGGTGATAGATCACTAGGGTTTTACAAGCCAGACTTCTATGGATACAGAAGAAGCTTGATTACTGATGAGGAAAACATAAATCTACTCTAAGAGAAAGCTTGTCTACTGCAGCAAGGAAAAAGACTGAAATCAAATGGTAAAATCACAACATTTTCTAACTAATTGCTAAGAGAATATGCTTCAAAAAGAATGTTAAGTTAACATGTATGCAATCCAATTCTCCGAAGCATGTAAACTCAAAACATCAAACATTCTACTTCTATTCATGTAAATGACTAAAATAAATCTATTTTTTTCTTTTTGTCTTTTTTTAATGGAAAAATGTGAAAACTAATCTCTTTTGGTGATGTGGCAAGTGGCTTAGGGACGCTGGTGGCTGGTTAGAAGGTTGGGGAGACCATTAGGTGATCGTTTTTGGCTTCCTAGAGACTTTTCCCTCAATTTAGCCTCAAAACAGGCCACTACACGAAAACCTGCAGGATGTCCTAAAAACCTACAGGATTCCCTGTATTTCTATAGGATATAACCAAGAGAAAAATGATGGGTGTGGAAGGCGATGGAAGGCTTAGGGAAGGTTGTTGGGGAATGGAATGAGGTAAGGAAATACCTAGGATCACTCATAACTCAAAACCAAGGTTGGATTTTCTCAACAAGCTTGGAGAAGTTTCCTTGTAAAATGATGAAATTGGTGAGGGTCTTAGTGAAAGAAAGGAATGATCATGGATGGATGAATATGGAAGGAGGTCTCTGAATTTGAGATTTCTTTGTACTTCTGAAACACCTGCACTACATCAAAAATTTAAATTTGCGTAAAAATCATGTAAACAAGAAGAATTTCAATGAGCTAGGAACACGTAGTTTTAATGAGCTAGCTATCTATTTCATGCATGAGGAAAACTTGCAAAAAAATGGAATCTTTGATGAGATTTAATGCAAGATTGAAGATGGAAAAAATGGGAACTAAATCCTACTCTTGTAAACTGATCAAATGCTAGCCTAAGTACAGAAAACCCTAAATTCTATGAGAAAGTAGAATTATGTCTTTTTGGGGCTGCATAGGATTTCTTTCCTCAAATCATGATCCCTGAAGGAAGAAGTGAGGCCAAATCACATATTGAAAGATTTTTGATGTTTATTTATCTCTTCTAAACTACTACTGAAGTAAAACACAAATGGAAGGAAACTAATAAGAAAACTAATCAAATCTACACTACTTGCAATGAAATATTTATAAGGACAATTCAACCATGAATCTATGAAATCAATCTAAGAATACATGCAAGAAGAGGAGCCTTTTCTACTAGGGTTGAGCCCTAACCCAAGAGCTTCATCCCTCTAAGTTAACTCAATGATGGATCAAGGAAAAGCCCATTCTCATTATCAAAACAGAAAATTACATAGCAATGTCTTCCACAAGTCTTGAGATCGAAAATCACTAGTGTTTTTGCAACAAAAATTCAAATCTTAATGAAGCTCTAGGCCTCTTTATTTATACAACTGAAGTTTCCAACGACTTCCTTAAATATAGGGAGGCTCGGCTCCCAAAATTGAGATAAACCAACTCTTTGACTATCACTTTCTCGACTACCTTTTGATCTTCATCACTTGGTTGCTTGTACTCCTAGCTAGTGTGATTGATGGAGGAATATTCGAATGAGGGAGGAGTAAATGAGGAGGATTTACCTCCTACAATCTCTTCCTTGTCCCATTTAAGTTTCAGCCCTTAATTTTTCCAAAATTCCCTAATTTTCTCTCACAAACCTACATTCAATACATATTAGTCCACCACGTAGAATATCTCACTTTGACTCATCTCATTAAACAAAATATAATCAAAATATGTAATAAATTGTGAGAATATTTGGTTTGACTAAGCTAGGAGGTGAATTAAGGTCCATTTATTTACCCAATGATGAGGCTCATCATGTTTTACTAATCTAGACTGACTTTGCGTATGTGACTGTTATGCATGAATGATAATTATTTATGAGTTTATAATGTGAACATGTTAGCTAGTTATTGTTATTGATATCATGACCCTATTTTATGGTGAAGTTGATATGTTGTGAAGATATATTATGCTAATATAGCCTTATTGTGCATATAAGATAGCGTCCCCTAAGATACATTGAGGTATGAGCTTGCTTATGTCATCTAATTTGTGCTTGAATGTTTGATTATGTCGTATATTTGGTGTTTGAGATTTTGTGTCTATTATGTCATCTAGTTGATTAATTTAGCATGGTATGTTTGCAAGTAGGTTGAACGTTCGATGAATTTCATAATATGAGTATGTGTTCAAACGATCTTCTTTTAAGATGATTGTACTGACACATATGTGTTGAGATAGTTGATATGTACTTGAGTGTAAGTGGGTGATAGTTGTAGCATTATGTATAATGACTATGAGTTGATTACGGATTATGACAGGATAGTTAGTCTTGGTAAAGGTTGATTTCAAATTGATAGATGTGATTGTCTTGATGTTTGTAACAGGAGGTTGACATTTGTGAGTAGTTGCAGGGAAACATGCATGGTATTAGTGTGATAAGGTAACAATTGATGTGTTTATATAACTAACAGATGGGTGATGTGACAATACATAGTAAGTCTCAATTGCATCAAGGTAAAATGGTAAAAGAAAGGAATTGGGAAATAATTCCTTTGGCTATTTTTGGAAACCCTAATTCCAAATGAATGAGTTCTTTACATACAGGAAGTCTTATTGACCCTGATTTGTATGAAATCATGTAGATATGTGTTGTATTCATGGACATGTACCTGACATGGATATTACCTAGTCTCTAGTTACAGGCAGATCTGTCAAGGGAATTGGAGTCCCTTGAGAGATGGTGTGGATGTGTTCAGTGGCAAGGCATCATGATTGGCACAACAAGATAAGGTAACTAGTGTATTGTTATGTTTATTTAAGCACTGACAATTATGTGTTTATGGAAGTGTGATGCAAGGGATTGCATGGAAAAGGAGATTTACATGAAATATTCAAGAAGGCTTGGGTTGAGCTTTCCCAGGGAACCATGGGAATTGAGTCATGGTGTCTATTGTCAGTCTTATGCTTTTGGTATTTTGGTGAATTGTTGTGCTTGATTGTGGTTTTGTTTGCGTCTTGTGCATGACCATGCCACTTTGTTTGTAGTATCATGTTGTTATTGGTTTTCATGGTTTTCTCCTTCTTTGATTCTTGGTATTTCCTTTTATGTTTCAATAGTCTTGGTTATTGGTTGGAAAAAGAGGAAAATTAGTAGAGCTCAAGGAGAGATGAATCAAATCCAACAGGTAAGGTAAGACTTGGATGAATCCAGTGCATGTATAAGGGTAGTTGAAGGAAAGAGTATGATAGATAGTTGGATTGGTTGGGTCCATTAGTGTAAATGGATGTTGGTAGGACAGTCATGGTAAAGGTAATCAAGAAATGTAAAGTGAATGGATTTGAGGTGTCATATGCCTTGGCTATGTTGGGAACTATTGTTCTCAATGTTGCACATGTGTTGCATGCATAAAAGGAGTTATCCTAACCTTGACCTTATGATATCTAGTAATTACGTTGTGATCATGATTATGCTGATATCTATATGTGTATACATGTATGTATCTATGTATGTCATTGAATAACTAGATCATTATTATTTTATGTTGATGTTTATATGTATATATGTGTATGTATGCATATTGTTGTCTGATAGGATCTTGATTGTTTATGCTAATATTTATATATATGTATGTATCTATGCCACTATTTAATAGGGTCATCAAGAATTTTTCTTGTGGAGGAATGATTGTTTATGTAAGTGAATGACATGAAGAGGTTCGTGGTCTTATGATGAATCAAGTGGAAGAGTAGTCATGACAAATGTATGAGGTCAATATCATGTGGATATGAATTGATATTTCATTCTTGTATTATGCCTATGTTTATGTTATGATAGGTAATGCTGAAGCATACATCAATAGAATGAAAAATGTGCTTTGCGTCATGCTAAGATAAGCATGGATGGTGGAGAGACACTGAAAGCAAGGTTTCTTGATAGGGAAAGTGTGGTTTTGGATGTGTGGTACTACTGTTGTGCATATGTCATGTATGTTTTACATGTTTCATCTGTGATGTGTGTGCATGGGGTGTTTTGTACATATAGTGTGTGTACATGTTGTTTATGCAATGTTATGTACAAGGGGGTACATATAGTGTTTCATACATGTCGCACATATTATACTGTGCACATGATGGACATGTGGTGATGTTTGCATATGTTGCTCTACACATGTTGGATATAAAGTTCTTTGTACAAATGATGCTATGTACATGTTGGATATGTAGTGCTATGTACATATGGTGTTTCATGCATGTTGTACATGTGGTGCTATGTACATATGTTGTGTGCATGATTGTGCAAGTGGTGCTATGTGCATTGGTGTTGTGTACATGTTGTAAATGTGGTGTTCTGTATATGTCGTGCATGTGGTGTTGTCTACAGATCGTGTCATGTACATGTTGTGCATGAGGTACCGTCTACATGTGGTATTGTGAACACATTGTACATGTGGTGTAGTCTACATGTGGCATTGTGTGCACATTGTGTAGGTGGTGTTGTGTACATGTGATGTTGTGCACATGTTGTGCACATGTTGTGCATGTGGTGCTTTGTACATGAGGTACTATGTACATGTTGTACATATGGTACTGGTGTACATGTGCTATTGTGTATATGTCGTACATGTTGTGTTGCGGGAAAGCAATACTATGTATGTGCATTGTGTAGTTGTGGTATCATGACATGTGTATTTGTTGTGTGGTACTCTGTGTATGTACATTGATTGTGTGGCATTGTACATCAAGTATAGATGTATGGTGTTGCATGATACACCAGGTGTAGGTGTATGTATGTGTTATGTTTTACACTGGGTATAGGTTTATGAGTTGTATTTCAGGTGTAGGTGCATGTATTGCATGGTATTTTATGTCGTGTGTGGTTGTATGTATGTGATTTACGCTATGTGTATGTGTACATGGTTGAAGAGAAGTAACTGGGTGTTTGTCAGGTGTGGCAACCAATCCAGTGTGCGTACGGAATAAAGACAAAGGTAGAAGCTAATGATGTATTAAAGGATAAGTATCAATATTTTATTTTAACTTTATTGTGCATGTGGTTTATGATTCTGGTCTATGATGACTACATGTGATTTATGATTATGTTCTATGATGACTACATGTGATCTACAATTCTGGTTTATGATGGTTACATGTGATGTATGATGTTGATCTATGATAGTTGAGTTTTGAGCTAACCTGACGTGACATGTTTATACATGATGATTTGGTCAAAGATGCTAGTTTGACTTGTTGTGACAAGAAGCAAAGAGAATTGAAAGTGTACCTTATTGACGGGCCACCAATCAAGTATGATTTGAGTTTATCTCAATTTATTTTGAATCTGATGGGAATTATGTGCTTGGTACAAGAAATCATTAACATGCCCAGTTAGGTGGTTGGAAATGACTACAAGAATTAGCAACAAAAACAAAAGGAATTGAAACATGCAATAGTATGTTGGGAAAAAATTTAGGAGCAGGGCCATTGTGGGACACTGGTACCCAACAGTGTCCATTGATTTCCATGAGCATGCTATGATTCGTATGATGGTTTCAAGGTAGGGATATGCCTTGGTTTTTGTATCTTTCGATGTGAGCAAGCCTTGCCAAGGGATGGACTACCCAAGATGGGGGTGCCAATGGAACTTGGAAGGTGTGTGACTACATGGAAGGGGGTGACCAAATTTCCCAAGGGACTATGTAGTAGAGAACGGAAGGCCAGGGATATATTTATTTTGGTCATTAGAATTACCAGATGGAATCAAATTCATATTGGGAGTGCGCCCTGGAACAATGAGTCAGTGACTATTCACTGAAAGGACAAGTGAGGCTGGATTATAGCACTGGACATTGGATGCAAATTTGACTCTGACATTGGATTATGGACTTCCTGGGAAGGAGGTGAATCTTGGTATTAATTTGAGTGTGGAGGTCTGAGCCTCTAGATTCCCTTGTTTTGGATGAAGGCATTGTATCCTTTTATTTGTTGTTTGAGAAAATGTGCATATGTGTATATGTGTGTATTATTGTAAATATTGTAATGAGTTGGATTTATAAAGCTCCATAGGCAGCATGATTATTTGTTAGGTGAACCAAATGTGTATGTGTGTATATGCGATTATTATTGTAAATATGGTAATGATTTGTATTATAAAGCTCCAGTAAACCATATATTTGTCATGTTTTGGCAGTTGGTCATTGTAAATACTGCAATGAGCTAGGTTATAAAGCTCCATGGGAAGTATGTTTTGTTTTCAGCAGTCTTGTTGGTTATAACTGTCATTAAACACCTAGGACGGTGTTCCCGCAAGGGGCAAGGTTTTGTAAGAGCCCTGGTTAAAAATTCATGTAAAAATATATAAGACCACAGTCATGGGACACATATTCCAAGATGAATGGTGGGAAAAACATCCAAGTGGATGTTCATTCGGTTATTATAGATAAAGGAAATTGGAAAAGGCAATGGCAAAGGCTTTGGAAAGACATGAGGCATTTATTAGCATTTTTTTTAATGAAACTAATGAAAATTAGGAGTAAAGGAAGATGAAAGGTCACAGGTTGCATGTGAGGAGGAAAATGAAGGAAAATAATGGAAATTTAAGGAAAATAAAGGCCTCATTAATAAAAATGCTTTTAAGGATCAGTGTGTAGGCTTAGTCAGTGTAATATTTTGACTGGTTTTGGTGGAGCTCCTTTCTATTCTCTCTGTCTCTCATACTATTGCACACTTGGATTTTTCTTTGAGAACTATTGGAGAGTGTGGCATACTTAGAGTTTTGGAGTGAGAAAGCAAATGAAAAGTAGGAAAGCATAAGAGGACATTGGGATCAAAAACTACAATGGGTTTTTCTTGTAGGTACCAAGTTGCGTGTATGTTTTCTTCACTAGTTTTGGCATGTGTGGCACATGCATGTGGTTTCTTGGTCATGATCTGTCATTGGCATGGAGGATTGCTTGGATTGAAAATAGATTTTCCTAGCCTTGTCATTTCCTGGATAGCCATGGTGTTGTTAGTTCATTTCTTTATTTTAGGTTTGGTTCTTGTGTTTCCTTTAGCTTGGGTTGAGTTATTAGTTCCTGGAGCCTTGGTTGGACAAACACTTTGGAGCCCTATAACAACTTGGGTTTAGTTATTAGTCCTAGAGTCTTGGTTGGACAAACGATCTAGAGCCTTTGGTGGGTTGAGTTACTAGTTTTGGATCCTTGGTTGGACAAACACTTTAGAGCCTGGTAGCAACTATGGGTTGAGTTACTAGTCATAGAGCCTTGGTTGGATAAAAATCTAGATGGCTTGGGTAGAGACCACTATGATGATGGTTTTGTGATGTTCAACCATGAGGTGGAATCATTATTTGATGGGTTGAGGTGGTTTGGCCTCTAGAAGCCCTAGATGGTTTTGTTTGATGTGTTTTATGAGATCCCACATTCATGCTTGGAATATGGCACGGGGGTGAATGGATGAAGAGAGATTTGGATCAATCATTCTATAGTTAGGTGGAACATGGTAGTCACATACCCGGTTAGCCTTGTTGAAATGTGCAACAAGAATATTTCAATTTTAATTTATTCTTGAATTAAAATTGAGAATTGAAATTCGAATTTAGTCTCACCAGCTATTTGAAAAATAACTAATTAATTCATCTTGAGTTAATTAGTTGGAGAAATTCAAACATGAAGTCTTTGTGAAGACATGCAACAGTTATCCCTTTGATTGAGGATGTTATCCCTTAATTAAGGAGATAAGGATGAGTTATAATTGAGTTGTAATTAGTTAGCTTAGTTAACTGAGTTAAGTCCAGTTAAATTAGTTCCAAACAGTTGGAGGAACTAATTGTGAGTTCAGTTAGTCAATGCATGCATGCATGCAACTAGAGTTCTCCAGATAATTGAATATTCTCTCATAAATAACTCATGCATGTTAGTTTATACAAAGGCCTAGTTGAGATTAAAGGTAGGGACAGTGTACTATCAGTTGCAAGAATTTTCCTATAAGAAAATATCTTACATGCAAAAATAATTCATTCCTTGAGATTTGCGTAGTTTTACAGTGTATTGGAGAAGTATGTGAGATCAGTGTCACAAAAGGTTACAGTGGGAGCACCCAGGGAAATCTGCGCAAGGAAATAGGAGGCGTGGAGGACAAAGGGAAAGGCATATGAGTTGTTTGGTCTGTCTATGAGCAGTGAGGGCTTGTACTAAGAGTTGGATAATTGTGTGAGAGCTAAAGCTGTGTGTAATCTCTAAGATATTCCCATTGTATGATGATACACATAGCAGGGTTTTTTAGCTGAGGCTTTCCCCAGAGTATTCTTCTGTGTTTCATGTGCGATCGATTCTTCTTCTCTATTATATGTGTTCTATTTGATCTTGCTCAAATTGATTAAGCTTCCACAAGTTTGATTGTAGAAGTGTATCAAGTATTTTGCTTTAGTACATTGCATAATCAGATTAATCTACAGCGAGAATTTCTACATGGTATTGGAGCAAAGGTGATCAGAGCTGTGAACAACATATTGAGAAGGGATAAGTTTGAAGTTTGAAGTTTTTGATTGCAGGTACAAAATCGATTTTTATTACACCTCAAAATTCATCAATGGCGTTCAATGGCTTGAGACTCAAGTATGCCCTGGATGGCAGCTCGAATTACATAGCATGGAAGGATCGCATGTAAGTGGTATTAGAAGACAATAGTTTGAAGGATTTCATTGATCAAGAAATCCCCAAGCAAGCTGCAACTAATGCCCAGGAATTGGCTGAATGGAAGAAGCATGCGGCGAAAGCGAGAAGGATTCTTCTGGAGGGAGTTTGAGACCATATTTTCTCAAGTCTCCATGGGAAGGAGAATTCATATTCAATGTGGAAGACATTGAAGGACCTATATTAGAATAGTAGCGACTAGAGGAAGCTGGAGCTCAAGGATAAGCTTCAGGAAATCAATTTGGAAAAGGGCGACAATATTTATACATATCTAGACAAGCTCACCACTTGCAGAGATGAGCTTGGTAGTGCAGGGATAATGATAGCCGATGATGATATGGTGAGCCCTACTCTCCTCGGTCTTCCAAAGAGCTGGAATAGCTACCAGGACTCAGTGAATGGAAGATAGAAACTGCCAGATTGGGAATGACTATGGTCGAATATGATCCAAGAGGAGATCAAGAGGAGCACCAGAGATGGTTCTTCATCTAAGCATGATGATGAAGAAAATCTAGCCTAGCAAGTAAGGCGAGGAAAGGGAAAAGGAAGGCTTCCCATTCCAAATCGAGTTCTTCTCATGGTGGGAAGAAGATTGACAAATCTAAAGTGAGATGCTTTAATTTTCATGAGGTAGGTCATTATGCAACTAATTTCCCGTTGAAGAAATCCAAGAAGGGATACTCGAAAGGATCAGAAGGTGAGGCATTAGCCTCACAGTTCGAATTGGATTTTACCCTCATCACATGTACGGTTTCATTGATGGTTGGGTGTGTTTGGTATCTGGATAGTGAAGCCTCTTTCCACATGACCAAAGACAAAAGTTTATTTAGTACCTTGGAGAAGAAAGACCTCCAGATGTGCATAGAGATGGTTGATGATGGAAAGTACCGTGTTTCAGGTGAAGGTACAGTTGTTTTTCAAAGGGAGCATGGAACTCCTCTCACCCTAGCTGGTGTAAAGTATGTGCTTGGACTGATGAAGAACTTGGTCTCGGTAGCAATGTTGGAAGACAAAGGCTATGATGTAGTCTTCAGTAAAGGAAAGGCATTCCTGAGACACATAGGCACGAGTCAGACCAAGAGGATTGGGATTCGAGTGAAGAATCTCTACAAGCTGGAGGTAGATGACTGTGCTGCATTGAGTTCGAAAGTAGAGTTGGTGAAAAGCCAAGACATTGGCGAGTTATGGAACATGCGGTTGGGCCACTTGCATCATGTGGCCTTGAAGATAATGCAACATATTTCTACTGAACTTCCGAAAGGTAAACTGGAGAAAGTGGAAACATGCAAAGGTTGTACCTTGGGTAAGTATGTTAAGTCTTCCTTTCATGATAGAGACAGTCGAGCAAAAGTAATCTTGGAGTGAGTTCATACAGATGTCTGTGGACCATTCTCGGCAACATCCACCACTAAAAAAAGGTACTGTGTGATTTTTATTGATGATTTTTCTCGTAGATGTTGGATCTATTTCATGCAGAAGAAGAATCAAACCTTCTCAGAGTTTTGTGATTTCAAAGATTTTGTTGAGAAAGAGTCTGGAAATAAAATCAAAGCCTTGAAGGGAAACAATGGTGGAGAGTATGTCTCTCAAGAGTTTAAATACTTCTGTGTAGTAGAAGGAATTAAATGGGAGTTGACGACACCTCATAACCCATAGCAGAATGGGGTGGCCGAGAGGAAGAACATAATGATTGTGGGGGTAGCTTGAGTGATGCTGCATGACCAAGGCCTACCACTTCATTTTTGGGATGAGGCATGCAAAACAACAGTCTATTTGAAGAATAGAAGCCCACATCACATACTTGGGATGAAGACACCAGAGGAAGCTTCCTCTAGGAAGATACTATATGTGAGTCACTTCAGGATCTTTGGCTCATCGATTTATTGCCATGTGACCAAGGATGCCCGAAAGAAACTTGAGCCAATAGCTGAATTGGGGATACTTGTGGGGTACACTGATACACCGCACAACTATCAAGTGTACTTGCCAATGATTTGGAGGACAGTGGTTCATAAAGATCTTAAGTTCGATGAGTAAAAGACCATGTAAGTTCCCCTCGAGAGGGAGCTCCAACTATGGGCTGCAGAGGAACTTTTGGTTCCTGAGGAGGAGGAGCCTTAGACTAATGCAGAGTAGCCACATGCAGAGGTTTCAGGAGTGGAGACATCCACTCATGCAGAGTCTTCCAGAGAGGGATGGAAGCACACATGAGAAGCTGACAAATTGGTGTCAGATGCGAGAGAGAATGTGGGAGAACCATCCTCTCAGCGCAGATAGACGAGGTCACCTGATAGGTACACTGGATACATGGCCCTTTTTGTTTGGGAATGTGTTGAGACCGAGTCATCTTCCTTTGAGGAAGTAGTGAAATAACTGATTTTGGTTGATGCTATGGTGGAGGAGTATGATTCCATAGTTTGGAGTAGTGTTTAGGATGTAGTTCCAAGACTGGAGAACAAGTCAGTTGTGAGTTCCCGTTCACTTTACAAGGTAAGGCAAGCTGCTGATGGTATTTTTGAGAAACATAAGGCAAGATTTGTTGCCCATGGTTTCTCACAGGTCGATAGGATTGACTATGATGAGACTTTTTCTCCTGTTGCAAGGTACTCATCTATCAGATCGATGTCGGCACTATCAACACAGATGGGTTGGAAGATCCATCAGATGGATGTGAAGACTGCATTGCTCAATGGAAAGTTTGAGGAAGAGGTGTACATAGAGAATTCCAAAGGTTTTGAGACGTTCGATCGAGAGTCACATGTGTGCCGACTCAAAAGAGCTTTGTACAGGCTGAAGCAAGCACCTCGTGCTTGGTACACCAAGATCAAAAACTGCTTCACTGGGTTGGGCTTCATAAAGAGTGAAGTAGATGCGAACCTGTACCAAATCATGGTAGAAGGTAAGCAGTTGATCATTGTTATTTATGTCGATGATCTCATATTGACAGGTGATGATTAGTTGATCATGTATTACAAGGAGGACCTTGCAAGATAATTCAGGATGAAAGACATGGGTCTCATGCACTACTTTCTAGGCATGGAAGTGTGGCAGAAGGATGGGGAATTGTTTGTGTCTCAAGGAAAATATGCCAATGAGATACTCAAGAGATTACACATGGAGAAGTGCAAGCCCATGTAGACTCCTCTAGCAGGTAACTGGAGGAAGGAGGATGCTACTTCAGGAGAAGTATTAGAGGCTACTGTGTACAGATAGCTTGTGGGTTCACTAATGTACTTAGTGAAAACATGACCATATTTGTGTTTTGTGGTGAACCAGTTGAGTCAAGCTATGGTTCAGCCTACCAAGTTGTTTTGGAAGGCGGCAAAGCATGTATTGAGATACCTCAGAGGCACATCTCAGTATGGATTATGGTACAAATGGACAGAGGGAGTGAAGCTACAGGGCTTCACCGATGTAGATTGGGTAGGGAGTCCATTAGATCAGAAGAGCACATCAAGTTGAATTTTCAACCTTGGGTCAGTGGAAATTTCTTGGTACAACAGGAAACAGAGGTCAGTTTCACTCAGCACGGCAGAGGCAGAATACATGGCTGCAATTCAGACAGCATGTGAGGCCATCTGGATGCAGAAAATTTTAGTTGGTTTGTTTGATCAGAGGATGGATCCAACTGTGATCTATTGTGATAATCAGAGTCATATCAAACTCTCTGAGAATCCAGTGTTTCATGACAGGTCCAAGCACATCGATATCCAGTATCATCATCTTAGAGACTATGTGGCAAGGAGGATCATGTTGTTGTAGTATGTTTCGACCGAGGAGCAAGGTGTAGATATTTTGACTAAGGCATTGTCAAAATACAAATTCGAGTTCCATAGAGACAGGATCGGGGTGGCTAATAATCCCTTTCATGTTGAGAGGGAGTGTTGAAATGTGCAACAAGAATATTCCAATTTTAATTTTTCCTTGAATTAAAATTCGAATTTAGTCTCACTGGTTGTTTGAAAAATAATTCATTAATTCATCTTGAGTTAATTAGTTGGAGAAATTCAAACATGAAGTCTTTGCAAAGACATGCAAAAATTATCCCTTTGATTGAGGAAGTTATGCCTTAATTAAGGAGATAAGGATGAGTTATAATTGAGTTGTAATTAGTTATCTTAGTTAACTAAGTTAAGTCCAGTTAAATTAGTTCCAAACAATTGGAGGAACTAATTGTGAGTTTAGTTAGTCAATGAATGCATGCATGCAACAAGTGTTCTCCAGATAACTGAATATTCTCTCATAAATAACTCATGAATGTCAGTTCAAATAAAGGCCCAGTTGAGATTAAAGGCAGGGACAATGTACTATCAGTTGCAAGAATTTTCCTATAAGAAAATCTCTTTCATGCAAAAGTAATTCATTCCTTGATATTTGTGTAGTTTTACGGTGTGTTGGAGTAGTGTGTGAGATCGGTGTCACACAAGGTTATAGCTGGAGCACCCAGGGAAAACTGCGCAAGGAAATAGGAGGCTTGGAGGATAGAGGGAAAGGCATATGTGTTGTTTGGTTTGTCTATGAGCGGTGAGGGATTGTACTGAGAGCTATATATCTGTGTGAGAGCTAAAGATATGTGTAATCTTTGAGATATTTCCATTGTATGATAATATAGATAGTGGGGTTTTTTCGCTGAGGCTTTCCCTAGAGTATTCTTTTGTGTTTCATGTGTGATTGATTCTTCTTCTCTGTTATATGTGTTCTGTTTGATCTTGCTCAAATCGATTAAGCTTCCACAAGTTTGATTGTAGAAGTAGATTAAGTATTTTTCTTTAGTACGTTGCATAATCAGATTAATCTATAGTGGTAATTTCTACAAGCCTTTGCATCATTAATATGAGGTTATTTATCCTTATTATCTCATGAGTATCATACTTCTTTATATGTGGATTATATGGATATTGTTTCCTTGGTATTTCTATCATTATTCTGTTGGTTATGAATATGTATTATGACAGTGGATATGTATGTCTCCCATCAATTTTTTACTTGTATATGAATGAAAAATGTATCTATGACCTGATGGACGGAACTACAACTAAAGTAATAAGGAAACAATTTCTCCTAACGAATCTTAGATAAGTGTGATACCCCTATGCTTACATCTGTCATTTACACTTATAGATTTCATTGATGCCAAGTGTTTTCCAAAATGTCAGTCCCAATTGGGGATGGTCAGGCCTAGTCATGGAGTTAGTTTTTGGTTTATTAGTCTTGTCATCATGTGTTTAATGGATTCTAGAAGTTACAACAAGTTTTGGGTAGTGGCCCGAATTCTAGGCCTGAAAGTTCCTTAAATTCCTCAGACTCACACAGATCTTTTATAAATAGTCCCTGGATGTAGGCATGTAAGATTGTGGGAGCATCTAGATCTCTCTGGACATTGACATGCCCATAGCAAGGGAGCATATAGAGGTTTAATAATTTAAAGACTCAGTGGGACCCAGGGGCTGGTTAGCAGAAAGTTTGGGATGGTTCCAAGGGGTCCTATTGCTGATGTTGAAGGTATGTATGGTGTGATTCAATCGGCTCCACTTTCATAACATGAATTAGGAGTTCAAATCATATCATAGTAACTTATTGTCACATGTTTACCCCAGTTAGTTGATTGCTTGGGTAGATGTGGGAGGAGGGTAATACAAACATCTCTTTCGAGATACATGCCACTTGATATAAGAGTTTCATCCTTATGTTGACAGAAATTTTACTATGTGCTCATATTCTTCTTTCAGAAACTATTGAAGCGACCTCCCCACTATTGACCCAACGCCCATAGATGCAATCCACACTCGACAAACTCTATTATCATGCCTTGTGTATGATTTCTTCATGGTTATTTGCTTCTTAATTATGTTGATGGATTGGTGAAGTAATTCTTATATTATGTATTGCTCATGTTTCACATGCAAATATAAGTGTCAGCAAAAGGTCTTGCAAGTAAAGTTTTTTGTTTAAGAGCATTCACAAAATAATTTAGATCAAATGGTATCAAAGTGGTCTAACCATTTTTCTAGATATTGTAAATGTCACCATAGGCAAAGGATTGAAGTGAGAAATACTTCAAGAGTTGGAAGATATTAACCATTAAATTGAAGCAAAGAATCCAGAGATTAGAAGGATTCTATAAGATGTAGAGTAAGAGAAGTAGAAATTGTGGCTCACGTTAAAGTAGACTGTGGAGGAATAAATGGGAGAATGTTCCACTACAAAAGGAGAGTTGGCCAAAGAATATGATGAAGTATCACCAAAAAAATTGAAGTTAACAAAAACTCCTTCTTCTCATGATGTTATTTCTATTGGAAGCATTGAGATACCTATTTAAGGAATCGACATGAAACTCCTCACCAAGATGGGGTATAAAAGAGGAGGAATTAGTATTAATGGCCAAGGAATTATGAAGCCACTAGAGGTTGTAAGAAGGCCTTAATTTGTAGGATTGGGGTATATTGAAGGATAATGTCCAAAGGTAGAAAAATAAAGGGATTCCTCAAAGAAAGAATACCATATAAGATAAAAGGTGACACATCACTTTCTGAGAATGATGTCTCCAACAAGAGATCCAAGAGAAGAACATGGTACAAATATCTTTGTTGGAATTACAGCAAGGAAAGACGTACAAGGTATGGTGCAAACATGTATTCTAGAGTTCCTTTCAATTATGAGAAAACTAGAAATGATAGGAAAAATTTATGGCATAGGAAACCATGTGCATTTTGTGGTTTGAATGATCATGTTGTTACCAAGTATTGGAAAAGAATGGTAACCAGGAAGAAGCCAATACATGAAGACCCTTTCCCACATCAGGAGAAAAGGAAGGTCAAGGAAGTATGGAGAAAGAAGAAGCATTATATCCATTCTAACAAGCATGAAAATTAGAGAGCCACATGTTGGTAGCTCCATCTAAAGATGTGTCCCAGGAAGGTCCATCCATAATTGAAAGCCTTTTTAAGTAGCTTGTCCTAGCCACCATTGTAAATCACATGTTGTAAATTCTTTGTAAGAGTGATGAATGTATAACATCACTTGTATACGGAACATAGTGATATTTTGGCCATTTTAGTTGGATAAAATTGGGATATAATTGTCTTTTATGTAAATAAATGTAATCTTGACCATGAGTGTGTTATAAACTCTTGAAAAGTATGGGTCTTGTTTTGGTATTGTAAGTTTGACATGTATGGGTAGCTACAGGGTTGCATATGGATATAGGTGTCGATTTCATCATTCCAAGTTCCAAAGTACAAAGGTAAAGGGGAAGGTGGCTTTTCAAAGGCATCTATATGCAGATTGAGATTGCAAACATGTTTATGCTTTTGGAGGACCAAAATCTCCTTAGTGGGGAGGAATGATACAAGTGGCTCCAGGAAACCTCAAAAATCGATGTTTTCAAAATTCAATGGGAACATCACCAAGTTGTAGTGTATGTTCTAGTGAAAAAAATGACAATCAAATACGAGTTCGTATGACCAAATTATCACAGTTAGAAGTTCATAAGTTAAAGCAAAAAGTGAGACTCATAAGGCATACATGGCAACTTGTTAGAAATTGTAGCAAGAAAAAGGCTCAATTTTGACTTATGCCTTAGTCAAATTGAGCAAATTGAATTTCCACGTTAGAAGGACAACTTGGTGGAAGTTAACTTGTGTGACATGACCCTTGTCTACTATTTAGCTCAGTAAATTCAAGTTATAGGCTAGAAGTAGAGTTGTGCATGTAAATATTTCTAACATTTAGAAATCTAGTTGAGTTATTGTTAGTTGAACTTAGTTAACTGAGTTGAAGTAGCTATTTGAGCTAGTTGAAGGTAAGTTGAGCAATAGAATTGTTGTTAAAATTAGTGATCTCTTAGTTAACAAGTTAATCAACTAAAAATAGAGACGATCATGCATGGAATTCAACTTTCCTAGTTGAATTAGAGGAAAAGGCACATTTGTATTTATATTTGTATATTGGTGAGTGTACAATGATTTTTCAATGAGAATGTGATCAATTCCTCAAGCATATTGCACAAGGAAATATGGAATTCCTCCTATTTTTTAGGGGATAATTCCTCCAAGATTGTGAAAGGAAATAGGTGCTTGGATAAGGCTTGAATTGGCTAAGTGTTGGCCAAAGAAAGTTAGGAAGTAGGCGAACAAGATTTGTAGTGCAGGGTGTGCTTAAGATTCAAAGCAAGTCATTGTAATTGTTGCAATTTCATGTAAATTAATGCAAAGCCTGAGAGGGGTTTTTCGTAATTGGATTCCCCTAGAAATCACTTTGTACTTGTGGTTTTGATTGTTGCATGTCTATGCATGTTATTCTAAATTGTGATTTTTGTTCTACATATTAGTAGAGTAGAATTTGTGTCTCCTGATTTCAATTCGAATTCTTGAGAAGTTGTAATTTGTATCAAAGTTATACATGGTATCAGAGCTCGAAATCATAGTAGAAACTAGTTAATAGATCTTATCCTTCATAGATTTCAATTTGTAAATTCAGTGAAGAAGTTTTCTTCGAGATGGGAAAATGTCTTTCAAAGGATTGATGTTGGAGTTCGCATTGGAGGGAAGTTCGAATTTCTGAGCTTGGAATAGATTTAGGATCATCACAAGTGCCCTATGAGCAACATCATGAAGAAACAATAATCTTAACTAATGGGAAGTCCTTGAAGTCCTCATGTATAGCAATCATCAAAGAACTAATGAGATATCGTGAGGCAGAGTTGATGGAGCCCTAGTTCAAGTCAGATCTAGAAGACCCTATGTGCATGCTTCTTAATGGAGCTAGAATGTTACTAGTGGGAAGATTAGTGAGACAATGTTTAGTGACAAAAAAGGTAGATGTGATCATTGGTATTGTCATATTAAGGAGCAGAGAGATTTCCCATACAAAGATTGAGACTCAGAGGAAGTCTTGTTTCAGAGGGAGCAACCCTATGGAAGTTATTACTTCAAGATCTGGGGAGACCGGACCCATTATTGCAAGAGTTGCAACAGCAATGCAGAAGCAACAACTAAGAAAATGAAGTAGTAGTATGATTAGATCATATTTCACCATGCATGAAAATATACCTATAGGAGTAAGGCGGGGAAATGTATAGCCTTAGTTCCACAGTTGAAATATTTGGGTAGGTTCCATAGGAGAGGACGAGCAGTTGTAGTATACTCTTCTCATGGATCATTACCTTGCTTTATGGGCCCACAATATTCAGTAGCATGAGGATTAGTGTTAGTTGGAGCAACCAGATATTGAGGAGCACAAATAAATGTTGCTAATAGAGAAAGAGGCTATGTAGAAGCGTCAACAACATTACAAATTTCCAAGTATACAATGCAGAGACTAGTAGTAGTTAAATGCTCAGGAGACAGTTGTAGCTCAGAGAGACAATACATTTAGAAGACGCATCAATTATCGCAAGAGAAGAGCAGCATCAGAGACGGAAAATCAGAGAAGCCCTCGAAATCCTGAAGCATCCTTGTAATCTGAACAGAGACAGCGGTTTGGAAATTAGCGAAAGTTGGCTTCCACTGATCAGTGAAATCAGGAAGCGTATGCCAGGCCCCAGGTAAGTTGTCAAATAGGTAAGATGATTAATATATATATCTAAATAAAAATAAAAGTATACATATGAAAATATAGAATAGGCTTTATTGAAACAAATTAATTATAGAATAGGCATTATTGATATAAAAAAAAAAAAAAAAAAAAAAAAAAAAAAAAAAAAAAAAAAAAAAATTATTCTAGGCTAGTTAGATTCTAGGTTAGTTTATTATTAAGGTTCTAGTGATCTTGTTTTATAAAACAGTTAGTTTCATAAACATTAGATTATAAAAAAATTCAATGTGATATAAATATTAGGTTTCATGTTATTAATTTGAGTCAGTCATATTAATATAGTTCGATAGAGTAAAGATTAATATGGTCTAATATTAATATAGTGTAATATATATATTGTAATATATATAGTTTAAATATGAATATAGGTTGATATATAGAGTTTTAATATTAATATAGTATAATATATATAGCTTAATATAGTGTAATATATATAGCTTAATATTAATATTAATGTTGAGTAGGTAATATGAATATAGTTTAATATAGTAAAGTTTTATATAGTTTAATATTAATATAGTGTAATATATATAGTGTAATATATATATTGTAATATTTATAGTTTAATATTAATATAGTGTAATTTATATAGTTTAAAATTAATATAGTGAAATATATATAGCTTAAAATTAATATTAGTATTGAGTAAGTAATATTAATATAATTTCCTGTTATATAAAAGTTAATTCTTAAAGATTATTTAATTGATATTAATTTATTAACATTAATTATTTGATGGTAATTTATAAAGATTAATTAATTAATATTAATTTATATAATTAAAAATAATGAATATTAATTCATAATTATATAAATAAAAATAACGAATATTAATTCATAATTATTAAAATTAATTTTAGGTTTCTTTTTAATTTCTCTCTTGCCGACATGTGCTGGTCCTTTATATATTTTTCCCTCATTAGTATTTATTTCTTCCTTCTGGCTCTTCTTTTTATCATATTCGATCCTCTTTCTCTTACCCTGATGATGGATCCCATTTGGGATTCGAAACGTTGGTGTAAAAATTCCAGTACTGTGGGTTCTCCGGTCAAAAATTCAAAAAACTCAAACCACAGATCTCTGAAATCCAATACATTTAGTGTTTTTTTATGCTTCTAAGTTGTAGTTGTTGCAGTAGAAATAACAACAATGAGAGGCAGTGCTACAATACATTCCACATGAGATAGATTGGGGTTATTCAGAGCCCTTTTCTTGCTAATAGGGAGTGTTAGAAATTGTAGCAAGACAAAGGCTCAATTTTGACTTATGCCTTAGCCAAATCTAGTAAATCAAATTTCCACATCAACAAGACAACTTGGTGGCGATTAACTTGTGTGACATGGCCCTTCGCTAATAGTTAGCTCCATAAATTTCAGTTATAGGCTAGAAGTAGAGTTGTGGATGTAAATATTGCTAACATTTAACAATCTAGTTGAGTTATTGTTACTTGAACTAAGTTAACCGAGCTCATGTAGCTAGATGAGTTTGTTGAAGGTCATTTGAGTAGTAGAATTGTTGTTAAACTCAATGATCTCTTAGTTAACTAGTCAATCAGCCAAAAGTAGACATGATCATGCATGTAATTCGAAATTCCTATTTGGGGTGGAGGAAAAGGCATGTTTGTATTTATATTTGTATACTCATGAGTGTACAATGCTTTTGCACTGAGAAGGTGATCAATTCCTCAAGATATTACGCAAACAAATAGGGAATTTATCTTATTTTTTAGGGGTTAGTTAATCCATAATTTCACAACGAAAAGGGGGCTTGGCTGAGGCTTAAATTGGCTAAGTGTTAGGTAGAGAAAGTCAGGAAGTAGGTGAACAAGATTTGTAGTTCAAGGTGTTCTTAAGATTCAAAAAGTCATTGTAATTGTTTCTCTTTTCATCTGAATTAATGAAAAACAGTGAAGAGTTTTTTCCCAGTTGGGTTTCCCTAGAAATCATTGTGCACTTATGGTTTTCTTGTTGAATGTCTATGCATGATGTTCTAAATTGTGATTTCCATTTTTCATATTAGTATAGTAGAATTTGTGTCTCTTGATTTCAACTCGAATTCTTGAGAAATTGCAATTTCTATCAAATTTCTACACAATTGAGTGGCCAATCAGCTAACAATACATGCCACTCTATCATTGGCTCTTACCCCTACATAAAAGATAAAAAAATAATATTAAAATACCATAAGAAAACAAAATCATAAAAATATGGTTATTTTAATAAACATATAACAAAAATCATATAATATATATCAAAACAATCCCTTATGTAATGTAGGTTTTAACCCCGTATAGAAATTACCTGCATAAAAATTCTAAAACACATAAAATAAACAATGTGAGAGCATAACACATAAAACACATATACACAGAGATTTTTCCCTGGATCCCAAAACCGGGACTACCAGCTTCCTTTTCATTATATTCCTTCCATTGTTACAATAAATATTTATACATGTTGAAGCATCCAATACCATGGACCGAAAAACCATCGTGTCCAAAACCATGGACCAAAAACCATCGTGTCCAAAACCATGTGCGAAAATCATGCACAAAACCATAGGTGGGTATGCCCAACCTAACATAGGGTCCAAAACAAAAATTTGGGGTTACAGGTACCCCTCAAACCCCCTATGACCTCTCCCCCCCCGCTATGCAATCGAAACAACGAAGGGGGAGCTCTGCCCCCCCTCTAATCCCCAATTAATTACGTGGGCTAGTCGTGGAAAGAATATAACACAACCCAACATTCTCCCATTTGTTTTTTTCTTTCCACAGGGGGCCACAAGAGAGCTTAGTCATTTATCTAGCCCTGCAACACCCATTGTTTCTCTACACCAAGAGAACTTCTCAGAGCTCACAGATTTTGTCAATGCATCTGTAGTATTCTTCAAAGTGTCCACCTTTACCAACAACACCTTTTTGTCTTCTATCATATCCCTCACAAATTGATATTGAACATCAATGTGCTTTGTCTTTGAATGATATGTAGGGTGCTTTGCTAAGAAAATTGTACTTTGGCTGTCACAGTCTATCCTTATAGCTTCTTGTACTAACTCCATACTTGAACACAATCTCTACAACCAAACTTCTTCCTTGCTTGCATGAGTGGCTGCCATGTATTCCACCTCTGTAGTTGATAGTGCCACTACAGATTGTTTCTTACTCATCCAACTGATTGCACCTCCAAATAGGTTAAACACATACCCACTTGTAGATCTTCTCTGACCTAGATCTCTAGCCCAATCTGCATCAACAAAGCCATGAATATCCAACTCTCTATCCAATCCTGGTCTTCCTTGGTAGCACAAACCAAAATCACTAGTGCCACGCAAATACCTGAAAACCTGCTTCACTGTTGTCCAGTGCTCCTTCCTTGGTTTTGATATAAACCTACTCAATACTCCCATTGCATGTGCAATGTCTGGTCTAGTATAGACCATTGCATACATCAGGCTACCGACTGCACTTGCATATGGAACATGGGACATGTCCTCTTCCTCTTCTTGTGTCCTGGGACACTGTTCAGCAGATAACTTCACACCTACAGGAATAGGAACCTTCACTGGTTTAATATCCTACATATTAAACCTCTGCACTATTGTCTCGACATACTTCCGCTGGTTTAACCACAACTTCCTCTTTGTATGATCTCTTTTAATTTCCATTCCCAAAATATAGTTTGTAGCACCAAGATCTTTCATGTCGAATTTGGAGGACAATTGGGTCTTCAAATCCTGGATAATTTCTTTGTCATTTCTAAGCAACAACATATCATCCACATACAAGACCAGATAAATAACGCGGTCACCAATTAATTTAAAATACACATAGTGATCTGCTTTGCTTCTGGTGAAGCCAAGTCCCCATATAAATGTATCAAATTTCTGATACCACATCCTTGGTGACTGTTTTAACCCATACAGAGAGTTATTTAACTTGCATGCCAGTTCTTTCTTACCTTTCACTGCAAAACCTCCAGGTTGCTTCATGTAGATCTCCTCTTCCAAATCCCCGTGAAGAAATGTTGTTTTGACATCCATCAGTTCTACCTCATAATCAAAAGTAGCAGCAAAAGATAAAAGTAATCTAATAGAAGTTACTTTGGCAATGAGAGAAAAAATATCACCAAAATCAATTCCTGGCACCTGGGAATAACCTTGTGCTACCAACCGAGCTTTGTATTTCTCCACTTTTCCTTCTGCATTTGTCTTCTTCTTGAACACCCATTTGCTTCCAATGGGTTTCCTTCTAGCTGGCAACTCCACCAGATCCCAAACCTCATTTTGTGCAAAGATGTCATTTCATCAACCATGGCCTCTTTCTAGAGTTTTCCATCCTTTGAACTACTGCTTCCTTCACAGTTCTGGGATCATCATCAATAATAGATAAAGAAAAATTTGAACAGAAAGCAGATGGACTATACCTTTCTAGCTGCCTTCTTTCCCAAACTAATATTCTTACACCGAAAGTTTGTGGCTCTTTAGCTTCCGATTCCTCATCTACTGTAGAGTTTGATTCTTCCTCCTTTAGCTCAAACTCTATCTTCTCAGGTTCCTTTGGTTGGAATTCATGTTTAATAACATCTTTTACCTCTCTAAACACCACATCTCGGCTGTACACAACCTTCCTTGTTACTAGGTTCCAAAGCTTATAACCCTTTAAACCATCCTTATACCATCACATCCAAATACCCTTAGATGTGAAAGAGAGAGTTTCTTACCAGTCCATACCTCTTGTGGAGTCTTATCCTCCAACGTTGATGAATGTGACCTATTGACCAGGTAACATGCAGTATCCACTGCCTCTGCCCAGAATTCCTGTCCTAACCCGACACCACTGTGCATGCTTCTTGCCCTTTCCATCAACGTCTTGTTCATTCTTTCTACAACTCCATTTTGCTGAGGTGTATATGGAGTAGTCTTCTGTCATGCTATACCACACTTCTTACAGAATTCTTCAATCCTTGATGCAAAACTCTCCACCATTATCTGCCCTCAGCACCTTTATATTCTTCTCTGTTTGATTTTCCACGAGAGCCTTAAATTATTTAAACCTGTCAAAGACTTCAGATTTCTTCTTAAGGAAATATATCCATGTATTCCTTGAGAAGTCATCTATAAATGATACATAGTACACAGACTTACCCAGTGATGGAACCTTCACAGGTCCAAACACATCACTGTGCACAAGCTCTAATATATGTTTCACCCTCTTACCACCAGAGGGGAAACTCACCCAATTCTGCTTCCCATATACACAATTTTCACAAAAATCAAAATCCAGAGAGCTATTATTCATACCTTCTACCATACCTTTACCATGAAGTATTCGAAGGCCCTTCTCTCCAATATGTCCAAGACTTTGATGCCCGAGCATGGTCTTCAATCCAGAGACAACTAGATTTTCTGCTCCACTTCAAGGAACCACAGAACTGTTGCACCCATCAATAACAGTGCTACGTTGCAGCTTGTATAGAGTTCCAATCCGAAATCCTAGTATCAATACCAGTGCTCCCCGAACCATCTTGCGGGTATCCTTCTCAAACACTGTTTTTACACCTGCATCATCTAGCTTGCTTACAGAAATCAGATTTCTGGCCAATGTTGGAATATGCAGAACACTCGGAAGTGTTCTAACCCTTCCACCTTGCACTTTCAACTTTACTTTTCCATGAGCAAAGATTCTAGCCTTCCTATCATCCCCCAAGAAGTCATCACCACCATCATATTTCTCATACTCAGAGAAACACTCTTTATGGGGAGTGAAGTGAAAGGATGCATCTGAGTCAATCACCATGCCTCATGATCTACATGTGTACTCGAAGAAGCCAAGTACACATCCCCACCTTCATCTAAGGTGGTTTTCACCTCTGCAAAAGGAGCATCATCAGATCCCTTTCCTTTATCAGGAGCTTTAGATTTATAGTCCCTTTTCTAGTGCCATTCCTTTCCGCATTTCCAGCACACCACCTTTACATGTTTTCCTGGAGATTTAGATCTCCCTCTAGATTTAGGTCTTCCACTCGATTAGTTGTTTTTGTTTATGTTTTGGGACCATCCTCGTATAGACAAGGAATCACCATTCTAGCTCTCCGCATTTTTCCATCTCATCTCCTCTGCCAGAAAGGATGACGCTATTTCATCAAACTTCAAGGAAGTTGCATTACTACCTATTGCAATAACCAGACTCTCCCACGAATCTGGTAGAGAACACAAAAAACTGATGCACTTATCTTCATTTTAAATTTTAATATCAACAGATAATAACTGACTTACCACAGTATTAAATGCATTCAGATGTTCTATCACCAAGTCTCCATCTTTCATCCTCAGGTTATACAGCTTTTTCTATAGGAATAGTTTTCTCACCAGAGACTTAGATTGGTGCAAAGTCCCTAACTTGTCTGACAAAGCCTTCGCCGTAGCTTCCCCTGATACATTCAGAAATACTGCATCTGAGACACACAATCATATTGTGCTCTTTGCCTTCTGATCTAGCTTCTTCCATTCTTCATCGGACACTCCCGTTGGTTTAGTACCTGGATCTATTGTGATCCACTAATCTTTATCCACCAACAGATCCTCCATCTTGAGTTTCGAAAACTCAAAACTTTGACCATTAAATTTCTCGATCTCTATCTTTCCACTGCTCGCCATCTTCTTTTACCAACAAAATCGATCTCACAGATCTCCCACTGAACAAGGTCTACCACAAGCCCGAGTGAAACCCCTCAGCAACAAAGGCATCCCCTTGAAGCCAAAACAACTTCGATACCAAATGTAGGTTTTAACCCTGTAAAAAATTACCTGCATACAAATTCTAAAACACATAAAATAAACAATGCGAGATCATAACACATAAAACACATATACATAGAAATTTTCCCCTGGATCCCAAAACCGAGACTACAAGCTTCTTTTTCATTATATTCATTTCAATCTTACAATACATATTTATACATGCCGAAGCATCCAATGCCATGGACTGAAAAACCATCGCGTCCAAAAACATGGACAAAAAACCATCGCGTCGAAAACCATGTGCGAAAATCATGCACAAAACCATATGTGGGTCCGCCCAACCTAATATAGGGTCCAAAACCAAAATTTTCTGGGTTGCTGCCTTAGACCCCATAGAGTGGGGCTATGGGTACCCCACAAACCCCCTGTGACCTGCCCCCCACCCCCGCTATGCAATTGACGCAACGAAGGGGGGGCTCCACCCCCCCTCTAACCCTCGGTTAACTACATGGGCTAGTCATGGAAAGAATATAACACAACCCAACATGTAAATGGTAAAAATAATGGTCAATAATGTTTATGGTATGACATTATAATACCATATGTTGCCAACAAATATTTAAAAAAGGGGTTTGCTATGGTTACAAAACCATATATTTATAAATATGAGAAAACAATGAGTTGGAAAACCATATATATGTTTTATTCAAAACCATATTGTAATGACCAAAAAATATAGGTGGCATATAATAGTCAAACATAGGTGGCATATGAATTAAATATTCAAAAGGACTTTTAAATATTAACCGATGGTAAAAAACCAAAGTTACAACATTTTTTTTCTTATTTGTTGTTTTTTATTAAAATGAAAAAAACACCAATTGGGGGTCAATGGGGTTGGAACCCCCAAACAACCAAGTCTTTATCTATTTATGTGCTAACCAACATACAAGAGGGGTGCTTTGTAATTAAGGCCAACTGGATTGTACTTTAACTTAATCTCTATCATTCGAGGGGAAGCCATTAGTGGAGGTGGAATGTTGCCTAGGAACCAGGAGGCCAACCAGGAAGAACCAAGAAGAATGGAACCATGACATTTGGTAGAACCTTGACACAGTTCTAAGGGTGGAACCCTAAGTAGAGGAATCTTTGAGGAATATTTTAGATTCCCTAGAGGCCTGAATTTGCAAGTATGGGAATGGCGTCAACTTTATACTCAGATTGCTCATAATTTTGCAAGGATTATTTGGGTGAACTTTGTTTCTACATTTGGGCAGCCAATTTCATAGAGGAAGAAGTTTGAGTGTGGAACCTTGACACATGAATATTTTAGATTCCTTGGAGGTCTATAATTTACAGTTTCAAGATGGGGTCTATTTTATACTCATATGAACCAATTTTTCGCAAGGACTGTGATGCCACAATCCGTTTTGGCATTTGGGACGTCGATTTTCAAGTCATTGTCAGATTGGGAGGTTTAATGATGTGTTTTGGCCAGTTTTCTTGTTTTTATTTTAGCGAAAGGATGGATGTATGTTGCAGGCTTTGATGATCTCCATATGTTGTAGTAGGACAATGATATCTGAAATTTTGTAAGAAATTGATCATTTTATCCATTGCATGAAAACCAAGATGATGCAGGAACGAAAGAGGACTATGTTGACACTTCATCAGAATGTAGTCATGTTTACAGCCATTGGTTTTAGAATTTTGAGATGATTATGATGATGATGAGTATGATTTGAATCTGATCAACAAATTAAAGAGAACCATTTTGTGCCACTTTATGTGAGAGGTCTATTTTATGCCACCTTGTGTGAGAGGAACATTTTATTCCACTTATGTTTGAGAGTAAATTTATGCCACTTTGGTGAGAGATCATTCCTTTTTCATGCTAAAGGAGAACATATTGTGAGTGAGAGTTCTTTGTTGGAGAATTCCTTTTTGGATAGACATGCCACTCAATATCAGAGTTTCATCCTTGTGTTGACAGATATTTTACTATGTATGCATCTTCTTCTTACAGAGACTAATAAAGTGGCCTCCCCATGATTGACCAAGGGACTAAATATGTATTCCAAACTAGACAAACTTTATTGTCACGTCTTGTGTATGATTGATTTATGGTTATTTGCTTCTTTTTTATGTTGATGGATTGGTGAAGTATTGCTTAGAGTATGTATTTATCATGTTTCACATGCAAATATAAGTGTTAGTAAAATGTCTTGAAAATGAATATTTTTGTTTAAGACCATTAAAAAAAAATTGGATCACTACTTAACCGTAAGATTCTAAAGGAATAAGACTTTCCATACTAGTTAGTACGAATGGAATTTAACTTTCACTTTTTGAATATGAAATTAATAGCACAATTGGAAGTGGCTACATCAACAAAAATTTTGTTCCAATTATGCTCATGATCATAACCTCTATGCCCCAACATCTCATACTCATTTTAATTTATATATTTCTTCTTATATAATTCACAAATGATCTCCCACTTATTCTCCCAAGAATATGCAAGTAGATTTTGAACTTATTCTTCTTTGTCAGATTCAACTCGATCAATTAGAGGCATTGGATTGCGATCAAGATTCCATGGTTGGTATTGTATATTTTCCCAATTATGCACTATCTAATCATTCGTGTAACAAATATCCTCCAAAAATCATGAAACGAATTGTATAATACCAACTCAGACCAACACAATTCAATAAACTTGTCATTTGTTTGATTGGGAACTAAGTTAAATCAAGGGAACATACATACAAGAACTACATTCTTCTATGATAACCATATTTACTCATGTCGATTTTTTTCATATGACCATGATTTTTCCACATCTATCAATTGAAGGTGCTAAATGTGGTCATATTTCTTGGTATATGCATTAATAAGCAAATTGCCATTGCTAGCAATGTATGTATTAACTTGTACTTGTTTGAAAACCTTAATACCAACATTTAGGACCTCAAATTGATGGTTAGATTCAAAAAGAGGAAGCTCTAGAAGTAAATGACTTGTCTCTTATGCACCTATATCTTTGTCAACAGTGGTTTCATGAAACAATCTCCTATATGCACATGTTGTTTGTTCATCTAGATTTTGAATAGAAGAGATACACATCAACATATAATAAAAATTTTCTAATCCTTTTTTAGATTTCGCAACAAATTTTTCTATGTAATTAATGGCAACACACTTTGAAAAAAGAGGTCGTCAATCTATAATATCCCTCCACATCACCAACATTTCATGATTGTGTGTCTTTAATCTATCACCATTTTATCTTAGTGCATACTTCTTTTCTCCATTGTCATTAACATAAAGTTTTGACTCATGACATAGATCTCACGTTTTCTTATACCAACATACCAATGATCTTGGAAAAGCCTCTCATTGTAGGTGATGTGATGCTCAACACAATTAGGAATTTCCTCATAATCAATCATAAGACAACTGAAATATTTTTTTTTTGTCTTTTAAGTAAGGATGAACATCGACATTGACGATAACCTAAATATATCTTTTATGTTGATCATGTGGATTCATTGCATGTGAACATTCATCAAAATATTCTTTTGCAATATAACATGTGTGGGATCATCCCATTTTAATATTTCCATGTTAGCAACATTTTTTAACCATAGTAATCCATGCACATGTAGAGATCCATGATGTTGCCACTCATAGTGACACCAATAATCTGCAGATTTATGAAAACATTTGCAAATTTAATCTTGAAACATTGTATGACTTAAGTGCATATAATGTGCTACAATATGAGGATTCTTAATGAAATTTTTACGTCTATATTTCTGTGCTTCCACCGAATCTGCAAGAAATGTACCAAACGTTAATTTATGCAAATATGGCCATTACATATTTGCCTCACTTAATATAAAGTATATTGTAGGACTCGTAATCTGTTGAATCAAGTTAGATAACTCAACATAGCACTTATTCCAATATGCATGTGTGCCTCTTAATATAGTTCCATATCACATTAATCTTTCTCTAAGTCATGATTCTAGCATATTTTGCAAATGTTCTCTTAATTTCTCGATTGTTGTTGGTAGATCACACATATTCTTTTTTACAAAAAATGTAGATGAAGACTAAGAATGATGTCTCATGATAATATTGTGTAAAAATTATCTAAAGCATGGTTCCTTCCAAACCTATTGTTAGAATATCGAAGAAGATTTTTTGCATACTCATGTAGATGAACATTTCTCTTTCATAGATTAAACAGTTTGGACAGATCTTTATTCTCTATCTCTAAAACAAGCAATTTAAACCTAGGGAGGCCAAGATTAAGCTGTTTGGCCCTCCCTTAACTGTGAAATTGATCAAAAATGGAATAATTCTTCAAAAATGGAATGTAGTAGTGGCATTTGAGCTAGCACACTTTCCTGGCCTTTGATTGGGGTTCATTTCATTTATTTTTGTCTTCGCCCATTCATTCTTATTTTTTCCCTTTGATTATTCTTTTAGGGCATACCCTCTTTACATTTTTTAGATTTTCTGAGTTTTCTAGGAAATATGGAACCTTTGCAGCATGAAAAAGATGACATATTTGGCATTTCAACTGTCAATCATGAAATATGAAACCTATTGTATAGGAGGCTAACAGGTGTAATTCAAAAATATGCATAAGTGAATGAGATGGTTCAGATTGAACGAGAAAGGGTGGACAATGAATTGGCCACCCTCATCCAGTTGACTGCACTTGTCCGAAGATACCACCACATGTGTGCCTAGTCAACTCACAGAAAATCCAAAGGATAGGTAGTGGAAGGTATACAAACTCCAATGCAATGATGGGTAGTGATTGTGGGAAGGAGTAATAAGGAGTCATGATGACAAGGCAGTGGGGACCAACTGTCCAAATATGGCAACGTACCTTTTTTCCAGCTAACCCCATCACTGGAAATATCTCAAAGAATACATAAGTACTCCTCCTCGCAACTCCTTCACCACGTTTTCTTCTGTTTCATCCTCGTCCACTTAGCTGCAGTAAGCTCTATACCACGTGCATAACCTCAAAACCATTGTTCTCTTTCATTTTCAGCCATCCTTTTGTTATCAGCATTCTACAGGAGTAGTAACAGGTTCTACAGGAGCACCTACAGCCAGTTCTACAGGAGGGGTAGTAAGCAGTTTTTAAGGAGGAAACACGGAGTTTTTGCTCAAATTTTGGCTTGAAGAGGTAGGTTCTGTATAGACCCACCTTTCTTATTACTATGTGCAAGAAATGATACAATTTTAAGGAGGAATTGAGCCTGTAGAAGGAGAGAAATTCCATAAAAACATTTCTGCTTGTTTTCTTAAAGAAAAACACAGTTTTTCTTTGTTTCCTGTTTCTTCAAAAAAATTTGTCTCCATCTCTACCCGGGGTTTTCCAAAGGGCTATAAGCAAACTGACAGGGGGATTCATGAGTAAGGAACCCACAAATTCAGTCAGGCTCCATGAACATCCCAATGTGGTAGCCGTTTTCACCAGAGCAAATTGGATGCCATTCTTCAAAAAAATTCAAGGGTTTGATGAAGAAGTGGCTCAGGAGTTTTCCCTTGCTTTAGTACCTTGCTCAAAGACCCATGCCACTATTACTTTCAAAGGTCTCACCATGGAAATCACCCCAGAAATTATCAGTAAGGTTACCATCCTTCCCCTTGGATTACCTTGGAGCAAAGATGAAAAGCCAATGGGACAAGTTGCCAAGAAAACCTTCTTCCAACCAAATGAGCATTCTGTAGAAGACAAAAATGGCATTAGAAGAACAAGCATACCTCCCCCTTGGGATGAGGTTAGTTACCAAATCATCAACTATATCTCCTGTGAAGGGAGGTATAACATAGTTTATGGCTACCATTTTAGACTCCTACATGAGTTGAGATATGGCATGGACACTCCCACACCCAAAAAACTCAGCATCCCCCATTTTCTCCTGCAGTCCCTTATAGAATCCATCATTAAGTTGAAGGCAGGAGGTCCAAATCAGTTGGCTCACCATGGGTTAATTAAACTATTAGTGGAAGAAGCCTTCCAGACCTTCACAATCCCCATAGCATGGAAAATCTTCAAAAATATGACAAGAGAAGATGATATAAAGGCCCTCACATATGACCACAATCCTTCTAAAAGTGAGGGGGAAGAACAATAAGGGGAAGAAGGGGAGTAAACTGAGAAGCAAACAGAGGAGGAAGACACCAAAACAGAGAAGGAGGAAACTAAACAGAGGAGAAAGAAACCAAAGCGGAGCTAGAGAAAACAAAACCAGCAAAGGCAGAGAAGACAGAAGAAGAGAAAAAAGGGGTAAAGAAGACAAAAGTGTCTCCTAAGACCCTAGAAAGCGAGGTAGAAGTTGTTCTTGCTGCCCTCAGCACCCCAGTCAAACCCAAACAAAAGAGGAAGAGGTGGACATCAATATATTTTAGGGCTCGGAAAAGCACAAGGATAAAAATAGGAAAACCACAACCATCTTCAACAGTGCCTATTATAATTGAAGATTCACTCATTGTCAAAGGGGAAGAATATCCCTCTAAAACTCCCATCACATATGAAAGAGGAAGTCCCAGATCTTCCAACTGGAAGGAAAGAGTGCAACTACAGGACTCAAAAACTGCTCTACAGGAGGCACAGACTGTTCTATAGGAGACCCTGATGAAGCTACAGGAGACCGAAAACCTAGAGAAAAGGGTGGGAGAACAGCCAAAAGGGAAAGAGGAAACAACAGAGGCACAAGAACCTGACCCCCAGCTTGATCTTGGCTCTTACTACAATCTTCTTGAAGGGGGGAGAATCATCCCATAGAAATTTGCAGTCCCAGTATTCTTTGAGTTGGAAAAAGAAAGAATAAGGAGCCATAGGTGGATGCAAATAGAAAAATCCAAGGGAGTAGAGGATATTGGCCACATGGAGAACAAACTTATAGAAATGGGCAGGGAGTTAAGTGCTGTAAGACATAGAGAGGCAATCACAAGAACACACTTGGAAACAGAAAATGAGTCGCTAAGAAGGCAACTGCAAGAAAAGGAAACACAATTGGCATGCATGGCCTGCTGGTCTATGGAGGCACTATAGTGTAGAACACCAGCAAAATCATATGGAGTATACCTCAAAGACCAGTGGCTACCATTTCAGATCAAGACTTTGGCACAGGGAGGTAAAATGCCTTTTCACGATTACAAACAGTTCATGGACCTATGTGACCAAAATTTAGCAGAAGACAAGGCAAAGATAGTAGAGTTATATTTGCATAACATGGCCCTCACTGATATGAACCTATGTGACCCCAGTGCTAGGCTAGGGGCCTTGCAACTGATGGCCATGGCATCATGGACAAATCATGAGGGGAAAAGGGCAAAAGAAATCAAAAAGTTGATGGGAAAAGAGAAAAATGAACCCTTAATGATCAGAGCTGAGCCATCAGACCCCATGACTCTCATGAGCACACACCATCTGCTTGCAAATGATCCTCAAAGAGCCCCTAAGTATATCAATGACCAGGCTCAGGTCATTGCACATTTTGAGGACATGGAAAGATTACTTGGATTTGACTGCATTCATGCTTGTGTGAGGAGGTGGAATACACTGCCACAAAACTTGCGGATAAGGGAGTATCACTCCCCAACAAGGATGAAAGAAGCATTAAGGAGAGTGCCACTGTACAAGCACTCTATACAAAGTTTGAAGTTCAATTGGATTGGCCTCAAACTAAGTCCCCCACTACTGCTAGGACTGCTAGAGGGCAGAAAAGAAGAAAAACAACAACAAAAGTGGGAAGAAGTGGACAAAAAGGTAGGCTTCAATGATAAAAAAGAGGATCTCACATTAGAAGCATGGGATGTTAGGGAGGCCATTAGGTCCATCAAAGATGAGGAGATGGACTAATTGCTCAGAGGATGAGAAACACATTCAGTAGGGGGGTGATGAACCCCATAAATGGGCAATTATATGGGCTCATTTTGCCTCCTAAATTAGATTAATCCACCATTCTCACTAGTTTATTGCATGTTTTTGATTATATTTATGTTAATAGAGTGAGTTGGGTTGGTCATTATGCCATGAAGTCTAATGTGTGCTTATGCAAATTTTTGGTCAATTTTGGAGACAAAGTCAAAGATTTAATGAACATTTGGTAGAAAATATTTGAAGAAGACAAGGGATACGATTTATAGGAGGGTGTCCCCCTCATTTATGACTCCCTACTTCGAGTTCTCCTTCAGAAAGCTCGGAGCACAAGCAGCCACATCAATGCACCAAAGAGGTAGCCGAGCAAGTGGAGGATAACTGCTATCTATCTCAAGTTTTGGGAGCCAAGCCCCCCTGATTTTAAGGGAGTTGTTTGGAGCTTTAGTTGTGTAAGTAGAGAGGCCTAGAGCCTCATTAGGTAGTTGGATGTTAGTCAAATTTTCACACTTTTTTTGTAGCTTTGCTCTGCTCAACTTCGAGTTTACTTTTGTGGACAGTTTTATGTAATCTTACTGTTGTTTTGATAATGAAGATGAGATTGTTCTTGAGCTAGCATTGAGTTACCTCAGAGGGCTGAAGCTCTTGGGTTAGGGCCCAATCCAAGCAGCCAAGCTCCTCTTTTCTTGTATTTATATGCTTTGTCTCAGTTTATGAATTAATTGTTGTTAGATATATTTCTTTCTTAGTTAAGGATAGGTTGCTTTTGGTGATTTAAAGGTTGTTTCCATTTTAGTTTGTTGTAGTAGCTTGAGCAGTGATAGGGAAAAGATACAAAAAGGCCATCAACAAAGACTTGGCCTCCTTTCCTCCCTTTGGGACCATGCACTAAGGCCAAGACCCTCTTGCTGCCATAAAAACATAGATTTGCCTTTTTCCATAGGATTTCTAGTGTTGCAGCTTGTTAGAAGGTTAATACTTTGCTGTAGACCCATTTCACCATGCTCATTTCTGTCTTTGCAATAAATTTCCTTCCATGCTTTCTTTCCATGTAACATTTTTCAACATTTATTTTGCTAGATCAGAATTTAGATTAGCTTGATGCCTAGTTCTGTTTTTTTGGTGTAGCTAGTTTCTTTGCTTACTTAATCTTAGTGTTTGAATTTCAGTTCTCTTGTAGTACATCTTTGCTCACAATAAGTCAACCAATCAGCCATCACCATCTGTCCTTGATTTATATTCCACAGGTCATCCAAAGTCCCTCATAAATCAGCCTAAATTTTCTGCACTTTTCTCATGAACTATTCTCTCTTGCCTTGAACAAGTCCAAGCATGTTTCTCTCCTAATGGCATTCATTTCATGTTTTTATCTCTATTTCTGCAAAAGTAGGATTAGTTGGTTAAGTAGGGTTTGCTAGGTTTACTTTACATTTTAGTCTTCTTTTCCTTTCTGCAATTAGAGTAGCTTCTATAGAGTAAGATTTCCTTTCTTCTATCACATATAGAGCTTCTTCTGGAATCCATAGAAGTTGGCTTGAGCTCCTAGTGATCTTGTGCCAGCTGACCAAGTGACAACCTGCAGTAAGAACTAGTACTTGTGCATACATCACCATCGCTTCCAAGTTTGTTATGAACTACGGGTTGATAAAAGTAAAGTAGGAAGCCCAGGAGTTGCAGCATTATTGCTGCAATACTGGTGCTCACCAAAGGGATCCATTATTATTGGTGCCATAATGTATGTATACAATTTGAAATGCAAAGGCACAATTCTATAATCAAAATTCTAAATTCTCAATCCTTTGTTTTCTAGAGGTTGAAGGGTGCAAGAAGGGTCCTTCTTACTATAATATGTAATGCATGCATCCAATTGAAACCTATAATTATTCTGATTTGATACCTACATCGCCAGCTTGAACTTTGAGTCTTCATTAACATTTATGGCAATCATGATCTAGTAAATATGAAATTCGGTTAGGAGTAATGAGACCAGGTAAGGTTTATGAGTCAGAGGAAGGAGTAATAACTAAAAAATCATGCATAAATATCAAGGAATAACGATCATGTCATGTTATCATATTGAGACTTTTGGGTTCCAAATGATAATGGAAACATATGTCATAATAATAATAAGGAATGGGTAGGGATTGGACCTTCATGATCATAATCTAGCCTTACTAATTACATAACAAGAACTAGGAGTATGATTTTTATGATAAAGGCTATATATATTATAAAATATGACATGTTCAACATTAAAGTAACACTAACTCATTTTTCTCCTTTTATTAGTAGTGAAGCCAATAGTTCATATACGTAACTGCCCAAGTGTCACAAAATTTACTGGTTCAACTATACAAAGTAAATATTCAGACAGGTAGGAACCAAATATGATTCCTGTACTAAATTTTTTTTCCTATACCTAGGAACATTCCTTCACTTCAAATACTATTCCGACATTAAACAAACATAATATTTCATGCTTAGATAGGCCGACTGATTAGTTCAAGGAGAAAAAAATTTCTCAGGCTGGACCAACAATATTATAGAACAAAGTTTTTTGATGTTATAAAATACTCAATTCCAGGGATCCAAATTTCCATAATTCAACTATCTTCTCTGAATCATATAAAGTTCTTTAACTTTTTTTATCAGAGCTCAGAAATAAGAGGGGGGGGGGGGAATAGGTGGGATATGAGTATTGTAAAAAGAATGGGAGGGATATTAATAGGGACATTTAGAAATAAAAAAGAGTAGTCAATATATAGAGGGAAACAAGAAAAGGGACAGGGAAAAAAATCTAAGGGAATAAGAGGGAAAACATAAGTGGGAAGTAAGGAATTATCTGGAAGAAAGGGTTGGATATCTATATATATATATATATATATACTTATAGAATTAGTGAAGAATGGAGAGGGAGTATAGGAGAGGGAAAGTAAGAATGACAAACTACTCTATTATAATGTTATAATGTCTCTGTAAAAAATAAATTTTGTAACCTATGTGAGAAAATTAAGTTGCATCAGAATTTTTATGCCACCTGCATATAATTTAACATGCCAGTTGCCATAAATTTTGGTAAAGGCTATGTTTCTATTAATCCTTTTTTGTTGCCACCAGAAGTCACTACAAAAACTTGCTTCTTCTCAAGGGTAGGTTAGGCATGTATACAAATTCAAGTACATTGCATTTTATTAAACGGAAAGATTTTTCTACCAGTGACCAAGTTTTCAAGCAGGTCCTTAGACAAGAACACCAACAAGCTGATTTTCACACTTAAGATTTTTTTTTTTTTTTATTTAATTTAATTTTCTAATTTTTTTCTTTTACTTTATCATTCCATAAAAAGAGCAACTCAAAAAGTACTCACAGTAGGCTCGAGATTTCCTTTGCGTACCAGTCTCCAGTCTGACTATTGTTGAACTTGTTGCATGAAGTCTTCCTTGGTGCTAGGCTGAAGATATATACTGTGTCTATGTCTATTCACCAAGAATATAGTACCTTGTTCATCAATGGTTTTTATCTGAGCTTCCCCATTCTCAAAACCTATAATCACCTTGTAAGGTCCTAGCCAACATGTGTGAATCTTCTCTTTAAAATTATTGAACTTTGAGTCATAGAGGAGCACCCAATTTCTTGATTGGAACTAATTTTTCCTAATTAACTTATCATGCCATTTACTACATTTTTGTTGACTTTAAAAACTATTTTTTGTAGAACATCTGTTCTAATCTCATCCAATTCACTTAACTACAAAAGGTGTTGGTGTTGTTCCTTCGAGAGATCTAATCCCAACTGGAATTCAACCCTAAAAGTTTTAATATGGAATTCAATTTGAAGCAATACCTATTTCTCATACATCAGCTTGTAAGGTGTGTGACCCATACTATTTCTCCAAGTAGTTTTGTATGACCACAATGCTTTTGGTAACCTACTTTCCCAATCCTTCTTATGGATATTTACTATTTTTGTGAGGATGGACTCAATCACTTTATTTGAGGACTCTAGCTCACCATTTGCTTGTAGGTGGTACAGTGTAGATTTCTAATGTTGAATCTTGTACTGATCTACAATTCCTTTCACCAGATTAGAAACAAATTGTGGTCCATTGTAAGTAACAATTTCTTACGATACACAAAATCTTGTAAAAAAATCAGTAAACAAGAAATCAACAACAACTTTTTTAATGGCATAAGGAACAACCCTATCCACTACTCATTTTGTCACAAAATATGTAAAAACTAAGATATATTTTTTGTTTAAATATTTTGGGGCTATAGGTCCCACAAAGTTAATGGGCCATTTTTCAAAGGGCTCTAACATGACTTGTGGGCATAAAGGCATCTCATCGTCTTGACCAAGTTGGCCCATCTTCTAACAACCATCACAACACCTAACATATTGTTTGGCATCCATAAAAAAAGGAACTTGGCCAAAAGTAGCCAACGCGGAGGATTTTAGATGTTTTCCTTATATCTACGAAATGAGCTCCATAAGGCCCATCATGGGCGGCTTTTAAAATTTCAAACACATCTTCTTCTCTTACACATCTACGAATAATAAGATCAAGTCCTGTGTAAAATAGATGTCCTTGAGTCCAGGAGTATGAAGTAGTATTATGAATGATTCACTACCTCTCCCTAGCAAATAGGTGTGATGGTGTTTTTTCTGTGACAAGATAATTTGCTATATTAATAATCCAAGGGGAGTTTTTTGAAACAACAAAAAGATGTTCATTGGGAATGAATCATCTACAAGAATTACTTGACCGAGATTATTTAATTTAGAAATAAAATTAGCTACCACATTTGACTTTCCTAGCCTATCAATTATAGTTATATTGACTTCCTGCAATAAAATCAACCACCTAGTTATCCTTCCACTAGTTAAAGGTTTGTTCATCAAATATTTTATAACAGAGTGATCTATATGTATAAATACTTTATTTCCTGTAATATAACAACTGAAATTATTGATAGCAAAAACCACATCTAGGAACTCTTTCTCTATCATTGTATAGTTAAGCTCGGTGAGTGATAAGTTTTTACTAACGAAGTATATGGCATAAGATTAGTAATTTTATTCTTGTCCCAATGTTGTACCAATAGAAGTATCTGAGGCATCCGAGGAGATATGGAATGGAAGGGACCAATTAGGTCCCCCCAGAAGTGGTCCCTATACTAATCTCTCCTTCATATTCTCAAAAGATCATTAACAAGCTTCGGTCCAAGACAAATCACTATCCTTAACCAATAGTTGAAAAAGAGGGGTAGTTATCCTAGAAAAAGTCTCAATGAATCTTCGATAGTAACCCACATGACCTAGGAATCTTCTCACTTCCCTTGTTACAGGCAGGTGTATGATGACATCTATCTTAGCTGGATCTACTAGGATACCTTATCAGAAATGAGATGGTTGAGGACCACCCCTGCTCTACACATCAATCTACATTTTTTGTCACTCAAAGCAAGGTGGGCCTCTTGGAATCTATCTAGTACTTTCTCTAAACTCTAGAGAGATTCTTGAAAATAATTACCAAATACCAAAAAATCATCCAGTAAACCTCTACACACTCAATGTTAGAAAAAATAGCCAAGACTTCCCTTTGAAATGTGGCGGGAGAATTACAAAGTTCGAAGCGAAGCACTTGGTAGGTGAATGTTCATGAGGGACAAGTAAATGTAGTCTTGTCTCAATCCTTGGGTGCGATTTGTATCTGGTTGTAACCACTGAAACCATCCAAGAATGAGAATTACTTTTTACCCTCTAGGGTATCTAGTACTTGATCAATAAAGGGAAGGGGAAAGTAATCCTTGAGAGTGGATTTATTTAATTCTCTATAATCAACATAAATTTGCCATCTCCTGTATTTCTTTGGGACCATTACCAATGGGGAGACCGAGTGGCTATCGAATATAGGATAGATAAAACTAACATCTAATATTTTTTGAAGTTCTTCTGTAACAACATCTCTAAGTGTAGGGTTCATTTGCAGTTGGGGTTGTTGGATAGGTCAGACACCCTCATGAATATAAATATGATGGGTACAAGTTTCAGCAGGGGTGCCTCTCATGTCCTCATAACTCCATGAAAAGGCATCAAGATGTTATTGCAACAAACTCACAAGCTAGTCATACTAGGATGGGTCCAGGTTTATGCCAATATATAAGGATTTGTCTAGACTTACCTCAATAAGAGCAGTATCTGACTCATGAATACTTGTGGTGGCTACCAAATTCTGCAATGATGATGAGGATTGTGGATCACAATTTTCCTGGAAATCCGGGCTAAAATTTGCATGAAGTAGGTCAAAGTCTTGTATAGTATCTAAGTTACCAAGGAAATCGTGGATCATACTCTCCTCGGTACACTCAGTATACTGATGACTCATGGAAAGAGACTAAGTCTCCTCATCACTACTATAACAATCCTACCAAAAGTTATCACAAAGCTCTTAGATATATCTAACAAGTGGGTATAAGGTGACCTTCTTCCTAACATCCCAATGGAAAATATACATGTTGTAGAGCATTGGGAAGGTATGTTTTAATAAATAATTTAGTGATGTTTTAAGCAATAGTTGTAATCTTTTCTTTATTATAAAGTAATGAAAATGCAACGAGAACGAGTCTATAATGATCCAATCACTAACAGTTGTCTTCTCTACGCAGGAAAAGGTAAAAGCAGGAAAGCGCAATGCAAAACGAGGATTTGATGAGAAGATAACGGCTGTCCCTCCAATTCTAAATAAGGTTCAGACCAGGTCGAGTAAATCAAGGAAGATCAGTCCGGAACGAGATGAAGGACTGCCAGTTCGGAAATACAGACCGAGTAAAGGAAAGCGTTAACAGTTTAGCGGATCCCTCAGGATCTTCGATCCTGAGGGATCGCTACGATCAATCGTTTTGTCGACCAGTGAACTCCGCCGTTAATTGTATAAAAGGAGGGTAGCATTGGAAACTATGGGACTTTTGGTATCTTTACTTTCTGTTCATGAATTTTATTGTCAGTTGAACTCAGACTATTGAGTCTCTCTGAGACTTAGTTTTGTAATCTCATTGATGCGTTAATATAATACCTTGGCGTTAATTTCTCCGTGCGTCTGAAGTAGTTTACGGCAGTGCGCCATTGGAAGCTTTGGGCCCGGCTCCAACGGACACTGGCTGATTGTACCATTACAATTCCGCTTTGTGTGGTTTGTTTCTCATAATCTATTATGGTTGCATGTTGTTTCATATTTATTCATCTGTAGCTTTCCTGTTATAAATCTCTGTAACAAGTTCATATCATACTTTCAGGATTCTTCGCATACTGTTGATCCGAATTGTTTGCATCAATTACAGAATTCATAAGTAGAATATTTCAGCTACAGGTGATTGGAGTTAATGGATTGTCGGTGACTATTGCAGATCGTGTACATATGATTGACGTTTCCTGTCTTTAATGATTTGCTGTTCCATTTGATATACATATGATTGACGTTTCCTGTCTCTAATAATTTGTTGTTCCATTTGATTAAGCTGCAAACCTGTATAAATGATTGCTTTCCTTTTTGTATGTAAGTGTGTGCCAAGGATTGGAAGTGTTGACCTCGCGAGACTTAGTTTCTTTACTGTCGTTCCATTTACTGCCGTTCCTTTTATTGCTGTTCCATTTCTGAAGTTGTTGTTTCATTCTGTTTTATTGTTGTTCCTTTCGCTTGCGTTTATTGAAGTGGCATGAGAGGAGGTTCAAGACTGTTGTGAGATACAGCAGACGCTATAATGCTCCCAGATCGTGGTCCATACTCCTTCATCAGTTTCTAGGGGGATAGGTTACTAATTCCATACCCTCGACCGACGAAGTTGCTGCGTGTGTGATTTCTTTATGCAAAAGTAATTTAGCATTAGCATCTGTTTACTCTTGTATTCTTTAGATCTATACTACAAAGCATTATCCTGACAAATAGCCTCAAATTAAGATGTCCTTTACAATAACAAAACGCTCCCGGATTGACTTGTAATGTGAGATAACTAGAGGTGAAAAAGACCCTTGTTACAGCTCCACATTTTGGCGCCGTTGCCGGGGAAGGGGCATAGCCATTTGTTTTTTTAACAGGGTAGTGTGTGAATCTGTTAGGGGAGAACTGGATTTTAAAAACGGAAGGTAAGAACCTGCGTGCGGAGCATGTAAAAGCCCTACTCCACCGTCCGCTTTCCTAGCAGAATTGATTTAGTAATTTAATTGGAGTGCATGACTAAGCAGAAAAAGCCAGAAAAGAATCAAAAGCCTCCGTCCAAAACCGAAAGAGCCAAGGGGTCGGCGACCCTTGGACGAAAGACCTTTATAGATGAAATTTACAAGAAAGCCGGATCTCCGCCATCAGTAGGTTATAAGAAAGTAAACTTTAAACAACCTGCTAGTTCCCTTCAGGCCTCAGAATCACCATCTGAAGCCTTTGCGGAGGTGCACAGTCAGACAGAGGAGCAGGACTTTCAAGAATTTGACAATTCGACTCCTGGACCAGTGCACGAAGGAAATTTTAGCAACCTTTGCGAAGGAGAAGGTGAAACAGGGGAAATCGAGGAACCTAGATCTCCTATTGAACCAAACCAGCCTTTAAATAGTCCGGATAAAGGAAGCGCTGCAAAAATCCTTGTTGAGGGAATTCATTCACCTCAGACCGTAGGGGCCATCATTATCCCTGATAAAGGGAGTGCTGTAAAAACAGTTCTTGCTAAGATTACCCCTCCGCAACCAAGGAATACTCTATTGGAAATTCCTGAAGATTACTGGCATATATTTGATTCCATGGCGCAGAATCAGCCAAATACCCAAACCTCTACTTTGCAATATCCCATAGTAGATTCCGCTGCGAATGCGCCAATGAAGGCAATTCCGCTTCAACATATCCCAACATTTCATGGACTCACATCAGAAGACCCTGATGCGTTTCTATTCGAATTTGATGTGTTATGCAGGGGATACGATTACACCACTGATCCCCAGAAGCTAAAACTGTTTCCCTCTACTTTGAAGGGAGCAGCTCTGAGATGGTTCATGGGTTTAGGTGGTGGAGTCATAAACAATTGGGAAGAAATGAAAGCGGCCTTCTTAAAAAAATATCAGGATTACTGTAGATCAAGAGAACTAAAGGATGAAATCTTTCAAATGTCAGCCAGACCAAATGAAACTTTAGAAGAATATGTAGAACGTTTCCAATATAACTTGCAGAGATCTCCATATGCATCGTTACCTCTGCCCGATAACGTGTTGAAAACTGCATTGATTAGAGGTATGAAGGAGCAATGGATTGAAACGCTGAATATTATGGGAAAAGGAGACATTTATCAGGAAAATTTTGCTGACATCATTGATCTGTGTATCAGGAGCTCAAGAGGCAGCACAAGGATAAAACCAGCCGAATATGATCGCTTCACTAGAGACAATCGAACATCAACAGAAGGAGTATCACGAGTGGAACTTGGAAATCTGTTAGAGAATTTTAAAACTGATATCATGGGGACATTAACTACACAGCTTGATATTGTGCAGGCTAAACAGAAGCAAGCTGAGGCGGAACAGAATCTGGCGATTTTCTGCCCGCGGTGCAGGAAGAAACATAGCCAGAAAGAATGCCCGCTCAATACAGTTCAAATATGTGCTATTTGTACCAAGGACCATCCGACTGAAAGCTGTCCCTTGCTCCCTGGTTTGAAGGCGGTGTACAAAGAAGCAGAAGAGGAACCAGAATCAGCATACTTTATTAACCAGCGTCGTCAATGGCAACCTAGGCAACCTGGTATGTTTCAAGATCCCTCCTCTTCTTTTCAATCTCCGCAATTTAATGCTCAGCAACAGAATATGTGGCAAAATCAGTCTCAGCACCCGTTTTCAATTTGGCCGCCTCAAATGTTTCCTACTCCGAACCCATGGATGAACCAAGCTAGTTGGCCAAACTTTCCTTATCCTCCGCCATATTGGCCAAATAATTCATATCCTCCGCAGTGGACCCCTTCCACTTCGTAAAGTTCACCCTGGCAGAGCAACTGGCCAAGATCGACATATCAAACACCAGGATCAATTCCGCTCCCTCAACCAACTCTGCCAGCCTTGCAACAAAATCCCCAGCCCAACCTAAGACCGCAGCTCCCAGCCCAACCCAACCCGAACCCAAATAATCGACCAGTTCAATCTCTTCAAATTATAGAATCTTCCGAGATTGAATCTGCTTTGCAGGAGTGCAATGATCTTCAGTTGAGATCTGGGCGAATAATAGAAACTGAGGGACATAGAACCGCTCATATTGAAAACCAGTTACCGATAGAACAGCCGTCACAATAAGAAGAAGTAAGTAAAGACCAGGTTCATCAGCAAGTAATTACATCTTCTCCACCTTTCCCAGAACGACTGGCCATTCCGAGACAAATGCAATATCCGGATTTTGATATTCTGGGAGAACTTCAAAACTTGTATATAAGAATTCCATTCCTTCAGGCTATACAGGATATCCCCATCTATGCAAAAACCATAAAAGACCTGTGTAGCAGAAAAACAAAAAGAAATATAACCCCTAACCCTAGAGTCCAGGTAGTCGGCACTTTATCCGACCTCTTATCAGGGAAAGAAACACCAATTAAATATGAGGATCCTGGAAACCCAATTGTCACTGTTCAAGTCTGTGGGCAGACCCTGACCAACGTTTTAGTAGATCTAGGGGCTGCGATTAACTTCCTGGCAACATCAACCTGCCAGAAGCTTGGAATCACATCGGTAGAGCCTACTTCCACCTTACTAGAACTAGCTGACCGATCAGTAATAAGGCCAGAAGGCACCTTGTATGATGTCATGGTTTCAGTGGACTCTTGGGAATACCCGACCGATTTTCTGGTGATTAATCCAAAAACCCGACTAGATGGACATCCGCTAATTCTAGGTAGACCATGGCTAGCTACTGCTGATGCCTACATTGGATGCCGGCAGGGAAACATGACCATAACCAGAGGACCGGATATCAAAAATTTAATCTTGTACCCACCAGCCCAGCCAAGCATCACACCTCATATATCGTTGACCAATCTGCGCCCTGCTTCATATATTACTGATAATATTAGACCACCATTAACAGTTCAGGAAGCGCTAGATTTTAAAGATCAAACAGAAGATGGTGCCATCAATAAATTCATTAATCAAACAGAATCCACATCGTATACACAATGCTTTATGATAAAAGCGGCATTTGATAACGAATTAGAGGAAGATCCTCTAAAAGATGACAATGACCCAAATATACCTGTAACCTCTGTTGCTAACAGCAAAGTAATACAAATTGAACCGGGCAAAACTTTAAACATTAACGCTAATCTGACACCTGAGCAAGAGACCAAACTCATCCAGCTCCTACGAAAGTATCAGGAGGCATTTGCTTGGGACTATCCCGATATGAAGGGGATTGATCCCCAGCTATGTACACATCGTATCTATATCGAGAAAGATGCAAGACCGGTTCGCCAACCACAGAGAAGACTCAATCCCCATTTAAAAGATGTTGTAAAAGATGAGCTGCAGAAATTATTAGACGTTAATTTTATTTATCCTATTTCTGACAGCAAATGGGTCTCCCCACTTGTGGTCGTACCTAAAAAGAATGGGAAATGGAGGATCTGTGTCAATTACAGAGAATTAAACAAAGCTACACAAAAAGATCACTTCCCTCTCCCTTTCATAGACCAGGTATTGGACACCTTAGCAGGCAAGAAATTTTTTTCTTTCCTGGATGGCTTCAGCGGATATAACCAGATTCAGATTGCCCCTGAAGACCAGGACAAGACTACCTTTACTTGCCCCTGGGGAACGTTCGCCTACCGAGTCTTACCCTTTGGATTATGTAATGCTCCGGCCACATTCCAACGGGCTGTTCTTAGCATCTTCGCAGATTTAATTAATGATGGATTGGAAGTCTATATGGATGATTTTACACCATATGGAGACGACTTTGATCCAGCCTTGGACACTCTCGAAAAAGTTCTAGAACGTTGCATCGCTACCAGGCTTTGCTTGAGTCACGAAAAATGTTACATGATGATGACAGAAGGACTCATTCTGGGACATTACATCTCAGCAGCTAGCATTCAGGTAGACCCGGCTAAAATTCAAATACTCATGCTTATCCCAACCCCCACTAATCAAACAGAGGTACGCAGTTTTCTTGGTTTTTCTGGGTATTATAGACGATTTATACAACATTACTCACGTATTGCCGCACCTCTACATGCATTAACTGGAAATGTTGATTTTTTGTGGACAGAAAAATGTGATCGAGCCTTCACAGAATTAAAGAAGTTGCTATCTACAGCTCCAGTTCTCAGAGGACCTAATTGGAACTTACCATTCCAAATTTCAACCGACGCCTCAGACACAGCAATCGGTGCAGTGTTGGGCCAAGAAGAAGAGAAAAGACCATACGCTATCTATTACATCAGCAAAAATTTGGCTCCGGCTGAATTAAATTACACTATCACCGAAAAAGAATTTTTAGCTATGATACATGCTATTAATAAATTTAGACACTATATTACAGGCTATCCCGTTATTTTGTACACAGACCATTCTGCTATTAGGTATTTAGCAAATAAGCCTGTTACAAATGGAAGAATAACCAGGTGGTTGATCTTGTTGCAGGAATTCGACATTACAATCAGAGACCGACCAGGGAAGGAGAACCCTGTAGCTGATTTTCTTTCACGAATACCAAAATCAGTTGAAACAGCAGCAGTTGAGGACCATTTCCCAGATGAACACTTATTTGCAATCGCTGTTCAGACTCCCTGGTACGCGGATGTGGCTAATTATCTTGCAGTAGGTAAGCTTCCAAAACATTTAACTCCCAATGAACGGAAACAAATCGTTGCGAAAAGCAATCGATTTTCGTGGGTTGGGGGCTATCTGTTTCACACAGGCGCAGATATGGAAATCAGAAGATGTATTCAAGAAGACGAAATCTTTGATATCTTGAAAGCCTGCCATGACGGGCCATGTGGAGGACATTTTGCTGAACGAAGGACAGCACACAAAGTATTACAAACGGGATATTACTGGCCTACAATCTTCAAAGATGCCAAAAAATTTGTCCAGGCCTGTGATAGTTGTCAGCGTGTAGGACGACCTGGCCCAGCAGACGAAATGCCTTTGCGGCCTCAATTAGTGATCGAACCTTTCGAACGCTGGGCTCTGGACTTTGTCGGACCCATCAACCCCCCATCAAACCAAAAAACCTACATTTTGGTGGCGACTGAATATGTTACCAAATGGGTTGAGGCGGAGGCATTACCCAGAGTTACAGAGGAGTCGGTAATTCAGTTTTTGTTCCATTTGTTTGTACGTTATGGTCTTCCAAGGGAAGTGGTTACAGATGGAGGACCACAATTTGTGGGACATAAATTAGCAGCAACACTCAATAACCATCACATCCATCACAAAATTACTACCCCATACCATCCGCAGGCAAATGGGCAAGTCGAGAACAGTAATAAGATAACAGAGTCAATTTTGACAAAAACTGTTGCCTCACATCGCCGCGATTGGGCCGCTCGACTACCGGAGGCACTGTGGGCTTATCGAACCACATGGAGAAGTACCACCGGCTATTCACCATATCACTTAGTGTTTGGAAAGCAACCAATTTTTCCTATAGAATTCGAGATCCAAACCCTGCGAACTGCCCAAGAAGTCGGATTAGATTTAAGTGAAGCACAGAAAAATCGATTACAGCAAATTAATGAGTTGGACGAAACAAGGCTCGCTGCATTACAGAATACAGCACTCATTCAGCACCAGCGAGCCAAGTGGCATGATGCGCTCATCAAAAACAAGATATTTCACGAAGGAGACTGGGCTCTGTTATATGATTCTAGATTTCAGGATTTCCCGGGGAAGCTTCAGACTCGATGGTTGGGACCATACGAGATTCAAAAAGTCCATGACAATGGGACCCTTACTTTGATTACAATCGATGGATCTGGATATACATTTAAGGTAAACGGCCACCGAGTTCGTCTGTATCGCAAACCGCTCACTCGGGAATCATTTTGCCAACAGCTACGCCAAGATACTAACATCAAGGTTATGGGAGAGGAAGCAAAAACTTCCTCCCCCATAGATCGGTAAGAAGTTCATTCTTTATTTCCACATTTTGTATATAAGATTGTAAATTTTGTATATATGTTGCGAGTGTGTGTTTTGCTGTTCCTTTTCAAAAGGAACAACACTTGTGTGTTTTGCTGTTCCTTTTCAAAAGGAACAGCACTTGTGTGTTTTGCTGTTCCTTTTCAAAAGGAACAGCACTTGTGTGTTTTGCTGTTCCTTTTCAAAATGAACAGCACTTGTGTGTTTTGCTGTTCCTTTTCAAAAGGAACAACACTTGTGAGTTTTGCTGTTCCTTTTCAAAAAGGAACAACACTTGTGTGTTTTGCTGTTCCTTTTCAAAAGGAACAGCACTTGTGTGTTTTGCTGTTCCTTTTCAAAAAGGAATAGCACTTGTGTTTTTTGCTGTTCCTTTTGAAAAGGAACAGCACTTGCGTGTTTTGCTGTTCCTTTTCAAAAGGAACGGCACTTTTTGAATTTTTGCTGTTCCTTTCCAAAAGGAACAGCACTTTTGAATTTTTGTTGTTCCTTTTCAAAAGGAACAGCACTTTTGAATTTTTTTATCCCTTTTTAGAAGGAGCAACATTTGTGTGTTTTTTTCAATTCTTTTTTTTAGCAAGCAGCATTTGAGTGCTTTTGTTATCTTAGGACATTGCATCAAAAGAACCCTCCCACCCTCCCTTGTAAGAAAGAAATAGTATGCCCTCGTCCTTTCTATAAGAAGAAAACGTTGTCCATCCTTTTCCCGAGGCCATAAGTAGCAGCTATATATTTATGCAACAAATATAAAAGGCATGATATATCGAGATCAGCACATCATAAATCGCTATCTATAACAGCCCTAGTATTGATGCAACAAAGGAAGGATCCATACACTCATCATTTTTTTCAGCCATAAGTCTCACCTCCTCTGCCCTGTTGGAAAATTTCATCATGTTACGTTCCTACAATTTTCTTCATTATTACTTGGAAATAAGAATAGAAAATTTATATCTTCCTATTGGGATAACAAGACTTCTTCCGCCATTCCCACTCTTAAGGAGGGCTGAACCACCCTTATGTGTAACTATACAAGAGCAAAAGTCCATCTCAAAAGAAAAAAGCAACAGCAGAACCAAAAGAAATTATTTGTCAAATGCAGGATAGGGGGTTTCATTAAAGAACCAGCCTACTATGATCATAAGATTGGAAGCGAAGTGGCATTCCCATCATGGCCACCACACCAGGGATATGGTCCAACAGGTTCATTATATAAACAAACCTTGGAACAGGGGGTCTCATCACGAGCCAGCCTGCCCACGTTTCGCGCCTCTCTAGTGAATGGCGTCATGGTTATCTGGTTACCAAGCCAGCATGATGGCCTGCATGTTGACAAGAATTGCTCTTCAAAACTACACAAAGGACTATGGTTCCGGGGTGAAATAAACAACTCTGCCACGGTTATAAACACCGGTTGGTAGCAGAGCTCTGTTAATGGTATCGGAGTCAAAACATATATACCAATTTGGATCTTATTAAATATTTCTTTCTATCCTCGTAATAATTATATCTTACACCTTAATGGATACGTCACATGAACATCTATCATTACCGATTATGGCAAAGGTATTGACTATGACTATCTCAGACTTTCCATGAGTGCTAGACGTCCTATCCTTATGTTCTGCATCACATCACGAAGGCTTATGTTAAACGCGATCTATCTGTCGCTTCGATCTCGGTATTTCTTTGTCTAATCTAAAACATGGCAAAACTTTATAAGCTGCTCCATTATGACTCGGTGACGGGATGACCGCCTTCTTCTATTTGACGGCTAAGGCAGCCTATCATTTCGCGTGGGGGGGAGGTGACTTCATTACTCCGCCGGCCACGTGTTAACACATCATTCGGAAATGATATGATACGAAGGTACGATATGCGTTAACGGCATGACAATGTTATTTTTGCAAAAAGTTGTTATTTATGATCAATTATTCATGCATGCTCTGTGTCTTTTCTTTTTTTGCCGCGATTACATTCTTTGCATTGCTGTTCCATCTAGACCCTGAAACAGAACCATGGGGGGAAAGTCTATCAGAAGCGAGCCGAGCGAGCTCATAGTCTCCGAAGCCGCTCGGAAGATCTTAGAAAAAGCAGGGTGGTTAACTTATTTTGGCTGCCTGCGCAAATCGAACGAAATAGTGGCCATGGAATTCCTGCAGAATTTGCAGGAAGAACACTCAGTGGTAGGTGGGAAGCAGATAGCAGTCACGAAGGAAATAATCGCGGAAGTAACCGGATTACCAGACTTAGGTCCAATATGGACGACGAAGAAAGAAAGACTGCAAAAGATCGTAGAACTCTTCCAAGATGAAGGGCAGGAGCTGACAGTGAAAGGAAAAGGAGTGCTGCCGGCAACACTGGGAGAACCTTGGAGCGAACTGGCAAAGGTAGTACAGAGCTACATCACCTGCGAAGGACGAAAAGATGTGGTAAGGCCGCGTCACCTTAAGCTCTTAGCTGTGTTAAAAGGGAAATGTGCTGTGAATCTCCCTGCATTGTTAAATTCATTGTTGCATGATACCTCTCGGAGCCTGAAAAAGGCACACCATGAAGACGCAGTGGTTAGCCACCACGGGCTGATCCGCCTGATAGTGACATACAGTCTCGCTCGGCAGTAGACTAGCTGGCGGGAACTTATTACAGCAATTGAAGGGGAAGTAGCATCACCATCCCCAAAGACGAAGCACCCCGCTAGCACCTCCGAAACACCTAAAAAACCCAGAGAATCGCCAAAACCTAAGCAACCCTCGGGCACAACCGAGTAAGCAAAGAAACGCATAAAGCTAGGGAAACAAAAATGCACCCCTGAAGCAACTAGACATGCAGAAAAACGTAAGGAATTACCCGCAGAAAGACGTGCTACCTTAAAGCGAAGGTATTCCTCTGGCACGCCAGAACAGTTTGAAAAACGTAGAAAGGTGGAGGTGGAAGAACAGGTGGCCAGCACACCCGAACAGCCCGAGAGGCCTAGAAAGTCAGCTCGGTTGGCAAAGATAAGTGGTAGGCTGGAAAAAATCCAGCCAAACATAGGCCAGCCGATTGAAATAATAGAGGACCCTCCAGCGCCAGAACAAATACCTGGGGAAAACCTGGAACAAACAGAGAATGAAGAAAGAGCTGAAGAAGGAGATAGGGATGACGACTCTGCGGCCGAACCAGCTATCCAGAGGCAGCTACTGAGCAGCCAATTCAGGAGAAGGAGATGGAACAATTGGGGGGTAGCCATCCACAAACCCCTGTGGAGGAAGAAGAGCTGGACACCATCTTGGCCAGCCTTAGAGGTTATCCTTCACCCTCCAGTCCGGCAGAGCCTCCCGAAGGACCCTCTGAGGAAGAGACGCGTGAAGAATTGCAAGATGGAATGGCAGAGGAAGGAAACCCCCCTGTCATTGACAAAGAAAATGTGAGTACCAATCAGGAACAAGCCGTTCCCAAAACACCAGAAGGAAATCCACCCGCTGATGGCGTGGAGAATGAAAATGTTTGTCGGGAACAGGACGTTCCCCGAATGACAGAAGAAACCCTCGATGAAAGAGGAACAGAACTGAGGGCCGCCCATGTGCCCACAGCCGAGGCAAAAGAAATTAAGAAGTTGAGAAGAAAACAGCAGAAATTGCTGAATATTATAGCCCAGCTTCGGCAGAAAATTCGGAGTCTGAAAGCCAGTTCGAGAATAAAGAGGACTGTGAGAAGAAAAAGAAGGACAAATACAGCTGGGTCATCTTAGAGAAGAAGACAGAGCACCTATAGACATCTAGTAGGTCGATACTCTGCTAGCAAACCTGCAGCTGTTCCAATTAATACTGAGGAACAAAATGTTGTTCCATCTGGAACAGAGCACCAGAATGCCGTTCCTATTGACATAGAAGAGCAGGTTGATATTCCAAACAGCCCATTAGAACCAACTGCCGTTCCAATTAAAACTGAGCCACAAGGCGACATCCCAGTTACTGAAGGACCACCGTACCCCTATATACATGTCAAGAAGGAAGGGGAAAATAGAGCAGTTCACACTGAGACACCACCTTCACGGAAAATTAAGCGACGAAATGTAAAGGTCCAGGCGAAACTTCCTGCCTCCAGGGAATTATGGGAAAGGGATCCAAAAACCAAGGCCTTGCGCCGCGAGATAAGACAGGCCCAACAAGAGGCTGAACAGCTACGGGAACAAATGATCCCTCGAGAGAAATATGAAGAGCTGCAACAGGAGGTTGAGCAGAGGATTCCTCGAGAGAAATATGAAGAGCTGCAACAGGAGGTTGAGCAGAGGATTCCTCGAGAAAAATATGAAGAATTGCAGCAGAGGGCTGAGCAGTTAGAGGAACAAAGGATCCCTCTGGAAAAACATGCAGAACTGCAGCAGCAGCTGAGAAACATGAGTGAATCGGAGAGTCAGGCTTTTGAAGGATGGCAGAAGGAACAGGAAAAGGTTGCTAAGGTAACACGTCGACTAGATGCTGTTATTAAACAATTGGACACTGTATGTTCGTTGTATGATGATGTTTTGACTTGCAGGGCCCCCGCGAAGAATTATGCTTTATTCCTCCTTGAAAGATACTTAAGATTGAAAATAAAAGCTGTCAGGGCTGAGCCTCAAGATCCAGCTCGCCTATGGCAATCACATAAAAGCCTTGTGAGAAACCCTGGCGTTATAAAACTACTAGGACCCATGCATGAGGAGTTGATCCGAAATAGCATAGAATACTTCCTGGTTATTAAAGATTCTGCCTTGGAGGCTGCCAAATTCCGTTATCGGATTTCCACCCCAAGCATCTAGCTCAGGGAGCCCTTCAGATATGAGAACTTTGAGCTGGCTGCTGAACGATTGCCTTTTTATGGCCAGTGCATTCTGCACGCTGGACCATCATGGTTAGGATATCGGTTCCGTAGCCCAATTATCTGGCACCCTGCACCGGGGTACCAGGCCTTGTATGATATGCCTGCAGATCAGTTGCATTATTTCTTTGATAATCTGGTTGCCTATCATGGTTGCAGACCCCCTCATGAAGTACCCTCTCCAGCCTATTCTCTTACTGCTCTCCATGTTAATTATAACGTTTTCATGAGGCCATGAAACAGAGTAAGTCGGGGGGTGTGTAGAGCATTGGGAAGGTATGTTTTAATAAATAATTTAGTGATGTTTTAAGCAATAGTTGTAATCTTTTCTTTATTATAAAGTAAGGAAAATGCAACGAGAACGAGTCTATAATGATCCAATCACTAACAATTGTCTTCTCTACGCAGGAAAAGGTAAAAGCAGGAAAGCGCAATGCAAAACGAGGATTTGATGAGAAGATAACGGCTGTCCCTCCAATTCTAAATAAGGTTCAGACCAGGTCGAGTAAATCAAGGAAGATCAGTCCGGAACGAGATGAAGGACTGCCAGTTCGGAAATACAGACCGAGTAAAGGAAAGCGTTAACAGTTTAGCGGATCCCTCAGGATCTTCGATCCTGAGGGATCGCTACGATCAATCGTTTTGTCGACCGGTGAACTCCGCCGTTAATTGTATAAAAGGAGGGTAGCATTGGAAACTATGGGACTTTTGGTATCTTTACTTTCTGTTCATGAATTTTATTGTCAGTTGAACTCAGACTATTGAGTCTCTCTGAGACTTAGTTTTGTAATCTCATTGATGCGTTAATATAATACCTTGGCGTTAATTTCTCCGTGCGTCTGAAGTAGTTTACGGCAGTGCACCATTGGAAGCTTTGGGCCCGGCTCCAACGGACACTGGCTGATTGTACCATTACAATTCCGCTTTGTGTGGTTTGTTTCTCATAATCTGTTATGGTTGCATGTTGTTTCATATTTATTCATCTGTAGCTTTCCTGTTATAAATCTCTGTAACAAGTTCATATCATACTTTCAGGATTCTTCGCATACTGTTGATCCGAATTGTTTGCATCAATTACAGAATTCATAAGTAGAATATTTCAGCTACAGGTGATTGGAGTTAATGGATTGTCGGTGACTATTGCAGATTGTGTACATATGATTGACGTTTCCTGTCTTTAATGATTTGCTATTCCATTTGATATACATATGATTGACGTTTCCTGTCTCTAATAATTTGCTGTTTCATTTGATTAAGCTGCAAACCTATATAAATGATTGCTTTCCTTTTTGTATGTAAGTGTGTGCCAAGGATTGGAAGTGTTGACCTCGCGAGACTTAGTTTCTTTACTGCCGTTCCATTTACTGCCGTTCCTTTTATTGCTGTTCCATTTCTGAAGTTGTTGTTTCATTCTGTTTTATTGCTGTTCCTTTCGCTTGCGTTTATTGAAGTGGCATGAGAGGAGGTTCAAGACTGTTGTGAGATACAGCAGACGCTATAATGCTCCCAGATCGTGGTCCATACTCCTTCATCAGTTTCTAGGGGGATAGGTTACTAATTCCATACCCTCGACCGACGAAGTTGCTGCGTGTGTGATTTCTTTATGCAAAAGTAATTTAGCATTAGCATCCGTTTACTCTTGTATTCTTTAGATCTATACTATGAAGCATTATCCTGACAAATAGCCTCAAATTAAGATGTCCTTTACAATAACAAAACGCTCCCGGATTGACTTGTAATGTGAGATAACTAGAGGTGAAAAAGACCCTTGTTACAGCTCCACACATGTCACTAAAGCGACAACCTATATAGGCATCTTTCGTAGCAAGCCATGGTCATCCCAAAATCAAAGGGTGTCCTCCAATAGGATTCTTTGGTTGTAAGACAATAAAATATGTGGGGTACTCCCATGAGTCTATTGAGATAATCCCATCATATAACACACCCTCTGGCTTGATTTTAGATTTGTTAACAAGTTCAAGAATTATGGGGTTAGGATGAATATGAGTACGCCAAAGTTGCTCCATAGTTTGCCTGGTCATAACATTAATAGCCACTCCAAGGTCTATCACCATGTTGGGAATGAACGCATCACCTATCTTAACAAAGACGATTGGATTTCCAAGATCAATATATTTCTTAACTTGAGCACATCTTGTCATTAATTTAGCCACTCTCCCAACAAACTGGATAGTGCGGGGTTCAAATCACTTCCTTTCTATCTAAGATAGAGTTCCCATACAATTTTAGTGCATATAGGAATTTATTTTATAACATGCAATAGAGGAACCTTTATGCAAATGTTTCTCAACTCGGAAGCTATGTCAAATTCAGGGGTGGGGTCAATTTTCTCCACAACCAACCTCTCTGAAAAGGGCGTTTGGTTCGAATAATAAGGTAAGGACTCCAAGTGCATGGGAATAGGTTGTGAGGTAACATTGTTGTTTGAAAGCTTAGGAGTTTCCTCCTTAGTTTTCTCCACAATGATTACCACAAGTTGTTTTTATTTTGGTTTTTGTTTTTATGACTTTATTACCTGTCCTAATATCAACTGGAGGTCATTGACCCCAACTAGCATGGTTTGATAAGTGGGGAAGGGATAAGTCCAATAGAATGAATAATTTGTACTCCTTTATTATTTGGGTTGGGCACAGGTTGTGCTGGCCACAAAGGTGGCCAAAATGGTGGTGGAAATAGTAATGGTGGTAGCATAGGCTGTCTCAGTTGAGGCAAAGAAGTCGAAAATGTGGGTTGTGCCATAGGATAAGGTGCATACAATGTAGGATATGGTTGGGTAGGCATGGGGTAGGGAAAATGAGAGTCTGGCCATCCTCTCCATCCCTATTGCTAAGGAGGAAGAGACTTCCCAAACTAAGAATGATACCCATGCTCCCAAGACTGAGGATAGTTCATGTTTTGAAAAGAATATTGTGGTGCATTATAATTAGGATAATATGGTCAACAATTCTACTTGCACTTTCCTGTGGCCATGATTTTTGTACTCTCATAGCATGCAATGGATCATGTATCGAATTCTCCTCTTCAAATTGTGCCTTCAATACGAGTGTAGATGGGCATTCCTTAGTAGGATGTTTATCTACACATATCACACAACTATTAAAAAACTTGATATATGTAGGACAATCACGTAAAACATGTTTTTTTCTACATTTTGGACAATAAATGGACAATGTCTCTTACTCTTCTACTAGTTTTGCTAAAATTTTCAAGAATTTATCTGCTTACTCAAAATATCCATAATTTCAGTTTTCATGTTATCCATTTTATTTTCCAAAACAATAATCATAATATCTATGGTCTAAATCTATTATTTCTAGAATTGCCTCTAATTTCCTTACCATATCTGGATTGATTTTGTGAAACTTCCTGTACAAGTCATAAATTTGGTCAAAAGGAAGTTAAGAAATGTACCCCTGTCCTAAAGATGCAAGTTATTACTAGAATCATCTATAATTACTCAAAAAATAAGGTTCTGACAGCACCTGCATCAAATTTGTGTTTAGACCTTTCAAGGATATAATACTCTAAATTCTCATCATCATGTTGTGTGATAGTAAATTTTTTTTCCTAAATTTCTCATGTCTTACAATATTCCTAATATTTATTCAGGAAAATCCTCTTCATTTCTCCCAAGTGGTAATAGTATTTCCTCACAACCCCATAAACTAGCATAAACTTGAGCCTTTAAGGGTTGCAATGAAATGTTTTAATTTTTGGGAATCCAATGAATAATCATAGCTCCTATAAAGTATGTCAAACTCAAAAAGAAAATAATTGAGATCCTCATGTACCTTACCATGGATATGTGGAAGAACTAAAGGCGCGATGGTTTTCATTTATACATTTGGTTTAGGATCCACTATTCAGAATCCAAAAGTGGATTGTTCCTTCTATGGCTAGTTTTCATCAACCCCTTCACCACGAGAATATTCATAATTTTACATATTTTTTACTCCAAACAGATTTCCTCTTGTAGACTGTGAAGGTTGACTGTGTTTCAGATTCAATTTTTCAGTTCCAACAATCTCCTCCTTTCCTACCAATGGTTGTGACACCTTTGAGCTAGTGTCTCTAGAATCCAGGTGTACAATACTAGCCTGGTTGGATTATGTCTACTTGGAGTTCTTGCCTACAGTAGAAGGCCCACTGTGAGAAAAAATGATTTATCAGGATTTCCTTTGCCCTTCTTGGGATTCGTACCCCTACCTCTCCTAGTCATGCATTTTAAAAAGAAAACCATGTTGGTTTGTGTTATATTCTTTCCACGACTAACCCATACAGTCAACTGGAGGGTTTGAGGGGTGCAGGTAACCCCAGTTTATGGGTTCCGGGGTAGCGCCCCAGAAAATTTTGGTTTTGGAACCTATGTTAGGTTGGGCGGACCCACCTATGGTTTTGTGCATGATTTTCGCACATGTTTTTTGGACGAGATGGTTTTTGGTCCATGGTATTGGATTCGATGGTTTTCAGTCCATGGTATTGGATGCTTCAACATGTATAAATATGTATTATAACATTGAAAGGAATATAATGAAAAATCAATTTGCTAGTCTTGGTTTTGGGATCTAGGGGAAAATCTCTATGTATATGTGTTTTATGTGTTATGCTCTCGCATTGTTTGTTTTATGTGTTTTAGAATTCGTATGTAGGTAATTTTGGACGTGGTTAAAATCTACATTTGGTATCAAAACTGTTTTGGCTTCAAGGGGATGCGTTTGTTGCTAAGGGGTTTCGCTTGGGCCTATGGAAGACCCTTTTCAGTGGGAGATCTGTGAGATCGATTCTGGTGGTGAAAGAAGATGGCAAGCAGTGGAAAGATAGAGATGGAGAAATTTAATGGTCAAATTTTTGAGTTGTGGAAAATCAAGATGGATGATCTATTGGTGGATAAAGATTAGTGGATCATAGTAGATCTGGGTACTAAACCAATGGGAGTGTCCGATGAAGAATGGAAGAAGTTGGATTGGAAGGCAAAGAGCACAATATGATTGTGTGCCTTAGATTCAGTATTACTGAATGTATCAGGGGAAGCTAGGATGAAGACTTTGTGGAAAAAGTTAGAGACTTTGTACCAATCTAAGTCTCTGGTGAATAAAATGTTCTTGCAGAAAAATTTGTATAACCTAAGGATGAAAGATGGAGACTCGGTGATAGAGCATCTGAATGCATTTAATATTGTGGTAAGTCAGTTAGCATCTATTGATATTAAAATATCAAATGAAGATAAGTGCATCAGTTTGTTGTTTTCTCTACCAGATTCGTGGGATAGTCTAGTTATTGCAATAGGTGGAAATGCAACTACCTTGTAGTTTGATGAAATAGTCTCATCCTTGCTGACGGAGGAGATGAGACGGAAAAATATGGAGAGCCAGAATGGTGATGCATTGTTTGTACAAGGATGGTCCCAGAACAGAAACAAAAATAAGTCATCGAGTGGGAGATATAAATCTCCAGGAAAACCTGTAAAGGTGGTGTGATGGAAATGCTGAAAGGAGGGGCACTACAAAAGGGACTGTAAATCTAAATCTCCTGATAAGGAAACTGATCTGATGATGCTCCTTCTGCAGAGGCGAAAACCACCTCAGATGAAGGTGGGGATGTGTACTTGGCTTCTTCAAGTACACATGTAGATAATGAGGCATGGTTGATTGACTCAGGTGCATCCTTTCACTTCACTCCCCATAGAGAGTGGTTTTGCGAGTATGAGAAATACGATGGTGGTGATTTCTTCTTGGGGATGACAGGAAGGCTAGAATCATTGGTCGCGAAAAAGTAAAGTTGAAGATGCAAGGTGGAAGGGTTAAAACACTTGCGGGTGTTCTGCATATTCCTGCATTGGCCAGAAATCTTATTTCTGTAAGCAAGTTGGATGATTCAAGTGTAAAAATAGTGTTCAAGAAGGATACTTGCAAGATGGTTTGGGGAGCACTGGTATTGATGTGGGGAGTTCATATTAGAACTCTGTACAAGCTGTAAGGTAGCACGATTGTTGATGGGTGCAGCAGTTCTATGGTTCTTGAAAGTGGAGCATAAAATTTAGTGGTCTCTATAGAGAAGACCATGTTGTGGAATCAAAGGCTTGGACATATTGGAGAGAAGAGCCTTCGAATACTTCATGGTGAAGGTATGGTAGAAGGTATGAGTGTTAAAATTGGAAACCAGGGCAAAACTTCATGTGGGTCATCTTATTCATGGCCGATAATATTTTTATTAGATTCCTCTCATCGATAGGTGTAGTATTGATATAGAGATCATCCGATTCTGATAAGTATTCATGGAGATATGAATTTATTTTGATTATGGAATTATTATCAAGCCGACCTACAACTCATGTAGGCTCAGAAGCTCAACAGTCGCATCTATTCACCCACCAACGTTGTGTATAAATAGAAGAGGAATTTTCCTCATTTGGACTCACTCATCTCATCACATACCTATCTCTCTACTGCGCAGAAATGAGTCTCTTCTCTATTGCGCAGAAATGGGTCTCTCTCTCACACATGTGAAGCCAGAGGCTGTTGAATTTGAAGCTGCAACTGCAGAAGTAAAGAATGACTTTCATGGCATAGAAGATCTCCTCTTTGGAACTGTGCTATAGGTTCATCTAAACCTCCTCTGAAAGCCACAACGTTTGGTGGTGGAATGAAGTCAATCCAATGAACGGTTTGCAAGATATCGACTGCCCTAGTTTGAAGCCGAAAACTGCTGAAACGGAAGCTATAACTGCAGAAGTAAAGATTGACTTGCGTGGCCTAAAAGATCTCCTCATCTGAACTATGTTGTAGGGTCATCTAAACCTCCTCTGGAAGCCGAAACTTTTGGTGGTGGAATGAAGTCAATCCGACGGTCGGTTTGTGAGATATCATCTACCCTAGTTTGATAATGAAGTCGTTAATGTTGATGCTGCTGATCTAGGGTTTGCTATTGCTGATATGAATCAGATTTATTGTACTATTTCTCTTTGCTGAATTATTGAAGATAAAAGAATATTTGTTCAAAGGGTTTCCCCACACATTGTGGGGTTTGTCCCTGGCTAGCCACCACATCTTGTTTCTCTTGTCTTGGCTTGTTTTCTGTCGATCGTTTAATGTTCTATCTACACTTTACTTTATGTATATGTGATTGCTAATCTGTGGAATATAATAAGAAAAAGAAGTAAACTTTTATAAGCATAGAACATACCATAACTTAACATGGAATCAGAGCTTAGGTGAAGAAAAAGCTCGAGCAAGAGCAAAAGCAATCATCGAAGAGAAGATTGGCAAGGCTATCCTAAAAGAACTATGGGGTCCTCAACACTCTTTCTTGCCAAAGACAAGCTCCGTGAGAAAGCTGACTATCACGGATGGAAGATGTCTATCGATCTAACCCTTGAGAATCAAGGAGTGTTGGATCATGTGAGAGGCAATATTGTTGAGCCTCCATCAAATGCATCCGCTGCTGCCTGGAACAAATGGAAAAATGGAGAAGTAAAAACAATAGAAGATCATTCGGGACTCTATCATCAAGCACTTGGTGGCCTACATCTCTAAATTGGACACCTCCAAGAAAATCTAAGATAGACTGGACTACTCTTCTGAACTATAATGTAATTCCTGGTTTCGAGGAATTAATGGCTAGATGCATTAAAGAAGAAACAAGGGAAGAAGTGCAAGAAATGCCCATGCCTAAAGGTCCTCCTGCTGCCTTTTCTTCTCATGCAAAGAGAAGAAAGGACTCACACCGGGACGATGATCAAAATCCCTCTGATGGCAAGTCAAAGGAATGACAAACTCAATAGCAAAGGTAAGAGGAGAGCTAGGAATCAAGGAAGAGGACAAGCATTCAAGAAGACTAGAAATTCCAGGATGTATTAAATGCACCTGACCTCAAAAAGAACCTAGTGTCCTTCTCGGCAACGGAAGACAAAGGCTACAAGGTAACCTTCAGCGATGGCAAGGTACGTATATGGAAAAATAATATTAAATATGCCTTTACTCTTGGGTTTAGTATTGATTCATTTTATTAGGTCGATGGAATGTCTTGTGACACAACTCTTCAGTCCGAACATTGGCATCAGAGGTTTGCCCACCTTCATTATAAAGCTCTACTCGATGTAAGACAGATGGTAACAGGGATGCCCAAATTCCAGGTAGAGAAAGAAGGTGTATGTCCAGGATGTGTTGAAGGATAGCTCAAAAGGGGACCATTCCCCTCAGGCCAAAGCAAGACCTCCGATATATTATAGTTTGTTCACTTAGGCACATCTGAGGCTAGCATTAAGAGGGAGACTACTACACCACGTACTCCTGAGTAGAATGGTGTGGCAGGAAGGAAGAACCACATCATTATGGAATGATTAAAGACTTCTGAAGTTTCTATGGGCTGAAACTACAAACACTACCATATATGTACAAAATTGATGCCCTCATCAAGCATTGGGTTCCAAGTCTCCTGAAGAAATTTTCACCACCGGTCAAAGGGAAGTCATGATTAGTCATGATGTCACCTTTGACAAAGATATGGCTCTTAGTAAGGTGGACAATCTGTTGACTTTGAGTAGCTCTCAAGAAGCCAACACCAGGGAACCGAAAGAAAAGGATGATGAATCAATGGCTGATGTAGAAGAACCCATGGATCCGATTGATCCTCATCCACATGAGACTTCCTCTTCTAGGAAGAGGCCTTCATGGCTTAGGGGGATACTTGATGATGCTGAAGGACATGCTGCACCCTGAGGAACCTTCCGTCAAAGTAAGAAACTTAACAGGTATCAGGGATACCTGACCATCATGAGCACGATCATACAAAATGAGCCTTCATCATTCTCAGATGTTGTCAAGCATTAACTATGGAAGGGTGCTATGACCATAGAATATGAGTCTATTATGAAGAATGATGTCTGGGAAGTAGTTCCCAGACCTTGGGCAAGATAGTTGACCTTGGGCAAGATAGTTGTTACATCCAAATGGCTTTACAAAATAAATCATGCAGCAAATGGAAGCATGGAAAAGTATAAGGTTCATTTTGTTGCTTGTGGTTTATCTTAGAAGGATGGTATAGACTATGATGTGATATTTGCACTTGTTGCCAGATATACAACCATCTACTCGATCATAGCCCTTGCTGATTCACAAGGATGGAACCTACATCAGATGGATGTCAAGACTGCGTTCTTGCACGGTTTGATCAAAGAAGAGGTCTACGTGGAGCAACTCGAAGGATTTGAGATTTATGATTGAAAATCTCATGTATGCAGGTTGAAGAAGGCTCTTTATGGGCTGAAGCAAGCACCCCGAGCATGGTATGAGAGGATCGATAGCTACTTGATGAAGTTGGGATTCACTAGGAGTGAAGCCGATCCTAACCTTTACTTTAAGGTTGAAGATGACAAGCCTATCATACTAGTGTTGCATGTGGATGACCTCTTTCTAACAGGTGCAAACCCTCTCATTCACAAATGCAAGAGGGAGATGGCTTCTGAATTTGAAATGAAGGACCAAGGACTTGAAGTGTGGCAGAAACCAAGGGAAATTTTCCTATCTCAAGGAAAATATGTGGTAAAGATATTGGAAAGATTCGGTATGATGGACTGCAAGCCTATGACTACCTCGAGGATCTTAACTTTTAGAAGTTATATGGTAGTGATGTCGGACCAGACTTGGGAAATGCCTCTGAGTTTCAAAAACTCATTCGCATTGATGTTCTTGGTGAACCTTCGTCTGAACATATGTTTTACAGTTAGCATTGTGAGCTCATATTTGGTTGAGCCTCACTGGAATGATGCTAGGAATCTTCTGAGATGTCTTCAGGACACAATCTCTCATGGATTAAGATACACTGCCGGAGATGTGAGACTACTTGGATATACTGATGTTGATTGGGCAGGCAGTGTGGTGGACCGTAAGAGCACTTCCAGGTGCTGTTTCACCTTGGGATCTGCTTTGATATCCTGGATGAGTAGGAAGCAAAAGTCGGTGGCTTTGAGCACTGCCGAAGCAGGATATATTGTTGCCAGCATAACCTTGTGTGAGGCAGTCTGGTTACGAAAGCTCTTCAGTGAGCTGTTTGGATTTACATTGGATACCACTGTGATTCTCTATAACAACCAGAGGTGGGATTCGATTATTGAGGAATCCCGTATTCATCGATTGCTCCAGCAGATAGACATCATCTGGGATATGGTAAGTTGATGAGCAAGGAGGCTCCATCACATTAAGATGATGTACAGGCTGATATGCCTTGTCAAAGCCCCGAGGAAATATCTAATCTGTGATTTTCCCAAACGAATTGGAGTCAGCAAGAAACCCTTGTACAAGGGTCCTTCATGTTGCATACGTTGAGCTTTGGGAGCTCTGAGGGATTGTGGTTCCTACTGGAGCAACATATGACCATAGGGTGACTCACCCTCCCCTAGTGGTGCACACTGGAACAAGATGATTCGCTCTCTTGTGGGACAAGATGATTCACTCTCTTGTGGAACAGGATGATTCGCTCTCCTATGTAGCAGGATGATTAGTTCTCCTGTGAGGCCTGGATTGATGTGTTCTCCTGTGGGGACAGGATTGATTAGTTCTCCTATCGAGGCATCCTACCCATGTAGTCTGGGACTCATGGGAAGTACCTCTCATATGATCAATGACCAAGGAAATGAAGTTAGGGACCATAGTAGTACCGATGGACACATCGTTGTATCTACCATACTCCCTATGCTAGGATGACCTCCATTGATCTGGGACCAGTGGTACATACTCCGAGACTGACTTCGTGTCAGTGCAGTACTGGTCTGGGACCAGAGAGAGTGGTACATACTATGACGCTGACTTCGAGTCGGTTGAGACTGGTCTGGGACCAGTGGTACACTCTCTGAGACTGCGATACTGGTCTGGGACCAGTGGTAGGAGTTGTACCATACTATGAAGTTGACTTCGGGTCGGTTGAGAGTGGTCTGGGACCAGTGGTACATATTTCGAGACTAACTTCATGCCAGTGCAGTACTGGTCTAGGACCAGTGAGAGTGGTACATACTATGACGTTGACTTCGGGTCAGTTGAGACTGGTCTGGGACCAGTGGTACACTCTCTGAGACTGCGATACTAGTCTGGGACCAGTGGTAGGAGTGGTACTTACTATGAAGCTAACTTGGGTCGGCTGAGATTGGTCTGGGACCAGTGGTACACACTTTGAGACTGACTTTGAGTTAGTGGAGGATGATATTGGTCTAGGACCAGTGGAGTTGTACTCACTATGACACTGACTTCGGGTTGGTTGAGACTGGTTTGGGACCAGTGGTACATACTCTAACACTGACTTTCAGTCAGTACGATACATCCTCGATCATTTCTTATTCTTCATAATTCAGACAAAAGTAGAGCAGAACAAGAACAATGCAAGAGAAGAACATAACAGAGCAGAATAGAGTAGAGTAGGGCAAGGGTTAGGCTATACAGGGCATTGCATTTGATGGATGAATAGTAACGACCGATAGACAGATTGCAGGTGAAGTTCTCCCTGGTTGAGAGTGAGTGTTAAAATTGGCAACCAGGGAAAAACTTCATGTGGGTCATCTTATTCATGGCTGAAAATATTTTTATTAGATTCCTCTTGTCGAGAGGTGTAGGATTGATATAAATATCATCCAATTCCGATAAGTATTCATGGAGATATGAATTTATTTTGATTATGGAATTATTATCAAGCCGACCTACAACTCATGTAGGCTCAGAAGCTCAACAGTCGCATCTATTCACCCACCAACATTGTGTATAAATAGAAGAGGACTTTTCCTCAATTGGACTCACTCATCTCATCACATCTCTCTCTCTACTACGCAGAAATGAGTCTCTTCTCTACTGCGCAGAAATGGGTCTCTCTCTCACACATGTGAAGCCGGAAGCTGTTGAATTTGAAGCTGCAATTGCAGAAGTAAAGAATGACTTGCGTGGCCTAGAAGATCTCCTCTTTGGAACTGCGCTGTAGGTTCATCTGAACCTCCTCTGAAAGCCGCAACTTTTGGTGGTGGAATGAAGTCAATCCGATGAACGATTTGCAAGATATCGACTGCCCTAGTTTGAAGCCGGAAACTGTTGAAACTAAAGCTGCAACTGTAGAAGTAAAGATTGACCTATGTGGCCTAGAAGATCTCCTCATCTGAACTATGTTGTAGGTCCATCTGAACCTCCTCTAGAAGCTGAAACTTTTGGTGGTGGAATGAAGTCAATTCGACGGTCGGTTTGTGAGATATCGTCTGCCCTAGTTTGATAATGAAGTTGCTAATGCTGATGCTACTGATCTAGGGTTTGCTACTGCTGATATGAATCAGATTTATTGTACTATTTCTCTTTGCTGAATTATTGAAGATAAAAGAAGATTTGATCAAAGGGTTTCCCCACACATTGTGGGGTTTGGCCCTGGCTAGCCGCCACATCTTGTGTCTCTTGTCTTGGCTTGTTTTTTCTCAATCGTTTAATGTTCTATCTGCACTTTACTTTATGTACATGTGATTGCTAATCTGTGGAATATAATAAGAAAAAGAAGTAAACTGTTATAAGCATAAAACATACGAAAAAGGGAAATGCGGAAAGGATGGGCACTACAAAAGGGACTGTAAATCTAAATCTCTTGATAAGGAAACGGATCTAATGATGCTCCTTCTGCAGAGGCGAAAACCACCTCAGCTGAAGGTGGGGATGTGTACTTGGCTTCTTCAAGTACACATGTAGATCATGAGGCATGGTTGATTGACTCAGGTGCATCCTTTCACTTCACTCCCCATAGAGAGTGGTTTTGCGAGTATGAGAAATACGATGGTGGTGATTTCTTCTTGGGGATGATAGGAAGGCTAGAATCATTGGTCGCGAAAAAGTAAAGTTGAAGATGCAAGGTGGAAGGGTTAGAACACTTCTGGATGTTCTGCATATTCTTGCATTGGCCAAAAATCTGATTTCTGTAAGCAAGTTGGATGATGCAAGTGTAAAAATAGTGTTCAAGAAGGATACCTGCAAGATGGTTTGGGTAGCACTAGTATTGATGTGGGGAGTTCATATTAGAACTCTGTACAAGCTGTAAGGTAGCACGATTGTTGATGGGTGCAGCAGTTCTGTGGTTCTTGAAAGTGGAGCAGAAAATTTAGTGGTCTCTGGAGAGAAGACCATGTTGTGGAATCAAAGGCTTGGACATATTGGAGAGAAGGGCCTTCGAATACTTCATGGTAAAGGTATGGTAGAAGGTATGAGTAATAGGTCTTTGGATTTTGATTTTTCTGAAAATTGTGTATATGGGAAACCGAATTGGGTGAGTTTTCCCTCTGGTAGTAAAAGGGAAAAACAGATATTAGAGCTTGTGCACAATGATGTTTTTGGACCTGTGAAGGTTCCATCACTAGGTAAGTCTGTGGACTATGTATCATTTATAGATGACTTCTCAAGGAATACATGGATATATTTCCTTAAGAAGAAATCTGAAGTCTTTGACAAGCTTAAAGAATTTAAGGCTCTTGTGGAAAATCAGACAAAGAAGAAGATAAAGGTGATGAGGACAGATAATGGTGGAGAGTTTTGTAGCAACGCATTTGAGGAATTCTGTAAGAAGTGTGGTATAGCACAATAGAATACTACTCTATATATACCTCAGCGAAATGGAGTTGCAAAAAGAATGAACAAGACATTGATGGAAAGGGCAAGAAGCATGCTCAATGGTGTCAGGTTAGGACAAGAATTCTAGGCAGAGGTGGTGGATATTGCATGTTACCTGGTCAACAGGTCAGCTTCATCAGCATTGGAGGATAAGACTCCACAAGAGGTATGGACTGGTAAGAAACCCTCTCTTTCACATTTGAGGGTATTTGGATGTAATGCATATGTACATGTTCCAAAGGAGAAACAAACCAAGTTGGATATTAAATCTGAAAAGTGCATCTTTATTGGGTATAAGGATGGTTTAAAGGGTTATCAGCTTTGGAACCCAGTATTAAGGAAGGTTGTGTACAACCAAGATGTGGTGTTCAGAGAGGTAAAAGATGTTATTAAACATGAAGTCCAACCAAAGGAACCTAAGAAGATAGAGTTTGAGCTAAAGGAGGAAGAATCAGACTCTACAGTAGAGGAGGAATCAAAAGATGAAGATCCACAAACTCTGGGCGTGAGAAGATCAGTTTGAGAAAGAAGGCAGCCAGAAAGGTATAGTCCATCTGCTTTTGTTTAAATTTTTCTTTATATATTACTGATGATGATCCCATAACTGTGAAGGAAGCAGTAGATTCAGAGGATGGAAAACTCTGTAAAGAGGCCATGGATGATGAAATGGTATCTTTGCACAAAAATGAGGCTTGGGATCTAGTGGAGTTGCCAATTGGAAGGAAACCCATTGGCAGCAAATGGGTGTTCAAGAAGAAGACAAATGCAAAAGGAAAGGTGGAGAAATACAAAGCTCGGTTGGTAGCAAAAGGTTATTCCCAGGTGCTGAGAATTGATTTTGGAGATATTTTTCTCCGGTTGCCAAGGTAACTTCTATTATATTACTTTTATTTGTTGCTACTGCTTTTGATTTTGAGGTAGAACAGATGGATGTAAAGACATCATTTCTTCATGGGGATCTGGAAGAGGAAATCTACATGAAGCAACCTGAAGGCTTTGCAGTGAAGGTTAAGAAATAATTGGTATGCAAGTTAAAGAAGTCTCTGTATGGGTTAAAAAAGTCAACAAGGATGTGATATCAGAAATTTGATACATTTATACGAGGACCTAGCTTCACCAGAAGAAAAGCAGATCACTGTGTGTATTTTAAATTAATTGGTGACTGCGTTATTTATTTGGTCTTGTATGTGGATGATATGTTGTTGGTTGGAAATGACAAAGAAATTATCCAGGATTTGAAAACCCAATTGTCCTCCAAATTTGACATGAAAGATCTTGGTGCTAAAAACTACATTTTGGGCATGGAAATTAAATGAGACCAGGAAAAGAAGAAGCTCTGGTTAAACCAGAGGAAGTATGTCGAAACAATATTGCATAGGTTTAATATGCAGGATATTAAACCAGTGAAGGTTCCTATTCCTGTAGGTGTGAGGTTATCTGCTAAACAATGTCCCAAGACACAAGAAGAGGAAGAGGACATGTCCTGTGTTCCATATTCAAGTGCAGTCGGAAGATTGATGTATGCGATGGTCTGTACTAGACCAGACATTGTAGATGCAATGGGAGTATTGAGCAGGTTTATGTCAAAACTAGGGAAGGAGCACTAGACAACAGTGAATCGGGTTTTCAGGTATTTGTGTGGCACTAGTGATTATGGTTTGTGCTACTAAGGAAGACTAGGATTGGACAGAGTGTTGGATATTAGTGGCTTTGTTGATGCAGACTGGGCTGGAGATCTGGATCAGAGAAGATCTACAAGTGGGTATGTTAACCTATTTGGAGGTGCAGTCAGTTGGATGAGTAAGAAACAATCTGTAGTGGCACTATCAACTACAGAGGCAGAATACATGGCAGCCACTCATGCAAGCAAGGAAGTAGTTTGGTTGCAAAGATTGTGTTCAAGTATGGGGTTAGTACAGGGAGCTATAAGGATAGACTGTGACAGCCAAAATACAATTTTCTTGGCAAATAACCCTGCATATCATTCAAAGACAAAGCACATTGATGTTCAATATCACTTTGTGAGGGATATGATAGAAGACAAAAAGGTGTTGCTAGTAAAGGTGGACACTTTGAAGAATACTGCAGATGCATTGACACAATTTGTGAGCTCTGAGAAGTTCTTTTGGTGTAGAGAAACAATGGGTGTTGCAGGGTTGGATAAATGACTAATCTTTGATGTGGCCCCCTGTGGAAAGGAAACAACAAGTGGGAGAATGTTGGGTTGTCTTATATTCTTTCCATGACTAGCCCACATAATTAACTAGGGGGTTTGAGGGGTGTAGGTAACCCCACTTTATGGGTTCCCGGGCAATGCCCTAGAAAATTTTGGTTTTGGAATCTATGTTAGGTTGGGCGGACCCAGCTATGGTTTTGTGCATGATTTTCGCACATGTTTTTTGGATGCAATGGTTTTCAGTGCATGTTTTTGGATGTGGTGGTTTTCAGTCCATGGTTTTGGATGCGATGGTTTTCAGTCCATGGTATTGGATGATTCGGCATGTATAAATATGTATTATAACATTGAAAGGAATACAATGAAAAATCAAGCTGGTAGTCCCGGTTTTGGGATCCAGGGGAAAATCTCTGTGTATATGTGTTTTATGTGTTATGCTCTCGCATTGTTTGTTCTATGTGTTTTAGAATTCGTATGCAGGTATTTTCTGTACGGGGTTAAAACCTACAAACCAAATAAAAAAATTGTAAAGACACTTACTCTAAACAAATAAATTCAAATCCAAATGCTGCAACTATATCAGAAAATGTACCTATAACAATAAATAAAAAATTACCCCTCCTTAAATGCTCACCAACAAAAGCACACACTTGCTTAACAAAAACAATGTAGTTTTTCTCTTTATTGCATAAAAAGTTAGAATTTACCAGAACCTCTCCAGACGTCTCCCCAACAATGAGGCCAGAATATGGGGTGTCAAGATTGTCCTCAACACTTACTTGTAAAATTAGGGGGTCGTATACTTCGAGGCACAACATAGTCAATTCCAAGAAGGTTTAGCAAAACCTGCAAAATCAAACTCTCTCTCTAACTAGATACTAAATATCCTAGTTTGGAAAGAAAAGAAAGAGAACCCTAGTTTCCTATTCTTGCACTAGCTATTATGGAAAATCCTAGATCACTCTCTTTACTAGCCACTCCAATCACGAACTCTTCAAACTTACTGATATTATGTACCAAATAAAAATCATTCAGTTAAACACAAGCTGTAATTAATAAATCCCAAAAATATGCAGTAAAATCACATAGGAAATCAAACCATTCATGCATTGTAAAGACTTGTTAATTAATTATGTTCCTGTACTACATACAAATTCATGCTAAATAAATCTTCACCACTCTCTTTCACACTAATATTTTTGGATTAAAATTCCCTGGAATATTGAATCAATCATAAGACATGTATGTTCAAGGAAACTCACTCTATTCAAACCAATTAGAAAACATTCTAGATCCTCAAATTAATCTACACTTCAGATGAAAATAAAAAGAAGAGCTTTCCACTCGTATGCATTAAAAGAAACCAATTTTAAAAGAGAAATATAACATAAAGTAACAATCTCACACTTCCAATCACTCTCTTCTCCATAAAAGTATTGAAGAAATCTATCTTACTCATGCAACAACTAGAGCACTCTTCTTTCTTTCTTTACTTATCTAGTTATAGTGAGAACATAAGATAATCACATTAAATTTTAATATGAATTAAATCTCTAAAATTATTCTCCCTTGGTTTGGTTTTACCCTGGATCCAATAAAAATGATTAAATAAATGGACCTATTCTCTTTCCAGTCAGGAGATATACCAAGACCTGGTTCATATACTAAACCTTAATCCTTCAGATTATAGCCTTTAGAGACCACTACATCTCACAACATAATCGTTGCTTTTAGTCCAAACAATATGGGAACCTCAAAAGGGTGAATTTTAGTACTCAGTTTGTAACATAAGACTAGTCTTAAAAACCTTCAAAGTTGAAATCCCACTATATCAAAATAGTTCATTAAGGTTCATAAGGATTCATAAGACCATTCCAAGGTTTATTTCTTGAATAAGGTATACGAGTGTTGGATGAGGTTTCTAAACGAGTTATAATATTAAACCTAGTTCTCACAAACTTTTGAATATAAACAATCTCATCACAAAGAAGAGGCCTAAATCTGGCATCAAACCCACTGTTTTCAAAGTAATATAATCATAAACTCTTCAAACTCAAAGTAAAATAAGTGATATCATATAGGACTTCAAAAACACACACAACTATTTGCAGATCCGGATTATCACACTATAACAGAGATTTTAAATCACCTTTACAATCTTATGTAAATATTGAAAACCAAAATCATATAAACATCCCAGCACACAATGCTATTAAATCAAAGGATTCCTTTTCTCTTCCTTGGATTTGCAAATCTAAATTCTTGCTTCTTCTGTTTAAATTTATACTCGACCTTAAAAGCATATAGGTATGTTGCGCAAAGTGAGGAGATGCCCAAGAACTCCATTTTAGCCTGGATGTATTTTTGTTGGTACCAATGGTACTTGAGAACTATATGTTTCTCAGAGTCCTTGATATCCACATTTTTTCGTAGGGTATGAAAGATATTCATGAACTCTGGTACTCCTTCATCCCTTTCCTACCATAGTTTGGTCCATTTTATGTACTTCTATTCATAACTCCGAACAGGGTAATATTTTTCCTTAACAACATCTTGGAAAGAGTCCCAAGAGGGTGTGGCTAAAAAGAGTGAGGATTCCTCCTCATCCTTCTACTCACAGTATGATTCCCACCAATCCTTGAAATGGGGGGCAACCTTAAGGAGTGCAAAATTAATATTTTCTCCATTTGAAAAGTTATGGACCAAAAGATATCCTTCCAACAGATTAAGCCATATATCTAGAGCAACTGTGTCTATCTAGCCTTCAAATATAAGAACAAAAAAATTAACTTGTACCTTAAAGGGGGAACACCTTCGAAGTGACTATTGGATGAAGAAGCTTCACCCATTGGCATTCTTTGAAGGATATGGGAAATATTAGGCATCCTCTCATTCCTTTGTCACTCAAGGGCTACTTCGATCAACATTGTGAAAGGATATCCTACTCCCTCATATTTCTTTTCTTCTACCATGGGAGGTCGTCAGGTTTGGTGAGGATGATCTTGCAAAGTTTCAACTATTTCTAGTCCCAACTCCTTCTGCCCCAACCTCATTGGGGACATGTACAAGAAAATATAGAAAGATAAGACCACTCTGATACCACCGATTTGGATTTTTGAGGGAATTAAATGAAATATATATTTAAGAAAAAAACACATAGATACACTGAAACAAAAATTCAATTAATAAATGGAAATTGTTGGAATTGTTTTACATGCAGAATGCAAACAAACTAGCTCAGGTGATGGTATCTTATCTCTGAGAAGATATGTTATGGCTACCTAGATCTAAACTGTGTTATAATGAGGTTCAAAGGACTTTTTATCATGAATAAATAATGAGAAACCATAAACATCCAAAAAAAACTAACCTTATGAGATGAAGCACCAAAAGGTGCGGGCCTCAATGGGGTTAGTTGGAACATCAAGTTCCAGAGGTTGTAATATTAGCATACGATCTTCATTTGGCATGCACGATAGACCATTAGAAATGTATTTCTAGGGACAAGAACTTTCAACTACAACATGAGACAAAGTCTCATGTTTTCTCGTTTCCCAAAAAAACATTGTTGAGGACGTCAAAATGGCTCTGAAAGTTCAACACTCAAAAACTTCCCAAAAAAGAAAATTGCCAAAATAGTAAACTTGGCTACAAAATAGGAAACTAATAGAAAACAGTGTTGGGGGACCATGTGGAATAGACGGGTGGCCACCAATATCTACATAGATCAAAATTCTCTAGGATCTCGAAGTGAATTTTGATTATCCCATTCTAATATTTTCTGACAACACTGGCGCCATATGTCTCTCCAAGCATCCTCTAATGCATTAAAAAATAAAACACATTCCTATCAAGGTAGAGGAAATTTGGACAAAGGATAAAATAAATGATATATTCACCAAATCATTACCTTGAGAGACCTTTGAACATCTTCAACAGAAGCTTGAGATTATCCTAGGTTCACATTGATATGTATTCCATCAAGCCAAGTAGACATGGGGAGAAAGGCATGTTGCAGGAAGATAGAGGAAGATATTTTGTCAGGGGGATTCACCTTTTCCCATTGGTTTCAAAGGAAAAGAGAAATCAGGAGAGGAAGATTAGAATCATGGAGTCAGGCAGAGCATGGAGTTAGGCAGAGCAATAGTCATAGGAGGAGTAAGTGTGTTAGGACTTATGCCAAAATGGGAGATTGTTGGAATGTAGTTATCATTGATGTCAACCCAAGAAAAAACTAGAAGAAGCCCTACTTTTGATGAAGAAAATTATAAGAAATATATTTTTTTGCAAGAAATATCATCAATAATTGACTTTCCTCATCGCATCGATTGTAGTGGTAGGTGGCATGCCACATAACTCCTCATGGTTGACAAGATATGCCTTATCAAAATTGGAGTCCCAAATGTGTGGTTATGGTCCCCTAATTACAGATTGATGGTTGGTCAAATTTGGGATTAAATATGGCATTAATATTAAAGAATGTTTCTGATATTTTTATGGGTTTTGAGTTGCCCTAGTCTGAGCTTTGTTAAGTAAACAAAAAAAAAAACACTCTGAGTATGCCTCAAAGAGTGTTTAATATTTCGCTCCACAGTTTTTAATTTTGAAAATTAAAATTTTGCTTTTTTTTACGTCTACTCAAGCCCTAAGGTCATGTCATCACCCCTCTAGAAGCCCCTTCCATCACTATATATAGAACTCAGATCTTTCAATAAGGGAATCAAAAAAATTCAATCACTCATCAATCTTTTGCTATGATTTCAACATGCCAAGAGTAGTCATGTTGATCTGTGGAAGAGGCTAAGTTTCTTCTTGAGATATTGAGATTGATTTGAGAAAGTTATGGATTCATCTAAGGAATATTTTTTATGCACCCTATGGGGTTTTGCAACCTGTTCTAAGGCCTAGTCTAATCACCCCTGAGGTCTAATTTCAGCCTTAAGGTACGAGTGTATTCATGCAAGCTAAGGGTTATTCTTTTGTGGCTTATTTTCCATTAGAGAAATTGTGAGGTCTAAAATGGGCCTCCTAAGGAATATATAAAATAATAGTGGAAATAATAAAATAAGGTTAGATTACATTTTCAGAGTTTGTAGGGAAAAATGAAAAAAACTAATTTTTCAAGTCATATTTTCAACTTATCTTCGTATGGTTTTACTCAAATTTGAGTGGGAGCACCCATTAGATGCATCCAAGGAATCCAAGGAGTACCCATTTCGCATATTTTCGATGGACCGTGCTACATGAAAAATGAGAAATACATGAAAAAAGCGTTATTGCAATCCTATTTTTTATGTATTTTTCATTTTTTTGTGTAACAAGGCCCATCGTGTTAGCTACCTATACCAATAGGTTTCATATTTCATGATTGGCAAAGAAAGGTCCAAATATGCTCTGCTTTGATGATGCAAAGATCCCATATTTCCATGAGGAGACAAGGTGTGTATATAGCTTGATGTGGACACAATTTTGATGGATGGTTCAACAGCCTAATCTGGACCATGCCATGTTTTAAATTTTTAGTTGTAGAATAGAGAAAGAAATCTGTCCAAACTGTTTAATCTTGGCAGACAACTAGCTTAGGTAGAGAAGTAAGGCTCCCAACTGCTTAATCTGGGACCTTGGAAGAAATAAGGGTAGCATTAGATAGAAAACAAAAGGAAAAAAGCCAGAGAAAAGAAAAGGCAAATAAGGGTCTGCAAGTCCAAGTGCACCCTCCAAGAAGAAACAAAAAATGCTAGGCAAACAGATGGGTAGGCAGAGGGGGTTGCAGAAGTGTCATTCCTTGCAATTGAAGGTGTGCTAACCTATTTTCACAAAGCAAAATCAATGGATTAAAAGGTCTTCTTCTCTATCAGGTTGCAGCAAAGCAAAGAAGCATGTCTAACTTCCCAATTTTCCCCTTTTCCATTCATTACTAACATCCCCTCATCAGTTGAGATTCATGGAAGAATTGGTGTTCTTATGCTAGTTCTTATGCTTTTAAAAGCCACATTTCCTGTGTAAAAATCTTTTCATTTTGATCTACTCCCTAAGCTAAGTGTTTTTCAAATAAACTTAGTAATTTCACCCCTCATCCACCCTTTTCATCTATATTAACCCCTAACATCTATTGTATAATTCCCCTATGTTATCCTTTCCCTATTATTATAACACCATGGTGTATAAACCCCAAACATGGTATAAATATCCCTTCCCTTGGCATTATAGCCATATGTTCTCTGTCAGGGATCAATTTGACATCTGGTCAGCTTGAGAAACCTAAGCCTCACCCCCTTCCCCCTTCTGAATCCATTTTGACCCATTACACCCCCATTTGCTAAGAAAAACATATGAAAAACCCTTTTTTTTCACCCATAACCCGCTTCATTTGCAAAAGGCGCCCAAAAACCCACTTTTCCATATTATCAAAGTATGGGCGCGGTGATATTAATATTTCCATTTTACATTGAAAAACCATATAAACCCGCCGAAACCCAAAGTCCTGCTGGGCACGCCGTTCAAAAGAAATAATATTTTATTACCTCCCCGCTGTCGTATCGTCCGCACTACTCAGCGACCCGTCAACCGTCCGATCAGGTGCCTTTGATCGGACGACCATTATGCATATCGGGTTGGGCCCGACGTCCGAAGATTAGCGCCCGAGAAACTGTCAGAGGGTGACGTCAGGCCTCTGCCACGCGTCGCCCTCACAATTTCTCGGGTTGCCCTCTGACAAAACCATCGCCGTATCGTAGGCGGTCCGAGAAAACCATTACCGCCTTTTTGTTTACCACCAGTTTTGACGGGCCTGCGTCATCCCCACGTCAGAGCCACGCCACTGCCACCCCGCCGCCGCATCAGCCCCTTCGCCCGCCCCCGCGCTGATGTGTCTGCCACTTCATCATATCCGTGGACCAATCACAGCCTGCCACCTCACCCGGTGACGTCATCCGACCTCGACCCCACCTGATGACGTCATGCTGACGTCATCCCAAAAAACGCGCCAATATGCCAAAAAATCCATATATTGGCCAAAATTTTGTGTTTTTTCCACTTTTGCCAAAAGAAACTGTTGTTATTTCTGCATGCTATTTACGTTCAAACCAGCGCCAGCCTGCCAAATTTGATTCCGAAACCGTCGGCGCCTCCATTGTACCTGCAGTTGCAACCTGTTATCGGCCATTTGCAAGGTATTTCTCAAGATAATTCCCTGTACCTGGTTTTATCGTATTTCTGCAAACAAACTATTTAAGAAGGGCTAAAAACACTGATTTCACCATCAATTACCCAGTGACCTGCACCTATTTCAAACTGGTGGAACAATAAACCTTCTGCAGAGCCCACATTTGACAAATTGACCTGAACTCACAGCTAGTTCGCGCAGTCGTGAACTAGAAACCTCAACTGACTAAATTCACCATAGAAACACTCCTATCAGTCCTGCTACTGTTTTAATCAGTTCTATAATCGGTATTTCAATTGTTGTTTTCTCAATTCACCCTTTGTTCCATACAATTCAAATTTACAGTGCAAAGAAACTCCTCTGCTTTGTTCTGCTCACTCATAACAGTTTACATACAATTCAGAAACTTTACTAGCCATGGAAACACCAATAGCCCTGAATATTACGCCTTTGAATGCCCCTCAAAGGGAGTTAGAATGGAAAGCCTTGGGAGATTTAGATTACCAGATGATGGACGCCTTCCCAATGAATTCTAAATTTAATATTCACATGCTAAATGAGTTGAAAGCCCAACACCTTAGTGGAGCTGATATATTATGGATTTGGGACTCAAATCTGCCCATTTATAACCTCCCTCAAGTCAATGCCTTTCCAGACTTGGTCCATAGGTGCCAGGAGTGCTATGACCCATGCCAAAGAGCTGTTCTCAGTCCTACAGGCTCAGTATTGTTCCATATCACCCCAGAAACCATAAATGAGATGCTATGCTTTCACACTGTAAGACCATTGGCCCTTCTCTCCATGATAGACTTGGTCAAGAAGGGGAGTAACTTGTCAAGTGCCCAGATCACCAAAATCAATCAGTTATTCATACAGCCAAGTTCTGAAACCATAAGAACTCCTCCTATTGGATATCCTTATCTGAATGACTTGGGCAGAATGCTAGTAGATTTGATCAGCTATGTCCTGGGGTACAGGGGAGTTGAAGATGTTGATAACACTATCATGGCAATGCTGTCCATATTTTCTCCTGGGAAGGCTCCAGCTGTACACTATGACTATGCCACATATATTGCAGAAAAGATTCATGAACAGCTAATGAATCTGCAAAGGGAAAGGGTGTTCAGATACACATCCTACATTTACCATCTGTTCTTGTTCTATCAACCAGACAGCTTCTCCGTTCCCCTCAGGAAACTTAATGTACAGGGGAATCCAAGGTCAGTTGTGTTTTGGTCTTCGGTGTTTCACTATGTTTCTGAATCACCATACACATACTGTGAATTCATAGACCTGTTCATTCACCCAGCTATGACATTGCTGTATGGTGTCCCTCCTCCAAGGTTGACTGATGACATGCAAAGAATTCTCCATCTCTCCAAAAAATACAGCATTGGTGATTGGTATTTTTACCAACATCACACAGTAATCAGAGTATATGGCTGTGAGTTGGATCCTTATAGGCTGCCACGGTATGTCCCAATGAGACTTTTTGCCCTAGAATACTTCAGGCAGTTTGGAAATGCAGACTGCTTCCATTTCCAAAGTAGGAATAAGAAGGTGCAGCTGAAGGTAAGGAACCAGCTAGGCCCTTTTTTATACAATAAAAGAGAGGAGGGATGGAAGGAGGCAGATATGATCTTAGGGGGCCTCAAATTGCAAACCAGTTTCAAATGGACACCTTATGACCCTAATCATTTTATCTCCCTCAGAAGGATAAAATACAAATTGGGTAACTATGCACATGTTAGGCTGCCCCATGTTGAAAAGTATGCCAATTCTTTGAGCTGGAAAGAGGGCACTCTAGAAGAGCCAATTACTAGAGAACAGATGCTAGAAAGAGAGGCTAGGAATGCTCGAAAAGAAGCTGACTTGGAAACTTGTGGACAGGTTTCTTTCTCATATCAAAGGCAACTTGGAGAAACCGCCTCATCTTCAACCACACATCAGCAAACTTCCATGGACACTCAACATACATCCAGCAAAGGCAAAGAAAAACAGGTGGAACAGGAGCAACCACCTCCCATGACTGAAGAGCAAACAGAAAAAGAGGTGGAACAGCAAGAAGGAGTGCAGCAGCAGCAAGTACATCAACAACAACAGCAACAACAAGAAGAACAAAGACAGGAGCAGCCTGTACAGCAAGAGCAGACAATGGAAGCCCCAAAATCCACTGAGCAGCAGCCACAACAAACTGTGCCTCCAAGGCAACAAACCTCAGCTGAAGCATCCATCCTCCAAACTCCACAAAAGGAGGATATAAGCAGAAAAAGAGACAGAGAGACTCCCCTTACATCATCTATAAATCAGGGAGAGAAAAGACAGAGAATGAATCCTCTCTCTGAGGAGGAAATGCCAATGGGGCAGACTTTGGGCATGGGCCCACCTAGCAGGGAAGCATTCGCAAGTTCCTTTCAACAGGAACAGGACAGAACAGTGGGAGGAGAAGTCAGCTCCTCAAGCCAGCAGAGAGAAGGTGAACTGGGCATTAAACAATAGTTCATCGACATAAAGAGGAGAAGTGAGCCAATAAAGATACAACTATACAATCATTTGTTGAAGATGGCTCCTACTAACCAGCAAAGACTTATGTCTGCCTATGATGTAAATGAGGGCAAGATGATCATGAGTCACTTCATGCCCACTACACTACAACCACAGTCCCCTTCAGATTACTTGAGGACCAATCTGGAAATCCTTGCCAAGGACATCCACCCAATGGACAAAATAGAATTGCATAAGCAAACGGGTGAGATGGTGTATGCATCCTTGGCAGACAAGACCTTGGATAATTACAGGCTAGTAAATAGCCTAAATAATACAGCTGCTCAACTTGAGTTGGAGAGAGCATCCTCTCAAGCAAAGGACAACAGAATAAGGTCCTTAGAAGATATAATTATTGAGATTGGGCATGATCCCAAAGATATCAAGGGCATACAAGAGATATTGAAGTTGAGGGATGCAGACATGGCAGCTTTGAGGAGAAAGATCAAAATTCCAGCCACCATTCACCCTCAAACAGATGAAGTTGCCCAACAGAGGCATGATGAAGATGCCACAGCTTTGCTGGTGTCTCTCTATAAGCAGCTTATCCAGACACAAGAAAAGCTGCGAGAATCAGAGCCTGCACAGGCAGCATTACAAGCAACTCTGAAACAAAGAGAAGAAGGTCAGACCTCCCAGCCTCCTCCTCAAATCATTAACCTTGAGGAAGCTACTCCAACTACTATTCCTCCTCCTCAACAGACTGAACAAGCAGCACCATCTACTTCAGCACCACCAACAACAGAGCAGGCCCCTAGCTTGGATATGCAAAAACTAAGAAATGAGATTCAGGCCGTGGAAGCTCAAATGATAGAACTGAATGAGACCAGGGAGAAATTGGCCAAAGTAAATGATAGATATGACAAATCCAAGCAGGCTGTGGCAGAAAAGGGCAGGGAGATAAAAGCCCTCAAAGACAGGATCAAAGAGCTAGAGAAAGAGCTCAAATTAGATAAGGTTGTGGCTGAGCTTAAAACAGTGTTGTGGGCTAACATTGGCCAGTCTATTACTGACCAACGGCAGTATATTGAGACAATCCATGAGCAGTTAGAGCTCATTCCAAAAGCACAGACTGAAATTCAGAGATCAAGGGCTTCTCTAAGCAATATGACCGAAGTTGCCACCAGGATGATTAATGTGCTTAACAATAGAACAAGTACTCAGTTGGCTACCATGGGAATTTCAAATAGAACTGAGACCATTCAGTTAATCAAGAGGGTTCTTACACTGAGAAACTTGGTGCAGACATTAGAGAGAAGAACCCAAGACATGCAGACTGAGGTAAACAGGTTTATGGACAAATTTTAGGTATTACAAAACAGAGGGCTCCCTAACTTACTAAACAGCGCAGGGAGACTGTTCACACATGAGCAGTATGCCAAGAGGGTCAATGCATTTGCCACAAGCCAGATCAATGAGAAGCCCAGCAGCTCAGAGGGAACAGGGCCAGCCACAGGACAGACTCTCTACAACAGAGTAGAAAGTTTATTTTTTATAATGAATGAAATTAAGCACCTGTTTGAAGTGCCTCCCAATTTTTATAAATATACAGAGGCAGAGGAGACTATGGATGCAATTCTCAGGCATCAACTACCTACACAAGAATGGTGGACTAAGGCAATACAGATGATTTTATAAACAGGAAATCATTTAATAAATTTTGTTCATAGAAAATACAAATTGTCATGCACAGGACAGTTTAAAAGAATCAGCATGCATTAAAGATGAAAGCTGAGCCAACTCAGCAGAACTTACGGCCAACAAAGCAAGGTGAGAAGCTACAGCAAAGCAGCTCCAAAAGCGTATTTTCTATCATTAATGCAGATCACTCCAACTGACTCGTTGGCTTCCAAGAGCCAAAATATCTTCTGACAGATAGAAAGATGCATTTATGTTGTATTAAAGGCAGCAATAACTTCTTATCTGCTGTTCTGTACAAAGTTGGTGAAATATTTATTTCTCAGATGACTCAACGCCTTAGATATTTTGTAATACTGTTTGTATATATTTTCCCCTCGCACAAGCTTGCAGTGGTTGTTGTTGATTTCTCTTGAAGAAGTTCTTATGCTGTAATCTTTTCATAGTTTAATAAACAAGGTGATGGAATTTCTCAAAGTTCTGAAGTGTTGAATGCGTTCTGGTGTTTGTTGAAAACTGCAGGATTCCTGTGTACCTCACAATACAATAAGTTTTCTGTAACTCACTTTGTTTTTGTGTTTCAATCTTTTACAACCCGTATATGTTTCTAAGTTCTAAATATTTATCAGCAAAGAAAAAGAATAGCCTTCAGGATTTATTCATGGAATACCCTGGGCGCAATCTATGTTGTTAATGAATGTTTTTCCTCAGTTATAATCTTGATAAGTGTAATTCTTAATTGCTACACTATCAGAATATATCTTTCACAGTGACCTTTGTTTCAGGAATTCAAGTTTGCTCCTGAGCAACATGTTTCTCTTTCACATCACCAGTTTAATGGAGAATTCTTAATTGCTTTCCATTGGCTGACCATACATCACCACTTAAGTTTAAATTTTGTTTGTTGAGATACCCAATAGGCCCTGCATTCTGAACACTCCCACTGAAGCATTTCAAACATTTCACAGCTCTAGACTCCATTGCCCAATGATATACTACTGTCTGAACACTACATCTTAGGCACTGAAAGAAGTCCTTCAACCAAAACATAAACCAAAACCTGAGCATAATAGCTAGCCTAAACACTATCAAAACAGAGACAAATCATAAAGAGAGAGCCCTCTCTGATTACAGTTTGGCTAGAAACTGTAATCCAAAGATTGGTTAGTGGTTACCCCGGCCGTATTCCCTTGGGAGTCATAGGGAACAACCTGGGTGTTAACACATCGAAAGTATGCAACATGAGTATTCCTTAGATGAAGAATTAAATTTTGCATCCAACGTGTGCTCCCCCTCGAAATTTGAGTAAAAACATAGGGAGATAAGTTTAAAATACGAGTTGAAAAAGTAGTTTTATTTTTTATTTTTTATGTTTTAATATTTTTACTATTTTACTCCAAAAATGGTGAATCATCCCCCATGGTTGAAATCATCATACTGAATCCTATTGGTCCTTATAAAGTTGATTTTGGTTGTACATTTTTGTTTTGAGGCCCATTTTTTAGATCAAATTTCTCTAATGACTATTCTAAGATTTTTTTTATGGTTGAACTTGTTGGTATAAACAATTATCTATTAGGGAATCATCTTTAATCTTATGTTGGTGTTCCTCATTATTTTATGATATGTGTTAAAGTGGATTTTTTGGGCTAATCTTGGAAAAATATTTGTGGCCTAAATTATAAGGCTATTCATGGATTTAAGGTCTATTTAATGGTGTCGTGTGATAGAATCTTCGCCCTTCCCAAGGCCTTCCTTTGCACTTGTGGTAGGGCTTCCTGAGATGAGGTTCTTTGGCCCCTTTTGAGGCTCATTTTTGACAATTTCTGAGGCAATATCTTGGACCTTTTAAGGAAAATATTCTAAAGTGTTTTGAGGTGGTATTAAGGGCTCTTATCTTGGTTAAATGGCACGTCTAGAATCATATCTTTGAAGCCCTTCCACCCTCTTTTCAAAACACCTTGAGGCAATATTATTGAAGAATTTGGACCAAACCTTAGCATTATATATGATCCCTCCTTTTGATGCATCTTCAACCATTATCTAAGGCAACTTTAGGGCTTATCTAGTCAAAAGGAAATATTGTTTTGAAATTCTATTCAATATTGATCTCTTAAGTTACTACAAATAAGCTAGGGAAGGGATGTCATAAGGATGAGTTAGGTTATAGTTAGATAAATTCTTGAGGTTTGCATATACTTCAATTTTTTTGGAACGAATTGGCTAAGAAGGCTCAATTGGAAATAGATTCATTTGAAGTATAATGTGACAAAGTTAAGGGTTATTCAAGGCATCTCCAAGGTTAGATAACTTAGCTATATCTGAAGAAAACAAGTTGTAGAAAAGGTATAGGATTTATTCAAGGTAGAAGACATGTTTTTATTCAATATTGATTTTAAAGTTGAAGAAAGTTTTGAATAGATCCAAGAAGTAATCTTGAAGTTTCATATCAGTTTAACAGTTTGAGAATAATTCAATTGCATATATATATATCAACAAGATCAATAATAAGGGTATAATTGAACATCATTTTAAGTTGATCATTATGCCTAGTATGGGAGCCCATAATTTTCCCTTTATTTTTTTATATATTTTGAGGGTGGTGGGGTGGTGCTAAGGCATGTTGGAGCTTGAGGGTGTTGGAGCATTTTTTCATTTGGAATTGATAAAATTAGTGTGCTAGAGCATCGTTCTAGTTGGAGCTAGTAAACCAGGGCATTGGAGCATCCATTTAGGAGTTGAAGCTTCCTAATAAATAAAATGTTTTTTAGAGTACTAGGAATTTGGAACTTCCCATTTAGTTGGAGACGAGGAACATTGTATTTATACATTATTAGAAGAGAGTTTGGTCATTTTTCTCCTAGAAATTGTTCCACCTAATTTTTTTGTGTATTGCTTTTATGATGTGTTGTTGATCTACGTTTTGATTTGAAGTTAATGCTCGGAAAATTTAATAATTAACTAGTTGAAGTGAAATATTGATTCACCCCCTCTTAGTATTTCCAAAATTTTCATTGGATATCCAATAAACGTCGGGCCTTTTTAAAAAAATACAAGAAATGCAAGTAAAATTTGACAGTATGGCCAAACTGTCAGAGTAAGACATTATATTTTTTTCCCATATGTACTAGTGAGCGTAGATCCATCTTAACTTTATATTTATCAATAATCAAGAGGGATCAAATATCTCAAGGTGAACACCTATTTTTTGAGTGCAGAAATTGAGGAAAGGTTTGCACCTAGAGAGATTTGATCTCTCTTAGTGCTTGATAGATATGGAGTTAAGATGGATCTATGTTGGTTTACAATATATATATATATATCTATATATATATATATATATAGACACACACACACACACAGACAAAGGAGTCTTCACACCTTTAGATAGGCTATATTACATAAGGATACCATTAGAAAAATAATGGGTGTCAAAAAGCTATAGCCAAAAAACAACCAATGGTAAATTGACTCTATGACCTCAATTTTACCTATACTACCATTAACGATATTTATAAGAATTAGTTTGTTAAATTTTAATTTTAATTTTAATTTTAATAAGTTGTTAGAATATATATCATAAGAATAAATTCCAAATAAGATCATAGGCTTATATAGAATATGAATACAAATTGCGAGTACACTTTGTGAATTGAAGATAGTTTACATTGTGATCACTCTTAAACCCTCTTATTCTGCTTTTATCATAGTCACACCTACTACTTTTGCCATCTTTTCATGTCATTGATATGAAAAGGGAGGTTGAAATTGTAGACCATTGATATCTTTAACTCAACGTATCACAATAAGCATCATACCCTGTCTCTCTTTCCTCCCAATATTAATTGTAGCTTTCTCCAAAGACAATCCTTGTGACTAATGGATTATTAATCCTAAAACAAGTTTTGAAAGGAAGTTTTTTTATTTTACTTCTTTCAATAGGTGTAACAGCAGCTTTTTGAGGTGATGATTCATCCCATAGTACTCCCATATTATTATCAAATCTTACTAAAACACATGTGGATGGTTCTGTGGGTGAAACTCCAGGGTTATACACTTTTTTTTCTACAATTCGAGGGGAACCATTTATGAGTCATGTATTAGTCCATATGTTTGATGTAAGAATCATTTAGCTTCAACCGCAATAAGTAATTTAAGCTCCATTTCTTACTCTTCTATTTCCATGTATTTGTTTTTTCCTTTTGTAGCAACATTAACTACAATGGGACATTTTAGATTTGTTAAACAAAATTTATTTATGGTTGTGTACATCATTAATTCTCACAAAAAAATGTAGTTCCTTATCAAGGACTCTATTGTGGAAGCATCCAAGGATGTACTTGTATGAGTCATAATTAATTTTCAGTCTTCCATAGTTGGTATTGCATTCCTTACATTCATCAACCAATGATGAAATTATATTTGTTGATTTCTTTGTTCATCTTGTCAAAACATGGTATCAAGTGTCACGATGTTTGTGAATGAGTTCCATAATTATATTACAACATAATCACATGCACATATAGGTTTATCCATAATGGGTGGTAATTGTCTCAAATCACCAACTGATATAATTCGCTCCCCACCAAAAGGAATGTTACCATTTTCTGGGAAATCATGTCGAAGTCTTGAATTGATGCTTCTTAATAAATTTCTTCCAATGAAATTCATTTCATATATTAAAATATATTTCACATGCCTCATCTCTTCCTGTAATGTAATTAAACATGATCCTTGTCGAGTTATTATGTATTTGATCGACATTTTAAGTGTAGAATAAATTGTTGTTGCAGATATATTCAAAGCTACAACCCCTATGAGAGATAAAAGAATTAATGGACTCTTCTAAGGAAAGGACTTGGTTTTATGTTCAATTTTAATAGTTCCAGTAAAATAATACTTTGTTTTACCGATATATCCTTGGATTATTATGCATAGTGGATCAACCCTTGATCTATAATGGTAAAGGATAATATCAAGTTCTTGTCTCTACACTATCTAGGTGGCTCTAAGAAACCTCACAATTCAGTTTGCTCAAAATACGATGGGAAAATCACCAAGTTATAGTGGCGCATACAAAACTCAAGCTTGAGTCTATAAGACCAACTTATTGCAGTGGAAGTTCACAAGTTAAGGTAAGAAAGTGGGGCCCATAAAGCATACATGGAAACTGAGTGGCCAATTATCCAATGCCACATGGCACTCCATCATTGGCTCTTGCCCCTGCAGAAAAGACAGAAAGAATAATATTAAAATACCATAAGAAAACAAAATCATAAAATATGGTTATTTTAATAAACATATAACAAAAATCATTTAATATATATCAAAACAAACACATATGTAAATGGTCAAAAAAAGGATCGTTAATGTTTATTGTATGAAATTGTAATACCATATGGTGCCAACAAATATTTAAAATAAAGGGTTTGTTATGGTTACAAAATCATATATTTATAAAGATGAAAAAACAATGAGGTGGAAAACCATATATATGGTTTATTCAAAACCATATTGTAATGACCAAAAAATCTCGGTGACATATGACAGTCAAATAGTGGTGGAATATGAATTAAATAGTCAAAAGGTTTGTTAAATATCAAGTGACGGTAAAATACCAAAGTTTTGATATATATATATATATATATATATATATATATATATATATATATATATATATATATATATATATATATATATATATATATATATATATATATATATGTATATATATATATATATATATATATAGATATATGTATATATATATATATATATATATATATATATATATATATATATATATATATATATATATATATATATATAGATATATTATTATATATATATATATATATATATATATATATATTTAATTTGTTGTTTTATATTAAAACGAAAAAAGCACAAATTTGGGGTCGATGGGGTTAGAACCCATGACCAACCAAGCCTTTATTTATTTATGCACCAATAAACATGCTAGAGGGTCACTTTGTAATTAATGCCGACCGACTTGTATTTTAACTCAATCTCTTCCATTTGACGACGAGCCATGAGAGGAGGTGGAATGTTGCATAGAAGGAACAAGGAGTTTGACCAGGCAGAATCGGTTAAAGTGGAACCATGACGTTTGGTGGAACCTTGATGTAGTAAAAAAGGTGGAACCCTAAGTAGAGGAATCTTTTAGATTCATTGGAGGCCTGAATTCAACAGTATGAGAATGAGGTCAACTTTATACTTAGATTGCTCCGAATTTTCAAGGATCATGATGGCATAGTTCCTTTATGCATTTGAGCAGTCGATTTTCCAAAGGCAGAACCTTCAACATGGAACCTTGAGGATGGAATCTTAACACAGGAATCAATGAGGAATACTTTAGATTCTTTGTAGGCCAAGAATTGACAGTTTCAAAATGGGGTTAATTTTATACTCATTTGAGCCAATTTTTCACAAGGAATGCAATAACACACTCTATTTTGGCATTTGAGTAGTCAATTTTCAAGGCATTGCTAAACTATGAGGTATAGTGATGCATTTTAGCCACTTTTCTTGTTTTTATTTTAACAAAAGGATGGATGTATGTTGCAAGTTCTGGTGATCTCTATATGTTGTAGTAGGACAATGAGAACTAAATTTTTGTAGGAAATTCATCATTTTAACTATTACATGAAAACCAAGATGATGCAGTGATGAAAGAGGGCCATGTTCACACATCATCATAAATTATTCATGTTTATAGTCATTGGTCTCAGAATTACAAGATGATTATGATGATGATGAGTATGATTGCACTATGACCAATGGATTCAAGAGACCATTTTGTGCCACTTTATATGAGAGGTTCATTTTATGGTACCTTGTGTGAGATGACCATTTTATGCCACTCATATGTGAGAGTCCATTTATGCCACTTTGGTGAGAGATGATTCCTTTTTCATGTTGGAGGAGATCGTCTTGTGAGTTGGAGTTCTTTGTAGGAGAACATTGTAACAGCCTTGGTTAAAAATTCATGTAAAAATATATAAGACCACAGTCATGGACCATGGGACACATATTCCAAGATAAATGGTGGGAAAAACATCCTAGTGGGTGTTCATTAAGTTATTATGGCTAAACGAAATTGGAAAAGGAAATGGAAAAGGATTTGGAAAAGCATGAGGCATTTACTGGCATTCTATTTATGAAAATAATGGAAATTAGGAGAAAAGGAAGGTGAAAGGTCAATGGTTGCATGTGAGGAGGAAGATGAAGGGAAATAATGGAAATTGAAGAAAATAGAGACCTCATTAATAAAAATGCTTATGAGGATCAATGTGTAGGCTTGGTCAGTGTAAGATTTTGACAAGTTTTGGTGGAGCTCTCTTCTATTCTCTCTCTCTCATACTCTTGGACACTTGAGTTTTCTTGGATCACTCTTGGAGAGTGTGGCATACTTGTAGTTTTGGATCAAGAAATAAAATGAAAATAAGGAAAGCACAAGATGACATCGGGATCAACAACTACAGTGGGTTTTTCTTTTAGGTATTGAGTTGCAAGTATGTTTTCTTAACTAGTTTTGGTATGCATGGCACATGCATGTGGTTTCCTAGTCATGATATGTCATTGGCATGGAGGATTTCCTAGATTTTCAGTGGATTTGCCTAGCCTTTCCATTTCCTAGATAGCCATGGTGTTGTGGGTTCATTTCTATGCTTTTTGGTTGGTTTTCATGTTTCCTTTAGCTGGATTTTAGTTATTAGTTCTTGGAACCTTGGTTGGACAAACACTCTAGAAGCCCTATAATGACTTGGGTTGAGTTACTAGTCTTGGAGCCTTGGTTGGAAAAGTGCTATGGAGCCTTGAGATAGCTTGGGTTGAGTTATTAGTCCTAGAGCCTTGGTTGAACAAACACTCTGGAGCCCTTTGTGGGTTGAGTTACTAGTCCTAGAGCCTTGGTTGGACAAACGCTCTTGAGCCCGGCAATAGTTGTGGATTGCATTACGAGTGCTAGAGCCTTGTTTGGACAAATGCTCTGGAGCCTTGGAAGGATTGGGTAGAGACCAATCTGATGATGGTTTTGTGGTGTCTGACCATGAAGTGGAATCATCGTTTGATGGGTTGAGGTGGTTTGGCCTCTGGAAGCCCTAGATGGTTTTGATTGATGTGTTTTATGAGATCCCACATTCATGCTTGGAATATGGCACGAGGGTGAATGGTTGAAGAGATATTTGGCTCAACCATTCTATGATCAGGTGGAACATGGTGGTCCCATATTGGGTTGTATTTTGCATCATTAATATGAGGTTATTTCTCCTTGTTATCTCATAAGTATTATAATGGTTTATATGTGGATTATATGACTATTGTTTCCTTAGTATTTATGTTATTATTCTTTTGGTTATGAAGATGTATTATGACAGTGGCTATGTATGGTTCCCATCATGTCTTTACTTATATATGAATGAACAATGTTATATGGCCTAATGGATGAAACTGCAACTAAAGTAATAAGGAAACAATGCCTCATAAGGAATCTTAGATAAGTATGAGACTCCTATGCTTAGATCTGTCATTTACACTTGTAGATTGCATTCATGCCAAGTGTTTGACAAAATGTCAATCCCAGTTAGGGATAGTCAGGCCTACTCCTGGATTTAATTTTTGGTCTATTATACTTGTCATCATGTGTTTAATGGATTCTGGAAGTTACAATGAGTTATGGGCGGTGGCTAGAATTCTAGGCTTGAAAAGTACCTTCAATTCCCCGGAGTCCGGCACAAGTCTACTAGAAATAGTCTTTGGATGTAGGCATGCGATATTGTGGGGGCATCTAGAGCTCTCTAGATGCTGGCATGCCCATAACGTGGGAGAATCTATAGTTTTAATTGTTTAAAGACTCAGTGGGACCCATGGGCTGGTTAGTAGAAAGGTTGGGATGCTTCCTAGGGGACATGTTGTTGATGTTGAAGGTTTGTATGGTGTGTTTCCATCGGTTCCACTTCCTTAACATGACTTAGGAGTTAAAATTATATCATAGCAACTACCCTTCAAATGTTTACCTCGGTTCACTAGTTACTTGAGAAGATATGGGAGAAGGGTGTTACAGAGTGGTATCAGAGCATGGTTCACCCCTTGGACTGGATGGGAAGTGTGTTGGTCATGCATTCATGCTAGATGCATATGTGTTTCTTATGCTTGTATTCCATGTGCTTGTTCTATTTTCATGGTGTGGATCATGGTTGTAGTGATGTCACCATGTGAAGGTTCATGGTAATGGTGTGTGATGTGTCACCATGAGTGTATAGTAGTGTATGTATTTGTTATGCATGTTAGTGTCTATAAGTTGTTATGCATGCATTATCATGGTGAAGGCTGTTGTGCATGAGGTCATTGTATGCAATTAGGTCATCATGATGCTATTGGTATTTTATGATGCTAATGTGTTGGTTGAGATAGAGCAGGAGATGTAGATCATCAAAGTGAAGTTGCAACTTTGGACCTCGAGGCAAGAGCATGTCATCATACAAGTTTATACATTGGGCATGCATGTATGTAGGTTAAGGATTGTTAGATGCATTATGGTTATGATGTCTTTCATTCTATTGATGTTATGGTTACATTCACGATAAATCTTAGTTGATTAGTGTAGTCATATGCACATAGTCAGTTAATCATGAATGATAGTAACTTGTTGTTATATGCATTGTTGTTTTTGTTGTTTTCTATTAGTTAACTTGATGATTATGTTATATGTCATTTATGAATATGTTATATTTTAACTTGTAGTTAGCTCAATGATTATGCTATATGTTAACTTATTGTTTTTATATGTTAGTTAACATGATGATTAGTGTTATGGCATTAATATCTTTATGTTATATGTATCATGCTAAACTGGATTTTCATATGCAGATGGTTAGGGTTACGAAATTCAGGTATGAGTCAAATTATTTGTGACATTGTATTGTGATGAGCACCATTATTGCAGCAAGAATGTTGTAACTCCTGGGGCTACCAACTTTACCTTATCAACCCGGGGTTCGTACAAACTTGGAGGTGACAGTGTTGTATACACAAGTATAAGTGATGGTTCTTCCCTTTATCACTGTTCAACTAGCGATAGACCACTAGGGTTTTTCAAGCCAGACTTCTATGGATTTAGAAAAAGTTTGATTACTAATGAGGAAAAGAGAAATCTACTCTAAGAGAAAGCTTATCTATTGCTGCAAGGAAAAAGACTGAAATCAAATGCTAAAATCACACCATTTTCTAACTAACTGCTAAGAGACTATGGTTCAAAAAGAATGCTAAGTGAACATGTATGCAATCGTATTGTCCTAAGAATGTAAACTCAAAACATAAAACATTCTACTGCTATGTATGTAAATGACTAAAATAAATCTATTTTTTTCTTTCTGTATTTTTTTTATGGAAAAATGTGAAAGCTAATGTCTTTTGGTGATGTCGCAAGTCACTTAGGGATGTTGGTGGATGGTTAGAAGGTTGGGGAGACCATTAGGTGACTGTTTCTGGCTTCCTAGAGGTTTTTCCCTCAATTCAGCCTCAAAACATGCCACTACAGGAAAACCTACACGATGTCCTAAAAACATACAGGATACCCTGTATTTCTACAAGATACAGCTGAGAGCAAAATGATGGGTGTGGAAGGTGATGGAAGGCTTAGGGAAGGTGGTTGGGGAACGTAATGAGGCAAGGAAATACCTAGGATCACTCATAACTCAAAACCAAGGTTGGAAATGGTTGGATTTGCTCAAAAAGCTTGGAGAAGTTTCCTTGTAAAATGATGAAATTGGTGAGGGTCTTAGTGAAAGAAAGGAATAATCATGGATGGATGAAGTTGGAAGGAGTTTGCTGACTTTGAGATTTCTCTGTACTTCTAAAACACTTGCACTACATCAAACATTGACATTTTGCCAAAAATCATGTAAACAAGAAGAATTTCAATGAGCTAGGAAAACAAAGTTTTAATGAGCTAGTTGTCTACCTCATGCATGAGGAAACATTGCAGAAAAATGGAATAATTGATGAGATCTAATGCAAGACCGAAGATGAAAAAAATGAGAACTAAATCCTACTCTTGCAAACTGATCAAATGTTGGCCTAAGTACAGAAAACCCTAAATTCTATGAGAAAGTAGAATTCTGTCTTTTTAGGGTTGCATAGGAGTTATTTCCTCAAATCATGATCCCTGAAGGAAGAAGTGAGGCCAAAACACCTATTGAAAGATATTTGATGTTCCTTTATCTCTTCTAAACTACTGCTGAAGTAAAGCACAAATGGAAGAAAACTAATCATATCTACACTATTTCCAATGAAATATTTCTAAGGACAATTCAACCATGAATCTATGAAATCTATCTAAGAATACAGATACAAGAAGAGGAGCCTTTGCTGCTAGGGTTGTGTAGGTTTTAACCCCATACATACATTAACTGCATACAAATTCTAAAACACATAAAATAAACAATGCGAGAGCATAACACATAAAACACATATACACAGAGATTTTCCCCTGAATCCCAAAACTAGGACTACCAGCTTGATTTTTCATTATGTTTCTTTCAATGTTACAATACATATTTATACATGCTGAAGCATCCAATACCATGGAACAAAAAGCATCACGTCCAAAACCATGGACCAAAAACCATCGCGTCCAAAACCATGTGCGAAATCCAAGTACAAAACCATAGTTAGGACCGCCCAACCTAATATAAGGTCCAAAAATAAATTTCTTGGGGCGCTGCCCTGGACCACATACAGGGGGGCTACCCATCCCCCTCAAACCCCCTGCTACACAATCGGTGCAATGAAGGGGGGCTCTGGCCCCCCTCTAACCCCCTGGTTAACTATGTAGGCTAGCCGTGGAAAGAATATAACACAACCCAACATTCTCCCACTTGTTGTTTTCTTTCCACAATGAGCCACAGGAGAGCTTAGTCATTTATCCAACCCTGAAATGGCCATTGTTTCTCTACACCAAGAGAACTTCTCAGATCTCACAGATTTTTTCAATGCATCTGCAATATTCTTCAAAGTGTCCACCTTTACCAACAACATCTTTTTGTCTTCTATCATATCCCTCACAAAGTGATACTGAACATCAATGTGCTTTGTCTTTGAATGGTAAGAAAGGTTCTTTAGCAAGAAAATTCCACTTTGGCTATCAAAGTCTAACATTATAACTCCTTGTACTAACCCCATACTTGAATACAATCTCTGCAACCAAACTGTTTCCTTGCTTGCATGAGTGGCTGTCATGTATTATACTTCTGTAGTTGATAGTGCCACTACAGATTGTTTCTTACTCATCCAACTGACTACACCTCCAAATAGGTTAAACGCATACCCACTTTTAGATCTTCTTTGATCCAGATCTCTAGCCCATTCTACATCAACAAAGCCACGAATATCCAAGACTCTATCCAATCCTGGTCCTCCTTGGTAGAAAAAACCATAATCACTAGTGCCACAGAAATACTTGAAAACCTGTTTCACTACTATCCAATGCTCCTTCCCTTGTTTTGACATAAACTTGCTCAATACTCCCACTGCATGTACTTGTATGAGTCATAAGTACTTTTCAGTCTTCCATAGTTGGTATTGCATTCCTTACATTCATCAACCAATGATGAAATTATATTTGTTGATTTGTTTGTTCATATTTTCAAGACATGGTATCAAGTGTCACGATGTTTGTGAATGAGTTCCATAATTATATTGAAACATCATCACATGCACATATAGGTTTATCCGTAATGGGTGGTAATTGTCTCAAATCACCAACCGATATAATTCGCTCCCCATCAAAAGGAATGTTACCATTTTCTGGGAAATCATGTCGCAGTCTTGAATCGATGCTTCTTAATAAATTTCTTCCAATGAAATTCATTTCATATATTAAAATATATTTCAGATGCCTCATCTCTTCCTATAATGTAATTAAACATGATCCTTGTCGAGTTATTATGTCTTTGATCGACATTTGAAGTGTAGAATAAATTGTTGTTGTAGACATATTCAAAGCTACAACCCCTATGAGAGATAAAAGAATTAGTGGACTCTTCTAAGGAAAGGACTTGGTTTTAAGTTCATTTTTAATAGTTCCAATAAAATAATACTTTGTTTTACTGATATCTCCTTGGACTATTATGCATAGTGGATCAACTCTTGATCTATAATGGTAAAGGATAATATCAAGTTCTTGTCTCTACACTATCTAGGTGGTTCTAAAAAAACCTAACAAATCAATTTGCTCAAAATACAATGGGAAAATCACTAAGTTATAGTGTCTATCATTACAATTCCACTGGCACATATGAAACTCAAGCTCGAGTCTATATGACCAACTTATTGCAGTTAGAAGTTCACAAGTTAAAGTAAGAAAGTGGGACCCATAAGGCATATGTGGAAACTGAGTGGCCAATTATCCAATGACACATCGCATTCCATCATTAGATCTTTCCCCTGCAGAAAAGACAAAAAGAATAATATTAAAATACCATAAAAAAATAAAATCATAAAATATGGTTATTTTAATAAACATATAACAAAAATCATATAATATATATATCAAAAAAACCCATATGTAAATGGTCAAAAAAAGGGGTCGTTAATGTTTATTGTATGAAATTATAATAACATATGGTGCCAAAACATATTTAAAATAAAGGGTTTGTTATGGTTACAAAATCATATATTTATAAATATGAAAAAACAATGAGGTGGAAAACCATATATATGGTTTATTCAAAACCATATTGTAATGACCAAAAAATCTCGGTGGCATATAATAGTCAAACAATGGTGGATTATGAATTAAATAGTCAAAAGGTTTGTTAAATATCAAGTGACTGTAAAAACCCAAAGTTATGACTTTTTTTTTTATAATTCGTTGTTTTATATTAAAACAAAAAAAACACCAATTTGGGGTCGATGGGGTTAGAACCCATGACCAACCAAGCCTTTATTTAGTTATACACCAATAGACATACTAGAGGTGCACGTTGTAATTAATGTTGACCGACTTGTATTTTAACTCAATCTCTTCCATTCGACGACGAGCCATGGGAGGAGGTGGAATGTTGCATAGAAGGAACAAGGAGGTTGACTAGGCGGAATCAGGTAAAGTGGAACCATGACATTTGGTGGAACCTTGATGGAGTAAAAATGGGGAACCCTAAGGAAAGGAATATTTGAGGAATCTTTTAGATTCATTGGAGGCTTGAATTCAACAGTATGAGAATGAGGTCAACTTTATACTCAGATTGCTCCGAATTTTCAAGGATCATGATGGCACATTTCTTTTATGCATTTGAGCAGTCGATTTTCCAGAGGCAGAACCTTCAACATGGAACCTTGAGGGTGGAATCTTAATAGAAGAATCAATGAGGAATAATTTAGATTCCTTGTAGGCCAAGAATTGACAGTTTCAAAATGGGGTTAATTTTATACTCATCTGAACCAATTTTTCACAAGGAACGCAATAATGTAGTCTATTTTGGCATTTGAGTAGTCAATTTTCAAGCCATTGCTAAACTATGAGGTATAATGATGCATTTTAGCCACTTTTCTTGTTTTTATTTTAGCAAAAGGATGGATGTATGTTGCAAGTTCTGGTGATCTCTGTATGTTGTAGTAGGACAATGGGAACTGAATTTTTGTAGGAAATTCATCTTTTTAACTGTTACATGAAAACCAAGATGATGCAGTGATGAAAGAAGGCCATGTTCACACATCATCAGAAATTATTCATGTTTATAGTCATTGGTTCAGAATTACAAGATAATTATGATGATGATGAGTATGATTTCACTATGATCAATGGATTCAAGAGACCATTTTGTGCCACTTTATATGAGAGGTTCATTTTATGGAACCTTGTGTGAGATGATCATTTTATGCCACTCATATATGAGAGTCCATTTATGCCCCTTTGGTGAGAGATGATTCCTTTTTCATGTTGGAGGACATTGTTTAGTGAGTGAGAGTTCTTTGTAGGAGAACATTGTAACAACCTTGGTTAAAAATTCATGTAAAAATATATAAGACCACAGTCATGGCCCATGGGACACATATTCCAAGCTGAATGGGGGAAAAACATCCTAGAGGGTGTTCATTAAGTTATTATGGCTAAAGGAAATTGGAAAAGGAAATGGAAGAGGATTTGGAAAAGCATGAGGCATTTAATGGCATTCTATTTATGAAAATAATGGAAATTAGGAGAAAAGGAAGGTGAAAGGTCAATGGTTGCATGTGAGAAGGAAGATGAAGGGAAATAATGGAAATTGAAGAAAATAGAGGCCTCATTAATAAAAATGCTTATGAGGATCAGTGTGTAGGCCTGGCCAATGTAAGATTTTGATAAGTTTTGGTGGAGCTCTCTTCTATTCTCCCTCTCTCATACTCTTGGAGACTTGATTTTTCTTGGATCACTCTTGGAGAGTGTGGCATACTTGGAGTTTTGGATCAAGAAAGAAAATGAAAATAAGGAAAGCACAAGATGACATTGGGATCAACAACTAGAGTGGGTTTTTCTTTCAGGTATTGAGTTGCATGTATGTTTTCTTCACTAGTTTTGCTATGCATGGCACATGCATGTGGTTTCCTGGCCATGATATGTCATTGGCATGGAGGATTGCCTAGATTTTCAGTGGATTTCCCTAGCCTTTCCATTTCCTAGATAGCCATGGTGTTGTGGGTTCATTTCTTTGTTTGCTGGTTGGTTTTCATGTTTCCTTTAGCTTGGGTTGAGTTATTAGTTCCTGGAACCTTGGTTGGAAAAATGCTCTGGAGGCCCTATAATGACTTGGGTTGAGTTACTAGTCTTGAAGCCTTGGTTGGAAAAGTGTTCTGGAGCCCTGAAATTGCTTGGGTTGAGTTATTAGTACTAGAGCCTTGGTTGGACAAACACTCTGGAGCTCTTTGTGGGTTGAGTTACTAGTCTTGGAGCCTTGTTTGGACAAACGCTTTAGAGCCCGGCAATAGCTGTGGATAGCATTACGAGTCCTGGAGCCTTGTTTGGACAAATTCTCTGGAGCCCTAGAAGTATTGGGTAGAGACCAATCTAATGATGGTTTTGTGATGTTCGACCGTGAGGTGGAATCATTGTTTGATGGGTTGAGGTGGTTTGGCCTCTAGAAGCCCTAGATGGTTTTGATTGATGTGTTTTATGAGATCCCACTTTCATGCTTGGAATATGGCACGAGGGTGAATGCTTGAAGATATATTTGGCTCATCCATTCTACAATCGGGTGGAACGTGGTGGTCCCATACTATGTTGGATTTTGCATCATTAATATGAGGTTATTTTTCCTTGTTATCTCATAAGTATTATAATGGTTTATATGTGGATTATATGACTATTGTTTCCTTATTATTTATGTTATTATTCTATTGGTTATGAAGATGTATTATGATAGTGGCTATGTATGGCTCCCATCATGTTTTTACTTATATATGAATGAACAATGTTATATGGCCTAATGGATGAAACTGCAACTAATGTAATAAGGAAACAATGCCTAATAACGAATATTAGATAAGTATGAGACTCCTATGCTTAGATCTGTCATTTACACCTATAGATTTCATTCATGCCAAGTGTTTGACAGAATGTCAATCCCAGTTAGGGATCATCAGGCCTACTCTTGGATTTATTTTGTTGTCTATTATACTTGTCATCATGTGTTTAACGGATTCTAGAAGTTACAACAAGTTATGGGAGTTGGCTGAAATTCTTGGCTTGAAAAGTGCCTTAAATTCCCCGGAGTCTGGCACAAGTCTACTGGAAATAGTCTTTGGATGTAGGCATGAAAGATTGTGGGAGCATCCAAAGGTTTAATGGTTTAAAGACTCAGTGGGATCTAGGGGCTGGTTAGAAGAAATGTTGGGATGCTTCCTAGGGGACATGTTGTTGATGTTGAAGGTTTTTATGGTGTATTTCCAATGGTTCCACTTCCTTAACGTGACTTAGGAGTTTGAATTATATCATATCAACTACTCGTCAAATGTTTACCTTGGTTCACTAGTTACTTGGGTAGATATGGAAGGAGGGTGTTACAGAGTGGTATCAGAGCATGGTTCACCCCTTGGACTGGATGGGAAGTGTGTTGGTCATGCATTCATGCAAGTTGCATATGTGTTTCTTATGCTTGTATTCCATGTGCTTGTTGTATTTTCATGGTGTGGATCATGGTTGTAGTGATGTCACCATGTGAAGGTTCATGGTTATGGTGTGGGATGTGTCGTCATGAGTGTATGGTAGTGTATGTATTTGTTATGCATGTTAGTGTTTATAAGTTGTTATGCATGTTAGTGTTTATAAGTTGTTATGCATGCATTGTCATGGTGAATGTTGTTGTGCATGAGGGCATTGTATGCAATTAGGTCATCATGATGCTATTGGTATGTTATGATGCTAATGCGTTGGTTGAGATAAAGAAGGAGATGCAGATCATCAAAGTGAAGTTGCAACTTTGGACCTCGAGGCAAGAGCATGTCGTCATACAAGTTTATACATTGGGCGTGCATCTATGTATGTTAAGGATTGTTAGATGCATTATGGTTATGATGTCTTTCATTCTATTGATGTTATGGTTACATTCATGATAAATATTATTTGATTAGCGTAGTCATATGCACATAGTCAGTTAATCATGAATGATAGTAACTTGTTGTTATATGCATTGTTGTTTTTATTGTTTTCTATTAGTTAACTTGCTGATTATGTTATATGTCATTTATGAATATGTTATATTTTAACTTGTAGTTAGCTCGATGATTATGTTATATGTTAACTTATTGTTTTTATATGTTAGTTAACATGATGATTAGGGTTATGGCATTAATATCTTTATGTTATATGTATCATGCTAAATTGGATTTTCCTATGCAGATGGTTAGGGTTACAAAATTCAGGTATGAGTCAAATTATTTGTGACATTGTATTGTGATGAGTACCATTATTGCAGCAAGAATGTTGCAACTCCTAGGGCTACCAACTTTGCCTTATCAACCTCGGGTTCGTACAAACTTGGATGTGATAGTGTTGTATACACAAGAAAAGGTGATGGTTCTTCCCTTTGTCATTGTTTAGCTAGCGATAAACCACTAGGGTTTTTCAAGCTACACTTCTATGTATTTAGAAGAAGCTTGATTACTAATGAGGAAAAGAGAAATATACTTTGAGAGAAAGCTAGTCTACTGCCGCAAGGAAAAAGACTGAAATCAAATGCTAAAATCACACCATTTTATAACTAGCTACTAAGAGACTATGGTTCAAAAAGAATTCTAAGTGAACATGTATGAAATCCTATTGTCCTAAGAATGTAAACTCAAAACATCAAACATTCTACTACTATGCATGTAAATGACTAAAATAAATCTGTTTTTTTTCTTTTTGTATTTCTTTTATGGAAAAATGTGAAAGCTAATCTCTTTTGGTGATGTTGCAAGTGGCTTAGGGATGCTGGTGGATGGTTAGAAGGTTGGTGAGACCATTAGGTGACTGTTTTTGGCTTCCTAGAGGTTCTTCCCTCAATTCGGCCTCAAAACATGCAACTATAGGAAAACCTACAAGATGTATTAAAAACCTATAGGATTCCATGTATTTCTACAAGATATAGCCGAGAGCAAAATGATGGGTGTGGATGGTGATGGAAGGCTTAGGGAAGGTGGCTAGGGAATGAAATGAGGTAAGGAAATACCTAGGATCACTCATAACTCAAAAACTAGGTTGGAAGATGTTGGATTTGCTCAACAAGCCTGGAGAAGTTTCCTTGTAAAATGATGAAATTGGTGTGGGTCCTCGTGAAAGAAAGGAATAATCATGGATTGATGAAGTTGGAAGGAGGTTGCTGACTTTGAGATTTCTTTGTACTTTTGAAACACTTGCACTACATCAACATTGACATTTTCCCAAAAATCATGTAAATAAGAAGAATTTCAATGAGCTAGGAAAACAAAGTTTAAATGAGCTAGTTCTCTACCTCATGCATGAGGAAAACTTGTAGAAAAATGGAATAATTGATGAGATCTAATGCAAGACTGAAGATGAAAAAAATGAGAACTAAATCCTACTCTTTCAAATTGATCAAATGATGGCCTAGGTACAAAAAACCCTAAATTCTATGAGAAAGTAGAATTTAGTCTTCTTAGGGCTGCATAGGAGTTATTTCCTCAAATCATGATCCTTGAAGGAAGAAGTGAGGCCAAAACACCTATTCAAAGATTTTGATGTTCCTTTATCTCTTCTAAACTAATGCTGAAGTAAAACACAAATGGAAGAAAACTAATCAAATATGCGATACTTGCAATGAAATATTTCTAAGGACAATTCAACCATGAATCTATGAAATCAATCTAAGAATACAGATATAAGAGGATGAGCCTTTGCTGCTAGGGTTGTGTAGATTTTAACCCCGTACAAAAATTCTGCATACGAATTCTAAAACACATAAAATAAACAATGCGAGAGCATAACACATATGCACAGGGATTTTTCCCTGGATCCGAAAACTAGGACTACTAGCCTGATTTTTAATTATGTTCCTTTCAATGTTACAATACATATTTACACATGCCGAAGCATCCAATACCATGGACCGCAAACTATCACGTCCAAAACCATGGACCAAAAACCATCACGTCCAAAACCATGTGTGAAATCCATGCACAAAACCATAGGTAGGTCTGCCCAACCTAATATAGGGTCTAAAAAAATATTTCCTAGGGCACTACTCTGGACCCTATATAGGGGGACTACCTGCGCCCCTCAAGCCCCCTGTTGTGCAATCGGTGCAACAAATGGGGGGCACTATCCCCCATCTAAACCCTCGGTTAACTACGTAGGCTAGTGGTGGAAGAATATAACACAACCCAACATTCTCCCATTTGTTTTTTTCTTTCCACAGGGGGCCACAGGAGAGCTTAGTCATTTATCTAGCCCTAAAATGCTGATTGTTTCTCTACACCAAGAGAACTTCTCAGAGCTCACAGATTTTGTCAATGCATCTGCAGTATTCTTCAAAGTGTCCACCTTTACTAGCAACACCTTTTTGTCTTCTATCATATCCATCACAAAGTGATACTAAATATCAATGTGCTTTGTCTTTGAATGGTAAGCAAGGTTCTTTGCCAAGAAAATTGCACTTTGGCTATCAAATTGTATCCTTATAGCTCCCTGTACTAGCCCCATACTTGAACACAACGTCTACAACCAAATAGCTTCCTTGCTTGCATGAGTGGCTGCCATGTATTCTGCTTCTGTAGTTGATAATGGCACTACAGATTGTTTCTTACTCATCCAACTGACTGCACCTCCAAATAGGTTAAACACATACCCACTTGTAGATCTTCTCTAATCTAGATCTCCAGCCTAGTCTACATCAACAAAGCCATGAATATCCAACACTCTGTCCAATCCTAGTCTTCCTTGGTAGCACAAACCATAATCACTAGTGCAACGGAAATACCTAAAAACCTACTTCACTGTTGTTCAATGCTCCTTCAATTATTTTGACATAATCCTGCTCAATACTCCCACTGCATGTGTAATGTCTGGTCTAGTACAGACCATTGCATACATAAGGCTACTGACTGTACTTTCATATGGAACACGGGACATGTCCTCTTCCTCTTCTTGTGTCTTGGGACATTGTTCACCAGATAACTTTACACCTACAGGAATAGCTACCTTCACCAGTTTAGTATCATGCATATTAAACCTCTACAGTATTGTCTCGACATACTTCCTTTGGTTTAACCAGAGCTTCCTCTTTGCTCGATCTCTTTTAATTTCCATGCCCAAAATATAGTTTGTAGCACCAAGATCCTTCATGTCGAATTTGGAGGACAATTGGGTCTTCAAATCCTGGATAATTTATTTGTCATTTCCAACCAGCAACATATCATCCACATACAAGACCAGATAGATAACACGGTCACCAATTAATTTAAAATACACACAATGATTTGCTTTGCTTCTGGTGAAGCCAAGTCCGCATATAAATGTATCAAATTTCTGATACCACATCCTTGGTGACTGTTTTAACCCATACAGAGACTACTTTAACTTGCATACCAGTGCTTTCTTAGCCTTCACCACAAAGCCTTCAAGTTGCTTCATGTAGATCTCCTCTTCTAGATCCCCATGAAGAAATGTTGTCTTCACATCCATCTATTCTACCCCAAAATCAAAAGCAGCAACAATAGATAACAATAATCTAATAGAAGCTATCTTGGCAACAAGAGAAAAAATATCACGAAAATAAACTCCCAACGCCTGGGAATAACCTTTTGCTAATAACTGAGCTTTTTATTTCTCCACCTTTCCTTCTGCATTTGTCTTCTTCTTGAACACACATTTGCTGCCAATGGGTTTCCTTCCAGCTGGAAACTCCACTAGATCCCAAGCCTCATTTTTGTGCAAATATGTCATTTCATCAACCATGGCCTCTTTCTAGAGTTTTCCATCCTTTGAATCTACTGCTTCCTTCACAGTTCTGGGATCATCATGAGTAATAGATAAAGAAAATTTTGAATATAAAGTAGATGGATTATACCTTTATCGCTTCATTCTTTCTCGAACTGATCTTCTCACACTCGAAGTTTGTGGCTCTTCATCTTCTGATTCCTCTTCTGATGTAGAGTCAGATTCTTCCTCCTTAAGATCAAACTCTATCTTCTTAGGTTCCTTTGGTTGTAATTCATGTTTAATAACATCTTTCACCTCTCTGAACACCACATCTCAGCTGTACACAACCTTCCTTATTACTGGGTTCCAAAGCTTATAACCCTTTAAACCATCCTTTTACCCAATAAAGATGCACTTTTTAGATTTACTATCCAACTTGTTTATTTTCTCCTTTGGAGCATGTACATACGCATCATATCTAAATACCCTCAGATGTGAAAGAGACGGTTTATTACCAATCCATACCTCTTATGGAGTCTTATCCTCCAATGCTGATGAAGGTGATCTATTGACCAGGTAACATGTTGTCTCCACCGCCTCTGCCTAGAATTCCTGTCCTAACCCGACACCACTGAGCATGATTCTTTCCCTTTCCATGAACATCTTGTTCATTCTTTCTACAACTCCATTTTGCTTAGGTGTATATGGAGTAGTCTTCTGTCATGCTATACCACAATTCTTACAGGATTCTTCAAATTCCTTGCTGCAAAACTCTCCACCGTTATCTAACCTCAGCACCTTTATCTTCTTCTCTATCTAGTTTTCCACCAGAGCATTAAATTCTTTAAACCTATCAAAGACTTCAGATTTCTTCTTAAGGAAATATATCCATCTATTCCTTGAGAATTCATTTATAAGTGATACATAGTACACAGACTTACCCAGTGATGGAACCTTCACAGGTCCAAACAAATCATTGTGCACAAGCTCTAATATTTGTTTTGTCCTCTCACCATCAGAGGGGAAACTCACCCTATTCTACTTCCCATATACACAATTTTCACAGAAATCAAAATCTAGAGAGTTATTACTCATACCGTCTACCATACCTTTACCATGAAGTATTCGAAGGCCCTTCTCTCCAATATGTCCAAGCCTTTGATGGCATAGCATGGACTTCTCTCCAGAGACCACTAGATTTTCTACTCAATTTTCAGGAACCACAAAACTATTGCACCCATCAACAACAGTGTTACCTTGCATCTTGTACAAAGTTCCAAACTGAACTCCTTGCATCAATACCAATGCTCCCCAAACCATCTTGCAGGTATCCTTCTCGAACAATGTTTTTACTCTTGCATCATCTAGTTTGCTTACAGAAATTAGATTTCTGGCCAATGCAGGAATATGCAGAACACCCAGAAGTGTTCTAACCCTTCCACCTTGCAACTTCAACTTCACTTTTCCACGACCAATGATTCTAGCCTTCATATCATCCCCCAAGAACACATCCCCATCATCATATTTATGATACTCGCAGAACCACTCGCTATGGGGAGTGAAGTGAAAGGATGCACCTGAGTCAATCGACCATGCCTCATGATCTACATGTGTACTTGAAGAAGCCAGGTACACATCCCCACCTTCATCTAAGGTGGTTTTCGCCTCTGCAGAAGGAGCATCATCAGATCCCTTTTCTTTTTCAGGAGCTTTAGATTTACAATCCCTTTTGTAGTGCTCTTCCTTTCCGCATTTCCAGCACACCACCTTTACAGGTTTTCCTGGAGATTTAGATCTCCCACTCGACGAATTATTTTTGTTTCTATTCTGGGACAATCCTCATACAGACAAGGCATCACCTTTCTGGCTCTCCATATTCTTCCATCTCATCTCCTCCGTGAGCAACGATGAGACTATTTCAACAAACTACAAGGCAGTTGCATTGCTACCTATTGCAATAACTAGACTATCGCACTAATCTGGTAGAGAACACAACAAACTGATGCACTTATCTTCATATGAAATTTTAATATCAACAGATAATAACTGACTTACCACAATATTAAATGCATTCAGATTCTTTGTCACCGAGTCTCCATCTTTCATCCTCGGGTTATACAACTTTTTCCATAGGAACAATTTATTCATCAGACTTAGATTGGTACAAATTCCCTAACTTGTCACACAAAGCCTTAGCCATAGCTTCCCCTGATACATTCAACAATACTGAATCTAAGACACAATCATATTGTGCTCTTTGCCTTCCGATCCAATTTCTTCCATTCTTCATCCGACACTCTCATTGGTTTAGTACCCAAATCTACCATGATCCACTAATCTTTATCAACCAACAGATCCTCCATCTTGAGTTTCCATAACTCAAAACTCTGACCATTAAATTTCTCGATCTCTATCTTTCCACTGCTCACCATCTTCTTTCACCACTAGAATCGATCCAACATATCTCCCACTTAACAGGGTCTACCACGGGCTCGAGCAAAACCCCTCAATAACAAAGGCAACCCCTTGAAGCCAAAAGAGCTCTAATACCAAATGTACGTTTTAAACCCGTACAGAAATTATTTGCATACGAATTCAAAAACACATAAAATAAACAATGTGAGAACATAACACATAAAACAAATATACACAGATATTTTTCCCTGGATCCCAAAACTAGGACTACCTGCTTGATTTTTCATTATGTTCCTTTCAATGTTACAATACATATTTATACATGTCGAAGCATCCAATACCATGGATTGAAAACCATCACGTCCAATACCATGGACTGAAAACCATTGCGTCCAAAACCATGGAACGAAAACCTTTGCGTCGAAAACCTTGTGTGAAAACCATGCATAAAACCATAGGTAGGTCCGCCCAACCTAATATAGGGTCCAAAAAAAAATTTCCTGGGGCACTGTCCCGGACCTTGTATGGGGGGCTACCTTCCCGCCTCTAACCCCCCAGTTAACTACATAGGCTAGTCATGGAAAGAATATAACACAACCCAACAGGTTGGGCCCTAACCTAAGAGCTTCAACCCTCTAAGTTAAATCAATGCTGGATCAAGGAAAAGCTTATTCTCATTATCAAAACAGAAAATTACAAAGCAATGTCTTCCACAAGTCTTGAGGTTGAAAATCACTAGTGTTTTTGCAACAAAAATTTGAATCCTAATGAAGATCTAGGCCTCTTTATTTATACAACTGAAGTCTCTAATGAATTCCTTAAATCTAGGGAGGTTCAGCTCCCAAACTCGAGATAAATTAACTCTTTAACTGTCAGTTGCTTGGCTGCCTTTTGATATTCATGACTTGACTGCTTGTACTCTGAGCTAGTGTGATTGATGGAGGAATATTCAAATGATGGAGGAGTAAATGAGGAGGATTTACCTCCTAAATCTCTCTTCCTTATCCCATTCGAGTTTCAGCCTTAATTTAGCCAAAATTCCCTGATTTTCTCTCATAAACCTACATTCAATGCACATTATTCCACTAGGCATAATATCTCACTTTAACTCATCTCATTAAACAAAATATAATCAAAATCTGTAATAAATTGTGAGAAGAGTTGATTTGACTAAGCTAGGAGGTGAATTAAGGTCCATTTAGTTACCCAACGATGAGGCTCATCATCACCCCCTACTAAAAGTGTTTCTCATCCTTTGAGAAACTTAATCAATATCCATGTCTTTCATAGCTCTAGTGGCCTCCCTGACATCCCATGCTTCTGCTATGGTTTCCTCTTCTTGTGCATAGAATCCTACCTTCCTTTCTATCTCCTCCCACTACTTTCTTTCTTCTTCTTCCTTCCTTCCTTCTAACATCCTCAAGAGCAGTGGTGGATTGAGTCTCAAGCCAATCCAATTGAATTTGAGTCTTTGGAGGGTTTGCTTGTACATGGGTGTGTTGTTCAGTGCTTCTCTCATTCTTTGAGGAGAATGGTACTCTCTAATTTTCAAACTGTTTGGAAAAGTATTCCATCTCCTTTGGCAAGATTGCATGTTTTTATCCCCTAACAGCTTGAAAATATCCTCAAAATGTGTAATTTCTTGCTCTTGGGTAGCAAGATACCTGCGTTATAGTTGAGGGTCATTTGAAATTAAGTTATGTGTGTTGATTACAACCATTGGATTTGACTGCTCGACTCTTATCATGAGAGGCTCTACATATTCTGTTGCCAATATATTCTTAATTTTTGCAACCCTTGCTTCCTCATGGTTCAACCATGATACCAAAGCCATCAACTATAAATCCCCTAGTTTCGCATTGGGGTCCCATACATTCAAATCTGTGAAGGCTAAATTATATAAAATTCAAACATCTTAGCCCTATTCTCCAATGTGTTTTGGTCACAAAGATCAATGAACTGTCTATAATCCTAGAATGGCATAGTGCCTCTCTATGCTAGGGTCTTGATTTGGAACTGTAGCCACTGTTCCTTAAGGTATAATGCATAGGACTTAGCTGGACTCCTATAGTAGATTTCCTCTAAGGATAGATTGGCCATGGATGCCAATTGATTATCTCTTTCTTGTAGTTGTCCTTTCAACCATGCGTTTTTTTCCTTCAACTGAGCTTTCATTATGGCCTCTTTGTTCCTTAGGCTGCTTAGTTCTCTGCCCATCTCTTTGATCTTTTCCTCCGTGTGACCTATGTCCTTTACTTCCTTGGACTTGGCAATTTGCATCCATCTATGTGTTCTTTCTCTTTATTTCTCAAGCTAAAAGAATAATGGGATGGAAAATTTTTGTGGAATGACCCTATCCCCTTTAATAAATCTGTAGTAGGAGTCAAGGTTAGGTTGAGGGCTAGGTTCCCTTAGCTCTAGATCCTCCTTCCTTGTTTCTTGCTGCATATTCCCTTCCTTATCTAATTTCTAACTTTCTTGTAGGTTTAGCAAAGTTTCATGTAGGATTGCCTCTACTTCTTGTAGGTCCTACTGTTTATCCTATAGGATGCCTTTTCCCTTGGATGAGGCAGATCTAGTCACAGGCCTTCTCATATAAGTGATAGGAGACTTAGGGGAGGTTTGTCTTGAGGATCCTTCTCCTCGAGTTTTCATAAAAGGAGTCATCTTCTCCTATTGTTTAGGTGAGTCTTCAATAACAATAGGAACCTTGGTGGGAGTTTGAGTTTTTCCCTACCTTATTCTTGTACTTTTTCTTGTTCTAAAGTACAATGGAGTTTGTCTCTGCCTTTTGCCTTTCTGTTTGATAGGGGTGCTAATGGCAGTGAGGGCAACTGCTACCTCTTTCTCAGTGGGTTCTGGAGACACCCTGGGGGACTCCTCTTTTTCTTCTGCCTCCTCTTTTCCATTCCCCTTTTCATCTTTGTCTTTCTCCTCTTTTTCTCCCTCTGGTTCCTCACTATGTTCATCAGTTTCCTCCTTGACATCTTCTTTTGTTTCTTCACCACTTTCCTTCTCTTTCTCTTCCTCTTCTTCCTCATCTATTTGTTCTTCATCCCTCTCTGCTTTTTCTTCATCTGTTTCAGTTTCTTCTTCTTCCCTTTCACTGGTAGTAGGGCTATTGTCATATTCAAGGGCTTTTATATCCTCCTCTATTTGCATGTCTCTAAAAATTGCCCATGTGATAGGAATTCTAAGGTTTTGGAGGGCATATTCTATGATGAGTCTAATTAACCTATCACGGGCTAGCTGTTGATAGTCTCCTTCCTGCACCTTCATGCTCATATCTATTAGTGATTCAAGAAGGAATTAGGGTATGTTGAGTCTGTGGTGAGGAGGTGTATCTACTCCAAACCTCAATTCTTCAAGAAGCCTAAAGTGGTATCCATATACCACACTGTACTTACCTTCACATGAGATATATTTTATAAGGTGGTAGTTTATTTCATTCTAGGGGTATTATAGGATTTCTCCTCTAACTCCATTTTTGTCTTCCATGGCCTCCTCTCCCTCTAAAAAGAATTTCTTCTTTGTAGCTTGGCTATTTCCCTTGTCCTCCTTTCTCCAAGGAACTCCTAAGGGAAGTGTGGTAATTATGCCTATGAGTTCAGGGATGAGTTATATTGAGAGGCCTCTAATCACAACAATGGCATGGGTCCTAGTTAGTCGAATGAGGGAGAGAAAAAAATATTTGGCTACTTCATCATCATACCCCTTCAATTTCTCAAAGAAACCGATCCAATTATGCCTTGTGAATATCTATAGCACAGGAGGGTGTTGATGGGATCCCTTCTATTAAACCCCTCTATCATTTTGTCTGATGGATGGATGAGTATATATGTCTGATACAAAATTTTAATGAAGGAGGAAATTTAATTGAAATTTTTGTGGAAGCAATTCCCTTATACTACAAAAATTTCAAAAAACTAGAAGATTTGTTATGTTCCTTTCACTTGGAAAAATGTGGGGAAATGTAGAGCCTACCTCCTTACAATGCTTGATGTAGCCAACCCCTATTTTCTCTCCCTCTGAAACTCCTCACTACCAATCACGTAGACTGCATGAATGTATCCTGTAGGATTCCTATGCGATCCTATAGGATTTCCTGTAGGATCCTGTAGGTGGTCCTCCACAGGAAAAAAATTATTTTTTTCTCTCATGTAGACTGCTTGAGGGCTGAGAGTGACTTTGCTAGTGTGAGCCTCAAGAATGTGAATGCATATATGCATGTGGATCAACATTTATTTCTTCTTATGGTTGACTTGAGTGAGGTGGTGTGCTAGTAGCTGAGGTACGAATATGTATTTTTGGACCGTTGGTCCCACTACCACATCATCATTCTCCTCACCTTGTAATCAACTCCCACTTTGAGCATCGTAGCTTAAATGATTTCGACCTCAGCTTCCTTTTCTTTGAACTGACTACTGCCAGGTGTGTGAGGACTAGTTGTTTTGTCCTCATTGACTGAATGAAGGTGGCCAAGTTAACTGGTCACCTTTCACTTATAAACCAACTTGTTCACAACTTTTACATATTTTGATAACATTATGCTAATGAGAGAGTGGAAGCAAGATACTTACCTATGGTAATGATGCCTTGATGGAGTTTGTTTGAAGAAATAAAGTCTTTGCTATGTGTTTTGGTTGCATGTGCTTTTTCTCCTTTTCTCCATTGTCCTTTGATGATCATATTTGATGTGTAGGTACCTGGTGTTGATGATGATGATAATGCTGATGTTGCTGCTAGGATCTAGAGGAGCTTCTTCTACCATTGGATTTCCATGCTTGAAACTTACTGTAACCTATGATTTCTGTTTTGTGGGATAGGCTACTATAGGATTTCCTACAGGATGTCCTATAGTTGCTTCTCCCTCAAAAATTTTAATCATTTTATACTGTTGGAACCTGAGGATGATTATGATGGGTAGAGAAGGGGTCTATGGATTTGTGCATGAGGAAAAATATCCTTTAGGTGCTGTCCCTTTCCTCTCTGTCTTCATCTTTTTTTTTTTGAAAACTATAATTTTTTGGAAACTAATTTTTTTTATGAATGCAAGGGTGATCATGGTGGAGAGAGGCATGGTAATGAGATGGTGATGTAGAAATTTATTTATTTGACATTGGAAAGTCATTTCCTTTCTATAGGGTTACTTCCTTTAGGATTCCCAACCCACTATAATTCCTATAGGATAATCCTGTAGGTTTTCAAGGGATCCTGTAGGTTTATAGGGAATCCTGTAGAAAACACATAACCCTTGCAAACCGAGGCAAATGAGTGGAAAAATGGAAGGAATGGTGAAGGAAAATAAATGGAGAAATAAAAATATGAGCTGAATAGGTCCCTTTTTAATTCTCTATTGTTGCTCTGATCGTCCTCCTACTGACCTGCAAACAATATTTTCATAATTTTTTATTTTCTCTCTTTTTTCATTTTTTTTATCGAAAACAACTAGTCTACTTCCATGAGGTTTTCGTCCTAGTTGCTTGCCCTAGGTGCCTCAAGAGAGGTTTTCACCTAGGGATCTTTTATTTCTATTTTTTTTTGTTTTGACACCATTGGGCCACCTAAAAAGGTTTTCAACCCAACAGTGGGACACAGGCACCTCATGGAGGTTTTCACCTAAGTCTCCTTATTTTTCTATTTTTCTTTTTCTCAGTGACTTGATGAGGTTGGAGCTGAGACTTTCTCCACCACCATCACTATTTTGTTGATACCATCAATGAACTCTTATTTTGATAATGGCCTCTTGGAAACTTTCAATCTGTGCCCATTAACAAGTAAAGGAATGGCCTCTGCATCTATGGTTCTAATCTAAACTGAACCATTATCATGACATTTCTCTATGACGTAAGGCCCTAACCATCTAGTCCTTAACTTGCCCTTGAAGTCTTTATATCTGGAATCATATAACAAAGCCCAATCACCTTCTTGAAATTTCTTGTCCTTGATGTTCCTGTCATGCCAGATCTTCCTCTGAATTTGAGTCACCTCTGTGTGTAGGAGGGCTTGCATTCTAAACACATATAACCCATTCAACTAGAGTAATCTCTTTTTTTTTGCACTTCTGAGATCTATATCTAGTTGGGCTGCCATCCTCAATGTATTGTGCTCAAATTCAATGGACAACAGGGCCTTATTCCCATAGACCAACTCATAGGGTGTGAATTCAATGGTGGTATTATAGGTGGTATTGTAGGCCCAAGTGGCCTCAACTAATCTATCTGCCCAATATTTTCTACTGTTACTAAACACTTTGGTCAACATGCCCTCTAGCGCTCTATTGATCACCTCCACTTGCCCATTAGCTTGTGGGTGATAGGGAGTGGAGGTTCTATGCTTGATATTGTGCTAGCTTAACAAGTCTTCAATCATGTTGGATGTAAACTTGCTGCCTTGATCAGTGACTAGTTCTCTAGGGTACCCAAACTTGTAAAATATATTTTCCCTTAAGAACTTAGCCACCTTCTCGTCTATTTCTACCTTGATTTCCTTGGTTTCAGCTCACTTAGTTAGATAGTTAGTGCACACATTGATACATTGCTTTTGCTTGGAAGGAGGGTTAATAGGTCCAATGAAATCCATGCCCCACTTGTCAAATGGCTCGAAAGTCACATGAGGTTGTAGAGGCATTTCATCCCTTGGAGTAGGCTTTCCCATCCTTTGGCACTAATCACACTGACTAGTATATCTTCTCACATCCTGATGAAGAGTGGACCAATAGTAACCAGCTTGTCACACCTTGAATGGTATCCTCTTTGCTGCAAAGTGACCTCCACAAGGCCCATCATGACAAGTCAGAAGGATGTCAAAGACTTCCTCCTCCCTGACACATCTTCTCAGAATTTGATCTGAGCCTAGTTTGAAGAGGTTGCCCCCATCCAAGTGAATGGGGCACTCTTCCTCACAATCTTTCTTTTCTCTTTGGAGGACAAATTCGGTGGGAACTGTGCAGACACCAAGTAGTTTTCTATGTCAACAAACCATGGAGAGAGAACTAAAATGGAAAATAAGTGTTCATCTGGTAACTGATCATCAACCATTCCTTGCTCACATACAGGTAGAGTTAATTTGGACAAAAAATCTGCAACAACATTTCCCTTGCCAAGATTATCAACAATAGTTAGATCAAACTGTGATAATAAAAGTAACCATCTGATAATCAAGCATTCACATCAGGTTTATTCATTAAATATTTGATTGCAGCATGGTCAATATGCAGAAATGTTTGATAACCTGTAATGTAATGCCTCAACTTGTTCAATGAATGCACAACATCGAGGAGCTCCTTTTCGGTCACTGTGTAGTTCAGTTCGGCCTTTGACAAATTCTTACTAATAAAGTAAATGGCATAAGGAAATTTTTCATCTATCTGGCCTAGAGTTGCTCATATGGCTTTGTGTGAGGCATCAACATGTATATGAAAAGGAAGGCCCCAATTTGGGCCTCGGAGAATCAGTGCAGTGATCAACTTTTCCTTCAGGGTGTCCAAGGCCCCTTGACAGCTTTTTGACCATACAAACTTAGATTCTTTTGCCAACAACCCAAATAAAGGAGAAGCTAACTTTTTGAAGTCTTTTATAAACCTCAGATAGTATCCAGATAACCCTAGGAAACTTCTGACATCTCTCTGCTTTTACAGAGGTGGGACCCTTTGGATGATAGCTATTTTGTTTGGGTCCACCTGCAGTCCTTGTTGGAATATTGAATGACGTAGCACAGTCCCTGTAGTCATCAAGAACTCACATTTTTCGGGACTAAGAGACATGTTCATTTCAATGCATTTTTTCATCACTTTACCTAAGTTGGAGAGAGGCTCCTAGAAATCACACCCTAAGGTGTAAAATCATCCATATAAATATCTATTGCATCATGGACGAGCTTGGTAAAGATGCTCAAGACTGCTCTCTGGAAAGTGGCACGAGCATTGCATAGGCCAAAAGGAAGGACCCTATAGGTGAAATTACCCCAAGGACAAGTGAAGGTGGTTTTATCCTGGTCTTCCTGGATGATCTGGATTTGATTGCACCCATTGAATCCATCTAGGAAAGAGAAAAACTTTTTCCCTTCCAGGCCATCTAGCACTTGGTCGATGAAAGGTAGAGGGAAATGGTCCTTCTTTGTCACCTTGTTTAATTCTCTGTAATTGACACAAATCCTCCACTTGCCATTTTTCTTTGGAACCAACACTAAAGAAGAGACCCACTCACTATTTGAGATAGGGTAAATGAATCTTGTATATAACAGCTTCTGCAATTCTTCTTTGACTATATCCTTGAGAGGTGGATTCATCCTCCTTTGGGGTTGCCGGACTGGTTTGCAACGTTCTTTGACATAAATGTGGTGAGTACACACCGAGGGGTGCACTCCATTCATTTCTTTGTAACTCCAAGAAAAGGCATCCGGATGTTCCTTTAGCACGTTGCACAACTTTTCTTCTTGGTGAAAAAAAAGAGATGGGTTGATTTTCAAAGTTTCCTTTGGGACAATTTCTATGGTTTTGACATGGGTAGGTTTGGAATCGGCTAAGAATAGATCAATTTGATGGTTGTTCTCACTTTCCTTTTTTTCTTCTTCTAAGGACAATATACTGGGAGTTGGACATTGGAGTATGTGTTCAATCAAATCATCTTCATCCGGTTGCCCCCCTCCCATGGTTGTTTCTAAGGTATAGAGTTGGGTGGAATAAACTTCATCTTCTTCCTCCTCTTCCAGCCATAAAGGCAAGTCATGTTCTAGAGATGGCTGAGCAGGAGGGTATAAGACTAACTTCTTGGACATATGCTGATTTTTTATAGCGATATTTCTAGCCATACAGTTAATGTAGGCATCGACAATGGCTAGTCAGGGCCTCCCAAGGATGAGATGGTAACCAGTAAGCTTGGCCTTAGGCTAGAGAACTAGGAAATATATAGGGTATTTCGAAGAGTCAATGGAAACCATCACTGTCGGTTTTAACCTCGTAAAAAAATTACCTACATACAGAGATTTTCCCCTGGATCCAAAAACTGGGACTACCAACTTGATTTTTCATTATGTTCCTTTCAATGTTACAATACATATTTATACATGTTGAAGCATCCAATACCATGGACTGAAAACCATCGCGTCCAAAACCATGGACCAAAAACCATCGCGTCCAAACCATGTGCAAAAATCATGCACAAAACCATAGGTAGGTCTGTCGAACCTAATATAGGGTCCAAAACCAAAATTTTCTGGGGCGCTATCCCGGACCCCATAGAGGGGGGATACCTGCACCCCTCAAACCCCTGTGACCCCCTCGCTACACAATCAGGACAACGAAGGGTGGGGCTCCGCCCCCCCTCTAACCCACTGGTTAACTACTTGGGCTAGTCGTGGAAAGAATATAAGATAACCCAACATTCTCCTACTTGTTATTTTCTTTCCCCAGGGGGCCACAAGAGAGCTTAGTCATTTATCTAGCGCTGAAACGTCCACTGTTTCTCTATACCAAGAGAACTTCTCAGAGCTCACAGATTTTGTCACTGCATATGCAATATTCTTCAAAGTGTCCGCCTTTACCAGCAACACCTTTTTGTCTTCTATCATATACCTCACAAAGTGATACTGAACATCAATGTGCTTTGTATTTGAATGATATGTAGGGTTCTTTACCAAGAAAATTGCACTTTGGCTGTCACAGTCTATCCTTATAGCTCCCTGTACTAACCCCATACTTTAACACAATCTCTGCAACCAAACTTCTTCCTTGCTTGCATGAGTGGCTACCATGTATTCTACCGCTATAGTTGATAGTGCCACTACAGATTATTTCTTGCTCACCCAACTGACTGCACCTCCAAATAGGTTAAACACATACCCACCTGTAGATCATCTCTGATCTAGATCTCCAGCACAGTCTACATCAACAAAGCCATGAATATCCAACACTCTGTCCAATTCTGGTCTTCCTTGGTAGCACAAACCATAATCACTAGTTCCACGAAATACCTGAAAACCCACTTCACTATTGTCTAGTTCTCCTTCCTTGGTTTTGACATAAACCTGCTCAATACTCCCATTGCATGTGCAATGTCTGGTCTAGTATAGACCATTGCATACATCAGGCTACCGACTACACTTGCATATGGAACACGAGAAATGTCCTCTTCCTCTTCTTGTGTCTTGGGACACTGTTTAGCAGATAACCTCACACCAACAGGAATAGGAACCTTCACCAGTTTACTATCCTACATATTAAACCTCTGTAGTATTGTCTCGACATACTTCCTCTGGTTTAAACAGAGATTCCTCTTCGCCTGATCTCTTTTAATTTCCATGCCCAAAATATAGTTTGCAGAACCAAGATCCTTCATGTTGAGTTTGGAGGATAATTCGGTCTTCAAATCCTAGATAATTTCTTTGTTATTTCCAACCAGCGACATATCATCCACATATAAGACCAAATAAATAACACGGTCACCAATTAATTTAAAATACACACAGTGATATGCTTTGCTTTTGGTGAAGCCAAATCCCCATATAAATGTATAAAATTTCTTATACCACATCCTTGGTGACTGTTTTAATCCATACAGAGACTTCTTTAACTTGAATACCATTTTTTTCTTACCCTTCATCGCAAAACCTTCGGGTTTCTTTATGTAGATCTCCTCTTCCAGATCCCCTAAAGAAATGTTGTCTTCACATCCATCTATTCTACCTCCAAATCAAAAGAAGAAACAACAAATAAAAGTAATCTAATAGAAGCTACCTTGGCAACAGGAGAAAAAATATCATTAAAATCAATTCCCGACACCTAGGAATAACCTTTTATTACCAACCGAACTTTGTATTTCTCCACATTTCCTTCTACATTTGTCTTATTTTTTAACACCCATTTGTTGCCAATGGGTTTTGTTTCAGCTGTCAACTCCACCAGATCCCAAGCCTCATTTTTGTGCAAAGATGCCATTTCATCAACCATGGCCTCTTTCCAGAGTTTTCCATCCTCTAAATCTACTACTTCCTTCACATTTTTGGGATCATCATCAGTAACAGATAAACCAAAATTTGAACAGAAAGCAGATGGACTATACATTTCCAGCTGCCTTCTTTCTCGAACTGATATTCTCACACCTGGAGTTTGTGGCTCTTTATCTTCTGTAGAGTCCGATTCTTCCTCCTTAAGCTCAAACTCTATCTTCTCAGGTTCCTTTGGTTGGAATTCATCTTTAATAATGTCTTTCACTTCTCTGAACACCACATCTCGGCTGCTCACAACCTTCCTTGTTACTAAGTTCAAAAGATTATAACCCTTTAAACCATCCTTATACCCAATAAAGATGCATTTTTCAGATTTACTATCCAACTTGGTTCTTTTCTCCTTCAGAACATGTACATATGCATCACATCCAAATACCCTTAGATGTGAAAGAGAGACCATTCTATACCTCTTATGGAATCTTATCCTCCAATGTTGATGAAGATGATCTATTGACCAGGTAACATGTTGTCTCCACCACCTCTGCCCATAATTCTTGTCCTAACTCGGCACCATTGAGCATGCTTCTTGCCCTTTCCATCAACATCTTGTTCATTCTTTTTGTAACTCCATTTTGCTCAAGTGTGTATGGAGTAGTTTTCTGTCGTGCTATACAAAACTTCTTATAGAATTCTTCAAATTCCTTGCTGCAAAACTCTCCATCGTTATCTATCCTCAACACCTTTATCTTCTTCTTTGTCTGGTTTTCCACTGGTGCCTTAAATTATTTAAACCTGACAAATACTTTAGATTTCTTCTTAAGGAAATATATCCATGTATTCCTTGAGAAGTCATCTATAAATGATACATAGTACATAGACTTACGCAGTGATGGAACCTTCACAAGTCCAAACACATCATTGTGCACAATTTCTAATATATGTTTCACCCTCTTACCACCAGAGGGGAAACTCACCCAATTATGCTTCCCATATACACAATTTTCACAGAAATCAAAATCTATAGAGCTATTATTGATACCTTCTACCATACCTTTACCATGAAGTATTCGAAGGCCCTTCTCTCCAATATTTCCAAGCCTTTGATGCCACAACATCATCTTCTCTCCAAGGAACACTATATTTTTTGCTCCACTTTCAGGAGTCACATAACTATTGCACCCATCAATAATAGTGATACCTTGCAGCTTGCACAGAGTTCCAATTTGAAATCCCCACATCAATACTAGTGCTCCCCGAACCATTTTGCAGGTATCCTTCTTGAACACTATTTTTACACCTACATCATCCAACTTGCTTATAGAAATCAGATTTTTGGCCAATGCAGGAATATGCAGAACACCTGAAAGTGTTCCACCCCTTCTACCTTGCAACTTCAACTTTACTTTTCTACGACTAACGATTCTAGCCTTCCTATCATCCTCTAGGAAGACATCATCACAATCATATTTCTCATACTTGCAGAACCACTCTCTATGGGGAGTGAAGTGAAAGGATGCACCTAAGTCTATCAACCATGCCTCATGATCTACATGTGTACTTGAAGAAGCCAAGTACACATCCCCACCTTCATCTGAGGTGGTTTTCACCTCTGCAAAAGGAGCATCATCAAATCCCTTTCCTTTGTTAGGAGCTTTATATTTACAATCCCTTTTGTAGTGCCCTTCCTTTCCGCATTTCCAGCACACCACCTTTACAGGTTTTCCTGGAGTTTTAGATCTCCCTCTACATTTAGATCTCCCACTCGATGACTTATTTTTGTTTATGTTCTGGGACTGTCCTCATACAAACAAGGCATCACCATTCTATATCTCCATATTTTTCCATCTCATCTCCTCCATCAACAACGATGAGACTATTTCATCAAACTGCAAGGTAGTTGCATTGCTACCTATTGCAATAACCAGACTATCCCACGAATTGTGTAGAGAACACAGCAAATTGATGCACTTATCTTCATCAGAAATTTTAATATCAACAGATAATAACTGACTTACCACAATATTAAATGCATTCAGATGTTCTGTCACCGAGTCTCCATCTTTCATCCTCAGGTTATACAATTTTTTCCATAGGAATAGTTTATTCACCAGAGACTTAGATTGGTACAACCTCCCTAACTTGTCCCACAAAGCCTTCGCCGTAGCTTCCTGTGATACATTCAGCAATATTGAATCTGAGACACACAATCGTATTGTGCTCTTATCCTTTCGATCCAACTTCTTCCATTCTTCATCGAACACTCCTGTTGGTTTAGTACCTGGATCTACCGTGACCCACTGATATTTCTCCACCAACAGATCCTCCATCTTGAGTTTCCATAACTCAAAACCCTGACCATTAAATTTCTCGATCTCTATCTTTCCACTACTCACCATCTTCTTTCACCACTAGAATCGATCCCACAGATCTCCCACATAACAGGGTCTACCATAGGCCTGAGCGAAACCCCTCAGCAACAAAGGCATCCCCTTGAAGCCAAAATAGCTTTGATACCAAATGTAAGTTTTAACCCTGTATAGAAATTACCTGCATACGAATTCTAAAACACAGAAAAATAAAAAAATGTAAGAGCATAACGCATAAAACACATATACACAGAGATCTTCCCCTAGATCCCAAAACCAGGACTACCAGCCTGATTTTTCATTATGTTCCTTTCAATGTTACAATACATATTTATACATGCCGAAGCATCCAATACCATGGACCGAAAAGCATCACATCCAAAATCATGTGCGAAAATCATGCACAAAACCATAGGTAGGTCTTCCCAACCTAATATAGGGTCCAAAAACAAAATTTTCTGAGGCACTACGATGGACCTCATAGAGGGGGGGCTACCTGCACCCTTCAAACCCCCTGTAACCCCCCCGCTACACAATCAGCGCAACGAAGGGAGAGGCTCTACCCCCCCTCTAACCCCCCGGTTAACTACGTGGGCTCGTCGTGGAAAGAATATAACACAACCCAACATTCTCCCACTTGTTTTTTTTCTTTCCACAAGGGGCCACAAAGGAGCTTAGTCATTTATCTAGCCTTGCAATTCCCATTGTTTCTCTACACCAAGAGAAATTATGAGAGCTCACAGATTTTGTCAATGCATCTGTAGTATTCTTTAGAGTATCCACCTTTACAAGCAACACCTTTTTGTCTTCTATCATATCCCTCACAAAGTGATACTAAACATCAATGTGCTTTGTCTTTGAATAATATGCAGGTTTCTTTGCAAAGAAAATTGTACTTTGGTAGTCATAGTCTATCCTTATAGCTCCTTGTACTAACCCCATACTTGAACACAATCTCTACAACCAAACTGCCTCCTTTCTTGCATGAGTGGCTGCCATGTATTTTGCCTCTATAGTTGATAGTGCCACTACAAATTGTTTCTTACTCATCCAACTGATTGCACCTGCAAATAGGTTAAACACATACCCACTTGTAGATCTTCTTTGATCCAGATCTCCATCCCATTCTGCATCAACAAGGCCACGAATATCCAACACTCTGTCCAATCTTGCTCTTCCTTGGTAGCACAAACCATAATCACTAGTGCCACACAAATACTTGAAAACCTACTTCACTGTTGTCCAATGCTCCTTCCTCGGTTTTGACATAAACCTACTCAATACTCCGCATGTGCAATGTCTGGTCTAGTATAGACCATTGCATACATCAGGCTACCGACTGCACTTTCATATGGAACATTGAGACATGTCCTCTTTCTCTTCTTGTGTCTTGGGACACTTTTTAGAAGATAACCTCACACTTACAGGAATAGGAACCATCACTGGTTTACTATCCTACATATTAAACCTTTACAGTATTGTCCCAACATGCTTCCTCTGGTTTAGCCAGAGCTTCCTCTTTTCCCAGTCTCTTTTAATTTCCATGCCCAAAATATAGTTCGTAGCACCAAGATCTTTCATGTTGAATTTGGAGGACAATTGGGTCTTTAAATCCTTGATAATTTCTTTGTCATTTCCAACCAGTAACATATCATCCACATACAAAACCAGATAAATAACACGGTCACCAATATATGTTTCACCCTCTTACCATTAGAGGGGAAACTCACCCGATTCTGCTTCCCATAAACACTATTTTCACAGAAATCAAAATCCAGAGAGCTATTATTGATACCTTCTACCATACCTTTACCATGAACTATTCGAAGGCCCTTCTCTCCAATATGTCCAAGCCTTTGATGCCACAACATCGTATTCTCTCCAAGGACCACTAGATTCTCTGCTCCACTTTCAGGATCCACATAACTATTACACCCGTCAATAACAGTGCTACCTTGCAGCTTGCACAGAGTTCCATTTTGAAATCCCCACATCAATACTAGTGCTCCTCGAACCATTTTGCAGGTATCCTTCTCGAACACTGTTTTTACACCTACATCATCCAAATTGCTTACAAAAATCAAATTTCTGGTCAATGCAGGAATATGCAGAATACCCGAAAGTGTTCTAACCCTTCCACCTTGCAACTTCAACTTTACTTTTCCATGACCAATGATTTTAGCCTTCCTATCATCCCCTAAGAAGACATCACTACAATCATATTTCTCATACTTGCAGAACCACTCTCTATGGGGAGTGAGGTGAAAGGATGCACCTGAGTCAATCAACCATGCCTTATGATCTACATGTGTACTTGAAGAAGCCAAGTACACATCCCCACATTCATCTGAGGTGGTTTCCGCCTCTGCAGAAGGAGCATCATCAGATCCCTTTCCTTTGTTAGGAGCTTTAGATTTATGGTCTCTTTTGTAGTGCCCTTCCTTTCCGCATTTCAAGCACACCACCTTTATAGGTTTTCCTGGATGTTTAGATCTCCCTCTAGACTTAGATCTCCCACTCGATGACTTATTTTTGTTTCTGTTCTGGGACCATCCTCATATAGACAAGGAATCACCATTCTGGATCTCCATATTTTTCCATCTCATCTCCTCCATCAACAAGGATGAGACTATTTCATCAAATTGCAAGGTAGTTGTGTTGCTACCTATTACAATAACTAAACTATCCCATGAATCTGGTAGAGAACACAACAAACTGATGCACTTATCTTCATCTGAAATTTTAATATCAACAGATAATAATTGACTTACCACAATATTAAATGCATTCAGATGTTCTATCACCGAATCTCCATCTTTCATCCTTAGTTTATACAACTTTTTCTGTAGGAATAGTTTATTCACTAGAGACTTAGATTGGTACAATGTCCCTAACTTGTCCCACAAAGCCTTCGCTGTAGCTTCCCCTAATACATTCAACAATACTGAATCTGAGACAAACAATCGTATTGTTCTGTTTTCCTTCTGATCCAACTTCTTCCATTCTTCATCGGACACTCCCGTTGGTTTAATACCTGGATCTACCATGACCCACTAATCTTTATCCACCAACAGATCCTCCATCTTGAGTTTCCATAACTCAAAACTCTAACCATTAAATTTCTCAATCTCTATCTTTCCACTTCTCACCATCTTCTTTCACCACCAGAATCGATCCTGCAGATCTCCCACTGAACAGGGTCTACCACAGGCCCAAGCGAAACCCCTCAGCAGCAAAGGCATCCCCTTGAAGCCAAAATAGATCTGATACCAATTGTAGGTTTTAACATCGTACAAAATTACCTGCATACGAATTCTAAATCACGGAAAAATAAAAAATGTAAGAGCATAACACATAAAACACATATACACAGAGATTTTCCCCTGGATCTGAAAACCAGGACTACCAGCTTGATTTTTCATTATGTTCCTTTCAATGTTACAATACATATTTATACATGTTGAAGCATCCAATACCATGGACCGAAAACCATCGCGTCCAAAATCATGTGTGAAAATCATGCACAAAACCATAGATAGGTCTGCCCAACCTAAGATAGGGTTCAAAAACAAAATTTTTCGAGACGCTACCCTAAACCCCATGGGGGGGGGGGGGGGGGGGGCTACCTACACCTCTCAAACCCCCTATGACCCCCCCACTACTCAATCAACACAACGAAGGGGGAGGCTTCGCCTCCCCTCTAACCCCTCGGTTAACTACGTTGGATAGTCGTGGAAAGAATATAATACAGCCCAACATTCTCCCACTTGTTGTTTTCATTCCACAAGGGGCCACAAGAGAGCTTAGTCATTTATCCAGCCTTGCAATGCCCATTGTTTCTCTACACCAAGGGAAATTATTAGAGCTCACAGATTTTGTCAATGCATCTGCAGTATTCTTTAAAGTGTCCACCTTTACTAGTAACACCTTTTTGTCTTCTATCATATCCCTAAAAAAGTGATACTGAACATCAATGTGCTTTGTCTTTGAATAATATGCAGGGTTCTTTGCCAAGAAAATTGCACTTTGGCTATCACAGTCTATCCTTATAGCTCCTTGTACTAACCCCATACTTGAAAACAATCTCTACAACCAAACTACTTCCTTTCTTGCATGTGTGGCTACCATGTATTCTGCCTCTGTAGTTGATAGTGCCACCACAGATTATTTCTTACTCATCCAACTGACTGCACCTCCAAATAGGTTAAACACATACCCACTTGTAGATATTCTCTGATCCAGATCTCCATCCCAGTCTGCATCAAAAAATCCACGAATATCCAACACTTTGTCCAATATTTCTCTTCCTTGGTAGCACAAACCATAATCACTAGTGCCACACAAATACCTGAAAAGCCACTTCACTGTTGTCCAATGCTCCTTCCCTGGTTTTGACATAAACCTGCTCAATACTCCCATTGTATGTGCAATGTCTGGTCTAGTATAGACCATTGCATACATAGTGCTACCGACTGCACTTGCATATGGAACACGAGACATGTCCTCTTCCTCTTCTTGTGTCTTGGGACACTGTTTAGCAGATAACCTCACACCTACAAGAATAGGAACCTTCACTGGTTTACTATCCTACATATTAAACATCTGCAGTATTTTCTCGACATGCTTCCTCTGGTTTAACCAGAGCTTCCTCTTTTCCCGATCTATTTTAATTTTCATGCACAAAATATAGTTTGTAGCACCAAGATCTTTCATGTCGTGTTTGGAGGAAAATTGGGTCTTTAAATCTTGGATAATTTCTTTGTCATTTCCAACTAGGAACATATCATCCACATACAAGACCAGATAAATAACATGGTCACCAAGTAATTTTAAACACACATAGTGATCTGCTTTGCTTGTGGTGAAGCCAAGTCCCCGTATAATTGTATCAAATTTCTGATACCACATCCTTGGTGATTGTTTTAACCCATACAAAGACTTATTTAACTTGCATACCATTTATTTCTTACCATTATCTTCTTCCTCCTCTTCTAGCCATAAAGGCAAGTCATGTTCTAGAGATGGCTGAGCAGGAGGTATAATACTAACTTCTTGGACATATGCCCATTTTTTATAGCCATATTTCCAGCCCTGCAGCTAATGTAGGCATCGAAAGTGGCTAGTCAAGGCCTCCCAAGGATGAGATGGTAACTAGTAAGCTTGGTCTTAGGATGCAGAGCTAGGCAATCTGAAGGGTATTCCAAAGAGTCAATGGAAACCATCACATCCTCCACAATCCCCTCGGGGGTCACTGTGGAGCGGTCTGCAAGTTGCAGGATTGTTGTGGTCTTTCTCAATGAACCCTGAAGGTTGAGCTTGAGCAGGTGTCCTTGGTCATCACATTAATGGCAACCCCAAGATCAATCAAAGTATGGGGGACAATGGTGCCATTGATGTGCACATCTACTACAGGGCTTCCAGGGTCCAAATACTTTGGACAGATTGCTTGCCCCAACATTAAGTTGGACAATTGTCCAATGACATTAGTGGTAGGGGCATCTCTTCTTCGCCTCCCTAGATGCTTCAAGAACTTCTCCTTAATCAACTTGTTGTAAATAAGTACATCTTTTATAGCTTGGAGAAGTGGAATTTTGACACAGATTTTTCAATTCTCCCAGAAGTTCAGTGTCTTCTGGGGTAGGCTGGAGTGGTTGGGTTAATTTCTCTGGAAAGGGTGGTGGATTTAATTTAGGCAAGCTTTCCTCTCTTTCTTTCTCAACCTCCCTAGGTGGAGGTAGAGTTTGGTTTTCTAGGAGTACTCTCCCAAATATCAGGTTGATTTCTTAAATTTCCATAGCATAAGCAAGACAGGATGTCTCTCCACTGTATACTTGTTGTGCCTATCTGTTGTTCAGGTTCGAGTTTGGCTGGACACGCATCTAGGGTATTCAAGGTGGAGCAGGGTGTAAAAGTTGTGGTTGATCAGGTGGTGGAGGCAATAAAGCTGCACCATTGTTGTATGGGGGCCTCCACCCCTGGGGCGGAGCATTCCACTGAGGCTGTGGTAGAGCATTTGGTTGAAATGACTAGCTGGTTGGTTGGGAATGATATTGAGGTGCAAAGGACCAAGGAGTAGGTGTAGACTAGGAAGGTTGAGTAGGGGGGCCCTAAGAGGGAATGAATGTGGTCTGGTTGGGGTTGTAATATATGTGGTATGACCCTTGCATGCCCTGCTGGTATGGTCTAGGCCCATGGGGTCTCCTTTGATTTATGTAGTAAAGTTGTTCAGTCATCCCTTCAGCTCCTTGACATACAACTTTTAGTCCAGGTAAAGAAGGCCACCTATCTGTGGAGTGGTTTTCTTCACAGACTGAGCATATTTCAATTGAATTCAATGGACATTCATTCCTAAGGTGACTCCTTGTGCATCTAGGGCAGAAAATGGCCAAGGCTCTACCTGCTTCCTCATGTTTTCCCTTAATGTGCATAGTGTCCATCTGCAGTGCAAGGGTTTGTAGCATCTCACTCTTGAAATCCTCCAACACGTTTCGAATTTCACCCTTGATGAATGTATTGGAAGAGGATGGGCTGGTCATAAGTTGACTACCCCTTCCCTTTTACCTAGCTGCCCTAGAGTGGTTTCTAAAGACAATCTTGATATCCTCATAGGGTAATTGGTAGATGCCCCCTCCTACTAACAAGTTTAGGGTATCTAAAAGATCTTCCCTTACTCCTCTAAGTAGGACTAGCTTCAATGAATGTGCACTTGGCCCTTTTGTAGCTAAGATGGAATCTTTCTTCATAATCCTCTAGGGATTCATCATGCCTTAAGGTAATCCTAAAAAATTCTATTTAGTGTCTTTAGACCTACAATAGTCTCGATACTCGTTTTTGAATGATTTCTACATATAAGCCCAAGTTTTGATGCTATCCTGAGGTAAACCCATGAACCAACGCAAAGCTACATCCTTGAGAGTAGATGGGAATAGTTTCAACTTCTGCTAATCATTGGTGTAGTCATAGGTTCTGTATATGACAAAACGTGCAAACAAGAAAGTGTCTGGATCTTTTGAGGTCAGATCATGGAAATGAGGAAGGGCAGAGGGGCTTATATTATTCATCTTAGTATCCCCATTGGTTTCCCTAATGGTGAAGCTACCCTCAACTCTTTCTCTATTTCCTCTGTCATTTCTATTTTCAGCCATTGGGTCAGTAGGAATGGGTTCTTCTTCTTCTTCTTTCCCTGTAGGCTCTTCAAATATTTCTGGTTGCTCACCTAAGGGTTCCTCTAGTTCATAGCCACTGAAGAAGAGGGAAGGTTGGTTGTTTGAAGCAGTGGGGTATTTGGAAAAAATTTCCCTAAGTTATCCCTATTCCTACGAGGCATGAAAAAAAATGTTTTCTTTTGTTTTGTGTTGTGCTTTTTTTCAAACTTTTAAAATGATTGCAGAATCAAAATTGCAGACTAAATGAAAACTAACTGGTTGAATGAAAATTAACTACTTGAATGAGATCTTACTTGTAGAATGGAAAGGAAAGAAAAGAATGCATAATGGAAAAGAAGGAAAACTAAATTACTCTTGCAGAAATGAAACTAATAGCAGAATATCAGAAACAAGAAACACAAGAAAGAAAGTAGTAATCACATATTACTCAAACACCTCCCTGGCAATGGCACCAAAAAGTGATGAGCACTAGTATTGCAGCAATAATGTTGCAACTCCTGGGGCTACCAACTTTACTTTATCAACCCAGGGTTCGTACAAACTTTGAGGTGACAGTGTTGTGTATACAAGTAAAAGTGATGGTTCTACCCTTTGTCACTATTCAGATGGTGATAGATCACTAGGGTTTTACAAGCCAGACTTCTATGGATACAGAAGAAGCTTGATTACTGATGAGGAAAACATAAATCTACTCTAAGAGAAAGCTTGTCTACTGCAGCAAGGAAAAAGACTGAAATCAAATGGTAAAATCACAACATTTTCTAACTAATTGCTAAGAGAATATGCTTCAAAAAGAATGTTAAGTTAACATGTATGCAATCCAATTCTCCGAAGCATGTAAACTCAAAACATCAAACATTCTACTTCTATTCATGTAAATGACTAAAATAAATCTATTTTTTTCTTTTTGTCTTTTTTTAATGGAAAAATGTGAAAACTAATCTCTTTTGGTGATGTGGCAAGTGGCTTAGGGACACTGGTGGCTGGTTAGAAGGTTGGGGAGACCATTAGGTGATCATTTTTGGCTTCCTAGAGAATTTTCCCTCAATTTAGCCTCAAAACAGGCCACTACACGAAAACCTGCAGGATGTCCTAAAAACCTACAGGATTCCCTGTATTTCTATAGGATACAACCAAGAGAAAAATGATGGGTGTGGAAGGAGATGGAAGGCTTAGGGAAGGTGTTTGGGGAATGGAATGAGGTAAGGAAATACCTAGGATCACTCATAACTCAAAACCAAGGTTGGATTTTCTCAACAATCTTGGAGAAGTTTCCTTGTAAAATGATGAAATTGGTGAGGGTCTTAGTGAAAGAAAGGAATGATCATGGATGGATGAATATGGAAGGAGGTCTCTAAATTTGAGATTTCTTTGTACTTCTAAAACACCTGCACTACATCAAAAATTTAAATTTGCGTAAAAATCATGTAAACAAGAAGAATTTCAATGAGCTAGGAACACGTAGTTTTAATGAGCTAGCTATCTATTTCATGCATGAGGAAAACTTGCAAAAAAATGGAATCTTTGATGGGATATAATGCAAGATTGAAGATGGAAAAAATGGGAACTAAATCCTACTCTTGTAAACTGATCAAATGCTAGCCTAAGTACAGAAAACCCTAAATTCTATGAGAAAGTAGAATTATGTCTTTTTGGGGCTGCATAGGATTTCTTTCCTCAAATCATGATCCCTGAAGGAAGAAGTGAGGCCAAATCACATATTGAAAGATTTTTTATGTTTATTTATCTCTTCTAAACTACTACTGAAGTAAAACACAAATGGAAGGAAACTAATAAGAAAACTAATCAAATCTACACTACTTGCAATGAAATATTTATAAGGACAATTCAACCATGAAGCTATGAAATCAATCTAAGAATACATGCAAGAAGAGGAGCCTTTTCTACTAGGGTTGAGCCCTAACCCAAGAGCTTCATCCCTCTAAGTTAACTCAATGATGGATCAAGGAAAAGCCCATTCTCATTATCAAAACAGAAAATTACATAGCAATGTCTTCCACAAGTCTTGAGATCGAAAATCACTAGTGTTTTTGCAACAAAAATTCAAATCTTAATGAAGCTCTAGGCCTCTTTATTTATACAACTGAAGTTTCCAACGACTTCCTTAAATATAGGGAGGCTCGGCTCCCAAAATTGAGATAAACCAACTCTTTGACTATCACTTTCTCGACTACCTTTTGATCTTCATCACTTGGTTGCTTGTACTCCTAGCTAGTGTGATTGATGGAGGAATATTCGAATGAGGGAGGAGTAAATGAGGAGGATTTACCTCCTACAATCTCTTCCTTGTCCCATTTAAGTTTCAGCCCTTAATTTTCCAAAATTCCCTAATTTTCTCTCACAAACCTACATTCAATACATATTAGTCCACCACGTAGAATATCTCACTTTGACTCATCTCATTAAACAAAATATAATCAAAATATGTAATAAATTGTGAGAAGATTTGGTTTGACTAAGCTAGGAGGTGAATTAAGGTCCATTTATTTACCCAATGATGAGGCTCATCATGTTTTACTAATCTAGACTGACTTTGCGTATGTGACTGTTATGCATGAATGATAATTATTTATGAGTTTATAATGTGAACATGTTAGTTAGTTATTGTTATTGATATCATGACCCTATTTTATGGTGAAGTTGATATGTTGTGAAGATATATTATGCTAATATAGCCTTATTGTGCATATAAGATAGCGTCCCCTAAGATACATTGAGGTATGAGCTTGCTTATGTCATCTAATTTGTGCTTGAATGTTTGATTATGTCGTATATTTGGTGTTTGAGATTTTGTGTCTATTATGTCATCTAGTTGATTAATTTAGCATGGTATGTTTGCAAGTAGGTTGAACGTTCGATGAATTTCATAATATGAGTATGTGTTCAAATGATCTTCTTTTAAGATGATTGGACTGACACATATGTGTTGAGATAGTTGATATGTACTTGAGTGTAAGTGGGTGATAATTGTAGCATTATGTATAATGACAATGAGTTGATTACGGATTATGACAGGATAGTTAGTCTTGGTAAAGGTTGATTTCAAATTGATAGATGTGATTGTCTTGATGTTTGTAACAGGAGGTTGACATTTGTGAGTAGTTGCAGGGAAACATGCATGGTATTAGTGTGATAAGGTAACAATTGATGTGTTTATATAACTAACAGATGGGTGATGTGACAATACATAGTAAGTCTCAATTGCATCAAGGTAAAATTGTAAAAGAAAGGAATTGGGAAATAATTCCTTTGGCTATTTTTGGAAACCCTAATTCCAAATGAATGAGTTCTTTACATACAGGAAGTCTTATTGACCCTGATTTGTATGAAATCATGTAGATATGTGTTGTATTCATGGACATGTACCTGACATGGATATTACCTAGTCTCTAGTTACAGGCAGATCTGTCAAGGGAATTGGAGTCCCTTGAGAGATGGTGTGGATGTGTTCAGTGGCAAGGCATCATGATTGGCACAACAAGATAAGGTAACTAGTGTATTGTTATGTTTATTTAAGCACTGACAATTATGTGTTTATGGAAGTGTGATGCAAGGGATTGCATGGAAAAGGAGATTTACATGAAATATTCAAGAAGGCTTGGGTTGAGCTTTCCCAGGGAACCATGGGAATTGAGTCATGGTGTCTATTGTCAGTCTTATGCTTTTGGTATTTTGGTGAATTGTTGTGCTTGATTGTGGTTTTGTTTGCGTCTTGTGCATGACCATGCCACTTTGTTTGTAGTATCGTGTTGTTATTGGTTTTCATGGTTTTCTCCTTCTTTGATTCTTGGTATTTCCTTTTATGTTTCAATAGTCTTGGTTATTGGTTGGAAAAAGAGGAAAATTAGTAGAGCTCAAGGAGAGATGAATCAAATCCAACAGGTAAGGTAAGACTTGGATGAATCCAGTGCATGTATAAGGGTAGTTGAAGGAAAGAGTATGATAGATAGTTGGATTGGTTGGGTCCATTAGTGTAAATGGATGTTGGTAGGACAGTCATGGTAAAGGTAATCAAGAAATGTAAAGTGAATGGATTTGAGGTGATATGCCTTGGCTATGTTGGGAACTATTGTTCTCAATGTTGCACATGTGTTGCATGCATAAAAGGAGTTATCCTAACCTTGACCTTATGATATCTAGTAATTACGTTGTGATCATGATTATGCTGATATCTATATGTGTATACATGTATGTATCTATGTATGTCATTGAATAACTAGATCATTATTATTTTATGTTGATGTTTATATGTATATATGTGTATGTATGCATATTGTTGTCTGATAGGATCTTGATTGTTTATGCTAATATTTATATATATGTATGTATCTATGCCACTATTTAATAGGGTCATCAAGAATTTTTCTTGTGGAGGAATGATTGTTTATGTAAGTGAATGACATGAAGAGGTTCGTGGTCTTATGATGAATCAAGTGGAAGAGTAGTCATGACAAATGTATGAGGTCAATATCATGTGGATATGAATTGATATTTCATTCTTGTATTATGCCTATGTTTATGTTATGATAGGTAATGCTGAAGCATACATCAATAGAATGAAAAATGTGCTTTGCGTCATGCTAAGATAAGCATGGATGGTGGAGAGACACTGAAAGCAAGGTTTCTTGATAGGGAAAGTGTGGTTTTGGATGTGTGGTACTACTGTTGTGCATATGTCATGTATGTTTTACATGTTTCATCTGTGATGTGTGTGCATGGGGTGTTTGTACATATAGTGTGTGTACATGTTGTTTATGCAATGTTATGTACAAGGGGGTACATATAGTGTTTCATACATGTCGCACATATTATACTGTGCACATGATGGACATGTGGTGATGTTTGCATATGTTGCTCTACACATGTTGGATATAAAGTTCTTTGTACAAATGATGCTATGTACATGTTGGATATGTAGTGCTATGTACATATGGTGTTTCATGCATGTTGTACATGTGGTGCTATGTACATATGTTGTGTGCATGATTGTGCAAGTGGTGCTATGTGCATTGGTGTTGTGTACATGTTGTAAATGTGGTGTTCTGTATATGTCGTGCATGTGGTGTTGTCTACAGATCGTGTCATGTACATGTTGTGCATGAGGTACCGTCTACATGTGGTATTGTGAACACATTGTACATGTGGTGTAGTCTACATGTGGCATTGTGTGCACATTGTGTAGGTGGTGTTGTGTACATGTGATGTTTTGCACATGTTGTGCATGTGGTGCTTTGTACATGAGGTACTATGTACATGTTGTACATATGGTACTGGTGTACATGTGCTATTGTGTATATGTCGTACATGTTGTGTTGCGGGAAAGCAATACTATGTATGTGCATTGTGTAGTTGTGGTATCATGACATGTGTATTTGTTGTGTGGTACTCTGTGTATGTACATTGATTGTGTGGCATTGTACATCAAGTATAGATGTATGGTGTTGCATGATACACCAGGTGTAGGTGTATGTATGTTTTATGTTGTACACTGGGTATAGGTTATGAGTTGTTTTCAGGAGTAGGTGATGTATTGCATGGTATTTTATGTCGTGTGTGT